>CM033682.1:30042021-31487813 GCA_019514585.1 Dendrobium officinale
CCAAGAAGGAAACTCCAGAAGTACTAAAGCCATCTGATGACAGGCTTGGAAAACGCAAAGCTGCTGTGAAGGCTGACAGGAGTAGTAAGAGCAAGGCTAACAACAATAAGAAGGCAAAAAAGGACCCTAACAAACCAAAGAGGCCGGCCAGCGCTTTCTTTGTTTTTTTGGAAGAGTTCAGGGAGATTTATAAGCGAGAACATCCTAATGTCAAAGCTGTATCAGTTGTTGGTAAAGCTGATGGAGAGAAATGGAAATCATTGACTCGTGCGGAAAAAGCTCCTTATGAAGCCAAAGCTGCAAAGAGGAAGATTGAAAATGAAAAACAAATTTCAGCATATAACAAGAAGCAGGAAAGCAATGCTGATGAAGGTGATGAAGACTCTGATAGGTCCAAGTCTGAAGTTAATGACGAAGATGATGAGGAAAGTGGCGAGGACGAAGAAGAAGATGATGATGCTGATGAGTAAAGCTTGTGGCTTTGATATCTGTCGCTTTGATCCATAATATAGAACCTGCGTTTTGTATTCTGGTATGTTAGGGAGCAAAGCTTACTTCTGTGATGTTTATGTTACAGCTTTAATGGCTGTGGTACTTTTATCCCGTGTTTCTATATAATTGTTCATCATCTGCTCCCTCCCCTACTCAAGTGGCTAGGCATTTCTAAAATTTGTTCAACTTAAGATACTTATTAAGTTAGTTCCCTTTTCTCAAAAAAAAAAAAAAAAGTTCTTTGTTCTTTGAGACATAACTTTTTCATGAAAACTAATCTAATTTACAAAATTATTATACTTACAAATATAAATGAATAAAATTGTGTATTTGAATCATAGGAAGAAAGTGAAAATCAAGCTAGAATGAGATCAGAAAGTGTTGATGTTGTACAAAATCAACAAAAGAGTAAGAAGATCCATTCACTACTAAAAATTTGGATTTTTCTCAGCAGATGTTAGGAGCGGTTTTAAAACCGCTGCCAAAACCGACTTTTAGAATCGGTTTTTACCGCTGCTAATTATACCGGTTTTAACCGAGAATTAGCACCGGTTTTAAACGCAGATAGCACCATTTTTTTTGAAAAACGCCAAAAAACCTTTTAACACCGGTTTTGACCGCTGCTTGTTGTAGCACCGGTTTTAACCGGTTAATTTGCACCGGTTTTAACCGGTGCAAATTGTCAAAATTAAAGAGCGCCAAAAAACCCTAATTCCCAATTTTATGCCTGCGGTTCCCAAAGCCCGCTGGATTTCGCCTTTTTCCTTTGTGCGACCTAAGCAGAGCGAGCGTCGCAATTTCTCGCGGAGAGGAGCCGAGCCCACTGCACATCACATTTGCTAATCTTCTCGCCCGAAGACACCGGAACGGTGTGAGGAAGAAACCGAGGAAGCTGATCGACGGCGAGGTAGAACGGCTGCTTGAGAATCTTCGGTGAAGTATCGTTACCCTTTCTTCTCATTGTTTTTTTTTTCCTCCAAACAGCTTCCATTCCTTTTCAAGTTTGCAAGGAGAAGGCCTTCATCGTTCAAGAATAGAACAACTTACGGGATCTGGAAATTTTTTTTGGCCGTGGAGGTTGCAGGTTCTTTGTCCAACAATTGGGTTAGTTTATACCATAAACTTAGGTGATTTGATGCTTTTGGTCCAACAATTGTTATTTTATGCTTTTTTTTTTTTCATGAAAACTAATCTAATTTACAAAATTATTATACTTACAAATATAAATGAATAAAATTGTGTATTTGAATCATAGGAAGAAAGTGAAAATCAAGCTAGAATGAGATCAGAAAGTGTTGATGTTGTACAAAATCAACAAAAGAGTAAGAAGATCCATTTCATTTAGATTATTTTGCATTTATTGTGTTCTGGGCCTTTTTTCTAGTAAGCTTTGTATTTTGAGCAGAAAAGAGAAGAATTGAAAGCAATATGACAAATGAAAAAGCTAGAGCCATTAAAGATATGCCAAATTCTGAGCATAGAAAAAATTTAAAAATAGAACGAGGCACATATTTTCTCTCTCTAGATAAGGTGATTTTTTAATTGATTATTATATATTATGCATTTTCAACCAGTGCAATCATTCAATACAGTATCGATTAATTTAGTGTTTTTCATTCTTGATTGATATTTTTGAATTTAAACTTTATATTATTCATTCGCATTTTAAACAAGAGAGTAAGTTTTTTAATATTACCATTTTCTTATGAGAATGATTAAGCAAGCAAATTGCATTTTTTATAAATATTGCAAGATGTCTCCTTGATAATTATAATGTATGTTAACGATCATACTATTTAACTAAAAGCAGAATTTTTATCTTACTAATTCATAGAGCTTTGATTTTAGCTATTATTTTTAATTTATTTTATTATTCAACATGATTGTTTTAATAATCATCATACTTTATGTAGAAAATAGAAGAATGACAACAGTTGAAGCCATTAGAAATAAGGCAAATTTCTAGCGAAAAAGGAAGATTGAGAAGGAAAGAGAAGCAGCTCGAAATGCATTAGATAAGGTGATTTTTGTATTCCTTATTCTACTCTCACAATATTTCTTTTTCTTTAAATTAATTTTTTAGAGCTTTAATGTATGTGATTTCTTACTGGTATTGTTAATGACATCTTATTAGCTAATCATGATATGAAAACAACCAATAAAATGGGTTGATTTTAAATTTCAAATAAATAGAAACTATGATCTAATTGAATAAGTTCATGTTTTATTTCAATTAAAAGCAAATGTGAACTTTTGTGTTCATTTTAAAGATACTTTGAATAATAATTCATACTAAAAATAATTTTATATTTATTAACTATGAACACTTTTATGTATTTTGTAATGTATGACAGTCTAAAATTCTGCACACTTTCTCCCACACACATGTTTCTTTGAAACATATATGGAGTTTAGCTAAGTTTACAAAAGCTTTTGGAGAATTCTTATTTAACTTTATTTATTTATTTGATTGATTATAATTTTCTTAACAGGTTGAAGCATCTGTTTTTGTTGATGATTTCAACAAAACATACAAAGATTTCTTGATGCTCATGCTCATTTCTTCATAATTTGATGAGTCAAAATATTTAATGGCTTCACAGATCAATTTAAATTATTGGGATGTTCATACTTCAAAAAAATATCATCATTGAAGATTAATGATGCATAAGAGGGAGCTATAGAGATTTGTTGAAGATTGCTTGGGATCAAATTTTAGTTTGATTCTTGGAGCTATGTGTGAATTGATGCCTGGTGGTCATACTAGTTGGCAGTTGAAAATATTTCAGAGTCACTGCACTCCAATACAAGCTATGAAAGGTGCAATCATTTAGGCATGAAAAAAATATAATGTTATTACTTTCTACATAATAGAGTTTACATAAATAATGTCTACATAAATTTATTTGTAGCTTCCATACAGGTTTTTTTTATCTGAGGAGTGAGAAAATGTCAGTGAGATTTTTTTGACAATTGTACTTGTAAATATTTTTTCTCCTTAAATTTGTTGAATTTTTCCTTATGTACATATTACTTCAATAATAATAAAAGTATTGCATAAGAAGAATGTTAATCAAAATTTTTGTATGGAGGCTTTTAGTATTGTATCTGGGACAAAAAATTTGAAATATCAAGGTTTAAATGATAGTGTTAGCTGAAAATTTCCACGTCTTATTAAACTAAATTGAACATTGGTTAAAACTTTAGAATCTTTCAATATTTTTTGATGTATTGAAAATTGATATTTTAAGAAAGTTCATGAGCATATGTTTTTTTAGTATTTAGTATTAGTATAAATATCTAAATTTTCAATTGACCATCTATTCCAACTTTATAGTCTAATTTTTCGTATTGGGCCATGTTATTTTCAATAAACATACTCCTATTAAGGTGAATCTATTAATATATTAGGTAAATTTTAAATTGAATTAAATACATTTCAAGTAGTACATCTTAGAGTCATAGTAAATAAATTTTGACATGAGATAATAAACATTCTATAGTTTTTAAAAGAAATTTTGAGTAGGGACATACTACTCCACCATGATGAGGGAGCCTTAGTTGAAAGATTAGTTTAAACATAAAAAATAAAAATATCAAACATATATGTTATGGCATGACATCATAAGTACAAAAAAATATTTTAAAAAGGAACATGTTAAAGCATGTTAAGAACAAGAGAGAGAGAGAGAGAGAGAGAGAGAGAGAGAGAGAGAGAGAGAGAGAGAGAGAGAGAGAGAGAGAGAGAGAGAGAGAGAGAGAGAGAGAGAGAGAGAGAGAGAGAGAGAGAGAGATAGAAAAGTAGCTCGAACTATACTTTATAAGATGTTATCTATTTTGTTTCAACCCTTTTTTGCAAGACTAAACCTCTTAACCTTTTCTTTTTATATTATTTTTCAGTATATCACTCATATGCAAATAATGTTGTATTACGAAGTTGCCTAATTGTGACAGTCACTTGAGAACTTTACTGTTATATTAAAAGAAAAAAAGTAGAGATTACTTACCCCATTAACCTAAGTTATACTTTGAGGTTTGAATTCTAATAAACATCTAAATTTAAGTTTAGTTGTAAATTGTCAAGTCTTTAGAGAGGATTAGTGTTTTTTTACCTGTACTAAACACATAAACATGTTTGTGTATATAAACAGAATTTAAGATAAAATCACATAAACAAGTTTGTGAATTTGATTTAAAAAAATTTGTTGTTCACTATATCTTTTCTCAAGATTTAGCTAGCTTTTAAAAATAGGCACTTTATCCAAGCATCCATACAATATGTTGCAACCTAGGAATCAAGATTGAGCTTATAATTTTGATCATAAAAAAACTAATTATTATGCTATAAATTTTATTATTTCTCCAAGAATATCTTGGATATTTTTGTTTGCTTGTTTTTGTGTGTAATAATATTTCAGGAAAATCATACTCCAAAATGATGAAGACTTCAAGATAGAGTAGAATAGAATTTCATGTAATAAAGTCTGTGGATCTCTAATTTTATTTCTTGAGTCTAAGCATGTATGATTGTAAGTATTTTCTGATATGTAATCAAACTGTAAGATATAACCTAGTTTTTCTACAAATGCAGTCAATTAAAATATGGCTTATATTATTTAAACTAGTCTTATAGTATGATGTCAGGTCATACATACGAATAACATAGTATGAAATCTGGTTTATATATACTAGATCGTGCCAAATGAACACATTTAGTTTTTGAATTATTTGTACTATATGATCTTAATTCATACAGATGAATAATAGAGTACAAAATTCCTTTCGTACAAGACAAACTTTTTAATTTTTAAATAGTTCGTATAGTACGATATCAAGTTATACAAATTACTAACAAAGTATGAAATCAAGTTTATACTAGATCGCATCCAAAGAACATATTTATTTTATGAATTATTCATACCAAGCGATCGATAAATTCTCATAGACGACAATAGAGTACAAAATTCCTTTCTTACCATATCATACCATATGAACTTGTACATTTTTTAATACTTCGGACATTATGATGTTAGGTCATACAGACAAATTATAGAGTACAAAAGCAAGTTTGAACTAGATCATATTGAATGAAACACATTCAATTTTTGAACTATTCATACCGTACAATCTTAATTTGTACAAACGACTAATATAATATGAAATTAGGTTCATACCAGATCATATTGAACAAAGCCCTAATTATAAATTATTCTTACCATACGATCTTCGATTGTACCATACTATTAGATCATGGTTCACTTGAATTTTTTAGATTTTCTTATCTTAACTATATAAAGAGTTCTAGTAACTAAATTAAAGGCCTTTGTGTGAATGTCTCTTGAGAGTGGCCATTGAATTTGAATTTTTAGGAGAGATTGTGAGTGTGAAGTATGAAAGATGAAGTCAGGAAGAAGTTATGAGAGATTTATAAGGTTGCTCAAAGTGAGGATCTCTTTATCTTCTTAAATTGTTTTTCCCATCTCCTCTGTAGGCCCTTGAGAAAAGATTATCAACATTATGTCAAGGTTTTCTATCTTCACCATGAGGGTGAAAAGGGATGACGATATTCTGCCTTTAGCAAGAGGGTGAAAAAGGACTTGACCGTACTTTTCCTTCACCAGAAGGGTAAAAAAGGATGAGGTGGTACACTTCCATCACATGGAGAGTGTAAATGGCATCAGTTCTCTGCCGCACAGGTAAGTGGAATAAAGTTTTCAAGGGCTTTTCTTCCTTGTTGTGGGGGAAAAAGGAGAGTCACTATTATTTAGTGCAATACTTATAGAAAGAATCTCAATGGAGTGGATGTAGGTCTAGTTGGACTGAACCACTACAACTGTAATTTTATTTTTTTTTTACATTTATGATTTCTATAATTGGATTATCCTGTGATATTTTAAAAAAAAATGCATATTTTAGGATATGTAATTTAAGCTTTCTTAAAGATTTTGAAAATAAAAGAAAATATTTAAATAACTAATTCACAACCCTCTTGGTAAGTTATGACATAATTCTATTAGGTCTAACAGTCTACGTAAACTATTACATTGTATCAGAGCCAATTTCAAAAAAAAAGTTTAGACTACTTTCAAAAAACAATCATGACAACTTTTAGAAATTAGAATACTCTTTAAGGATACTCAATCACTAGACTACCTTTATTTAAAAATATTTTATATAATTTTTGGAAAACTTACATGTCTAAATTTTTGCAATCACTTGACTATCACATATAAATATTGGTACAGGAAGGTTATACGAGACCTACTAGGCTTATTGTTGGCATTAGAACAAAAATGCTATTTATAGATTGGACAATAGATGGAAAAGAATTAGCACCATTGAATACAAAATGCTTGAATTTTTTTTTTTGTGCTTCAAAATTAGAGGACTATATGTCTATTTCTACATATTAAATTGGAAAATAAATTTGGAATAGACTTTGCAAAACTTATGAAGGGATAAATAAGGTGAAATTTGTTAAGAGAGTTGACTATTTACATGTTTTGTATTCTTGAAACTTATAAAGTTTTGATGATTCCAAATATTATTGTTTTAAAGTTTTGTTTCTCCTAATACTTTTTAGAAGAATTATTTTTGCTCTTGTGTGAACTAACATTTTAGGATAATCGAACTCTAGACTAATGAAGACTTCAAAATCAAAATTCAGCATGAGATAATTTATAATTTGAAGCTTGTACTTTTCATTGTATTGAGTTTGAGAGGGAGTGATTGCAATTAAGTAACTTAGCACACATGCACTTGGAGAGATCTTTAAAAATCATACTGATCATACGGGACTAACCAGATTCGTACGTGACGATCAAGTCAATTATCCTCTCGGAAGAGCAATGGAACGAAGAGGAAGTGAGAAATTTTTCTAAGTCTTGATCGTCCAGACGAATTTTTCTATTCGTCTAGGACAAAATGCGCTCTGGAAAATTTTTGTTCAGATGAAATCCTGTTCGTGAAAGGATGAAATGTTCTCTAGAAAAATTTTATTCAGACAAACTTTTGTTTGTCCCAGGATGAAATGCTCTCTGGAAAATTTTTATTCATATGAAATCCTATATTCGACCCAGGACGAAATGCTCTCTGTAAAAATTTCATCCAGACGAACTCCAATTTGTCCCAGGAAGAAATGCTCTCTAGAAAACTTTTGTCCAGACGAACTCTTATTCATCCCAGGATAAAAATGCTCTATCCTTTCAAATTTTTATAACGTCCTGTAATTTGTTTAAACTGACCAATGGTATAACTGTTCGTACAGGATGATCCACGTTCATATGGGATGATAATCGGAAATGAAGTCAGTTCAAACCAATATGCATTGGGTTCGTACACAACTGATTTATGTAAATTTGACCAGGACGATCCACGATCGTACGGGACAATCCACTATGTATAGACTTAAAAATCAGTAATTTTTGGATGATTTTTTATGTCTTTCCTATATAAAGTCCAATTAGAACTGCCTCTTAATCTTTTTACCTACTGATCATCGTGCCAATTGAAGGGAGACTCAAGGAGAGAGTGTGAGAGAGTGTTTGAAGGTGGATTCTTACTACTAGAGCGTGAAGGATTCATTTGGTACTCAAAGGTAAGAATCTATACTTGTGATTTTTGATTACTTCACTCTTTTTTTCCTTCATTCTAGATTTCTTGTGAGAAGATCTATCAAGGAGATCTGATTCTCTACCGACACTTGAATAGTGTGAACAGCCGAAGGATTTTCTGCCCATATTTGGAGAGTGTGAAAGGATGAAGGGTTCTCTGCCCAAACTTGGAAACTATGAAAAGATGAAGGGTTCTCTGCCCACACTTAGAGAGTGTGAATAGCCGAAGGATTCTCTGCCCACACTTGGAGAGTGTGAAAGGATGAAGGGTTCTCTGCCCACACTTGGAGAGTGTGAAAGGATGAAGGGTTCTCTGCCCACACTTGGAGAGTGTGAAAGGATGAAGCGTTCTCTGCCTACACCTGGAGAGAGTGAAAGGACGGACAATTCTCTGCCAACATGTAGAGAGTGTAAAAGGACGACGGTTCTCTGCCGCACCAGGTAGTGGTGGAAGAGAGTTTTGGAAGGGCTTCTCCGCCTTATTGTGGGTGCAAAAGGAGAGTCACTAGTGGCATTAGTGCAATACTCGAAGGGTGCCTCTAGGGAGTGGATATAGGTCTTATTTGACCAAACTACTATAAATCTTGTGTCTTTTTATTTTTCACTGCCTTTTGTTTTACTGTTTAACTTGTGGTTGAAAAACCTTTTCTTACAAAATTCATTAAAGTTATTTTTTGGTATAAATTTTTAAAAGAGGGTAAAATTTTTTAATTACCAATTCACCCCTCCAGTTGATTAGCTATTGGGATATAAGCTTAGGTTTAACAACTTAATTCATATTGAATAAGTATCAACAAGTGGTATCAGAGCTCTATTTCAAAATCATAAGTTTAGACTACTTTTTGATTAACCTAGATGGCTACATTTGGAAAGCAAAATACACGTGAGGGTTACTCTATAATAAGACCTCCATTGTTCAATAATATTCCTTTTGATTTTTGAAAAACACGTATGTATTCATTTTTATAGTCACTTAATTATTGTATGAGGATCTTTATTCAGGAAGGGTATACAAAACTAACTAGACTAGTTGACAGAGTTAGAGTTGAAACACCTTTTGTGGATTGGACAGTAGAAGAACGTGACTTAGCATAACTAAACGCCAAATGCTTAAATAGTTTCTTTTGTGTTCTTAAATCAGAAGATTATATGTGAGTTTCTACTTGTAGGAGTGGAAAGGACATATGGGATAGACTTTGTATAACTTATGAGGGGACTAATGAGGTTAAGCAATCTAGACTTAATATCTTTTTGCATGATTATGAATTATTTCGCATGAAATCAAATGAATCTATTTATGATATGTACATAAGATTCACACAAATAGTCACTTCTTTACATGCTTTTGGTAGGAAACTAATAAATGCTGAAATGGTTAATAAGATACTTTATTATTTATCTACTATTTATGATGCTAAAATTACTACAATTACAGAGTCTAAAAATCTAAACATTTACTCTATTGCTAATCTTCTTGGATCACTAATTGCTTACGAGCAAGGAGTTAACCAAAGAAAGATTGATACAGGTGAGCCCTGAAGGGAGAAGAACATAGCACTAAAAGTGGAGGAATCTGAGAGTGAACACTCACAACCTAAGGATGTAGACAATATTGCACTGATGACTAGACAATTCAGAAGCTTTCTGAAGAGGAAGTAGAAGAGACGCCAGTAATGGAATAAAGATAAATTTAATAGGAATGTCAAGGTTTCAAATGATGTTATTTACTATGAGTGCAGGAAATATGGACATATTAAGACAAACTGCCTAAAACTTAAAGCCACTCCTAGTAAAAAGAAGGTAGAGGAGAAACCAATTACGAAGAAGGGCAAGAAGAAATTTCAAAGAGCTTAATGGACGGACTTAGCTTAGGACTCGTCAGAGACAAAAAAAGGAAAAGGAAGTCACTAATCTGTGCATAATGGCCGATAATCTTTATCAATCAAATCAAGAAGAGGTATGTGACTTAACTTACGATGAACTTTTTGAAGTTTTTGAATACATGCATGATGCATATAAGAAGATGAAGAAAACACATACTAGTCTGAGCTTAGAATTTGAGGAACTACAAAAGGAACATGAAATCCTTAGGAAAGATCAATCTTTAACTGATGACAATCACATGAAATTACTTGATGAGTTTGATGGCTTGAATAAAAATCATGAAAGTTTGAAATCATTTTATGCAGAATTTGAAAAAGAATTTAAAAATTTTAGGGATGAATCTGAGAGCAAAATTTATAGGACTAATTATATAAATTGAATTTTGGAATATATGAATTCATATTACATATTGAAGATAAAAGCTCTCGAGGATAATAGGATACCCCCTAAACTTGAAGATTTCACTAATCCTATTTTGTAGCCGAAATTTATGCAATCCCTAAATAGACAAATGAATAGTAGAAGACTTAGGAATCCTTTTCCAAAAGTCAAATGTAAGAATTATGGATTAATTGGACACATAGCTCACACCTGTACTTTAAAGAAGAAAACTTATTTGGTGTGGAAACCTAAGATGCATAAACCTATACATATCATAAATCTATGTATTTATAAATTGTCAGAAGGAAAGCTCAAACTTGTTTGGGTTCCCAGGTCTAACATTTGATAATTTTATAGGGTCGCTCTCACACAAGACCTCGTGAGAGCATATGGTACCTACACCAGATGTTCAAAATATATAACTAGAGATACTGCATAATTCATATCGCTGGAAGCCAGGAGTGGAGGCAAGGTTACACTTGGGGATAACCACAAGGAAGGTGGTTGGGTCAGGTATAATTGGAAATCATAAGAATTTTTATATTGAAAATGTGTTATTGGTAAAAGGCTTCAAGCATAATTTGTTAAGTATAAACCAGCTATGTAATAAAGGGTATTGTGTAAAAAAATTTTTCTACTAGCTGCATATTAAGCCTAAATGAAAATGATGTTTTAAATGGTATAAGGATAAATAATGTGTATATGCAAGATTTGAATTGCATTCAAACTCATACTGCTTTTTATTTAAAAACTATTTCTGATGATTTATGTGAAAGTTCGTTAGGGATGTTAAGCCCTATAGAACTGGCCCAAGGCTAACCAAGAGGGGGGGGGGGGGGGGGGGGGGGTGGGGGGGGGGGGGGGGGGGGGGGGTGAATTGGCATTTAAAAAATATTTAGGCAAAGCACAAATATAAACCAAATCACCACAAAGAAATAACATGCTAAAGAAATAAATGCGGAAGCAGTAAAAATAAGAATACAAGGGTTTATAGTGGTTCGGTCAACTCGACCTACGTCCACTCCCCGGAGGTGCCTCCGAGTATTGCACTAAAATTGTGACTCTCCTTTAGCCCCCACAGCTAGGCGGAGAAGCCTTTATAAACACCACTTTTTTCCACACCCGACAAGGCAAAGAACCTTCCTCATTTTGCTTCCTCTTGAAGTAGGCAGAGAACCTCAATCGCTTGCTGGAACTTACCTCTCCCAACCCTTCTAAGGACATGATACTCTAGGGAAGAAGAAGTGGAACGATGCTTGTAAAAAACCTTATGAATCCCCTCACAAGCTCACCCTCATAAGATCCTCTCTCTCTCTCTCTCTCTCTCTCTCTCTCTCTCTCTCTCCCTCCCTCTCTCTCTCTCTCTCCTTTAGGTTTTCTCAGATCAAGATAGCAGCCAAGGATATTAAAAAAATATTGAACAAGAGCTCTTAAATAGAAGAGCTTCAAAGGATCTCATTAATTGTAAGTTGCTGACTTTATCATCCAGGATGATATTTATATCATCCTGGCCGATCAGTACAAATTCCATGAGATCGTCCAGAGAATCGCCCTAAATGCAAACTAGAAGATTGAAAATTGGATTGATCGTCTAGGCCGATCTCACGATCATCCATGCTGATCAGTTCAAATCAGAGGAAAATCGTCTAGAGCATCGCCCTGAATTCAAGCTATCCGATCCAGATCGTCCAACACATCGCCCTGAATTTATGCTGGCCGATATTTATCATTTAGAAGTAACTGAGGTTTTTGAATGGATCATCCTGACCGATCCTGCGATCGTCCAGGACGATATGATCGTATCAATCATCATTAATTACTTCCTTAATTACTGATTAAATTTAGGCATAATTGTGTATTATCATCCAGGCTGATATAATATCGTCCTGGCCAATTTCCAAAAATACAATATACCTAAAATGTATAAGGCGGCTATTTCTTTCTGTTTTGAGCTTATCATCATGGCCGATACAAGTATCATCCAGGACGATCTGTTAATGACGTCTTCCTTAATTAAGAATCTAGAATAGAATCTCTGTTTTAAACTCGATCGTCCAGGACGATCCAAATATCATCCTGGTCGATGTGAGTAAAAATAAAAATTCTAAGTCTCTCATGTGTATGTGTGTAGGGTTACTTAGCATTAGTCACATCAAAGATTATAATTGACTCAAGAGGGAAAAAATAAAATTACAGACTGACTCAACCCTAATCTACCCCATCTTTAGCTGATTCTTATTTTTGTCCGATCTTTAGGTCCTGAAAAGTCAATAGAGAAAAAGGCAAGATTTACTTACTATCATCAAAATCATAATCCAAAAATAGTTTTGTAACAATCTCCCTCTTTTTGATGATGGCAAACACAAGTAGGAAAATCTTAGTAAAAATAGCAGTTCATTAAAATTTTAAAATTACAAGCATCAACTTTTCCTACCACATCCAACTCCCCCTTTTATCATCATAAAAAGAGGGTCCTAAAAAAAAAAAAAAAAAAAACACAACAAAAACTAAAATAAACTACAAGACAAACTACAGAAAACAGAAAACAAAGACTAGAAAAATGAGGAATCATGATCATCAAATAGAGGTGATGGAGGTGGCTGCTGAAAGTAGCCAGCTAGCATAGTAAACTGAGCATTGAACCAGGCGATGTCCTGGTCATGCTGCAGCTGCTAGTTAGTAATGTAGCTGTCAAAACGGGCTAAGTCCTCTGTGCATTGCTGCTCGTAGCGGGCAATGTTCTCAGAATATTGCTGCTCCTGTGCAGCAACATAAGTGTCAAAGCGGGTCTCCCATCGATCAAACCTCTCAACTAACTGGTCAAACTGTGAGTGCTGGAGAAAAGGGGAAGGATCAGGAACGGAGTGGGAGCCTCCTCCTCCTCAGCCCCCTGAGGTTCACCATCCCCTGGTGGAGAAGAGTACTATGAAGGATATTGAAAGAGCTGTTTGAGTAGCAAGGAGGCTGAAGGTCGTGACGAGCATGATATTGAAGATTGTATTTGGTTTCTATAATGTAGGCTATGAGATGTCCTAAAGTAAGGTTGGGTTTCCTCCTATGACCTGGATCGCGAATAATTATTAAATGATCAATGTATCAAAAGATTATATCAGTGACATTAAATTCTCTCCTGGCCATGATGAAAAAGGTAATTAGAGAAAGCAGAGGAGTGATGTGGATTCGATAAACAGCTTTTAGAATAATGGAGGTGCGAAGAACATGCTGAATTTTCCTAGCATATTTGACTAAAGAGCTAGTCTCTCCAACATGAAAGGGTGTGTTGGTTTGGCGAAGAAAATGGTTTGTCTTGGACCAGTTAAAATCAAGATCTATAATGATTATGTGCAGCTTATCCACAGTGGTGGATAGCTATAAAAGTTCAGCATAGTCCTGATATGTGATCTCGACCGTGCGTCGATTCACATAGGAGGTCAGGGCTGTGAAAGTAAAATTTATGCGAAGATTTGCATAAAATTCTAACAGAAGTTCAGAAGAAAAATGGACAGCGATGGTAATAATGAAACAGAGAGAAGTGTGAGCAAAGAGATCCATTACCGGATATGAAAGATGGGCATGATTGATTGTTCTGGAAAGGGTGATGCCACATTCTTTGTAGCGACGGTAGGCTGCTTGATCCTACACTTCCCTGAATCGAGGGTCCAGAGTGGCCCTCGAGGAACTTCCAGAAGCTTGTTGGACTCGCTTCCCACAAACCATATCAAGAAATCAGTAAGAAAACACAAGAGAAGAAGATGGTTGAGGTGAACCATGGCTGAAATGGCCTGAATTTAAAGAACCGGCCATATCGTCCAGGACGATCGCTGAATCATCCAGGAAGATTTGGTTCAATTATTGCGTACAGGCTGATTGGTCAAAAAGGCAGTCTGATCAGCCGGGCCGATTAGGTGTATCGTCCAGGATGATGCACAATAATTGATCGTACTGGCCAAACTTAAAACATTTTAAATCTGTGCCACGTGTATCGTCCAGGATGAACCGTGGATCGGTAAGGACGATTGTCCAATAATGGATCATCCAGCGCCAATTTTAAGAATTTAAACGTGCTGACACGTGGACCTTCTAGGACGATCTAGTGTATCGTCCAGGACGATGACCATAAAATGCATCAGCCAGGATAATATATGTTACCGGCCAAGACTATCAACATGATTGCAATAGAGTTCGATCAGATCGTCCAGGTCGAAGAGTTACAGCAAGCACAGAAAAGTTCATAAGATGGAATTTTGAAGAGAATTTTTCCTATCGTCCAGGATGATATAAGAATAGGCCAAGACGATGTGACAAAAAATTTGAATCCAAGGAAAAGATGTTGATGATCAAAGCCCTCAAAAATAAATGACTCACAATACAAAGCTAGAAACATCAATAAAAAGGCTAAAAAACTAAAAAGAAAATCGAAGGAAAGGAATTTTTTTTTTGTTTTAATTTTTTTTTTGTTTTAGCAAAGTATCCATATGACAAATTTCTCAAACAATTAAATTTTAGAGATTCAAAAGATCAAAGAGTTAACAAGTCAAAATCTAAAAAATGTAGAATATCCGATCTTGTTAATCCCTAGCTCGGACTTCTTTCAGGGCAATAATCGTCTTCTTTAAAAAGGTCTAACTCATAAAAACTTTACAGGGTAAAAAGAAGATCCAATTAAAACTTGGTTACAAAGAAAATATCTTATAAATAATATAACAAAGTAATTTGTCTCAATCATGGAATTTGAAATCAAGCCTTTGAAAGCATCAAATAACAGATGAGTTCTATAAGTTTTAAGAGTTCAGAAAAGAGATAATAGCTTGTATTTAGTGGGCTCATTTTATTCCTCTTGTATCTTTGATTTGGCTCTTTGAGCATCTTGATTTTCGATACACATTTGTGTATATATATATTTTTTATTTCAAATTTACATCTTTTCCACTTTCCCTCTTAATTCTTTCAAGCTAAATTCTCTTAATAAAAACACTTAAAAGAAACCTTAGTTGTGAGTATATCCTTAAAATATTAGAGAATAGGAGCTCTCTCTCTAACATAGGAAAAACAAAATAAAATCATAATCATGTGATAAATCCAATGGCAAGATTTCAATTAACTTAAAAGATATATAAAAACTTTGGATATTATACACAAGATTGATTATTGTAGCAAGATAAAAAGAATCTTAATTTCAAAAACCAGTTGTCAATATGAGATAGACTTTTGTCTAGAAAAAAAAATTATGTTACTAAAAGAGGTTAGAGGGAGGGAAACCATCAACGGTGTTTCTCCCTTTAACCGATTTATATATGATAATCAATGGCTTTAAATCTCCAAAATCTAAAAGCTCAAAAAATAATCATATAGAAAATCAATCATAAAAGCAAAGCGAAAACAAAACAATCTAAAATAACAAAAAGCTAGAATACAACAAAAATAACACAAAACTAATTAAAAAATATTTCAAGAAATTATGAAGCAATAAGTTTTAAGCAATTATGAGTTGTGAGCCTCCATATGTCCAATTATCTTATGCTCCCATGAGGTCTTTGGTGAGAGCACACATGCAAAACTCAACAACAGTCAGATTAGGAACCCAACCTAGTTTGGGTCTCTTCTTAGGAAAAGTACAATACAATATAGGTGTGGTATGCTGTGAATCATGTACCTTAGGTCTCCACACCCAATGTGTACTATAGTGAACAGTGCAAGTGTGTGAGATGTGTCCTAGCATGCCACATAAAAAACATCTAACTCCAGGAAAAGAATTTCTTAACTAACTTGGGTTATAATGCATCTTCCTAGGTTTTGTCTTTTGATCAAAAGTAAGTGTCATTCTATTTTTCTTATATGCATCTAATTCATTTTGAATCTTTAAATTTGTGCTTTTTAAGACTTCATTCTGAATCCTTAAATTTTTCTCCATCTCTTTAGACTTCTTAAAATCAGATTCAAGTGAGATGTGTGAAACTTTTAATGCTTCATTCTCATCAATTAATTCCGAGTGCTTTTTGTTCAAATCATCAAATTCATCAAGAAGAGCTATGTGATTAGAATCAATCGTTGAATGATCTTTAAGAATAACATCATACTCTTTTTGTAAATTTACAAGTTCCAATTTTAAGTTAGCATGAGTCTTCTTAAGTTTTTTGTATGATGCATGGATTTTCTCACAAATCTCAAATAATTCATCATAGGTTGGTTTACATACCCCTAAACAAGAGTTCTAATTTTTTGTTGTTTTTTGAAATATTAAAATAAAGATCAATGCAATTTTGCTTTATCAAAAAACCACGTGCAATAGATATGAAAAATTAAAGTGCAAGCAAAAAGTAAACAATGATAAAGAACAAACACACCAAGATTTTTATAGTGGTTCGGTCAAAATATGACCTACGTCCACTCCCCGGAGTCCTCCACTCCGGGATTTTCACTATAAAAATAGTTCTCCTTTTGCCCCCCTTGGCAAGGCGGAGAAGCCTGTACAAACCTCCCTTTCACCAACCCGGCGTGGCGGAAGACCAAACTCTGTTTTCGCCCTCCTGGCGACGGCAGAGAACCTTCTCGTTTTTCTCCCTCCTGGAGAAGGCAGAGAACCTCGAGGTAACGGATGCAGACGAGCCTTTCCCTTGGAGATCCTCCCTCAAATCCTTCTCGGGCCACAGGAGGAGCAAGATGCAGCGAGCTTGGAGCAACCGTGTGATCTCCCTCACACCTCTTCTCCCTCACAACGCTCACCTCCTCCTTCCTCTCAACCCTCAAGAATTTCTCTTGAGTTTTCTCCCTTGGAATCCCTCTCTAATCACGTTCACCCTCTCTAACAATCTTACCCAAAAAGAACTTGATTGGCATATTAAAAAAGGCTCCAAAAACCTCTGAATTCAAAATTAGCCGTTACTGTTCGTACAGTACGATTCATCATCGTACAGTACGATCTTCATAAACAGCCGTCGTCCTGGTACGAAGGTGTACGAACAGTACAAAAACAATTCGTACTGTACGATACAATATCGTACGGTACGATTCAACACATACTATTCGTACAGGACGATGGTCTGGACGATCGGATGTCGTCTCTGTTCATCGTATGGTACGATTGACATCGTACAGTACGATGTGACAAAAACCAAGAGATCGTACCGGACGATATCCGGGACGATCATACTTCGTCTCTGTTCATCGTATGGTACGATCAAGTTCGTACAGTACGATGTTCAAATTTCAATTAGGCCTTGATTACGTGCACTAATCACGGGTTAATTTAAGTAAGTATTTAAAACCAATCGTACAGTACGAACATATATTCGTACAGTACGATGTGCAAATCTCAATTAGGCCTTGATTACGTGCACTAATCACGTGTTAATTTAAGTAAGTATTTAATACAGATCGTACAGTACGAACAAGTTCGTACAGTACGAACGGCGCAAAAATCACTTCCTCAAATTAAGTCACGGCTAGGGTTTTTGGATCTGAACATATCGTACAGTACGAAGTACTTCGTACAGTACGATCTATTCACAGATTTGCCCACATAGCCTGGATCGTACGGTACGAAATAACATCGTACAGTACGATCTCCAGAGAAGAATTTTACTTATATTTTCAGTTAAAAAAAAAATTCTCCCCCTGTGTGTGTGCATGGTTGCTCTTACTCTTTCGCATTTTGTGGCCAGACTCAATAAAGTAAAAAAATACAATAAATGGAAAAATACAATTTTTGACTCGTACTCCTAATCTACCCGGTCTTGAGTCTTCCTTTCTTCCTGAGTCACTTGTGATCTTCCTGAAATGTTAGTGCTCAAGGAAAATAACAAATAAAATAATAAGCAATGAAAAGCAGTTCCAAGTCACTCATTATTTGGCATCATCAAAATCTCAAACTCGGGGTCATGGGTTGCAACAATCTCCCCCTTTTTGATGATGTCAAATAATTTGTTGTAAGTAAGAAAGACAAATATTTCTTTTGTTTTTTTTTTTTTTTTTTTTTTTTTTTTTTTTTTTTTTTTTTTTTTTTTTGTAATAATTTTTTTTAAAAAAAAATTAAACACAAGAAGGGAAGAAGAAAAAAAAAAAAAGAACTACAAGCAGGTAGGAAACAACACAAAAGAAACTGTATTTAGATAAAAAGGCATTACAACAAACTTCTCCCCCTTTTGACAGCACAAAAAGGAGGAGCCACTAAAAGCTCAAAAGCAGAAAAAAAATAGAAAAGACTACAATGCATACATAGACAATCTAGTCAGACGGGTCCTGATCAGGTGGAGGTGGAGGTGGATTTGGCTGAAAGTATTGAAATAAAGTGTCGAAGCGGTGATCAATTGCTGTAAAACGCTCGCCAAACCATCGCATATCAGCCTCGTGTTGCTGATGTTGTTCCTGAATGTGCATGTCGAGGCGAGTCTGCAGCTGGTCGAAGCGGGCGACTAGATCATCATTTGGGAGTGGAGGAGCTGGTGCTGGTGCAGGTGCTCGGGGTGCAGCATGGCGTCGGGGTCGAGCTGGAGCTGCGGCTGGTGCATCTTCTCCTTCTTCTTCGTCAAAGACGGGTTCTTCAGGCTCATGTCCCCGATGAAAGAGGATACGGAAGGAAGCATCCGTATAGAAAATAGGAAGCATATCGGGTTCAGCAGGATAGGTTAATTGATATTTATGGTAGAGGATATATCCTATGAGGTGACCAAGAGCCAGATTTTGTTTCCGTCGAGTGGTGGGAAGACGAACAAAAGTCATGTGCCTAATATAGTTGCTGATTAAATCGACCTCATCAAACTTAATATTGGACATAATGAGGTAGGTAGCGACTGACAGGGTAGGAGTCAGATTGATGCGGTCGCCACCTTTGGGTATGATAGAGGTGCGAAGGACATGTTGAATGATACGGGCATTTTGCGGTTTAAGGATTGGACTAGGGGCTGGTGTTGATGAAAAACAGTGTTCCTAAGGACTCTATTGACATCGCTCCAATCAAAATCATCAGTTAGAAACGAGCGAACCATAGGTCCTTCAGTGGACAGCCCAATATGTTGGGCGATATCAGCTCTAGTTATTTCCACAGGGCGGCCACAAACAAGGGAGTGAAAAGTGGTGTTATCTACTGTGTAGGTGAGATTTGCGAGGAATTCAAATAGGAGTTCAGAGTTGTAAGGGAACGCAAGGGTAAGTAGGAATTGAAAGGTAGTGGAGGCAAAGAGGCCCATTACCTCGAAATTTAGAGCGGCTTGATTTAGCATTTTCGAGGGCGAGATTTTGCAAGCCTTGTAGCGGTAGTAGGCTTCCTCATTTTCGCTATTCAGAAAGCGATCGGGTTGACGACTGGATGAGGATGAGCTTCCGGCAGTCATCCGACCTCGCTTAGACATTGTAGGAAGGCACGAAAACTAATGGAAGGCTGAGAGGGAAGATAGGTGAATGAATTTATCAGCCTATGCAAGGGTTTATATAGAATTTTCCGGAGATCGTACAGTACGAACAGGAGATCGTACAGTACGAAATACAATTAATATCCTGACCGGTCGTTTCGGGAAAAAGAGGTCAAATCGTACAGTACGATAGGTATCGTACAGTACGATCAGACGAATATCGATCGTCCCGAGGTTCTCAGTACGACTTTTGACCAAAAGTTTCGTACTGTACGAATACGTGGATCGTACAGTACGATACATAATAAATATCGTACCAGAACGCTTTAACTCGAATTTGTCCGTTGTGCTGATGTGGATCGTACAGTGCGAATACGTGGATCGTACAGTACGATACGCAATAATGTCGTACCAAACGGCTTTAATTCGTCCCAATCCGTTGCTGACGTGGATCGTATTGTACGAAGTGGAGGTATCGTACAGTACGGTAGGCAATAATACTGGACGATAATCGTACAGTACGATGGGTATCGTATAGTACGATCAACAGAGCTGAATTCTGCCTATTGGTGGACGCTAGATTTGTGATAAGTCGTACAGTACGATATAGATCGTACAGTACGATGAACAGTCAGTGTGAATTTTGGTGTGGTGAGTGTGTGGTGATCAGGAGCAGCCCTAAAGATTTTTTTTTTTTTTTTTTTTTTTTTTTTTTTTTTTTTTTTTATTTTATATCTATGACACCTAATCTAGTCCTCAAGGTACTAAAGGTGTCAAACGCTAATGGTTTTGTGAATATGTCTGCCAATTGATCTTCTGTAGCGACGTGATGTAATTCTATATCTCCCTTAGCGACGTGATCTCTAATGAAATGATGTCTAATGTCTATGTGTTTTTTGTTCGGGAGTGCTGAATTGGGTTCTTAGAGATACAAATTGCACTTGTGTTGTCACACATGATTGAGATGGTTCCAACAGGTAGTCCAAGATCAAGAATTTGTTGTTTTAACCATAGTACCTGTGCAACACAACTTCCTACTGCAATATATTCTGCCTCGGCTGTGGAAAGTGCTACTGAGTTTTGCTTCCTACTGGACCAAGAAACTAATGATTGTCCGATGAATTGACAGGTACCAGAGGTGCTCTTTCTATCTATCCTACATCCTGCAAAGTCAGAATCTGAGTACCCAAGGATTTCAAAGGAAGTGCTGTGCCTGGGATACCAAATTCCTAAGTTTGGTGTGCCTAGTAGATATCTAAGAATTCTTTTAACAGCAGTTAGGTGAGACTCTTTAGGATCGGCTTGGAAACGGGCACAAAGGCATACACTAAACATGATGTCCGGTCTACTGGCAGTCAAGTAAAGAAGTGATCCAATCATTCCTCTATATTTTTTTCTGATCTACTGATTTTCCACTAGGATCCTTATCTAATTGGATTGTCGAACTCATTGGGGTGTTCATGGGTTTTGCACTATCCATTTCATATTTCTTTAAAATATCCTTAATGTACTTTGATTGGCTAAGAAAGGTTCCATTTTCCATTTGTTTCACACTAAAGCCAAGAAAGTAGTTAAGCTCTCCCATCATGCTCATTTCAAACTCATTACTCATTGTTTTTGAAAATTCATCGCATAAATTTTTATCCGAGGATCCAAACAAGATGTCATCTACATATATTTGAACAATGAGAATTTCTTCTTTAACTTTTTGTAAAAAGAGAGTAGTATCTACACTACCCTTTTGAAAACCTCTATTCAAAAGAAATGAGCTAAGTCTTTCATACCATGCTCTAGGTGCTTGCTTTAATCCATATAGTGCCTTTTTTAATTTGTATACATGGTTTGGAAATTGTGAGCTTTCAAATCCGGGGGGTTGCTCAACGTAGACATCTTCCTTAATTACCCCGTTCAAAAATGCACTCTTTACATCCATTTGATATAACTTAAAGTTCTTGAAGCAAGCAAAAGCTAAGAGCACTCTTATGGCTTCTAGTCTAGCAACCGGGGCAAAGGTTTCTTTCAAAGTCTATTCCCTCAATCTGGTTGTACCCCTTAGCTACTAGCCTTGCTTTATTCCTTATTATTGTTCCTGAATCATTCACCTTATTCTTGAAGACCCATTTTGTTCCAACAACACTCTGCTCTTTAGGTCTCTTAACTAACTCCCAAACATCATTCCTGGTGAATTGGTTCAGCTCTTCTTGCATTGCTAGAATCCAAAATTCATCTCCTAAGGCTTGATCTATACTTGTAGGTTCTATCATAGAGATGAAAGCTGAGTGACTAACCTCCTTCCTAAGTCCATGCCTAGTTCTTACACCTTCTGAAGGGTCACCTAAAATTAACTCTTTAGGATGACTAGAAGAATATCTCCATTCTCTAGGCAAGTCTTCCTGAGATTCGACCCTCTCTTCTAAGGTCATAGTCTCTACTCCTTGAATTGCCTCTATTTCATCATCTTCAATTTTAGTTTCTGAGGGCATATCAGATTCATCAAATACCACATGGGTGGATTCTTCTACCTACCAGGGTTCTCTTGTTGAAAATTCTATAGGCCTTACCTACAGAAGAATAGCCTAAGAAGACACCCTCATCAGATTTGGGATCGAACTTTCCTAAGGGATGTTTACCATTATTTAAGATGAAGCACTTACACCCAAAGACATGTAAATGTGAAAGGTTTGGTGTCCTACCTTTAAGGAGTTCATACGGAGTTTTATTCAGCTTCGATCTAATGTTTACTCTGTTCAAAACATAACAGGCTGTGTTGACTGCTTCTGCCCAAAAGTATCTAGGAAGGGTATACTCCGCTAACATTGCCCTAGCAGCTTCTACCAAGGTTCTATTTTTCCTTTCTGCTATGCCATTCTGTTGGGGTGTTCTTGGAGCTGAGAAATTGTGCTCTATTCCTATCTCTTGGCAGAATGACTCAAATCTTTCATTTTGGAACTCTCCACCATGATCGCTATGGATTGTTGATATCTCACAACCTAATTTTCGTTGTATCCATGTGGAGAAAATTTTAAATTCCTCAAAAGACTCATTCTTGTGTGCTAAGAATCTTACCCAAGTAAATCTAGTGAAGTCATCTACAATCACAAATCCATAATTCTTTCCACCTAGACTGGCTGTACTAACGGGTCCAAATAAGTCCATGTGTAGAATTTCTAGTGGCCTAGAGGTGATCACGTCTCTAATTGAGTGAAAGGATGATTTGACTTGTTTTCCTTGTTGGCAAGCATCACATAAGTGATTCTTGGTGAATTCTAATTTAGGTACACCTCTAACTAGGTTTTTCTGAGTGATGTTTCTAAGAGTTTTCATACTAGCATGGCACAGTCTCCTATGCCATAGCCACGAATCATCAACTATTGTTTTCAAGCAAAATGATTTTGAGTTATCTACACGATCAAGGTCTAACATGTAAACATTGTTCATTCGTTTTCCTTCTAAAATTGTTTCACCAAATAAACTAATCAGGCATTTATCAGTAAAAAATTTAACATCAAAACCTTTGTCACACAGTTGACTAATGCTAAGTAAATTATGTTTCAAACCATCAACTAGTAAAACATTTTCAATTATAAAGTTCTTAGCATTACCAACGATACCTGAGCCTATCACCTTCCTGGTAGTGTTGTCTCCCAATGTTACTTTGCCTCCAGTTTTGGTCTCCAATAGGATGAACTTCTTCATGTCTCCAGTCATGTGTCGCGAGCAGCCACTATCCAGGTACCACATGCTCTCACTAGGTCTTTTGTGAGAGCATTCCTACAATTTCATTCACAGATTAGATTTGGGAACCCAAGTGAGTTTGGGTTCCACCTTATGCTTGCATGAATGAGATGTATGCATGTTATGCTGTGATGGATGCAATTTAGGTCTCCATACTAAGTGTGTCCTACGGTGAATTGTGCATGTGCGGGCTATGTGACCTAACATGCCACAAGAGAAGCACCTAACACCAGGAAATGGGTTTACTAATCTATGAGTGTGGTGGTGGTGCCTCTTCCTAAGATTTTGTGATGCATGCTGTGTTGGGGGTTTTCTAGGATGGCCTACTGTGAGTGATGCAATTTCATTTTCTAGTTCTTTTATCTTTTCACTATAAGTTTTATTTCGAGCTGTCAATCCATCAACTTTTATCAATAGCAAGTGCTCACAATGCTCTACTTCTAATATAAGTGCAGTTAGTTTTTCATACTCTACATCTAGTTCAATATGTGATGTTTTCAAGGATTCATGCGCTTCAATTAGATCAATATGCTTCTTATTTAATGCATCATACTCATCAAGAAGTAACATGTGATCTTTATCTAAATCAGAATTTTCTTTAACTAAGTTAGCATGCTCAATTTGTAAGGAACTAAATTCAATATTAAGTTTAGCATGCATTTTCTTCAGTTTTCTATAAGAGTCATGAATATTCTCAGAAATAAGCAATAATTCATCATAAGAAAGTTGACATACCTCATCCTGATCCAATTGATCAAGGTTATCATTAGCCATAAGACACAAGTTTGTTACCTCCTCCTCTGCTTCTTCTTCTGATGATTCTGAGGCAGAGTCGGCCCAAAAAGCTTTCTGTGTCTTGGTCTTTCCTCTCTTGTATTTACCTTTGTCATCTCCTTTCTCCTTTGTTGGTTGGCTCTTAAGATTAGGACAATCTGCTCGAAGATGACCTGGCTTCCTGCACTCAAAGCAAATTGTATCAGATGAAACTTTATTGGTCCTTGAGCTTTTACCTTTATTCCAGCTGTTCTGATGACGCTTCTGTTTTCTCTTCAGAAAATTTTTGAACTGTCGGGTCATCAATGCTATTTCATCGTCTTCCTCCCCTGCAGAGCTTTCACTTTCTGAGTTGCTAGCTTTTAATGCCACCGTCCGCTCCTTTTTCTTTTCACCTGCATCACTTTGCCTTTGGCTCACTCCTTGCTCGTATGCAATGAGTGACCCGAGGAGGTTATCAATAGAATAAACATTAAGATCTTTGGACTCAGTGATAGCAGTTATCTTAGCATCATAGGAACTAGGCAGACATCTAAGAATTTTATTTACTTTCTCAGAATTTGAAATTTCTCTACCTAAAGCATGCAAGGATGTCACAATTTGGGTGAACCTAGTGTACATGTCAGAAATTGTTTCGCTAGGTTTCATACGGAATAATTCATAATCATGCAGTAAAATGTTAAGCCTAGACTGTTTTACTTCGTTTGTTCCTTCGTATGTAATGCACAGTCTATCCCAAATCTCCTTACCAGAAGCACAAGTAGATACTCTCATATAATCCTCAGATTTCAATGCACAAAAGAAACAGTTTAAGCACTTAGCATTCAGTTGGGCTAATTCCCTATCCTCATTGCTCCATTCATTAAACGGTACAGGAGTTTTCAAACCATTAACAGTTTTAAACGGTGCAACATACCCATCATTAACTAACATCCACATGCGGTAATCTATAGATTGCAAAAATGTAGACATTCTAATTTTCCAAAAATCAAACGGTATGTTATCAAAAATGGTGGACGAGTTATTGAATAACCCTCCGCAGTGTTACGATTACCAAAATTCGACATGATCGTTTTTTTTTTCAAGGTTTTCTAAAACACTATTTTTGAAAAACAAGCTCTGATACCAATTGAAATTACTAAACGACAAGAGGGGGGGGGGTGAATTGTAAAAAGTTTTCTCTTAATAAAAAAATTAACCCTAAACAAGAGTTCTAATTTTTTTTGTTGTTTTTTGAAATATTAAAATAAAGATCAATGCAATTTTGCTTTATCAAAAAAACCACGTGCAATAGATATGAAAAATTAAAGTGCAAGCAAAAAGTAAACAATGATAAAGAACAAACACACCAAGATTTTTATAGTGGTTCGGTCAAGATATGACCTACGTCCACTCCCCGGAGTCCTCCACTCCGGGATTTTCACTATAAAAATAGTTCTCCTTTTTGCCCCCCTTGGCAAGGCGGAGAAGCCTGTACAAACCTCCCTTTCACCAACCCGGCGTGGCGGAAGACCAAACTCTGTTTTCGCCCTCCTGGCGACGGCAGAGAACCTTCTCGTTTTTTTCTCCCTCCTGGAGAAGGCAGAGAACCTCGAGGTAACGGATGCAGACGAGCCTTTCCCTTGGAGATCCTCCCTCAAATCCTTCTCGGGCCACAGGAGGAGCAAGATGCAGCGAGCTTGGAGCAACCGTGTGATCTCCCTCACACCTCTTCTCCCTCACAACGCTCACCTCCTCCTTCCTCTCAACCCTCAAGAATTTCTCTTGAGTTTTCTCCCTTGGAATCCCTCTCTAATCACGTTCACCCTCTCTAACAATCTTACCCAAAAAGAACTTGATTGGCATATTAAAAAAGGCTCCAAAAACCTCTGAATTCAAAATTAGCCGTTACTGTTCGTACAGTACGATTCATCATCGTACAGTACGATCTTCATAAACAGCCGTCGTCCTGGTACGAAGGTGTACGAACAGTACAAAAACAATTCGTACTGTACGATACAATATCGTACGGTACGATTCAACCACATACTATTCGTACAGGACGATGGTCTGGACGATCGGATGTCGTCTCTGTTCATCGTATGGTACGATTGACATCGTACAGTACGATGTGACAAAAACCAAGAGATCGTACCGGACGATATCCGGGACGATCATACTTCGTCTCTGTTCATCGTATGGTACGATCAAGTTCGTACAGTACGATGTTCAAATTTCAATTAGGCCTTGATTACGTGCACTAATCACGGGTTAATTTAAGTAAGTATTTAAAACCAATCGTACAGTACGAACATATTCGTACAGTACGATGTGCAAATCTCAATTAGGCCTTGATTACGTGCACTAATCACGTGTTAATTTAAGTAAGTATTTAATACAGATCGTACAGTACGAACAAGTTCGTACAGTACGAACGGCGCAAAAATCACTTCCTCAAATTAAGTCACGGCTAGGGTTTTTGGATCTGAACATATCGTACAGTACGAAGTACTTCGTACAGTACGATCTATTCACAGATTTGCCCACATAGCCTGGATCGTACGGTACGAAATAACATCGTACAGTACGATCTCCAGAGAAGAATTTTACTTATATTTTCAGTTAAAAAAAAAATCTCCCCCCTGTGTGTGTGCATGGTTGCTCTTACTCTTTCGCATTTTGTGGCCAGACTCAATAAAGTAAAAAATACAATAAATGGAAAAAATACAATTTTTGACTCGTACTCCTAATCTACCCGGTCTTGAGTCTTCCTTTCTTCCTGAGTCACTTGTGATCTTCTTTTTTGATTCACTCCCTACTCGTAAGCAATGAGTGAGCAAAGTAAGTTATCAATCGATAACGTGTTTAAATCCTTAGATTCAGTTATAGCAATAATTTTTTCATCAAAAGAGGAAGGCAAGCATCTTAAAATCTGGTTTACTTTTTCAAAGTTCGAAAGCTCTCTTCCTAAGGCATACAATGAAGTAACAATTTGAGTAAACCTTTTATACATGTCAGAGATAGATTCAGAAGGTTTCATATGAAAAAGTTCGTAGTCATGCAAGAGAATGTTCAAACAAGATTGTTTCACTTCATTGGTTCTTTCATAAGTAATGCATAACCTATCCCAAATTTCCTTACCAGTTGAGCAAGTGGAAACACGCATGTAATCCTCAGATTTCAAGGCACAGAAAAAATAGTTCAAACATCGAAAGTCCATTCAGTAAAAGCAACTTTTATTTTAACACCATTAATTTCACGAGAAGGTAGAGAATGACCTTCTTTATAAACATCCACATATGATAATCAGTTGATTGTAAAAATGTTGACATGCAGGTTTTCTAGAAATCAAAAGGTAAGTTGTCAAACAATGGAGGTCGTGTAATTGAATAACCTTCAGTAGTGTTTATATTCCCAAAGTTAGCCATGGATCAAATTCAAAAAGTTTTCAAACATAAATTTTTGAATCACACTTTTATACTACTTGAAAGTTCGTTAGGGATGTTAAGCCTCATAGAACTGGCCCAAGGCTAACCAAGAGGGGGGGTGAATTGGTATTTAAAATTTTTTTAGGCAAAGCATAAATACAAACCAAATCATTACAAAGAAATAACGTGCAAAAGTAATAAAAATAAGAACATAAGGGTTTATAGTGGTTTGGTCAACTCGACCCATGTCCACTCCCCGGAGGTGCCCTCCGAGTATTGCACTACAATCGTGACTCTCCTTTAGCCACCACAGCTAGGCGGAGAAGCCTTTACAAACACCTATTTTTGCCAAACCCGGCAAGGCAGAGAACCTTCTTCCTTTTGCTTCCTCCTAAAGAAGATAAAGATCCTCGATCGCTTGCAGAAACTTACCTCTCCCAACACTTCCAAGGACAAGAGACTCTAGGGAAGAATAAGTAGAACAATGCTTGGAGCAACCCTTGTGAATCCCCTCACAAGCTCCCCCTCACAAGATCCCCTCTCTCTCTCTCCCTCTCTATCTCTCTCCTTTAGGTTTTCTCAGGTCAAGACAGCAGCCAAGGATGTTCAAAAAATGTTAAACAAGAGATTTTAAATAGAAGAGCTTCAAAGGAGCTCATTAATTGTAAGTTGCCAACTTTATCGTCCAGGATGATATTTACATCGTCCTGGCCGATCAGTACAAATTCCATGAGATCGGCCAGAGCATCGTCCTGAATGCAAATTGGATGATTAAAAATTGGCTTGATCATCCAGGCCGATCAGTTCAAATCAGAGGAAAATCGTCTAGAGCATCGCCCTGAATTCAAGCTATCCGATTCAAATCGTCCAGCACATCGCCCTAAAATTATGCTGGGCGATATTTATAGTCCAGAAGTAATTAAGGTTTTTGAATGGATCATCCTGGCTGATCCTGTGATCGTCCAGGACGATATGATCGTATCCATCATCCTTAATTACTTCCTTGATTATTGGTTCAATTTAGGCATAATTTTGTATTATTGTCCAGGCCGATCAATATCATCCTAACCGATTTCCAAAAATACAATATACCTAAAACGAATAAGGAGGCTATTTGTTTCGGTTTTGAGCTTATAATCTTGGCCGATACAAATATCGTCCAGGATGATCTGTTAATGATGGCTGCATTAATTAAGAATGCTTAATAGAATCTTTGTTTTAAACTCGATCGTATAGGACGATCCAAATATCATCCTGACCGATGTGAGTAAAAGTTTTCTAAATCTCTCAAGCGTGTTTTGTAGGGTTACTTAGCATTAGTCACATCAAAGATTACAATTGACTAAAGAGGGAAAAAATAAAATTACAGACTGACTCAACCCTAATCTACCCCATCTTGAGCTGATTCTGATTTTCATCCTATCTTTGGGTCCTGAAAAGTCAATAGAGAAAAAGTAAGATTTGTTTGTTATCATCAAAATCATAATCCAAAAATAGTTTTGTAACATTATGGCTTTAACATAGGAGACTTTATCACTCTAGCATGAAAAACCTTAGAATGATTACCCAAAAGAACCTAGTGAGAGGTATATCAAAACTAAACGTTACTAAGGACCTTTGTGATGCATGTCAATTAGGAAAATAGATAAAGTCCTCATTTTAATCCAATAAGGATCTTAGAACAAGTAAATCGTTGGAGATTTTATATATGAATCATTTTGGACAAGTTGAAACTGTAAGTCTAGGAGGGAAGATATATGGATTTGTGATTGTGGATGATTACTCTAGATTCACATGAGTTAGATTTGTATTTCATAAGAGTGAATCATTTGAGAAATTTAGGAACTTTTTGACTTGAATTCAATGAAAGCTAGGATGTGAAATTATGACTATACGTAGTAATCATGGAAGAGAATTTGAGAATAAAAGATTTGAGAAATTTTGTAAGGAGAAAGGAATTGATCACAAATTTTATGTGCCTAGAACCCCTTAGCATAATGGGATAATTAAAAGGAAAAATAAAACATTAATAGAAGCCGCCAGAGCCATGTTGGCCGAATACTCACTTCCTAAATAGTTTTGGGCTGAGGTGGTTAGAACTACATGTTATATTCTGAATAGGGTGAATGTGAGATTTAAATTAAATAAAATACCCTATGAGTTACTAAAAGGAAGAACACCTAATTTATCACATTTGCATATTTTTTGTTGTAAGATGTTTATTTATAATAATAGAAAATATGTCTTAGGAAAATTTGATCCAAAATTAGAAGAAAGAATTTTTGTATGATACTCAAGTGTTAGAAAATCTTATAGAGTATTCAACAAAAGAAATTTAGTAATTGAGGAGACCACACATGTTGTGTTTGATGAATCTGAAATTTTGGAAGAGCCAAATATTATAGAAAATGAGATTGAGATTAACTCCCAAAAGATTGATAAAATAAATTTGGAAGATAATTTGGAAGATAATTTGGAGATAGAAAACCCTTTGCCTAGAGATTTGAGATTTTCTAAAAACCACCCAAACGAATTAATAATTGGTGAACCTAGTGAGGCTTTAAGGACAAAGCGTGGACTAAACAAAGAAGTAAATCATTCAGTCTTTACTTCAACCATAAAACCCATAAATATTGATCAAACAATTTCGAATGAATTTTGGATTTTGGCTATGTAAGAAGAGTTAAATCAATTTGTAAGAAATAAAGTTTGAAAATTAACTACAAGGCCAAAGGATCAAAGTGTAGTTGGAACTAAGTGGGTACTAAAAAAATGAATAATTCAGGAGTAGTCATTAGAAATAAGGCTAGATTAGTTGCTAAGGGGTATAATCAGATTGAAGGAATTGATTTTGAGGAAACTTTTATCCCTGTAGATAGACTTAAAACAATTAGTGTTTTGCTAGCCTTTACCTATTTTAGAGGATTTAAATTGTACTAAATGGATGTAAAAAGTGCCTTTTTTAAATGGGGTAATTCAAGAGAATATTTTTGTAGAACAACCTCCATGTTTTAAAAATTCTAAGTACCCAAATCATGTTTCAAATTAAAAAAGGCATTATATGAAATGAAACCAGAACCTAGGGCTTGGTATGAGAGATTGAGCACCTTCCTACTTGAAAGATCATTTGAAAAAAGGAAGTGGGGATATAAATCTCTTTTTGAAAAAAATTGGAAAGGATATACTCATTGTACAAATTTATGTGGATGACATCATCTTTTGGATCTTCAAATAAAATTATTTGTGATGATTTTTCTAAAATAATGAGTAGTGAATTTAAAATGAGTTTAATGGGGGAGATTTAAGTTACTTTTTAGGCTTTAGCATTAAGCAATTTGAGGAGGATACATTTTTTAGTCAGTCAAAGTATGTTAAGGACATCCTCAAAAAAGTATGAAATGGATAATACTAAACTTATTAGTAAACCTATGAGTTTCTCAGTTCAATTGGATAAGGATCCTAAGGGAAAATCTGTTGATTAAAAGAAATTTAGAGGGGTTATTGGATCTTTGCCTTACTTGACAACTAGCCGGCCTGACATCATGTTTAGTGTTTGTTTGTGTGCTAGATTTCAATCAGATCCAAAAGAATCACATTTAATTGCAATAAAAAGGATTTTAAGATATCTGTTAGGAACTTGGAACTTAGAGGAATTTGGTATCCTAAGTTTAGCTCTTTATTTGAAATAATTGATTATTCAGATTTTGACTTTGTAGGTTGTATGGTGGATAGAATTAAAAAGCACTTCTAGAATATGTCAGTTTATTAGAAATTCTTTAGTCTCTTGGTCCAGTAGAAAATAAAATTCAGTAGCCTTATCTATTGCTGAAGCTGAATACATTGCAATAGGAAGTTATGTGGCACAAGTACTTTGGTTGAAATAACAGTTGATTGATTTATGATTAACTATAGGTACTATTCTCATTTATTGTGAAAACATTAATACTATTTACATTTGTAAAAATCCTATTCAACATTCAAGAACTAAACATATAGACATCAGGCATCATTTCATAAGGGATCATGTATCCAAAGGAGAAATTGAACTCACTCATATTTCTAAGAAAATCAAATTGCATACATTTTAACAAAATTTTTAGGCTTTGATACTTTTAGTGCATTAAGAACAAGGCTTGATGTGATCAATTTGAATGCTTAATTAAAATGATTCTGAAATATTGATGTGTATTTTTAGTTAATATTATGTTTATATTTATGAGTGTGTTATTTTCTGTATTTGTGATTTTATGATTTTATATGTTTTTCTATTATGTTTTTAGTGTGTTTTTATTTTAGTTTAGATTGAGTGCATATTTTTGAAAAATTGAGTGAAAATCATCCAAGATGAAATTATTTTCGTACAGGATGAACTATGATGTGTGTTAATTGTTGGATTTGAACCATCGGCGTATATATTTTTATTGAGTCTAGTAAATAGGTTGTTAAATCTAAATTAATGTCCAAAAGCTACCAAGAGGGGGGGGGGGGGGGGTGAATTGGTATTTAAAAAATTTCCCTCTTTTGATAATTTTAACCAAAATTAAACTTTAATGAATTTTTTTATAAAAAGTTTTTCAACCACAATTTTATAACACAAAATTAAATGCAGAAAATAAAAAGCAGTAAAATAAAAAGTCACACGATTTATAGTGGTTCGGTATAAATCAGACCTACATCCATTCCCCAGAGGCACCCTCTGAGTATTGCACTAATACCAATAGTGTCTCTCCTTTTGCACCCACAGCAAGGCGGAGAAGCCTTTACAACCACTCTTTTCACCACTACCAGGTGCGGCAGAGAACTGTCGTCTTTTTACACTTTCCCTAGTGATGGAAGAGAATCGTCATCCTTTTACACTTTCCTAGTGAGGGCAGAGAATCCTTCATCCTTTCACACTCTCCTAGTGTGGGCAGAGAACCCTTCATCCTTTCACACTCTCCTAGTGTGGGCAGAGAACCCTTCGTCTTTTCACACTCTCCTAGTGTGGGCAGAGAACCCTTCATCCTTTCACACTTTCCAAGTGTCGATAGAGAACCAGATCTCCTTGACATATCTCTTCCCAATAAATCAAGAAGGAAGAAAGAAAAAGAGTGAAGTAATCTCAAATCACAAGTAGGAAATCTTACCTTTGAAAACCATGCAAATCCTTCACGCTCCAGTGGTAAAAATCCTTCTTTGAATTCTCTCTCTCACTCTCTCCTTTACTCTTCTTCCAATAGGAACGAAGATCAATGAGCAAAAAGATTAGGTGGCAGTATAATTTGAACTATATATATAAAAGACAAGAAAAACTGCCCAAAAATTGCAAGTTTTCAATTCTGTACGCAGTGGATCGTCCTTTACGATCGTGGATCATCCCGGACGATTTTACTTAAAGTGTTGAAAACTATCCTAATGTATATTGGTACGAACTATGTTCGTACACGCTCATCGTCCCGTACGAACTAGGTTCGTTTGGTTCAAAATGGTTATTACATAGGTCGGTTCCAAAAATTCTACAGGATGCAACCAACTGACGTAAGTCGGTTCAGTTCATCCAAGGACGATGTTATATAGAGAGTTTCGTTCCAGGGACGAAAATTTATTTCGTTCTGTACGATTTCATACAGAGAGCTTCGTTTAAGGACGAAAATTTATTTTGTCATATACGATTTCATACAGAGAGTTTTGTCCAGGGACGAAAATTTATTTCGTCCTGTACGATTTCATACAGAGAGTTTCATCCAGGGATGAAAATTTATTTCATCCTGTACGATTTCATACAGAGAGTTTCGTCCCGATATGAAACATATTTTTTGTCTGGATGAACTGTGCAAGGTGAGAATCCCGAAACGTTCGTTTCAGGATGAATATTAAATTCATACTGGACGATTAGGACTTAGAAAATTTTCTACCCGCCTATTCGATCCATTGCTCTTCCGAGGGGTTAATTGACATGATCGTCCCATACGAACCAGGTTCGTCCCGTATGATGAGTTCACAAAAATTGTCCCCTAAGAGTGTGTGTTGAGATTTTTCACTCAATTACAATCACTCCCTCTCATTTAAAAACTTATAATTTACAAATGAATAATTTGAAGTCTTCATCGCTTGGAGTTGATTTTCCTGAAATGTTAGTACATACTAGAGCAAAAACAAATCTTCCAAAAAGTGTTAGGAGATATATAAAATAATAATATTTGAAATGATCAAAACAATACAAGTTGCAAGAATGTAAAACATGCAAATATCAACTCTCTCTACAATCTTCCCCTTTTTGATGATGACAAAATAATTATTGTTTGTAGGATTTCAAATTCTAAGAATCTCCTAAACTCCCCCTGAATTGATGAACTTATGAAAATAAGGAGGCATTTGAATTTCTTAAAAAAAAATTATTTTTTCAAAATATTTATACAACACAAAACAACACAAAAGATAAAACAAAAAAAAAATCAAACACACATACGAAAATCAAACACTACGAAAACATACGCAACAAATAATTTCTCCCCCTTTTTGACAACATCAGAAAGTGAAGAAGAAAAGAATGTTAGAAATGTAAGCAGAAGTATGAAATTCATTTGATATTTTAATCTTAAAAGTGATTGAAATAAGGTATGCAAATAAAATCGAAACATTAGAAAAACATAAAATTTCTTATAATTTAAGAAGTAATATAATTTAGAGAATAATAAGAATTTATCAAAGGCATGTGTCAATTTAGACATGAAGATAAAGAAAATCATTGCACTAAGGATGAAGAAAAAAATTTATATTTCAAATTTCAATATAAATTATAAATGAACATTAGATCGATTTGAATTAAGAGATTAAAAGAGTCTGGAAAGAAGTAATTACCACATGTGGCGCTTTACGCATCTTTTTTAATTTTTATGGCACAATTTTATGCATCTTTTTTTACTTTGGGCTTATTTTATGTCTCTTTTTGTCATTGTAAATTTTTTGTACAATCCTTTTGATTTTTATACATTTGTACAATTTTCAAGAGTATTTTAATTCTTTTCAAAATCAATAATCTAAAATTTCAAATTTTTCTAAGTGCATAAATACAAACTGAAAAGAGAAATACAAAATAAGAAAATATCTAAATTGCAATAATAATATTAAAGATAATGTAGTCCAAATAAGAGACATGGAATTAAAAATTCTAATAATATAAAGTTAAAAGCATCTCTTAAATTTAGAAAAATTATATTTTCTATTGAAATTAATTTTAATTTACAAATTAAATAAAGCACTATTAAGATAAAAATAAAAAAGGAATGTCATAAAGTCAAACACACATTTCTAAAACATTAAACTACAAAACATTGAAACATATATTGATATCGGATAAAGCTATTACAATTTGAAGTTCAAGATATCAATAGTAATACAACTAAAACATGAAAAAAAAAAAAAACAATAAACTAAAGGAAATCACTAACACATGAACTACAACAAAACACAGAACAAACACTGAACAAACACTAAACAAATCATTCAGATGGAACCTGATCTAGAGGAGGAGGTGGTGCTGCACCAAAGAAGTTGAAGTAACTACTCATCATAAACATTTTGAAATTAATGGCATTTATCCGATCACGCATAAATCCCATATCCTAATTGTGCTGAATATCTTGCTGCTGCAAGTGAGTTTCAATTTGATCAAACCTTTGATCAAAATGAGCCTCTAAGTTTTCAAATCTTTGAACCAAATTTTGATAATTTGGTACACCAGCATATAAAGGTCCAGCTTCTTCTTCTGTTTCACTCAGAACTACATGAGTTTTGCTAGGCTCATCCTTATTAAAGATAGCCCTAAAGGATGCGTCATTATAGTAGAGTGGTTCTTCAAAGTCTTGTTCTGGATGAATTAAATCATACTTCTTTTCCAAAATATAAGCAATCAGAAGTCCTAAGGCTATGTTCTTCTTTCTTTTATGATTTACATGACCAATTTCAGAGAGACCATAAATATAATCAATTAGGAGTTGGGCCTCATCTATAGGTTGTCTAGTCATAATCATGTAGGAAACAATAGAAAGAAGATGAGTGATGTTGATTATATCACAAGCTTTAGGTATAACGGAAGTTCTTAGTACGTACTGGATGATACGGGCTTCACGCAATAAAGTTGATACTTTAGGCTGATGATCCTTAACTCTTATTCCTCTAATCACACGATTAACTTCAGACCAATAAAAATTTGTGGTGGTTAATGTGTGTGCTCTTAAGCCTTCAGTTCTTAAGTTTAGGAAGATACCAAAGTCATCCTTGGTGATTTCAATTTTCTTTTTGAAAACAAAAGAACTGATGATAGAATGGTCGAAGTTGAATGACATGTTTGCCAAGAAATAGTGAAAGGTTTCTCAATTGTAGAAGTGTACTAGAGTGAGGATTAAAACAAATTGGGTAGAGGCAAATAAGTGCATTACCTTAAAGGTTAGTTGATCCTGTAGTAGAACTCTAGATGGGGTGATTTTTGTAGAGAAGAACCTAGGAAAGGATTCTTCATTAGCTCTAGAAAGGAAGTTTTCGGATGTATTTCTTGGAGGACCCTTAGCCAAGGTCTTTTGGCGCTTGCTAGAACTTGCCATTGAAGGATTTGAAGAGTAGAAAGGTTTGAAAGAGTGTGTGAAAGTGACTGTTTAGTAAAAATTGCCGTTAATTTAAAGAAGAACGACTGTTCGTACCAGACAAAATTTTCGTTAGTCCCATACGAATTTGATTCGTCCCGTACGAAAATATTTCGTATGGACGAATGAATGAGTTTAAAAAATAACGGTTTTTCATAAACACACAATTTTCAAAGTGTCCTTTCATACAGACTTTTGACCAAGATGATCGTACAGACAAACACGTGTTCGTACGGACGATCAAAAATTTAACTCGTTATAATGGCAGTTGAAAACCGTTCCCCGCCTTGAACCGACATGTGTTCGTCTGGACGAACCAAAGGTTCGTACGGACGAAGTTCATAATAAAAACTGTCTTATCCATTCAACTGCTGCATTCAATCATCCCGTCATTTGAAAAATATTTCATTTAGGACGATCATGATGATCGTACAGACGAACTACATTAAAAACTGCTCTTAAGACGGTTCGAAATAACGCAGTTTGTAATTTTACACACATCGTCTGGTATGAAAAATTTTCATCCCGGACGATGATGACCACTAATTTTCATTTTCACACTCAAAACAAAAACGAATAAAAATAAATAATACACACTTAAATACACATAAAAAATAAATAAAACAATAAATTAAAATAAAACAAAAAATACAATGAACACAAAAACAAAAACAAAATATCAATTTTGCAGAAAAATATTTTTATCTAAGCATTTAAATCAATCACTTTAAGCCTAGTTCTTAATGTATTGAAAGTATCAAAGGCTAAAGGTTTTATAAAAATATCTCCAAGTTGATTTTATGTTGAAACATGGTTAAGTTCAATTTCTCTCCCTTGGATACGTGATCCCTTATGAAATGATGTCTTATGTCAATATGTTTGGTTCTTGAATATTGAATAGGATTTTTTGAAATGTAAATAGCACTAGTATTATCACAATAAATTGGTATAGTGTCTATAATTAATCCTAAATCAATCAACTATTGTTTTAACCAAAGTACTTATGCCACACAACTTCCTAGTGCAATGCATTCTACTTTTGCAATAAATAGGGCCACTGAATTTTGTTTTCTACTAGACCATGAAACTAATGAATTTCCAATGAATTGACATGTTCCATAAGTGCTTTTCCTATCCACCCTACAACCTGTAAAATCAGAGTCTGAATAACCAATAATTTCAAATGAAGAGCTAAACTTTGGAAACCAAATTCCTACGTTTTGAGTTCCTAGTAAGTATCTTAAAATTCTTTTCACTGCTGTCAAATGTGATTCTTTTATATCAGATTGAAATCTAGCACATAAGAAAACACTAAATATGATATCTGGTCTACTAGCAGTCAAGTAAAATAAAGATCCAATAATCCCTCTAAATTTCTTTTGATCAACAGATTTTCCCTTAGGGTCCTTATCCAACTGAACTGAGGAACTCATTAGTGTACTAACAAGTTTAGCATTGTCCATTTCATATTTTTTGAGGATGTCCTTAACATATTTAGAATGACTAAGAAATGTACCTTCCTCAAGTTGCTTAATGCTAAAGCCTAGAAAGAAATTTAAGTATCCCATTAGACTCATCTCAAATTCACTACTCTTTGTTTTAGAAAAATCATCACAAAAATTTTTATTTGAAGATCTAAAAATGATATCATCTACATAAATTTGAACAATGAGTATATCCTTTCGAAATTTCTTTAAAAAGAGAGTTGTATCCACACTTCTTTTTTCAAAAGATCTTTCAAGTAGGAAGGTGCTTAACCTCTCATACCAAGCCCTAGGTGCCTGTTTTAATCCATATAATGCATTTTTCAATTTGAAAATATGATTTAGGTATTTGAAATTTTCAAAACCTGGAGGTTGTTCTACAAAAATATCCTCTTCAATTACCCTATTTAAAAAGACACTTTTCACATCCATTTGAAACAATTTGAAACCCTTAAACAAGCAAAGGCTAACAAAACCCTAATTGCTTCAAGTCTAGCTACAAGGGAAAAAGTATCCTCAAAATCAATTCCTTCAATCTGATTATACCCCTTAGTAATTAATCTAGACTTATTTCTAATGACTATTCCTGAGTCATTCATTTTATTTTTTAATACCAACTTAGTTTCAACTATGCTTTGATCTTTGTTCCTTGAAGTTAATTCCCAAAATTTATTTCTTACAAATTGATTCAACTCTTCTTGCATGGCCAATATCCAAAATTCATCAGTAAGTGCTTGATCAATATTAGTGGGTTCTTTAGTTGAAATAAAGGCTGAATGATTGACTTCCTTGTTTAATCCACACCTAGTTCTAACACCCTCACTAGGCTTACCTATAATCAATTCCCTTTGGTAGTTTTTAGAAAATCTCAAATCTCTAGGCAAAGGATTTTCTATCTCCAAATTCTCTTCCACATTTTCTTCCAAGTTTATTCTATCAATCTTTTGGGAGTTATCCTCAATCTCATCTTCAATAACATTTGGGTCTTCCAAATTTCCAGATTCATCAAATACAACATGTGTGGTATCTTCAATAACTAAAGTTCTTTTGTTGAATACCCTATAAGATTTTCCAACACTTGAATATCCAACAAAAATTCCTTCAACTGATTTTGGATCAAATTTTTCTAAGACAGATTTTCCATTATTATGAATAAACACATTGCAACCAAAAACATACAAATATGACAAATTAGGTGTTCTCCCTTTTAGCAATTCATAGGGTGTTTTATTTAAATTGGATCTCACATTCACCCTATTCAGAACATAACATGCATTGCTAACCGCCTCAGCCCAAAAATATCTAGAAAGTGAGTATTCTGCCAATATTGCTTGGGCGGCTTCTATTAATGTTCTATTTTTCCTTTGGACTACCCCATTTTGCTGAGGGGTTCTAGATGCAGAAAAATTATGATCAATTCCTTTCTCTTTATAAAAATTTTCAAATCTCTCATTCTCAAATTATCCTTCATGATCACTTTGTATATAAATAATTTCACACCCTAATTTCCTTTCAATCCAAGTCAAAAAATTTCTAAATTTCTCAAATGATTCACTCTTACAAAATAGAAATCTAACCCAAGTGAATCTTGAGTAATCATCCACTATAACAAATCCGTATACCTTCCCTCCTAGACTTACAGTTCTAACTGGTCCAAAAAGATCCATGTTTAAGATTTCCAAAGGTTTACTAGTCCTAAGATCCTTATTGGACTGAAAAGAGGACTTCACTTGCTTATCTAATTGACATGCATCACAAAGGTGGTCCTTATTAAACTCTAGTTTAGGTATACCTCTCACTAAATTATTTTGGGTAATCTTTCTAAGGTTTTTCATGCTAGAATGACAAAGTCTCCAATGCCAAAGCCATGATTCATCAGAAATAGTTTTTAAACAAAAGACAGTAGGAGTATGAATGTAATTTAAATCTAGTATATAAACATTGTTTACCCTTTTTCCATTCAACACAACTTTGTCATTTATGCTTAATATGTAGCTAGTAGGAAAAAAATTTACACTATAACCCTTATTATATAGCTGACTTATACTTAACAAATTATGCTTTAATCCTTCAACCAACAACACATTGTCAATAAAAAAGTTTTCAAGTTTCCAATCATACCTGATCCAACCACCTTTTTTGTGGTGTTATCTCCAAGTGTTACATTTTCTCCACTCTTGACTTCCAGCATTATGAATTGAGCAGTATCTCCAGTCATATGCTTTGAACATCCGCTGTCCAGGCACCATATGCTTCCACGAGGTCTTGTGTGAGAGCCCTCTTCTTGATCTGATTGATCAAGACTGTCTGCCATCAAGCAAAGATTGGTGACTTCTTCTTCCTTTCAGTCTCTGATGAATCTGAAGCTGAGTCCGCCCAAAAAGATCTTTGAAATTTCTTCTTGCCCTTCTTTACAGTTGGTTTCTCCTCTACCTTCTCCTTGCTAGGAGTGGCTTTGAGTTTTGGGCAATCAATTTTGATATGACCTGGTTTCCTGCATTCATAACAAATCACTTCATTAGAAACCTTACCATTTCTGTTAAACTTACCTCTATTCCATTACTGACGTCTCTTCTGCTTCCTCTTCATAAAGCTTCTGAATTGTTTAGTTATCAATGCAATATCGTCTTCATCCTCAGGTTGTGAGTGTTCACTCTCAGACTCTTCCACTTTTAGTGCTATATTCTTCTCCTTTCGTGGTTCACCTACATCAATCTTTCTTTGACTAACCCCTTGCTCGTAAGCAATGAGTGAACCAAGAAGATTGTCAATAGAATAAATGTTTAGATCTTTAGACTATATAATTACAGTAATTTTAGCATCATAAGCAGTAGGTAAACAATGAAGAATCTTATTAACCATTTCAGCATTCGTTAGTTCCCTACCAAGTGCATGCAAAATGGTGACATTTGTGTGATTATTGTGTACATATCAGAAATGGATTCATTTGGTTTCATGTGAAATAATTCATAATCATGTAACAAGATATTAAGTCTTGATTGCTTAACCTCATTAGTACCCTCATAAGTTATACAAAGTATATCCTATATGTCATTTCCACTTTTGCAAGTGGAAACCCGCATGTAGTCTTCATATTTTAAAGCATAAAAGAAACTATTTAAACATTTAGCATTTAGTTGTGCTAAGCCACGTTCTTCTATAGTCTAATATGCAAAAGGTGATTCTACCCTAACTCTATCAACTAATCTAGTTGGTTTTGTAAAATGTTCCTTGACTAAGATCCACATACGATAATCAAGTGACTGTAAGAAAGTAGACATGCCTGTTTTCCAAAATTCAAAAGGTATATTGTCAAACAGTGGAGGTCTAGTAATAGAGTAACCCTCAGGTGTATTTCAGTTTCCAAATGTAGCCATCTACGTTAATCAAAAAGTAGTTTAAACTTATAATTTTGAAACAAAGCTCTGATACCACTTGTTGAGTCTAGTAAATAGGTTGTTAAATCTAAATTAATGTCCCAAAGCTACTAAGAGGGGAGGGGGGGTGAATTGGTATTTAAAAAATTTCCCTCTTTTGATAATTTTAACCGAAATTAAACTTTAATGAATTTTTTTTATAAAAAATTTTTCAACCACATTTTTATAACACAAAATTAAATACAGAAAATAAAAAGCAGTAAAATAAAAAGACACACGATTTATAGTGGTTCGGTCTAAACCATACCTACATCCACTCCCAAGAGGCACCCTCTGAGTATTGCACTAATACCAATAGTGTCTCTCCTTTTGCACCCACAGCAAGGTGGAGAAGCTTTACAGCCACTCTTTTCACCACTACCCGATGCGACAGAGAGCCGTCATCCTTTTACACTTTCCCTAGTGATGGAAGAGAACCGTCATCCTTTTACACTCTCCTAGTGAGGGTAGAGAACCCTTCATCCTTTCACACTCTCCTAGTGTGGGCAGAGAACCCTTCATCTTTTCACTCTCCTAGTATGGGTAGAGAACCCTTCGTCCTTCCCCACTCTCCTAGTGTGAGCAGAGAACCCTTCGTCCTTTCACCCTTTCCAAGTGTTGGCAGAGAACTGGATCTCCTTGACAGATATCTTCCCACGAAATCTAGAAGGAAGAAAGAAAAAGAGTGAAGCAATCTCAAATCACAAGTAGGAAATCTTACCTTTGAACACCATGCAAAGCCTTCAAAATCCAGTGGTAGAAATCCTTCTTTGAATGCTCTCTCTCACTCTCTCTCCTTTACTCTTTATCCAATAGGCACAAAAATCAATGAGCAAAAAGATTGGGTGGCAGTCTAATTTGAACTATATATACAAAAGACAAGAAAAACTGCAAGTTTTCAATTCTGTACGCAGTGGATCGTCCCGTACGATCGTGAATCAACCAGAATGATTTTACTTAAAGTGTCGGAAACATTCCTAATGTATATTGGTATGAACTATGTTCGTACACGCTCATCGTCCTGTATGAACTAGGTTCGTCTGGTACGAAATGATTATTACATAGGTCGGTTCCCAAAATTCTACAGGACGTAACCAACTGACGTAAGTCGGTTTAGTTCGTCCTGGGACGATGTTATACAGAGATTTTTGTCCAGGGATGAAAATTTATTTCTTCCTGTATGATTTCATACAGAGAAATTCATCCAAGGACATAAATTTATTTCATCCTGTACGATTTCATACTGCGAGTTTCGTCCATGGACGAAAATTTATTTCGTCCTGTACGATTTCATACAGAGTGTTTCATCCAGGGACAAAAATTTATTTTATCCTGTATGATTTCATACAGAGAGTTTCGTCTCGGTACGAACCATATTTTTTGTCTGGACGAACAGTGCAAGGTGAGAATCCCGAAACGTTCATCCCAAGATGAATATTAAATTCTTCCTGGATGATTAGGACTTAGAAAATTTTCTACCCGCCTGTTCGATCCATTGCTCTTCCGAGGGGTTAATTGACATTGTCATCCCATACGATCAGTTCACAAAAATTGTCCTCTAAGAGTGTCTGTTGTGATTTTTCACTCAATTACAATCACTCCCTCTCATTTAAAAACTTATAATTTACAAATGAATAATTTGAAGTCTTCATCGCTTGGAGTTGATTTTCCTGAAATGTTAGTACACACTAGAGCAAAAACAAATCTTTCAAAAAGTGTTAGGAGATATATAAAATAATAATATTTGAAATCATCAAAACAATACAAGTTGCAATAATGTAAAACATGCAAATAGCACCTCTCTCTATAATTTTCAATTTTTTATTTTCACTTCGTTTGTACGATCGTCTGGAGAAAATTTTTAAACATCTGTACGATTGATTTCCAATTAAATGGATAAGTTCATTTTTAATATTATTTTTGTACGTACGAACCTTTGGTTCGTCCGGACGAATGCTTGGCGAATCGATGTTGGGGATAGTTTTAACTGCTATTAAAATGATCTTAAATTTTGGATCATCCAGGACGAACACTTATTCGTCTGTATGATCATTTTGTCAAAAGTCTGTACAAAAGGATGCTTCGTAAGTTGTGTGATTACGAAAAACCGTTTCATTTTGGACTCATTCGTTTGTCCATACAAAATTTCTTCGTACGGGACGAACTGAATTTCCTACGGGATGAAAAATAATTTTGTCAGTATGAACAGCTGTATTTCATTAAATTGATCGGCTATGAACTCAACAGTCACACTCACACATCCCTTTCAGAACCCTTTCTTCTTTTAGATCTTATCCATGGCAAGTTCAAGCAAATGACAAAAGGTTCTAGCTAAGGGTCCACCTAGAAATTTTAGCGATAACTTTCTGTCCAAGGCCAATGAAGAATCATTTCTTAGATTTGCCACTACTAAGATCACCCCTTCAAGAATTCTTATTCAAGAACAACTGACCTTTCAGGTAATGAACTTGTTTGCTTCAACTCCATTTGGTCTCATTCTCACACTAGTCCACCTCTACAACAAAGAGACCTTTCATTATTTCATAGCAAACATGTCCTTCAATTCTGATCATTCTATCACAAGGTCATATGTTTTTAAGAAGAAAGTTGAAATTACCAAGGCTGACCTAGGAATCTTTATGAACTTAAGGTCCGAAGGGATTAGAGCCCATACCTTAAACACTCCTTTTGATTTTGAATGGAATGAAATTAATGAAGTGATTAGAGGAATTATATTTAAGGAGTATATGCCTAAAGTGTCCTCTCTTATTCACAATGCTCGTATCATCCAGCATGTTCTTTGAACTTTCATAATTCCTAAAGTTGGTGATAGAGTCAACATTACTCCTCTTCTTTTAACAGTAACCTACTTGATTATGACTAACCAACTTATAGATGAAGCCCAACTAATCCTTGACTATTTTTATGGACTTTTTAAAATTTGTCATGTCGCCCATAAAATAAAGAAGAACATTGCCTTAAGACATCTTGTTGCCTACATTTTGGAGAAGAAGTATGAATTGGTTCATCCAGTTCAAGATTTTAAAGAACCTCTCTACTACAACGATGAATCTTTTAGAGCAATCTTCAACAAAGATGAACCACGTAAAACACATGTTATTAGTGACTCAGAGGAGGAACCTGAACCTGCACCTGCACCTGCTAGTGAACCAAATTACCAAGATTTGGTTCAGAGATTTGATCGTTAAGAGTCTCATTTTTATAAAAGTATTTGATCAAATTGAAACTCACTTACAATCAGTATGATACTCAATACAATCAAGACATGGTGTATGTGAGAGAGTAGATGAATAATATTAGTTCCAACATGCTTATGATAAGCAGTTATTTTAATTTCTTCACTATTGTACCTCTTCCTCCTCCTCCAAATCAAGGCCCATCAGAGTGACTCATGTACTTGCTTATGATCTTATTAGTTGATATGATTGTAATGTGGTAGTTTGTGATGTATTTTTCTTTTGATTACGATGTAGTTTGTTATGTGTTTATTTCATTTGATGTTTTAGTATTTGAGTTTTTATGTAGTATTGATATCATTTCTTAGATTATAATATTTATTATAATGATATAAATATAAGTTATATTATTTTGGTTTTAATCTGGTTTTGAAATGTGTGTTAGCCCATATGACAAACTTTAAAATTTTTTATCTTAAGAGTGTTATACCTTGAAGTGCAACTTAAAATTGAATTCATTAAAAAAAATTAATTTTTTTAAATTTAAGTTTTGCTTATAACTTGATATAATTAAAAATATCAATTTTCATGTCTCTTATTAGACTATTATGGTATTACAATTGTGATGTTTTCTTATTTTCTATTTCACTTATCAATAAATATTGATGCACTTAGAAAAATTTAAAAATTTTTATTATTATTGATTTTGGAAAGATCAAGATTACTCTTGAAAAATTTATAAATGTACAAAAATAAAAAAGAACGCGCAATGGTTCGCAATTTGAAAAAGAGACACAAATAAGCCCACAAGTAAAAAGATGCACAAAAATGTGCCACAACTATTGAAAAAAGATGCAGCAAAACGTCATATGTGGTAGTTATTTCTTTTCACAATCTTTTAATCTCTTAATTCAAATTGATCTTCTGTACATTTATATTTATTCGTATTGAAATTTGAAATATACAAATTTTATATTCATCCTTTATGCAATGATTTTTTTTATCTAAGTGTCTAAATTGATTTTTGTTTTTTATATATACTTTTTATTATCAATGTTATATCTCACTTCTTAAATTCTATAAATCATTTTTATTTATCTAATGATTTGATTTTATTTGCAATATTTATTTCAATCACTTTCAAGGATCAGTTATCAAAGGATTATCATATGACTGCTTACATTTCTGTTATTTTTCTTCTCTCTTTTTGCTATTATCAAAAAGGGGGAGAAAATATTGTTCGTATTATATCTGTGTGCTTCTTTTGTATCGTAGTATTTTTTTTTAATGTTATCATATTATTTTTGTATCTTTGTATCGTATATGTTTGTATTAAAAAAAAATTAAGATAAAAGATAAAAATTGTTATGCAATGCCTCCTTTTTTTTATATGTTCATCAATTCAGGGGGAGTTTAGGAGATTCTTAGAATTTAAAATTTATACAAACAATAATTATTTTTCCATCATAAAAGAAGAGGAGATTGTTAAGAGAGTTTCTATTTGCATGTTTTATTTTCTTGAAACTTATAAAGTTTTGATGATTCCAAATATTATTATTTTAAAGTTTTGTTTTCTCCTAACACTTTTTAGAAGAATTATATTTGCTCTTGTGTGGACTAACATTTCAGGATAATCGAACTCCAGACTAATGAAGACTTCAAATCAAAATCCAGCATGAGATAATTTATAAATTGAAGCTTGTACTTTTCATTGTATTGAGTTTGAGAGGGAGTGATTGTAATTAAGTAACTTAGCACACACACACTTAGGGAGATCTTTAAAAATCATACTGATCATACAGGACGAACCAGGTTCGTACGGAACGATCAAGTCAATTATCCCCTCAAAAGAGCAATAAAACGAACAGGAACTAAGAAAATTTTTCTAAGTCTTGATCGTCCAGACAAATTTTTCTATTCATCCTAGAACGAAATGCTCTCTGGAAAATATTTGTTCAGACAAAATCCTATTCGTACAAGGAAGAAATATTCTCTGGAAAAATTTCATCTAGACGAACTTTTATTCATCCCCGGACGAAATGCTCTCTGAAAAATTTTTGTTAATAAAATCCTATATTCAGCCCAGGACGAAATGCTCTATGTAAAAATTTCATCTAGACGAACTCCAATTTGTCCTAGGATAAAATGCTCTCTGAAAAAATTTTGCATCCAGATGAACTCCTATTCATCCAAGGACTAAAATGCTCTAACCTTTCAAATTTTGATAACGTCCTGTAGTTTTTCAAAATCGACCCATGGTATAACTGTTCGTAGAGGACGATCCACGATCGTACGGGATGATAATCGAGTATGAAGTCAGTTCGTACCAATATACATTGGGTACGTATGCAACTGATTTAAGTAAATTCATCCAACATGATCCACAATAGTATCGGGACGATCCACTATGTACATAATTGAAAATCAGTTGTTTTTGGACAATTTTTGTATCTTTCCTATATAAAGTCCAAATAGAACTGCCTCTTAATCTTTTTGCCTACTAATCTTCGTGCCAACTGAAGCGAGACTCAAGGAGAGAGTGTGAGAGAGTGTTTGAAAAAGTATTCTTACTACTGGAGCATGTATGATTCACTTGGTATTCATAGGTAAGAATCTCTACTTGTTGTTTTTTATTACTTCACTCTTTTCTCTCTTCCTTCTAGATTTCTTGTGAGAAGATCTATCAAGGAAGATCCGGTTCTCTGCCGACACTTGGAGAGTGTGAACAGCCGAAGGGTTCTCTACCCAGACTTAGAGAGTGTGAAACGACGAAGGGTTCTCTGCCCACACTTAGAGAGTGTGAAAGGACGAAGGGTTCTCTGCCGACACTTGGAGAGTGTGAAGATCCGAAGGGTTCTCTACCCACACTTGGAGAGTGTGAAAGGACGAAGGGTTCTCTGCCCACACTTGGAGAGTATGAAAGGATGAAGATTTCTCTGCCCACACTTGGAGAGTGTGAAGGGACGAAGGGTTCTCTTCCTACACCGAAAGAGTGTGAAAAGATGGACGATTCTCTGCTAACACTTGGAAAGTGTAAAAAGGATGATGATTCTCTACCGCACCAGGTAGTGGATGCAAGAGAGTTTTGTAAAGGCTTCTCCGCCTTGCTGTGGGTGCAAAAGGAGAGTCACTAGTGGTATTAGTGTAATACTCAGAGGGTGCCTCTGGAGAGTGGATGTAGGTCGTGTTTGACCGAAACCACTATAAATCTTGTGTCTTTTTTTTTTTTGCTGCCTTTTATTTTACTGTTTAACTTGTGGTTGAAAAACCTTTTTCTACTAAATTCATTAAAGTTATTTTTCGGTATAAAATTTTTAATTACCAATTCACCCCCCCAACCCTCTCTTAGTTAGCCACTGGGACATAATCTTAGGTTTAACAACCTAATTCATATTGAAAAAGTATCAACAAAATTATCTAAGTTGAATATTTTATAATATATATACAAAATTTATATAGATTGTTATCTCATTGCATGTTTTAGGTAGATAACTCACAAATTCTAAAAAAAAGTTAATAAAATTTTACATTATTTACTTATTGCTTATAATGCGAAGATAACTACCACAACTAAGTCTAAAAATCTTAACGTATGTTCAATTGACAATCTACTTGGATCTCTGATTACTTACAAGCAAAGAGTAAATCAAAGACAAATTAATATAGGAGATAAGTAGAAATAAAAAAAAATATAGCCTTGAAAACTAAGGATTCATAGAGTGATTAGACAATGTTTAAGGATGAAGAAGATATTACATTTATGAAAAGATTATTAAAAAATTTCTTTAAGAAAAAATAGTGAAGACACCAGCAATGGAACAAAGGTTAATTCAATAAGAATATAAAGATTTCTAATGAAATCATTTCTTATGAATATAAAAAGCCTGGACATATAAAGACTGAACACCCAAATCTCAAAGCTAATCCTAATAAGGAAAAAATTAAGGCAAAAATTAATATTAAAATGTGTAATAGAAGAATGTAATGAGCTTTTTAGGCTGACTCAGCTTCTGATTTTTCAGAAATAGAGGTAGAAGAGGAGGTTACAAATTTGGCTTACTGCATACAAAGTTGATCATTCAGTTTAAGAGGAGGTATATGACCTATCTTATGATGAATTATTTGAAGTTTTTAAAAAAATTCACACTGCATATAAGAAACTAAAAAAAATTCATGCTAATTTAAATAATGAGTATTTAAATTTACAAAAAGAGAATGAAAACCTTACAAAAGATCATGCCGACATAGATAACAATCACATGGCTTTGCTATATGAATTTGATAATTTAAATAAAGAGCATGATTTATTGAAAATATCTAATAATAAACTTGAAAATAATTTTGAGGTGTTTATGGTTGAATTTGAACAATGAGAACATGAATTAATGGTTAAAAAATTAATTTTGAAAACAAGGCAAATTCATATTTTTAAGAAAAATGAAAGCTTTTGAAGAAAATAAGGTACCACATATAATGGAACAATATTTAATACCATGAAAAGTATATGTTAGTCTATATAAGTTTTAATATCTCTTCCTTAGTTTTAAATTTTTATGCTTTTGATTTGGATTGTATAATTGTTCCATTATATTATCTATCGTAGAGCACATATAGTATGGAAACCTAAGATGCATCAATCACAGTATATTAAACATGCATATAGATTATCATTATCAAGAGGAGAACCCAAATTTATTTGTATTCCTAAGTCCAACACTTAAAAATTTTATAGAATCACTCTCATACAAGCCCTCATGAGAGTATTTGGTACCTGGAAAATGAATATTCAAAATATATGATAGGTGATGCAAATCACATTATATTGCTGGTGCCCAGGACTAGAGGAATAGTGATACTATAGATAACACCACAAGGAGAGTGATAGTTTCAGTTATGACTGGTAATATGAATAATTTTCTGATTGAAAATATTTTAATGGTAGAAGGATTAAAATAAAACTTACTAAGTATTAGTCTGATTTGTGATAAAGGTAAACATAAATTTTTTTCCTATAAGTTTTATTTTAAGGCAAAATGGAGTTGATGTGTTGCATGGAAATATGGAAAATAATGTTTACATGCTTAATTTAAATTGTTTAAATCTTCTAATGGTTTTTGCCAAAAATCTATTTCTGATGAATCTTGGTTATGTTATAAAAGACTATTATACAAGTATGAAAAATCTTAGGAAAATTACCTAAAAGGAATTGGTTAGAGACATACTCAAATTAGACTTCACAAAGGATAACTTATATGATACATGTCAATTAGGAAACTCAAGTCCTCCTTTCATTCAATTAAAGATCTTATAACTAGCAATCCCTTAGAAGTCCTTCACATGGATTTCTTTAGATCTATGAGCACTATAAGTCTAGGAGGAAAAGTTTTTTAGTATGTGCTTATTGATGACTATTCAAGGTTCACCCATATTAAATTCTTATCATATAAGAGTGAATCATTTGATGAGTTTAGAAATTTTTCTACTTAGATTTAGAGGAAGCTAGGTTTTGAAATTTGTGCAATTCAAAGTAATCACAATAGAGAATTTAAAAATAAAAAAAAATGACAAATTCTATAAAGAGCAAAGGGATATATCACAACTTTTTAACTATTAGGACCCCTCAATAGAAAGAGATTGTTAAAAAAAAGAATAGAACCTTGATAGAAGATGCTAAAGTCATGTAGGCTAAATATTCTCTTTCTAAATATTTTTGGGCTGAAGTGGTTAATTCAGCTTATTATGTTTTAAATATAGTAAACATTATATCTAAATTTAATAAGATACACTATGAACTTCATAAAGTTAAGATGCCCAACCTCTCACATCTAAATATATTTGGATGTAAAGTGTTCATTCATAATAATGATAAAACTTCTTTAGAAAAATTTGATCCTAAATTTGATGAGTGAATTTTTTTAGGATATTCAAATTTTGGCAAATCCTATAAAATTTTTAACAAAAAAGACATTGGTAGTAGAGGAGACCACTCATATAATTTTTCTTTAATCTAAGATTTTTTAGGGTCTAGTGTGGAAGAATAAGAGGCTGAAAAAATAATCCAAGGAATTGAAAATGCAAATCTTGAATAAAGGGTTGGAGTGGAAAAGACTTTGCTTAGAGAATATAAATATTCTAAAAGTCATCCTAAATGACTAATTTTAGAAGACCCGAGCAAATGTGTTAGAACTAGGCATGGACTAAGAGAAGAAGTGAACATCTCAACATTTATTTTAATGATTCAACCCGCTAATATAAATCAAACACTTTTTGATGAATTTTGGGTTATAGCTATGCAAGAAAAGTTGAATCAATTTGTTAGAAATGATATTTGTGAGTTAGTAGAAAGACCTAAAAATCAAACTATTATTAGAACTAAGTTGGTTTTCAAAAATTAAATGAAAGATTCAGGTATAGTGGTTCAAAATTATTGCAACTTGAGCTTATGAGTTTATATTTTTTTATGATAATAAATATTATGGATCACATCTTATTGTCTACTTATATTTGTAATATATTTTTATCTGTGTGTGTACTAACTTTTTAGGAATACCATACACTATCCAATAAATATTTAAGGCTTGAGATTGGGTAGAATAGGTTACATTGTAATATTTTTTGTGAAATTTGTTGATTATTTTTTTTTCTTGAGTCAAAGTCCTATAAGAGTGTATGCATGCATGGAGGCCATCCACACACACACTTAGGGGGAGTGAGATTGAGTCAAAACTAAAAGTTCAAGTTTTGAACTAATCATACTGGATGATTTATATCATCCAAGATGATCGGCTCATGGAACTAATCATACTCGATGATTTTGATCTTCTAGGATGATTCCTTTTAATCTTAGAAAATAGCTGTGAATAATAATTTAGGTAAGGATTTAAGATTAAAATTTTGTTCTAATCATCCTGAATGATCTAGATCATCTTGGATGATCAATACAAATCATACTTAAATTGATCATGTGATTAAGTGATTAATTATGAATAAATTATTCAATCAAATTGTCATAGATGATCTGTATATCATACCATATGATGTTTATCGATATATTTTATTTTCCTAAATCGTCCAAGATGAAATACCATAATTTTCTTCTAATCATCCATTACAATCCAGAATATTCTCCTGGATGATATGTATAAATTTGAACTAATAGTCTTGGACTATCCTGAAATCATCCAAGACTATCAGGTCAAATTTAGCCCGTAGTATTGGACAATCCTGTGATCATCCAGGATGATATTTTGTGCCAAAATTGAGTTTTTAGGGTTTTTTTAATCTCTCTTTTTAAGAATATCATACGGGACAATCTTGCAATCATCCTTGATGATATTTGCTTCCAGGATTAATTTTTAGGGTTTTTTAAAACCCTCTATTTTCTGCTTTGTCAAGGCATTGGAAAGTGCCTATGGAAGTCATTAAATCTTCATGTTTCTAGAGAAAACTTGAAGAGAGAATATGAAAGGAAGAGAGGAAAGGGTAGAGCTTAAGAGAGGGATAAGATCCTTGGAGGGGGTTTCAAGGGAGTGTGGAGGGATTTTCACACAGTTGATCCAGCAAGCTTGCACCTTATTGCCATCAGATTCAAGGTTCATCTTGAAAAAAGTTTTGGGAAGATCTCTTTGGTGTCAAAGGCCAGCTCCTTCACCGCATTGGGGAAGGTGGAAGTGATTTTGTAAGGGCTTCTCCGTCCTAACTATGGGGGCTAAAAGGTAGTCACTATAGTTTTAGTTCAATATTCATAGGTTTGCATTAAGGAGTGGACATAGGTCAGGTTGGACCGAACCACTATTAATCTGATGTGTTCTTTCTGATTATTTTTCGCACTTTATTTTTATTATGATTAACTGCTTGGGTGAAATCTTTGATTAATCTTTTTATTATTGATTTAACTTATTTTTTTATGTAAGATATGTAAATGATTTTTTCTTTTAGTTAAATAAATTTTTAAAAATATAATTCATCCCCCTCCTTGGTTAGCCTTGAAACTAATTCATAAGGGTTTAATAACACTAAAAATCTTTTAGAAATAAGGCAGGAATGGTGGCTAAGGGCTACAATCAAATAGAAGGAATTTGATTTTGAGGAGACTTTTATCCTGGTAGCTACACTTGAAGCAATTTGGGTACTTCTAACCTTTGCCTATTTTAATGGATTTAAACTATTTCAAAGGGTTGTTAAGAGATTCTTTCTTAATGGGGTCATAAAAGAAGATATTTATATTGAGAAACCACAATTTTTTCAAAATTCATAATTTTTTAATCATGTGTTTAAATTAAAAAAGGTATTATATGAATTAAAATATGCACCTAGGACTTGATATGAAAGACTAAGTACATTCCTACTTGAAAGATTTCTTTATCAAAGGGTGTGTAGACACCACTCTCTTCTTGAAAGGAGTAGGAGATTACATACTCATTGTCTAAATATATGTTGATGATATATTACTTTAGATCCACTAATAAAAATCTTTGTGATGATTTTTTAAAAATAATGAGTAATGAATTTTAAATGAGTTTGATGGGTGATTTGAGTTACTTTCTTGGTTTTAGCAAAAAATAGAAATAGGATGGTTCAATTCTTAGTCAATTAAAATATATTAATGACATCCTTAAAAAAATATAAAATGGATAATGATTAACCATTTAGTACTCAAATTACTTCCTCGATTTAATTAGATAAGGATTCTAAAGGAAATTTTCTTGATCAAAAGAAATTTAGAGGCATAATTGGGTCAATAAAATTATTTGACTTTTAGTATACCTGATATCATATTTAGTGTTTATCTTTGTATTATATTTCGAGCTGATCAAAAAGAATTTTATTTGAATGCTGTTAAAAGAATTCATGAGATATCTTTTGGGAACTCAAAACTTTTGGATTTGATAGACTATAAATAACACTTTTTTTGAAATAATTGGTTATTCAAATTAAAATTTGACAGGATATAATATTGATAAAAAAAGTACTTCTAAAACTTGTCAATTCATTGAAAACTCTTTAATTTCCTTGTCAAACATAAAATAGAATTCAGTAACCCTTTTCACAACTCGAGCATAATATATAGCTTTAAGAAGTTGTGTGGCATAGGTTCTATAATTAAAACAAAAATTAATGGATTTAGAATTCTAAATTGATAATATTCTAATTTTTTATAATAATACAAGTGTCATTTGCATCTCAATGAATCCAATCCAATATTAGGACAATGCATACAGACATAAGGTATCACTTTATTTGAGACCATGTCACTAATGGAGAAATTGAGCTACAACATGTACCTATTGAAAATCAACTTTGCAAATATTTTCACAAACCATTAATTTTTTATATATTTAGCATCTTAAGAATTAGATTGTGTGTTATTGATATTCATGCTTGACTATTGTAAATATGCAAATTTTATTAATGGTGTATTTCTTTTTATTGATGTTTGTGTTTTGTTCTTTGTTTTTGATTTCTTTTTGTTTGATTTTTTTTCTCTCTATTTTGTTTTTGATTTCTCTTTTTTTTTTTTTGTTTCTCATGGATCTTGTTTGATTTATTTTTTTGGAAAAGAATCTTGATTATCATGTGCAAATTTAAAAGTTTATCTTCCATTCATACTGTATGAACCATATTCGTACTGTACAAAATCACTAGATTTTATATGATATCGTAAGATGAAAAATTATATTTTTTCTAAAGACATTGTACTATACAAAGATGTTATCGTCTATATAAACCTTTTATTTATTCATTTGTACAAAAATGGCAGAAATTCTTGGGACATTTATTTTTCAAAGATCATCTATATAAACACCTATTCGTATGTACAATCTAGTTGTCAATTTACATGTAGACAAACCTAACTGGTAGGTATGATCAATAATAACTGATCGTCTTGAATGAACACATGTTAGTCTGTGTTATCAAGTTGGTCAAAGATTATATGAAATGACTCATCGGAAAGGTAACTTTTCGAAAAGTAGTTTTGCTGAAATAACTGCTCTTAACTATTTTTGTTCATACGTCTGAACCCATGTTTGTATGGTATAAATTCAAAAATCATATGTACGATCCAAACTTCATACTGTACGAAGTAGGCTATTTGCTATAAATTGAAAGTCTTCCTTTGAAATTCTTCACAATCTTTTCCATTTTTAACTCTTATGTGCAATTCTTCTAAAATGGCAAGCAGTTGCAAGTGATCATGTCCTTCCAAGGGAATTCATCTCATTTTGAATGAGATAATGACTTTCTTTCCAAACATAATGAACAAGCCTATGATTAGTTTGTTCTTGCAAAATTCACTCCATCCCATCTTCCTATTTAAGATGACATTAATTTTTCAGTAATGCCTTTGTTCGACTCTACTCATTTTTTTCTTCATTCTCATTTTAATTTGTTCATTCCACTCAGACATGTTCTATTATTTTCTTGCAAATATGAGAATGAGGGAAAAAAAAAATGTCCTCTTATATTTTTTTTATAAATAGTTGAAATCACCAAGGAAGATTTAGGAATATTTCTGCATCTTAGAATTGAAGGAGTTAGGAATCATTCCAAAATTTCTAGAAGTGTTTTTGATTTGTCTAAAGTGAATCGAATTCTTAATGGAATGCCTACAAACTCACATTTACTCCTTGTTCATGACTCGAATCAAAATGAAAGGATCATCCAGCATGTCTTAAGAACATTTATAATTCTTAACGCTGGTCATCAAATTAAGATCACTCCTTTTGCTTCTATTGTCAAATATCTTATAATGTCAAACACTCCTATTAATTTTCACTTAAAAAACTAATAGGTGATAAGAAGATAATGATGAACAAAAGTTAAATTAGCTTTCACAAAAAGGAAAAACAACACTTTCTCAGTTTATAAAGACCTGAGGACAACCTAAATGGATTTCATGTCAAACAACCACTGTATATGTACTTCTTAACTTTTCTACCCACTATGTTAGTGATATTTTAAAGGTCATGTATTGTCGAATCAAATAAATTCTCTGATGGGTCAGATTGTTGGATTAGGATGCTACGACCTAAAGAGGTTTGTGAGCCTAATGTTTGCCTCTCAAAGGAGTATTACAAGTTCAATGATCGTATGAAAAATGCATTTCAATATCCCAAATATCTCTCATTGTTGACAAATATGTCATATCCAAAAAAGGGATATACTCATTAAAAACCAAGATCAACTGACTACACTGGGTAAGAAGAATATTAGGAGCATGGTATTATAATTACAACCAAGGTGGCAAGGTTATGGTTAGGGGTGTCAAAATAGGTCAGTAGGTTGGGTCCTAGTTGAACACAAATTTTGATAGAGTTTAAATGAGTTGACCCTAACCCAACTTGATTTTTTAAATGGGTACGAATCCTTAAACCGAACCCGACCTGTTGGGTTACTAGGTTCACCCAAGTTGACCTAAACCCATGTGTGAGAGATGGGTAAATCGAGACCGCACTGTAGAAGCAAAATGAGTGTGGGTGGGTCCTAGGACGCTAGGCGAGTGCAAAATGACATGGGTGAGGCGAGCACTGAGCATAGCAGTGCTAGTAGGTCTAGCCATATGGGTGCAGAAGCGGTCTCATGAGTGATGAAGTGAGATCAGGGCTATGCGCATGGTGTGTGGAGCAAGAGCGAGGCTTTGGGAGTGGATCAGGTGTGCGGATCTAGGCAAGTTTGGGTTGATTTTTTTGTTTTTGGGTTAACCTAAACCTAATAAATGGGTCAAAATTTCAAACTCGAAGACGACTAGTATGGAAAAAAAGTTGAGCTCAACCTAAAATGTTTTGCACCAGATCTTTGGATGGATAAAGTTTTGATATCTTTAGTTATGGTGGCTGGTGGTTTTTTACAAAAAAAATCACTGAGAAGGTCATGTAAACCATCAAACAATCCCAATTGGATCCTTATTTTCAAAGTAATGATGACATGATGGAAATCAATTTAAACGATCTTAGTGTTCATAAGAAAGAAGGCCGATCCAAAATCTCATCTACAAATTCTTGCTTACAAATGTAAGGAAAGGAGTTTTATGAAAAGTTTATATAGAGTGCTTAACCTATATAATCAACTTAGGTAACCTCTTGCACGCAACCTTTAGTTTCTCTCACACTTTCAACTTAGCAAGCACACTGTTGTAATCTTATAAGCCTGATTAGGCTCAAACTCCAACAACAACTATTTGGGGACCCTCCACCATCCAATCTTGTCGATTGCTATATGAGAAATTAGCTTTATTTTATTTGACCTTCTTCGTAACTAAAAAAACTAACAAGCCAAAAATGGGCCTATCTAAATGTAGTTGTCTAATTCATTTAGAAGTAATCACATAAAAAGCGATGAAGACCCATTGAAATCAGTATGAAGTCCCCCAAAAATGAATGAAAAAAAATTTTAAGAAAATAGAAGAACCTAACCATTCAATCAGAACTATAGCCATCACATATAATTTAAAAAACACACACACACACACACACTTGAAATAATAAACTCATACAACCATACCCACACCCATACCCACACATCCTCAGAGCAAACTTCAGCCTCATTGAGAATTTTCACTACTTTTTTAACTTCATTAAGGATCATCTTGTTTCTGCTTAAGGTTTCAAATGAACGAACAAGACACATAGATATATATCACTAATACCAAACAAAGCTATAAACATTTGCATTACATGAACTAACAAATCAACAATTGAAAAGTCACATTTGAAGAAAACTATGGTAAAATAGCTTTTGTTCTGCATAATTTTGATTCAATATATGCCTGAAAAAATGAAATTAAAAAAAAAAACCCTAATGGAAAAATAAATTAAAAATCCAATGCAATTCTAAAAGCATAACTAGAACAGAATTAGGAACCAATCATTAAAAGAGTTACACATTTACATTTTCTCGCCGATCAGAAATGTTTTCCCAATTCTCTCATATCAAAATTCACATAGCACAAGAAATACAACATGCCAATAACTACCCTTTTAAAACTTTAGCTCAGACAAACTCGATGTTGTTCAAAGAGACTGTTGTTACTAGTTATTCTTTCCAACTTAAGCTAATCATAAGTTATAATTGGGGAATTTACCAGCACATCCATGAATATTTATATATTTGGATATATAAATTTTCAAAAATTACTTAGTGCCAATATATAAATTAGCACTAAGTTATTATTGAAATATTAGATATATAAATAATATATATTCTATATATAGATAAATAGAAAGATAAATTATTACTATTGGTATTTATAATATTAAATATATAAATTGATGTATTAGAATATTAATTATAAATAAACATGAATTATAAATTATTAAATATTTATTTCCTAATTACATTACTAATTTATATATTTATCAATCTATAATTTATTTAATTATATGTTAGTACATCACATTTTTCTATGAAAATTTTTTATCATGGTTGTTGGACTTGTAGTCCTTTTCTTTTTCAATAAAGAAAAACTTTATTCCAACATTAAAGGAAGAGTACATAATGGACTTGTAGACCTCGTGACACAATTTAATATGGAAAGGGCTCACTTATGTGTTTGTATTTGAAATTATTTTCGAACAATGAGTAAATAACTTACATGCTGATGGTGATAACAACTTGCAACCTATATTATACCTTATGCATTGGATTATCAAGCCACCACAACAAAAAATAACTTTCACTTCTTTATCCTACATCACTTCCTATGTCAACTTAATGTAAGCAAGTAACCGCTAATTTGGAGTGTAAACAAGTCAAGGCAGGCAGGAGCTCACCACGTCAACTTGGAGAGAAGCTCAAACTTAAGCTCGATCTTGAAAAGAGCTCATATAGTGAGCTTAAACTCAGCTTGTTAGAGTTGCGGCGACCATAAGCTTGATTCATGAGCATACCTCACCAAAGAAGTTTGAATGCCTGGTTGTAGAAGTTACAATGGGCTTGGCTCTAGGGGGGTCAATTTCGGGTCACGGGTCGGGTTCGAGTCGGACCCGGAACTGACCCGGGTTCAAACGGGTCGACCCTAACCCGACCCGGTTAGGCAAATGGGTCGAAAATCCGAACCTGAACCCGACCCGACGGGTTGTCGGGTTGACCCGACCTAGAACCGTGACCCGAAATCACCGCAGCGAGGGAGCGGCAGCAGCGCATCGCGCTAGCGCGGGCGGAGCGCCGGCAGCGCGGGCAGAGCGCGGGCACTTAATATTACTAATTTATATAGCGCGCAGTTTTATTTAATTATCTGTTAGTAAGGGCATTAGCAGCAAAAGTTTTTAGCGGGAGCAGCGAATGAAGAAAAATAGCGCGGACGCGGAGTCGGGCGTAGTCCTAATGACGAGCGTGGACGCTGGCTGGCTCGGACTCAGACTGCGTGTTTCGGGTCAAACGGGTTGACCCGGCAACCCGTCGGGTCAACCCAAACCCGAGCCGTTTTTCAAACGGGTCGATTTCTGGAACCCGAACCCGACCCGTTTTGAAATCGAGTCGGGTCCAACCCAAATTTTTCGGGTCGGGTTTTCGTGTCGTGTCAAATATTGACACCCCTACTTGGCTCGCCACAGAGTGTGGTTGCAACTGCAAGTCAAACTCTGGAAACAAACTTGTGAGCTTTTCTCACCAGAGAAATGAGTATAAACCGTTGGAGAAGAAGGGCGTTGAAGATAAAAAATAGACTTTTTTTTTTATAGGAGCAAGAGCATCATTTAAAGAACATAGATGAGCACTCATGAGCTTTGAACATATATAAAATATATTATTCTTAATATTTCTTTTGCTTGATGTAGGTTTTGATAATTCTCAATTATCAACAAAAAAAGTTGCCCGCCCGTGTTGCTACGTTAAAGACCCGATTTGCTGATATAATTTTGAAAGAAGAACAAACATTTGACAAAAATGTAATTTTTTTGTTCTTTAAGACAACTTTTTCTTGAAAACTAATCTAATTTACAAAATTATTATACTTACAAATATAAATGATTAAAATTGTGTATGTGCATTTTAGGAAGAAAGTGAAGATCAAGCTAGAATGAGATCAGAAAATGTTGATGTCGTACAAAATCAACAATAGAGTAAGAAGATCAATTTGATTTGCATTATTTTGCATTTATTGTGTTCTGGGCCTTTCTTTCTAGTAAGCTTTGTATTTTGAGCAGAAAAGTGAAGAATTGAAAGCAATGTGACAAATGTAAAAGCTATGGTCATTAAAGATATGTCAAATTCTGAGCTTAAAAATAATTTTAAAAATAGAATGAGGCTCAGCTTTTTTCTCTCTAGAGAAGGTGATTTATTATTTGTTTATTCTATATAATGCTTTTTTAACAAGTGCAATCATTCATTACAATATTGATTAATTTAGTACTTCTCATTTTTTTATTTATTTTCAATTTAAATATTGACATTTCGTTTAACTCGTTACGAACTCGTATTATATTTTAGTAGTTTTATAGCGATCATTAATTATTATTTATTTTTTCATAAAAAATATCCATGATTGATATTATGAATTTAATCTTTACATTATTTTTTCTCATTTAATTAAACGAGTTATATACCAATCATTAATCCACAATATTTTTTTTTTAGTTTGAGTACAAAATTAATCAAGTTAGAATGCAACATGAAAAAAAGATTTCGTGGAAAAACAACATGAGAGTAAGTTCTTTAATATTACCATTTTCTTAAGAGAATGAGTAAACAAGAAAATTGTAATTTTTATAAATATTGCAAGATGTCTAATGATAATGATAATGTATATTAATGAGCATAATTAATTTTATTTAGTTTAACAAATAAATTTTGAATTAGTTTTAATCAATTTGTTGAGCAATATGAACTCTTTTATTCCCAATTAGGGCGAGGACAAGAAAGAGTACGCCCATTTCAGGTTCAAAAGATATAATATATTTAATTATTTATAATAGTAGCACATGAACACCACCTCCATCAAGTTAAAGCATGAGTAGAAAAACTATTTTACTAAAAGCAGCATTTTTATCTTACTAATTCGTAGAGCTTTGATTTTAGCTATTGGTAAAACAAGTTATTTTTCTTATGATTTCATTTTAATTGATAACTCCTTTACTAGCTATTATTTTTTATTTATTGTAATATTTGACTTGATTGTTTTAATAATCATCATACTTCATGTAGAAAAAAGAAGAATTACAATCATTGAAGCCATTAGAAATAAGGCAAATTTCAAGCATAAAAGGAAGATTGAGAAGGAAAGAGAAGCAGCTCGATATGCATTGGAGAAGGTGATTTTTTTATTATTCCCTATTCTTCTCTCACAACATTTCTTGTTCTTTAAATTAAGAGCTTTAATGTGTGTGATTTCATGTTTCTTTTATTAATGACATCTTATTAACTAACCATGATTTGATAACAACCAAAAAAAATGTATTGATTTTAAATTTCAAATAAATATAAATTATTGTCTAATTGAGTAAGTTCAAGTTTTATTTCGATTAAAAACAAATGTGAACTTTTGTCTTTATTTTAAAGAAACTTTGAGTAATAATTCATGCTAAAAATAACGTCATATTTATTAACTTTAAACAGTTTTATTGATTTTGTAAAGCATGACCGTCAACAATTTTGCCCACTTTCTCCCCCACACTTGATTTTATGAACTATATAGGGAGTTTTGCTAAGTTTACTAAAGCATTAGGAGAATTTATATTTAACAAATATTCCCTTGGTGTTTAAGTTGTGTAGAGTCTGAATAACTTTATTTATTCTTTTGATTGATTATAAGTTTCTTAATAGGTGTAAGCATTTGTTTATGTTGATGATTTCAACAAGACATATAAAGAATTCATGTTGTTCATATCTTCATAATTTGACAAGTCAAAAGATTTAATGGCTTGTCAAAGAGATTTAAATTATTGGAATGTTCATAATTTAAAAAGTAGTATCATTGGAGATTAGTGATGCATAAGAGAGAGCTATAGAGGTTTGTTGAGGATTTCTTGGGATCAAATTCTACTGTGATTCTGTGAATTGGTGCTTGGTAGTCATGCTACTTGGTAGTTGAAAATATTTTTGAGTCACTACATAACAATAGAAGCTATGAAAGGTGCAACTGTTCAGGCATGAAAATAAAATTAACGTTATTACTTTTCACATGATAGAGTTCACATAAATAATTTTTACATAAATTTATTTATAGCTTCCATTTAGTTTTCTTTGGATCTGAGGTGTAATAATTGTCAGTGAGATTTTGCTGATAATTGTGCTTGTTATTCTTTCTTCTCCTTAGAACGGTTGACTCTAGCCTTATGTATGTATTACTTCAATAATAATGATAGCATTGCATAAGAAGAATGTTGTTCAAAATTTCGTATAGAGGCTTTTAGTATTGTGACTAGTCAGTGAGATTTTGTGAACATTGGCTAATCTTTATAAACATTTATGATTTTTGATGTTTTGAAAGTTGATATTTTAAGAAAGTTCATGAGCATATAATTTTTTTAGTTTTTAATATTAGTATAAGTATCTAATTTTTCAATTGACCATCTATTGCCCCTTTGTAGTCCATGTTATTTTCAATCATCATACACCTATTTGGTTAAATTTATTAATATATTATGTCAATTTTAAATTGAATTAAATATATTTCAAGTAATCCATCTTAGAGTGACAGTAAATAAATTTTGAAATCAAGATAATAAATATTCCAAAGGTTACTTAAAGAAGATTGAGTATGGACATACTACACCATGATGAAGGAGCCTAAGTTGAAATATTAGTATGAACCTAAAAAATAAAATACTAAGGAGATATTATTTACCCCATTAACCTAAGCGATATGAGTTGATTTTAATGATAGAATACATATAATTGAAAGTTGCTAATGCATTCAAGTAAGATTATTAGATTTATAGATGTAGTAAAATTGTTTTATTTTTAATGGGCAAGTTTAGCATATGCACTTTGAAACTATGGAGCTTTTTTTTTTTTTTGACAACTTCCATGCTAAAACTGATACATTAGGCTAAAACATCTATAGAATGACAAAAGTCCTGGTGCTAACACAGTTAAAAAAAGAATTGCCATTTTTATACTATAATTTTATTTTCAAGATTTATAGGAAGTTAGCATAAATAACAATACGTATAACGCTTCCCTTTCATATAAGATACATCGAATTTTTTTTTTTTTCACAAATAACATCAATAAAATCTAATAAATATAATTAATAGGTAACTATCCCCCGCCAACATTTTATTTATTTTAATTTTCTCTTTTAACTCAAAGGATAAAAAAAATAAGAGTAAATTTTGTGGCTCAAATTTATCACTTGGGAGAAATATTTTTATTCAACAATTAATGGGCCACTAAGTCTTTCACGTATGAAAATATTTAGCAAACTCTTTTCCTGTCTAGTCCAAAAAAATTGGTTCTGAATATTCTTCAATATTTTTTATTGAAATGATTATCAATTTTCATATTTATATAATTTCAAAGTTAATGTCATAATTAATTATTCTATTGGGAACGATTTAAACTGCTGCCTAATCGTTTGAATTGAATAAGCTGAATAGCTTTCTATCAAAATTTTATTTGGAATCTTCACTCTTATTATTTAGTAAATATAGAATTATTTATTATCAAATTAATATTTTCAAATTTATGCTAATTATTAGGGCAGCCTCCAATGGATATGCCTCTCAAAGATTTATGTTTCATTTGTGTGGGCCCAATTCATCTGTAAATTTTACTGAATTCATTTTAATTTATAAAAGAATATATAATTATCCACATTTGTTTTGCATTCATGGAAATAATCCCAAAAGTTTTTAATTCATTACATTTTCTTTTGAATTGTACTCCATTTATCTATGAGTTCTTTTTTCAGCAAACTAAATGACCTCAAGGCTTCATTTGATTTCGAATTTCAAAATTAATGATAATATGTGGATTCACTATAGGAAAACCCGTTATTACCGGCGGACTAAATCCGCCGGAACATATAGATAATCCGACGGAACTATAGGTTTCCGGCGCACGTTTTGGCGGAAATTCATATGCCGGTTTCGGTCGCGTCGATAAATTTTTTTTGACGAATGTAATACGCCGGAAAATGTTCCGGCGCACGTACCGACGTCTTACCGGCGTAAAACATCGGGTTGGTGCCGACGACTTGCAACCGATAAATTCCGGCGCCATATGCGACGATAAGTTTCTGTCGAATTGTCCGCCGGTAAGTACCGGCGGATAAAACATCGCAAGTTCGCCGTAGACAACCCACGGCTTTGTTTGCGGCGCAAAATCGGCGCCGGAAAGTAGCGGCGGAACTGGCGCCAGAAGATGCTCCGGTAGTTGCCGATGGAAGGAAGACGTCGATACGCACGATACAATTCGTTGTATCGTTCTTTCCGGCGTACAATCCGCCGGAAACCTGTAGCATTGACAAAAAAAAATTTCCTTCCCAGCAAACAATCAAATTTTCACACATGCAAACGAATACAAATAACAATTCCACAACATTTCACAATAGTTTATAACATTTTATAACAAATTCACAACAATTTCACAACAGTTTATAACATAAAAAGAAACTGTTCAATAGTAACAATCAACAAAAAACATCAGATTAAAAGAAACAGTTCAATAACACATGTTCACAGAAAAAAACAAGTTCATGTAAACTAAATTAAACTACTCTGACTCCGTGGACTCCTCCTCAGGTGGAGCTACGTCTTTTCCACTCAGCTGATCCCTCATCTTGCGCATTTCATCCAACAACTGATTGTGTTGCTCCGTACTTGTTTGAATATGTGCTTGTAGCTGAGCTTGAACCTGTGCTTGCAGCTGAGCTTGCCAATCAGCTTGTGATTTCCTTACTTGTTCTAGCTCAGCTTGAAGGGCACTTATTTGTTGAGCTTGTAAGGAGTCATGAGAACTGGATGCGAAGCTGGATGCAGTAGAGGAGGTCATCACTTGGTACATTATCTATTCGTACATTTCAGTTTCTTTTAATCATCACTTGGTCATTATTACAAACATATTAACATATAGTGGATGGAAAACTATGGCAAGGCCATACTTGAAGGATCTAATAGGTAAAATATTCATTAACTTATGAAATGATGATCATTTGCCTAATTTTACTTCCAAATTAGCTAAATAAAAAAAAAAACTTGAAAAATATACAAGTTTACAGCTAGTCTTGGTGACTATTGCATATCTAAGATTTAATTCTTCAAGTAGATTGTAATGAATTAAACACTTCAACATAGCATATATGAGATGTATTTTATACAGAAGCATAATTCTCTAAGAAGATTAGATATTATATTAATGTTTCTGATTAAGCTGAGTATTTTGAACCATAATGTTTATTGATAACATTTGCATCAATAGTAATGATCATTATTGCATCACCTTATTTCAAGCAAAATACAATAAAAATAGTTATTTTTATTGTTCACTTCGGCCTAAGAGCCTCACTGTTTTTTTCTTTTTAGTGTAACTTTGTATGAGGTCACATATTTAAAGATTTCTTCAGGATGAGCATACTTAGTTGTAGAGTTAGTAAACTTTTGACTATTACACCAAAATGGGCCTTGATGATTAATATTTTAGCTTATTTTACTCAAGGGGTTATCTAATCTCCCCGAATTTACTAACTGAAGTCCTCGTCAGCATCTTTAACACAAAATCATCCACTAAACAAATAGGAATTTAAAGGTTGCCCCTATAAGTTTAAATGATGACTCCCGCCACGTATGTGGTGTGCATGCATGTGCGCATATGTGTGCAAATGTGTAACCGCACACGTGTGTATGAATTTGACTCTGACTAGGACACAAAGGAAAAAATGACTCATGAGCCCACACCGTGTAGTGTGATAAATTTTTGTTGTTGTTTTTGCCTATGTGTCTGTGTACACATGAATGATGATCAAGATACTAAGAACAAATAAGAGATTGAACATGTCAAACAAGGGAAGTTATTTGAGCGTTTTTTCGATAAGAAACATCAACTAGGCTTTCTTCATCATTGATATGAACTATGTAAACATTAACATGATTGTGTTCTTTCCTTTCTCTTTTATAATTGCCCAAATTAATGTGAAACCCTCGATAGGTATAACTAATAATAGGGTGTCTTTGTGATTTTAGTATGCATGTCTTATGCATAAAATTATGATCGATTTTTATTGATCAAGACTTCCCGATATGATTATAAGGTTGAAGAGAATTAGTTGCACTTCAAAAAGTAAATAATCTCATTTCTCTTCTTCTAAACATGATACATTAGATTAATTATTTGATCGATTATTCAATTTATAATCATATCCTTAAATGATTACACATGAAATGAAGTATTGGTATGAGATTGCTTCTGTTAATAGCTTTGTAATGATTTATTTCTTTTCATTGTAACTATCTCCCATATTGTTGTAACTCACATGTGTTTGTTTCCATGTCTATGGTTTGTATACTTTATACATATATATGCATTCTTGAAACTCGATTAATGGCTATTTTATACTTGCGTTGACATCTTTAGTAATTAGTTAATTGTATCCTCCAAGAAGGAATCCTGTAAGAAAAAAGAAGAAGAAGAAGAAAACCATTCAGAAGCTCCAGCCAAGAAGGAATCAATCCGCATCAGCTTGTGCTGCTAATTATCTTCAATTGGTTCCATTTTTTTTTTTTTTTTAACAGAAACTTCTATTAATAAAAATTAAGAGAACAGTACAATATGAGAAATAGAGAAGGAAAAAAAGAAGAAAAGGAAAATACAATAAGGTGCGGGCTCAGGGGCGGTTGAGGCAAACACCAGCAACACGTCACAAGGGCCATCCAATAGCACCTCGAAGCTACCCGAAATGAACCCACAACTATGGTTGCCACAAGCACGACGCAATGATGTGCCCCAACCCATCATTGTCCTAAAACGACGCAAAACCAACTGATTGAACCAACCTCCACAAAAAGCCAAAAACCATAGAAAACAGAAACAAAAGACTAACGGCGACGGCGACCCCGACCACGACCGCGGGCCCTGCCCCGAAAGCCAACCACAGAAACAGGCCTAACATTAACAAGATTAAAGTCAAAACCAGGATCTGAACCACCACAGAATTCCAGTGAAGGTATGAAATCATCATCAGAATCAGAACCCAATTCCCCCTCCGACGACTCCAACCAATTCAAATTGTTCCGCACATTTGATCCCGAAACATCACCCAAAAAATTTCCAGCAAAATGCGAATCAACAACATTAACCGGAACATCAACTAAAGAATTAATACCCTCATTACATTTAGGGTCAACAGCTAAATTAAGTTCCGGAGAAATAACATCATGAGGAACCCCCACCGAAGCAGCCACATTAACAACCTCAACAAAATTAGAAAATAAGACAGGAGGAACAAAAGGAGGAGCATAAGGAGACAAAGCACAACTAACTTCATTCTCCATCCCACCAACACCACCAATAACAGTGTCAACATCTAGCCCAACAACCACCTCAGTCTCATTTATTCCACCAGCATTAATAGAAACACCAGCTTGGTCGATAGGATCAATCCGACCAACAATAACAGGCAAAGCAACTTGCTCAACATCATCCATATTACTACTAATAGGAATTTCACAATCAATAGCATCTTTAGCTAAAGAAGCATCTTTCCGCATTACCCAGTTCATCACAATCACGAGAAATAACCGGATCAACAGAAGAAATAGGTTCTTTGAGAGAATTTGCAGCTATAGGCTCAGACGTGGGAATTTTAGATTTCCGGTTAGAGCATTCCATTTTATTATGGCCTAAAGTTTTACATGCAGAACAAAAAATAGGCATGCATTCAAAGACAACCTTCTGGGCATACCCCAATTTATCTGGCCCTAACCAAACAGAATCTGGATAGGTTTTGGTAACATCTAATTCGACCAAAATACGAGCTACAGAAGGTCTAGAACCAACTACAGTAGCATTATCAGTATGTATCGGTTTACCAAAAATGGAACCCAAACCGAACAAAATGCGAGAAGAGAAAAGGTGAGGGCGTAAACCAAGAAAAGACAACCAAACAGGCACAACCGGTGATTCCTCAGCAAGATCAAGAACAGGGGACCATTTAATAACTTTCATGAAACACCCAAAAACCAGGTAAGATCTATGAGCAAATACCCTAGCATAATCCAAATCATTATGAAGCTTAATCAAAACATTAGTTTGATCTAAGAGAGTGACCGAAAATTCTCCCGATAATTTCAAACCGAAAAAAAATTTACGGATAGAATCTAAAGTGGGGCGTTTGAGAGGAAATCTCCCAACCAAAGCAAATTCAAACGGTTTAGCAAGGTGAAGAAATTCCTCTTCCGAGAACCATAAGGATGGCATACCTCGGTTCGAAGATATGCGGAAATCCGGAAAAGAGATGATGGAATCACCAGACAAAGCATCCCTAAACGATTTAGGATGCTTACCAGCGAGGAATCCAGGATCCAAAAGCTTTTTCGCCATAGCTAATCCCCTCGACGGAAAGGGGCGGAAGAAGATGAAGGCGGCGGTCTAAGCCCGAAGGGGGCAAAACCCTAGCAGACGCTTCTACCAAATTGGTTCCATTTAGATCATGAAACAAGCATCAAAGTGTAAACATAAATATCAAAGGATTACTAATGAAATGGAGGTAGCTAGGCCTATTTTGATATTATGTACTGCCATAAATGATTTTTATTGATTTAGCTACATCTAGCGGTGGAGCTATAAATTTGTATTTCTGGGGCATAAATTATGATATATTTTTCTTTTTATTGAGTCTTGACCAAGTAATAAAATATAGTTTATATGAAAACATTAAAATGTCATTGAACATAGGTGTTTAAGTGTGTGATTGTGATTCAACCATGCACTAATATCCATAGATAGATTATTATTTTGGAAGCAAAAATATAAATTTCAATGTAATAAATATTATTAAATTTGATAAAATTTAAATTCTACCAATATTAATTAATATAAACTTAAATAGGGAATTAAATTTGAAATTAATTATTTACTTTAGTAAATTATTTGACATAATTCATGTTGATATTTAATATTTCATCATATATGAATTTTTATTTTTTATCATTTATTAAAATATTACTTTATTTTAATAGTTTCATTTATATAAACTAAAAATTAGCTTTTCATCTCTCCATTCAATACATCTAATTTTTCATACTACAAAATTAGAAGGCTTGTTGGCTTAAGCGCAAAGCCAGAGAGAGAGAGAGAGAGAGAGAGAGAGAGAGAGAGAGAGAGAGAGAGAGAGAGAGAGAGAGAGAGAGAGAGAAATAATAGAAGAGAGAGGGAGACCAAAAGCGGAGCCGCAAATTTGTTTGGATCGCTTTTCCCCTTCTCAACTATTCGTTGGCCAATGATTTTGCCTCCTTCGTATGGAGAAATTATTTTGTGTGAAATTTGAACATAGCTTCTTGTTCAGACTCAAATAAGGTCTTAACACACACTCACGCACAATATATATATATATATATATATATATATATAATGTAGCCACCATGGACTTTTTATTAACGAGTGACCCGACGATCTGGCCCTGCTAATTCAATTAATAATATGTTTCTTGCAGCCCGATGACCCGACCCTGTCAGGAGGTTATCAACCTGATAAAACAAAGTCGATGTGTTCATTCACTTTTGAAACTTGTGATAGAACAAAAGTTTAAAGGGATTTGGAGTTGGATCTCTCGTCTCATCATTCACCATAGATTACTACGTGCAAAATCTGAACTCTCACGATGCACTTTATCATCAAGAAGGAACGGTTGGTCATTGCTCTCTTCATCCTCCTTAGTTGTTTAGGATTTAGTATGAAGGTCAAATTATTTTTGTGGATAATATGTAATTGTAAACACTTAGTCCTATTTGTATATCATAGAAATTGTTCAATGTGTAAACTTGTATACCATAGAACTTTCAGAAAAAAAAAAAACATCATATCTCTTGTTAAGCTGTAAAGAGAAGTGTCCATCTCAATTTTGTTCAAATATTAGTTGGCTTGGATAAAATACATGAATTTTATGGAGTTTAATAAAGCGAACAACAATTCTAAGATTGAACATTATACAAAAGCTTGTGCACACACTATGCACAAGCATGTGCATAGTCTCTGCTTTACTTTTAAACACATTTTGCACAAGCATGTGCATAGTCTCTGCTATACGTTTAAACACATTTTGCACAAGCTTGTTTACACACTTTGTATAAGCTTGTACACATACAGTGTACAACATGTACATATAATGTGTACATGCTTGTGCACAATGTCTACTAAAACTGGAATGCTTGTTCTTTATGTTTTGCCTTGTGCACACGCTTTGTACAAGCTTATATACACACTGTGCATAAGCTTATACACACATTGTGCACCAGCAAGTTTTTTCACTTGTGCATGTTCTCTACACAAGCTTGTACACGCACTGTGCACAAGCTTTTTTTTCCACTTATGCCCATGCTCTACGCAAGCTTCTCCACACATTGTGCATAATCTTGTACATATACTACTTACACCATGTACAAAATAAAATTACAAGTTAAATTCCTTGTCATTTATGATTACTTTTATACACACTTGATGCCCAATCTTAAAGATAATCTATGCACAAGCTTGTATACACAGATTTTACTCCACATATAAAATGTGTGTACATGCTGATTTCCTAAGCCTATTTATCCATTTCGTACATACACCCTCATAATCTTGTACACACACTGTGTACAAGCTTGTATACACCATGTAGCTTATACACCATATATATTTACTTGTTCAAACTAAATTCCTAGCCCTTTGTGATGTCATTTCTATACACACACTTTACATTCTTATAAATATAATGTGCACAAGCTTATACATACACTGTGCACAAGCATGTGCAACCACTATGTATAATTTATTTAAAATTTAAATTAATATTGAAAATTCATCACGGTTTTCAAACCTTTATGAACTAGCATTTTTCATAGAAAAAGGAAATATTTTTGAAATAAAATTTAATATTTTAAAGCAAACAACTTATGCTAAAGAAACACTAATTTCATCATAACAAAAATTAGAGATTTTAACCACAACAAATCTCAAAATAATGTTAAAATTAAATATGAAAAAGTTTATAGAAAGAATACACAAAATTTATAGTGGTTCAGTCAACTTGACCTTCCTCCACTCCACGAAAACCTTCTTTCTATGTATTGCACTAAAATTAGTGTCATTTTTTTCCCCCACAATATTGTGGAGAAGCCCTTATAAAATCTTTCCATCGACCCGATGAGGCAAAGTACCTTGAATCCTTTTACTCCATCATTGAGTAGGAAGAGTACCTGGAAATCCTTTTACTCCCTCCTATAGTAGGGAGAGAACCTAAGAATCCTTTTACTTCCTCCTAGAGTAGGTAGAGAACCTTTGATCTGATGCTGATGAAGTTCTCCCCAAAGCCACCAAGGAATTAAGGAAGAAGCTTGACAAAGATGATTGAAACCTTACACTGAGCACACTTTGTGAAACCCTCACAACTCTCTCTCATAAGGATATATCTCTCTCTCTCTCTCTCTCTCTCTCTCTCTCTCTCTCTCTCTCTCTCTCTCAAAGCTTTCCTCTCTTCCTTCTCTAAGCTCTCTCTCAAGTCAACCCAACAATAAAAGATTTTTCATAAGTGTATTAGAAATCCTTAAAAGATGGCTTCAAAAAACCCTAAATTTAAAGAGATTAATCTTATGTTCGTACAGTGCGATACACGTATCATACGATATGATTAGTTCAATTCAGACTCATCTAACAAGATCATTTAGATGAAATGTTCAACTTTTATAAGACATCGTATAGTTCAATCAAAACATTATATGGTATGATCTATAAAAAAAAAAAATTTGTTTGTTTGGGATGATCCTTGGGATGGCCAACTATGTGCATGAGGATCTTTCAATATAGTCGATATCATACGAAATGATAATTATAAAAATCATGGAATTTGTTTGGTATGATCTATGGGATGACTAATTTCATACACAGGTAATCCTACAGTACAAACTATATCCTGTCGTACGATCAATCAGAATAATTATCCATAATTTGATTGACTCATATGGTGGGATTAATTAAGAAAGATCTCAATTAGGGGGCATATCATATAAACCAAATAATACTGTATGATTACTACATAATTAGTATATTTCTTAACCTTTGGCGACTAGGGTTTTAACAGAGCACAACACTTCGTATAGTATGAGTTAAAATCATACAATACAAATTACTTCTTATAGTTCAAAACCAAGATCTTACAGTACTAATTACTTTAAAAATGACTCTCTCAAAAACATTTTTATATCTCTCCTTATGTATGTGAAAGGTTACTCAGCAATAATATCCACCAAATTACATGATTCAACTCAAGAAAGGATATAACACAAAACAAAATAAAAACTGACTACTACCCAGTCTTGAACTGCTTCAAATTATAAGTGAATGGTGGACTAATCTCCTGAAATGTTAGTTCACACAAACACAAAATAAAAATATTATAGAAATAAGAGAAAGCAGTAACATATATGATAATGTTTTTTATCATTAGAATCATAGTGTTTGAATCGAATTTGTAATAATCTCTCCCTTTTTTATGATGAGAAACACTATTATTTTGGGATTTATAACAAGTTGCTTTCCTCTTAACACCACTTTAGATGAAAATCAATTTTAAGAAAAAGGATTTGGTTTAAGAAATGTAAATAGAAAACAATAACAACAATAAATAACACAATTAAATTAATACGTAAATAGCAAACAATAACAACAATAAATAACACACTTAAATAATACTCTCCTTTTTGAAATCACAATAAGAGGGAAAATAGCTGGAACAAAAATAGAAAATAGAATAAGAAATGCAAAAATAAACAAACTTGAAATGACTAACAACTCAAGGTAAGGATAGAATCATTACAGACATGAGAACTCTCATGGGCATTTTTAAAAAATGTAATAAACTTACTCTACAAATAGAAATGACCAAATAAGATAAATGTTCATTTTATATGCAAACAAAGGATTTGGTTTCTAGAGTTTTCAAACCCAGCTTAACATCTTCACAAGCTAAAATCCTTTGTTTAAACAAACAACTAATTCATGAATTATAATTAGACAGGGGCATTTAAACTTTTTAGACTGCTAGCATGAAATATATTGAATAGAATATTTATGTAAAAATGATGATTAAAGAAACAAGATTTTCCAAAATAAAGTTTTAAATATATTTTGAAAGGCATGGATGTTTTGAGATTTAAAGCTTTACTAGAAAGAGAAGCTAATTTAAGTTGAACTCATTTTATGCCTCTTTTATTAGCTTTGGCGCATATTATTCATCTTTTGATTTTGACAAATTTAGTGTATCTTTTTCTTATGGCATCATTGCACATCTTTTAATTTTGGGCTCATTTTGTTCCTCTTTAATTTTTGTTTTGCAAATTTCTACCTTTTTAAATCTTTAAAAATCTCAGTTGTAAGATTATTTTTCAAATAGAAGATAAGAATAACTCACTCTCTCATCTATTGAAGAATAATTTGCAGTGTAAACTCGAGTTTTTTAATAGGAATAAAGAGCCTGATGTAAAATTATAATGGATTTCATTCGTTAATTTGCAAAATATATCAATGATATAAGAGCATGTAGTATAGTGAATATGTTTTCATTTCAACATCTTAGTTCTAAGTTGATTTAGACATCCAGTTCAAATAAGGAATTATCATGCAAAGGAAAAAAAGAGGGGATATGAAATTCACAAGATTCATTTATCCTTTGAGTTTTAAAAATGCCAACAACTACTTGTTAACCTTTTAAGTCAGAATAGAAGTATATTTATTGTAAGCAACAAAGAGCATTATGGAGAGTACATTCGTACAGTATGATCGAATATGAAATTGTCAATTTAATGAATGAGACAGTGAAGCTAAGGGAAGGGTTCATGAAATGATCAGGACACAAACATAAAACAAGATGACAACAAAATCAAAAGAATAAAATAAGAGAAAAAATAAATTCAACAACAAAAATAAATTAAGTACTAAACAAGCAAAATAAAAATCACTATGAAAATCACAAAATAATAGAAACAAAATGCACAAAACATGTAAATATAAACAATCATAAAAAAAAAAAACAGAATATAAATAGAAAGAATCAATTTCAAGCATGAATATTGATCACACCTAATCTAATTATTTAGGTACTGAAGGTTTCAAAAGCTAGTGGTTTTATAAAGATATCAGCTAGTTGATTTTCACAAGTTACATGGTGTAGCTCTATGTCTCCTTTAGTAATATGGTCCCTAATAAAATGGTGCGTTAGGTCTATATGCTTGGTCATGGAGTGTTGGATTAGATTCTTTGAAATATATATGGCACTAGTCTTGTCACATAGGATTAGAATTATGCCTACAGGTAGTCCTAAATCTTGAATTTGTTGCTTTAACCAAAGGACCTGAGCCACAAAACTTCCTAAGGATTTGTACTTAGCTTCAATAGTGGACAGGGCAATAAAGTTTTATTTTATACTGGTCCCGAAAATTGAGTATCCTATGAATTGACATGTTCTAGAAGTGTTTTTTCTATTAACTCAATATACTACAAAATTTGAATTAGAATATCCTATGATTTAAAATGATATGCTATACCTAGGATACCAAATTTCTAAGTCTGGGGTTCCTAAGAGATATCTAAGAATTCTCTCAATAGCAGTCAAGTGGGACTCTTTTGGAACAGCCTGAAATCTAGCACAAAGATTAACGCTAAATATAATATCAAGTCAGCTATTAATCAAGTAAAAAAGTTATCCAATTATTCCTATATATTTCTTTTTTATAAATAGATTTTCCATTTCAATCTTTTTCTAACTAAACAGTGGAACTCAAGGGAGTAGTTATTTGATTGGCTTTATCTATTTCATATTTCTTAAGGATGTCTTTAATATATTTTGATTGAATAAGGAAAGTTCCATAATCCTTCTATCTTATACTTAATCTAGGAAATTAGGTTAGTTCTCCCATCATACTCATCTCAAATTTTTTAATCATTATTTAAAAAAACTCATCATAAAAGCTTTTATCAAAGGATCCAAATAAAATATCATCAACATAAATTTAGATAATCAGTAGTTTATCTCCTTTCTTTTTTTAGAAATTGGGTGGTTTCTATGCTTCCTTTAACAATGGTTTTATTTAAGTAGGAATGTGCTTAGAATTTCATATCATGCTCTGGGTGCTTATTTTAGTCCATATAATGTCATTTTAATTAAAACACATGATTAAAAAAATTGTGAATTTTCAAAGCCTGGGTTATTAAACATACACATCTTCTTTTATCACCTCATTTAGAAAGCCACTTTTAACATCCATTTGGTATAGTTTGAATCCCTTAAAACAAGAAAAGGAAAGTAGTATTTTGATGGCTTCCAATCTAGCTACAAGGGCAAGGATCTCTTCAAAATCAATATCTTTTATCTGGATATACCCCTTAGCCACTAATCATGTTTTGTTTCTAACCACTACACCAGAATCATTCATTTTGTTTTTGAAAACACATTTAATTTCCACCACACTCTGGTCCTTAGGTCTTTTAACTAGCTCCCAAACATCATTCCTTACAAATTGATTTAACTCTTCTTGAATGGCTACGATCCAGAATTCATCAAATAGGGCTTGATTTATATTGGTTAGTTCAATCATGAAAATGAAGGAAACTTAAGGAAGAGTGGTTTACTTATTTTTTAAGTCCATGCCTTGTTCTAATACCTTTAAATGAGCATTCTAAGATTAATTCTTTATGATGACCTGAAGAATATTTCCATTCTCTAAGAAATGAGTTTTCAGGTTCTCCTTTTCCTCCAAATTTGCATATTCTAATCTTTGGGTAATTTCTACAACCTCTTCTTCTTCTACCCTAGACCCTCCATAATTATTAGATTCATCAAATACAATATGAGTGGTCTCGTCTACTACCAGTTTTTTTATTAATAACTCTATAGTATTTTGTAACATTTGAGTAACCTAGGAACAATCCTTCATCAGATTTGGGGTTAAACTTTCCTAATATAGATTTTTTATTATTCAGAATAAACACTTTACATCCAAAGACATGAGGATGAGAGTGATTGGGTGTCTTACCCTTAAGAATTTCATAAGGTGCCTTATTCAGCTTGGATCTAACATTTACCCAATTTAAAACTTAATAGTTTGTATTCATCACTTTTGCCCAAAAGTATTTAGGAAGTGAGTATTCAACTAACATGACTCTAGCGGCTAAAAATAAGGTTATGTTCTTTCTTTTAGCGACCCCATTTTATTGAGGGGTTCTTGGAGAAAAAAAGTTATGATCTATCCCTTGCTCCTTATAGTAAGATTTTAATTTCTCTTTCTAAAATTCTCAACTATGCTCACTATGAATGGTTAAAATTCAACAACCTATTTTCCTCTAAATCTAAGTGCAAAGAGGCTTAAACTCCTCAAATTATTCACTTTTATTATATAGGAATCTAACCCAAGTAAATCTCAAATAATCATCAACAATCACATACCCAAAGATATTCCCTCCTAGACTTGTAGTGCTGATAGGTCCAAAGAGATTAATGTGAAGAAATTCTAAGGGTTTACTAGTATTAATGTATTTGATTGAGTGGAATGAGAATTTGACTTATTTTCCTAATTGACGTGCATCACATAGGTTTTCCTTAGTGAACTCTAGTTTGGGAATTCCTCTCAGTAAATCTTTTTGGGTGAGTTTCATAAGGTCTTTATGCTTGCATGACACAATCTCCTATGGCATAACAAGGTTCCTCAAGAAACAATTTTTAGGCAAAAAGAAACACTAGGGTCAATATAGTTTAAATCAAGCATGTAAATATTATTAGTTTTATTTCCTTACAGCATAATATTTCCATTTAAGCTAGTCATGCAGTTAATAAACAAAAAATTTTATGCTAAATCCTTTATCATAAAGCTGGCTAATTCTAAGCAGGTTATATTTCAAGCCATCTACCAGTAGAACATTTTAATAATAAAATTTGTGGAGTTTCCAAATATACCTAATCCCACCACTCTCCTAGTGATATTATCTCCATGTGTCACCTTGCCTCCTACCCTAACAACCATCAAAATAAATTGATTTGCATCTTCACTTATGTGCCTTAAACATTCGTTATCCATGTACCACATGCTCTCTCACAAGGCCTTTTGTTAGAGCATCCATAAAAAATTATAAGAAGTTAAATTTGGGAACCCAAACATTTTTGGATCCCATCTTATGAAAATAAGAATGAAATGCATGCATGCTATGCTATGAATTTTAAAGTTTTGAACTCCACATTAAATGTGTTCTATACTGATGGTGCAAGTGTGGGAGATATATCCTAGCATGAAAATGATTTAATAATCTATTTGGGTTATGGTGCCTCTTCCTAGGTTTGAATGATGCATGCTTATGTGATGGATTATAAAACTCTTCAAGTGAAGGTGGTTTTTTATTTTCCTTAAAAATAGTTAATTCAGCTTGTAAAAACTTATTTGTACTTTTAACAATTGAATCTTCTACTTTTAATACATACTCCCTATTATATAATTCACATGCAAGAGTTTCTAAGCTCTTATATGCATTTTCTAATTCATCATGTGATATTTTCAAAGAATCATGCTCATTAGTTAATTCAAAATGCTTCTTATTTAAAATATCAAATTCATTTGGCAAAGCCAGATGATTACTATTTAGAGTGGAATGATCTTTTCTTATTCATTCATGCTCTTTCTACATAATAGAAAAGTTAGATTTAAGGGAGGCATATAATTTTTTTAAGATTTCTATATGCAGTATGATTTTTTTTAAAAAATATCAAATAATTGATCATAGATAAGCTCATATACCTCCTCTTCATTAGAATGATCATGTTGATCATCTTCCATTAAGCATAGGTTGGTTACCTCCTCTTCTAGTTTAGATTTAGATGAGTCTACTGTTGAATCTACCCAGAAAGCTTTTTGAGTCATTTGCTTTCCCTTCTTGAATTTAGGTTTTTCTTCACCCTTCTCCATACTTGGGTGAGCTTTTATAGTTAGAAAATCAAACTTCAAGTGCCCTAGCTTCTTGCATTCAAAATATATAACATAAAAAAAAAATTTAGAACTTTTATCATTCTAACATTGATTCCATTGCTGATGACATTTTAACTTTTTCTTTAAAAAACTATTGAATTATCTAGTCATCAGGGTAATGTCATCTTCATCTTGTCCAGAAGAAACACTATCAGAATCATTACTCTTTAAGGCTACCATTTTCTCTTTTCTCCTTTAACCTATATCAATCTATTTTTGACTCACTCCTTGCTCATAGGAAATGAGTGACCCAAATAAGTTATCATGGAATCAATGTTCACATCCTTAGATTCCATAATGATAGTTGTTTTTGCATCATATGAAGAAGGTAAAAAATGATGAATTTTGTTAATTTTTTTATAATTATTAAGCTCTCTTCCTAAGGCATTTAAGGAAGTAATAATCTATGTAAACCTGATATATATTTCAGAAATAGATTCGCTAGGTTTCATGTGGAAAACCTCATAATCATGAAGAAGAATGTTTAGACTGAATTATTTTACTTCCTTTGTTTCTTTATATGTAATATAGAATTAGTCCCAAATCTCTTTACAAATTTAACAAGTATAAGCATGCATATAATCCTCATATTTTAAGGCACAAAAAAAATAGTTCATTCAATTAGGTTAAATCTCTATCATTAGTAATACATTTAGAAAAAAGTATTTTAGTTTTAATTCCATTTACTAAATGTGAAGGTACAAAGTAACCATCCTGAACTAGCATCCATATGTGATAATCAATCGATTGTAAAAAGGTGGTCATGCAAGTTTTTCAAAAATTGAAAGGAATATTTTCAAATAGAGGTGACTTAATGATTGAGTATCCTTCCATAGTATTATGATTACCTATGTTTATCATTGATCTTTTTTCAAAAGTTTCTAAAACTTATTTTATGAATCTCTCTTTGATACCACTTGAAAGTTCATGAGGGTTATTAAACTTTTAAGAATCAGTCTGAGGCTAACCAAAAGGGGAAAGGGGTGAATTGGTTATTAAAATTTTTTTAATGGAAAAATAAAATCTTTTTTAAATATTTTTGAATATTTTAAAATAAATATATTTCATGGATGTTACACTAATTTAAAAAAAAAAGAAAAATCATAGATTTTGACTATAAAACAAATCTCAGAATAATTCAAAAAATAAATGAAGAAAATTAACTAGAAATAACACACCATATTTATAGTGGTTAGATCAACTTGATGTAGGTCCACTCCTCGAAAACCTACTTTCTAAGTATTGCACTAAAAGTAGTGTCTCTGCTTTGCCCTCACGCAAGGTTGAGAAGCCCTTACAAAATCTTTTCATCGACTTGGTAAGGTAGAGTATATCGAATCCTTTTACTCCCTCCTAGAGTAGGAAGAACCTAGAAATCCTTTTACCTCCTCTTAGAGTAGGCAGAGAACCTTAAAAAAAATAAAAAAAAAAAACAAGAAAAAACAAAAATAAAAAATAAAATAAAAAAGAGTAGGCAGAGAACTTTGGAATCCTTTTGCTCCCTCCTGGAGTAAGCGGAGAACCTTTGATCAAATGCTGATGAGATCTCAATAGAATGATCAAGGAACTAAGGAATAAGATTGAAAAAGATGATGGAAAACTTACATAGAGCAACATTTAAAAACCCTTACAACTCCCCCTCATAAGGATCTCTCTCTCTCTCTCTCTCTCTCTCTCTCTCTCTCTCTCTCTCAAAGCTCTCCTCTCTTCATTCTCTAATCTTTCCCTCAGGTCAACCCTACAACAAAAGAGTTTTCATAAGTGTATTAGAAATCCTTAAATAGCAGACTTCAAAAAACCCTAAATTTCAATAGATTTGAAGGTTCGAGTAGGTTGTTCGACCTAATAGAAATATTTTAAGGCTAACCAAGATGGGGGGTGAATTGGTAATTTAAAGAATCTCATTGATTTTAATAATAATTTTAAGAAATTTTATTCAATGATCTTGAAGTATGCAGTTGTTTCAAGAAATAGAATTTTCATAAAATATTTTTCATAAAAAAAATATAAAGTGCAGAAAATAAAAATTCAATAAAAAAAGGAATAGAAGAACATCAAATTTTATAGTGATTTGATCTAACTAGACCTACGTCCACTCCATGGAGACTCCTTCTCTAGGTATTGCACTAAACACAAGTGGCTCTCTTTTTGTGATGGCAAAATGGAGAAGCCCTTAGAAAACCTCTCTTCCATCAATTTGGTGTGCTAGAGTACAGACATTCTTTCTCACGTACCCTCCTGGTGATGTTAGAGTAATAAAGTCCTTTCTCACCTCCTTGTGATGGCAGAGTACTAATATCCTTTCTCACCCTCCGGGTGATGATAGAGTACTGATGTCCTTTTTAACCCTCTTGGTGATGAATGAGTGACAACATCCTTTCTCACCCTACTGGTGATGGAAGAGTGTTGACATCCTTTTTCATCCTCTTTTTGATGGTAGAGTACTGTAATCTTCTATAAAATTCTTCTCTCAAGATCCTTCAATAAATTAGGGCAAAATTTTAAAGAATAAATAAGATATCCTTACCTTTGGGTAACCTTGTGAATCTGCTCATAATTTCCTCTTACAAGATCTCTCACTCTTTACTTCCAAACTCACACTCTCCTTATCTTCTCTTATGAGAAATTCATAGAAATTTCTATTATTGTCAATTTTTAGGACTGTTATAAAAGAAAAAATAAGAAAAATTATCCAAAAAAACTAAAAATTACAATTGGAACGTACTCAGATCGTACAGTATGATCGAGGATTGTCTGTATGAATAATTCAAAAATCCATGTACGATCTTTGTACGAACATCATTTCTTACTATGTCACTTCTGTATGTACTGATATTGTATGGTACAAATAATTCAAAAGGAAACTTATTCATCTGGTATGATCTTGTATGAACCTTATTTTGTACTCTTTTAATCATTTGTAAGAACTAACATTGTATAATATAAATAATTAAAATATATCATGCTTCATTTGGTGAAAACATGAATGACCCAATTTCATACTCTATGATTCATCTGTACGAACCAACTTTTTATAATAGAACAATATAAAAAAATAGTGTGTTCGTTTGGGATGAATTTGTATGCACCCATTTTGTACTCTATGAGTCGTCTGTATGAACGGACATTACATAGTACAAAAATTAAAAAAATGGTGAGTTAATTTTTGTCAAATTGATTTTCAATTATCCTAAAGTATGTGGTTGTATAAAGAAATAGATTTTCATAAAATACTTTTCAATCACACAAATATAAAGTGCAGAAAATAAAAATGTAGTAAAAAATAAAAGAATAGAAGAACACCATATTTTATGGTGGTTTAATCCAGCTAGACAGACGTCCAAATTTTATATTGATGATAGAGTACCGATGTTTTTTTTCACCCTTATGGTGATGATAGAGTACAAACGTCCTTTCTCATCTTCCTAGTGCAGGTAGAATACTGACATCCTTTTTCACCCTCTTTATAAAGGTAGATTACCGTGATCTTCTATAAAATCCTTCTCTCAAGAGCCTTCAAGAAGTTAGGGCAGGATTTTAAAGAATAAATAAGAGATCCTTACCTCTGTGTAACCTTGTGAATCTCTTCATAATTTCCTCTTTCAAGATCTCTCATTTTTCCCTTTTAGACACTAACTCAAACACTCTCCTTTTCCCCTCTTAAGAGAAATTCAAAGCAATATTTATTAGTGACAATTTTTAGGACCCTTATAAATTCAAATTAAAAATAACCATCCAAAAAAACTAAAAAAGTACAATTGGAATGTACTCAGATCTTACATTATGATTGAGGATTATCTGTATGAATGACTTAAAAATCCATGTATGATCTTGTATAAACCTGATTTCTTACTCTGTCAGTCTTCTGTACGAACTGACATCATATTATACAAATATGTCAAAATTGAACATGTTCTCATGGTACGAACATGTATGAACCTTATTTTATACTATGTTAGTCATCTGTACAAACTAACATTATACATTATAAATAATTACAAAATATCATGCTTTGTTTGGTACGAATGTGGATGATCCTATTTCATACTCCCTGAATCATTTGTATAAACCAACTTTGTCTAGTATGATCAATACAAAAAATAGTGACTTCATTTAGGACGAACTGGTATGCATCCATTTCGTATTCTATGAGTCGTCTGTATGAATGACCATCATACAGTACAAACAGTTCAAAAATGGTTAGTTTATTTGGGACAAATTGGTATATACCAATTTCATACTATGTTAGTCATCTATACGAATGGACATCATATAGTATGAACAATACAAAAAATTTCATAGCAAGATTTTATTAAGATCATTTTGGAAGAAATACCATGAAAAATCATCCAATACGATCTAAAATTGTATAGTACAATTAGTTTTAAAATATTAAATTTTAACTCACTACCCTAGTGTGCATGTGCACGATTATCCATTTATAATCACACTCTCGCAGACTCAAGAAAAATACAAAATTTACAAACTTTATTACATGAAATCCTAATTTACTCTATCTTGAAGTCTTTAGTAGTTTGGAGTATAATTTCCTTGAAATATTAGTACAGACAAAACAACAAATAGAATATATATCTAATGTATGCTAGGAAAACTATCAATCATAACAATAATATTTTTTTATCATCAAAAAGTCACATTATATCAAATTCAATCCTGAATTCTAAGTTGCAACAATCTTTCCCTTTTTTATGGTGGCAAAATCATTATTGTTTGAATTAACATTAAAGATCATTTTTGTCCTAAGCTCCCCCTCTATGAATGTTCATTTAAAAACAAGCGAGTAAAAGAAAAAAAATTCAAAATCAAAACAAACAACAAAACATAAACAAATTAAAAAATAAAACATAAACAAATTCAAAAAACAAAACATACACACACTAAACACAACAACAAAAACACACCAAACATTACAAACACACACGATCGATTAAATCAAGCAATGATAAATCAAGCACGCATGTTCAATTAAATCAAATACTAACTCCCCCTTTTGATAACAACAAAAACGGAAGTACCTCTTGAAAAACAAAGTTACTATTGACAAATCTAATAGATGAAGAAAAGACGATTTTAAACTATTTCTGAAGACATAATTAACGCCCTCATTGGAAAAAGGAAATTTTCAAATTTTTTAAATCAAAGAACAATTAAGATAAGAAAAAACATCCAAATTCACTGTTCATTCTAAACCTATCAAATAAAAGAATTATTACAAAAATAATGAAATAAAGATCAATTAATTTCCAATTCAATAGTGGAAATTATTGTTAATTGAAGGAATTTATTAAGAAATGAAGATATAAAGGAAAGAAATATATGATACTTTTAATTTATGACTTTGATGATCTTTTCAAGTGTTGGCACGATTTGTGTATCTTTTTAGTTTGGGCTAGTTTTATGCACTTTTTACTTTTGGCGAACATTATGCATTTTTCAAATTTTAAGAACATTTTATGCATCTTTTCAAGCTTGGCACACTTTGGGCATCTTTCTATAATTCTGTTCTTTCCAATATCAATACATATTAAAACAAATCTAATACTTAATAAGAAATAAACACATTGAATAATGAATGAAAAAAAAATCAGACATCTCTTTTGCAACAATTATAGTTAAATAATATTTATCTATAGGAACATGAAGATGATCTTCTAATCTACATCCAATCATAATTTAATTTAAAATTTTGAGAAATTAAATTTTGGAATGAAATTAATTTGTAGAGCAAAGTATTTTAAAATTTCATTTCACATATTAACTAGATTTGATTAGACTATATATACTTAACACAATTCTGGAAGATATTTTTTAAAAAATTTCATTAAACACATGAAGAAAATACATCTAAAAAATATAAAAAAAAAATGACAAAGCCATCACATGGGTTTAAAAGAAAACACAAAAATACCAAGTACAATTTAAAATAACAACTAATATCCTAAAGGACCTTGATCTGGAGGTTGCTAAGGAGGAGTGAACCTAGTAAAGTAACTATTAATGGTACCTTCATGAGTGTTCAGAGACTCAAATCATCCTCTAACCTAGCCCAGGTCTTCATTATATTGCATCCTACTGATTTAGGTGAGTCTTAATTTGATCAAATCATTGATCATAATGAGATTTAAGTCTATCAAATCTCTGGACCATATCTTGATAGAAATGTTGATCAGGCCCAAGAGCAGATGTAGGTATAGGAGCAGCTATAGGTCCTCATACATAAAATTTTTCTTCCTCATCCCCTTGGACCCAATTAGAAATAAAACACAAAGAAGCATCAATGAAATAGATTGGAAGCTAAGTAGGTGGTTCAGGATGAGTCACATTGTACTTCTTTTGTAGAATATAGGTGACTAGGTGTCTTAATGCCACATTTTTCTTTCTTCTATTATTAGAACATCCAATATCCATAACAATATAAATATATTCTAGAATCAATTGGGCTTTATCTATTTGAGTGTTGGTCATAAAAAGATATGTGACTGCAGATAACAAAGGAGTTAGGTTAATACTTTAACCAACTTTAGGAATAATTGAAGTTCTTAATACATGTTGGATGATCCTTTCATTTTGATTCGAGGTGTATAAACGAGATAAATGATTGACTGAAGCAGCACCTCATGGGTTTGATTCATAGTATACTTGTTATAATCAGACCTAGAAGTCATTAAGTGTGCCCTTACCCCTTGAGTTCTAAGATAAAGGTAGGTGTCTAAATCTTCCTTTATTATCTCTACTCTTTGCTTAAAAACATAGGATGCCATTTTGGTATAGTTTTTGTTCATTCTAAGATTGGCCATGAAATAGTGAAATTTGACTTAATGGAAAACATAAATTAAATAGAGAATGAATAAGAATTAGGTAGAATCAAATAGAGGCATTACATAAAAGTTGATGTCTCTTTGGATGAGGAGACATGAAGGAGTCATTGCTATCTCAAAGAAGATGAAATAAGCTTCTTAATTTTCTTCGGATAGAAATTTATCATCTAGTTCTTTAAAACAAGATGAAGATTCTCTAGAAAATCAAGCCCGCTTGCAACAACTTTCCATTTGGAGAGTTTTACACACGTGAAAGTTTGTGATTGAAAGTGATTGGTGAAGAAAACTCAACAAATGAATTAAAATTTAAAGAAAATGTTAGAATCATACAGTACAAAATATTATTCGTATGTACAATTTTTTGTTCATACTGTATGAAATGTTTTCGTACATACAAATGAAAACTGACAAAACATAAATGATTTTTCAGAAAATGCCATAATTAAGGAGTCGTATCGTACGACCTTTTAACCGAAATGTTCATATAGATGAACATGTGTTCATTCGGGATGATCAGGTAATAATAATCATACTTAGCAGTTATGTTCGTCCACATGGAAATTGACAACTAGATTATATAGACAAAATGGGATTTCATACATATGATCTAGGAATATAAATCTTATTTTAAACTAGGCCCATTCATTTAAATGAAAATTAATGGATCATACAATACGATAATTTCATCATACAATATGAAATGCTTATAAAAAATCTCATTTTTATTTGCTTAACTCAGGAAAAAATATCATGTATTATTAAATTCATAAAATATGAAAGTTGTTCATACAATACTAATGAAAAAGTAACTTAACACATGATAAATAAAACTCTTTTCTAAATCACTCAAGATCCATGACATACAACAATGAAAATGAAAATAAAACTAACAAAAAAAATCAAACATTAACAAAATACAAACAAAGAAACAAACCATACATATCAACATAAATGAAATACATTAAAAATCCAATTTGTAGAATTATAATTTTTAATCATGAATATCAATCACACCTAATTTGATTCTTAAGGTGCTAAATGTTTCAAAAGCCAGTGGTTTTGATAAAATATCTTCAAGTTAATTATTAGTACATACATGATGTAGCTCAACTTCTCCGTTAGTGACATGGTCTCTATTGAAGTGATGCCTTATATCTATATGCTTGGTCGTAGAAAGTTAAATAAGATTCTTTGAAATGCATATGACATTTATATTATCAAAGAAAATTAGAATAGTGCCAATAGAAAATACTAAATCAATAAGTTGATCTTTTAACCAAGAACCTGTGCCACACAACTACCTAAGCCAATATATTATGCTTTAGAAGTTGGAACGCCTACTAAATTCTACTTTCTGCTAGACAAAGAAAATACAAAGTTTCTTATAAATTGATAAATTCCAAAAGAATATTTTCAATCAACCCTACATCTTGAAAAATTTGAATCAGAATATCTAATGATTTCAAATGATGAGCTATGTCTAAGATACCATATCCCTAAGTTTTGATTTCCCAAAAGATATATCCAAAATCTTTTAATAGTGGATAAATGTGATTCATTTGGATTAGCTTGAAATCTAGAACACAAATAAATACTAAATATGATATCTAGTCTGCTAGTAGTTAAGTAAAGTAATGATCAAATTATTACTTTAAATTTCTTTTGATCAATAGCCTTTTTTTAGAGTCCATATCTAACTACACTGAGGAACTCATTGGTGTACTCATTGGTTTAGCTTTATCAATTTCATATTTCTTAAGGATGCCCTTAATATATTTTGATTGACTCATAAATGTGCCATCCTCTTTCTTCTTTACTCTAAAACTAAAAAAAATAATCTTAAGTCTTCAATCAAACTCATTTCAAATTCAGTACTCATTATTTTTGAAAAATCATCACAAATATTTTTATTGGTGGATCCAAACCAAATATCATCAACATATATTTGAACAATGATTATGTCATCTCCTAACTTTTTTTAGGAAAAGTGTGGTGTTCACGCTTCCTTGAACAAATAATCATTCAAGTACGAAAGTGCTTTGCCTCTCATACCAAGCCATAGGTATCTATTTTAGTCCATACAATGTCTTTCAATTTAAACATATGATTAATAAATTTTGAATTTCAAAACCTGGAGATTTCTCAACATAAATATTCTCTTGTATCACTCTATTAAGAAAGACACTCTTAACGTCCATTTGAAATAATTTAAAACCTTTAAAATAGGCAAAGGCTAGTTACACCCTTATCACTTCAAGTCTGGCTACCAGGGCAAAAGTTTCATCAAAATCAATTCATTCTATTTGATTATACCCCTTGATGCCAATCTTTCCTTATTTCTAACCACTACACCTGAATCATTCATCTTGTTTTTGTACATCCACATAGTTCTAAAAACACTTTGATTTTTGGGCCTTTCGATCAATTCCGAAACATCATTTCTAACAAATTGATTTAATTCTTCTTGCATGGCCAAAATCTAAAATTTATTAGAAAGTGCTTGATTTATATTAGTGGGCTCAATCATTCAAATAAAGATAGAGTGGTTCACTTCTTTGTTAAGTATATGCCTAATTCTAACACCTTCAATTTGTTCACCTAAAATCAACTCTTTTTGAAGACTTTTAGAATATTTCCATTCTCTAGGCATTGACTTTTTTGTTCCAACATTCTCTTCAAGATTAAATTTTTTTAATTACTTGAGAGTTCTCTTTAATTTGTTCTTCTTCCAACTTTGACTCTTCAAAATTACCAGATTCATCAAAAATTACATGTGTGGTGTCCTCAACTACCAAAGTCATTCTGTTAAAAATTCTATAGGATTTTCCAACCCTAGAACATCCTAGAAAATTCTTTCATCAGATTTAGGATCAAACTTTCTTAAAGGAGTTATTTCATTATTATGAATGAACACATTACCTCCAAAGACATGTAAATATGAAAGATTAGGTGTTCTCCCCTTAAGGAAGATCATAGGGTGTGTTGTTCAACTTTTATCTAATGTTCATCCTATTAAGTACATAATAAGTTGTACTAACCGCTTCAGTATAAAAATATTTTGGAAGTGAATATTCAAACAATATGGCTGAATTAGCTTCTATCAAAGTTCTATTCTTTCTTTCAACAACCCCATTATACTAAGGGGTCCTAGGTGCTGAAAAATTATGATCAATTCCTTACTTTGTACAAAAATATTCAAATTTTTTATTTTTAAACTCTTCCCCATGATCACTTTAAATTATAAGAATTTTGCATCCTAGTTTCCTCTAATTCTAATTAGAAAACTTTCTAAATTCATCAAATTATATACTCTTATATGATAAAATCTAATCCATGTGAATCTTGAATGATCATAAATGATTACATGCCCAAAAACTTTTCCTCCTAGACTTATAGTGCTAATTGGTCCAAAAAGATCCATGTGAATGACTTTTGAAGATTTGCTACTTCTAAGATCCTTTATTAAATGAAAGGAGGACTTAAACTATTTTCTTAATTGACATGCATCACACAGGTGATCCTTAGTGAAGTCTAATTTAGATGTTACTCTAACCAATTCTTTTTGGGTAATCTTACTTAGATTTTTCAAGCTCGCATGAAAAATTCTTCTATGTAATAACCATGATTCATTAGTAATAGTTTTAAGATAAAAATAATAAGAAGATTTAACATAATTCAAATTAAGCATGTAAATAATTTTTACCCTATTTCATTCAATACATCAATTCCATTTTTGCTTATAATGCAGTTTGTAGGTAAAAAAATTAATGTAAAAACTCTTATCATAAATCTGACTAGTTATATTTTAAGCTTTCAACTAATAATACATTCTCATTAAAGAAATTGTTCTTGTTGCCAATTATATTTGTACCTACTAATCTCTTAGTGGTATTGTCTCCCAATGTCACTTTGCCTCCATTTCTATCTTCTAGCGATATAAATTGAGTTGTGTCTCCAATCTTATATTTCAAACATCCACTGTCTAGGTATTGATTTCTCTCATGAGGGCTTGTATGAGAGCATTTCTACAAAATGATCAAACGTTAGACTTGAGAACCAAAATAAATTTGTAATCACCATTTGGAAATAATAATCTAGATGCATGTTTAATATGCTATAATTTATACTTCTTAGGTCTCTACACTAGATATGTTCTACTATGAATTGTATAAGTGTGGGAGATATGCCCTATCATTCCACATGAAAAGAATTTTACTTCAGAAAAAGAATTTACTAATCTACATGAATAATTTTTCTTATCCTAGGTTTAGAGATTGTTTACTTTTGATCAGGATTATAAAATTATTCAATTTTAGGTGTTGTCTTGCCTACCTTAATGACATTCAATTTTCTACGAGATATAAGTTTGCACTTTTTAAAATTGAATTATCAACTTTTAACTCGTGATTTCTTTGATCTGATTCAACCATAAACACTTTAAAGTCATTTTCAAGTTCAATACTTGATGATTTCAATAGTTCATGCTATTTGTTCAAATTATCATATTCATTCAATAAAGTCATGTGGTTGCTTTCTATATCTGTGTAATCGTTCCTAAGGATTTCATCCTCTTTTGTAAGTTTAGATATTTTATGTTTAGTTTAGCATGCAGTTTTTTAGGTTTTCTATAAGAAGTATGTATTTTCTCATAAACATTAAATAATTCATCATAGAATAAATCACACACATTCTCTTAAACCAAATAATCAAGTTTGTCTTCCATTAAGTACAAGTTTGTGACTTCCTCTTCTTCTATTTCTGAGGAATCTGAAGCTGAATCAGCCTAGAAAGCTCTCTTTAGTCTTTTCTTGCACTTCCTAACATTGGTTTTCTCCTTAACTTTCTCATTGCTAGGATTAGCTTTAAGATTTGTGCAGTTAGTCTTAATATATCTAGGCTACCTGCATTCATAACAAATGACATCATTTGAAAATTTTGCATTCCTATTAAATTTACCTTTATTTTAGGGTTGATGTCTTCATTGCTTCCTTCTATGGAAACTTTTAAATTTTCTTCTTCATCCTCAACGAATTATTGATTACTGTCAAAATAATCCACTTCAATACTATATTCTTTTCATTTTCCTTGTCACTTGCATCAATCTGTCTTTGAGTCAGGCCTTACTCGTAAGTAATCAATGATCCAAGAAGATTATTAATAGAATATACATTTAGGTCTTTTGACTCAGTTATAGTAGTATTTTTTGCATCATAAATAATCTGTAAATAACATAGTATTTTATTAACTTTTTTCTCAATTTATTAGTTCCTTACCTAAAGCAAGCAATGATGTAACTATCTGAGTAAAATGTATATACATGTTAGAGAATAATTCAATCAGTTTCATGCAAAAAGATTCATAGTGGTGTAATAGAAAGCTCAACCTAGATTATTTCACCTTATTAGTTTCTTCATAAATCATGCAAAGTCTATCCCAAATTTTTTTTCCAATTTTATAGGTTGAAACATACAAGTAGTCTTCAAATTTTGAGGCCCAGAAAAAACTATTTAAACATTTTATGTTTAACTAAGCTAAGCCTTTTTTCTCTAATATCTAATCAGTAAATAGTGTTCTAATTCTAATTCCATCAACACGTCTAGTGGGTATAGTGTAACCTTTCTTTAATAATATGTAAGTTTTCTAAAAGTTGAAAGGATTCTTATTAAATAGTGGTGGCCTAGTGATCGAATATCCTTCAAGAGTTTTTCGGTTTCCAAAAGTAGCCAAAAATCATTTTTCAAAAAGTAGACTAAACTTTAATTTTTTAAATAAGCTCTAATACCAGTAGAAAGTTTGTGTAAGTTGTTAGACCTAATAAAACTATCCCAAGGCTAACCAAGTGAAGGGGGGGGGGGGGGGGGGGGGGGGGGGGGGGGGGGGGGGGGGGGGGGGGGGAATTAGTTTTTTAAAAAATCTTTTAGATTTTAGAAATCTATTTTATGAAATTTTATACAGTGATCCTAAAGTATGCGGTTGTTTAAAGAAATAGATTTTCACAAAATATTTTTCAAACACAAAAATATAAAGTACGAAAAATAAAAGTATAATAAAAACTAAAAGAATAGAAGAACACAAAATTTTATAGTGATTCGGTCCAAATAGACCTACATCCACTCCTTAGTGACTCCTACAGGTATTGCACTAAACGCAAGTGACTCTTCTTTTACTTTCATAGTAAGGCGGAGAAGCCCTTACAAAACCTCTCTTCCACCAACCCAATAAGGCAGAGTACCGACGTCCTTTCTCACCCTCCTGGTGATGGCAAAGTATCAGTCCTTTTTCACCCACCTGGTGATGGCAGAGTACCAATATCTTTTTCTCCCTCCTGATAACAGCAGAGTATTGATATTTTTTCACCCTCCTGGTGATGACAAAATACCAACAACCTTTTTCACCCTCCTACTAACAGCAGGGTATGAACGTTCTTATTCACCCTCCTTGTGACGATAGAGTATCGTGATCTTCTTAGAAAATCTTCTCTCAAGAGCTTTCAAAGAAGTAGGGTGAAATTTGAAGAACAAACACGAGATCTTTACTTTTGGGTAACCTTGTGAATCCCCTAACAATTTCCTCTTACAAGATCTCTCACTCTTCACTTCCAAACACTCACTCAAACACCCTCCTTATCCCCTTTTAAGAGAAATTCGTAGCAAGATTTATTAGTGTAAGTTTTTAGGACCCTTATAAATAAAAGACAAGAAAAATCATCTAATAAAATTGAAAATTACAACAAGAACATACTTAGATCATACAGTACGATCAAGGATTGTTTATACGAATAGTTCAAGAATCCATATACGATCCCATACAAAATTTATTTCATACTTTGTCAATCGTCTGTACAAACTGGCATTGTACTATATGAATAATTTAAAAATTAACTTATTCATCTAGTATGATCTTGTATGAACCTAATTTTGTACTCTATCAGTCATCTTTATGATCTGACATCGTACAATATAAATAGTTAAAATAAATCATGATTCATTTGGAATGAGTATTGATGATCCAATTTTGTACTCTATGAGTCGTCTATACGAACCAACTTCGTACAATACAAATAGTATAAAAAATAGTGAGTTTGTTTGGGCAAAAAATTACTATGAACACATTTTATACTCTAGGAGCTGTACAAACAAACATTGTATAGTACGAATAATTAAAAAAGGGTGAGTTTGATTAGGACGAAATGGTATGCACCCATTTCATACTTTGTGAGTCATCTATACAAACGAACATCGTACAATACAAACATTACAAAAAAATTTTGGGCATTATTTAATTAACTTTGTTTGGAGGAAATACTATGACAAATCTTCTAGTACAATTTGAAATCATATAGTTCTATTAGATTTAAAATTTTAAGTTTTGACTCACTCCCCCAATGTATTTGAGCAATGTTATCCGATTACAATCACAAACTTTCAAACTAAAAAAAAAAAAGAAAATTTACAAACTTTATTACATGAAACCCTAATCTACTCTATCTTGAAGTCTTTAGCAATCTAGAGTATGATTTCTATGAAATGTTAGTATACATAAAATAACAAACAGAAAATATATCCAATGTATGTTAAGAGAAATGGAAATCATAATAATAATATTTTGTTATCATTAAAAATCACGTTATATCAAACTCAATCTAGAATTATAAGTTTCAATAAGATCCATCTTGTATTCATATAGTATGATACATATATCATATGGTATGATATGTTCAATTCAAACTAATCCAATAATAACATTCTGATGAACTATTTAACTTTTATATGACATCATATTGTATGACTAAAACATCATATGGTATGGTCTGTAGAAATTCTTTCTGTTTGTTTGGGATGATCCTTGGTATGGCCAACTTCAACTTCATACACAGGTGATCGTCCTGTACTATGTAAATTATATGGTATGATCAGTATAAAAAATATGGATTTTATTTGGTATGATATCTAGGATGAACAATGTCATACAAGGGTAATCATACAGTACAAACTATATCATACAATATGATCAATCATAGTAAAAGTCCATGATTTGATTACCTAATATTATGTGATTAGTTAAGAAAGATCTTAATTAGGGCGAACAATATGAACCAAATTATACTGCATAATCCATAGAGAACTAGTATCTTTCTTAACCTTTGGCGGATAGGTATTTGAAAGGGCAGAACACTTCATATAGTACAAGTTAGATTTATATAGTACAAATTAGTTCGTACAATATGAGTTACTTTAAAATAGACTCAAAATAATTTTTATCTCTCTCCTTGTGTGTGTGAAAGGTTACCAGAAATGTTATCCACCAAAATTTGTGATACAACTCATGAAAGTAAAAAATATAGAATAAAATGAAAACTAACTGTACCCTAGTTTATCCAGTCTTAAGCTAATAAGAATTATTAGTGAACGATAGTCTAATTTCCTAAAATGTCAACATATACAAACACAAAACAAAAATATCACAGAAATTAGAGAAAGCAGTAATAGACACAATAATATTTGCTATCATCAAAATCACAATATTTGAATAAGGTTTGCAACAAATATAGATATTGACCCTTACTCATTACATATGTACATTCAAAAGGTTAGTTTTCATTGTAGAGCCTGAACATTTAGATATGTCTATGACTCCTTAGCTGAAATATTATTGGATGAACTAGAGAAAGCTTTATGGAATTTAAACATTTTCAATTTACCGCGTTCCCTACATTTGAGCAGAATACACCCCTGATATACATGCTACTATTATATGGGATTTTACAAGGCAATCCTTTGTCATGAAGGGCTATGAGCTAAAATTTATCATAGATGAAGTTGCTCTAATCACAAGATTGTCAAAAAGAGGAGAAATGATATATTGGGAAGCTCAGCCATTAAGCAAATATTCAAAAGGAAGTGGCATAATAAGAATAAATAGTCAAACCAACCATCAATTACGAATATGGAATGGTTTTTTATTTAAAGATTTCTAGAAATTTATTAAATTAATTTATCGGTCATTTCGAGTTGATTTTATGTTTATTGACATTAACTTTGGTGAAATTTTTTAAAGCAACTTATGGGCACTCAGTGGTGATAACAAGATAATGATGAACAAAAGCCAAATTAGTTTTCACATAATGGAAAACCAAAACTTTGCCAAAATTATAAGGACATGAGGACAACCTAAATGGATGTCATGTCAAATAATAAGTGTTATGTACTTCACAACTCTTCTACCCATTATGTTAGTGATATTTTAAAGGGCATGCATTATTGAATCAAATGACTTTTATGCATGGGATAGATTGTTGGATTAGGTTGCGACGACCAAAAGAGGTTTATGAGCCTATTGTTTGCCTCTAAAAAAGAGTATTACAAGTGTAATGGGCTCAGAACAAAATGTGTTTCAATATCCTAAATCTCTCTTTTTTAACAAATATGACCTATCCAAACAAAGGATCTACTCAAAATAGACTAAGTGCAATTGGCTCAACTAGGTAAGATTATTATGAGGAGCACAGTTTGATAGTTACAACCAAGATGACAAGATTATTGTTAGGGGTGTCAAAATAGGTCATTAGGTTGGGTTCTCGATGAACCTAAAATTCACTCGAGTACAAATGAGATGACCCTAACCCAACTAAATTTTATAAACAGGTCAGAATATCTGTCTCAAACCTTATCTGTTGGGTTACCACGTTTTGACTCATGTATGAGAGATGGGTGAGCCGCGGGCGCACTACAGAAGCAACATGAGGGTGGAAGGGTCCCAAGGCCACTAGGCAAGTGTATAATGACACGGGCAAGTAGAGCACAGAGCGTAGCTGTGCTAGAGGGTATGGCTATCAAGGTTCAAATGTGATCTTATAAGCGACGAAGTGGGACCAGGGCTATGATCATGGGGTGCGAAGTAGGAGTGAGGCCTTCGGCACTGGTCAGGATTGCATATCTAAGTCATTTTGGAATGATTTTGAATTTTGGGTTAACTTGAACACAATAAATGGGCCAGAATCTCAAACTCAAAGCTAACATGTAAGGAAAATGGGTTGACCCAAACCCGAAATTTTTCAGGTCAGGTTTCAGGATGGATCAAGTTTTGACACCTTTAGTTATGGTGGCTGGTGGTTATTTTACAAAAAAAAAAAAAACTAAAAAGGTCATGGAAACCATCTAACAATCCCAATTGGATCCTTGGTTTCAAAGTAATGATGACATGATGGAAATAATTTTAATGGTCTTAGTATTCTTAAGAAAGAAGGCCGACCAAAAATCTAATCTTCAAATTTGTGCCTACAAATGTAAGCAACGGAGTTCTACAAATAGTTATCTAGCCTACTCAATCCATGTAATCAACTTTTGAAAACTCTTGCACCCAACCCTTGTTTTCACTTTCCCTCTCATCTTAGTAAGCACACTGTTGAAATGCTATAAGCCTTATTGGGCTCCAACTTCAACAACAACTATATGGGGACCCTTCACTATCCAATCTTGTTGATTGCTATATGTGGAATTAGCTTTACTTTATTAGACCTTCTTCATAACAAAAAAAAAACAAAAACAAAATTAGGGCTATCTAAATGCAATTTTCTAATTCATTCAGAAGATGACACATCAAGCAATGAAGACTCATTGAAATCACTATCATGTTTGTCTAAAATGAAAGTAAAAAATTTCTAAGAAAATAGAAGAACTGAACAATTCAATCATTACTATATCCAACGCATATAATAAAAAAAAAAAAAAACTAACACTTGAAACAAAAAGCTCATACAGCCATACCCACACCCACACTCACACATCCTCGAAGGGGACTTCAGCATTGATCAGATTTTCACTACATTCATGACTTCATCAATTGTCCTGTTCTGCTGAAGGTTTCAAATGAACCAACTAGACACGTAGATATATATATCACTAATACCAAACAAAACTATAAACATTTTCATTACATGAACTAAAAAACTGACAATTTAAAAGTCACATTTGTATGGGAAAAATAGCTATCGGTGAGCATAATTTTGATTCAATAAATGCTTGAAAAATGAAACGTATTAACGGAAATCCCTAACGAAAAAAAAAATTAATATCCAATGCAATTCTAAAAGTTAACAAGAAGGGAGTTAGGTACCAATCGGTAAAACAATTATACATTTCTAATTCTCGCCGATCAGAATTGTTTTTCCCATTCTCTCATATCACAATTCTTTGAGCTCAAGAAATACAGCGTGGTAATCACCACCCATTTGAAGCTTTGGCTTAGATCGACTCGAAGTCGTTTGAAGAGACGGTAACTACTAGTTGTTCTTTACAACTTAAGCTAATCATTGGTTAGAACTGGGGAATTTATGTACAAGCACATCCCCAAATATTTATATATTTAGATATATAATATTTAAAAAATTACTTTGTGCCAATATATAAATTGTCACGAAGTAATTATTGAAATATTAGATATATAAATAATATATATCTATATATAGATAGATAGATAAATCATTACTATTAGTATTTATGATATTAAATATATAAATTTATATATTAAAATAATAAGTATAATAATACATGAATTATAAATTATAAAAGATTAAATTTCTAAGTATATTAATAATTTCTATATTTATCAATCTACAATAACTTTAATTATAAGTTTGCATATCACATTATTCTATTAAAAAATTTATATCATGGTTGCTGGACTTGTAGTCATAGTGACACAATTTAATATGGAAATGGCTCACTTATGTGTTTGAGTTTAAATTTATTTTCAAACAATGAGTAAATAGCTTACATGATGATGGTGATAACAACTTACAACCTATATATACCTAATGCATTGGATTATTAGGCCACCACAACATAAAATAATTTCATTTCTTTATCCCACTCCAGTACTCCCTATGCCAACATAATGTAAGCCAGTAATAGCTAATTAGGAGTATAAACAAGTAAAGGCGGGCATGAACTCATCACTTCAACTTGGGGACAAGCTCGAACTTGAGCTCGAGCCCATATGTTGAGCTAAAACTCAGCTTGTCGGAGTTGCAATGGCCATAAGATCAACTCATGAGCTTACCTCACCGAAGAAGTTTGAATGTCTGATTGTTGAAGTTACAATAGGCTTGGCTCGCTGTAGAGCGAGGTTGGGAGTTGAACTCGGGCCCACCAACTCCTGAGCAAATGAGCTTTGCTCACTGAAGAAATAAGGAAACACAAACGAGCACCACAACTCGTTGGAGAAGATGAGCATTCATGATAAAAAAAAAAATAGACTTTTTTTTATAAGAGCAAGAGCATGTTTTAAAAAACATAGACGAGCACTCGTGAGGTTTGCTCAACATAGAAAATTTTGTTTGCTCTCTCTCTCTCTCTCTCTCTCTCTCTCTCTCTCTCTCTTCTCTAACATAAATGTTTTGCATAAAATATCATCAATAACAGCTGAAAGCACTTGATTTTGGATTCAAAACCTAATTCTCTTAATTATAACAATATAGAGATCAGTTATGGGGAATTTCTTATTTCTTTTCGTTAAGACTGGTTGGCCCGTGATCGTTTATTGCACTCTTCTTGATGTAATTTTCATCTGTGTGGCCATTATTTGGGCTTGCGCTGTATTGTTCTTATTACTTAATGCATTTCTTTTTTCTTAAAAAAAAAAAAAAAGAGATCAGTTATCTAGTTTATTTTTTTCAAACCTTTTTGCAGGATTATTTATTTTTTAAATTTTCAATAACTATACAACTATACATCTTAGACTTTTAATAATAAAATCTATTTCACGGACCTGCATTTTTATTTATTTTAATATTCATTTTTCATATGCAAGATATGTGTTTTTTTCTTGATAATGAGAGTAGCTTATGTGGCTCTAATTTATCACTCGGGGGAAATAATTTTGTCCATCAACTAATGAGAACTAAGTCTTCATATATGGGAGTTTTAGTCCATTCTCCATTTTTGTCCTAAAAAGATGGATATGAATTTTTTTAAATATTTTTTAGTCAAATGTGACTCAATTTTGTATAAGAAGAGAAATATATATATATATATATATATACTAATATATAATATTATTCATAATATATTATATTATTATACTTTTTATATGCAAATAATTAATTTTTTCTAGAGGTCATTATTGTATCATTTAAACTAATTTTTTTTAGCGTCTTTGGCTGATTTTTTATTTGGAATATAAATTATTTTATAGGCTCCCATTATTTATTAACTATAGAATTATATATTATCTAATTGAAACTTTCTAATTTCTGTTAATTTGTTAAGACTTTAGCTGCTAATTAATAGGGCCTACTTCCTTTGGATGTGCTTCTCAAAGCTTTATATTTCGTTTTGTGTTGAAAAACTAATGATCTCCAAGCTTCAACTCCAAGTAATTTTTTTATTATTATCAGTTTCGGTTGTTGCTGGCCATCACTCAACGCCGGGCATCGCCGACTTTTTTCGCTACTAGTCATTGTATGTTATCGCCCGAACACCGCTGACTATTATTCATGGCTCATCATTATTATTGAGCTGTATACTGCATTCATTTTACATCAAATAAAAAAAAAACAATCTCCATTTATTTTGACATTTTTAGATTGTATTTCCCTTAACTATTGATTATTTTTTCAGCAAATTAAGTTGCCGTCTAGTCTACATTTCATTTCACTTAAGTCTATAATATTCTTTAGATCTAATATAGAATTTAAATCTATTACAACAAAAAAAATATTTAAAACAAAATAAAACAGTGTGATAATAAATTTTATTATTTAAAAGTAATAATCAAGAAATTAAGTCAACAAAATAAAAAGTTCTATAATTTCATTCTTACTATAATTTTCTTTGTTTGGTCATAACTCGAAAGTCCATGGCTGAATTTTGGTTCTGCTAACCAACGCATCGGCTGTGGATTTTTTATTTATGTATTATATATAATGCTAACCAACGCATCGGCTGTCCAAACATTCATTGCAATATTGATTAATTTAGGGCCTTTCATTCTTTGATTTCTTTTGGTTTTAAATATGGACAATTTGTTTAACTCATTGTGAACTGGTATTATATTTTGGTGGTTTTATAGTGAATATTAATTGATATTTATTTTACCATAAAAAATATCCATGATTGATTTTATGAAAATAATCTTTACATTATTCTTTCTCATTTTATTAAACGAGTTATACTCCATTCATTATTCCACAATATTTATCTTTTTTTTTTTTAGTTTGAGATCATGATTCATATCATGCATTTATTTCTCAGGACAAAATCAATCAAGTTAGAATGGAACATGGAAAGGAGGATTCCAAGGAAAAAGCAGAAAGAGAGTAAGTATTTTAATATTTTCATTTTCTTATGAGAATGTGTAAGCAAGCAAATTACAATTTTTATAAATGTTGCAAGATGTCTCCTAGATAATCTTAATGCATGTTGAAAATGGCTGGAACTCATGATGAACTGGATGGGAAAATTACTCCAGGTAATGGAAATTGTGACAAGGTGAAAGACATTGCTGCAGATACTGAATTGGAAGAAGGTGAGATACCTGGTGAAGAGGAAGAGGTGGCTTCTGGAAGGGATTCTGCCCGGTTGGTAAATTCTGCTGTGGAGGTTGTTGATTCGGTTAAGGCTCCTTCTAAGATCGATGGTATGTTTTTTAATGCTAATCACCCTGTTGTTCCAGCTGGTTTGAATAAATTTGCTATGTTGGATGGGGTGGAAGAGGATGGAATAGAGGTTGCTTGTGTTAAAACCGTTTCTGGAGGATGTGGCAGTGATGGAATTCCTCCTATTTCAGGGAACCCTGTTGGTGCTGAGAGTGTCAAGGGGTGTGAGTGGAGTAAGTTTGCTGGGAGGATAGAGAAAGAAGCTGGTTCTAGTGGAGAAATGGTAAAATGAAAGCTTGCTAAAGAGCTTAAAGCTTTGGGACCTATTAAAATTAGTTCAAGGGGTAGGAGTGTGGATGGTGGTTCGAAGAAAAAAGGTGGTGGCTCTCCCCCCAGACTCTTTTAATGGAATCTATTATTTTCTGGAATTGTAGGGGGGCCAAAAAGAGGGAGGCCTTCCTCTATTTAAAGGAGATTATTAAAGACTACAAAGTATTCTTTGTAGGGTTTCTTGAAACTAAAATTTCTTATATGGATAAGGATTTGTTTGTAAGGATGATGGGGCTTGGTTGGGATTATTTGATTCTTCCCTCAGAAGGCCTTTCTTGTGGTATTATGGTACTCTAAAGATCGGATTTTGCGTCCTTCTCTGTTTTGAAAACTTCATATCAATGTGTTATTGGTGATCTCAATGCTTTCAATAGAGGTGTCTAGATAATTTCTATTGTTTATGCTAGTAAGGAGACTCTGAAGAGAAGGTGTCTTTGGGAGTTTATTCAGGAGGCTTCCAATAGAGATATTCTTTCTATTGTTAGAGGGGATTTTAATTGCATTTTGGCTCAAGAGGACAAGAAGGGTGGTAGAAGGTTTAAAATCAATCAAGGCTCTTTGGATATGTTGAAGTTTATGAATGAGAATGACTATCATGAAGTCGGATTTGTTGGACCTAGGTACACTTGGTGCAATAATAAGAAGGGTGGAGGAAGGATTTTGGAAAGGCTTGATAGGTGTATTCTTAATTCCTTGGCCATCAACAAAATCCAAATTACCTTGGTTAGACATCTTGCTAGAGTTGCTTCGGACCATTGTCCGATTGTACTTAAGATGTTTGAGTCAGTTTGTAAAGGTAAAAGTGGTATAAAGTTTTAAGATACTCGGCTTTCCTTTAAGACTGCTGAGCATATTTCCTCTAATAGGTGGAAGAGACCATTTTTGGGGGATGACATGGAGGTTCTTAATAAAAAATGTAAAAGGACCTTGAAAGATTTATTTTATTGAAGCAAGGCTAGATTGAAGAATTTCTCTTTGGAGAAAGAAAAATTAAAAGCTAAATTCTGATTTTGCAAGAAGAAGAATCAAGGCTTGGGTGGTTGAATGAGGATAAACTGTGGTTACTTAAAGCTAAAGTTAAAGAATTCAATGTTGTGCTTAATTATCTAAATACTTGGTGGAGGCAGAGAGCAAAAGCAAAGTGGATTAAGGATGGTGATGCAAATACCAAATTCTTACATTCTTTTGCCAACTCTAGAAGGAATGTTAACTGGATTTCTCAAGTGAAGGATTCTAACGGGGTGCTGACTGATGATCTAGAAATGATTGAGGAGGTGTTCAAGAGGTTTTTTCAGGTGAAGTGGACATCCAGTATCTATAGCTTTGCTGGGTGGCCAAAGCCGTGGGCTTCTTTACTTGACAGAGATAAGGAATGGTTGAACAGGGAGCTGGATGAAGCTGAAATCTGTGAAGTTATTTTGAATCTGGGAAGTAGCAGAGCTCCAGGCTTTGATGGAATCACCTATTCCTTTTTCAAAGCTTTTTGGAAAATCATTAGAGTGGATGTAATGCGGGCTGTGCAGCAGTTTTTCCTCACTGGTTCTATGAATAAGGATTGGAAAGACACTTTAGTGGTGCTTATTCCTAAATCTTCTAATCCCAGTATTCCTTTGGCTTACCATCCCATTACTTTATGCAATTCAATTTATAAAATTGTTGCTAAAGTTTTGCTTAACAGAATGGTGGATATTATGCCCAGGATTATTTCTGAAGAACAAGTGGCTTTTGTGAGGGGTAGGTCAATCTCAGATCATCTTCTTCTAGCTTAGGAAGTTTTCAACAAGTTGAGATTTTCCAAAGCATGTAATGGATTCTTGGCAATCAAAGTGGACATGGAGCAAGCATATGATAGTATGTGTTGGTCTACTTTGGAGAGAATGTTAATAGAATTGGGGTTCCCTTCCAGGTTTGTTCATTTGGTGATGGAATGTATAGTAGATCCAAGATTTTCTATTGTGATTAATGGGTCTAATTGTGGTTGGATTGAAGGGAAGAGTGGCTTTCATCAAGGGTGTCCTCTGTCACCTTTTCTTTTTATACTTTGCTCCCAACTACTTTCCAACGCCTTTCGTAGTAGGGGTACCGAGGTGGGTTTTAGGATTTCTGCTAATGCCCAGAGGATCTCTCACCTGTTATTTGCATATGATATTTTGCTGTTTTTGGAAGCTAAAGTGAACGTCATGAAGAAAGTTAGAAAAATTATGGAGAATTATTATAGGTGGACTGGTCAAAACATTAATTACCATAAATCTTCATTGGTTTATGGTAATTCGGTGGATAGGAGGAGGGGTTTGCAGATTTCCAAATTTATGGGTATTAAGTTAGTTGATGAGTTTGAGTATTTGGGCATCAAGTTGGCATTGAGAAGCTTAAGGAAGGCAGATTTTTAGGGTTTATTGGATAAATGCTGTAAGAAAATTGATGTTTGGGGGAATAGATTTGTCTCTTTTGCAGGAAGACTGGTTTTGAGCAAATCAGTTTATCTTTCTCTTCCGATTTTTATCATGACTCATTCTCTTATTCCTATGAAAACTTTAATGGAGTTTGAGAAGATTTGTAGAGATTTTATATGGAATAAAAGTGATGGTAAGAGGGGACTTCATTACATGGCATGGGAGCAAGTTTGTAAGCCGAAGGAGTATACAGGTTGGGATGTTCACTCAGCTATGGCTAGGAGGGATGTTATGAGAGCCAAATTTTGCTTGGAAGTTGATCGATAAACCTGAATCTCTGTTAAGAAGGAACTTTTATTACGTCCGGTGTAAAGACGTAGAGGAACGTCCGGTCGGAGGCAATTTTCTATCAAAAAACTCAGTATTTTCTATGGTACAACTAGGTATTATTTGATAATAATGAGGATACCGTTCTTTGAAGACCAATACCGAGTTATACCAACCTGTACCGAGAATTACAGAGTTGTACCGAGTTTTTCTGGGAAAAACTCGGTACAACTTTTGTATAACTTGTATTTTCTTGGTAAAGCTCGGTATAACTCGGTATTGGGTCTTCAAATGATGGTATTCCTCATTATTGTTTTGTATTACTCGGTATTTGCTTAGTACAACTCATTTTTTGGCCGGAATTCGCCTCCGACCGGACGTTCCTCTACGTCCGATCGGAGGATGTAATAATTATTCGTTAAGAAGACATCTTAATGCTAAGTATGGAGCTAATTGGTGGAATTATCGGCTGTATAGGAGGAGTTCTTGTACTTGGAAGATTTTGTTTTTCGGGGTGGAATGCACTCAGGGAGTATGTTAGATGGAGAGTTGCCATCAAACGTTGGCCATTTGATTAGAGACTTGTCCAGATTCCATATGTCCTTCAGCACGTTGATGCTTACCCCATCAGCAATTTGAGGATGAAGATGTTACCCTGGACTTCTTCATTACTGAAGGCTGCTAGGACTGGGTGAAACTCAGTCAGTTCTTTGGGGCTGATCTCATGGAACTTATCTGTAGGTACATAATTTCTCCCTATTTGCCTGTGGATAGTATGGAACTGAGATTTAAGATGTCTGGAAAATCTATTTTTTCTTTAATTATGGAAGAAAAATACAAGAACATGGATGGTGTTGTTCCATTCAGTTGGGTTTATAAACTGAAGTTGATTGCTAGAATAGAGGTGTTTTTATGGCGGTTATTCTCGAATGCTCTGAATTCAGGTGCTTTCCTCTTCATGAGGAAGCTGGCTGATGATTCTTTTTGCCTAATGGGTTGTGAAGTATTAGAAGACATCAATCACATTTCATCCAGCTGTTGTAAACTTTGGAAGGTGCTGGATGTGCTGAGAGGTTGGGGATTTCAAATACCCATTTTCAATGGATGGTTTGATTGCTTGGCGGGTATACAGCGGCTTCAAAATGGTAATTTGATGATGGTAAAGATGTATTTTACTATTATTTGGTTTGTTTGGAACCATAGGAACAAGGTCAAGCATGGAAATCCTGAAGAAAGCAATGTATTTATTGCTATTTATATTCTCAGCTTGATCAGCCAGGATTGTTTGCACGTTGTTCAATTGGGTAACTGGGTTGTTAATCAGTCCATTGGGCTATCTTTTGATAAATGGCAACCTCCTCCCCCTGGTTGGATTAAGATTAACCTTGATGCTTCTCTCAAAGGAAAATATGAGGCTGGTGTTGGCGGTATTTTAAGGGATTGTAAAGGAAGGTTCCTACTTGCATTTGGGAGGAAGAAAACACATTGGGACATTGCCCAATTGGAGATGTCTGCTATTTCTGCTCTTACAGAAGTTTTACATGGCAGATTTGATGGGGTTGAAGGCATCATTGTAGAAGCTGACAATAAAAATGTTATTGATATTCTTCACAAAGTGCACTGTATACCGAAGAATATGGATAGAAGATCGGGTATTGAAGATTCTTCTTTTCTTAATAAGGTAAATAAGGTGATTTTTCATTGGGTTAATCGCAGTTGTAATAGATTAGCGGATTTTTGTGCTAATCATGCTTTTTCTTCTGATTTTCTTTGGGACTTGTTTTGTGAGAATGAGTTACCATCTTCCTTTTGTAATATGGTGAAGGAAGATTGTGTATGAGTTCTTCACTCTCAGTAGTTTGTATTTAGGCTTTGTTTTCTCTTTCTATGCATTTTTAACATTCTTCAAAAAAAAAAATCAGCATAATTAATTTTATTTAGTTTAACCCAAAATTTTTGAACTAGTTTTAATCAATTTGTCGAACAATCTGAATACTCTATTCCTGGATAGGGTAAGGACAAGAAAGAGTGGCCATTTTAGTTTCTAAAGTTATAATAAATTAATAATAATAGAACATGGACATCACCTCCAGCAAGTTAAAGCATGAGTAGACAACTATTTAACTAAAAGAAGAATTTTTCTCTTTCTAATTCATAGAGCAATGATTTTAGCTATTGATAAAAGAAGTTAATTTTCTTATGGTTTCATTTTTATTAATAACTTATTTACTAGCTATTATTTTTAATTTATTTTATTATTTGACAATATTTTTTAATAACCATCATACTTCATGTAGAAAGTAGAAGAATTACAACTGTTGAAGCCATTAGAAATAAGGCAATCAAGCGTAAAAGGATGATTGAGAAGGAAAGAGAAGCGGCTCGGAAAGAATTAGAAAAGGTAATTTTTTGTTATTCCTTATTCTACTCTTACAACATTTCTTGTTTTTTAAATTAATTGTTTTGGAGTTTTAATGTATGTGATTCCATATTGGTTTTGTTATTGACATAGCTAACCATGATATGATAAGATCCAATAAAATGGGTTGATTTTAAATTTCAAATAAAAAGAAAATTATTCTTGAATTGAATAAGTTCAGGTTTTATTTTGATTTAAAACAAATATGAACTTTCGTCTTCATACCAAAAACAATTTCATAATTATTAACTTCAAACACTTTTATTAATTTTGTATTGCATTACTATTTAAAAATCTGCACACTTTCTCCCACACACTTGATTCTATAAAACATATAGAGAGTTTTACTATGTTTAATAAAGCTTTTGGAGAATTCATATTTAATAAATATTTCCTTACTGGTTAATTGTGTAGAGTGTGAATAAATTTATTTATTTTCTTGATTGATTACAATTTTCTTAACAGGTAGAAGCTTCTGTTTATGTTGAAGATTTCAACAAGACATACAAAGAATTCATGATGCTCATTTCTTCAGAAAATAACGAGTCAAATGATTAAATGGCTTCACAAAGTGATCTAAATTATTGGGATGTTCATACTTAAAAAAAATACCATCATTGAAGATTAATGATGCATAAGAGGGAGCTATAGAGATTTGCTGAGGATTATTTGGGATCAAATTTTGGTTTGATTCTTGGAGCTACATGTGAATTGATGCCTGGTCGTCATACTACTTAGCCCTTGAAAATATTTTTGAGTCACTGCACTCTAACAGAAGCTAGGAATGGTGCAACCACTAAGACATGAAAATAATAATAATGTTATTGCTTTCCACATTATAGAGTTCACCTAAATAATTTGTTGAGAAATTTATTTATGGCTTCCATTAATTTTTTCTTTTCATCTGAGGAATTAGAAATGTCAGTGAGATTTGTCTGACAATTGTGCTTGTAATTCTTTCTTCTCCTTAGAATGGATGAATTTTGCATTATGTATATATTACTTCAATAATAATAAAAGTATTACCGAAGAATGCTATTCAAAATTTTGGTATAGAGGCTTTTAGTATTGTGACTAGGCTAAAAAATTTGAAATATCAAGATTTAAATTATAGAGTTAGATAAAAATTTACACTTCTTACTAAACTAAATTGAACATTGGCTAATCTTTATAAACATTTAGGATATTTTATGTTTTGAAAATTGATACTTTAAGAAAGTTCATGAGCATATGCTCTTTTAGTATTTAATATTAGCATAAGTTTCTAAATTTTCAATTGACCATCAATTCCAACCTTTATAGTCCAACTTTTTGGGCTGGGCCATGTTATTTTCAATAATCATACTCCAATTCATGTGAATATATGAATATATTAAGTCAATTTAAAATTAAATTAAATACATTTCAAGTAGTCCATCTTAGAGTCATAGTAAAACAATTTTGACATCGAGATAATAAACATTCTAAAGTTTATCAAAAGAAATATTGAGTAGGGACATACTACTCCACCAAGATAAAGGAGGCTAAGTTGAGGGATTAGTATGAACATAAACAATAAAAAAAATCAAACATATACGTTTTTGCATGACATCATATGTACAAAAAGATTTTTCAAAAAGGAACATGCTAAAGCATTTTAAGATTGAGAGAGAGAGAGAGAGACATCGAAAAAATAGCTCGAAGTGTACATTATAAGATATTATCTATTTTGGTTGAGTCCATTTTATGCAAGACTAAGGCTTGATTTGGGAGGACTTTCTTATTACTTCTTAAAGCAACTTTCTAGTATAAAAATTTTAATTTTTGTACTAGGAAGCTTCTTTAGGAAGCAAAAAAGAAAGACGTCCCAAATGACGCCTAAAGCTCTCAACTTCCTCTTTTTATATAACTTTTCAATATATCACTCATATACAAATAATATTGTATTATGAGGGTGCCTGATTGTGAAATTCACCTGAGAACTTCACCGTTATATTAAAGAAAAAAAAAGTAGAGATTACTCACCCCATTAACCTAAGCTATCTGAGTTGACTTTAATTATAGAAAATTTATAATTGAAAGTCACTAATGCATTTGTAAAGTGATTTAAAGTATGAGTATTAGATTTATAGATTTATAAAAATTTGTTGTATTTTTAATGGGCTAGTTGAGCATATGTACTTCGAAACTATGGAGATTTTTTTTTGTTTTCACTTCTACGCTAGAACTACTACATAAAGCTAAAACACCTATAGAATGACAAAATTCATCTTGTTAACTCATTATACTTTAAGAAGATTATTTCGAATTGAAGTAAATGCAAATAAGTGTGTTTTGAGGCCATCAAGTCGATCTTATGTTTTATTTTTCTATCTTCATTTGAGTTTTCTTATTTTTATACATTGAGATTTGAGTTTTGGTAAACATCTAAATTTAAGTTTTAGTTGTAGATTGCCAAGCCTTTTGAGAGGATTAGTGTTAGTGTACTTGTACTAAACAGATAAACATGTTTGTGTATATAGATTGAATTGAAGATAAAATGACATAAACATATGTATATGTACTAAACATGTTTGTGAATTTGATTTTAACAAATTGTTGTTCACCATATCGTTTCTCAAGATTAGCTAGCTTATAAAAATGAGCACTTAATCTAAGCATGCATGCAGTACTACACATCTATTCATAAGCCAATAACTAAATAATTTGAATCAGCAAATTTAAAACTAAAAATTTTGATTATATTTATGACAAGTTCTCAAGTAAACTGATCATATGCATAATTAACAAGAAGAACATGCTCAATAAACACATTAATAACTTTTCTAGCTTATATTAAGGCTTTATTTTGGATGTCTTTCTACCATCCCAAATGAAGCCTAAATTAAAAAAAGATGTGTTTTTTTACAATACAATTTTATTTCAAGATATATAAGAAGTTAGCACACGATGAGAGGTTTTTTTTTTTTTAATTTTCTTGATAATTGGAGTAAATTATATGGCAAATTCATCACTTGGGAAAACTATTTCTATCTACTAGTTAATGGGAGTAAATCATGACGAAGCTCACTTTGATTTGTTGGTTAGGAGCTTTGACTGCCGACCAAGACACTGGATTTGAAGCTTGCGTGTGTGACTATTTCTTGCGTGCATGACTATTCTCAAAATTCATCACAAAAATAATGGATACAAAATATAGAAGAAATCATGACTCAACATAAAGAAATAGAGCTGCTTGATGACCATTAGTGCACATTGAGCATGACAATAAGATTATAATGCATGCAAAGAGAAACAAAAATAGGCAATGCTTTGTTGGGGATGTTCTATGACTTCTTAACAAGTGCCATGGCCTCTACAAGGATGGGCGGAGCAGGGATTGCTCCTTTCTTTGTGGCGGTGATTGCGTGACAAGCATTTGTAAATATCAATACTTCTCTCAGTTTCTTTTCATCCTACAATACAGACATGTCATCAATAAGTTTGCTGAGTAGAGTACGTACAAATGCATCAACAGCTCCACGTGTATTTAACTTGGCTAACACTAAAGCATTCAACAAACCCTCGTAAATCCTTGGTGTAATGCTTGCATTCCTTGTCTCCAAGAGTAACCAAAAGAACCTTCAGGCTTGGCCACCACAACAACAAAGCCACTTCATCTTCTACTGAATCACTATCTGTTAAGAAGTCAAGCTTAACATCAATAACTTTAATTACACCATCCGAATCCCAGATGCTCAAAATTTGTTCCTTTGCCTCGGCTACAGATGGTCACAGTGGTAGTCAAAGGTTTGGGTCATAAGAGAGTTGAACTCCTACCTTGGCAACCTCCACGACCTTTAAATTAGCTGATCTACATTGATATGTGATCAAACTTACATATCCATAATGGAAGTCTTTTACCCTATAGATGAGATCTATATCCATCTCAGTTGGCTTAAGAAGCATATCAACACTAGGGTTATGACAGAACAAAAACTCGCGCTTTCCATCGAAGTGTAATGTAATAAAAGCTAGCACGGTGCCGACTCTAGCGTCAAAAGTAACACCTTCTTTGAAGATGTCATTCTCTCTAAGGATCACAGTGAGCATGTGGCCAAAGTCATCATCGTCGAGCTTCCATGTTAAAGCTGCGTAGCCTGCGAGGTGAGAAACACCAATGTTGGCATCTTCTAGAGCCTCTCGTGGAGCCTTTATGAATCCTGCCACCTCTGCTAGCAATATGCTTGACCCATAAAGACAAAATTATCCAACTCTTTGTCTAAAGCAATTGTACTCTTTGGTTTGAATAAGAATAATATCTTATCTACAATCTTATGATTACTATATTTGTGCATACTATCATGCCCATCAACCTAATAAAAGAAATAAATAATGAACCTAATAATCTCATCCACAATACAGGTCATTCGAGAGCTAGCTAAATAATCTGATTATCGGTAAATAATAAACATAGTCTTCCAAAATTTTCATTTCAAAAGAACCAGTACTTAAAAATAATCTTGTTAAGAGAGTTGTTATTTGCATGTTTTACATTATTGCATGCAACTTGTATAGTTTTGATGATTCCAAATATTATTATTTTGTGTAGTTATCCCCTAACACTTTTTGAAAGATTTGTTTTTGCTCTTGTGTGTACTAACATTTCAAGAAAATCGAACTCCAAACTACTGAAGACTTCAAATCAAATTCAGCATGAGATATCTTGTATTTTGAAGCTTGTAATTTTTGTATGAATTAAGTTTGAGAGGGAGTGATTGTAATTAAGTGAATAAACACACACACACACACTTGAGGAGATCTTAAAAATTTTGTACTAATCGTATGGGACGAATACAATTCGTACGGGACGATTATGTCAATTATCTCCTTGTAAGAGAAATAGAACGAACAATTTTTGGAGAAATTTTTTCTAAGTCCTGATCGTCCAGGACGAAACTATTTTCATCCCAGGACGAGCTAGGCTCTCTAAAATTTTCATCCAGATAAAATTATAATCGTGCCAGGACAAGCTAGGCTATGTAAAAATTTCATCTAAATGAAATTACAATTGTCCCCGGATGAGTTGGGCTTTATACAATTTTCATCCAAACGAAATTATAATCGACCCCGGACGACTTGGGCTCTATAATATTTTCGTCCAGATGACATTTATAATCATGCCTGGATGAGTTACTCTCTATAAAAATTTCGTCCAAACGAAATCCTATTCATCCCATGATGATGGAAACCAACTTAAGTAAGTTGGTTACATCCTGTAGTTATTGGGGAACCGAACTATGAAATAACTATTCGTCCAGATGAACCTAGTTCGTACGGGACGATAATCGTGTACGAACATATTTCGTACCAATATTCATTAGGATCGTTTCTGACACTTTAAGTAAAATCGTCCAAGACGATCCATTTCTTGTTGACCTGAAAATTTGTAGTTTTTGAACAGTTTTTCTTGTCAATTCTATATATAGTCTAATTTAGACTGCCACCAAATCTTTTTGCTCATTGATCTTCGTGCCTATTGAAAGAAGAGTCAAGGAGAGAGTGCGAGAGTGCATTCAAAGGAGAATTCTTACTACTGGAGCGTGAAGGCTTCACTTTGTTTTTAAAGGTAAGATTCTCTACTTGTGATTTTGGATTACTTCACTCTTTTCTTTTTTTCTTTTAGAATTCTTATGAGAAGATATGTCAAGGAGATCCAGTTCTCTATCGACACTTTGAGAGTGTGAACAGCCGAGGGTTCTCTGCTCACACTAGGAGAGTGTGAAAGGACGAAGGGTTCTCTACCTACATTGGGAGAGTGTGAAAGGTTGAACGGTTCTCTGCCGACATCGGAGGAGTGTGAAAGGATGGACGGTTCTCTACCAGCATTAGGGATAGTGTAAAAAGATGATGGTTCTTTACCACACCAGGTAGTGGTGGAAAGAGTGTTTGTAAAGGCTTCTCCGCCTTGCTGTGGGTGCAAAAAGAGAGTCAGTAGTGGTATTAGAGCAATACTCGAAGGGTACCTCCGGGGAGTGGATGTAGGTCTGGTTTTGATCGAACCACTATAAATCTGGTGTCATTTTTTTTTTTTTGGCTATTTTTTTATTTACTGTTTTAAAATTGTGGTTGAAAAACTATTTTTACAAAATTCACTAAAGTTTAATTTCGATTTAAAATACTTAAAAGAGGGATTAATTTTTAAAATACCAATTCACCCCCCCCCCCCCCCCCCCCCCCCCTCTTGGTTAGCCATGGGACATAAACTTAGGCTTAACAACCTAATTCATAGTGAATGAGTTTCAACAAGTGGTATCAGAGCTTTGTTTCAAAATTATAAGTTTAGACTACTTTTTTATTAACATAGATGGCTATATTTGGAAACCGAAACACACCTGAGGGTTACTCTATAACTAGACCTCCACTATTTGACAATATACCTTTTGATTTTTGAAAAACTTGCATGACTTCTTTTTTACAGTCACTTCATTATCGTATGTGGATCTTAGTCCAGGAAGGATATACAAAACCAACTAGATTAGTTGACAGAGTTAGAGTTGAAACACCTTTTGCAGATTGGACAGTAGAAGAACATGACTTAGCATAACTAAACGCCAAATGCTTGAATAGTTTCTTTTGTGCTTTAAAATCAGAAGACTACATGTGTGTTTCCACTTGCAAAAGTGGAAAAGACATATGGGATAAACTTTTTATAATATATGAGGAGACTAATGAGATTAAGCAATCTAGACTTAATATCTTGTTGCATGATTTTGAACTATTTTGCATGAAACCAAATGAATCTATTTCTGATATGTACATAAGATTCACACAAATAGTCACATCTTTACATGCATTGGGTAGGGAGTTAACAAATGCTGAAATGGTTAATAGGATTCTTTGTTGCTTACCTACTGCATATGATGCTAAAATTATTACAATTACAGAGTTTAAAGATTTAAACATTTACTCTATTGACAATCTTCTCGGTTCGCTTATTGCTTACGAACAAGGAGTTAGCCAAAGAAAGGTTGATGTAGGTGAACCATGAAGGGAGAAAAACATAACACTGAATGTGAAAGAGTCTGAGAGTGAACACTCACAACCCGAGGATGAAGATAACATCGCATGATGACTAGACAATTCAGAAGCTTTCTGAAGAGGAAGCAGAAGAGACGCTAGTAGTAGAATAGAGGTAAATTCAATAGAAATGTCAAGGTTTCAAATGAAATTATTTGCTATACGTGTAGGAAACCTGAACATATAAAGACGGATTTCCTAAAACTCAAAGCCAATCCTAGCAAGGAGAAGGTAGAGGAGAAACCATTTATGAAGAAGAGCAAGAAGAAGTTCCAATGAGTTTTTTGGGTGGACTCAGCTTCAGACTCGTCAGAAATAGAGAAGGAAGAGGAAGTCACTAATCTATGCTTAATGGACGACAATCTTAATCAGTCAGATCAAGAAGAGGTATGTGACTTAACTTATGACCAATTTTTAAAGTTTCTAAACACATGCATGAATCCTATAGGAAAATGAAGAAAATGCATGCTAGCCTTAGTTTAGAATTGGAAGAGCTTAAAAAGGAACATGAAATCCTTAGGAATGATCATAATTTGATTGATAACAACCACATGAAATTACTTGATGAGTTTGATGACTTGAATAAAAATCATGAGAATTTAAAATCATCCTATACAGAACTTGAGAAAGATTTTAAGAACTTTAAGGGTGAATCAGAGAGCAAATTATATAAAATCAATTATTTAAATCAATTTTTGGAAGATATGAATTCATTTTACAAATTAACGATAAAAGTTATCGAGGATAATAGGATACCTCATAAACTTGAAGATTTTACTAATCCTATTATGTATCCTAAATTTATGCAATCCCTGAATAGACAGATGAATGTTGGAATACTTTGGAAACTATTTCCAAAAGTAAAATGTAATAATTATGGATTGTTTGGACATATAGCTCACACATGTACTTTCAAGATGAAAACTAATTTTGTGTTGAGACCTAAGATGCATAAACCTAGACATATCATACATGCATCTGATTATAAATTATCAAAAGAAGAACCCAAACTTGTTTGGGTTCCCATGTCTAACATTTGATAATTTTGTGGGGTCGCTCTCACACAAGACCTTGTGAGAGCATATGGTACCTGGACAATGAATGTTCAAAGCATATGACTAGAGATACTGCTCAATTCATAATGCTAGAAGCCAGGAGTGGAGGCAAAGTTACACATGGAGATAACACCATAAAGAAGGTGGTTGGATCAGGTATGATTGGAAATTTTAACAATTTTTTCATAGACAGTGTGTTATTTGTAAAAGGCTTAAAGCATAATTTGTTAAGTATAAGCCATCTATATGATAAGGGTTATTGTGTAAAAATTTTTCCTACTAGCTGCATATTAAGTCTAAATGATAAAGATGTTTTTAATGGTAAAAGGATAAACAATGTTTACATGCTAGATTTAAATTATATTAATTCTCCTACTGCTTTTTATTTGAAAACTGTATTTGATGAGTCATGACTATGGCATAGGAGACTTTTTCATTCTAGCATGAAAAACTTTAGGAAAATTACCCAAAAGAACTTAGTGAGATGTATACCTAAACTAGACTTTACTAAGGACCACCTTTGTGATGAATGTCAACTAAGAAAGCAAGTGAAGTCCTTTTTTTAGTCCAATAAAGATCTTAGAACTAGTAAACCTTTAGAATTTTGCATAAGGATCTTTTTGGATCAGTTGGAACTGTGAGTTTAGGAGGGAAGGTATACGGATTTGTGATTGTGGATAATTACTCAAGATTCACATGGGTTAGTTTTTTATTTCATAAGAGTGAATCATTTGAGGAATTTAAAAATTTTTCGACTTGGATTCAAAGAAAACTTGAGTGTGAAATCATGACTATACAAAGTGATCATGGAGAATTTGAAAATAAAAAATTTGATGATTTTTGTAAGAAAAAAGGAATTGATCACAATTTTTCTGCACCTAGAACCCCTCAGCATAATAGGTAGTCGAAAGGAAAAAAAGAACATTAATAGAAACCGTCTGAGCAATGTTGGCAGAATACTCACTTCCTAAATATTTTTGGGCTGAGGCGGTTATCACTGCATGTTATGTTCTTAATAGGATGAATATAAGATCTAAATTAAATAAAACACCCTATGAGTTGCTAAAAGGAAGAACATCTAATTTATCTCATTTGCATGTTTTTGATTGCAAGGTGTTCATTCATAACAATGGACAATCTATCTTAGAAAAATTTGATCTAAAATCAGATGAAGCAATTTTTGTTGGATACTCAAATGTTGGAAAATCTTATAGGTATTCAATAAAAGAACTTTGGTAATAGAGGAGACCATACATGTTGTATTTGATAAATCTGAAAATATGAAAGAGCCAAATGTTGAAGAAGATGAAATTGAGATTAACACCCAAAAGATTGATAAGATCAAATTTGAAAGAAAATTTGGAAATAAAAAACCCTTTGCCTAGAGATTTGAGAATTTTCTAAAAACCACCCAAGGAAATTGATTATGGGTGAACCAAGTGAGGGTGTAAGTACTAGGCGTGGATTAAACAAAGAAATCAATCAATCAGCCTTTATTTCAACATATAACCCACTAATATTGATCAAGCACTTTCTGATGAATTTTGAATTTTGGCCATGCAAGAAGAGTTAAATCAATTTGTAAGAAATAAAATTTGGGAATTAACTACAAGGCCAAAGGATTAAAGTGTAGTTGGAACTAAGTGGGTATTCAAAAACAAAATGAATGACTCAGGAGTAGTCATTAGAAGTAAGGCTAGGTTAGTATCTAAGGGGTATAATCAGATTGAATGAATTGATTTTAAGGAAACTTTTTTCCTTGTAGCTAAACTTGAAGCAATTAGGATTTTGCTAGCCTTTGCCTATTTTAGAGGATTTAAACTGTATCAAATGGATGTCAAAAGTGCATTTTTAAATGGGGTTATTGAAGAGGATGTTTTTGTAGACCAATCTCTGGGTTTTAAAAATTCTAAATACCAAAATCATGTGTTCAAGTTGAAAAATGTATTATATGGATTAAAACAGGCACCTAGAACTTGGTATGAGAGGTTGAGCACCTTCCTACTTGAAAGGTCATTTGAAAAGGAAGTGTGGATACAACTCTCTTTTTGAAGAGATGTGAAAAAGTTATACTCATTGTTCAAATTTATGTGGATGATATCATTTTTGGATCTCCAAATAAAAATCTTTGTGATGATTTTTTTAAAATAATGAGTAGTAAATTTGAGATGAGTCTAATGGGAGATTTGAGTTACATTCTAGGATTTAGCATTAAGCAAATTGAGGAAGGTACATTTCTTAGTCACAAAGTATGTTAAGGACATCCTCAAAAAGTATGTTTCAATGCTAAACCTGTTAGTACACCAATGAGTTTCTCAGTTCAGTTGGATAAGGACCCTAAGGGAAAATCTGTTGATAAAAAAAAATTTAGAGGGATAATTGGATCTTCACTTTACTTGACTGCTAGCCGACTCGATATCATGTTTAGTGTGTTCTTGTGTGCTAGATTTCAATCATATCCAAAAGAATCACATTTGATAGCAGTGAAAAGGATTTTAAGATATCTGTTAGGAACTCAGAACTTTGGAATTTGGTATCCTAAGTTTAGCTCATCGTTTAAAATTATTGGTTATTCAGATTCTGACTTTGCAAGTTGTTTGGTGGATAAAAAAAACACTTCTGGAACATGTCAGTTCATTAGAAATTCATTAGTTTCATGGTCCAGTAGAAAACAAAATTCAGTAACCCTATCTACTGCAGAAGCTGAATACATTGCATTAGGAAGTTGTATGGCACAGATACATTGGTTAAAACTATTATGAGAGTTGGAATTTGCATGTTTTACATTCTTGCAACTTGTATAGTTTTGATGATTCTAAATATTATTATTTTATGTGTAGTTATCTCCTAACACTTTTTGGAAGATTTATTTGTGCTCTTGTGTGTACTAACATTTCAGAAAAATCGAACTCCAAACTATGAAGACTTCAAATCAAATTCAGCATACAATTCTTTGTAAATTGAAGCTTTAAATTATTCTTTAAATTGAGAGGAGATCTTAAAAAATTTGTACTGATCGTACGGGACGAATCTAGTTCATACAGAACGATCAGGTCATTTATCTCCTAGTAAGAGCAATGCGAACAGAAGTTGGAGGAAATTTTTTCTAATCCCTGATTGTCTAGGATGAAATTATTTTTGTCCCATGACAAGTTAGGCTCTATAAAAATTTCATCCAGACGAAATCTAAATCATCCCCGGAAAAAGTCTTCTCTGTAAAAATTTTGTTCAGACGAAATCTATAATCTTGCCGGGACGACTTGGGCTCTGTAAAAATTTTTTCCAGACGAAATTCAAATCGTCCCCGGACGAAGTCTTCTCTGTAAAAATTTCGTTTAGAAAAAATTCATAATCGTGCTAGGACGAGTTGCTCTCTATAAAAATTTTGTCCAGATGAAGTTCTGTTCGTCCAAGGACGATGGAAATCGACTTAAGTAAGTTGGTTATATCCTGTGGTAATTTGGGAACTATCCTATGAAATAACTATTCGTCCAGATGAACCTAGTTCGTACGGGACGATGATTGTGTACGAACATAGTTCGTACTAATATTCATTAGGATCATTTCTAACACTAAGTAAAATCTTCCAGGATGATCCACGATCATACGGGACGATCCATTTCGTGTTGATTTGAATATTTGCAGTTTTTGGACGGTTTTTCTTGTCTCTCTTATATAAGGTCCAATTTTTATTGCCACCCAATCTTTTTGCTCATTGATCTTCTTGTATATTGAAAGAAGAGTCAAGGAGAGAGTGTGAGAATGCATTTAAAGGAGGATTCCTACCACTGGAGTATGAAGGCTTTGCTTGATGTTCAAAGGTAAGAATCTCTACTTGTGATTTGAGATTACTTCACTCTTTTCTTTCTTCATTCTAGAATTCTTGTGAGAAGATCTATCAAGGAGATTTGGTTCTCTGCTGACACTTGGAAAGTGTGAACAACCGTGGGTTCTCTTCCCATACTAGGAGAGGGTGAAAAGATGAAGTGTTCTCTGTCCACACTAGGAGAGTGTGAAAGGACGACGGGTTCTCTGCCCACACTAGGAAGTGTGAAAGTATGAAGGGTTCTCTATCCACACTAGGAGAGTGTGAAAGGACGAACGATTCTCTGCCAGCACTTGGGATAGTGTGAAAACGACGACGGTTCTCTGCCAGCACTGAGGATAGTGTAAAAGGACGATAGTTCTCTGCCACACCGGGTAGTGGTGAAAAGAGTTTTGTAAAGGCTTCTCCGCCATGCTGTTGGTACAAAAGGAGAGTCACTAGTGGTATTAGTGCAATACTCGGAGGGTGCCTCCGGGAGTGGATGAAGGTCAGGTTTTGACTGAACCACTATAAATCTGGTGTCATTATTTTTCCGCTACTTTTTACTTTTGTGATTTACTATTTTAAAACTGTGGTTAAAAAACTATTTTTACAAAATTTATTAAAGTTTAATTTCAATTTAAAATACTCAAAAGAGGGATTAAATTTTTAAAATACCAATTCACCCCCGCCTCTTGGTTAGCCATGGGACATAAACTTAGGCTTAACAACCTAATTCGTAGTGAACGAGTTTCAACAAGTGGCATCAGAGCTTTATTTCAAAATCATAAGTTTAGACTACTTTTTTATTAACGTAGATGGCTACATTTGGAAACCGAAACACACCTGAGGGTTACTTTATAACTAGACCTCTACTGTTTGACAATATACCTTTTGATTTTTTGAAAACTCGTATGTCTACTTTTTTACAGTCACTTGATTATCGTATGTGGATCTTAGTCCAGGAAGGATATACAAAACCAACTAGATTAGTTGATGGAGTTAGAATTGAAACACCTTTTATAGACTAGACAGTAGAAGAACGTGACCTAGCACAACTAAATGTCAAAAGCTTGAATAGTTTCTTTTAAGCTTTAAAATCAGAAGACTACATGCGGGTTTCCACTTGCAAAAGTGGAAAGGACATTTAGGATAGACTTTGTATAATATATGAGAGGACAAATGAGGTTAAACAATCTAGATTTAATATCTTGTTGCATGATTATGAACTGTTTCGCATGAAACTAAATGAATCTATTTCTAATATGTACACAAGATTCACACAAATTGTCACCTCTTTACATGCATTGGGTAGGGAGTTAATAAATGTTGAAATGGTTAATAAGATTCTTCATAGCTTACCTACTGCATATGATGCTAAAATTACTATAATTATAGAGTCTAAGGATTTAAACATTTACTCTTTTGACAATCTTCTTGGTTTTCTTATTGCTTACGAGCAAGGAGTTAGCCAAAGAAAGGTTAATGTAGGTGAACCATGAAGGGAGAAAAATATAGCACTGAATGTGAAAGAGTCTGAGAGTGAACACTCACCACCTGAGGATAAAGACGACATCACATTGATGACTAGATAGTTCAGAAGCTTTCTGAAGAGGAAGCAAAAGAGACGCCAATAATGGAATAGAGGTAAATTCAATAGAAATGCCAAAGTTTCAAATGAAATTATTTGCTATGAGTGCAGGAAACCTGAACATATAAAGACGGATTGCCCAAAACTCAAAGCCAATCCTAGCAAGGAGAAGGTAGAGGAGAAACCATTTGTGAAGAAGGGCAAGAAGAAGTTCCAATGAGATTTTTGGGTGGACTCAGCTCCGGACTCGTCAGAAATAGAAAAGGAAGAGGAAGTCACTAATCTATGCTTAATGGTCGACAATCTTGATCAGTCAGATCAAGAAGAGGTATGTGACTTAACTTATGATGAACATTTTGAAGTTTCTGAACACATGCATGAATCATATAAGAAAATGAAGAAAATACATGCTTGCCTTAGTTTAGAATTTGAAGAGCTTAAAAAAGAACATGAAATCCTTAGGAAAGATCATGCCTTAATTGACAACAATCACATGAATTTATTTGATGAGTTTGATGACTTGAATAAAAATCATGAGAATTTAAAAACATCCTATGCAAAATTTGAAAGTGAATTTAAAAATTCTAAGGATGAATTTGAGAGCAAACTTTATAGAACCAATTATACAAATAAAATCTTGAAAGATATAAACTCATTTTTTAGATTAAAGATAAAAGCTCTTGAGGATAATAGAATACTTCTCAGACTTGAAGATTTTACTAATCCTATTATGTATCCTAAATTCATGCAATCGCTGAATAGATAAGTAAATGGTAGAAGACTTAGGAATCCATTTCCTAAAGTAAAATGTAATAAAATTGGATTGTTTAAACATATAGCTTACACCTGTACTTTGAAGATGAAAACTAATTTGGTATGGTGACCTAAGATGCATATACCTAGATATATCATACATGCATCTAATTATAAATTGTTAAAAGGTGAACCCAAACTTGTTTGGGTTCCCAGGTCTAACGTTTGATAATTTTGCAGAGTCGCTCTCACACAAGATCTCGTAAGAGCATATGGTACCTGGACAGCTGATGTTCAAAGCATATGACTGGAGATACTGCTCAATTCATAATGCTAGAAGCCAGGAATGGAGGCAAGGTTACACTTGGATATAACACCACAAGGAAGGTGGTTGGATCATGTATGATTGGAAATTTCAAGAATTTTTTCATAGACAATGTGCTATTGGTAGAAGGCTTAAAACATAATTTGTTAAGTATAAACCAGCTATATGATAAGAATTATTGTGTAAATTTTTTTCCAACTAGCTGCATATTAAGCCTAAATGATAAAGATGTTTTGAATGGAAAAATGATAAACATTTTTTACATGCTAGATTTAAATTGCATTAATTCTCCTACTACTTTTTGTTTGAAAAATGTATCTGATGAGTCATGGCTATGGCATAGGAGAGTTTATCATTCTAGCATGAAAAACCTTATGAGGATTACCCAAAAGAACTTAGTGAGAGGTATACCTAAACTAGGCTTTACTAAGGACCACCTTTGTGATGCATGTCAACTAGGAAAGCAAGTGAAGTTCTCTTTTCAGTCCAATAAGAATCTTAAAACTAGTAAACCATTGGAGATTTTGTATATGGATCTTTTTGGACCAGTTGGAACTGTGAGTCTAGGAGGGAAGGTATACGAATTTGTGATTGTGGATGATTACTCAAGATTCACATGAGTTAGATTTCTATTTCATAAGAGTGAATCATTTTAGGAATTTAGAAATTTTATGACTTGGATTCAAAGAAAACTAGAGTGTGAAATTATTTCTATACAAAGTGATCATGGAGGAGAATTTGAGAATGAGAAATTTGTGGAATTTTGTAAGGAGAAAGGAATTAATCACAACTTTTCGGCACCTAGAACACGTCAGCAGAATAGGGTAATCGAAAGGATAAACAGAACATTAATAGAAGCCGCCCGAGCAATGTTAGCACAATATTCACTTCCTAAATATTTTTGGGCTGAGGCGGTTAGTACTGCATGTTATGTTCTGAACAGGGTGAATGTGAGATCAAAATTAAATAAAACACCCTATGAGTTGCTAAAATGAAGAACACCTAATTTATCTCATTTGCATGTTTTTGGTTGCAAGGTGTTCATTCATAACAATGGAAAATCTGCCTTAGAAAAATTTGATCCAAAATCAGATAAAGGAATTTTTGTTGGATACTTAAATATTGGAAAATCTTATAGGGTATTCAATAAAAGAACTTTGGTAATTGAGGAGACCACACATGTTGTATTTGATGAATCATAAAATATGAAAGAGCCAAATATTGAAGAAGATGAAATTGAGATTAACTCCCAAAAGATTGATAAGATGAATTTGGAAGAAAATTTGGAAATAAAAAACCCTTTGCTTAGAGATTTGAGATTTTCTAAAAATCACCTATGAGAATTGATTATAGGTGAACCAAGTGAGGGTGCAAGGACTAGGCGTGGTTTAAACAAAGAAGTCAATCATTTATCTCTTATTTCAACTATAGAACCCATTATTATTGATCAAGCACTTTATGATAAATTTTGAATTTTGGCCATGCAATAAGAGTTGAATCAATTTGTAAGAAATAAAGTTTGGGAATAAACTACAATGCCAAAAAGGATCAAAGTGTTGTTGGAACTAAGTGGGCATTCAAAAATAAAATGAATGACTCAGGAGTGATCATTAGAAATAAGGCTAGATTAGTAGCTAAGGGGTATAATCAGATTGAAGGGATTGATTTTGAGGAGACTTTTGCCCCTGTAGCTAGACTAGAAGCAATTAGGGTTTTGTTAGCCTTTGCCTGTTTTAGAGAATTTAAATTGTATCAAATGGATGTCAAAAGTTTCATTTTAAATGGGGTAATTCAAGAGGATGTGTTTGTAGAATAACCTCTAGGTTTTAAAAATTCTAAATACCCAAATCTTGTTTTCAAGTTCAAAAATGCATTATATAGATTGAAACAGGCACCTAGAGCTTGATATGAGAGATTGAGCACCTTCCTACTTGAAAGATCTTTTGAAAAAGGAAGTGTAGATAAAACTCTCTTTTTGAAGAAATGTTGAAATGATATACTCATTGTTCAAATTTATGTGGATGATATCTTTTTTTGATCTTCAAATAAAAATCTTTGTGATGATTTTTCTAAAATAATGAGTAGTGAGTTTGAGATGAGTCTAATTGGAGATTTGAGTTCACTTTCTAGGATTTAGCATTAAGAACTAAACACATTCACATAAGGCATCATTTCATAAGGGATTATGTTTCCAAGGGAGAAATTGAACTCATTCATGTTACAACTAAAAATTAACTTGCAGACATTTTTATAAAACCTGTAGCCTTTGATATCTTCAGTGCATTAAGAACAAGGCTTGGTGTGATTGATTTAAATGCTTAAATAAAAATGTTTTCTACAACATTTATGTTTGTTTTCTAGTTAATATTTTTGTGTTCGTTATATGTTTTTGATCTTATTTTTATGTGATTTTTGTTTAATCTGTGTTTTATTGTTGTACATGGTGTTTTTATTGTGTCTTTTGAATTTTAGTTTTGTTTGTGTGCAAAATCAAATTTTTTTGTGACAATCATCCAGGACGAAAAATTTTCGTACGGGAAGATTTGTGTAATGTGTCGAAGTGTCAAATTTTAAACCGTTTGCTTGTAGTTTTCAGTGTTTAATGGTCACTTTGTCTGGATGATCGTTATGATCGTACGGGACGATTTGTTTTTTAATCAATGAGATGAATAAATGAAGAGGTTGAATGGATAAGGTATTTTTAATATGAACTTCATACGTATGAACCTTTGGTTTGTCTGGACGAATACATGTCAGTTTCTTGTAGTGGTCGGTTTTAACTACCATTAAAACGATTTAAGTTCTGATCGTTCCGGGACGAACATGTGTTTGTCTGTACGATCAGACTGGTCAAAAGTCTGTACGAAAGGATGCTTCGTAAGTCGCATTGATTACAAAAAGCCATTTCATTCTGGTCGTATTGAATCGTCTGTACGAAATATTTTCGTATAGAACGAACAAAAATTTCGTACGGGATGAATTATTTTTGTCTGGTATGAACAAATCATTTTTTAATAAATAGGCGGTCTTTTCATCTCAATTGTCACTCTTTAAACATCACTTTCAAATCCTTTCTTACTCTAAATCATTTTCAAATGGCCAGTTCAAGCAAGCATCAAAAGGTCTTAGTCAAGAAACCACATAGGAATTCATCCAAATTTTTTTTGTCCAGAGCAAATGAAGATTCTTTTCCTAGATTTTCTTTAGCCAAAATCACCCTTTCTCGGATCCCAATCCAAGAAGATATTATCTTTCAAGTAATGCATTTGTTTTCTTCAACTCAGTTTCGCTTTATCCTTACCCTCGTTCACCTCTATAACAAAGAAACCTTTCACTACTTTCTAGCCAATATGTCCTTCAACTCTGACCACTCTGTGATTCGCTCCTATGTCTTCAAATAAAAAGTTGAAAACACCAAGTATGACTTAGGAGCATTTCTAAATTTAAGGATTGAGGGAGATTGAGCCCATATCTTAATCACCAATGATAAATATAAATTGTAGGAAATCAATAGGGTGATTAGAGGAAATGGTTTAAATGAGCATGTGGCTAAGGTATCCGGTCTTATCAGGAATGCACGCATCATCCAGCACGTTCTTAGAACTTCAATCATTTCAAAAGCTGGTGATAGAGTCAATATTACCCCCCCCCCCCTTCTCTCTATGGTGACCTTTTTAATTAGGTCAAATGAGCCTATAGATGAAGCCCAACTTATCCTTGACTATCTTTATGGACTTTCTGAAATTGGACATGCCGAACAGAAAAGAAAAAGGAATATTGCCATAGGACACTTAGTTACTTTGTTCTGGAGAAGAAATACAACTTGGTTCATCTAGATCAAGAATATGAAGAACCGCTCTACTACAATGACGGATCATTTAGAGCGATCTTCAAGGAGGAATCAGGTAAAGCACATGTCATAAGTGATACAGAAGAAGAGCTAGAAGGTGCGCCTGCTCCTGCTAATGAACCTTATATGGATTTGGTTCAAAGATTTGATCGGTTAGAGACTCATTTTGATCAACGCTTTGATCAAATTGAGACTCATTTACACCAGCAGGCTGCTCAATATCAATATGATATGGGTTATATAAGGGAGCAAATGAATGATATTAGTACCAATGTACTTATGATGAGTACATACTTTAACCTCTTTGGTGGTGCTCCTCCTCCTCCTCCTCCTCCAGATTAGGGACCATCTGAGTGATAGATGCACTTGATGTTATGTGTTTGTGTTGTTATTGTTTTTACTTTATGTGTTAGTTATTGTTTGTTTTTAGTAGTTCGATATATTTTTTTTTATTTCAGATGTTTTATTTTGTATTGATATCCTGATGTATCATTGTAATATCTTCAAGGTGATATCAATATTAGTTCTTGTGTTTTGATTTGAACTTATTTTTGAAATGTTTGTTAGTCTTTATGAAAATCATCAGATTTTTTAATCTTAAATGTGTTATATCCTGAATTGTAAGTTAAAATTAAATTCATTAGAAAATCTAATTATTTTAAATTTAAGTTTTGATATTATTAAGATTATCAATTTCATGTATATTATTTAGAATACTTTATTGTTAATATTGTTATTATAATTGTGATGTTTTTCTTATTTTGTATTTCACTTATCAGTTATTATTTATGCACTTAGATAAATTTGAAATTTTAGATTATTGATTTTGGAAAGAATACGATTACTCTTGAAAAATATATAAATGTACAAAAATCAAAAGATATGCGCAAAGGTTTGCAGTGTGAAAAAGAGGAACAAAATAAGCCCAACATAAAAAAAGCGGTGCGCGAAATGTGTCACAGATTTAAAAAAGATGCGCAAAGTGCCACATATGGTAGTTATTTCTTTCCAGATTCTTTTAATCTCTTAATTCAAATTATTCTTATGTTCATTTATATTACATATTGAAATTTGAAATATACAATTTTTCTATTCATCCTTCTTGCAATGATTTTCTTATCTTAATGTCTAAATAGACTCATGTTTTAATAAATTCTTTTTAGTTTCTATGTTATACCTCTACTTAAGTTCTAAGAAGTTTTATGATTTGATTAATATTTTAATTTATTTACATACATTATTTCAATCACTTTCAAGGTTAAAGTTTCAAATGATTCTCATATTTCTACTTACATTTCAAGTATTTTTCTTCATCACTTTTTGATATTGTCAAAAAGGGGGAGAAATTGTTTGTTGTGTCTTGTGTGTTTGTGTCAAGTCTATTTTTGTATTTTTTATTTGTTTTATCGTATGTTTTCGTATGTGTGTTTGATTGTTTTTGTTTTATCTTTTGTGTTATAGTTTTATTTGTTTTATCGTATGTTTTCGTATGTGTGTTTGAATGTTTTGATTTTGTCTTTGGTGTTGTTTTGTGTTGTTTAAAATTTTTGAAAAACAAAATTTATTTTAATTACCTCCTTATTTTCATGGGTTTATCAATTCATGGGGAGTTTAGGAGGTTCTTAAAATTTGAAATCCTACACACAATAATTATTTTTCTCTTATCAAAAAGGGGGAGATTGTTATGAGAATTGGAATTTGCATGTTTTACATTCTTGTAACTTGTATAGTTTTGATGATTCTAAATATTATTATTTTATGTGTAGTTATCTCCTAACACTTTTTGAAAGATTTTTTTGTGCTCTTGTGTGTACTAACATTTCAAGAAAATCGAACTCCAAACTATGAAGACTTCAAATCAAATTTAGCTTATAATCCTTTACAAATTGAAGCTTTAAACTATTCTTTAAATTGAGAGGGAGTAATTGTAATTGAGTGAATAAAAATACACACACACACACACACACACACTTAAGGAGATCTTACAATATTTGTACTGATCGTACGGGACAAACCTAGTTCGTACGGAACGATCAGGCCAATTATCTCCTAGTAAGAGCAATGCGAACAGGAGTTGGAGGAAATTTTTTTTAAGTCCTGATTGTCCAGGACAAAATTATTTTCATCCTAGGATGAGTTAGGCTCTGTAAAAATTTTGTCCAGACGAAATCCAAATCGTCCCTGGACGAAGTCTTCTCTGTAAAAATTTCATTCAGAAAAAATCTATAATAGTTCCAGGACGACCTGTGTACTGTAAAAATTCATACAGACGAAATCTAAATCATCCCCGGACGAAGACTTCTCTGTAAAAATTTCATTAAGACAAAATTCATAATCGTGCCAGGATGAGTTGCTCTATATAAAAATTTTGTCCGGACAAAGTTCTGTTCGTCCCAGGACGATGGGAACCGACTTAAGTAAGTTGGTTACATCTTGTGGTAATTTGGGAACCAACCTATGAAATAAATGTTCGTCCGGACGAATCTAGTTCGTACGGGATGATGATCATGTACGAACATAGTTCGTACCAATATTCATTATGATCATTTTCAACACTTTAAGTAAAATCGTCGAGGATGATCCATGATTGTACGGGACGATCCATTTCGTGTTGACTTGAATATTTGCAGTTTTTGGACAATTTTTCTTGTCTCTCCTATATAAGGTCCAATTTTTATTGCCACCCAATCTTTTTGTTCATTGATCTTCGTGCCTATTGAAAGAAGAGTCAATGAGAGAGTGTGAGAGTGCATTCAAAAGAGGATTCCTACCACTAGAGCGTGAAGGCTTCGCTTGGTGTTCAAAGCTAGGAATCTCTACTTGTGATTTGGGATTACTTCACTCTTTTCTTTCTTTCTTCTAGAATTCTTGTGAGAAGATCTATCAATGAGATCCGGTTCTCTACCGACACTTGGAAAGTGTGAACAGACCCGGGTTCTCTACCCACACTAGGAGAGTGTGAAAGGACAAAGAGTTCTCTGCCCATATTAGGAGAGTGTGAAAGGACGAAGGGTTTTTTGCCCACACTAGGAGAGTGTGAAAGGACGAAGGGTTCTTTGCCCACACTAGGAGAGTGTGAAAGGACGAAGGGTTCTTTGCCCACACTAGGTGAATGTGAAAAGACGAACGGTTCTCTGCCAGCACTGGGGATAGTGTGAAAAGGATGACGATTCTCTGCCAGCATTTGGGATAGTGTAAAAGGATGATGGTTCTCTGCCACACCAGGTAGTGGTGAAAAGAGTTTTGTAAAGGCTTCTACGTCTTGCTGTGGGTATAAAAGGAGAGTCACTAGTGGTATTAGTGCAATACTCATAGGGTGCCTCCGGGGAGTGGATGTAGGCCTGGTTTTGATCGAACCACTATAATTATGGTGTCATTATTTTTTCGCAACTTTTTATTTTAGTGATTTACTATTTTAAAACTTTGGTTGAAAAACTATTTTTATAAAATCCATTAAAGTTTAATTTCGGTTTAAAATACTCAAAAGAGGGATTAATTTTTTAAAATACCAATTCACCCCCCCCCCCCCCTTCTTGGTTAGCCGTGTGACATAAAGTTAGGCTTAACAACCTAATTCATTATGAACAAGTTTCAACAAAAATTAACAGTTGATTGATTTAGGATTAACTATAGGCACTATACTAATTTATTGTGATAATACTAGTACTATTTGCATTTCTAAAAATCTTATTCAACATTCAAGAACCAAACACATAGATATAAGGTATCATTTCATAAGGGATCATGTATCCAAGGGAGAAATTGAACTCATTCATGTTACAACTGAAAATCAACTTGCAGTCATTTTTACAAAACCTTTAGCCTTTTATACTTTCAATGCATTAAGAACAAGGCTTGGCGTGATTGATTTAAATGCTTAAATATAAATGTTTTCTGCAACATTGATGTTTATTTTCTAGTTAATGTTTTTTTGTTCGTTATGAGTTTTTGATCTTGTTTTTGTGTGATTTTTTTAGAGTCTATGTTTTATTGTTGTATATGGTGTTTTTGATGTGTTTTTTGAATTTTAGTTTTGTTTGTGTGCAAAATCAATATTTTTTTAAGTGATGATTGTTTGGGATGAAAAATATTCGTACAGGACGATTTATGTAATGTGTCAAAGTGTCAGATTTTAAACTGTTTGAAAGCAGTTTTCAGTGTTTAATGGTCACTTCGTCTGGACGATCATTATGATCGTACAGGATGATTTGTTTTTCAATTGGCGGGACGAATGAATGAAGCGGTTGAATGGACAAGGTAGTTTTTAATACGAACTTCATATGTACGAACCTTTGGTTCGTCTGGACGAACACATGTCGGTTCGATGTAGGGGACGGTTTCAAATGCCATTAAAACGATATAAGTTCTAATCGTCCAGGGACGAACACGTGTTCGTTTGTACGATTAGACTGGTCAAAAGTCTGTACGAAAGGATGCTTCATAAGTCGCATTGATTACGAAAAGCTATTTCATTCTAGTCGTATTGGATCGTCTGTACGAAATATTTTCATATTGGATGAACGAAAATGTCGTACGGGACAAAAAATTTTTTGTCTGGTATGAACATGTCATTTTCAATAAATAGGTGGGCTTTTTAGATCAATAAGTCACACTCTTAACATCACTTTCAATCCCTTTCGTATTCTAGATCATTTATAAATGGCAAGTTCTAGCAAGCGCCAAAAGGTTGTAGCGAATAAACCTCATAGGAATTCATCCGAGAACTTTCTTTCCAAAGCAAATGAGGATTATTTTCCTAGGTTTGCTTCAGCCAAAATCACCCCCTCTAGAATTCTAAACCAAGATGAAATTACCTTTCAGGTGATGCATTTATTTGCTTCGACACAGTTTCATTTTATCCTTACCCTCATCCACTACTACAATAAAGAAACATTTCAATACTTTCTTGCCAACATGTCTTTCAATTCTGACCACTCTATAATTTGTTCCTTTGTTTTCAAACAAAAAGTTGAAATCACAAAGCATGACTTAGGAGCATTTTTAAACTTAAGAACTGAGGGAGCTAGAGCCCATGCCTTAATCACCAATAATCAATATAAATGGACTGAAATCAATAGTATGATTAGAGGAAATGATTTAGATGAGCATGTGGCTAGGGTATCAGGTCTTGTCAGAAATGCATGACTCATTCAGCATGTTCTTAGAACTTCAATCATTCTAAAAGCTGGTGATAGAGTCAATATAACCCCCCTTCTTTTCATGGTGACCTTCTTAATCATGAGCAATAAACCTATAGATGAAGCCCAACTTATTCTTGACTATCTTTATGGGCTTTCTGAAATTGGCCATTCAGAACAGAAAAGAAAGAGAAATATTGCCTTAGGATACTTAGTTAATTATATTCTTGAGAAGAAATATAACTTGTTTCATCCTGATCAAGAATATGAAGAACCGCTCTACTGCAATGACGGATCATTTAGAACGATCTTCAAGGAGGAATCAGGTAAAGCACATGTCATAAGTGATACAGAGGAAAAGCAAGAAGGGGCACCTTCTCTCGCTAATGAACTAAATTATCAGGATTTTGTTCAAAGATTTGATCGACTAGAGACTCATTTTGATCAACATTTTGATCAAATTGAGACTCATCTACAGCAGCAGGCTGCACAATATCAACATGACATGGGTTTTATGAGGGAAAAATTGAATGACATCAGTACCAATGTACTTATGATGAGTACATACTTTAACATCTTTGGTGGTGCTGCTCCTCCTCCTCCTTTAGATCAGGGACCATCTGAGTGATAGATGCACTTGATGTTATGTGTTTGTGTTGTTATTGTTTTTACTTTATGTGTTAGTTGTTATTTGTTTTTAATAGTTCGATGTATTTCTATTTTATTTCAGATATTTAATTTTGTATTGATATCCTGATATATCATTGTAATATCTTCAAAGTGATATCAATATTAGTTCTTATGTTTTGATTTGAACTTTTTTTTTTTTTTGAAATGCTTATTAGTCTTTATAAAAATCATCAGATTTTTTAATCTTAGTTATGTTATAACCTGAATTGTAAGTTAAAATTAAATTCATTAGAAAATCTAATTATTCTAAGTTTAAGTTTTGGTTATAACTTGATATTATTAGAATTTTCAATTTCATGTCTCTCATTTAGACTGCCTTATTGTTAATATTATTATTGCAATTGCGATGATTTCTTACTTTATATTTCACTTATCAATCATTATTTATGCACTTAGAAAGATTTGAAATTTTAGATTATTATTTTTGGAAAGAATAAAATTACTCTTGCAAATTGTATAAAAGTACAAGAAATCAAAAAGAATGCGCAAAGGTTTGCAATGTGAAAAAGATGCATAAAATAAGCCCAACATAAAAAAAAAAGATGCACAAAATGTGCCACAAATTTGAAAAAGATGCGCAAAGCGCCACATGTGATAGTTATTTGTTTCCAAATTCTTTTAATCTCTTAATTCAAATTGATCTTATGTTCATTTATAATTGACTTTGAAATTTGAAATATACAATTTTTTATTCATCCTTAGTGCAATAATTTTCTCTATCTTAGTGTCTAAATTGACTCATGCCTTTGATAAATTCTTTTTATTATCTATGTTATATCACTTCTAAAATTGTATGAATTTCTATTATTTGTCTAATATTTTAATTTTATTTGCATAACTTATTTCAATCACTTTCAAGGTTAAATTATCAAATGAATTTCATATTACTGCTTACATTTCAAGTTTTTTTCTTCACTTTTTTGCTGCTGTCAAAAAAGAGGGAGAAATTGTTTGTTTTCAATAGTTCTTCTGTGAATATGTGTTTTTGTCGTTGTGTGTTTTGTGTTTTATTTGTTTTGTGTGATATTATTTTGATTTTGTATAAAATCTTTGAAATATAAAATTTTGAATCTTTGAAAAACAAATTTTTTGAATCAATGCCTCCTTATTTTCATGTATTCATCAATTCAAGGGGAGTTTAGGAGATTCTTAGATTTTAAAATCATATAAATAACAATTTGTTTTGCCATCATCAAAAAGGGAGAGATTATTAAGAGAGTTGATATTTGCATGTTTTACATTCTTGCAACTTATATAGTTTTGATGATTACAAATATTATTGTTTTATGTATAGTTATCTCCTAACACTTTTTGGAAGATTTTGTTTTGCTCTTGTGTGTATTAATATTTCAGGAAAATTGAACTCTAAACTACTGAAGACTTCAAATCAAATTCAGCATGAGATATCTTGTATTTTGAAGATTGTATTTTTTGTATGAATTAAGTTTGAGAGGGAGTGACTGTAATTGAGTGAGTAAACAAACACACACACTTGAGGATATCTTAAAAAAAATTTACTGATCGTACGGGACGATCAGGTCACTTATCTCCTTGTAAGAGAAATGGAACGAACAATTTTTGGAGAAAATGTCCAGGACAAATTTATTTTCATCCCAGGACGAGCTAGGCTCTATAAATTTTTTATCCAGATGACATTTATACTCGTGCCTGCACGAGTTACTCTCTGTAAAAATTTTGTCCAGACGAAATCCTGTTCGTCCCAGGATGATGGAAACTAACTTGAGTAAGTTGGTTACATCTTGTAGTTATTTGGGAACCGACCTATGAAATAACCGTTCTTCCGAATGAACCTAGTTCGTATAGGACAATGATCGTGTACGAACATAGTTCGTACCAATATTCATTAAGATCATTTCTGACACTTTAAGTAAAATCAACCAGGATGATCCACGATCGTATGGGACGATCCATTTCGTGTTGACTTGACAATTTGCAGTTTTTGGACAGTTTTTCTTGTCTCTTCTATATATAGTCCAATTTAGACTACCACCAAATCTTTTTGCTCATTGATCTTCATGCCTATTGAAATAAGAGTCAATGAGAAAGTGAGAGAGAGCATTCAAAGGAGAATTCTTACTACTGAAGTGTGAAGGCTTCACTTTATTTTTAAAGGTAAGATTCTCTACTTGTGATTTTGGATTACTTCACTCTTTTCTTTCTTCCTTCTAGAATTTTTTTGAGAAGATCTGTCAAGGAGAGCCGATTCTCTGCCGACACTTGGAGAGTGTGAACAGCCACGGGTTCTCTACCCACACTAGGAGAGTGTGAAAGGACGAAGGGTTCTCTGCCTACACCGAGAGAGTGTTAAAGGACGAAAAATTCTCTGCCGACATCGGAGGAGTGTGTAAGGACAGAAGATTATCTTCCAGCACTGGGGATAATGTAAAAAGACGATGGTTCTCTGCCGCACCAGGTAGTGGTGGAAAGAGTGTTTGTAAAGGCTTCTCTGCCTTGCAGTGGATGCAAAAGGAGAGTCACTAGTGGTATTAGTGCAATACTCGAAGGGTGCCTCTGGGGAGTGGATGTAGGTCTGGTTTTGACCGAACCACTATAAATCAGGTGTCATTATTTTCCTGCTATTTTTTTTGTGATTTACTGTTTTAAAACTGTGATTGAAAAATTATTTCTACAAAATTCACTAAAGTTTAATTTCTTTTTAAAATACTCAAAAGTGGGATTAATTTTTAAAATACCAATTCCCCCCCCCCCCCCTCTTGGTTTGGATGTGGGACATAAACTTAGGCTTAACAACCTAATTCATAGTGAACGAGTTTTAACAAATCTCATCTATCATGTCTGGGTGACATTGAGTACCCATACTCATATAGAATAAGCAACTGAATAAACATGCATATGAAATAAATAAAAATGAACACCTAGACATACTCAAAACTATCCCACTCAACTTACAAATTAGTCTTATAGATCTCTTTTATGATGCATTTTAAAACTATTACTCTGATTCCACATAAGCTTATCACATCTCAACCCAATCAAGATAAGTCCCACCATGTTGCGCTATGATAGGTTATTCCAAAGATCTAGTTTTAGAATGTTAAGATTGACTTTCAAACTATATTTAAATAAACTACATACTATAGAGCAACTAAAATATCCAAATGCTGAAAATAAATTCATTCATAAAGTTCCTTTCATTTGATTAAATGTATATACATCATAGTACATGGCTACGTACAAAAGCTATAGAATTGAAAAAAAAAAAAAAAAACTAGTCATGATTGTACAAAAATTAAAACAAAGAAATACCAATAGACTCAGATTTGATCTTAAACTACTAATCTAAAGTCTCTCTCCCCTTCCAAGATCCTGAAAATAAGAAGCAAAATCACGGTGAGCTTAAATAACTCAGAAGAGCACACAAATTAATCTATAATTTCAAATATTCTTTTTTTTTATCAGACATTTTATTAAATATTTAAAAGTAATTAAATACATTCTAATAAACCTCTCTCTATACTGAGAAAGGGATTAAAAGCATAATAATTATTAAATTTATTTAAATAATAGTATTGAGTAGATAAACATATTAAGTAAAAAAATTGTAAAAAAATTATAAAAAAATTTATATCACAAAGCAGTTCATATCACATATCCTGATCCCAGACATAATCTCTAAGGACTCTGGCCCCATTTGTCTCCTTTTTATGGTTATAGCACCAGAACATAGTTTATAGTCACCAAAAAAATGTCTTGTAAGCACCATAATATTTCTTGGCATAGACAAAATCTTAGAAGATTCTATCATCTTTTAACTCCCAACAGATATTTCTCAATCATATAATTATATATTTCATCACATTATACTTGTTTAAAATAATTTAGCATAAGTCAGAATTGGACAACATTCTATAACGGTATGCAACGAAACATTTTACAGAGCAAATTTTTACTAGGTCGGAACATAACCAAATTATAAAGAATTGTGTAAAATAATGTTTTAAGATATTCATTATATTATAATATTATTTTTTAGTTTCAAGATTATTTTATGATCAAATAAAATCACTCAAATTCTAAAAATACCCCGCATAAATTTTTAGAAAATACTAATAATGTTAAGAATTATAATCTATATAACATATAAAAATTTAGAAGATGAAAGTTTTATTAGTGAAAATTTATACACATTTTTTGCTAACAAAAAATAAATTTAATCAAAATATTAAAAAAATCTTTATATTTTTTTAAACTGAGATAACATAATATGCATACCTCGATCGAGACAAATTTTCTAATTATGCCGACTGCTAAAAAAAACTTGAAGCAGTTCAAAGATATATTTGTCCTCTCAAATCCTCTCTCTCTCTCTCTCTCTCTCTCTCTCTCTTTATCATAATGATTGGCTGTGATTGATTAAGTAAAATGAATAATGCTTTTAAATATATTTAAAGTGCTTGTAATGGCCTAGCACTGTAGTACTTAATCAGAGCGCTGCGACGCTAAAAACTTTTAGATTATGATGTTGCAATGTTTCTATTTAGCATTTTGGCTGAGTACAACGTCAACGCACTCTAACACCCTACACCAAGGTGCTCCAAAAGTGACATTCTTTGATTTTGTTGAAATTCATAACGAACACTTTAGACTCATTTGAAAGAAGACTAAATCTTCTTCATGCACTAAAACACTTCCAAAGATATCTAAATGATTGAAAAACTCAAAAGTTCAAATCTTTACCTTTTTCAAATTGGGTCGGAACAGGTGGAACAGAATATTGATCCTGGAGGTGTCACAAATTGGGTCATTTAAACTTTGTGGTTAGTGCTAGGAACAGAAGTTTTAATCTAAAGTTTTACTTATTCACATATCTATGTGGTACATGAAATGATGACGTCCCGATACTCAACTTCCACTTATGCAACTCATAAACCTCTCACATCTATACACGACATATGGAGCTAAAAATAAAATAGAACCTCCCACATCTACATATAATAGATGGGGTCATAAGTATAATAGAATCTATCACATCAAGAAGTTTTTGCAAGTCAAAGGATTCCATGTACTTCAGTATAAAAACTCAATTAATATTAAAAAATAGCATGATCATTACTTATCAAATAATCTAATAAGATTCAAAATAAAAAGTTAAAGAGAAATTTGATAATTTTGGAAACCCCATCATTAGTTTCATGATTTAATAATATATACTTGATATATCTTTTCTTATAAACCAATTTTTTCAATATATGCAAAACCCACCTTCCTTATGCAACTCCTCAAATGCAATATCTAGTAAGTTCAAGGCACCATTAATCATGAACATTCCACTATGTGAGTAGATCTCCATTTGCATGCTTATCAAAACTTATATTGGGTTGATGATCTTGTTTATTATACATAGGTGTTCCAATGGTTATTGCTCATATCTTAATTTCACATGCATTTTTGGTGTGTTAAAAACAAACTACCATGAAGGATTATAAGGGTTTCTTTGTGGGGCTTACTGAAACTAAGATTTCTTCTCTTGATAGTAGTGAAGTGAATCAAATCATTGGCAGTGATTGGGATTATTTCTTTCATCCCTCAATTGGCAATTCAGGTGGTATTTTAATCTTGTGGAAGAAGGCTTTTGCTTCTTTTGAAATGGTTGATCATTCCTCCCAAGTGGTTATTGGGAAGCTAATCACTAATGCTTTGGGTAAGTGGAATATTGCAAAGGTATATGGTGGAAGAGATGCTCAAACCCGTAGATCTCTTTGGAGCACACTAGAAAATTATTTGAGTGATGAAGATCCTTGTATAATAGGAGGGGATTTCAATTGTATCCTTTCTAAAGATGATAAAAGGGGTGGAAAGAGATTCTGTTTATCTAAGGGCTCCATAGACTTGAAGAATTTTATGATTAATAATGATTTTCATGATATAGGATTTATGGGTCCTATCTACGTGTAATAACAAGGAAGGAAATTCTAGAATTTGGGAGAGGATTGGTAGGTGTTTCTTGAATTCTAAGGCTATTCACAAGGTTCCTTTTGTTAAGGTACGTCATTTACCAAGAGTAGCATCAGATCATGCCCCTATTTCTTTTAATCTTGTGGAAAATCAGAATCAGAAATCGGGTTTCATTAGATTTGAAGATACATGGAAGACTTATCCAGCTACTTGGAACATTGTTCTGAAAGCTTGGAAGAAGATGGATTACGGTTCAAATGAAGAAATTCTCCAGAGAAAGCTGAGGAGAGCTATTAAGGCATTATACTACTGGAATAGGAATAAGTGTCGAGATCTGCAATTATTAAGAGATGAGCTGAAAAAAGAAATATTGTTGTTACAAACTGAAGAAGCTAATGAAGGAGGTTTATCGGTGGACAAATTGAAGATGTTGAGGAACAAAGTGCAAGAACTAAATGTTACATTGAGTAGACTCTCTCTACTTGGTGGAACCAAAAGATCCAAAGTTAGATGGCAGCAGGAAGGAGATGTAAACTCTTTTTTTTTTCATCAATTGGCTTCGACAAAGAGGAATGGAATTATGATTTGGCAGGTCAAAGATGAGAATGGAAGTATGGTAGATCATTTGGAGAATATTGAAATGGTTTTCTATAGATTTTTTCAGCAAAAATGGTCAGCCAGAAGTTGTAAACTGACAGATTGGCCTCCCTGTCCAGAAATTCTGCAGATTTCAAAAGAGGATGCTATTATGCTAAATCTGGATTTCACTAAAGAGGAACTTACAAAAGCTGTATTCATGCAAGGTAACAATAAATCCCAGGTTTAGATGGTATTACTTTGTCTTTTTTCAAGTTTTATTGGAAAATTGTTGAGGATGAAACTTGGAAAGCTATTGATGATTTCTTTAAAACTGGTGTCATGTTTGAGGAATGGAAGGATACTCTTCTTATTCTTATTCCTAAGATTAAGAAGCCTTTGGTACCATCTAACTATAGACCTATTAGCTTATGCCAGTCTACTTATAAATTTGTGGCTACAATGATATTGAATAGAATGAAGGGCTTCATTGCTAACTGTATTACTGAAGAACAAGCTGCTTTTCTTCATGGTAGATCTATTTCTGATCATTGTCTTTTAGCTCAAGAAGTTATCCACAAACTTAGAATGTCTAAAAGGAAGAAGGGTTTAATGGCAGTTAAGCTTGACATGGAACAAGCTTATGATAGTATGAATTGGGAAACTTTATCTAAAGTGTTAAGCATGTTTGGTTTTCCAAGGAAAATGAATTTGCTTATTATGGAATGTGTGAGGAATGTTAGATTCTCCTTTATCATTAATGGGAAAACTTCCAAATGGATATGTGCTGAAAATGGCTTTAGACAAGGTTGTCCTTTGTCTCCTTATTTGTATATTTTGTGCTCACAACTTTTCTCCTTAGCAATGAAGCATCAAGGTCAAGGTTTGGGAATTCAGATCTCACAAAGAGCTAACTTGGTTAGTCATTTATTGTTTGCTGATGATATTTTGCTTTTCTCTCATGCTTCCAAAGGTCTTGCTATTAAGATGAATAATATCATTATGGATTTCTGTTTGTGGACCGGCTTAAGGGTTAATAATGCAAAATCTCAGATTTTATTTAGTAAAGGTATGGATATATTGGAGATGATAAAGGTGAAGCAAATTCTGAAATTTAAAACCGTTGAAAAATTTCATTATCTTGGAATCAAATTGATGATGAGAAGACCTGTTTACAATGACTTCAAATTCATTGTAGATTCTATTATGCTTAAGTTGAACACTTGGGGAAGTAAGTGTCTTTCATTAGCTAGTAAAATGACCCTTGCTAAGACTTTTCTTTTAAGTCTTCCCAATTTCTTCTCGGCACACTCTATGGTTCCTAAAAGAGTACTCCATGAAGTTGATAGGTGCTGTAGAAATTTCATATGGCATAAGAGGGATGGTAAAAAGGGTATGCATTATATTGCTTGGAGAATGTTATGTAAGCCTAAATCTCAAGGTGGATTCAGTTTTCCCTCAGCAGTAAGAAGGGCTAGCCCTCTCAAGGCAAGACTTACTTGGAGAGTATTGAAGAATCAGGATTCTTTATTGTTTCAAAATTTAAATGCCAAATATGGAGATAGCCAAATATGGAGATAGCTGGTGGCGTGGAGGCTGTAGGCATGGTAAATCGACAACATGGAAAATTCTGAATGAAGGAGCAGTTCACTTAAAACCTATCCTTAGGTGGAGAGTGGTTGATGGAGCTAAAATCAATGTGATTAAGGATATCTGGCTATTTGATAAAAGCATAAATGAATGGCCTATAACAGCGAATTGTAATGATCTGGATGGGATTTATTTATGTCATTTTATTACAGATCTTGGCAATTGGAATTTGGAAGAATTGAGAAGATTTTTTACTGAAGAAATTATAGTGCTTATACGGCAGTTACCTATCAACATAGATTTGAATGAAGATTTTCTGGAAGAGATCAACTTTCCTTCAGGGAAATCTATTACAGCCCGTGCTGTTCTTGCATCTAGAAAAGATAATTATTGTGAAGATAATATGAGTTTTTATAATTGGTTGAGAAAGCTGAAACTTTCTGCTCGAAGTGAGCTCTTCTGGTGGAGGATTATTAAAAATGTCATTCCTACAAATGAGTTCTTAAAACATAGACAACTCAGTGATGATGACTACTGTATAAGAGGATGTCTTGAATGTGAAAACCTGGAACATATAACTGTTAAATGTAAGGAATTGATTAAAATTCTTAAATAGTTACAGAGTTGGGGGTTTTATGTTCCAATCTTTGAATCAATGGATGAGTTCTTAGTTGAATTAAAGATTCACATAATTATTGCACCTAATAGTGTGAGAATTTACTGTGACACGGTTTATCAGAATTGGAAGAACAGGAATGCAGTCAAGCATGGAAATTTTGCTACTTCGGTGCTAGTTTCAGCAACTAATGTGATTTTTTCTGCAATTAACAATGTTAATCCTGTCATTGATAGCTAGGGTGCTAATCTCCCTAGGGAGTTTCAAAATCTTTGGCACCCTCCACCGCAAGACTGGATAAAAATCTATGTGGATGCTTCTCTTATGACTTCTTATTCGGCTGGAATAGGGGGTTGTTTTAGAGATCATAAAGGAAGATTGTTGTTAGCGTTTGGAAAAAAAAAACTCACTGGGATATTGCTCATCTTGAAATGGAAGCTATAATGATTCTTAGAAGATTCATTCAACCGTGGATGCTTGAATGTAAAGGAATAATAATCGAAGGAGATAACATCAATGTTATCAACTTCATCAAAAATTCTTTGAAGAAGACCAATTGGCAAAGGACAGATCGCATTGAGAAGGATTTTATGTTCTTGACCGACTTCAATAAGGTGATTCTTAATCATGTTCATAGGAATTAAAATAAGGTAGCCGATTGTTGTGCTACTTTAGCTTTAGATACTAATTTTTTCTTTGATAGTTCTTCTTTTGCTAGCATTCCTCCTTCTCTTTGTTTTCTTTTGAAGAAGGAATGTGAGCCTTTGCTTTAGTTGTATCTTAATTTCCTGCTTAAATGCATATTTCATTTCTCAAAAAAAAAAAAAAAAAAAAAAAAAAAAACAAACTACCATCACTTACTCGCCCATTGATGCTCCATATCACTATAAAAAAATATGGCTATCGCAACACAATTTTTTTACTTTTCCTAGTGGTTATAACCACCACTAATTTCTTCATAGCGATTTTAAAATTGCTACACCCACACTGTAATTGAAATGCACTACAATGACATTCTGTAGTAGTTTCAATACCGAAGGGGTAGATTTGGCAATGTGTTAGATATAGGAGTTGTTATAATCGACACAAATGTATATATTTATAGTGGTCATATAACGGTCAAAACCGTTATAATTCTATAATGGTGTGGTGTCGTGTTTATAACTGCCATAATGTCCATATTAAAAAAAAAAATAGAATGGGTTCATCTTCTACAATATAATATGATGATCAACTAAGAATTATTCAGATTACATGCCCAAAGTACCTTAAAATGGTAAGCTCATCAATTATTTATTGAATGAGAACAAATATATGTATTCTAAAAGGTTGAATAGGTCTAACAAGAATTTATAAGGAAAAAATATAAATGGCTAGTCCTTGAAATTGAAAAATTAAACACAAAAATATCACATCACTAAAGTACAATTAATGTCATTTTAGTCTTAGGCTATTTAGTACTAGCAATTAATCCATCAACTCGTCAAATATGATTCAAAATAGTTCCAAAATTAGAATTACAGCTGTAATTGATGAGAATTTCACAAAAAAAATTCACAAATAATGTGGGTAATGAGGGTATTTTGGAGAAATGAAGTTCTTAAATAACTTCAATGTATTATACACCCCCATTCATGTAATTTATGTTACGTTTTTGTCAACTTAAGTAGCACTTCTAATTTCGGAATGTGACCAAAATGACCACTCATAAATAATCTATGGACTATTTTGACCATTTCCTCTATAATTAAAATTTCTCCATTCTTAAAAATGGGATATTTTAAACATATTGACAAGAATTAGAACGAAGGAAATAATGATATTAACATATACCATAGAATCTAATTAACTAATTGTTTGTTTGTTTTAAAGGAGCTAAACTTTGCTTTAGAAAGAGGCAAAACAAGTTAGAATTAAATCTCTTTCGAAAAATTTTGGAATTTCAGTTTTTGAAGTGAACACTTCATTATAAATGATATATCACCTCAAGAGGCAAAAATATCATTCTCTAATAGGTTAATATAATAAAACTATGAATTCATCCTTCTTATGACAGTCAAATTCAAGGAAAAACTACATATGACCTCAAAGGGTCAAATGGATATTCGATCAAGTACAAAGCTATAATAATCTAGAAGAAGGATCATTAATTTCATTGTCAAAGTCTTGGTAATAAATGATGTATCTTCCCAAATAAATAAAATAACATTTATCATTGATCTTATGAATATAATGATAATGATCGTCATTAATTTAATATTTTCCCAAAGAGAATTAATTAAATTTTAAAATAGATCTTGGGCTTTAAATCTCCTACAAGCGCAATCCCTCATAGTTAATTACACCGTAGGAAAGTTGAGTTTCCTACTAAAACTTTTGATTAAAATAATAGTACAAATTTTATTTAGAATTCTTAACGATTGATATCAGAGGATTAAGGATGGAGTTTTAATTGTGATTGGATCGAATTTAAACACTTATTTCTTGAGGTTAATGAAGGATTAGTAGAAGGAATTTTGGGATTGTGAACTAATTAAGAAATGCCTCAGCTTATCTTTTATGTTGGGCTTTGAATCTTAAATTTGAGAGAAATTTAATTTGAGTTATCAATTTATTAGAAAGTTAGGATTATATTGCCGAAGATGGGGTCTTATGATTTTGAGTCTGCCCTTGATTCTAAATATAATTTGGCACTAAACAATAATGGCCAGAACCTAATGAATGTTATGCAAATCTGGACTTATCCCAACTTGGATTAGGGAGCCAGGTAACCATCTATCCGCATTAAAATCATTTGTTTAGTCTTTTATGAAAGATTGATGGGTTTTTATTTAAGTTTTGACAATTTGAGGCCGACGTCTAGAGCAAGTCCTAATTGACCCCTTGACTTATATAGTGTGATTAATACTTAAAATAAAATTAAAATTTTATTGACTCTTTAATTGATTTTTAATGCAATGCATACTAGTTGACCTTTGTATGCAAAAATGATATGAAGCAGATTTAAAAAGGCTTAAAAATAGATTTTTCTCTAAAGATTCCACAACATCCTCTTGACAGAACTACACCATAATAGTTTTCTTTAATATTGTTAACTATTACTAAATTCATAGTTTTATGATTTTTTTGATCTCTATGTTTCCATCTTGCTTCATAATTGGCCGAACGATGAGAAAATATCAAAGTACAGAGTTTAGTAGTTTGTAATTTAATAATTAAAATTTTTTTATGGTTATATCCTTATATTTTAATGTTATATTTTAATTTTAAGAGATGAAAAACATTAATTTTAATGTATTTATTTTTATAAGCAAAAGCTCATTCGTGTTAATTTTGATTCATTAATGTAATGGTTAATTATTTTTGGAGCTAAAAAAGCTTGTTGATGACTTTTCAAGTTACACTAGGTCAAAGTCCTCAATCATGGGCAATCATGCCTAAATCTTGGTTTCTTAGAACCAAATGTAGGTACCAAAGAACAATACCCATATTGAGCTACTGAATTCCAAATTTATAGTTTTGGGGTTTAAACAAAGAGTTGAGTTTTGAGGCACTATGAACCAATGCTAATAATTAGATTTTGTAAGCTACAAAATAGAGAGTTTATTGACTAAGTGCCTAGCCAATTAAAGTCTTAGCACAATTTGCCCTAAAAAAGATCCAAAATTGAATTTTTAGGGAGACCAAGAAGGGGAGTAAATTGAGTTTTTTAAAAGATATAACATAACGACAATAATTACAATGACTGTCTAAAACAAAATTTGACAATAAGAAAATACATTTTTTATTTTTTTTTTAATTAAAGTATCTAATTTAAAGTGATTAGGACTTTGGGGGGGGGGGGGGGGTGTTAGTTAGTTGGTTGATTTTAATTACTTTTTAAAATACTAAAAAAAATTAAAATGGAAGTAACTTTCATTATTAACTTTAAAAAATAGATATTAAATGTTTATTTCAAAACATCTATTGCAACAATAAAACCTAACAAAACACTTTAATAAAAAATTTTAATTTAACACAAATAATATATATCATCTTTTTATGTTTGGGTTTTTTGATCCTATATATTATATATATATATATATATATATATATATATATATATATATATATATATATATATATATATATATATATATATATATATATATATAATATATATATATATTAAAGTTCATTAGCAACTATAAGTGATTTTATGTAAGAAATCAAAATATGCAAGAAATTAAGCAAAGTAGAAAGAAAAAGAATGCAAACTAGATTTTTGTAGTGGTTTTGTCCTCTAACCTACACCCACTCTTTAAGTACCTCATTATTGGGAGTTTAACTAAAAGCTCCCTTTTTGCACCAAGTAAGGTGAAGCCTTTTCTTCAATTCCAGGTGAAGAATGGCCTTTATATAGATTCTCTCTCTCTAAAAGCTTAAAACTCTATCCTTCTGATTCCTAACATAGTGGAGATGCCTCCATACTTATGCTTCCAATATGAAAGAGATGACTCAGTAGCCTCCTTAGCTAGAAATAGTCAAGCCTTTCAATCAATCCCAAGGTTCCTCACCCAAAATAAACTTAAGGAACCAGTTGCAGAAAAGAGAAACAACCATTTGAATCTCCTCACACGCAACATGGAATCCCCCAATTAGCTTTCTTTGCTTACTCACCCTCTCCACCTAAGTATATTCTTATGCTCACAAAGAAAGAATTAGCCTCTTCCTCATAATGGATGTTCTACAATGCCTTATTGACAAATTTTAAGCCCTTCTTAAATTGTAAGAGTGAGTATTTAAATGAAAATCATAGTCTCTTAATTCATATGACGGGAATATAGAGTACAAGAACACCATCATACAATACGATTAGTTCATTCTCATAAAAAACCAAAAAAACAAAGTCTATTTGATTTGACTATATGACTATATGATCATGATTGTATAGTTCGATCAATTTAACTAATATACAGTTTATAATGTTCAATCGAGGATCAAATGAACTTGTTCGTAATTTATTTATTTTGTATGATATACATCACACTATGAATCTCTAGGTTATTTATATTTTTTAAGTTTGGGCATTTTGATCCTAAATAGAAAAAATATATAAATATTCGTACAATATGGTTCATTCAAATTAAAATTTTGCCTATTTATAAGAATTTGAGGTAATGGCCATAATTATTTCAAATGGTTGATCGTTTAGTATTAAGTAAATCATATAATGCAAATCTTTAGGGAGATATGAAGATAGTGCATGTGATTTTAATTATCCTAGTGAGAGAGTGCCAGAATTCTAAAGCGAGAGAGTCCCAAAATTCTAGAGAGAGAGAGCCGAAATTTTGAATTTTTGATTGTTCATGGCCACGGGTAATCGTCGGCTTCTTTCGGTGATCAGTCTTTCTTCAGTTGATGATTCTAATCATCATGAGTCCTTTGGTAGAAGTGTCGGTGGATGATCTCCTTGAATCATCAAGGCGTTTCTGAACAATTTCAGAACATTCTAACCATTCAAAAATTATTTCGTAAGTTTTGTATCTTGTCTAGGGTAAAAGTATTTTGACGGATAGTTTCTAGGATTCTGATAAGATTGTCTTGTTTGAGAATTTTCAAATAAAATATTTGCATTGTCAAGAGAATGTTAAGAATTTAGAGGCTTCTTCTACATTTGGTCCTCTTATAAAAGTGCAAATGTTTTCTAATCTGAATTCTTCAGATTTATTCAAGAATTTTAATCAAAATGAACAATGCTTGAATAAACCTGTGTCGGAAGGTAGAGATAATAATTTGTGTGATCACCTTGAAGGTCTGGGAAATACTATAAGCACCTATTCTTCTCCAATTTTTAATGATCAAAATATTGGATATAGGAATCCCAATATTCAAATCACTAATCCTGTCAAACTTTAGATATGATGAAGGATGGAATGGTTGTAAAGTGGGATTATGAATCTAAGAAAGCTAATATATACAGGCTTAGGAATTCATTAGTGATAAAAGTTTTCAGAAATTCTATTCCTTATTCTGCTATTAATATTGAAGTGAGAAAATAATGGAATAAATTTCATTTGTTTCATCTAACAAACATAGGATTTGATTAGATGCTTTGCTCATTTCATTCGTCTGAAGTTAAGGAAGCTGTCTTTAGTGGTGGACAATGGCATGTGGGTTATCATATTATCGGTATGGAGGAGTGGAAACCTAGTTTTCTCCTCTTTCATCGATGAACTTATGATCCTCCGTTTGGATATGTATCCCCCACCTCCCTTTATTTTGTTGAAATTAATTTTATATAGTTCGTATTTCATCAATGTTTGGAACGTCCTTGTTTTAAAAAGGAAATATGTTCAGTTGGGGAAGAGAAAAATTTGTTAGAATTTGCGTTCAAATTAATCTTAATGCACAAGTTCCATTAAGATTTTGGGTAGAAGGATGTCAAGGAAGATTTTTTCAGAACGTTGAGTATGAGAAGATTTCAATATTTTTGTTATAATTGTGGTAGAATTGGCCATATGAAAGAAAGTTGTAAACATCTTCTTAGTGATTATTCTTACAAAGTAATTGAAGAAGGTGATAAAAAGGTTTCAGAATCAGGTAAGGATTCTATCAGTACGGAAGGTTCAAATGATAATTATGGTCTATGGATTCATGTCAATTAAAGGGGAAGAAATTGTTCATTTTTGTTGTTTCAAATGAAGGGAAGATTTTCAAAACTAAATTTAAATTGAAGAGTTGGTATTTTTAGAATAATATTCTAAATCCTGAAGTTGGATGAGGAATTGTGTAATCCAACTTCTAAGGAGAAACTATGTATAATGGGAAGTGACTTTAATTATATTCTTACTAAAGAAGAGAAGAAAGGTGGGAAAAGTTTCTTATTTTCTCAAGGATGTCAATAAATGAAAGAGTTCATTACTAACAGTAATTTTCGTGATATTAGTACGATTGGTGCTAAATATTCATGGTGTAATAATAAAGAAGGCCTTGCTCATATTTGGGAAAGATTGGATATATATTATTTAAATTCTAAATCTTTGGATTATGCTGTCATTATACACTTACCTAGAGTTTCTTTAGACCACTGTCCGCTCTTGCTTAATCTCTTAAATTCCTCTCGAGTTAATCTAAAAAGTATTAGATTTGAGAATATTTGATGTTCTTATGAAGCGTCCAATGATATAATTTCTGAAGCTTGGAAAGAAATGATGTCTGTTGTGCTGCTGAAATTTTTTGGAAGAAGATTAAAAGATGATTAAGGAACATATTGTTTTGGAGTAAGAATAAATTGAAGGAACTGAATACACTCAAAGCTAGATTGCAAGATGAAATATTTCTGTTACTAGAAGAAGAAAGTCTATCGGTTGGTGGCTGAATTTTGAGAAACTTCTACATTTAAGGAAAGCTATTCATGAACTAAATCTTACCCTTATTAGGCTTGCCACGTGGTGGAGGCAACGTTCTAAAACTCAATGGATAGTGAATGGAGATCTAAATTCATGATTTTTTCATTCGTATGCTTCTACTAGATGGAATGGAAATCTTATTAACGAAATTACTCTTCCCAATGGCGATATTGAGACTGATCCATGATAGATACATTCTGAATTAGTGAAGTTTCTCAAAATAAATGGAGGAACATAATTGCTATTTACATAACTAGCCTTCTTTTGTTGATTGTCAATTGAAAGATGGTAAGAAGCATTTGTTGAATTTGGATTTTTCTAGAGAATATCTGTTTAGTATAACTATGAAAATAGATTGCAAAAAATTTCCAGGCTGAGGGAGGGTTAATGTTTTTTCAAATGTTTTTGGAACTTTGTTTGTAATGATACTTGGAATGCAATTCAAAACTTCTTCAATTTGGGAGTTATACCAAATTTTTGGAAGGAAATATTGGTTTTTCTTATCTCTAAAGTTCATAATGCATCTGAAATTGCTAAATTTTTGCCCATTAGTTTATGTTGATAAAAGTAGACATGGAACATGCATAATATAGCATGTTTTAGGATACTTTAATTTATATTTTAAGTTTGATGGGATTTATCAGTAAGATTGTTAAGCTTATTTTCCAATGTTAGCCAACCAAAGTTTTCCATCATTATTAATGGAAGTAATAGTGAATGGATCACTGCTGAATGTGGATTTTGATAAGGGTGTCTGCTTTTCCCTAGCCTTTTTATTTCATGCTCTTAATTATTATCTAAACTTTTTCATGAAAGAGGTATGCAGCTTTAAATTAAACTTGCCAAAAATGTGGGGAAAGTTAATCATCATTTGTATTCTGATAATGTATTAGTAGTGGCTGAAGATGCTCGGAAAAAAAAAAAAAACAGAAATCTTCAGTAAATTTATGAAAGATTATTGCAAATGGACGGGGCAACTTATTAACTTGAGTAAATCCATGATTTTATATGGGAGAGCAGTGTCTTCATCGAGGAGAAGAAGGATTAACGGTATTTTGTGTTTCATAACAGTGGAGGAAATTACCTATCATGGAGTTAAAATGGCTATTAGAAGAATGTAAGCTACGGATTTCCAACATGTTATACAAAAAGCAATGGACAAGATCAGTACTTGTAGCTCCCATGGAGTTAAAATGGCAGAATCGTATTTGTGAAAACTACGTATTCTTCTATTCCAAATTTCTTTATTACTCATTCAATGATTCCAAGAGGTGTTCTAGATAGTATTGACAAATTCTGTAAAAGTTTTTTATGGCACAAGGGGCAAGGAAATCAAGGTATGCATTTTATTTCATGGAATAATTTCTGCACATCGTCAAAGATGGGAGGGCTTGGTATTCAAGGAGCTACTGAAAGATTTGGTCCTGTCAAAGCATGATTAGCTTGGAATTTTATTCATAAAAATTCTCTGCTAAACAAAATTCTAAAGGACAAATATGGTGAAGATATTTGGAATGAAGAAATAAAGAGGAATGCATCTCCTTTGCGTATTATTAAAGATGGAGCTAAAATCTTGAAACCAATCATAAGATGGCATGTGAGTAATGGATCAAAAATAAGTTTTACCGATGATATAAGGATTCTTGATAGATCCTTGAACAAATGGCCGGCTATCGGTAATATATCGGGACTTTATAATTGTTTTGTGGCTTTTCTTTTGAATGAAGGAAGATGGGATATTACATTATTAAAATTTATTTTTTTTGAAGATATGATTCAAAGAATTCATTCTATTCAAATTGATTATGAAGAGGATGATGATTTCCCTGAATTGATCTGTGTGATTTCTGGTAAATTAATTACTGCTTTGGCTTATGAAGCTTCATTTCAGAAAAATTATGTTGCTATATCAGATCTAAAATGGCTTAATAACCTTAAATGTTCTCCTACGGAGTTCTTATTTTGTTGGAGACTTTGTAATGATTGTGTACCTACAAATGTGTGGCATAATTATAGAAGACTTCATGATATTACTGATTTCTAAGAAATTATTCATAAGTTGAAGACTTGAATCATATATCAACTAGATGATTTAAGCTGAAAGAAATTATGGAGGGTTTTAAGCAATGGGGGTACAATTTATCTACTTTTGACAAATATATCCCGTTGTTTAGAAGGATTGAAGAAAGCTTCTAGAGTTAATAAAGGGTTTGCTAAGCTTTAAGTTTCTTTTGTTTATCACAATTGGATATTCAGAAATTTGTTCAAGCATGGATAGATGGTTCCGTCAGGTACAATAATATCAGCTCATATTCTAACTCAATTTTCTCAACCACATTTATTTCCAATTAGACAGATATGGGATATTAATTAGCATAAGCGGCTGTTGAATGGTTGGTATCCTCCTCTTAATAATTGGATCAAATTGATTGTTGATGCATCTTTATTCCAATCAAATATGGCTTATATTGCAGGCGTTTTAAGAGATGATAAAGGAAGATTGTTGTTCGCTTAAGGGAAGCTGTTTATTCATTGGGATAATTCTTTGCTAGAATTGATTGATATTTTTAATTTCAAATACTATACTATGAATTAGATAATGGATAAAAAATTTATCATCATAAAAGGAGACAATAAGAATGTAATAAAGGTGATGCAGAATTCAGTTTCCAACTTTTCAGGATGCATGAAGAAAATTCAATTGATTTTTCTTACATGTATCTAAGAGTGTTATTTTCTATTATGTTTCTTGAGACTATAATAAAGCTGCTGATTTTTGTACTCATCATGCTCTTTTAGGAGATTTTCTTTTTGGGATGATTTGGTTTTTAGTGAACTTCCTACATGTTTTGTTGACATGGTTAGGAGGGACTGTGATAGGCTTCTTATCATTTAGAAGGCTTGAAATTTTTTTTAACTATTTTATTGAAAAGCGCAATTTTTTTTTACAAAAAGAACTATTTGAGTCACCCTGCAATTCCTTTTTTGTATTTACATATGAAGATATTACATAGAAATTGCTCCTTATGTTCTAAGTTTGAATTTTTTTGGATGCCTTGAGCAAATTCAAATCATTGCTATTAATACTACTTGTTAAAGCATGTGTAGCAATGTAATTCTTGCATTAGTTCAAGATACTTATCTTACTGAGGCTTCTCTTTTGTCCACTATATTGAAATGCATGTGCAAATCATCACAACACATTTCTTATCGCCTTATCTTGAATAGTTTTATGTTTTCAAACTACATATTGTTCAATTATTACTTGTTATTCTTTTTAGTTATACCACTTTTTCAGTTTTGTTATCCTTAACTTTTTTTTGGCAAATATTGCATTTTAATTAATAAAATTAATTTAGTTAGGAAGATAAATTTGAAGATAAAAAAATATGGATAAAAGTTATGTAAACATATAATGAGTAAGTTTACCCATCCAAGAAAGACACTACTGAGATAGCACCGTCCCATGATCTTTAAAAAATATGATCAATCCCATTATGATTGACATAGATCTATAAGAAAGCTGGGACAAAGTCACTCCACATGTCGCTAAATATCAATCAAGTCTCAAGGAGGTGGAAATTGTAGCCCTTCTCGCAAACTGAACTTGTACACCATTTAAAATCCCAAAGGAGCGGAATAAGCACGAGCATATTTTTGCAGGCACATTCATCACAAGATCCTTAGGGAAGTGAGACATTGTCCAAAAAATGATCAAGTATGGTGGATATGACATCATCAACTTTGGCTACTTTTTGAGTCTTCTTCGGGACCTCAAAATGAACAACTAGGCGATCTCATTTAGCTGTGGGGATTTTGGTGGAAATGTGATCACCCATTTCAATTTCTATAATAAAAAAAGGTACTAAATTTGAGTATGGGATGCCACTTACAAAAAATAATTAAATGCTTCTAGAGTAAGAAAAAAAAGTTGGGAGAAAGAAAGGAGAAGGCTATGAAATTCTAATTTCTACACAAGAGAGGGGGACTGAATTTTAGTATGAGATGCCACCTATAAAAAATAGTGGAATGCCTCAAGTGTAAGAATGTTAGAAGGAGAAGGGAAAAGAGTAGAAGGTGCAAATGTTTCATAGCCGCAGGGGGACTATTTACAGGATGACAAGATGAGAGGGGTGGGGGGGGGATGGATTTTCCTCACATTTTATTGAAAATTTTCTGAAATTAAGTCTAGGAGTTTTTTTAAATTTGTTTTTACAACAATGTGACAAATTTCAGTATAAAAAATAAAAATAATAATAAAATAAAGAAATTTTAAAGATGGGTGGCTGTAGCCATTGCCCCATCTGTTTAAAAAAAAGGTGGGTCCCTCGTAAATAAATAAATTATAACTGCAGCCGGCAGTTAGCTGACATTTATGGCCAGATCGGGCGCATAAAAGGGGTTCTCTTGTCGATGCGCGGCATGTGTATTGCAGCCAGTGTCGCCCGTCGGTTGGCCAGTTCGCAACCAACCGAGTCCGCAACCAACCCACACTTGGTCCATTTTTTTAATCACGCAGTCCCAATCGAACTTTCTTAGGGTACTTGGAATGATTTTTTTGATATTTCATACTCAATTTTGACACTTTTGGAGCTCAACGGAGCTTCTTTAATTATGTTTGAGAAAATTTAAAATTTTTTAAGATAATTTTAAAATATTTTTCGATTCAATTAATTTAAAATGCTATGATACATATTTTGGACTTTTGGAGACATCCAAAAATAAGGGGAAAATAATATATCATAAAAATGTTATCTTAATCGGACATGTGTTTTGATGCAAAATCTAGTTGGAAACTTCTAAAATTAAATCAGAGACTAGTTGAATTCTGATTTATCCAAACTTACAACCGAACTAAATTTATTGAATTTTTACTTTCTCATTAAATATTTTATATATTTCTCATATATGTGAGAACAAACATTGCAAGTAAGACATATACCACTCAAGGATACTGAAAGCTTAAGAATAGATAGAATAGGAATGTCAAGTAAACGAAATCTGTAATTTTAATTCTCTTTGTTTACAATTTCTTTAGTCTGGCTTGTGTGAGTCATATAAAATTTAAAAGTTAAAATTTTTTATATTAATAGAATTATATGACTTATAATTATACTATACGATCAATATAGAAAGAATAAGTCTTAATAGGTAACTTAGAAACATCCAGGTTAACTAACTTCTCCCCATTCAATGACAGCTCAATGGTCTGGCAGTCTAAACCAAAATGAATAGTTTTACCATAATCAATCTCCTCATAGGTTAGGGCCTTCTAAAAAATGAAAATAAGTATGCCAGCCATTAGATCGAGTTTGAATTTTCTAGAATTTGAAAGAAGAATTGAAAGTAGACTTTTTTGAAATCACAAATTTAAAACCACAATGAACCAAGTATTTTATCACATATGCCAAGTTATAGTATTTACAACTTGATGTGTGACGATAGAATACAAAAATTAGTTATGGTTTTAAAAACAATGAATTTTTTACAGCATATACTACAATGAAATGTTGTATGGTAGCGTATGGTAGTGTAAATTTTTTCTTTAAATTTTTTTTGAAAAGATTTTGATTTTGAAAATAGTGATAAATTTTCTCCAAATTTTAAATTTTCAATCACAACAGGTTGGACTTCCACCGAAGCCGAACGCTTACAAAATGTTGAAGAAAATTAAAAAGGGTTTTTCACTTGACTCTTCCACATTATTGATTAATTAAAAGGTGGAATGTCAAAGTTAAAGGTTTGAAGAATTGATGATCTTAAAAATTGAAAAGTAGATTTTGAGTGTTTAACTTGATGCAATTGCCCCATATGTCAACCTGGGGTCAAAAGGTCAAAGCCCAAATTTTGGACTAAGGTTTCACCTCTCTTTTGATATGAAAATGTTTATGTGGGCCAATCTCTTCCATGAAGGAAATGGGTAGAGATGCCAATAGAAAGAAAGGTAGTTAAGATTACCAATGATATATAATTTCACCATTACTAAAGATGGAGAGAGAAAGAGAGACTAGGTCCCATCGAGCGTGCCATTTTTCTATTTATTTTGGGTGTTGAAAATGGATTTTTTAAAAGTTTAATATTCTTTGGGAATTCTAAAATTGACATTTAAATTTTAATTCTAAAATCAAACATCCCATCAGAAAAGGTACATCACCTCGTGAGATGGAAATAAGATTTAAAAATGGGTTTCAGATTTAGAATTACAAATTTCACTACGGGAAAACACGCGAGTACCGTCGGATTTTTCGGCGAAAATTTCTGCGCCGATACGAACGGCACAGGTAACGGCGGAATATCCCTAAATCTTGCGACAGAAAAATTACGATGCATTTGTCGGCACATAATACGACATAAATCTTCCGGCATCTCATGCGTCGGTAAAGGAGTCGGTAAAACGAGCTCTGAATCGGTTCCGTTGCACGTTACGGCAGAAACATACCGGCGCACATTACCGACGGAACTTGCGCTGGCGTATTTAAACTCAACGACTTATTTCCGTCGCACGTTACGACGGATCTTATTTCCGTCGGACACTCCTCCGGAAAGTCCGCCGGTGAAAGCCCTATTTTTCGACACCGAGCCCCTCTGGCCGCTCATTCGTTTCCTTCGGTTCTCTCACCTCGCGTGTTTCGCCCGTCGCCGTCCGTCGCTCGCTACGGATTGACGTCGTCGCCGTTCACCGGAATTCGCCGTCGACGGTCACCAGACTTCGCCGAGCATCCTTTCCTCTCTTTCCTGCTCACGCACCGCCGAGGGTCACTCTTCGCCGACGGAAGGTATTTTGTTTCTTTTTTTTTTCCTATTTTGGTTGGATTACATATAGGATCAACCTTAAGTCCATATCTTTTTGCTTTAGTCATGGATGTTCTCACTAGACATTTGCTAGAGGATGTACCTTGGTGTATGCTTTTTTTGATGATATTCTTCTTGTTGATAAAACTAGAGAGGGAGTTGAAGGAAAACTTGAACTATGGAAGTCAACCTTAGAGTCTAAAGGTTTCCATTTGAGTAGATCTAAAACCGAATATATGGAGTGTAATTTTAGTACTAATAGATATAGTGGAGCTAGGGATTGTGACTTTGAGCGATCAAGTCATTAAAAGAGTATATGTTTTAGATATCTCGAATCTATTGTTCAAAGCGATGGTGAAATAGATGTGGATATTATCTAAAACGGATTATATGAAGTGCAATTGTGACTTTTGGTGATCAAATCATTAATAAGAGTACACATTTTAGATATTTTTGATCTATTGTTCAGAGTGATGGGGAAATAGATGGGGATATTATTAGTAGAATTCAAGTTGGATGGTTGAAGTGGAGGAATGCATCGGGCTTATTGTGTTATAGAAAATTCCCCCTCAAACTTAAGGGAAATTTCTATAAGATGGTGGTGAGACTTGCAATGCTTTATGGTGCCGAATGTTGGCCACTAAAAAAGAAGCATAATACTAAGTTAAATGTGGCAGAGATGAGGATGCTTAGGTGGATGAGTGGCTTGACCCTTAGAGATAGGATGCGAAATGAGCATATACGTGAAAAGGTTGGAGTAGCTCCAGTGGAAGATAAGATTAGAGAAAGTCGCCTTAGATGGTTTGGTCATATGAACATCTATTAATGTCTTTTTAGATATATATATATAAATCCATTACTTTTTTTCTCTTATATATAGGTTATGGATATTAGAAACCAAAGAAGTTGGATGTATAACCGATTATCTCAAGGTCGGAAGACATTAACAGATGAATTCATCAATGGGGTGAACTTTTTCATTCAGCAAGCGAAACAGCTGCCCAGCTTTATATCAGAAGGAAAGTTTCGATGTCCATATTCTAAACACAAAAATCTAGTGCACCTAGAACCAGATGATGTAACTGTTGATCTGTATCGCAGAGGATTCATGCCACAGTATTGGTGTTGGACTTCTCATGGTGAGTATGAGCCACAATTTGATTATCAATGCGGTTCTTCTACAAGTAGTAATGTCGCTGAGGCTGAAAACATCCGACCAAATCTTGAGGAATTAGTTCATGATGCAACTGGAATACAAACTGAACAAAATACATAAGAGTTACCGAATACGGAGGCACGAAATTTTTATGATTTATTGCATGCTGCCCAGCAACCAATCTGGAAAGGGTGCACGACTCACTCAGAATTATCTGTTGCTGTGAAGATGTTAAGTATCAAGGATGAATATAATGTTGCTCGTAAATGTTTTAATCAATTCATTGGGCTGCTTAAGGAAACCAATCCGACAGATAATTTAATTCCTACAGATCTATATCGGACAAAGAAGTTAGTTTCCAAATTTGGTTTGACATACACAAAGATATATTGTTGTGTGAATGGATGCATGTTGTACTTTAAAGAAGATATCACAGAAATTGTATGCCGTCATTACAATGCACCAAGATTTAAATCAAAATCTAGAAATATAAGGAAGCAGAAGGATGTGCCTGTTAGTAGGATGTTCTACTTTCCAATAATTCCGAGACTACAACGGTTATATGCATCCATGAGATCTGCTGCACATATGAGATGGCATAATGATCACATTCCACAAGAAGGTGTTATCACACATCCATCATAAGCAGAGGCTTGAAAGAACTTTGATCGTACACATCCCACATTCACGGCAGAACCAAGAAATGTAAGATTAGGTTTATGCGCAGATGGTTTTACTCCATTCAGTCAGTCGGCTATACCGTACTCATGTTGGCCTGTGATACTCACTCCTTACAATCTTCCTCCAGAGTTTGAGGTATTTTTGGGTTTTAGTTTTTATGTTAAATGATTTATTCTTTCTTACTTAAGCTAATAATCTTATATATTATATATCATATGTATTTGATTGCAGAAAGAGTTTTGTTGGCTGCCCCAACACAATGACAGGATTAGAAAGAATTTTGAGAAGTGTGGGTCTACTTAGATGCGCGACATGTTCATAAGTATTAGAAAGTCTGGGAAGCAACCATTATAGATTGGAGAGGTTAAAAAAACTGCTGGTGAATATAGGCTAACCGCCGGAAAAAACCGCCGGATTTCGGCATTTTTCATGTAGTGGTCGCACTCATAAGCGACAGGAGGATCAACAATGGATTGATGAGAGATCAATAAAAGCTTATGTAAGTATATTTTAATATATGTTTAATATTTTCTAAGTTTTAGTTTAACTATATATATTTATATTATACTTTCACATGAGGATTATACACGGCTTCGAGAGACTCATGCCGCATCAAGTGAGGGCTCTTCTGGCGGCACTGTGGAGTATTCTGAGTATCGCATCTGGTCGCAGGCCGTCAGAGGAATGCAGCATGGTAGAGTATATTATCATATACGATTAGTACAATATAACACTTTTAGCTAGGAAAATCACTATTGCTCTGTACGATCGATACAAGTATTTGTACAGATCATTCAGTGCGATCCTATGATCTTCTAGGATGATTAGCTCAAGATACTATATTAATCATTCAGAATTACATGGGATGATGGGTGGAGATCTTTATACCATCATGTAACCATCGTAGGATGTCTAGTACGATTCTCGTGGATGATTAAATGAAAATTAAAAAGTTTGAATAAGTTTGAATAATCACACCTTTGCTATAAAAATTGGTTTATATGGCTTAAATAATCACACCTTTGTTATCCATCATCCAACTTTGAATAAACTCCCTTATTGCTAACACCGCCTCCACCTCGAGTTGTGCCACATCACAATGAATTTTTCAGGCCGTCAGAGGAATGCAGCATGGTAGAGTATATGGCTTAGGTGCGCAAACTCAGGCATACGAGGGGATGAGCTCCTCTATTGCATCCAGCTTCGCATCAAGTTCTCACGACTCCTTACAAGCTCAACAAATAAGTGACTTTCAAGCTGAGCTAGAACAAGTAAGGAAATCACAAGCTAATTGGCAAGCTCAGCTGTAAGCACAGGTTCAAGCTCAGCTGCAAGCACATATTCAAACAAGTATGGAGCAACACAATCAGTTGTTGGATGAAATGCGCAAGATGAGGGATCTGTTGAGTGGAAAAGACGTAGCTTCACCTGAGGAGGAGTCCACGGAGTCAGAGTAGTTTAATTTAGTTTACATGAACTTATTTATTTCTGTGAACATGTGTTATTGAACAATTTCTTTTAATCTCATATTTTTTGTTGATTGTTACTATTAAACAGTTTGTTTTAATGTTATAAAATGTTTATCTGTTGAAATGTTAGTATTGAAATGTTATGGAATTGATATTTGTATATGTTTGCAGGTGTGGAAATTTGATTGTTGGCTGGGAAGGCAATTTTTTTTTGTCAATGCTACAGGTTTCCAGCGGATTGTACGCCAGAAATCTGCTGGAACAAACGATACAACAAATTGTATCGGACGTATCGACGTCTTTCTTCTGTCGGCAACTACCGGCGCACTTTCCGCTGCTTATTTCCGGCGAAACCTTTGCGCTGCAAAGAAAGCTGTGGGCTGTCTACGGCGACCTTGCGGCGTTTTGTCCGTCGGCACTTACCGGTGGAAAATACGACATAAACTTACAGGCGCATATGGCGCCGAAATTTATCGGTCGGAAGTCATCGGCACCAATCCGATGTTTTTCGCCGGTATTGCGTCGGTAAGTGAGCCGGAATGTTTTCCGGCGCATTTCATTCGTCGGAAAAAAATTATCGATGTGACCAAAACCGGCGTATTAACCATGTGTTCCGGCGGATTTAGTCCGCCGGTAATGACTGGTTTTCCTGTAGTGTTTCATCTCAATTATTGTAGCCAAATTTAGGGAAGAATTATACTTGGCCTAGATGGGTCAAAGTGTATCTAGCTTTGATAATCTTGAAGAATTATCATTATTCTCATATTCAAAGTCTTATTAACAAATGACATATCTCCCTAATGGAAGAAAATATCATTCATTAACGATTGTTCAAACATGACGATAAGGATCGTCATTGATTTTGATTTCTCTAAAGAAATTTAATTGAGTTTTGAAAATTGATTTTTAAAATGGTTGATGTGGATAATAAATCTCTTATGAGCACAAGTCCTCATAGGTAATTACATCATAGAGAGGTTGAATTTCTTATGAATACCCTTGATTAAAATAATGGTAGAAAGTTTGTTTAGAAATTTTCTAGGGAGTGATGTCAAAGGAGGTGAATTTTGAGTCTAAACTAGGAAATGGATCATGTTTTGAGCACTTATTTTTGGAGTCACATATAGAGGGGTAGGAGACACTTGGAGATTCCAAAATAATTCAGAAGTGCCCCAACCTAATCTTGGGTTGGACAATAAAGTTTTTATTGAGAAAAAAAATTAATTTTAGTTGATTAATTTAATTAAACTTTCAGAGTATATTACAGGTTGTATGGGTCTTATGATCCAATATCTTCCCCGAATCCTAAATCTAAATGGGGCATTAGACCACAATGGCCCAAACTTAACTAATATAGTGAAAAATTTGGACTTACCCCAACCTAGATTGGGGAGCTAGCTAACAACCTAATTGATTTAAAATACATGAGTTCGATTATCATAATGAAAGAGTGGTAGGGATATTGTTGTTAAAGTTTTTCATAATTAGGATCATCATTTAGAGTGAATCCTATTTTGACCCTTGACCTATGTGGGGTGAAAATACTTAAATAGAAATTCAATTACAATTTTAGACTCATTTTTATTAGTTTCTAATGCAATGCATATTGATCGACTCGATTGAATGCATAAAATGGGATATAACAAATTTAAAAAAAGGCTTAACAATATTTTTCTCTAGAGATTGCATAACATACCCTTGACAAAACTATACCCTCAAAGGCCAGGTAGTGTGGCAGAACCATGAGATTTGCTCATGCTAACTCCCGACGGTCCCGAGCTTACTTCATAGATCATTATATTTTCTTTGTTAGCCTAAATTTTTTTTTTAATTTAAGTAAAAAAAAATATTTTTACCATACCCTCATGAGCCTCCTCGTATCAAGGCTAAAATAAAAACAATATTCACATTATTAAAAAGTAAGAAAAAAGAAGGCAATCCTAATTATAATAAAATCAAATAAAATACCTCAATCAATTAAATTAATTTCTTAAGAATTGTTCATAAGCAAATGGCTCGTTTATTACAACCCAAAATTATGAAAATGAAAAGTGGTCGGGTGCCACTAACTTCAAACCTGTCTTTAATTGCTCGGTTGTCTCCTGTGAAGGCTCCTTATATTCATCGTACCTAGATACCTAAATGGAAAAGAAAACTCTTCTTCCGAGGGTGGTTATTCTTTTCCCCTTTGGGTATTGAGATGATCTAAAATTGGGATTCCAAATGGATAAAGACTATTCCCCTAATGGGTAACCATTCCCATTTGAAATCCAATTTTGAATACCTATATCCCAACTCAAAGTCTAAATTTCACACCTCTTAACTTTCAACAAATTGCATTAACATAAAAGCAAAAATTTAGACTCTCTTGTAGGGTTATTCAAAGTATTTAATAATAATAAAAATAAAAAATAGTTATATATATATATATATATATGCATTGAATTAAATAAGTAAACCAACCTTGGATTTTTCTAAAATATTATACCATAAAATGAGTAATTAAACCTTGAGTTAGCTCAATTTGAAAATTTCTACATTAAGTTATGATTTGTTGAAGTTTTATTGTAGTTTTGAACTAAGGTTAGCTGGTGAGTTAACTTTTTGCCTTTGGCTAAATTTTGGGTTTTAACATTTTTTGAAAATACTAGATTTTAATTAGAGTTGAATGTCTTTGAGTTTGATTAAATTTAATTTCTTTGGAATTATTAATGATTTTTCAAATATTTCATTTTTTGGAATTCCTAAAATTACCTAATTAAAAAGACTTTATTATTTTGATCCAAATCAATACCAAACCTCTTGGAATTAACCCCAAAGGTCAGGAATGACATATGGAGATTTTTTCAAACATTTAGGGATTTTTTTTTGGAATTTATAAGTATTTTTAATTTATTAATTGAATTAGTTATTAATTTTCATTAAAAATTAAATTAAGCTTAAATTAATGGTTATCTAATTGGGCTTTTATTTTAACATTGGTATAGGGTTTAATAAAGGGTAATGTAGAGTGTTTGATTGAATTTTTAGGATTTCATATGAATTAATGGTGAATTAATCAATGTTCTAGGTGAAATCTTGGGTGGCATTTTGGGGTTCCTAGTTGGTGAACAAAATGGGTGCCAAATCCATTGAATTTTGGACCATGAGATCACTTGATCTCAAAATCCAATCTTGATCATTTGAGCCCAAATAAAACTTTCTAATGTGTCTAAGAAAGTCACCTAATGTAACCACTAGGACACCTTAGAAAATTCATAAGTCACTACCATAGGCTTGGATGGGGGCGCATTCAGTGGCTCTAAGCTCCTTAGACTAAGCATAATCACAGCAAAATCAAAATCCCAAGTGACATTAGATAGATCATAAGACCAATTTGAACTTAGGAGTCAAACCATGACCCCTAAGCTTAGATTAGGTCAAACTTTTCCTTTAAAAACATCGATTAGTGGAGAGAAAATTCTGACATGTCCCAAACATGCCCAAATTCACTCTCACAGTCCCAAGCCATAGTGACTTCAATTAGAGACACAAATACATAAAAAATCATAAGCTTTCAAATGGGAATTAACACTCACAAAGACATAATCAGGGCTTGAGACCATAGGGCTTTTAAATATCTCCCTGAGATCTTTCCAATGAGCCAAAGAAATGCTAATTTAGTCAACTATTGAAGGTGATAAGAATTTTTTAAGTTTACTTGATTTGTTGGAATTAATTAAACTAAATTTATACATTCAGCACCACTTTTACATGTCGTCGTGTGTTGAATAAGAAGATAATAAATATTGCTAACTATAAAAATGCAAAAATGAACATAGTCATCAAATCTTTAATTAGAGGAATACAATCAAAGCAACTTTGGAACCATAAGAGCTAATCTTAGCTTTTGATTGGAATCAATGGCTAGGTTTATGGCTTAAACCTCCTACAATCATATGTATCTACAAACCTTCTCAAGAGTGATTTTAATAATCCCACTAGTGAAATTCAACAAAATTTCACAGAGAGGATCAAGGCAATTAAAGCTTTCATGGTGGAAATTTATTGGACTGAAAGTTTTCTTTACACTTGATAAGACTACCTAGCTGGGGAGCTCGGTAGGAGGATCATACCATGTAGAATGCCCCAAATAATGAGATTTTCTATTGAGAAGCTTGAGGGAGAGAGATGAACAGTTCTCCTTAAGATGTTTAGGATGGAGGACCCCAAAATGTACGAATTCAAATTGAGTGTAGAGAAGTTTCACAAAAGTTCTCTAGGGATGATGGTTGGGAATGACTACGAAGTTAGGGAATAAGAGGGAAATCCTCAGGGATATCTAGAGAATGAATTCAAAGAGCTAGAATCAAATAAGGCACTCTGGTTGAGGGAGCATTTTCCAAATGACTCCTACAGCCTTGGATGGCTAGGAAAAAGTATGTGGATGGACAGTTGGCTTCCTAGTGGCAAGGCTGTGAGCTTGAAACTAATGGAATGATCTATTAGGTAGCTTGGACTAATCATGATATGGAGGGGACCACAAGAAGCTTCTCCCATTCATTTTAACCACATTTATCCACTAGATGGGTTAGGGTTATCTGATAAGGTTGTCGAGGATTTGTGTGCTCGAAGGTGAGCTTAATTGGGCATGAGAGATCTCAATTGCATGAAATGTTTCAAGTTGACCCAAACTTAGATAGTTTGGGTAAGTTTGGGTTCCATTTGGGTCAAGCCAGTTGGTGGGATTGACGGGAAAGATGCATTAGGTCAAAGGGGACCCAGTGCAAGTGTCATTTGGGTCTGGTCTTGCTATGGAGAAAGATGGCTTTGGTTAAGGTAGTTTTGACCACTTTTTGCTAGCCTAGAGGTTGACACAGGTCAGTCCAAGGGCTGGGTTGACTAGGGTAGGTGTGTTGGACCTAAGGATAGCCAATGGAGGGGTTGGTTGAGTATAATAGAGCTTAGGTTGATAAATGGCTCAACCCAAGGTGGTTTTATCCACTTTGTGTTTGCCATATTCCCAACCCAAGTTGACCCAAAGGTTAGGTTATCTAGAGAAGGGGTATTGGTTAAAAGGGAATGCAATACTGCCATTGGTTTGATCCAATTGCGAAAGGGATGGAATTTGGATTAAGGTGAACCCCTCTTTGGACACTTCAGTCTAGCCGAATGGCAAAACCTAAGTGGGCCCAAGGAATGGGCCTTTAAGGGGTGTCTCTTGAGGACCCAATGGGTCAACCCATGGGTTTAAATGGGTTTGGTGGGGTTGTCTAATGGTTTTTGTTTTCCTATACTTGGTTGGGTTTGGTATTTTGGTTTCCTTCTCTTATTTTGTTGTTGGGTGGGAGCATTGTTATTTGGATTCGTTGTTGGTGCGGGTTGGTTTTGATTGCTGCTTTTCCTCTGTTACCAGGTGGATTACTTGGGTTCTTCTGGCCCTTGCTGGACTCTTAATATTTTGATCTGCTATTGTGCCGGTGGTTATTCTGGGATCTTTGTTTTAAGGCCTTTTTTGGGGGTCTACCACAATTTTGATGGTTTGAGGTGGGGAGACCTTATTTGTTCCACGGGGTTTTTACTGTCCATTTGTGATATGTCTGGTTGGAAGAGGGCAGGTTTTAATGTTATTCTTTTCAGGGCTATTTATTTTACTTACTTCCTGTTAGTCTTTTGTAGGGATACCTTACAAATTTCCTTTGAGTGGGATTATTTCTTTATTGGTATGTGCCCATCTTTTCTCTTTTCCTTTATGTGTTGTTTTTTCTTCTTTTCTGTAGGTGTTTTTTGGATCCTTTAGTGTTGCAGTAATTTTTTGATATGGGAGCCTATGCTGATTCCTGTTTTGATCTGTCTCCCATTTTTTGGGTGTTCATCCTTGACCACCGTAGAATGTACCTAGGCTTCATTATATTCTGGTTTAGTAGAGATCTTGAGCTTTTAGGTTTTTTTTTTGGATTGTTACTCATTTGAGCATTAGTCAGGCTCGAGGTCCCTTTAAGGACCTTGTAATTTCTCCTTTATATTAACGCGTAGGCCTTGCCGTGGGTTTCCCCTAAAAAAAAGGGTTTAGCGAGGTCCTGGTCAAGGGTTTAAAAAGGTAGAAGTGTATGCAAGGTTTGGTCAAACCTAGTTGACTTGATCAACTAAGTTGACTTAGGGTTAAGTGTTGGGTCCATTGAGTTAAAATTAATGATATGAACTCAATGGAGGTGGTTTCAATTAAAGGCAAGGCCATTTTGTTTAAAATGGGTTTGAATACCTCCTCCATATGATCATTAGGGTCAAGCTCCTCCCATTTAGAATCCCCACTTTCATCATTTTCTTGATTATAACTCCTCTAAATGTTGGATTCATACTACTTGAAGCTGACTTTCTTGGTAAATAATCTATAAAAGGCTTAATTATAGTAATGTTGGATGTCGGTCGTGACTCTTGAGAAGCTTTCACCATATGCATTCTTGATTTATGATGTTGAGAGTGAGCTTCAGAGCTCCTATACTCATTTCCACACAGAGCACAACAGTATAACATATGTGAATCACTTGTCTTTTCATGTCCTTCATCTTAAGCTAGTTGTCTAACATGAAATAAAGATTCTGTAACCCTAGGAACTACAGCTACATGACAACAAATAATAAAGCAACCAGCATTAAATTTTGTCTAAATAAATGTAAACATCCATTTAATTGATCAAACTAGAATGGAAAAAAAGTTAATATATAGAAACAACAAATAAGTAGTGACGATACGATAAGAAAAAAGAACTGATTATTCCATATTATGTTAGATAATAAAATCAAAGCAAATCATAATCTAAAGAAATAAGAAGCATACCAAATAAAAATACATACAAATTCATGAAAAAAGAAACTCTTCAACTCAATGTTATCCTACCAATATATTCAGTCGTTGTTCATAATTATCATATCCTTTAGAATCTATCATATTCATAGAATGATGGCAGTTTTAACCATCTTTACAAATTGCTATATTTGTGAGAAAATAAAGTGATTATACTTTACTTTTGGTAAAACTAATTAAAATTCAAATCAAAATATAGAGCAATTAGATTATAAAAAACTTGGTGGCTTGTTCTTTCACTTTTATGATTGTGATCTACTAAGAGTTCCAATTAAATGTACCTTAAAGGCCACTTTGGTCAACTAGTTCAAACCCAAGTGTGGGTTTGGGTTCAATGTGTTCATAATGAAATTTAGGATTTATTGCAGCAGGTTTTGAAGATTGGTATGGGAAGGTGATGTTAAATTTAGGGGAAAAGACCAAAAACCCCTTTATAGGCCATTTTGGTCATTTTGACCCCAAGTCAACCCTTGTTCAAACAGGGTCCAAAAAATATAAATTATTGATTAACAAGTCATGAAAAAGTTCATGAGTGTGGTTGGAGGATTTGGAAAGAGTCCCAATGTCAAATTCCACATAATGGTAGGTTAAGTGGTATATATTATAAATATTTAAAGGTTTTGTAGCCTTTGGAGATCCATCCACTTTAGGGGGATAGGGACCTCATAATGGGTTAAAATTTAGTGGGTTTATCTTAGAGACATATATAAGAAAGATGCACTTAAAAGATCCCAAATCATAGGTCATTTGATTGCTTTTCAAGGTGACAAAAAATTCACCCATAAAAGGTTTAAGGACTTAGGACTTTAACCCTAGAATTTGGCTTGGAATGTTGGATTTGGAGTGGTTGTTTATTTCACTAGTTGATTATAGATTACCAACATAAATTATAACCAAATTAATTATTGAGATTAATTTGATATGACTTGAAGGTTAATAGAAAACTTGTTGAAAGTTGGCATGAAAATTAAATTAAAGGGTGGAATATGATTTGATTAGATATTTAATTTTTTTACTAAACCTATATGGCTGTGAAGTGGACATCTTCTAGTCATTAGGTAACAAGAAAGAAACCCAAAGTGCATCCTAGTGACCTTATAAAAAAATTAGGTCAATAGACCCTCCTAGATTAGAGCTGCGAAATAAAATAAAAAAAACCATAAGGAAAACACCAATACCCTTGGCCTTGCTTTTGGCATGATCGACTAGACCCCTGAAACATTTCTTCTTAAGAAGTCATGACATGAGGTTGAATGGATTGGATATTGAGTTTTCATGAATGAACAATCAGCGGAGCTCACTTGAAACCGCCCTAAGACCTCATATAGATAGCTAGAAAAATAGGGAAAGGATGCTCTCATACTTAGGAAGCTAAATAAAATAAGAAATTAAACCCTTCTTCAGAAAAGGTTATGTTTGTTTATAGGTTTTTAAAATGCACTTAAATAGGATTTTATCTCTATTTAGGCTCTCTCCGGCCTATATGTTAAGTCAAGAAAGCTCTAGAGGGTTCAAGTAAGACATCCTGAAGCTTTGAGAGTTTGGGTTGGCCTAAATTACAAGAGCGAACTTAACTTGTGAGTCACATGATGGACATTTTGAAGAATATGGCTGGATTAATCCAAGTTAGGGTAGCGGCTGAGGTGGAAAGTCTCTTAGAACATTCCTAAAGTACATTTAATTATAACCTAGACTTCAGAAAGGAGGGCATACGAGCTAGTTTAGTTTGGTTACTTTGAGAGGCATTGGATTAGCTCAATGAGTCAACATAGATAATTCCAAACGTTGATCTAACCATGGAAAATGTAATGAGCTTTAGGAATGCAATAAAGGTTCTTTCTTGGGTCAATTGAGCCTAGTTTTATATTGGATCCAATGCATTATGATTTTGACCACTTTAGTCAAGCCAAGTAACTAACCCAAGTGGACTCAATACATGAGTAATAGAGTTGATACCTTGGGATTCTACGGTCAACCCTATTGGTTTAGATGGGTTTAATCAAGCGTTGGTCAATTAAAGTGCAAAGGATTTCAATATATGTAAGATTGGTCAACCATAGTAGACTTGGTCAACTAAGTTGACCCAAGGGTTAAGATTGGTTCCATTGAATTCCAAAGGATGTTTTGGATTCATTAGTGGTGGTTCCAATGCTTGGTAGGGTCTTCTTATATGAAATGAATGTTTAAACCCTTATAAAGGTCATTTGGTTATCCTAGATTGACTTGGGCAACTAGGTCAACCTATGGGCTAAGTTTGGGTTCAAACCTTTCCAAATGATGTATTGAACACTTTGGAGTAAGTTCCATGCAGTGGAAAAGTTTAAATATATGAAATGTAGCTTTATGGTTTAAAGGTTTCATATGGTCAACTTTGGTTGACTTAGTCAACTAATGTTTTTCATGTCTTGGATTTTTGTTTAATGCATTTCAAATGATATTCTAAACAATTTTGTAGATTGTTATATAGTCTAAATTGTTTGAGCTATGTTGGGATTTAAGAAAAAATCAATTTTTAAAGTATAAGATTTTAGGGTTTGTGGTGGTAATCTAAAGTTTAATTTACTTTAATGCATCATGCTAGTTTTCTTTGAATCTAAGTGGAGAAGGTTCTAAATTCCTTAAATGACTCACGCTTATGTGCTAAGAATCTTACCAAGTGAATCTAGAGAAGTCATCAACTATTGCAAATCCATAAGTCTTCCCTCCTAGGCTGGCTGTATTAACTAGTTCAAATTCACCAATGTGAAGAATTTCTAGTGGCTTAGAGGTGTTGATATCCTTATTTTAATGAAATGATGATTTTATTTATTTATCTAGATGGCAAGTATTACATAGGTGATCCTTAGTGAATTCTATCTTAGGTATGTCTCTAACTAGGTTGTTTTGAGTGATATTCTTAAGTGTTTTCATGTTCCCATGGAATAATCTCCTATGGCATAACTAAGAATCATTTATTATTATTATTAAACACAAAGAGTTTAAATTTTCAATACAATTTAAGTCTAACATATAAATATTATTCATTCATTTTCCTTTTAGCATAAGTTTATCATCTACGCTAATCATGCATTTATTGCAAAGAAATTTTATATCAAAGACTTTATCGCATAGTTGACTAATGTGTAACAAGTTATTGTTTAAACTATCAACTAACAAAACCTTTCAATCATAAAGCATTTATAGTTTCTAATTGTACATGATCCCACCACTTTCCTAGTGGTTTTATCTCTTAATTTCACCTTGCCTCCTAACATGGCATCCAATATGATGAACTGCTTCATATCACAAGTTGTATGACTTGAGCAACCATTATCTAAGTACCACATGCTCTCACTAGGCCTTTTGTGAGAGCGCCCCTATAATGTCATTCAATGGTTATTTTTGGGAACCTAAGTGAGTTTGGGTTCCACCTTATGCCTGAATGAATTAGATGTATTCATGTTTTGTTGTGATGAATGCAATTTTGGCCTCCACACTAAATGTTTCCTACGGTGGATAGTACAAGTGTGGGCTGTGTCCTAACATGCCACAAGAGTAACACCTAACACTAGGAAATGGGTTCACTAACCTATGTGGGTGATGGTGCCTCTTTCTAAGTTTATGTTGTGGATGTTGTGTTGAGGGATTGTACCACTGAACTATTGAAGATGGTGGTTTATTAATTTTCAGTGCTGTACTTTTTGCTTGTAAATATTTATTTATATTTCATAGCTTGCCACTTCTACTTTTAATGTATTCTGACAACTATTGAATTGTTATGGAAGTTAATCTAAATCCTTAAATGCTTTTTCTTTTTCAATATATGATATTGTTAAGGAATTATGTGCGTCAGATAAATTAATATGCTTCTTGTTTAATACTTCAAACTTATTTAATAAAGTCATATGATTCCTATCTAAAGTAGAGTGCTCAGTAATTAAATTAGCATGCTATTTTTGCGAAGTAAAAAATTCAGTATTAAGACTAACATGCATTTTCTTAAGCTTCATATACGAATCATGAATATTTTTAGAAATAATAAATAATTCATAGGAAAGTTAACATACCTCATCATGATCAAGATTATTACTAGCCATTAGATATAAATTTATATCCTCTTCATCTACTTCTTCTTCTGATCATTTTGAAGTAGAGTTAACCCAAAAGGCTTTGTGTGTCTTTTACTTGCCCCTTTTGTATTTTGGTTTCTCTTCACCCATTTCTTTGATCAGGTGAGTCTTTAGATTAGGGCAGTTAGCTTGAAGGTGTCCTAGCTTCCTGCACTCAAAGAAAATTGTATTAGAAGAAACTTTAGAAGATTTATGACATTTACCTGTACTCTAGTTATTTTGATGTCATTTTTGTTTTATTGTTAGAAAGCTCATGAACTAAGGCATCATCAAGGCTATTTCATCATCCTCATATGAAGAAGAGTTTTTACTATTAGAATCATTTACTTTTAGTGCCAATATTCTTTCCTTTTTCTTTTCCCTTGCATCATTTTGCCTTTAACTCATGACTTGGTCATAGGCAATGAGTGATCCAAGCAAATTTTTAATAGATTAAATATTTAAATCCTTTGATTTTGTAATTAGAGTTATTTTTGCATCATAAGAGCTAGGCAGACCATATAATTTTATTGACTTTTATAAAATTTGACAGTCCTATACCTAATGCATGCAAGGACTGAGTGAACCTAATATATTTCAGACACAATATGATTAGGTCTCCTGCATAAAAGTTTGTTTGTAGTCCTACAAAAGTATGTTTAGCCTAGAATGTTTCACTTCATTGGTTTTCTCGTAAGTGATACACAACCTATCCCAAATGACTTTTTTGGTAGTGCATGTAGAAACTCACATATAGTCTTTAGATTTGAAAGCACAAAACAATTAATTCAAACACTTAGCAGTCAACTTTGCAAGTTCCCTATACTCATTGCTCCATTTATTAAAGGGAAAATTTGTTTTAACACCATTAATAATATATGATGGAGGTGAGTAACCAGTTCGAATCATATGCTAAATTCTATAGTCAATGGATTGCCAAAATGTAGACATGCAAATATTCCAAAAATCAAATGGATTGTTTTTGAATAAAGGTGGATGGGTTATTGAATAACCCTCCACAGTGCTATGATTATCAAAATGTATAATTGATATTTTATCTCAAGGTTTTCTATAACATTATTATTGAGACCCCACTCAAATACTACTTGAAGAAATAAGATGTGACATGGGGGGGGGGGGGGGGGGGGGGGGGGTTGAATTAGTGCTTTTAAAATAATCCTATGCAAGAGTACTATTTTTTTTTTCATATTACTTAGAAATAAGAAAATTTAATTTTTATATGCAGAAGCTAACAAATTTAATGTCTTAAAAAGCAGTGATGATGAGATTCTAATTATCACAATATAAAATAAACCTAAAAAATTTTTCAAGCAATTATAACAAAGATGAAGTGCAAACTCATGAGATTTTATAATGTTTCGGTCTAACCTTGACCTAAATCCACTCCCCAGAGTCATCCACTTCTTTCTAGGGATAGGGATGTCAGAATGGGTTCAAATTTGGTAGGTTTATCTTAAAGACATTTGTAAGTAAGAAACAAATGATTCCAAATTAGAGGTCATTTGATTGTTTTTCTAGTTGACAAAAAATTCACCTAGAAAGGGTTTCTGGACCTAATACTTTAACCCTAGAATTTGTCTTGGAATGTTGGATTTGGATTGGCTTTTTAAAAGGACTGGTTGATTTTGGATTATCTACTTCAAAGATAAAATAATTAATGATTGAGATTGATTGGATATGAGTTGAAGGTTAATCAAAAGTTTGCTAAAGGTTAGTCTAGAAATCGAATTGAAGGGTGCAACTTGATTTGATTAGATATGGATTTCTTTTTCCTAGGACATATTCGGCTAAGAAGAGGACATCTTCTAGTCATTAGGTAACTAGAAAGAAAACCAAAGTGGGTCCTAGTGACCTTATAGAAAAATGAGGTCAAGAGACCTTGCAAGATTAGAGCTTTGAAATAAAAGAACACTTAAAGGAAAACTCCAATACACTTGGTCTTGCTTTAGGCATGATCGGTTGGACCCTTGAAACATTTCTTCTCAAGAAGTCATGACTTGAGAATGAACAGATTGAATATTAAGTATTCATGATGGAATGATCAATGGAGCTCGCTTGAAAACACTGTAACACCTCATATAGATAGCTAGAGAAATGGAGAAAAGATGCTCTCACACTTAGGAAGCTAAATAAAATCAGAAATTAAACCCTTCTTTAGTAAAATTTAAGGGTATTTCTAGGCTTTTAAAATGCACTTAAATGGGATTATAGCTCTATTCAGGCTCTCTGGCCTCTATGTCAGGTTATGCAAGCTCTAGAGGGTTCAAGGAAGACATCATGAAGGTTTGAGAGTTGGGGTTGGCCTAAAGTGTAAGAGTGGGCTTATCCCATGAGTAACATGCAAGATATTTTCAAGAATATGGCTGGATTCGACCAAGCTAGGCTAGTAGCTAAGGTGGAAAGGCTATTAGAACATTCCTAAAGTCCATTTAAGAGCCACCTAAACTTGTGAAAGTAGGGCAAGCATGATAATTTAGTTTGGGTACTTTGAGTGGCACTGGATTAGATCATTAAGTTAACATAGGCCAGTCCAAAGGTTGGTCTAACCACGTCAGATGTAATGAGCCTTAGGAAATTTAATAGAGATGCTTTATTGGGTCAATTAAGTCTAGTTTTATATTAGGTACATTATGATTTTGGCCACTTTGGTCAAGCCAAGTGGCTAACCCAATTGAACTCAATGCATGAGTCTTAGAGTTATTCCCTAGGGATTCTATGAGCAACTCTATTAGTTTAGATGGGTTTAATCATGCATTGGTCATTGAAAATGCAATGGATTGCAATGGATTTCAATGTATGTCAACCAAGTAGACCCAAGGGTTGAGATTTGGTCCATTGCATTCCAAAATATGTTTTGAATTCATTGGTGGTGGTTCCAAGGTTTGGTAAGGTCTTCTTATATGAATTGTATGTTTAAACCCATATAAAGGACTTTTGATTAACCTTGGTTGACTTGGTCAACTAGGTCAACCTATGGGCTAAGTTTAGGTTCAAACCATTCCAAATGATGTATTGAACACTTTGGAGTAAGTTCCATTTAGTGGCAAATTTTAAATGTATAAAATGTAGCTTTTTTTTTTAATGGTCTCATATGGTCAACTTTGGTTGACTTAGTTAACTAAACTTAGTCATGGCTTGGATTTTTGTTTAATGCATGTCAAATGTTATTATAAACATTTTTGTATATCATTATATGGTCTAAATTGATTGAGCTATGTTGGGATTTAAGAAAAAATCAATTTTTAAAGTATATGATTTTAGGGTTTTATGGTGGTTATGTAAGGCTCAATATTGTTTTAATACATCATGCTAGTGATGATGATCATAGTGAATTAGTTTTGAGAAGCCTCCAATATCAAAAACATAGGATGTCATGTTTAGTGGCATAGGCTATAAATATTTGAAGGTTTTATAACCTATGGAAATACATTGAGTTTTAGGGGTTAGGGATATTGAAATGCCTTCAAGCTTATGTGGTTGACCCTAGGGACATTCCCAATCAATATTCAAGTGATAAATCAATATTGCAGTGTCATTTTTTCAAGTTTCAAGTAAAGGGAAAATTTGTCAAGTTTTAAGGGTCGTGGGGTGCCGAAGAGTGAGTCGGAGGGATCACCGATATGGTGGTAGTATGTGTAATAATAGGGAAGAGAGTGGTTTCAACAGCGGATGCAAGCATTGGTTGGGAGGGAGGACATGAGACTGGGATCCAAGTAAATTTACATCATTTTTTAGTTTTTAGGTCAACCTGAACCTTGCCCAATTTTATAAATTTGTCAAAACCTCAAAACTAAATTTGACTAATATGGGAAACAAGTTAATCTGAACAAAAATTGCTTTGTGTTAGGTTCGGTCAGGTTTTAGGATGGGTCAAATATTGGTACCCCTATTTTGAGGTGATATATCTAATGATCAATTGGTAGTTAAGGGTGATTATCAAGTGATGATTTATGTATACCAATGATTAAGGTATTATGCTTATGGTTAGTATAGAGTTTGATGTATGGTTTAATGATTGATGACTTGATGTTAGTGTTTGATATAAGAAAACTATCCTCATTCAATAATGAGGTCAACAAAGCATTCTAAATATAACATTTCAATGAATTTTCAAATGGGTGAACTTACTTAATTTTCCCTATTCAAACATTTACTCAAACCTTATAAACAAACAAGCATACCATTCAAATTTCAAAATATTTTCATTCATTGTTTATGAGAGATTAATTTTTAAAGTTCTAGGTTACTTTTTGGTCTAGGAATTTGGAAATTCCATTGAGCATCATGGAGACTTTAAGTCCATTAAGGGAATTTTGAGGATGTAGAAGGCTTCCTAACCCTTTGCCAAAATTTTTTTTAGGGACTAAGCATGTTAATTACTCAAATTACCCTACATAATATTTAATTAATTCGAAGAATATCTTTATTTTAAAAGCCCTAAAGCTATTTTTTAAAATATTATATGCTATTTTATAAATCCATAGAGTTATTGCATGCAATATTTGGATAAGAAATGAATTATATTTTACTTTTTTAAAGTTCACTTATATTTTATAATTTAATAAAATCAATACGTTGAATTTAATTAAATCAATATTATGTCAGTCTTGCTTTCCGCATGGCAGCAATGGAGTTTACTTTATTTAAAGTGGGGGACCATTATACACTTAGAATTATTAGAGTAAACTCAAATCATTGATTTTAAATGGGAATTTATACAATTAAATCATGGTTGCTCATTAAATTTGAATGAAATAAAAAATTATTATTTAATGTTCAATCATATGCTTTTAATAAAGACCATCCATGGGAATTTGATGATCCAACATAACCCACGGACCGATCTTCTCGAAATTGATCTTGATGGATCTGGGGACCATAAGTTTGTGATCCAACTATTTGTTTGCATTGGATTGCACATCCATTTCTTAATGTCCCAAAACTAAAAAAAAAAAAAATAAATTTTTGTTTGAGAATGAATTTTATCCAGTGGCTTCTTTAAGGGGAAGGGTTCTGAGAGAGTTCCTTATAGGCTTTAGAATAAATTAAGTGAAGACTCTAAAGATGAAGAAGCCTAGATAAAAAACTTTTTTTTTTTTTGGAAACCCACAGAAGGGCCTGCGCCATTAATAAAATTAAATGATTACACAGTCCTTAAAAGAAACTCAAGCTTACTACTACTCCAATGAGCTACAAAAAAAAAAAGTAAAAACCTACGAGCTCGAGTACCCTACTAAGACAAAGTACATGACAACCTAGGGACAATCGACGGTGCATAAGAGTGAGCACCCAAAAAACCATAAAGGTACAAAAAATAATCTTTAGCTCCATAGTCCACATGAGCAGCCAACAACAACAAAACCTGCAATGCCAACAATCTACAAAAGGAGAAGATAGATAGAGAAGCAAAAATATAAATATAGATAAAATTGTATAAGGTTATAATACCAATGAGAATCCCAACAACCACCAAAATTAAGGCCACCCAACCCAAACAACAACTGGCACAAAAGCTGCCAGACACAAAGAATATAATACAGTCTATAGTTCATATCATAATTCTTTAGGCAAGCATCAAGATGAGCATCCTCTCCATCAGCCCGCAACCAATAATTCAATAACAGATGTCCAACAATAGTCTCCAGGTGAAAACAAGCCAGTCCCCATATAATGAGAGCCCACTCCAATCACATAAGAATGTTGAGTCTAGTAATTAGGTTGTTAAGCCTAAGTTAATGTCCCAAAGGCTACCAAGAGGGGGGGGGGGGTGAATTGGTAGTTTAAAAAATTTTAAGCCCTCTTTTAAAATTATGTTGAACCGAAATAAAAATTATTTCTTTTAAGTTTTGTAGAAAAAGTTTTTCAACCACAGAGTTTTTAAGACTGTTGACCTCATTTTTGTGTGAGGTCACTAAGACCCTTCCAGAATCCAGATCCAATCCTAGACCCTAGGATCCACTCTAGACCTTAGGATCTTTCCTAGAACTAGACCTTAGAGCCTATTCTAGAGCCTAGGATTCCCTTAAAACCTAGACCTTAGGGTTCTTTCTAGATCCTAGGATCAATCCATACTCAAATCAATCCATCCCTTTGATCCACCTTGACTTCAAATCAATCCATACCCTTGATTAACTCAAACCTCAAATCAATCTAAACTCCATCCAATTCAAATCCAAATTAATTCAAACTTCAAATCAAATCCAAATCCAGAAACCCAGACTCAAATTCAAACTCCAGAGGCCTTGTCCTAAAGACCCTTTTCAGAGATTTTTCAAACATTTTAAAACCCAATCAAATGGCCTCTGATTCAGGGTCTATCACTTACAAAGTGATAAGACATGTCTCTAGAGGATACCCTCCAACTTTGAGCTCATTCTGAGGTCTCTAACCCCAGAATTTGAATTAAAATCCAAAGGCTGTAAAACCTTCAAATATTTACAGCCTATGCCACTGAGCCTGACCCCTTTGAGATCTTGACCTTGGAACCCTTATCCAAGCCTCCAATCACTTCCAAACCCTTGATTTTAACCCATTGAGCAGTAAACTGCATTTTTCAGACCCATTTTGACCATAGTTGACCAATAGGTCAAAATTGACCAAAATACCCCTATGGGACTCAAATGGGGATTTCAAGCCAAATGAGCTCCAAATGGGATGCAACCACCTCCAACAAATTCCAAATGTCATTTCAAATCTTTTGAACCTATTCCCAACCCTTGAGTCAACCTGATTGACCAAGTCAACTGGTTTGACCCAAGAGGCCCTTTAAGGGTCTAAATGGGTGTTTTGACCCAAATGACCTCTTTAGGCCAACCAACCACCTCCATTGGTCTTAAAATATTATTTCAAACCTGTTGAGCCCAAACCCAGACCCTGGGTCAACCTGGTTGACCAGGTCAACCCAGGTTGACCAAACAGGCCCTTAGGGACTCAAATAGGGATTTTGATCAATTTGACCTCCCCAGACCCAGGAACTACCCTCAATGCTCTCCAAATGTCATTTCAAATCTGTTGAGCCCAAACCCAGACCCTGGGTCAACCTGGTTGACCAAGTCAACCCAGGTTGACCAAACAGGCCCTTAAGGGTTCATATGGTGATTTTGACCAAATCGACCCCTCCAAACCCTAGGACCACATCCAGTAGACTCAGGATGACATTCTGAATCTGTTAAATCCAGTTCCAGCCCTTGAACCCAACTGGTTGACCAAGTCAACCAGTTTTGGCCTAAAAGCCCATTAAGGGCCCATTAAGCCTTTCTGATTCAATTGACATACATGGCTCTTGGAACCACCCTCCAATCCACCTAATCAACTCATTTGAATTATTTAAATGAAAATTTCATAACCTTTGATGGAGTTGACTGGTCAACCAGTCAACCCAAGGCTTAAGGGACCATTTGTATGGTCAAACCTTTCAACCCATTGAACCTAGCTCAAGCCACACCCATCCAGCCACTTGGAAAGACTCCATGACCTACTTGGATGCCACATCAGCCCCATTGACCAGTTGACTGGTCAATTTGGTCAAACCTAGGGTTTAGACCCTTTTTTTAAAAGGTCCTAATCAGCCTTTTAAGCCTTTTCCCCTGATTAACTCCCCAAGGCTGACCCATTAGTGACCTAAAGCCCTCTAATAGGCCCTCTAACCAAGCTCCATCCCTGGTTTAGCCTTAAATGGCAATGTCCCCCTCCACTCATCCCAAAGCCGCCCAATGGGATTGAGGCGTGCCCAGCCTTTGGGTCAGCCTTCTGGCTGTCCCAGGGACACTTGGCAACATCTGGGGGCCTGATGAGTCGATCCCAGCCATCCATTTGGCCTGGGGGCGTTTGAATAGGGGAAAAAGGCCTTAATGCCATATACTCTAACCCTAACTCTCTCTCTCTACTCAAGCTCTCTCAAGCCCATCCCCCTGTTCCATTGAGCTCCCCAGACATCTCTCAACACTCTCCCACCAAAATCCCTCCGGTCAAAGGCCTTTTCCGGCGAGATCCCGGCGACCCTAGCTTAAATCCGTTCAAGGGGAGCTAGCAATCGATCCAGGAGCTTTCAAGCCGTGGACTCTTCTACAAAAAGGAGCGTGGACAGTCTACAAGTGCAACAAATCCATAAACGATTTAATCCGTCCGAAATCAAGGTGAAAAACTCAAACCCTAGTTCTAGGGACACCAGTTTAATTAGCTTTTTATTAAGCTCGTTTTAAGTGAAATAAATTATTCCCCATTGATTCTCTTCACTTAGGGGTTCTAAGTTTAAAATTTTAACTCATTTGATTCACTGGATCAAGAGAACGAGTCAAAGAATGGGTTCTAGGGTTCGGTTCGCTGGCTGCATGAACTGAGCCCTATCTGGTCCGTTGATCTCTTGATCAACGGATCTGATCGCGCCGTTTCACCCATTGATCAAGCGTGTACTCGATCCCGTGGCTCAAGCTGCGGTCCGGCTCGATCCTGACCGCCCGTTCAAAACCGCGGGATGAACTCTCCGCTGTTCGATCTTGCTCAATCGGATCGGACAGCGGGATTTGATCCCCGCCGTTGAATGACCTAAGCATTCGATCGAACGGCCCGCAGCGCCTGCTGACGTGGTTAAGTGAACCGCGTCCCGCGCTCTGCAACCGACGCGTGGATGACCGCCGCCTTCCACGTGGCATCCCGCCGTCGCCGCGTTTTGGCTGGCCGAACCAAAACGCGCCAGCTGTCCCACTAACAGCCGCCGTTTTAATTAAGTGAGTTTAAATTAAAATTAAAGCTATTTAATTACAGAAACTTTGAAAATTAATTAAAAATTATTTATAAATCCAAAAATTAATTTTAAAATATCAAAATCTTCAGAATTTTAAAACCTTTCAAATGAAATTAAAATTACTTTGAGATATCTAATATATCTTAAATAATTTTAAAATATTTAAAGTTTAATGTTTCTAATTAATAATTAATCAAAATAAGTCAAATTAATTAATAATTTCAAAATAATTTATTTTGAAATTTATTTCAGATTATAAAAAAATTTAAAATATAATATTTTAATTAACCCTTTAATATTTTAAAATATTTTAGATTCTTTAAAACTATTTAGTTAATTAAATAGTAAATTCATATTTAAATACTAAATTAAATATTGGCTAAGATTTAATCTCTAATTTCGAAATATTTTATATAAATTAGAGGATCTCTCAAATTAAAATTATTATTATTTTAATTATCTTATTTTAAACCATATATTTATATACATATATATCTATATATTTAACTCTACATATATATTATGAAATTTATTTTAAAATTAAATTTAATTAGACAATTAAATCATGAGAGATCCTTTGAAATTTTAAACTTTGATTAAGCATACTTGAATAAAATTAATGGGGAATGGTGGTTAATTAATTAGCAATTATCTTAATTGTTCATTGGTTAACCCCTTAACTAATCAAATTTTATCTTGTTAATTGCATGCTTAAGGTGCACACACCACTTAGTCTAAGGCTCTCCTAGATTTAGGTATTGAATGTGTTTATGTGGTTCATGCATGCCTTATGTATTGAGTATGAGGGTTAGTTCAAACATTGATTCAAGCCCATCAAAATTTGTGACATAATTAAGGACAATAATTAAGGATTCATGTATAGAAAACTTAGAGAAATTTCAATAATTAGGATTCACCTCCTCTTTAGTTGAAACTCTGAACATTTGAACTTAGTGACATCCTCAGCCCCTAGAGAAATTTTTACTAATTTTTGAGGCCATTAGGTCCCCTAACTAATTTTCTAAGTCTTAAACCCTTAATTAAGCCTTTAAAACTTATAAAAATTGTAATAAATCCAATTTAAATCCAAAAATTGCATATAAACCCTCAAACTGACCAGAATTCAGTCCTTAATCTGTGATAATTAAAAGCCCTTTGATTTGACAGCAATTTAAACCCTAATTTAATTTTAAGTGAAAGTCAATATTTAATCAAGTTAATTAATTAATAATAATTAAAAATCCCAAAAACTTTCCAAACACTTGGGGATCCCTTCTTAGGTCATTCCTGACCTTTGGAGGTGTTTTCAAGGAGTTAGGAACTCATTCGGAGCAAAATCCCAAAAAGGCTCTCTAATTAAGCAATTTTAAAATTCACTAAATACCTCAAATTTCAAACCTTCATAACTAATTCAAGAAAAATCCAAATTGACCAAACTCACTTGCATTCAACTCCTAATAAGGTCTAATATTTATTAAAAATGTTAAACTCCAGAAATCTGCAATATTTCAAAAAGTCAACAAATTGGTCAAACCATAGTTAAAAAACTAGTTCAAAACTTCAAACCTTCGTAATAAAATGCAGAAAAATCCGTTTTCAACGTACTTACCTTCTAACTGATCGTAGTAAGGTCTAGTATTTTAATAAAATGTAAAAATTCCAGAAAACACCCTTAATCCAAAAGTCAACTTTTCAACCCTTTAATTAAATGATTAAAATATTCCAAAACTCGTAAAACTCCAAATTCACTTTAAAACTCCAGAATTCGTTAGTAACTCTTAAAATCAGTAATCAACCAACCTTTAATAAAATTCATTAATTTTCAAACCTTAATCAAGTTAAAAACACTTAATTATATCGGGTACCACTGGGTAACCCAGGCCTACGAGGCTATTAGTTTAGCCCCAAGGAAGGTGAAATAAACTTCACGGCCTCGGTGTGAAACAAAAGGTGGTATCCAACAAATAATTTAAGAAGTCTTTTAAAATTGATTTTAAATCATTAATATCTACAGTTTAATTAAATATCCCTTAAGCCTTTCAACCAATCAAATTTGAAACAACTTTAACTAATAATCCTATTTAGGACATATCAAACCCACACGACCTTTTACACACACTTTAGATGTTGTGCTAGGATCACCAACTCTAGATCTAGGTTAGGCCGTGTGTTTACTTTACTGCTGTGTGCCGGATTTTTTCGTAGTTTTCACTGCATGTTGTGGATGAAATTGCTTTGCTGTGTCTGCTTACTTTTTCTGTACTCTGTGGATGGATTGATGTGTTTGGCGACTAGAGTACCCTTAGGTTAGGTACGATCTGGATGTTGACACAATTTTCTGCAGGTGGCCACGCTCATGCAGGGCAATATATAAAGGGGGCAAATCAAAAAAATGCATAAATATTATAAACTCTTTGCACAGGTGCTTCAGCTGCTAAAGCCCCCAAATCATAAAAAGAGCGTGGCCAGTGTGTTTACTTTCTTTTCTGCTTATATACAACTGCTTGGGAATAACTGCTTTTTATATATTAATTGCTTAGGATAACCCTGCAGGTGAGTCTAGATTTTTATTTTGATATTAATGTAATTTGTGTAAGTGTCAAGTGTTGTGAAAGTTAAGTTTGAGTTTGGGATACATAGATCCAAAGCTTGGATTCCAAAGAGGAAAGGATACCCCTTTGGGGAACACTCCTTTTCCATTTGGAAATCCAAATTTGGATCATACCTCTTCCTTACCCAAAGAGGAAGGAGTGGCCTTCCCCTTAGAGGGAAGTGCCCTCTTATCCATTTGGGTAATCTACTACGAAGATTCCAAGAAGATTGAAGAAAAGGAGTCCAAAGAAGAATGAAATTGAAGATTCGAAGACTTGAAGATTGAGAGTATCCCACTCAAAATAACTTGCGTCATTACTAGGCTTAGAATCCGGGTTGTTGTCAGTGGTGCCCGGCCACTTTACTTTCTGCAATATTCTGGTTTGTAATAAGCAAGGCAACTTTGCCTATGGACATTTATTAATTAATTTATATTTGATGTGATGATTTGATTGCCTTTAGGATTACTTGTTTTTACTAGTTTTTTGGCGATTGTGTGCCGCTTTTGTTTTCGCCTGGATACGTGAGGCTTGTGAGGGTGTGAAAAATTTTATATTCATAACCTTAAAAGTCTAAAATTTTAGTGAGTCTAAATAACATAGAAAGCTAACGAATCTAGGGAATTAGCCGGGGATCGACCCCGGGGTCGCATGCATATTTTTGCATTCTTCTTTCCTTGTTTTAGACCCTTCCCCGCCTACGGGTAGAGTCCGGATAGTCTGACCTATGAGGACGAGGTGCCGGACCCGGGAAGTCCAGTCTTCTAAAAAATTATTTTATAAGCCTGTTTTTAAAAAAAATTTCAAGCATATTTGATTTGAGGTTATTAACCAGCATGCATTGCATTAGATACAAATTAAAGAGTCAAAATTTCAATTTCATAGTCCTTAGCATTTTAGCACCCAACATAAGTCCAAGGGGCCAATTAGGAAAATCTCTAGACGTCGGCCCCGCCTCTCCAAAAACTTTAATTACAACGTCCCTACCACTCTTTCATAAAAGACCGGACTCATCTCTTTTAAATCGATTAGGTGATTAGCTGGCTCCCCAATCCAGGCCGGGGTAAGTCCAGACCTTGCACTACATTAGTTAGGATCGGACGACTGTGGTCCAGTGTCCAAAATAGATTTAGGATCCGGGGCAGATCTTTGATTATAAGACCCCAAATTTCGGGAATCTAATCCCAAATTTCTAATAAAATACTCAACTCTAATTAAAGCTTCATTTCAATCCTAAAACATAAAGCCCAACACTTAGATTAAGTTAGGATACTTCCGGATGGTTCCGGAATCTCAAAGTATCCCCTACCTCTCTTCCTTTGAATCTGTTAATAAGTGCTCAATTTTGATCCATTCCCTTTTGAGTTTCCAGAATTCACTTCTCTTTTTGATATCACTCCTAGAAAATCTAACAAAATTTTGCCGTTATTTTAATCGAGAGTTTTCGTAAGAGACCTTAATTTCTTACGATATAATTAACTACGAGGGCTTGCGCTCGTAGGAGATTTAGAACCCCACACACCTGATTTTAAAATTGATTTTAAAACTTCACTAGATTTTCTTTGGGAAAAGTTAATGAATGATCGTCGTCGTTGCATTAGAAGAATTATCGTAGAATGGTGTCATTTCCCTTTAGGGAGATACATCCTTCTTCGATAAGGCTTTGGATGTGAATGCGACGATCATATTTTTTTTTTTGGATATTGTAATTGGGTATTTAGTTGAACTCTACTTTGTTCCCTCGGGGCCATATGAAGTTCTCTTTAGAACCCGATCATAATATTCAAGATGTGTTCACATAATTCTAAGCCTGAACACCGTTATGAAAGTTTATCTTCGTCCTTCGGGGTGATATATTCTTTCTAATGAGTTGATTCGACCTTAGAATTAGAATTCGACCTTAATCTTAAAATCCCCAAAGAAAACTAATATTTTTCAAAACATATTTTCAAAATTTCACCAACAAAGACTAAGAATTAAAATGCGAAAATATAAAAACAGTAAAGTAAATGACACCAGATTTATAGTGGTTTGGTCTAAAACCAGACCTACATCCACTCCCAGAGGCACCCTCTGAGTATTGCACTAATACCAATAGTGACTCTCCTTTTGCACCCACAGCAAGACGGAGAAGCCTTTACAACACACTCTTTTCACCAATACCCGATGCGACAGAGAACCGTCGTCCTTTTACACAATCCACAGTGTTGGCAAAGAACTGTCGTCCTTTCACACTCTCTTATTGTAGGCGGAGAACCCTTCGGCTGTTCACACTTTCCAAGTGTAGGCAGAGAACCCTTCGACTATTCACACTCTCCTAGTGTAGGCAGCAAACCCTTCGGCTATTCATACTCTCCAAGTGTAGGCAGCAAACCCTTCGTCTGTTCACACTCTCTAAGTGTCGGCAGAGAACCGGATCTCCTTGACAGATCTTCTCACAAGAATCTAGAAGGAAGAAGGAAAAGAGTGAAGTAATCCCAATTCACAAGTAGAGACTCTTACCTTAGAAATCCAAGTGAAGCCTTCTCGCTCCAGTGGTAGAAATCCTCCTTTGAATGCTCTCTTCCACTCTCTCCTTGGCTATTCTCTCAAGAGGCACGAAGATCAAATGACAAAAAGATTGGGTGGCAGTCTAATTTGGACTATTTATACAAAAGACAAGAAAAACTGCCCAAAAATTGCAAGTATTAAATTCTGTACGCAGTGGATCGTCCCGTACGATCGTGGATCATCCTGGACAATTTTACTTAAACGATTTAAAACGACCCCATTTGTATATGTGTACGAAATGTCTTCGTACAGCTGATCGTCCCGTACGAACTAGGTTCGTCCGGTACGAACGGTTAATACTAGGTCGGTTCTAGAAACTGCTGAAAACCGTTCTAAGTCGGTTAATCATTTGGACGAAAATTTATTCGTCTAAACAAAATTTTTACAGAAGACCGATCGTCCTGGACGATTATTTATTTCGTCTGGACAAAAATTTTCCAGAGGACCAATCGCCATGGACGATAATTTAATTTCATTTGGACGAACATTTTCTAGAGACCAGATCGTCCTGGATGAATATTAATTTCGTCTGAACGAAAATTTTCCAGAGGACCAATCGCCATTGACGATAATTTAATTTCTTCTGGACGAAAAATTTACAGAGAACCAATCGTCCTGGACGATTGTAAAATTCGTCCTGGACGAATAGGACTTAGAAAAATTTTTAAGCAAGTTCCTATTCGTTCCATGTGCTCAATAGGAGATAACTGTCTGATCGTCCTGTACGAACGTATATCGTCCAGTACGATCAATATAAATTTTTTATGATCTCCTTATGTGTGTGTGTATGTTTTTATTCACTCAATTACAATCACTCCCTTTCAATTTAATTTTAAAAAAATGCAAACTTCAAATTTTACAAAGTATCTCATTCTGAATTTGCTTTGAAGTCTTCGTAGTTTGGAGTTCGTTTTTCCTGAAATGTTAGTACACACAAGAGCAAATACAAATCTTCTAAAATTGTTAGGAGATAATTACACATTTGAACAATAATGTTTGGAATCATCAAAACTACATAAGTTGCAAAAATATAAAGCATTCAAATAGCAACTATCTTAACAATCTCCCCCTTTTTTATGATGGCAAAATAATTATTGTTTGTATGGTTTCAATTTAAAAAAATCTCCTAAACTCCCCCTGAATTGATGAATACATGAAAATAAGGAGGCATTTTGAACCAAAGAACAAAATTTTTGTTTTTCAAAAAAAGTTTTTTAACAAAATTACAAAGTTAAACACAAAACCAAAATGCAAAAACAATTAACAAAATTACAAAGTCAAACACAAAATCAAAATGCAAACAAAACAATTAAAACAAAACAAAACATAAAAACACAATAATTTCTCCCCCTTTTTGACAACAATAAAAAGTGAAGAAGAAATAGACAAGAAATGTAAGTAATTATATGAAATTCATTTGAAAATTTAATCTAAATGGTGATTGTCATAAGGTATGCAATCTAAAACTAATAACATTAGGTCAATCATAGAAATTCATAAAATTTAAGAAGTGATATAACATTGTAAGTAAGAAGAATTTATCAGAGACATGATTCAATTTAGACATTCAAATATAGAAAATCATTACAAGAGAGATGTATAAAAATTCTATATTTCAAAGTTCAATAGAATATAAATGAATATAAGATCAATTTGAATTAAGAGATTGAAAGAATTTGGAAAGAAGAGAATTACTACATGTGGCGCTTTCCGCATCTGTTTCAACTTTTGGGCACATTTTTGTGCATCTTTTGACATTGGGCTAATTTTGTGCCTCTTTTTCATATTTGCGAACCTTTGCGCATTCCTTTTGATTTTTGTACTCTTTGTACATTTTCAAGAGTAATTGAGACCAAATCTTTCCAAAATCAATAATCTAAAATTTCAAATATTTTTAAGTGCATAAATATCACTTGAGCATAGAAATACAAAATAAGAAAATATCTATATTGCAATAATAATATTAACTTTTATGTAGTCTAAATGAATAGACATGAATTTAAAAGTTCTAATTATAACAAGTTATAAACAACTTTTAAATTTAGAAAGACTAGATTTTCTAATGTAATTAATCTCAAATTACAATCTAATTTAAGCACAATTAAGATTAAATAAGACTAATGAAATTCATAAAAATTAACCACATTCTAAAAACAAACCAAATTTGAATCAAGTACAACATGCATTGATATTAATGAAAAGGATTACATATTCATTTCATAATATTAAAACAACTAAGAAAATACACTGAACTTTGAAAGTTCGTTCGGGATGTTAAGCCCTATGAACTTAGTCCCAAGCTAACCAAGAGGGGGGGGGGGGTGAATTGGTATTTTAAAAAATCTTTGAGATAAAGAAATAAATTCACAAACCAAATCACACCACCAAACCAAATGCGGAATTTAAAAGTGCGGAAGCAAAAATAAGAACACAAGATTTATAGTGGTTCGGTCGACTAGACCTACGTCCACTCCTTGGAGGCACCCTCCAAGTATTGCACTACAAAACGTGACTCTCCTTTAGCCCCCACAGCTAGGCGGAGAAGCCCTCACAAGAAACTCCTTTTTGCCACCCCGGCAAGGCAGAGAACCTACCTCCTTTTGCTTCCTCCTGAAGCTGGCAGAGAACCACAACCAAAAGCAAAACTCCTTACCTCTACCGACCCTTCCACGGATGAGAAACTCCAGACGAAAGACAAGCAGAGCGATCCTTGAGCAACCCTTGTGAATCCCCTCACAAGCTCCCCCTCACAAGATCCTCTCTCTCTCCCTCTCTCTATTTCTCTCCTCAAGGTCTTCTCAGGTCAAGGCAGCAGCCAAAGGTCTCTTAAAAACGTTGAAGAAGAACTCTTTAAATAGAAGAGCTCAAGAGGAGCTCATTAATTGCAAGTAGCCGACTTTATCGTCCCGGCCGATATGGACATCGGCCTGGCCTATTAGTACAAATCAAGGAAGATCGGCCAGAGCACAGCCCTGGGAACAGTCCTGGACGATTTAAATTTGGCTTGATCGTCCAGGCCGATCTCACGATCGTCCTGGCCGATTAGTTCAAATCAGAGGTAAATCGTCCTGAGCATAGCCCTGGGAACAGTCCTGGCCGATTGAAATTTGGCTTGATCGTCCAGGCCGATCTCACGATCGTCCTGGCCGATTAGTTCAAATCAGAGGTAAATCGTCCTGAGCATAGCCTTGGGAACAGTCCTGGCCGATTGAAATTTGGCTTGATCGTCCAGGCCGATCTCACGATCGTCCTATACGATATGATCGTATCAATCATCCTTAATTACTCCCTTGATTTCCTGATCAATTAAGGCATAATTTGGTAATTTCGTCCAGGCCGATCCTGGAATCGTCCTGGACGATAATTTAAAAATTTAGTATAATTAAACTGTCTAAGGCGGCTATCTCTTTCTATTTTGAGCTTATCGTCCTGGCCGATACACGTATCGTCCAGGCCGATATGTTAATGTCGGCTGCCTTAATTAAGAATCCTTAATTAGACTTTCTGTTTTAAGCTGATCGTCCCGGACGATATAAATATCGTCCGGGCCGATGTGGGTAAAAACAGAATTTCTAAGCCTCTCAAGTGTGTGTGTGAAGGGTTACTTAGCATCAGTCTTTTTGATTATTACAAGTAGACTCAAAAGGTGAAAAATAAAATTACAGACTGACTCAACCCTAAACCTACGCGATCCTGGACTTGGCTTCCTCTTGATCGTCCGATCTTCGATTCCTGAAAAGTTAGAAGCAACAAGTAGTCCAAGAGAGATAGTGTTTGTCAATCATCAAAACATAAGCCATGAAAATAGTTTGCAACAATCTCCCCCTTTTTGATGATGGCAAACCACTACGAAAACAGATGGAAAAAAAATTCAGGATTGATGTAAAAAAGAACCTCATAAACTTCTCCCCCTTTTGACATATCAAAAAGGAGGATTCAAGAAAGCAGAGCGAAGAGACCCTTTTTTTTTTTTTTTTTTTAATCAAGGCATGAACATGATAGCATTCCATGTGATTGAAAAAATTTGTGAGTTAATGTGTTAATAAGCTCATCAATCTATAGAGTTAGAATATCCGATCATGGCTACCCTTAGCTCAGACATTTTTTAGGGTAGAATTGTCTTTTGAAATCAATGACCTAACTCAAGAAATTAATTGGTTATGAGAAAAAAGAGGAATTTACTTATTACTTGGCTTAAGAAAAACTATCTTCATACAATAATGAGGTAGAGTAAATTTATCACAATCGCAATTTAATCGAAGTCAAATCTTTGATAACCAACACTTCTAAGTTCTAAAAGATTTAAAAAGAGAGAGTAGCTTGTTTTGGAGTGGGCTCATTTTATGCCTCTTGACAATTGGTTGGCGCACTGCGCATCTTTTGATACACTTTGTGTATTCTATATTTTTCAATTTGGCGCTTTGTGCATCTTTTATTGGCATCATTGGCCTTTTTTTTTTTTTTTTGCAAGCTATAGTCTATTTTATGATCTTTTAAAGACAAAGTTGTGAATAGATCTTCTCATATATTAGAGAATAGGAGCACTCTCTCTAACCAAAGGAAGAGTTATCACAAGCAGAATCAATAATCAAGGACAAGAATAACGAGCAATTTTGATGTGAAAAAAAAAAAACTTTAAACATTATAAGTATAAGATAGAGTTTTTGAAGCAAGTTTAAGAAAAGATCGCAATTTCATAAACAATCTTTAACTTGAGAGAGATTTTTGATTAAAGAAGATAACTATGCCACTAAAATAGGTTAGAGAAAGAGACAATCACAAAATATTTCTACCATCTAAGAGATTGAGTAGATAAAAACATATTGACTACAAATTCCCAAAAGCAAGGACAAGGAATATAATACCATATTAGCCATGATTTTGAAAACTAAGTAAAAAAGACAAAAGAAAGAAAAAAAAAGTAAAACACACAAAAAGAACTAAAACAACAAAACAGGAAACAAAAGTAAAAGAAAGAAAAATAAAAGAAAGTAAAAAGTTTCATGCATTTATATCAATCACACCCAACCTGGTCCTTAAAGAGCTGAAAGTATCGAAGGCCAGTGGTTTAGTAAAGATGTCTGCTAGTTGATTTTCAGTTGTCACATGGTGTAACTCAATGTCTCCCTTAGTCACATGATCTCTAATGAAGTGATGCCTAATGTCAATGTGTTTAGTCCTTGAATGTTGGATAGGATTCTTAGAGATGCATATGGCACTAGTATTGTCACAAAAGATTGAGATGGTACTTACATGTAATCCTAAATCCAATACCTGTTGTTTCAACCAAAGGACTTGGGCCACACAACTTCCAAGAGCAATGTATTCAGCTTCAGCAGTGGAAAGAGCAACAGAGTTTTGCTTCCTACTAGACCAAGAGACCAAAGATTGTCCAATGAATTGACAAGTTCCAGAAGTTCTCTTTCTATCCACCTTGCATCCTGCAAAATCAGAGTCAGAAAAACCAATAATCTCAAAAGAAGTGCTATGTCTAGGGTACCAAATCCCTAATCCTTGTGTCCCCAAAAGATATCTAAAAATTCTCTTAACAGCAGTCAAGTGGGACTCCTTAGGGTCAGCCTGAAACCTAGCACAAAGGCAAGCACTAAACATGATGTCAGGTCGGCTCGCAGTCAAGTAAAGTAAAGATCCAATCATGCCTCTATACTTCTTCTGATCAACAGACTTACCACTTGGGTCTTTATCCAATGGAGCACTAAAAGTCATGGGAGTGTTAATTGGCTTGGCTTTGTCCATCTCATATTTCTTCAAAATGTCCTTTATGTATTTTGTTTGATTTAGAAAAGTTCCATCCTCCAATTATTTTATGCTAAACCCCAAAAAGTTGGACAACTCTCCCATCAAACTCATCTCAAACTCTTTACTCATTGTTTTAGAAAAATTATCACACAAATTTTTATTAGAAGATCCAAAGAGTATATCATCCACATAAATCTGAACAATGAGTAAATCATCTCCAACTCTCTTAAGAAAAAGGGTGGTGTCTACACTTCCCTTGACAAACTCCCTCTCTAGTAAGAATGTGCTAAGCCTCTCATACCAAGCTCTTGGTGCCTGCTTTAAACCATACAATGCCTTTTTTAATTTAAATACATGATTTGGAAATTGGGAGCTTTCAAAACCTGGAGGTTGTTCTACAAACACATCTTCTTTTATCTCCCCATTTAAAAAGGCACTCTTGACATCCATTTGAAAAAGCTTAAATCCTTTATAACAGGCAAAGGCTAATAGCACCCTAATGGCTTCCAATCTAGCTACAGGGGCAAAAGTCTCCTCAAAGTCTATCCCTTCTATTTGATTGTACCCCTTAGCCACCAACCTTGCTTTATTCCTCACCACCACTCCTGAATCATTCACTTTGTTCTTAAAGACCCACTTTGTTCCAACTACCCTTTGTCCTTTAGGTCTTTCCACAAGTTCCCAAACATCATTCCTAACAAATTGATTCAATTCTTCTTGCATTGCTAAAATCCAAAACTCATCAGAAAGGGCTTGGTTAATGGTGGTAGGTTCAGTCATAGAAATAAAAGCAGAGTGGTTCACCTCCTTCCTAAGTCCATGTCTAGTCTTAACTCCACTAGAAGGGTCTCCTAAGATCAAATCCTTGGGGTGACTTGTAGAGTATCTCCATTCTCTAGGCAAAGTGTGTGAATTTTCCCCCCTTTCAACAAAGTTCTCTATTCCTTGGGTGACACCTTCTACTCCTTCATTACTTGGGTGCTCACACCCCTTCCCCAAATTCTCTACTCCACTAGTAATCTCTCTAATATCATCATCTTCTATTCCATGTTTCTTAGGCTCAGACTCATCAAAAACTACATGAGTTGTCTCTTCCACCATTAAAGTTCTCTTGTTAAACACCCTAAAAGACTTCCCAACAATAGAATATCCCAAGAATACTCCCTCATCAGATTTAGGATCAAATTTTCCCAAGTGAGATTTCCCATTGTTGTGAATGAAAACTTTACAACCAAAGACATGAAGGTGGGAAAGATTGGGTGTCCTACCCTTAAGGATCTCATAGGGTGACTTTTCTAATTGGCTCTAACATTCACCATATTCAACACATAACAAGCTGTGTTAACTGCTTCAGCCCAAAAGTATTTTGGAAGTGAATACTCAGCAAGCATGGCTCTAGCGGCTTCTACCAAGGTCCGGTTCTTCCTTTCAGCTACCCCATTCTGCTGAGGGGTCCTGGGAGCTGAGAAATTGTGACTAATCCCCTTTTCCTCACAAAAAACTCCAAATCTTTCATTTTCAAATTCTCCCCCTTGATCACTATGGATGGTCAAAATCTCACAACCTAGCTTCTTCTGAATCCAAGTAGAAAAAGTTCTAAACTCCTCAAAAGACTCATTTTTATGTGAAAGAAATCTAGTCCAAGTGAACCTTGAGTAGTCGTCAACAATCACAAACCCATAGACTTTCCCTCCCAAACTAGCCGTGCTAATGGGTCCAAATAAATCCATGTGAAGGACTTCTAAAGGTCTAGAGGTGCTAATGTCCTTGATGGGGTGAAACGTGGAGTGGACTTGCTTTCCTAGTTGACAGGCATCACAAAGGTGGTCTTTTGTAAACTTAAGTTTGGGGACACCTCTAACTAGTTCTTTTTAGATCACTTTCCTAAGGGTTTTCATACTTGCATGACAAAGCCTCCTGTGCCACAACCAAGAATCATCAATCACAGTTTTTAAGCAAAAAGAAGCAGCACATTCAATGTTATTTAAATCAAGCATGTAGACGTTGTTGATCCTCTTTCCCTGCAAAATAGTGTTGTTACTTAAACTTACAATGCATGAATCCGTAAAGAATTATACGATGAAGCCTTTGTCACAGAATTGACTGATGCTGAGCAAGTTGTGCTTTAATCCATCTACAAGCAAAACATTTTCAATCATAAGGTTCTTAGAATTACCAATTATACCTGCTCCTACCACCTTCCTGGTGGTGTTGTCTCCAAGGGTAACCTTGCCTCCAGTCCTGGACTCGAGTACAACAAACTGGCTAGCGTCACCAGTCATATGTCGAGAGAATCCACTGTCCAGGTACCACATACTCTCACGAGGTCTTTTGTGAGAGCCTTCCTGCAAAAATTATGAAATGTTAGTTTTAGGAACCCAAGCAGGTTTGGGTTCCTTCTTATGAAGAGAAGAATGCAATGCATGTGTGGTATGCTGTGGATTATGCACCTTAGGTCTCCACACCCAATGTGTACTATGGTGAATTATGCAAGTGTGTGAAATATGTCCTAGCATGCCACATGAAAAACATCTAACTCCAGGAAAGGGATTTCTTAAATGATTTGAGTTATAATGCCTCTTCCAAGGTTTTGGCAATTGATCAAAAGTAGAAGTCATCCGATTTTTCTTATATGCTTCTAAATCATTTTGAATTTTCAAATTTGTGCTTTTTAAAACTTCATTTTCAATCCTCAAATTTTTCTCTTTCTCCTTAGACTTCTTAAAATCTGATTCAAGTGATGTGTGTGATATTTTTATTGCATCAAGTTCTTCAACTAACTCATCATGATTTTTATTTAATTCATCAAATTTATCAAGTAAAGTCATGTGATTTGAATCAATTGTTTGATGATCTTTAATCAAAATTTCATGCTCTTTTTGTAGATTTAAAAATTCTATTTTCAAGCTAGCATGAGTTTTCTTTAGTTTTCTATATGATGCATGAATTTTTTCTGAAACTTCAAGAAGTTGGTCGTAGGAAAGTTCACATACCTCTTCTTGATCGCTTTGGTCTTTTCCCATGAAACACAAGTTTGTAGTTTCTTCCTCTGATTCAGTCTCAGAGGAGTCAGTACCAGATTCTGCCAAAAAGCTCCTTTGGTTTTTCTTTTTGTCCTCCCTAGACTTATCTTTCTTCTCTCTTCTTCCTTTGCTTGATTGATCTCTAAGTGTAGGGTAGTCAGTTCTCACATGTCCAGGCTTCCTGCATTCAAAACAAACAACATCAGAAGATTCTTTAATATGTTTATGATCCTTACCTTTTCTCCAACTTTGATGATGCTTTTGTTTCTTCCTTAGAAAGCTTTTGAATTGCTTTGTGATGAAGGCAATTTCATCGCTTTCAGACCCGAAAGATTCAGAATCCGATTTGTGCGCCTTTAGTGCGATTGTTTTCTCCTTTTTCTTCTCACCTGCATCAAGATTTCTTTGATTCACACCTTGCTCGTAAGCAATGAGTGAGCCAAGTAAGTTATCAATGGAATAAGTATTCAAATCTTTTGATTCAGTGATTGCAGTTATTTTTGCATCATAAGACGAAGGCAAGCATCTCAAAATCTTGTTAACTTTTTCATAATTTGAAAGCTCTTTTCCTAGTGCATGCAATGAAGTAACAATCTAAGTAAACCTAGTGTACATGTCAGAAATCGATTCATGAGGTTTCATACAAAAAAGTTCGTAGTCATGCAAGAGAAAGTTCAAACGGGTTTGCTTAACTTCATTAGTACCTTCATAGGTGATGCATAATTTATCCCAAATCTCTTTACCAGTTTTGCAAGTTGAAACACGCATGTAATCTTCAGATTTCAAAGCACAGAAAAAATAGTTCAAACATTTTGCATTTAACTGAGCCAAATCACGTTCATCGAGAGTCCATTCAGTAAAAGCAACTTCAGTTTTAATACCATTAATTTCATGAGAAGGTGGAGAATAACCTTCTTGAATAAGCATCCACATGCGATAATCAGTAGATTGTAAAAACGTTGACATGCGGGTTTTCAAAAAATCAAAAGGTAAGTTGTCAAATAGAGGAGGTCGTGTAATCGAATAACCTTCAGTAGTGTTTCTATTTCCTATGTTAGCCATGGATCAAATTCAAAAAGTTTTCAAACTTAATTTTTCGAATCCCGCTCTGATACCACTTGAAAGTTCGTTCGGGATGTTAAGCCCTATGAACTTAGTCCCAAGCTAACCAAGAGGGGGGGTGAATTGGTATTTTAAAAAATCTTTGAGACAAAGAAATAAATTCACAAACCAAATCACACCACCAAACCAAATTCGGAATTTAAAAGTGCGGAAGCAAAAATAAGAACACAAGATTTATAGTGGTTCGGTCGACTAGAACTACGTCCACTCCTTGGAGGCACCCTCCAAGTATTGCACTACAAAACGTGACTCTCCTTTAGCCCCCACAGCTAGGCGGAGAAGCCCTCACAAGAAACTCCTTTTTGCCACCCCGGCAAGGCAGAGAACCTATCTCCTTTTGCTTCCTCCTGAAGCTGGCAGAGAACCACAACCAAAAGCAAAACTCCTTACCTCTACCGACCCTTCCACGGATGAGAAACTCCAAACGAAAGACAAGAAGAACGATCCTTGAGCAACCCTTGTGAATCCCCTCACAAGCTCCCCCTCACAAGATCCTCTCTCTCTCCCTCTCTCTATTTCTCTCCTCAAGGTCTTCTCAGGTCAAGGCAGCAGTCAAAGGTCTCTTAAAAACGTTGAAGAAGAACTCTTTAAATAGAAGAGCTCAAGAGGAGCTCATTAATTGCAAGTAGCCAACTTTATCGTCCCGGCCGATATGGACATCGGCCTGGCCTATTAGTACAAATCAAGGAAGATCGGCCAGAGCACAGCCCTGGGAATAGTCCTGGACGATTTAAATTTGGCTTGATCGTCCAGGCCGATCTCACGATCGTCCTGGCCGATTAGTTCAAATCAGAGGTAAATCGTCCTGAGCATAGCCCTGGGAACAGTCCTAGCTGATTGAAATTTGGCTTGATCGTCCAGGCCGATCTCACGATCGTCCTGGCCGATTAGTTCAAATCAGAGGTAAATCGTCCTGAGCATAGCCTTGGGAACAGTCCTGGCCGATTGAAATTTGGCTTGATCGTCCAGGCCGATCTCACGATCGTCCTATACGATCTCACGATCGTCCTATACGATATGATCGTATCAATCATCCTTAATTACTCCCTTAATTTCCTGATCAATTAAGGCATAATTTGGTAATTTCGTCCAGGCCGATCCTGGAATCGTCCTGGACGATAATTTAAAAATTCAGTATAATTAAACTGTCTAAGGTGGCTATCTCTTTCTATTTTGAGCTTATCGTTCTGGCCGATACACGTATCGTCCAGGCCGATATGTTAATGTCGGCTGCCTTAATTAAGAATCCTTAATTAGACTTTCTGTTTTAAGCTGATCGTCCCGGACGATATAAATATCGTCCGGGCCGATGTGGGTAAAAACAGAATTTCTAAGCCTCTCAAGTGTGTGTGTGAAGGGTTACTTAGCATCAGTCTTTTTGATTATTACAAGTAGACTCAAAAGGTGAAAAATAAAATTACAGACTGACTCAACCCTAAACCTACGCGATCCTGGACTTGGCTTCCTCTTGATCGTCCGATCTTCGATTCCTGAAAAGTTAGAAGCAATAAGTAGTCCAAGAGAGATAGTGTTTGTCAATCATCAAAACATAAGCCATGAAAATAGTTTGCAACAAACTTTTTAATAAAGACAAACTAAAACAAACACTAAAAATAAATACTAACACAACAAAATATTTAAAACAAAGAAAACAAAGACAAAATCACAGACTCTAAAATAAACTCATTCAAAACACTCAAAAATCACAAAATTCAAAACAAAAAATCAAAGACAAATAACTAAGAAAACGTAAATATCAATGTTGCAAAAACATTTTTATTTAAGCATTCAAATCAATAACACCAAGCCTTGTTCTTAATGTACTGAAGGTATCAAAAGCTAAAGGTTTTGTAAAAATGTCTGCAAGTTGATTTTCAGTTGAAGCATGTGTGAGTTCAATTTCTCCCTTGGATACATAATCCCTTATGAAATGATGCCTTATATCAATGTGTTTGGTTCTAGAATGTTGAATAGGATTTTTGGAAATGTAAATAGCACTAGTATTGTCACAATAAATTGGAATAGTGCCTATAGTTAATCCTAAATTAATCAACTGTTGTTTTAACCAAAGTACTTGTGCCACACAACTTTCTAATGCAATGTATTATGCTTCTGTAGTAGATAGGGCTACTGAATTTTGTTTTCTATTGGACAAAAAAACTAATGAATTTCTAATGAATTCACATGTTCTAGAATTGCTTTCTCTATCCACTCTACAGGCTGCAAAGTCAGAATCTGAATAACCAATAATTTCAAATGAAGAGCTAAACTTAGGATACCAAATTCCTAAGTTTTGAGTTCCTAGCAAGTATCTTAAAATCCTTTTCACTGCTGTCAAATATGATTCTTTTGGATCTGATTGAAATCTAGCACATAAGCAAACACTGAACATTATATCTGGTCGGCTAGCAGTCAAGTAAAGCAAAGATCCAATAATCCCTCTATATTTCTTTTGATCAACAGATTTTCCCTTAAGGTCCTTATCCAACTGAACTGAGGAACTCATGGGTGTACTAACAGGTTTAGTATTGTCCATTTCATATTTGTTGAGGATGTCCTTAATATATTTAGTTTGACTAAGAAATGTTCCTTCCTCAAGTTGCTTAATGCTAAAACCTAGAAAGTAATTTAAATCTCCCATTATACTCATTTTAAATTCACTGCTCATTGTTTTAGAAAAATCATCACAAAGATTTTTATTTTAAGATCCAAAAATGATATCATCCACATAAATTTGAACAATGAGTATATCCTTTCTAAATTTCTTTACAAAAATAGTTGTATCCACACTTCCTTTTTCAAAAGATCTTTCAAGTAGGAAGGTGCTCAACCTCTCATACCAAGCTCTAGGTGCCTATTTCAATCCATATAATGCCTTCTTTAACTTAAAAACATGATTTAGGTATTTTGAATTTTCAAAGCCCGGAGGTTGTTCTACAAAAACATCTTCTTCAATAACCCCAATTAAAAACGCACTTTTGACATCCATTTGAAATAATTTAAAACCTTTAAAATAGGCAAAGACTAGTAAAACCCTAATTGCTTCAAGTCTAGCTACAGGGGCAAAGGTCTCCTCAAAATCAATCCCTTCAATTTGATTATACCCCTTAGCAACTAATATAGCATTATTTCTAATAACTAAAGTTCTTTTGTTGAATACCCTATAAGATTTTCCAACACTTGAATATCCAACAAAAATTTTTTCATCTGATTTTGGATCAAATTTTTCTAAGGTAGATTTCCCATTGTTATGTATGAACACCTTGCAACCAAAAACATGCAAATGTGACAAGTTAGGTGTTCTACCTTTTAGCAACTCATAGGGTGTTTTATTTAAATTTGATCTCACATTCACCCTATTCGGAACATAACATGCAGTGCTAACCGCCTCAGCCCAAAAATATCTAGGAATTGAGTATTCTGCCTACATTGCTCGGGTGGCTTCTATTAATGTTCTATTTTTCCTTTCAACTACCCCATTTTGTTGAGGGGTTCTAGGTGCAGAAAAATTGTGATCAATCCCTTCTTCTTTACAAAAAATTTTAAATCTTTCATTTTCAAATTCTCCTCCATGATCACTTTGTAAAGAAATTATTTCACATCCTAGTTTTCTTTGAATCCAAGTTGAAAAATTTCCGAATTCCTCAAATGATTCACTTTTATGAAAAAGAAATCTAACCCAGGTGAATCTTGAGAAATCATCCACTATAACAAATCTGTATACCTTCCCTCCTAGACTTACAGTTCCTACTGGTCCAAAAAGATCCATGTCAAGAATTTTCAAAGGTTTACTGGTCCTAAGATCTTTATTGGACTTAAAAGAGGACTTCACTTATTTTCCTAATTGACATGCATTACAAAGGTGGTCCTTAGTAAAGTCTAGTTTTGGTATACCTCTCACTAAGTTCTTTTGGGTAATTCTCCAAAGGTTTTTCATACTAGAATGACAAAGTCTCCTATGCCAAAGCCATGATTCATCAGAAACAGTTTTTAAACAAAAAGTAGTAGGAGATAGAATAGAATTCAAATCTAGCATGTAAACATTATTAACCCTTTTTCCATTTAAGACTTCTTTTCCATTTAGGCTTAATATGCAGCTAGTAGGTAAAAATTTCACATTATAGCCCTTATCACATAGCTGACTTATACTTAACAGATTATGTTTTAAGCCTTCAACCAATAACACATTATCTATGAAAAAGTTTTTGAAATTTCCAATCATACCTGATCCAACCATTTTTTTTGTGGTATTATCTCCAAGTGTAACCTTGCCTCTATTCCTGGCTTCCAGCGATATGAATTGAGCAGTATCTCCAGTCATATGCTTTTAACATCCGCTGTCCAGGTACCATATGCTCCCACGAGGTCTTGTGTGAGAGCAATCTTCTTCTTGATCTGAGTTATCTACATTGTCTTCCATTAAGCAAAGATTGGTGACTTCTTCTTCTTTTTCAGTCTCAGATGAGTCTGAAGCTGAGTCCGCCCAAAAAGCTCTTTAAAATTTCTTCTTGCCCTTCTTTACCATTGGTTTCTCCTCTACCTTCTCCTTGCTAGGAGTGGCTTTGAGATTTGGGCAATCAGTCTTGATATGACCTGGTTTCCTGCATTCATAACAAATTACTTCATTAGAAACCTTGCCACTTCTGTTAAACTTACCTCTGTTCCATTGCTGGCGTCTCTTCTGCTTCCTCTTTAAAAAGCTTATGAATTTTCTAGTCATTAGTGCAATATCATCTTCATCCTCAGGTTGTGAGTGTTCACTTTCTGACTCTTCCACCTTTAGTGCAATATTTTTCTCCTTTCGTGGTTCACCTGCATCAATCTTTCTTTGACTTACTCCTTGCTCATAAGCAATGAGTGAACCAAGAAGATTGTCAATAGAGTAAATGTTAAGATCTTTAGACTCTATAATTGCAGTAATTTTAGCATCATAAGCAATAGGTAAACATTGAAGTACTTTATTGACCATTTCAGCATTTGTTAATTTCCTACCAAGTGCATGCAAAGAAGTGACAATTTGTGTTAATCTTGTGTATATGTCAGAAATAGATTCATTAGGTTTCATGCGAAACAATTCATAGTCATGTAACAAGATATTGAGTCTTGATTGTTTAACCTCATTTGTCCCTTCATAAATTATACAAAGTCTATCCCATATGTCTTTTCCGCTTTTGCAAGTGGAAACCCGCATGTAGTCTTCAAATTTTAAAGCACAAAAGAAACTATTTAAACATTTGGCATTTAATTGTGCTAAGTCACGTTCTTCTATAGTCCAATATGTATAAGGTGTTTCTACCCTAACTCCATCAACTAATCTAGTTGGTTTTGTGTAACCTTCCTGGACTAGCATCCACATGCGATAATCAAGTGACTGTAAGAAAGTAGACATGCGTGTTTTCCAAAAATCAAAAGGAATATTATCAAACAGTGGAGGTCTAGTGATAGAGTAACCTTCATATGTGTTTCGGTTTCCGAATGTAGCCATCTACGTTAATCAAAAAGTAGTTCAAACTTATGATTTTGAAACGAAGCTCTGATACCACTTGTTGAATCTAGTAATTAGGTTGTTAAGCCTAAGTTAATGTCCCAAAGGCTACCAAGAGGGGGGGTGAATTGGTAGTTTAAAAAATTTTAAGCCCTCTTTTAAAATTATGTTGAACCGAAATAAAAATTGTTTCTTTTAAGTTTTGTAGAAAAAGTTTTTCAACCACAGAGTTTTTAAGACTAAGAATTAAAATGCGGAAACGTAAAAACAGTAAAGTAAATGACACCAGATTTATAGTGGTTCGGTCTAAAACCAGACCTACATCCACTCCTCAGAGGCACCCTCTGAGTATTGCACTAATACCAATAGTGACTCTCCTTTTGCACCCACAGCAAGGCAGAGAAGCCTTTACAACACACTCTTTTCACCACTCCCCGGTGCGGCAGAGAACCGTCGTCCTTTTACACAATCCACAGTGTTGGCAGAGAACCGTCGTTCTTTCACACTCTCCTATTATAGGCAGAGAACCCTTCGGCTGTTCACACTTTCTAAGTGTAGGCAGAGAACCCTTCGGCTATTCACACTCTCCTAGTGTAGGCAGCAAACCCTTCGGCTATTCACACTCTCCAAGTGTAGGCAGCGAACCCTTCGTCTGTTCAAACTCTCCAAGTGTCGGCAGAGAACCGGATCTCCTTGACAGATCTTCTCACAAGAATCTAGAAGGAAGAAGGAAAAGAGTGAAGTAATCACAATTCACAAGTAGGGACTCTTACCTTTGAAATCCAAGTGAAGCCTTCTCGCTCCAATGGTAGGAATCCTCCTTTGAATGCTCTCTTCCACTCTCTCCTTGACTATTCTCTCAAGAGACACGAAAATCAAATGACAAAAAGATTGGGTGGCAGTCTAATTTGGACTATTTATATAAAAGACAAGAAAAACCGCCCAAAAACTGTAAGTATTCAATTCTGTACGCAGTGGATCGTCCCGTACGATCGTGGATCGTCCTGGACGATTTTACTTAAACGATTTACAACGACCCCATTTGTATATGTGTACGAAATGTCTTCGTACAGATGATTGTCCCGTACAAACTAGGTTCGTCCGGTACGAACGGTTAATACTAGGTCGGATCTAGAAACTGCTGAAAACCGTTCTAAGTTGGTTAATCATTTGGATGAAAATTTATTCGTCTAAATGAAATTTTTACAGAGGACCGATCGTCCTAGACGATTATTCATTTTGTATGGATGAAAATTTTCTAGAGGACCAATCGCCATGGACGATAATTTAATTTCGTCTGGGCGAACATTTTCCAGAGACCAGATCGTCCTGGACGATTATTAATTTTGTCTGGACAAAAATTTTTCAGAGGACCAATCGCCATTGACGATAATTTAATTTTGTCTGGACGAAAAATTTTACAGAGAACCAATCGTCCTGGATGATTGTAAAATTCGTCCTGGATGAATAGGACTTAGAAAAATTTTTAAGCAAGTTCCTATTCGTTCCATGTGCTCAATAGGAGATAACTGTCTGATCGTCCCGTACGAATGTATATCGTCCAGTACGATCAGTATAAATTTTTTATGATCTCCTCATGTGTGTGTGTATGTTTTTATTCACTCAATTACAATCACTCCATTTCAATTTAATTTCAAAGAAATGCAAACTTCAAATTTTACAAAGTATCTCATTCTGAATTTGATTTGAAGTCTTCGTAGTTTGGAGTTCGTTTTTCCTGAAATGTTAGTACACACAATAGCAAATACAAATCTTCTAAAATTGTTAGGAGATAATTACACATTTGAACAATAATGTTTGGAATCATCAAAACTACATAAGTTGCAAAAATGTAAAGCATTCAAATAGCAACTATCTTAACAAAGAAAACTACCAATAACAGACATAGAGCCATAGATTAAGATAAGCATAGGCGTCATGAAACAACCAGCCAAATATCTCATAAAACTAAAACCATGTTACCTAAACATAGCAGGATAATAAATGGTACCCTCACACATCATATAACTACAGAAATGACTCAGCAAACATAACACCCCACAAAAATTATTTAAAAAATGAAAGCTCGTGTCAATCTTCCCAACCAGCCTGACCAATTAAATCACTCAGGTCTCCTTAAACACCTGGATTACAGAATAGACCTAGAAAACCAAAGCAGATGCCTCAAAGAATCCATATGACACCCACCAAAAATTATGAGTAAGCCACAACCACAATACATTCACATAATATAAGAAAAGAATATACCTTGCAGCCAAAGAACGACACAAAATCAAATAACAGGAAGGAAGTAGAAAGTACCACCAGTGAATCATGTGACATTCAGTCATATTCCCACAAAGAGTTAAAACCATAGTCCTCCCAAAGTAATAGGTCCTCCTCCAAAAAATTAGATCAACCAAACCAACCCAAACATCAAGCCATGAGTAGACGTGAAAATAGAACAACCATAAGGCCCAACAACTAATCAAAGTACCCAACGAACACCAAGAAATAATGGTGTAGATCCAAAAAATAGTAACCATAACAAAAGAAAGATAGTTAAAAAGGCAGAGAGGCTCGGACAAGAGAAGCTCATGAATGAATGAATCACACAAACAATACAGGGTAAAGTAAGGTAGTTGCAAAAGGACAAGCTAAGACAGGGACTAAGACTTAAAGAGCTCATAATACCATTAATGAAAAAAGCCTCATTAGGAAACTCCACATGCCACTCCATCCTACCTTTAGGCTCTGCCAAGAACACCTTAAAAGAACCCTTCCAACAAAGCATACAACCATTGTGAAGATAACAAAAAATGTCCATCAAATCAACTAAAATAACCAGGCCTAAATAGCATAAACAGATAACCATAATACAAACCAAAATCCTAGGAACCAGCCACCAGATACCAGCAACAACCAACATCCATTTCAAACCAACAACAACATCAACCCATCATCAAATCCCAGCTATAGTCTCACAGTTACCCCCAGCAAACCAATAACTGAAGGTAGGATAGAAATAATGGAAATAACCACCAGCAATATAACTAGTGAAAGTACAGCTCAAGTCTAAGACCACAAAGACCTCAGCTAAAGTGGAAGACACGATATGAAACCAGCAATAACTAACAAACAACCAAACAAAGGAACACCAAAACATAAGAAAGGGATCCATACAACGGAAAGAACCCCTAAGATGTAAAAGGAAACCAAACAAAAAAAGAAAGACAACCATCCAGCCATGAATCCAATCAGTAAGAGGCATCATACGACAGTAGAAAAAAAAACCCAGGAAGTAAAATTGAGATGATCCTCAGCCATAGAGGTTGCCTAACCATTAAAAGTAGGACCCAAAATAATTAAAACAGGGACAACACTAATTGGAAGCAAGAAAAACCAAGGAGCCCAAAAATAAAAAACAAACCAGCAACCAAAAATCTAGAGCCAGCAAACCACCCAACATAACTCCCAGTAAAACAACCTGTTAAGCTCTAACATAAGAAAAACCACACGCATCAAGAAAAAACAAACCACGAAGGGCCACAAGAATGGAAGACCAAATAACATCAGAAAAACAATCTTGACTACAACCCAGTTAGCAAGCCAAGAAGCACAACCATTGCCTTCCTTGCTAACATGGTGAAATGACGAGTTTAAAAACAGCAACAAATTTATAATTTCTCGCATAGGGTAGAAAAGATTCAGGCTACATCACATTTCCTCATCAGCTTGAAGAAAATGAAAGTCATAATTAGAACTCACTTCAACATACAAGTTAGTTAAATTAAGAGGGATGCACAACTGAATAGTTAGCTTGAAAAGAATGGCCATAGTTATCGCAAAAAAATAGTTACCATTATGAACAGGTCAAGCAAAAGCAATAATAAGTTCTCGTTTACTATCTCTGATAGCACCACCACAACCCACTAAAAAATCACAACTAGCACCCTCCACATTCAATTTAAGGAAATTAATACGGGGTTTGTTCCAATAGATATTGTTAGCCTGAAAATCATAGGGATACCCCTCCAAGTTAATCCCAAACATAGTGGCCACAAAATAGTAGTTTTTGAAATTCTTAAGAGAAATCAGTTTAACAGCCATAAGAGATAAAATCTTATCCTTCACCCTATTAATACATTAAGATGGTTCATCTGCACATCACTGAAAAGGGAGTTATTCCTTTCTAACCAAAGAAACAAAAGAATGAGAGAAGGAATAACATTATGAATGTGCCCCTTAGAATTAATAAACCAAACCTTGAGCATAGACTTAAGAGAGAGATGGTTATTAAAATAATTTAACTGAAATAAATCATCAAAATAAACCCAAGTTCTAACATCAATAGGGCCAAAAATAAAAACATAATGCATAGTCTCCATGTGATAAAAACATTGACACATTGAAGCCATAATAAAACCTTTTTTTGGTAGGATTGTTATGAGTGGGTAAAAATCTATGCAATAATCTCCAAATAAAAATAGACATAATAGAAGGAATGCTCTTATGCCAAATATAATTAAAAATATTATCAAAATTACCTTTATGTCTAAAAGTATGCTAAGCACTCTTTAAGTTGAAACCACCATCTTTAGATAAGTCATATAAGACAATATCCTTAGAATCAGTGTTGGTAGGGAGGTTTAAAATTAGGTGAATAATGCAATTAGAAACCACATTAGTGAGTTTGTCATAATCCAAACAATTACCATTGAAAAAGGAATAGACCTTAATCGAAGTAGTAGAATAAGAATTTAATTTAGAGTTAATAGAGTGTTTACATAACCACCGATCTTGCCAGAAGAAAATATGACCATCACCAAGCCCCCAAGAAATAAAATGCTCCACATCCCATTTAACCTTGCAAAGCCTTTTCCAAACTCTAGAGTCACCTTGTTTAGAAAAATAATTAGTAGGATGTTTGCCAATACAATACTTGGAAATCATAAAATTAGCCCATAGAATAGTTTTAGTGCGCAAATTATACCACAGTTTAAAAGAAAAAGCCTTAGCAAGATCATTAAAATTCTTACAACCAAGACTACCTTCAGCCAAAATAACACAAAACTTCTCCCAAGAAGCCCAATTGATTTTAGAACTAAAAGAAATACCTTTCCAAAAGAACTTGTTAATAAGCTTATGGACCCTATTACAAACAGCTTGGCTTTGAAAAATAGTTTAATAACTATAAACCGGTAAGGTGCAGCGAACACTTTTGATAAGTGTAAGTCTACCACCAAAGCTAAGGAAATTGGAGACCCAAGATAAAAGTTTATTATGGACAAAGGCAATAAGATCATCAAACAAAAAGGTTCTTCTCCTCCCATTAATAAGAGGAACAATTTGATATTTAATGGGCAATTGAGCATGAGTAAAGCCACTAAGATCTTTAATAGATAAAATATAGTCATTAAAAGTACTCTTATAAGCAATGAAATAACTTTTTTTTTACTAAAGGATAAACCACTAACCAACTCAAATTGGAAAAAGAAATCCATTAGTTTTTGAATTCTATTAATAACTGCGTTAGTAAAAATAATAAAATCATCCGCAAAGCATAAATGAGATATGGGAAAACCTCCTAAAGTTCTAAAGTAAAGGACAAGATTAGCATAAAACAAATTGGTAAGACCATTAGAAAGAAATTCAGCAGTAAAAATAAAGAGAGCAGGAGAAATAGGATCACCTTGCCTTAAGCCATGAGAAGATTTGAAGAAGCCATTATTAGAACCATTCAAGATTATAGAAAAATAAACCTCTTCAATGCAGTTCTTAATAAGCTTTATAAAATCAAAGTTAAAACCAAAGAACTTTAAAGTAAGATAAAGAAAGTTTCAAATAATGTTATCATATGTCTTAGAAATATCAAGCTTTAAGGTTAAATTACCCCTCTCACCCTAACATCCAAGTCTTGCAAAACTCTTGAACCAACAAAATGTTATCTGTGATGCCCCTACCTTTCACAAAACCCATAAGATTAGGAGAAATAATTCTAGGTAAAATATAAGTAAGATGATTCATAATAATTTCATAAATCAGTTTATTTAAAAAAGTACAAACACTGATAGGTCTAAAATCATTCCAAGTGTTAGCAGCGTTGTTTTTAGGAATAAGCATAATAGAAGTGGATGCAAAAAACTTAGGTATAGGGTTACCAAAAAAGATCAAAAATAGTAATAAAAAATATTAATACCAATAATATGCCAAGCTTTTTAGATGAAAAGAGTGGTAAACCCATCAGGTCCAACAATAGAATCATTATTTATATCCAACAAAGTCTCTTTAACCTCCTCAAAAGAAGGAGGTCTAGTGAGATTGGCATTCTCGTCATGGGAAATAAGGGAAGGAATGAAAGAATGATCCATACTCGGAGCATGATTAAAAACTTTATTGAAGCATGTTTGAAAATGTTGCACAGTTAAATCAGCAACCTCCATAGAATTATCAGTGAAAGAACCATTCTCTCTTTGGATTCTATTGACACTATTTTTAATCCTTTTTCTCTTAACCAATGCATAGAAATATTTAGTATTATTATCACCTTCAACCAAGTGTTTAGCCGCAGCTTTTTGCTTCCAAAAAACCTCTTCCTGAGATTGAAAATTAAAATGGTCCTCTTTGGACTTCTTTAAAAGAGAGAAGTAAGTATCAGTATGGTCATTTTGACAAGTCAGATCTATATAATTGACAAGTTGTTCGGCTTGCAGGATATTAGAGAAACGATTCTTAAAAACATGATGGTTCAACCAATTTAAAACCTGTTTAAGCCTTTTCAGCTTAAACCATAGTCTTCTCATGCCAAAAATAGAATTATTTGGATGTCACGGAGCTTGCCAATTATTATTAACAACATCAAAAAAAGAATCATGCAATAACCACATATTTTGAAATTTAAAGTGAGAGGAAGCAATAACATATCTAAAATTGAGACTAATAAGTAAAGAAGAGTGATCATACAAAGTTCTACTAAGATGCTGCACATTGGTGGAATTAAGGGAATTATGCCAAGAGTCATTAAAGAGCACACGATCCAGCCTTTGCCACAAGTGACACCTATTCCAAGTAAAATTATTACCAACAAAACCAATATCAATTAAGTTTCAAGCTAAAATCATATTATTAAAATCCTCCATAGAACAAAAAGAAGAAGAGGAACCTCCACTTCTTTCAGAAGGGGTTAGTGATGATATTAAAGTCCCAACCAACAAGCGAAGGTAAATTGCAAAGTAGTTTTCTATTGTAAAGAGAAGAAGCAGCATACACAAAAGAAGCACAACAATGCAAATTATAAGCCTCAACATTACAATGCAAAACCAGAGTGAAATCACCAATAACATCAACTTTAAACCCGATCTTTCCAGAAAACCCAAATCTTACTAGCCACATTAGAAATAACATGATTAAAAACCAATAAATGAGAGGTGTTCTGCAATTTAGAAGAGGAAATAAGAGGCTCAAGAAGCACAAGAATAGAAAAGTAATGCACCCAACAAAGGTTCTTAACACGAATTCTAGAAGAAGGACAGACAATGCCCCTCACATTCCAAATAATAGCATTAAACATAAATAAACACTTAATGGGAAGTATGCGAGCGAGTGTTTCTAGGAGGTTGAAATGATATATGCTTAGGCTTCCTACCTCTTTTACTATGAACTTTACTAAAACTAAAATCATTATCATCCTTGGCAAAATATTTAGCAGCAATATGCATATCCTTAGTATCAGTCAAAACATCACTATTATAATAAGTAGTTGAAAAAGTCTTACTACCACTTGGGTGCTCACTTAGAGAAGTCTGTTGAGGAAATTAATTCTCCATAAACATACTATCATCCTTTATAGTATCACGATTCCTCACAACAAGAACTTCAATGCATTTAAAGATAGGATAGCCTTTCTCCATAGAGACAAATTCACCATCCTCTAAAGGGACATCATTCATCTCACCTCTTTGCAAGGCACTTGAATAGACAAAACTTCATGTTTATTTAAAGGATAAGAAGAAGTAGAGGTCAGCATAATACCATTAGACTCATAAACATTTTGATTAAAAGTGCAAGAAGGTGTTGTTTCCACAATTGCAATATTAGGAACTTCAATACTAGCCAAAGTATGCGTCATACGCTTTTCACAGTCAATAGTAGGAAAAGCAAAAGATTGAACAATAACTCCCCGATCATGATTCAATGAAACATCATTTGGAATAGAAGGAAGAGGGTCGTCCACATTGACCACCATCGGGTCCTTAAGATTCTGAGGAGGAATAGAGGTATTGTCCTCTAAATTAGCTTGAATAGGATTAGAAAAAACCTGAGCAACCACCCCCTCATTATGTTTCAGTGCATCTTGCAAAAGGAACAAAATATAGGTAAATTTTTAAACTCAATTTTTTGGAAATACCCCTTGACTTCTGACACAATCCATATCTCACTAAGGTGTTTTTTAGAGACTTATAGTTCAATAAGCACCCGAGCAACAGATGGCCTTAACACAACCACAATGGCTTGATTAGTTTGTAACGGTCTCCCAAAAATAGAAGACATACCAAAAAGAATTTGAAGATTAAAGAAGTGAAGTCTCAAATTTGGGAAAGAAATCTAAACAGGAGCAATAGGGGATTCCTTCCTAACATCAAAATTTGGAGTCCATTTAAGCAACCACATTTGACACACCTGAATATAGTAAGATCTCCTTGTGAAAATGAGACTATAATCAAGATCATTAGAAAGTTGGATAGCAAATTTTCTTTGATCAAGTAAAATAATGTGAAACGATCCAAAAAAGTTTTGGTTTAAGAAAAAAAAATTGCATATAACATCAAGGTTAGGACGTCTCAACTCGAATTTACCAAGAAGCGTCAAAGCATAAGGTGCTGCTAATTGTCAACAACTATCTTCAAATAAGAGAGCCAGATACCCTTTGAAGGAAGACTACATGAATTTCAGATTTGTAGAGCTATATGATGAACCCGCTAAAATATCTTTAAAGGATCGCAATTTCCCCTCAAAAAGAGAGGAAGATGTCAGGTTCGATGATGAAGGGGTCATCATTGCCCAACACCAAACCTCAAAATGAAGAAATAAAAATAAAATAAAATACAAAAAGCAAGAGCTAACGATTAAAAAATGCAGTGAGAAGAAGCCAAGAGAAGAGCAAACCAGCACATGAGAGGAAGCCCTAGAATCACCCAAAAATTGCCTCAGAACCTAGAACTCAAAGAGACATTAGAGCAAATCACAAGGGAGATCTAGGATTGTGGTAGCTTTTATTAAGAGAGTTGCTATTTGCATATTTTACTTTCTTTCAACTTGTATAGTTTTGATGATTGCAAATATTATTGTTTTATGTATAGTTATCTCCTTACACTTTTTGGAAGAGTTGTTTTTGCTCTTGTGTGTACTAACATTTCAAAAAAATCAAACTCCACACTACAAAGACTTCAAATCAAATTCAGCATGAGATACTCTTTGTATTTAAAAACTTGTATTTTTTCTTTGAATTAAATTTGAGAGGGAGTGATTGTAATTGAGTGAATACACACACACTTTAGGAGATCTTGAGAAATTTATACTGATCGTACGGGACAAACATAGTTCATACGGGACGATCAAGTCAGTTATCTCCTCATAAGAGCAATGGAACGAACAGGAATTGAAGAAATTTTTTTTAAGTCCTGATCGTCTAGGATGAAGTGTATTCATTCCACGACAAAATATTCTCTAGAAAATTTTCGTTCAAAAATGAAGTGTATTCGTTCCAGGATGAGTTGCTCTGTGGAGCATTTTCATCTAAGACGAAGTGTATTCATCCCGGGATGATTTGTTCTCTGGAAACATTTCGTCCAGACGAACCTATAATTCATCCCAGAACGAATTGAACCGACTTTGAAAAATTAAGTGATGTTCTACAATTTTTCGGAACCGACCTATGGAATAACTATTTGTATCGGACGTACCTAGTTTGTACGGGACGATGTGTGTGTACGAAGTTATTTCATACCCATATATATTAGGTTCATTCCAACTCACTTAAGTAAAATTGTCAAGGACAATCCACGATCGTACGGGACGATCCAATTCGTATTGACTTGAATATTTACAGTTTTTGGATGGTTTTTTGTGTCTTTCCTATAAATAGTCCAAACTAAACTGCCACATAATCTTTTTGCCTACTGATCTTTGTGCCTATTGAAAGAAGAGTCAAGGAGAGAGTGTGAGAGACTGTTTGAAGGAGATTTCTTGACATTAGAGCGTAAAATTTTCACTTGGTACTCAAAGGTAAGAGTCTTTACTTTTGGTTTGTGATTACTTCACTCTTTTCTCTCTTCCTTATAGAATTCTTGTGAGAAGATCTGTCAAGGAGATCCAGTTTTCTTCCAACACTTGGCATAGGAGACTTTGTCATTCTAGCATGAAAAACTTTAAAAGGATTACCCAAAAGAACTTAGTGAGAGGTATACCAACACTAGACTTTACTAAGGACTACCTTTGTGATGCATGTCAACTAGGAAAGCAAGTGAAGTCCTCTTTTCAATCCAATAAAGATCTTAGAACTAGTAAACCTTTAGAGATTTTGCATATGGATCTTTTTGGACCAGTTGGAACTGTAAGTCTAGGAGGGAAGGTATACGGATTTGTGATTGTGGATGATTACTCAAGATTCACATGGGTTGAATTTCTATTTCATAAGAGTGAATCATTTGAGGAATTTAGAAACTTTTTGACTTAGATTCAAAGAAAACTAGGGTGTAAAATTATTTCTATACAAACTGATCATGGAGGAGAATTTAAGAATGAGAAATTGAAGAATTTTGTAAGGAGAAAGGAATTGATCATAATTTTTCTACACCTAGAACCCCTCAGTAGAATGGGTAGTCAAAAGGAAAAACATAACATTAATAGAAGCCGCCCGAGCAATGTTGGCAGAATACTCACTTCCTAAATATTTTTGGGCTGAGGCGGTTAGCGCTACATGTTATATTTTGAATAGGGTGAATGTGAGATCTAAACTAATTAAAACATCCTATGAGTTGCTAAAAGGAAGAACACATAATTTGTCTCATTTGCATATTTTTGGTTGTAAGGTGTTTAATCATAACAATGGAAAATTTGCCTTAGAAAAATGTGATCCAAAATCTGATGAAGGAATTTTTGTTGGATACTCGAGTGTTGGAAAATCTTATAGAGTATTTAATAGAAGAACTTTGGTAATTGAAGAGACCACACATGTTGTATTTGATGAATCTAGAAATATGAAAGAGCAAAATGTTGTAGAAGATGAGATTGAGATTAAATCCCAAAAGATTGATAAAATAAATTTGGAAGAAAATGTGGAAGAAAACTTGGAGATAAAAAACCCTTTGCCTAGATATTTGAGATTTTCTAAAAACCACCCAAGGGAATTAATTATAGGTGAACCAAGTGAGGGTGTAAGGACTAGGTATGGATTAAATAAAGAAGTCAATCATTCAGCCTTCATTTCAACTATAGAACCCATAAATATTTATCAAGCACTTTTGGATGAATTTTGGATTTTGGCCATGCAAGAAGAGTTGAATCAATTTGTAAGAAATAAAGTTTGAGAATTAACTACAAGGCCAAAGGATTAAAGTATAGTTGGAACTAAGTGGGTATTCAAAAATAAAATGAATGACTCAGGAGTAGTCATTAGAAATAAGGCTAGATTAGTTGCTAAGGGGTATAATCAGATTGAAGAGATTGATTTTGAGGAGACTTTTTCCCTGTAGCTAGACTTGAAGCAATTAGGGTTTTGCTAGCTTTTGCCTGTTTTAGAGAATTTAAATTATATCAAATGGATGTAAAAAGTGTCTTTTTAAATGAGGTAATTCAAGAAGATATTTTTGTAGAACAACCACCAGGTTTTGAAAATTCTAAATACCCAAATCATGTTTTCAAGTTGAAAAAGGCATTATGTGGATTGAAACAGACATCGAGGGCTTGGTATGAGAGGTTGAGCACCTTCTTACTTGAAAGATCTTTGGAAAAAGGAAGTGTGGATACAACTCTCTTTTTAAAGAAATGTGGAAAGGATATACTCATTATTCAAATTTATGTGGATGATATCATTTTTGGATCTTCAAATAAAAATCTTTGTGATGATTTTTCTAAAACAATGAGTAGTGAATTTGAGATGAGTCTAATGGGAGATTTAAGTTACTTTCTAGGATTTTGCATTATGCAAATTAAGGAAGGTACATTTATTAGTCAATCAAAGTATGTTAAAGACATCCTCAAAAAGTATGAAATGGACAATGCTAAATCTGTTAGTACATCAATGATTTTCTCACTTCCGTTGGATAAGGACCCAAAGGGAAAATTTGTTGATCAAAAGAAATTTAGAGGGATAATTGGATCTTTACTTTACTTGACTGCTAGCCGACCCGATATCATGTTTAGTGTTTGCTTATATGCTAGATTTCAATCAGATCCAAAAGAATCAGATTTGACAGCAGTGAAAAGAATTTTAAGATATCTGTTAGGAACTGAGAACTTACAAATTTGGTATCCTAAGTTTAGCTCTTCATTTAAAATAATTGGTTATTCAGATTCTGACTTTACAGGTTGTTGGTTGGATAAAAAGAGCACTTCTGGAACATATCAATTTATTGGAAATTATCTAATCTCTTGGTCCAGTAGAAAACAAAATTTAGTATCTCTATCTACTGCAGAAGCTAAATACATTGCATTAGAAAGTTGTGTGGCATAAGTACCTTGGTTGAAACAACATTTGATTGATTTAGGATTGACTATAGGAACTATTCCAATTTATTGTGATAACACTAGTGCTATTTGTATTTTTAAAAATCCTATTCAACATTCAAGAACCAAACATGTAGGCATCATTTCATAAGGGATCATGTATCCAAAGGAGAAATTGAATTCACTCATGTTTCTATTGAAAATCAACTTGCAGACATTTTTACAAAACCTTTAGCCTTTGATACTTTCAGTGCATTAAGAACAAGGCTTGGTGTGATTGATTTGAATGCTTAAATAAAAATATTTTTGCAACATTGATGTTTGTTCACTAGTTAAATGTGTGTGTGTTTTTATATGTTTATGAACTTGTTTGTGTGATTTTCTTTATTTATAGTGTATTTTTTTTCGTTTTTTGGTGTTTTTAGTATATTTGTGTTTAAGTTTTTTTGATTGAGTACAAAAATTTGAAAATTTTGAGTGACAATCGTCCGAGACAAAATGTTTTCATACGGGATGATTTATATAGTGTGACAAACTGTCAGATTTTGAACCGTTTGAGTACAGTTTTAAGTATTTTATTTTCACTTCATCTGTACGATCGTCACGATCGTCTAGGATGAATGAATAAAGCGGTTGAACGGATAAGGTAGTTTTTAATACGAACTTCGTATGTACGAACCTTTGGTTCATTTGGACGAACACATGTCGGTTCGATGGAGGGGACGGTTTCAACTTCCAATAAAAGGATATAAGTTCTGATCGTCCCAAGACGAACACATGTACATCTGTACGATCAGTCTAGTCAAAGGTCTGTATGAATGGATGCTTTGTAGGTTGTGTTGATTATGAAAAGCTGTTTTATTTTGACACATTGGATCGTCCAAATGAAATTTTTTCGTACAGGATGAATTGAAAAATTCGTACGGGATGAAATTTTTTTGTTTGGTACGAACGTGTCATTTTCAATAAATAGAAGGGCTTTTGAACACAACAGTCACACTTAAAACTCCACTTTCAATCTCTTTTGTACTCTAGATCTTCTTCCAAATGGCGAGTTCTAGCAAGAGACAAAAAGTTCTGGCAAAGAAACCACATAGAAATTCCTCTGAAAACTTCCTTTCTAAAGCGAATGAGGAATCGTTTCCTAGGTTTGCCTCTGCGAAGATCACACCCTCAAGAATCTTAATCCAAGAACAACTTACTTTTCAGGTAATGAACTTATTTGCCTCATCACAGATCATATCCTTACCCTCATCTATCTCTATAATAAGGAAACCTTCTACTACTTCCTTGCCAATATATCCTTTAATTCTGACCATTCTATAATCCGTTCCTTTTGTCTTCAAACAAAAAGTTGAAATCACCAAGGATGACTTAGGAGCCTTTTTGAATTTAAGGACAGAGGGAGCCAGAGCCCATCACTTAATCAATACTCATGATTATGTATGGTATGAAATTAATAATGTTATTAGAGGAAATAATGTGAATGAACATGTGGCTAGAGTATCCGGTCTAGTTTGTAATGCTCGTATCTTCCAGCATGTCCTTAGAATTTCTATTATTCCTAAAGCTGGTGATAGAGTCAACATTACCCCTCTTCTTTCAATGGTGACCTTCTTGATCATGGCTAAAGATCCTATAGACGAAGCCCAACTTATCCTTGACTATCTTTATGGGCTGTCTGAAATTGGACATGTAGAGCATAAGAGAAAGAAGAACATCGCCTTAGGACATCAAGTTGCCTATATTCTGGACAAGAAATATAATTTGATTCATCTTGATCAAGAGTTTGAAGAACCGCTCTACTACAACGATGGATCATTTAAAGCAATCTTCAAAGAAGAACCAGGTAAAACTCATGTCGTTAGTGATATAGAGGAAGAACCATAAGCTGCACCTGCACCTGCCAATGAACCAAATTATCAGGATTTGGTTATAAGATTTGATCGTTTAGAGACTCATTTTGATCAACATTTTGATCAAATTGAGAGTCATCTTCAGCAGCAGGCCGCTTCATATCAACATTACATGAATTTTATGAGGGATCAGATGAGTGATATCAATACCAATGTGCTTATGATGAGTACTTACTTTAACATATTTGGTGATGCACCTCCTCCTCCTCCACCAGATCAGGGTCCTTCTTAGTGATTGTTGCAATTATTTTTATGTATTTTCTGTAGTTTGTGTTTTAGATGTGTTTTAAGTAAGTTTGTTGTATTTTCTTTATTTCAGATGTTTTGTTTCTGTATTGATATCCTGAACTTAAATTGTAATATCTTCATTAGAAAATCTATTTTTTTCTAAATATAAGTTCTGCTTATAACTTGATATAATTAGAATTGTTAATTTCATGTCTCTTATTTAGGCTAATTTAATTCTAATATTATTATTACAACTATGATGTTTTCTTATTTTATATTTCACTTATCAATAAATATTTTTGTACTTAGAAAAATTTGAAATTTTTTATTATTGATTTTGGAAAGATCAAAATTACTTTTGAAAAATATGTACAAGTGTACAAAAATCAAAAGGAATGTGCAATGGTTCGCAAGTAGAAGAAGAGGCACAAAATAAGCCTAAAAGAAAAAAAAAAAGATGCACAAATGTGTGCCAATAATTTGAAAAAGATGCGCAAACTGCCACATGTGGTAATTATTTCTTTCCATTATCTTTTAATCTCTTAATTCAAATTGATCTGTTGTACATTTATATTATGTATTAAAATTTAAAATATACAAATTTTCTATTCATTCTTTCTGCAATGAATTTCTTTATCTTAGTGTATAAATTGACTCATGCTTTTGATATATTCTTTCTATTATCAATGTTATATCTCTTCTTAAATTCTATGAATTAATATGATTTGCCTAATGTTTTAATTTTATTTGCATAACATATTTTAATCACTTTCAAGATTGAATTATGAAATGATTTTCATATGTCTGCTCACATTTCAAGTCTTTTTCCTCTTTACTTTTTGCTGTTGTCAAAAAGGGGGAGAAATTATTTGTATCGTGTTCTTTGGTTTTGTTTGATCTGTTTTTATTTTTTGTGTTTTCTAAGTATTTTGTGTTTGTTGTATACGTTGTGTGTATTTTTTTTATCTATATATTTCTAAAAATGCCTCCTTATTTACACGTGTTCATCAATTTAGGGGAAGTTTAGGAGATTTTTTGAATTTGAAAATTATACAAACAATAATTGTTTTGCTATCATTAAAAAGGAGAAGATTGTAATGAGAGTTGCTATTTGTATGTTTTACATTTTTGCAACTTGTATAGTTTTAATGATTTCAAATAGTATTGTTTTATGTATAGTTATCTCCTAACACTTTTTGGAAGAGTTATTTTAGCTCTTTTGTGTACTAAAATTTAAGGAAAATTAAAATCCAGACTACAAAGACTTCAAATCAAATTTAGCATGAGATGCTCTGTGTATTTAAAAACTTGTATTTTTTCTTAAATTTGAGAGGGAGTGATTGTAATTGAGTTAATACACACACACACTTTAGGAGATCTTGAAAAATTTGTACTGATCGTACGGGAAGAACATAGTTCGTACGGGTCAATCAAGTCAGTTATCTTCTCATAAGAGCAATGGAACGAACAAGAATTGAAGAAAATTTTTCTAAGTCCTGATCGTCTAGGACGAAGTGTATTCGTCCCAGGATGAAATGTTCTCTGGAAAATTTTGGTTCAAAAATGAAGTGTATTCGTTCCAAGATGAGTTGTTCTCTGAAGCATTTTCATCCAGGACGAAGTGTATTTGTCCCAGGACGATTTGCTCTCTGGAAAAATTTTGTCCGGACAAACCCATAATTCGTCCCAGGACGAAGTGAACTGACTCTGAAAAATTAAGTGACATTCTGCAGTTTTTGGAAATCGACTTATGGAATAACCGTTCGTTCCGGACGAACCTAGTTCGTACGGGATGATATGTGTGTACGAAGTCATTTCATACCCATATATATTAGGTTCGTTCCAATACACATAAGTAAAATAGTCTAGGACGATCCACGATCGTACGGGACGATCCAATTCGTATTGATTTGAATATTTGAAATTTTTGGATGGTTTTTTGTGTCTTTCCTATAAATAGTCAAAACTAAACTACCACATAATCTTTTTGCCTACTGATTTTCATGCCTATTGAAAGAAGAATCAAGGAGAGAGTGTGAGAGAGTGTTTGAAGGAGATTTCTTGCCATTAGAGCGTGAAGGTTTCACTTGGAACTCAAAGGTAAGAGTCTTTACTCTTGGTTTGTGATTAATTTGCTCTTTTCTCTCTTCCTTTTAGAATTAATGTAAGAAGATCTATCAAGGAGATTCGGTTCTCTGCCGACACTTGGAGAGTGTGAACAGCCGAAGGGTTCTCTGCCCACACTTGGAGAGTGTGAATAGCCGAAGGGTTCTCTGCCCACACTTGGAGAGTGTGAACAGCCGAAGAGTTCTCTGCCCACACTTGGAGAGTGTGAACAGCCGTAGGGTTCTCTGCCAGCACTGGGATAGTATAAAAGGATAAAGGGTTCTCTGCCATCACTGGGGATAGTGTAAAAGGACTACGATTCTCTGCCAGCACTGGGGATAGTGTAAAACATTTTCTACAAAACTCATTAAAGTTTATTTTTCGGTTAAAAAAAATTAAAAAGAGGGATTAATTTTTAATTACCAATTCACCCCCCCCCCCTCTTGGTTAGCCACTGGGACATAAGCTTAGGTTTAACAACCTAATTCATAGATATCAAGTTTCAACAGCTTTTCTATCTAAGTTTTTGAATTTTATTAATAGATGCATTAGTAGCCTAGATAAAAAATTGTGGTTTAGCTAAACACACCTCACTAGGGCTTGCTCAACTCATGAGCACAGAGATCTTAGAGATTGGGGAAAGCTAAGAATTATGAAAAATGCTTTGGGGAATATTCGGGAATGATTCTAACATGAGAATTTGGGCTTGAAGAGGGTATATATCGAACACTTGAATTTATGTCTAGATTGAATTTCAACCATTGGTGGCTATTATAGGTAGTGAACTTAGTTTAGGATTGATCAAAAGGATGTTTCAATGTGTGTGAGATTGACCAAACACTAAAGGATAGCTAGAGGGGTTGTTCGACCATTTAAGATCACTTGTGGAGGTCAGGGTAAATGTAGGCTTGTTGTGCAAGTAATGCTAGGTGGTTGGTTAACCTAAAATAGACTCTAGAAGGTTCATGGAACCTCACTTATGCAATAAGCCAATTTGGATTGTCTTAGGTAAGTTCAAATTGTGTTTTATGTATTTTTTGTCAACTTGGGTTAGCCATTTCAACTAGCTTAGGTTAGATAAAGGGCATTATTTCTTATGATAGTTAAAGTTGAGCCTAAGAATGATTATTAAGTTTCAATGGGATGATGTTGACTTTGAAGAAGTAGAATTCAAGGAAAGATAGATTTAGCCTATAAAGGGCTTTTTGGGTAATTTTTACCTAATCAAAATTAAACATCATTAACCATGGGTTAGGTAAAAGCTAGATGATCCTAAGTTGGGTTTCAGTAGTTTAGAACAACTGATCAATCTAGGGAAGAGTTACTAGAATAAAAATCTTCGGATTAACTATATTGGGGCTATTTAGGTAATCTAGACTTTTAGGTCAACCTATGGTCAATAAGGGCTGACTAAGGGTCAAGGGTGAGTTAAATTGATTATTGATATGTCCTTGTTTAATTTGACCCAAACTGAAGTCAGAAGATTATCAATTATGCATGTTCACCTAAGGAAGGGCATTTTAATAACTCTTGTCAACAAGGGTTAATTTTGGATAATTGGAATGACCAAGAGTCAATAATGATTCTAAATGAACCGAATATGGGTATAGGTTAAGTAGGGTCAAGGAAAAGTTACTAAGTTAGATTTGGGTGTCTCTAAGGTAAGCCTAGGGATAGTTTAGTATTTTTTTAGAGGGGCCTACATGTGTAAAAAAAAGGCTTTTATATAATTATGGGTCCTAATTTAGGGTTTATTTAAGGATTGGATCTTGAGTGATTCTACTACTTTACTAAGATTACTTAGGAGTGTCCAAACATTTCTATGGGCTTTCTAGGGTAAATCATTGTTATGTCTTTAGGTCTCCTCCGAAGGGAATCCCAAGGTAATTATCCTATATGCTTTGCATAACATAGGGGAAAGAGGATATTAACCTCATAAAAAAATGAGGTCAACAAATGGACCCCAATAGATTTTGTGAACACATAAAAATATGACACACATATTTTTGTTAACCCACACAATTAGCAAAATCCAAGATGATATAAGATTTAGCTTTAATTAAAATTGTTTGAATTTATATATTTCTTTAACTTAATTTGATTTGTAGAGTTTAAAATTGATTTGTGAGTAATTTAAGATTGATTTAACCTTCATTTGAATTAATTTGAGGGATCTGAGATGAATTAAAAAGATTGCCTAATTCTAAAGAAAAAAGCCCACTTTGTTATACTTAATCTTAAGAAACTAGGCAAAATTTTTGGTAAATAAATAAGGCTTGGACCTCAAAAGTTATTATCAAAAACTTGCTAGTATACTCCTAAGAAAGGATGGTTAAATTTTATTTAGTTTTGGTAAATAACATCTAACTTCAAAAGACTAATATTTGATTTAGTTTTGGTTGGCTAAATTACAAAGTGACCTAAAAAAGTGTTATCCAACACTAACACGTCCAAACTTAAGGATGGGAAGCCTGCTTGGGTTGCTATCACTTAACATTAGAAGAATATAATTTTTTTTTATTTTGGTTGACTAAACTCGAATGATATCGAAAAGGATGTCATCCAACACTATTTAGTCAAATTTTAAGTATAGCAAGACAACTTATGTAACTAATACCAAATTTTGAAAAAAAACTAAAATTTAATTTAATTTTTTATTAATTCAACTAGGAATGAACATGAAGGGTGTCATGAAGCACGAGGTAGTCTAGTCCTAAGGATATGAAGCCCACTTGGTTTACTAACACCTAATATTAAAGACTAAAATTTTATTTGATTTAGGCTTCCTAAACTAAGAAGGGACCTTAAAAGAAATTATCTGACACTAACTAGACTATTCCTAAGGATAGGAAGCACAATTGGGTTACTAACACCAAGCCATAAAATAGAAAATTTATTTTTATTTGGTTTAGATAAAGCGGGAAAGGGCCTAAATAGATGTTATCCAATGCTTGCTAGTGTAATCCTAAGAATAGTTTGTATTCTTAGGTTACAAACAACTAACCTTAAAAGACTACATATTAATTAGATTTGAGTTAACTAAACTTTTAATAAACTTGAAAAAGCATTATACAACACTAGCTAGTCCAATCCTAAGAATAGTATGCTCACTTGGGTTACTAACTCGTAACCTTAAAACACTAAAACTTAATTTGTATTTGGTTGACCAAGCTAGTAAGGGAATTGAAAAGGCGTTTTTCAACACTAGCTTGTTTATACCTAAGTATAGGAAGCCTACTTAAGTTACTAACAAAGAATCCTAGAAGGCTAAAATTTAATTTAATTAGCTTAATTAAAGTAGAAAGGGTTTTGTAATGATGTTATCCAATAATTATTAGGCTATTCCAAAAAATAGGAATCCCGCTTGGGTTACTAACACCAAACCTTGAGATATTAAATTTTGATTTAATATTTGTTAACTAAACTTGGAACTTACATGAAAAGTTGTTATCTAGCACTAACTAGTCTTTGCCTAAGAATGAGAAAACTTGTTGGTTTACTAACACCTAACCTTAAAAGAGGAAAATTATTTTTGAGTTAGGCTAAATTAACTTGGATGTAATTTAAAACTAGTTATCCAAGACTCACTAATAGAGTACTAATGATATGAAGCTTATATGGGTTACTAACACTATCCATAAAAGACAAAAAAAATTGATTTGATTTTTGTTGACTAAACTAGAAAGGGGCCTAAATAAGTGTTATCCAATAATTGCTGGTATAATCCTAAGGATAGGATGTCCCCTTGGGAAACTAATACCTAACCATAAAAGACTAAAATATAATTTGAATTGTGCTGACTAAAATAGGAATGGACCATAAAAGCTGTATAATTATATGGATATGATTCTCACTTGGGTTACTATCTCCTAACCTTAAAAGAGTAAAGTTTGACTTTTTTCTAGTTGACTAAACTATATTGAGAATTGAAAAAGTGATGTCCAACACTAACTATATTAGGCCTAAGAATAGGAATATTGTTTGGCTTACTAACCTCTAAACTTAAAACACAAAATTTGATTTGATTTGAACATTAGTGGGTAATTACAAAATTATTGCAAGGACTTAAATCCTAAATATTACTCGAGGCTACATTAGAAAGGTGGTTCTAGGACCAAATGTCTAACTTGTGTTAACCAGAACTCAAACTATAAATAGGAATACCAATTGCATATAATAACTACAAAATAAGTAGATTTTATATTTTGAATATTGTAAAGCTTTTCCTATATTTTCTAATTTTCCCTCTAAATCATAAATGACCTTATCAATTTGAGATATGTTTCACTATAGTCAATATTTTTTGTACATGTCATTTTCTAGAACAGTGGGAAAATTTGAAGACATTTTGAATTTTTGAGGATTTCTTTATCTTTCAGAATTTGAAGATTTAAATTTACTTTGGGGTATTTTACTATCTTTCACTTCCCTACAAATTATGGCAACCTCATACAACTAAGTGATTATTTTATTGGGAATTATTTGTTTTCTTATACAATCCATTGCTTTTCAGTAAAGGAGAATTTTGGGGAGTTTTTAAATCATCCTTGATAAATAAAATTCATCAAAGCATCTTAACCACTCATGGATAACTTCATTATTTTTAATTAAGTTTAAATTTTCATAATAAATTTTTTGAATTTTTGGACCCAATTCATCATTTGAGTTTCAAAATTCACACAATTATATAACAAATGCTTAAACCTTTTTTTTTATTTGAAATATTAGTTTTAATTCAATCACAAATAATACTTCTTGAGGTAGTTTCCATTGAAGGGAAGCATAAAATATTCACATTTATAATTAATCAACCAATATATATGATCCTCTATAGTAGACTTTCTTTATTACCTAACGACTTTTCTACATTGGCTTAAAGTTTCCTTCCATCCTACAATGAACTAAAATATGCCTTTGAGAACTAATACCAAATCTCAAAAGTTTTAGGATAGACTAATCTATTATGGGTTTATTCAAATAGGATTTATATAACATAAGGTTCTACTAGCTTGCAAACACTTCTATTTTAAATGATCAGATGTGTAAAATATACAAACATTAATTGATATATATTTGTAGGACAATAAAGCTATAATTTATTCTCAATCATAATTTTTGTTAGAATTTACTCCAATTTGGTATTGAAGTCCTTATCTAATCCATTTATATGAGGATAACGAAAGTTTGTGTTGATTGTAAGACCTTAATGAACTAGCCCTAAGGCTCATTAAGATGAAAGCAATAGTATCACTTGATGCAGAAGCTAGTACCCTTTTCAAAAGTTATAAAGATAGTCATAATAATCTAATCAATATAGCATAATATCAATCATAGATTTATAGCCAAACAGTTTTAATAGAAAACAAAATGCGAAAAATTAAACTTCATAAAAAAAATAAGAAATAACACACCAAATTTTAAAGTGGTTTGGTCAAATTATGACCTACATTCACTACCAAAAATCACCTGCTCTAGGTATTGCACTATCATTATACTGTCTCTCCTTTAGCCCCCAAAGCTAGGTGGAGAAGCCCTTACAAGTTTTCTTCTACCAACCAGGTGAGGTAGAGGACCATACTCCTTTCACATGCAGAAAATCTTAGCTCCTTTTTACCTTCTTGGTGAGGCAGTGGGTTGCACTAGTTTGTTATTATAGTTTTTAAAATAATCTCTCCTAGGTTCATAAATATACCTGGGGTTTTCTTTAAATTTCTCTTCTATTTTTCATTTCATGCTTAGTTCTGGGAAGGCAATTAAACTTTCATTCTAGTGGTCAAGTTTGTATTTTTGTAGTTTGATTCATAATCATTTCTTATATTTTATTGACATTCTCCTCATTATGTAAGGTAACTTTCATCTTGAGTTTAATTAAAATTATTCGCATTATGTAAGTCACTTCTTCTCTTTTTCTAGGTACACTGGAGGAAAATGCATTGTTACCGACAGAGAAAATCCATCGAAAACAATCAAAATCCAAATCCACCAGAAATATAAGATATCTGACAAAATTCTAGTGCAAAATGATCTGACGATAATTCACGCATCGAAAAGTCTAAACCAGCAAAATATTTCCTCTGAAAATGTTTCCGGGAGTGTTTCCGACGCAATTTAGGAAACAAAATTATAATATATTGATGCCTTTTTTGTTGCTTATTCCAGCGTATAATCCCATTAATTTTAGTAGAATTTGTACTCCAAATTTACTAGTGGATAATCCGCTGCCTTAAGAAACCAAACTATTATCGACGTACTTTACTGTCAAAATAACCGCCAGAAATTCCAGCGTAAATATATGCTAAAAATGACATTTTTATTTTTATCTTATCGCATTACTGATAGTATTTTAGTAGATAATCTACTAGAAATTTGTAGTATAAATAAAAAAAATAAGCTTCTTTCTTTTGAAACTAATTTTTATAATACAACTTGCATAGAAAAAGGTGTAATACTATATACATTCAAACATCCACCTCTAATAAAAAACATCACAAAATTTTTGAACATAAACATATACAAAATAACAAAAGAAGCATACCATTAATAAATATCCAATAAAAAAAAGTCAAGATGTCCAAATAATAAATAATTAAACATGTCCAAAAACAAATAATTATAGATGCCCACATCATTAAAATAAATAACATCTACTCTGATATAGTCTCCTCCTCTACTGATAATGTACTCCTCCCACTCATCTTCTCCCACATCTTTTGCATTTCCTCTAACATTTGAGTTTACGTCATCTGCATCTATATTTGATGCTGCATCTCCATCTACTATTACATCTGCATCTACAAGTCAATTTGTGCTTTGATTATGGGCTCTAGCTTGATTGTAAAGATAGATATCAATTATGTGTATAAGAGTCCTGGGTATTTGTTGAGAAAATGGAGCCACCAGATGTCTGCCCCTCATAAGTATAAGCTTGCGAGCCTAAATCGTATACTCTACAATGTTATATTCCTCCTACTGCTTGCAACCAAGTGTGGTAGTTAGAATATTCTCCAACAGAACAACCTTTATCTGCTATAGCCTGGCTTTCTTAAAGCCATGTATACTTGTCCAATGAATGTTGATAAAAGTTTAAGCAATTTATACATCACATATAAAAAATTAAACTTATATACTTACATAGTCTCTCCTCGCTCGCTCATTACCCATTGTTGGTCCTCTTATTGCATCGAGAATCAAAATGTGATTCATACTCACCATAAAAAGTCTAATAATAATATTTTGGCATGAAGCCCCGACGATACAGATTGACAGTTTCTTCATCTATGCTTAGGTGCACCTAATTTTTATGTTTAGAATAGGGGCAATGAACTTTCCATCTAAGATGAAGCTAGAAAATTGAGAAGCTGTCTGAATTAAAAAATTCACCCCTTTAATTAACTCATCCCTTAATGTTATTCATTCTTGCGCCAATTGGTTATACATCCAACTTCTTTGAGTTATGATATCTATAATATAGCATATACATAATATGAATAAATTAGATAATGTTGTAATATTTATTTAAGGAAAATAGATGAATTTTTAAATTCACATATGTTCTTTATCAACGACGGCTCCATTTAGGAAAAATATAAAGAGTCTTAGAGTGTTCAGAAGGCTATCATTTTACGAGACCAAACCATCCAAAGCGACTCTCTCTAATCTTATCTTCCACTAGATCTACTCCAACCTTCTCACATATAAGCTCCTGGTAAACCTAAGCACACAAATACAATAAAATAGCAAAAAAACCATTAACTTCTACAAAAATGTTATGAAAGTTTATGTGTTCATCATATAAGAATATAAATAATGACATATTGACACATCAAAAAATTCACACGAGTGAAGGGCTCATCTATATAGTCAACACCTCAACACTCCATATGTCAAGTTTTAGATCTACTAATGCAAAAATCATTACACTCTAAGGTTGACCTAATTTCTCTCGTAAATGTCTAATGAGAACATCAATCTATAACTAAAGCCAAAAGCATACACTAAATTACATTCCCTTTCAAATGTCTATTGAGAACATTCAAGTTCTTCAAATGTTTAGGATATGACATAATTTGTATCCATGGTTGCATTTTTACTTTTATTCTATCCCCATATCTGTCATAGTTCATTTTCTCTATGTTATGCATGAACAAAACATCTCATTAAGATATCAACTGGTTAAGATATCAAAGATCACCTAAAGGCAATGAAAGTTGGTGAGGGTGGTCACATTTAAGAGAAGAATGGTGCAAGTTCGGTGGAGTCAGTAAGGGTCTGATCATGTTTATAGTTTGGTAGAATTGATGAGGTTCAGTCATGTTCAAGGTTCAACGGAGTCGATTGCTGTCTGGTCATATTCGGCGTTTAGTAGAGTCGATGAGAGTCATTTGGGGTGGCAAAGCAAAGCAAGTGCAAATAAATGGGAAGAAAGATGGCATAGGGGTCGAAATAGGGCCCTTTCCGGTGCAATTTCTGGTGGATTATATATCGGTCAGAACTAGTGGAAAATGCATCGGTAGAAATTCATCGAGTTTAAGTAAGCTGGCTCATTTTTGTAATTAATTCTGCCAGTGAAAATTGGATGAATCTTCACTACAAAATTTATGTTTTTTGGAAAAAATATGGTGGAATATATGTCGATATTTGTACATAGAAAATTTCACAGGAAATTACACCGAAACTTTCATGGCGTATACTCCTTTGGTTCTGCCATCACATTTTTTTTAGTATTATTATCCACCAAAAACTTTGACGATAATGACATATTTTCTTGTAGAGATATGATTTTGACTTGATCCATGGTAGTAGATTTTGGTGCATGTTGTAGGTAGTGATGCACAAAATGATTCAATTTGGGAGAAAAAGAATTTTTAAATTTTTTTCTATTTACTTAAGTTATAATTCATTAATTTAGTCAATTTAAAAAAAAAAGATTTAAATGGTTTTTAAATTTTTAGATCCTTCTCTTTAACATAAGAAACAAGTATAAATGGTAAACATTAAGATTTCTTACAAACAATTTCTAATAAAACCTAAGTTTGCAACGTAAAGTTATGGTATTTATTGGAACCGAGGAAAATTTTATTCTGTAAGTTGGGAACTCTCTTAATAATGTGTTTTAACTCTAGCAATATTAGGGTAAGATAAGTTAAGGGGCGATTCATTAGAAAATCTAAAGTAGAGGAAACTAGTTTATAAGACTACAATGGTTTATATAACTCGTTAAAATAAGTAATTTGGTCGATAACCTCTGATATGGAAAATTAATAGCATAAAAATATTGAAAAACTCTAACATTATAGAATTAAATTTTCATGGATTTTGAATTCACATATTTTGAGTATTTTATCAATAAACAATCCTAATGATAGTGAAGTCACCAGTGTTCCTCCTCCAACCTTGGTTTCAATGCAAGTTTTAGTTTGGAAAAAGATTAGGCCATTGGATGATGCTTTAATTGCACTTTTATGCCTTAAAAATGTTTTAGGAATAGTTTAGTATCTTTCAAAATGGTTTAATAGAGTTATTGTTAAGTTTTCTTGTAGAGGAGATTGGCTAGGTAGTGGAAAGGGGAATATGGCCAAAATTTTCAACTTAAGATTTATAATTTGGCGCATCTAGATTTGGGAACTCCATGACATTTAACATATTATAAATTTGATAATATTTTGTATATTTTAATATATTAATATTTTATAAATTTTAATGTGGTTTAGATAGGCCATGAAGTTGTAAACAAAATTAGTTTAGGTTAGCGCTAGTCTTGTTTGAGTGCATTTATGGGCCCTTTAAAAGCATTTTTGTGGGGAAATTATAAGATAAATGATATGGGAGCTTGAGAGGAGGATGTTAGAAGAGCTATTAAAAAAGAAAAGAGTAGGGTTTAAGAAGATTGAAAACTTACCGCTACCTAAAGTGACAAGGCTTGAAGGCATCGCTAAACTCCATAAATGGTGAGACTTGCCACCAAGTCCATCTTCCTTGGAATAAAGTCAGAATTCTTAGCAAAGAGACATCATATTCCCATTTTATAATTTCTATATAGTGTTTACAATAGCCAAATTTGATTTCATAACTAGAGGGAAATGTAGAAGCGTGTCAGCCACAATTGTTAGTAGAAAAGATTGTGAGGTAATTACTTCTTAACTACCACTATCCATTTTTTTTTCCAATCAACCATGTATGTATAATGTTTATTTGACTTATTTATTAAAAACATATTTTCACATTAATAAAGATAACATTCCCTCAATGTTTTGAAACTTAAAAATTCAAAATTTCAAAACATTAAAATTTTAAAGTTCAAATTTTGAAAATTAAATTCTCAATTTCAAACTATACTCATTTGCACAAATTTAAAAAATACAAATATGCAGTCTTAAATAATATTCATCACAAGCATAACATTTGAGTTATACATAATAAACTTCATCATATGCCTTATTGTGGTTTACTTATTGCATTTGCATTTTTACCAAAACAAAGTATGATTTATAGGACTAGAAATTAAGCAAATATTATCCTTAGTGTGAACGCATTAATTGAATCAATAATGGTTAAGAAACTCTTCTTTATAAGAAGGCATAGGAGGCTCAATAAATAACAATTAAATCCACAAGCATATGAAGAATTCAAATTAATTTTTATTTGAAATAGTGGCCATAGGCCATGCTATAATTAAATATTTTTATTAAAAAATATTTTTGATGCATTTGAGTTCACGTTTTTAAGTAATTTCTTTCTTAGTAAGATATTTTTATCCTAATTTCCAAACATTTAACAATCAGCCCCATAAAATATCACACTATTAAGAAATTAGTAAATCATTAAAGTGTAGTAAATAAATACATATAAAAGAATGAATAAATGTGAAAGGCAAATTCCAATTGGATTTACAGTAAATCCTAGAAAAAGAAAAGAAAGCTATCAAAGTTTGCGTATATAACCCATTTTAAATTTACACAAAAATTCATCCTTGAACCTAAGTATAATATATTAGTAATGGCCCTTATCTGAATGCTCCATTGGAACTTATACCATAGCTTCACATAGGCTCTTTTTATACTTTAAAAATTATATGACAAAAATAAAAATTATTTCCTTTAGTTAATAAAATAGATATGAATTTTCATAAGGATAAATATAGCATGCAATGTACAATGGTCATGTTAGAAATTTGCAATGGGTAAAAAAGCCAATTAGTCTTTGGAAATATATTTACATCACGCTCCTTTATTGAAATGAACTTTGAAAGAAATATATCTCTAATCCTAATGCCCACAACTCACAAACAAAAAAACATAATAAGAAAACATAATAAATTTGCATTAAGCACAATAATTACATACCATCTTAACAATATGATATGAAAATCATATCTTTATAGGATTATGTTGTATATACAGTGTGCTTCGATCAGTCTGGCTAAAGGGGTCTACTCATATGATCTTTATAAAATTATGGGGTATGATTTCATCCTATTAACTTAATTAAAATAGAATATATCATTATAATCAAATAAAATTTAAAATAAATTTATGATATTAAAAATATTCACAAGTATAAGGATACATTTTTTAGAGGAAAATATATTTTGAAAGACATTAATATTATATATAGTTCAAATACTTGGAATGACATGCCCTAAGCCACTTATATCTAAGATTTAAATATGTTGATGTTTGTAATTGACCTATCATAAATTAATGTCAATTAATGGTCAAAGAACCCATGTGGAAAAATAAATGTTTTGAATTCCACATGATTTGATTTAATATTTCTTTAATCAAATCTATATAGCATAACATCTATTACCTTGAAAGGCAAATTGATGCTTGACTATCGATTTAGAAAGAGAAACCATTTACTATCATATATGAACTCATCATAAGAAATGTTTAACTTATTATGAAGGATATACCTATCATTTGGAATACAAAGCTATTTGCGTTCATAAGATTATTCTTCTTTCTTAAAAGGAACTAGTCAGGGTTCTAGATTTCTTATAGAGCAAGCTCCTATAATTAATTATATTATAAGGAAAATCTTGAGAATACTCTTGATTAAATGGGAACTAAACATTTCAAATTTATAAAGGTTTGGTTAAATATTTTAGCTAAAAAATTCTAAGGATTCAAACCCTAAATTTCTCAATAACAACCATATTGATTATTATTTTTCCATAACTATAAATCTACCATTTTTAATAATAAAAATTTATTTCATGGTCTTGCATTTTTATTTATTTTAATTCACTTGTATTGCACAACATGTGATTTTTATTTTCCTTGACAATAAGAGTAGATTATATGGCTCTACTTTATCAATGGGGAGAAACAATTTTGTCCATTAACTAATGTGCATAAAGTCTTCATAAATGCAAGTTTTTAGACAAAAATTTCTCCATTTTTGTTCGAAAAAGATGGCTTTGAATTTTGGTAAATATATGTTTGTTAAACACGACTCAATTTTTTTAAGAAGAATAAAATACAGTATTTTTATTTATAAGAAATTAATCTGATAATTAATTTTTTGCTTGTTGGTGCCTTAATTAGCTCGGATGAGGACATTTGTTATTTAAATTATTTTTTTAGCTTTTTAGCTGCTTTTTATTTGGAATCTAAATTCTTTCTTGAACCTCACCTATTATTTATTAACTACAGAATAATCTATTATCTAATTGAAACTTTCTAATTTCTGTTAACTAATAAATACTAGAGCATTTCCCTCACAACAATTCCCTGTGCCCTGCTATGGTCCAGAAATTTTAAAAAGGTTTTATGAAAAGTAGAAACTTCATCATTTTTTTTTTTGGTTAAAACCTGCGAAGGGGTCTACGCGTTAATAATAAAAAATGATTACATAGTCCTTAAGGGAGACTATAAACTCACTATGCTACAACGAGATACAAAAGAAAGTTAAGAAAAATCTTATGAGCCAATAATCTCCACTAAGAAAAATTACAAAAATACCTAGGAACAATCTACAATGCTACAGAGAAGCATCCAAAAAAGAAAGATAAAGATGAAGAAATGAAACTCGATCTTTCTACAAAAAATGATGATAACAACCTTAAACATATACACCTGGAAAACAAAAGGGCTGTAAAACAAAAGAGTATAACACCAAATTTTATAGGTGTTTTAGTAAACATTGCAAAAAAATTAATTTATAAATGGAAGAAAGATGATAAAAGATGCTAAAATAGAATTGATCAAGGCACTACTGAAAGTCAAAGCATGGATATAGACTAATAGAGCTCAAGGAAAAATAAGAATAAGTAGCTTCATCAAGAATATCAACAAGCCACTCAATCCAACCCTCAGGAGCAAACACCATCCAGTTCTAAGTAACTCGAGCGTAAGGGGAAAATAGAAATAGTCCAGGACACCAAATACATGTTAAAATAATCATTTAGATCAAAGGCACAGAAGCAAAATAATAAAAACCCAAAACCCGATCATAACAACTTCAAATCTTCTAGAATAAGGACCAAACCATCTAGAGAATTACCTCAAAGAAGACCAAAGGCCTTCCAGCATCTAATATGAAGCATAGGCCAAGCCATCTTCCCAGTTAAGTGAAGGTTAAAGGCAAAGAAGCCCAGATCCCCAACCAAACGAATAAAAACACCCTTAGCACCCCAAAATAGCATGCTGAAGGAGGGAGAGCACCAATGGGATTAACTCTGTTCAAAAGTAACATTGCAATCATAGCTCAAGTCTATAACCAACTAGATAATAGTTGTAATGAACCATTCTAAGAGGTGCATATAGTAAAAAGAGTACAAAATCCCATAAAGATCAGCTAAGCAGTATAGACAATTGCTAAAGCAGCTAACACAATAAAATAAACCAGTGAGCCCAAAGAAGTAATAAAGAGATATAAGACCATCAGGGTAATTAAGAGAAATACACACAATAACCCCAAAGACAATCAACAAACCAAAACGGTGCTCCCAAAATCAAAATTAGAATCCCAACCAAAATCAATCTGAACCAGAACAGTATCCAGCATCCAGGTGCCAAACTCGATAGTAGAAATTTGATGAGGAAAAAGAATCTCACCACCAAAAATGAAAAGTAGAGCCAAAATAGAGCAAGTGAACAGCCAGAAGCAGTAATGACTGGAAGAATAACTCTAGAACTTACCATTCATGTAAGGACAGAGAAAATTAAAACAAGTAGTCTCATACATAAAATAGAAGAACTGGAACTAACTCAGGAGAATAACAAGGCCAATATCCATCCAAAACATCCAAGCCAAATGAAGTAAACTACTACAACCATCCAACAAATACAACACAAAAATAGAAAAAGGACAAAGTATCAACCAAAAGACCCAACCATCAAAACACGACATCAAACATCATCCCTCCAAAGAGCATATTAGTATCGAGCATGTACTGAGCAAGATTTGAGTAGTACCCAGTAGTACATAGCATTATACAATATTAAAATGAACAAAACATCACATAAATAAAAGTATAAAATAAGCTTTTCTTTATTCATCAATGAGCAACACTAAACAACTATATATTTCTCATAAAATTTTATAGAGCATGTGTTTAATACTAAACTTCACATAAATGACACTACAAAAAAATTGCCAATTACCGGCATCTTTTTCTAGAAGTTAGAATTAATTTTCCATCGATTTTGAAAACTACAAGCAATTTTCAAGCGGTTTATTAACCGTCTCTATAAACCGCATAGGAAATAAATTATGGTGGTCAATTTATGGCAGTTAATTTTACTGGTGGCTTTCTAGCGGCAAAAAACAGACGATAATTACCAGCGGTGATAGCGTCGGTTACCGCCGATTAAATACTGTCAGCGTACGAGCCATCTCAAATACTAGTTTTACCTCCAGCCAAGCCGCTGGCTGACTGCCAATTTATTATTGGTAAACTACTCGTATTTATTAGAGGCTATATTAAAATTTCGGTAGTTAAAATAAGTATTTAGTATCGATACTTTTGGCTAACGAACCGCTAGTTAGCCGCCAATAATAAATAACATATTTAATCATCCTCTTTGTCCTTATTTCCATGTGATTCACATGTCAGCTCTTGCTCTTTCTTCCTCTAATTTTCATCTCTATAGGATTGCAGCTCCGCCTGCATCTCATTTTAAATATTTCTCATCTCCTCTATCTCTCTCGTCAAGGCAACAATCATCTAGCTAATAGTTTCTTCAACTCCACTAGCATCAAAAATTTTGATGTAGATAAACTGCTCTTATAAGTATGGCCTTACAAACCTAAGTCATAAATCTGCCCCCTCTGCCTTCTTCCAACAATATCTGACCATGTCTGATACTCAATAAACTAGGTGGATTCTAAAGATGATATCTTATCAGTAGTTTGATGACTTTCTCAAACTCCTATGAAATCATCCTGTGAGAATAAATCTATAAAATAAATTTATAGTAAAAAATTTATTATATTATATTTTAAATTGGTTTTTGAGCTGCAAGTAGTAACTCAAAGAAATTTTTAGTTTCTATGTTTGGTGTCTCTTCCACACAAGCCTTAAATTAAGACTTGCTACATCAAAAATAAGTTCTTCATATAGTCTAGTCATTTGATCTTCATCAAATGTTTCAAAAGCTATAGATGGACTAGCATAAGTATCTATATGTGGCTCAAACTCGCCATGTGAGGTCCAAATCCAGTAGTCTGGAATAAATCAAATATGATATAAATCAACCTTTACATCATCGGTCTTGAGGAATGCTTGATTTTTGTGCTTTAAATATGAACATCTAAACATTCCATCAAATTTAAAGGAAGGTAGTTGAGATACAACTTGAAAAAAAGTCCCAACTACCTGCATAAATTCATCTGTCAATCCACTTCAACTAGATAACAATCAATTATACATCTAATATCTCCATTCCTTGATAGTCAATTAGATGTTTAAGCAAATGTTCCCAACATAGTTATGAAATGAATTATTAGAAGATATATAGCCTTAAATCTCATTTAAATCTAAGAAAGAAATATCACTTACTCTCCTAACCGGGTTATCGGAAGGCAACCATTTTATGTGTTCATTTAAAATCAATATTATGCTTCTCTTTTAATGGCTAACATTTTGCACCATTAAGCATTGCAGATCTAACCAACATTTTATAGAATTTTCCCTTAAGTTTGAGGGGGACTTTTCTATCCCATAATAAGTCTGAAATATTCCTCCACTTTAACCATCCAACTTGAATTCTTCTAATAATAATCATATCTATTTCACCATCACTCAAAATAATGGACCCATCCCTCAAAAGCATACATTAGGGTTCAGCCTCTTGCAAATTTCAAGTGAGAACATCCATAACTAAAGCAAAAATATATGGACTTAAGGCAAATTTATACAATTATTTTTTCAACAAAAAACATACACCAGGGTACAACCTCTTGTAAATTTCTAGTGAGAACATCCATGACTAAAGCAAAAAGAAATGGACTTCATGCCGATCCTTGACGTAATCCAACTAAAGTAGAAAAATATTTGGTCAAACCAGCTTGTGTCTTAACACAAGTAATAATTTATGCATACCTATCCTTAATGACTTGAATATAAACATTATTAACCCCTTTCTTTTCTATAACTCTCCATAGCACTTCTCTTTAAACTTTATCATATACTTTCATTAAATTAATAAATATCATGTGTAGATCCTCCTTATTCGCAATATACTTCTCCATAAAACATAATTAAAAAATGTATAGCTTCCATATTTGACCTACCTTACATCAATCTAAATTGATTTTGTGAAACATTAGCATCATGCTGCAATCTAAGCTCCCTGACTCTCTCCCATAGTTTTAAAGTATGACACATTAACATTAAAAAGTTTAGTAAAAAAAAAATTTAAACCTTTAGTTTGGTGTGTTGCTGGAGTGCTCGATGGGTTTTGGCGGTAGAGTGCGGGCGTGATCGGCAGTCGGATTCCTACAGAGGCAGTTGGAGGTGAATGCGAGCGCAAGCTTCTAGAGGAAAATGAGACGCAAACAAATGAGGAGGAAGGGTCGGGTTGGCCAATTTTGGGCCAATTTTCGGTGGTTATCCGGCGATTTCTACCACCGAAAAAAAATTACTTAACACCGACTACTTAGCTACCAGTAAAGGTGACGTGAAAATAACAAAATCGGCGGCCTGTCCCGGGGTTATTTTACTATTGGCATTTCTAACAGTTTTTTATTAAACATCATCAGGTAAACGCCGGTTAATATTAACGATCCGACAACCAATTTAACCGTTGGTAATTCCATCGGTTATTTGACCGCCAGAATTACCGCCAGTAATCGTATATAACCCTATAGTGTATAACAACAACAACAACAAGCCTTTATCCCACTACGTGGGGTCGGCTACATGAATCCTTTTTCTCCATTATGTCCTATTAAAAGTCAAATTCTAGTTTAAATCTAATAAAGAAAGGTCATTCCTAATCGGGTCATCGCAAGGCCGACTAACCAAGTCTTTTTAGGTCTACCCCTACCTTTCTTAACATAAGTCAAATCTAATGCCTCTACTCTCCTAACCGGGTCATTGCAAGGCCGCCATTTTATGTGACCAAGCCATCTAAGGCGACTTTCTCTAATCTTATCTTCTATTGGAGCTACTCCAACCTTTTCACATATATGCTCATTCTGTATCCTATCTCTAAGGGTAAAGCCACTCATCAACCTGAGCATCCTCATCTTTGCCACACTTAACTTAGTATTATGCTTCTCTTTTAAAGGCCAACATTCGGCACCATAAAGCATTGCAAGCCTCACTACCATCTTATAGAATTTTCTATTAAGTTTGAGGGGTACATTTCTATCACATAACAAGCCCGATGCATTCCTCCACTTCAACCATCCAACTTGAATTCTGCTGATAATATCCCCATCTATTTCACCATCACTCTGAACAATAAATCCAAGATATCTAAAATGTGTACTCTTATTAATGACTTGATCGCTCAAAGTCACAATCCCCTTACTAGGTCTATTACTACTAAAATTACACTCCATATATTTCGTTTTAGATCTACTCAAGCGAAAACCTTTAGACTCTAAGGTTGACCTCCATAATTCAAGTTTACCTTCAACTCCCTCTCTAGTCTTATAAACAAGAAGAATATCATCAGCAAAAAGCATACACCAAGGTACATCATCTTGCAAATGTCTAGTGAGAACATCCATGACTAAAGCAAAAAGATATGGGCTTAAGGCTGATCCTTGATGTAACCCAACCAAAATAGGGAAATACTTGGTCAATCCACCTTGTGTTTGAACACAAGTAATAGCTCCTGCATACATATCTTTAATGACTTGAATATAATCATTATTGACTCCTTTCTTTTCAAGAACTCTCCATAGCACTTCTCTTGGAACTTTATCATATGCTTTTTCTAAATCAATAAATATCATATGTAGATCCTCCTTATTTTCTCTATATTTCTCCATCAAACCTCTTAATAAATGTATGGCTTCCATAGTCGACCTACCCGGCATGAATCCAAATTGATTTTGAGAAACATTAGTATCACGCCGCCACCAATGCTCTATAACTCGCTCCCATAGTTTTAAAATATGACACATTAACTTAATACCTCTATAATTCGCACAATCTTGTGCATCACCTTTATTCTTAAAAATAGGAATTAACACACTCATTCTCCACTCATCTGGCATCTTCTTAGTCTTCAAAATAGTATTAAAAAGTTTAGTAAGCCATGAAATTCCTTCATCTCCTAAGCATTTCCACACATCTATTGGAATATCATCAGGTCCAACAGCTTTTCCACCCTTCATTTTCTTTAAAGCCTCTCTAACTTAAGTTTTACTAATACGCCGATAAAAACATAAATCTTTATTTTCATTTAGGGTGCTAAGGTCACTATAGTCAATCTTATTTTCACAATCTTCATTAAAAAATTTAGCAAAATATCTCATCCATCTTTGTTGAATATCATCTTCTAAGAAAAGTATTTTTTTTATCTTCATCTTTAATACACTTCACATGAACTAAATCCTTACTACTCCTATCTCTTTGTTTGGCTTACTTATACATATATCTTTCTCCCTCTTTAGTATCTAATCTATTATATAAATCACTAAAAGCTAATGCCTTTGCATCGCATATTGCTTTCTTAGCATCCTTACGAGCAACTTTATATATTTCCCAATTATTAGAATTTTTAAAATTAAACCAATTTTTATAACAAAGCTTCTTATTTTTAATTTTTTCTTACACATTAGGATTCCACCACCAATTATTTTTACTATTAGGAGCTTTTCCATTTGATACTCCAAGGACATCTTTTGCAATATTTTTAATATCACTAGCTATTTTTTTCCACATAATATTAGCATCCTCATGCACAGACAAAATCTTAAGATCTAAAATCTTATTTTTAAAAATATTTTTGTTAATATTCTTTAAATTCCCCCATTTAATCCTAGAAAATTATTTTACTTTATTTTTTATTTTATGCAAGTCCAAAACTAATAATCGATGTTGGGTACATAAATTTTCACTCAGAATAACTTTACAATCTTTGCAATCTAAATGATTTAGTTTTCTAATAAGAAAATAGTCAATCTGGATTGTATTATATCCATTTTTATAAGTGATGAGATGCTCATTCCTTTTCTTAAATAAGGTATTAGCAATTAAAAAATCATAAGCTAAAAAAATGAATAATAATTACATCTGAGAGAGTATATGAATGTCAAAAAATTTATCATTCTACATAAAATTTTTTAAAGTTGATTTACATAAATCATTCTTACCAGTTTATAAACTCCTCATTCAAGTATTTGAGCTTGTTTGAGAACTTCATATGCCTTGAAGATGAACATCGTTCTATTGTATTCACCACGACAGATTTCTCTATTGAAAAAACAAAACTCATTAAAACATAAAATGTATATTCTTTCTTAAACATTAAAGAGAAGTGATTATGCAAGTAAAATCACCTTACTCTTAAGCTTTCTTATCTTCTCCAATGGATCTGAAGAGCATGCGAAGTCGTCCAAATTAATTTCCATCTTAATTGTCTGTTTCTCTTTATTTTTCTTAACAGACACCAAAAATTTTATTCCACAAAACACCAAAAAATTTGAGCGCAGCTGCAAATATTTCATTTAAAAAAGAGCACCAATCATAAACCCAAAAATTTGAATGAAAAATTTTTGTGCCGGGTCAATAAGGCTGGCAAGAAATAATTAAATTTACAGAATATAAATGAATATCCACATTATAATACAAATGTAGCAATCTTGTTTGAGTTCGAACACAGAGCTATGTCCGTACTCAGCACAAAATAATTTCTCCATCACATTGATCCTTGTTTAGCTTGTAACCATATTTGAATATTACAATTAGATATGACTTATTTTTGAAGTCCCCCATATATAATCATAAAAAACAAGGATTTTAGAGAGATAAATTAAAATTCTAATGTGATTAGGAGAGAGAAAGTAGTCAACTCAATATTAAGGGGTGAAATATCATATAAGTCGATGCTCATCCTTGATTATTGCTTAATTTGAATAAAAATGAATAGAAAAAAAAATGAAAAAAAAAAAAAACACTACAGCACTTACTTATTTTATTAAATTATAAATCTTTAGATAATTTATTTTAGATTTTTTTTATTGGAAATTTTCATATAACTTATGATGCTTAAAATTTATAATGAGATAAATTCAATAATCAATCATAAAATTCAAAAATATAAGACACTAAATATAAAATACAATTGAGATTACTCTATTTTTTTTATATTTTAACTTGCAAGGAAATTCTTTCTCTCTGCCATTGATGGGTTAATATTGATGCCTATCAATCAGTGGTGGAGCTAGAAAATTTATTGAGGGGGGCCTAAATTATTTTATTAAAATCTTCCCTCAACTTTTTTCGTCCGGTCTTGGGATCGGAATAGGCAGTTTTAAAAAATTTGATTTAAAAAACAAACTACTAAATATAAAATGAAATACACTTATAATTTATACTTCATATTTTGAAATAACTGAATGATAACATCATTGTCAATACAATCTAAAATTTCTTTTATTTTATTCATCATCCTTATTTTATGTATTCTCTATTAGTACTATTGATACGGAAGATTTTGAGTACTTTTTAAAATATTTCTCCATAATCTTTATGTAAGTTTAGATTCATAAACTATATTAAACATAAAAATTATAAATTAATTATAAAAATAAAAATGAAGCACAAAGCAAATTATCTTTGGTTATTCTAATAAGGTAAACAAACAATTCATATTCCTGATTTTTTTTTTTTTGCTATCCCAAACTAGTAAACTAGAAACTACATTATGTATTGAAATAAGAAAAGATTAAACAGTAAACTAAATAAAATTTTTACACAATATTTTGATTAGATCAAACAAATTCAGATTTTTTTTTTTTTATCCTAAATAGTACACGGACAGTCATTTTCAGTAAATAAAGTTATTAATTTAGGTATAAAAATAACTTATAATCAAAATCAAAAGGATAGAAAATAAAATAACAAAAAATATATATTTAAGTTCATTACCTGTGTAGCCGGCCTGATCCAAGATGGCAGCTGCCGCTCAGCCGCTGTGAGCAAAATGGGAAAGCGCGGACGGCGGACGCACCGGCCAACGGCGATCGCACCGGCGGAAGGCTGGTTCCGTGAGCAGAGGAAATCTGCAACGCCAGCGACGGGAAGAAATTTACGCGAAAGCTTTGCATTTTTTTTTATTTGGAATCATTGAAGGTAACCTAATACTAATATGTCATGTCATAATCTCTGTTATAATTTCCAAAATTTGCACCGCCAATCCCTCCAATCCTTAAACAGCAATTTTTTTTTTCGGAGGGGGCACGTGCCCCCGCAGGCCCCCTCCTCTCTCCGGCGTTGCTATCAATCAGTGAGGGTACATACATCTGAATTTTTTTTTTTCATATTCCACATCTCTTCAGCCATAGAACATCACTTCATCACTATCCATGGAAAAGGTAAAAGTTTATTTGAACAAAAAAGAAATGAAAAAAGCAAACATAAATGGAAAGATTTGTTGGAATTATAAACCAAAATTAATGATCAAGTTATTTGTGTGTCTAGGAAATTGTTTGGAAGAAATATCTATAATATGTAATAACTTTTGGTGGTTGGTTGTTGAACATTTATTATGGAAATGTCTAGAATGTATTTCTAGAATTGTCTTTGTATAAGTATAAAAACGTATTGAGTATTATCATTTGATGTAAGAGAGAAAAATCTCTAATAGAAGTTCCTCTTATTTTTATTCTCTTCAACTCTTACAAATAATTTCTCTCTAACAAGTGGTATCAGAGCCAAGTTCGATGGAAAGTAGTATTAATCTACAAGTGCCTCATCTCATAAATGAGAATTACGAGAATTGGAGTCTTCAAATGAAGGCTTTATTTGGATCACAAGATATTTGGGATATTGTTGAGAAAGGCTATGTCGAGCATCAAGATGAAGCAGTATATTATCAACAACCCAATAGGAACTATTGAAAGAAAGTAGAAAGAAGGATAAGAAGGCGCTCTTCTTCATTTATCAAGCACTATATGAGGCAAACTTTCAGAAAGTGGCCAGTGCATCTACCTCTAAGCAATCATGGGAGATACTTCAAGTTGCATATAAAGGCATAGACAAGATAAAGAAGATTTGACTTTAAACTCTCTGAGCAAAATTTGAGGCACTTCAAATGAAGGAAGTAGAAAATGTGGAGGACTACTTCACAAGAGTCTTGACTATCATCAATCAACTACGAAGATATGAAGAAAAATTAGAAGATATTCGAGTGATAGAAAAAATTCTATGCTTAGTAAATGATAAATTTGAGCATATTGTCATAGTTATTGAGGAAGCTAAAGATATAGAGATAATGACTTTTGATGAACTAATGGGCTCTTTAATGGCATATGAGCAAATAAAAAATAAGAAAAAAATAGGATAATATCGAACAAGTTCTCTAATCAAAGCTCTCATTAAAAGGTGACAAAGACGACATAAAAAATGAAGATAATTCAAATGATCGAGACATTTATGGACAAGGCTGAAGTCGAGGTCTCGGTCGTGATCATGGCTTTGGAAGAGGCTGAAGACGTGGTCAAGGATGGGGTGGATATCAAATAAATAATGAAGAAAATCAAAACTAAAGAAATGAAGAGTGGAAGAAAGAGCCAAAATATCATAGGGGTAAAAACATGTTCGTAGAAATGGAGGTGATGGAGAGTCAAATTGATTTTTGCAACTCTTCAAAAATTTTAGTAAAAGGAAAAGGTAAATACCTTATTCTTCTTAAAGATGGAACCCATCAATTTATTTCTAAAGTTTATTATAATCCGGACATGAAAAGCAATATTTTATGCTTGGGGCAATTACTTGAGAAAGGATTTGACATTCATATGAAGGATAAAAAGCTCATAATTAAAAATAATTCAAATGAATTAATTGCCCAAGTGGAGATGACAATAAATAGAATGTTTATTCTTAATATAAAAAATGGAGTAATGAAATGTTTAAAGATATCTGTGAAATATACATCATGGCTTTGGCATATGAGGCTTGGGCATTAAATTTTGGAGGTCTAAATAATATGTCAAGAAAATGAATGGTGCATGGGTTACCATATATCAATCATCTAAATCAAATTTGTAAAGAATGTGTATTTGGAAAACAACATAGAAAGTGTTTTCCAAATAAAGCAAGCTTTGGATCAAAGAAGTCTCTTCAATTAATCCACACAGATGTATGCAGACCCGTTACTCCATCATCTTTTGGTAAGCATCGATGTCTCTTAACTTTTATTGATGATTATTCAAGAAAATATGGATTTATTTTTTAAAGAGAAATCAGAAGTTTTCACTATTTTTAAGAAGTTCAAAGCTAGTACAAAAAAGAAAGTAGATTTTTAATAAAATTCATTAGATTAGATCGAGGAGGCAAATTTTCGCCAAAGTATTCAAAGAATATTGTGAAGAGCATGGCATTCAACATTAATCAAGAGCTCCATTTTCACCACAACATAATGGAGTAGCAGAGATAAAAAATAGCACTATTCTTAATATGGTATGAAGCATAATCAAAACCAAGAATATGCTTAAAGAATTTTGTGTCAAGGCGGTGACAAGTGTTGTCTATACACTTAATCGATGCTCAACTTCAAGCTTACAAGATATGATACCACAAGAAGAATGTACTAGAAGAAAGCCAAATATATCTCATTTAATGGTGTTTTGGAGCATTACATATGAACATGTCCCTAAACAAAGAAGGACTAAGCTGGATGACAGAAGCTCCAAACTCATGTTCATCGGGTATCAATCTAAATCATATAAACTATTTGATCCTAAAACTTCAAAAATTATTTTTAGCAGGGATGTTGAGTTTGATGAAGAAGGAGCATGGGATTGGCAAAATAAAGACACTCGAAAGGAAGAGGAAGTACTGGTGGAGCTATAAGATGAAGAAATTGTCTATAAATTATCAAGATTCACATTCTCCAAGTACTTCAGAAGATATCCAAAGGCAAAGGAAGATAAGAAATTTAACGCGCTTCATTTTATTTTCTTACTTGCAAATAATGAACCATTGAAATATGAAGAAGCCATAAATGATGAAAGATGGAGATGTGCTATGAATGAAGAGAACAAATCTCTAGTAAAGAATGCAACATGGGAGCTCATGATATTACCAGAAGGACATAAAGCTATTGGTGTAAAATTGGTATACAAAATGAAGAAAAATGCAAAAGGAGAAATAAAAATGTATAAGGAACGTCTAGTAGCAAAAGGATACAATAGAAAAGAAGGCATCGACTACAATGACGTACTTGCTCCTATTATTCGTATGGAAACTATTCACTTAATTATTTCTCTTGTTTCACAAAATAATTAGTCTATTTATCAAATGAATGTTAAATATGCATTTTTAAATGGAGTTATTGGAGAAGAAGTTCATGTCGAAAAACCATTGGGATATATTAAAGAAGGGCATGAATCAAAAGTTTATAAATTAAAAAAGACTTTATATGGGTTAAAGAAATCTCCAAGGGCATGGAATGCAAGAATTGATTCATACTTCAAATAAAATGATTATATCCCATACTCTTATGAGAATGCTCTCTATTTGAAGAAATATAATAATGGAGATATATTACTTGTTTGCTTATATGTGGATAATCTTATCTTTACTGGCAATAATAATCCATATTTATTTAAAGAGTTTAAGCAAACGATGGTAAAAGAATTTGAAATGACAGATTTTAGTCTCATGTCATTTTTTTCTTAGAATTAAAGTAAAGCAAAATAAAGAATGATTTTTTATCACCCAAGAAACATATGAAAAGGAAGTTCTAAAGAAATTCAATATGGAGAATTGTAATCCCTTAAGCACTCCAATGGAATGTGGAATCAAGCTATCAAACAAAGAAGAAGGGAAGACTGTCGATCCAACTAAGTTCAAAAGTTTGATCATAAGCCTGAGATATCTAATAAGTACAAGACCAGACATTCTATATGCAGTTGGAATTGTTAGCCACTACATGAAAAATTCCACTAAGACACATTTGAAGGCAGCCACAAGAATTTTTTGATATATTAAAGGTATACAAAATCAAGGACTTCTATACTCTCAATCTAATGAATTTTAACTTTTAGGATATTCAGATAGAGATTAGACTTGAGATCAAGATCATAGAAAAAGTACAAGCATATTTTTATTTTATATGGGTGACATTGCATTCTCATGGAGCTCACAAAAAACAACCAGTTGTTGCTCTCTCTACTTGTGAAACTATGTTATTGCATCATCATGTGTATGTCATGAAATATGGCTAATGAAGCTACTAAAAGAGATTAGATATTCTCAAGTTGAAGCAATAAAAATATATGTTGATAATAAATCAGTAATATAATTATAAAAAAATTCAGTTTATCACAGGAGAAGCCAACATATTGATGTTCTTTTTCATTATTTAAGCGATCAGATCAAAGATAAGGAAGTTCAAGTGGAGTATGTAAAATCCAAAGATCAAATTGCAGATATTTTCATAAATCCATTTGCTACAGAACAGTTCATAAAATTAAAGGTATTTCTTGGTGTGGTCAATAAAAATTTTGGTTTAAGGGGGAGTGTTGGAAATATAAATCAAAATTAATGACCAAGTTTTTTGTATGTCTACAAAATTGTATGGAAGAAATATCTAGAATATGTAATAACTTTTGGTGGTTGGTAGTTGAACTTTTATTTTTGAAATCTCTAGAATATATTTTTATAAACAAATTCTCTCTTACAAGATTGATGTTGGAATCTCTATTTAAAGAAGAATATAAAATAAAATTGGTTTCGATAGTAAGATCCAAGTCCAAACGAAAGATGAAGGGCTTTCATTATCCTAAAATGGTCACCTTAGAAAAGATTTTCCAAATAGAAAAAACAAAAGAAATGATTGAATGAATGACATTGGAAATGATGTATTTTCCTTTAAAGGATACTAATAGTTACTAAGAACGTATATTGCACATTACATCTGCACCTCCTCACATGCCTATATCCACTTAATGCAATATCCACCTTACACGTGTAAAGTAAAAGCATCACACAAATGTAAAGCATATATACATGTTCTTACTTGGGAAATGAGCAGCAACACTTTCTACTCATTTTATTGTACCATTGCTTAGTAGTTGTATTTGTGGTATCAGAGCATTTACACCTCATAGTATTGGAGTCAGAAATGGAGCACTCGTCTTCTTCCGAGCTTGGTGAAGCCGCCCTACCTGTCTCCCCTTCATATCTTCACATTACCGCCTCTCAAGTTTGTTCTCTCTAATCTCAGAACTACTGTTCCAATGTAGCTCTCTAATGATACCTACTCCATATGGAAATAATAAATTCTTGAACTCTTCATAGCCAATGGATTCTTAAAAAACCTACTAGGCACCACTGAAACTCCATCCTCAATAATTTCCACACTTGATTGAGGAATCTCTCCCAACCTAGCATATCTTCATTGGATTCTAGTAGATAAAAATCTATCTGCAGCACAATGCTTGACTCTCTCCACCTCTATCCTTCCATATGTTCAAAATATTCACACCTGCAATAAGATTTGGCTCACGCTTGAGCGTCAGCTTCAAGCTATAAATCAATCCTGTGTTATACAACTCAAAAACGAGCTTCATAATATCTCAATGAAAAATTCCTCTATGACCAATTCCTTACTAACATTAAAACTTTAGTTGATAATATCTCCTCAGCTGGCTAAACAATTAATCTCAATGATATTATACAACACTCTTAATGGCTTACCTCCTCAATATCAATCCTTCAAGCCCTCCATTAGAACATATATCAATCTGATAGCTCTAGTTGACTTGTACTCTCATCTTAGAAGCAAAGAGATAAATTTGGCTTCAGAAGCATCCAAAATGCAATTACATCCACCCACAAGACAGACTCTATACATTACCTACAACAACCGAGGCAATCGAGTTCATAATCAGTTCTATCCCACCTCAACCAAATGAAACCCTGTTAATAAACAAAATAATAGCCTTCATTCACACCCATTGTTGTCTGCGAGATCTATAATAAGCGAGGTCACACAGCCAACAACTATTGACACTGCCTAAATATGAACTACAATCCCACACCTCCCAACCCCACTCCAAAGGTGTTTCTCTCCTCCTCCACATCAGCTCCTCAGCATGAGTGGAAACTTGACTTAAGTGTCACATCTCATCCCATGCCTCACGTCAACAATCTGGTTCAACCCACAATTTTCACAGGAACCAATTAATTTGCAGTTGGCAATGGCTCTACTACTCCTATCAATCATATTGGGCAAGGTCTACTTCTAATCCCCAACTGTAAGCTATAATTATCTACCATTTTACGCGCTCTAAACCATTCTCATAACCTCCCTCGGTCAACAAACTCACATGTGACAATAATATAACAATTTCCTTTGATGCATTGGGTTACAAAATTTTGAACCAGCACCACCAATGCATACATCAAGGTCCTTCCAGCAATGGTCTATACCCACTCAAGCATCCTGTGATGCCCTAGAATCAAATAGTGAAAGGATTCGTCTGACATTCTGATCGAACTCCATTCTAGTTGCCTTGCTCGGACCTGAAAATTTTAACCACATATAATGAGCTTACAAAGCCCAGCAGGTCACCAAAGCCTACAAGTGAAATCAAAGCACGGTGATGCTATCAATATGCAGGTCAATCAAATCAAGTCAATCAATGGTCAATGAGTCTATGCAATGCGGAAATCTATAGTCAATGAAATCAAGTCTGAACAGCGGAAATCAAATCAGTACGGAAATCAATAGTCAATACTCAATACAGCAGTAAAAACATCGATAAATCAATACGTCTTAGCAATCAAATCAATAAGTGACTGGAAGCCAATATCTATCCATCGGTGTCTATCAGTCAATACTATCAGTTCAATCAATCGCGTCGTCTAGTCAATTCATTGTATCTATATCATCTGTCCAATCAATAGAATGTCTGTATCAATTAATAGCAATCAATAGCATCAATTAATTCCATAAGGGACTCTTGTTAGAACGTACTCTTACAAATCAGTCAATCCAATTATTCAATACGATTTACTCGATATCAATACTATCTTCAATGACACTATGACAGATTCAATAATGACGACGTACGATGCTACAGTGGGGAAATCATCAATAGAGCACTTTCCAGTCAATAGTATCAATCGGCTTAAAATCCCAATAAACGATCAAATCAATACGGCGAAAGATCAATTGAAATCAAATCAATACAATGAAATCATCAGGTCAATAGAAATCAATACAATCAGCTCTATAAAGAAATCTATTCTACGATAACTCAAATCCATACGACAACAATCCATTCAATCAATCAATCGATAATCAGTACGACGAATCAATGTATCAATGTATCAATATCATGTCAGGATCTGTCGTATCAATAATTTCCATATGTCAATTCATATCTATTTCAATATCGATGTCGGTATCGATCAATCGGTATAATCTATATCAATGTCGGTGTCAATCTCTATGAATCAATACGCAGAATCCATATCAATATTGGTGCCGATATCTATGAATCAATCAAGTCGATAACATCAATCGGAAAAGCAATATAAGAAATCCAATCGAAAAAGCAATACGATAAATCAATAGTAGCAAGTCAAATTAATGCAGAATCAATAGTATCAATAAGTCTATACAATATCAATAAATCTATGCCGTCCATGTCCATATCAATGTCAATAATCAATAGTCAATAGTATCAATGCTCAATGATCAATCAATGAAATCAATGAATCCGTACGATACAGTAAAGCCGATCAAATCAATAAAGCAGATGTCGATAAAATAATAAATCCGTTCGATCCAATAAATCCATCAATATCAATAAATCAATCGGAAATCAATAAATCAATGCAAATCAGGAAATCCATACGATGCAATATCGTATACATGCAATTTCATACAATGGTCTTACTCGACAAGCACAAACACTAGCTATGATCAACCAGGTTAAACTGGCTATTATCAATAGTGCTGTTGTAGAATCTATATTGCTGTTGTAGATATCCGCACGTTGGTTTCTATCAAGAAGAGTCGTCACTCTTTTGCCCGTCGGCCGCCCGTCGGCATATAAAACTCCTTATAACTCCCATCAATAGTGCTATTGTAGAAATCCATGATCGATATTTAAAGGAAAGCCCGTCGGCCCACCATCCTGTATAGGTCAAGTTCTATCTCCAACCAACGTTCAACCAGGTTCCCACTTGTCTTTCAGTAACAATCAATTCAATCAATAGTCAATGCAATAATCGATGCAATAAGCAATATTAAAGAAATCTAGAACGATAATATCAATAGTCATACACATATCAATTCAATCTATCAATTCCGAGAAAATCAGAAATCGTACGAAAATCGGGCAGAGTAACGACAGTCTACAGAATTTACACAAAAATCCTGCAAAAAAAAGCACAATTTCCAAATTTCTCCAAATTACAGTAGAATATCCACAACATCAATACAATACTATTATTCTATAGAATCCAAATCAAATCAAGTCCTGATATATTTCTATTCGATTAAAATCGCGTAGAATCAATTCCGACCGGTAAAATCTTCATAGAAAATAGTCAAATCGTGTACAATAGTCATATCTATAACATACTAAAAGTTGTGCGGTGAAAGTTGTGTCAAATCGAAATCACGTCAAAAGTTCGACTACGAAAACACAAAACAGATCACAACTCGGTCAAAACACAATATCTTTGAAAACAGAAATAGGATTCGGAGTCCTTACCACGAGATCTACACTTTTCCCAACAGCAGCGTCGGACGAAAAGCGCTCCGCGGCCTCCAAAATCCAGCTTTCCTCTTTTTCCCTTTCTCTTTCTCTCTCTAAAATCAGATATTTTGATTTAAAAATGATTTTCTCTCTCCTCAAAACGAGCTGATTTTCTTATATCATTATACTGATCGGCCCGGCCGATCGCCAAATCGTCCCGGGACGATCAGACCAAAATAGATCGTCCTGGACGGTTCCCAGGACTTTTCTCAGGACGATATTTTCTACAGTGCAGATCGGCCTGGCCGATCTCACTATCGTCCTGGATGATCCTGAGAGGAAAATCCAAACTAGAGAGGAACAGTAAGGGAACGAGGTCTCACACATCCTCCCAGATCCTGTACTTATGCTCTCACTATAGCTCCAAATGAAGACATCTATTGCCCTTAATGTCTTTAGATACAACAATTTCTACTCATTTTACTGTACCATTGCTTAGTAGGTGTCTTTAGATACAACAATTCAAAAGTAATGTTGGTGTCCAAAGAAATTTTGAATAAGAATGGTTACTTGATTCAATCTACAATTTCCATATGATCTCTAATTTATTAGTATTTCTATTTTCCAACAAGAGTAATGAACGAGCAAATTCTATTGGTTAACAACAAGACGATTTTGTAACAAAACTTGGGTTTATAAAATTTGAAATGAAATAAAGAAGATAGATGCTACAAGAAGTTAGAGACATTCTAAAATTAAGGAAAAAAAAATTATTTCCAAAGAGGTTTTAGATAATAATGGGTTTATATCAAAATTAAAGAATGGAATTTGAAAAATCTTAAGGGGGCCATAATTATGCTGCATGGTTTAAAGTGAGTACTTTATATATCCTGTAAAAAAATTAATAATATGTGAATCAAACATTGTCAAAACAAATCGTATGTTGAAGATTCTACCACTACCTAGAAAAGATGGTATGAAGTAGCAAAGCAATGACACCAAAGGTCAGAACTCATGAATGAGAAGTGACTGATTGAGTTATGCAATAAGGGTCTATTTGGAAAGGAAACGCATGGAAATCTCTTGTTTTGTAAACATTATGCTACGGTAAGCAATACAGAGGCACTTCAAGTGAAGAAAGACTCATCATAAAAGGGATCTCAGATTATGGCTTCGTTTGTGGCGGCTTTCTTACTGCTTCTTAAAGTAGCTTTTAATTATAAAAATTTTATTTTTTATACTTAAAAAGTTGTTTTAAGAAGTAAAAAAAGAGCTGTCCTAAACAAAGCCTATATTTAATTAAATCAATAGAGGGCATTAAGAATTCTATCTTGTGGTGTATCATGGATTATTCTAAGCATGAGTAGAGTTTACATTCTCTGGGACAAGAATGATTTTTTTTTTGGTTAAAACCCGCTATGGGGCCTACGCGTTGATTTCAAAAAAGAGGTTACAAAGTCCTTAAAAGGATCCACTAGCTCACTAATGCTCGAAAGAGCTACAATCAAAAAGTAAAAGAAACCTAAGAGCCTGTGGTTCCTCGATCTAAAATTACAATGTAAGCAAAAAAAGAAACTAGGGTTGTAATTAAGCAGCACCCAAAAAAGGAAGCTCAGAAGATAGTAGTTCAGCACAGACTTCCTGCAAAAAAAAAGATACAAAAATGGAAGCAATAAAGAGATCCCAAAAATTGATACCTGAAAACCGTACCAGTTCTCCGCTAAATTTGAACCTACAATACAAACTCCAAAAAATCCAATTAAAGGATCAATAGTAAAAAGAAATACGCAAGCAGAACACAAGCCGAGCAGCAAGAAGATACAAATCTTGCTGGATAAGTAGAGAAAAGGTTTGCAACAGATAGAGGATGAAATATCAGGTTTGCAAATAGACATCAAAACCTTAAAAAACAACAGCTGCATCTCAATAAACACCATAGAATACCTCTTCATAAATAATCATAGATTCGACTGGAAAGAAAGGAATCTATTAAAAGGCATAAGGATATTACTATCAACAACATACTGAGCCCCGGTAAGAGACTGGCAGCACACGAATCTCAAATGGTTCAAAGTAAAACTACAGAATAACGAAAAAGAAATACCAGGCATGGAAATAGACAACATTACCTTAAAAGCCCCAAGCTGCATCTCAATGCACATTATATAATACATCATAATAAAAAACTTAAGATTGAACTTGATAGAAAAATTAAACGGCAAATGGATGACACTACCAGCAACGCGAGTATTCCAGGAAAGAGAATGCCAGCAAATGAACCCCAAAATGATCAAAAACAGAACATACCAACAGAAGAAAGAAACAGAAGACAAAAAAATAAACAGGAGATTAACCATATCTAATGTAAGGCAACCCAGTCTTATCAAGATTTATCATACTTTGTAAAAGAGGATGCAAATCATTAGGATTTAACTCTTCATAAAGGGATATGTTGCAACCTCTTTTAGCTAACCAATTAGCACACGTGTTAGCTTCATGAATTATATATATATATATATATATATATATATATATATATATATATATATATATATATATATATATATATATATATATATATATATATATATATATATATATATATAATGGAATAGAATGTGTTAGTATGGACACAACTTACTAGGAAAGTTAAAAAAGTATAGAGTGAGATGAAGACTTCATGTTGTTGTTGATGGGGGCGTCAAAACGGGTTGATAGATCGGGTTCAAGTCGGCCCCAAAATTGATTCGACCCAAACCAAATGAACCTGAACTTGAACGATTTAATAAACTGGTTAAAACACCAACACGAACTCGCCCACTAGCAACTCAAATGACCCAAAACCTACCCGTTAAGTTGTTTTTTTTTTATCTTTCTAAATAACTTATGTACTATAATTATAAGATATTTGATAAATAAATAATTTGATTATACACACATGGAAAATAAAATTTATAAAAATATAATACATGTTATTTTTGGGTCAAAAGTAGGTTCACGAGTCTAACTGAGTCTGGCCTGTTTATTAAATTGGTCAATCCAATCCAAGATTTTTTGAGTTAGATTCAGACTGGATCAACTATTGACACCTCTAATTCACTATAAAAAAATCTAATGTTTCAACAACTAATAATAGCAATGGTTTTAAAACTACTGCTATGAGGTATAAATAGCAGTTTTAATCGCTGTTAAAACTTTACTTATTTCTTCTTAATTTTCTGCCCTAATCGCCTACTCCACATATTCGACTCTGCTGCTTCGCCACACTCTTTATGATAAACACAATTTATATAATTTTTTAGATGCAAGTAACATTTTTCAATAATGATTTTTGCATCTACTTGTATTATTTTGAATATTTCTTTCATAGACTATATTGCATTATTCTTTCTATGATTTAAAAATCACAAAACAAAAATAATAATGTGCACACCATATTTTTTTTAGTTGTAATGTCTTAAAAAAGCTTAAATTGTGAGAATATATATATATATATATATATATATATATATATATATATATATATATATATATATATATATATATATATATATATATATATATATATATTCGTTTATAGGATCCTGCACGTGGTCATTAGCGCTGCCTTGGATCCATCTCTCCCAAAAACAAAGCAAAAACCAACGTCACCTTCACTATAGCAAATATAACCTCATCATGATGACTCCCATGTTCCAAACCTTCACCATTATTGGACACCCGCAGTACCAATAATCTCACCCTCTCTCTCTCTTCAGAAAAGAAATTATGTCAAAAATTAATATACATTTTATGTAAGAAAAAGATAAAATACTGAAAATTAAAACTAAACATCTGTAATTAAAATGAAATAATAGCAGAGTAAATATCATTAATGATAATTTTTTTATTAAAAAATTAAATTTCTAATTTTAAAAAAGGTCTTTCATTCTTCAGTACTTATCTTTCTGCCCTAACACATTATATGGGAAAATATCTCTCCCCATTACCATTCCATTCCATAAACCCAGGCTCCTCATTCTCATTTCTCTCTCTCTCTCTCTCTCTCTCTCTCTATTTAGCAGTTCATGTGATGTCCAGCTCTAAGATCACCGATCCAACTACTTCATCATCTACATCATCATCAAGTTCTCCGGCGAGAGTTCAAATGGTGCCGAGGCAGGTCTCCGACCAACTCCTCATAAAATTCTCCGACCTCTCTGAATTCGACTTCGACTACGAGAAAAGCAGTATCTGGTCTCCTCCGGTGCCGCGCAGAGCGTTCATCACTCCTCAAGGAATTGTCTGCACCCATTCTCAGCTTATGGGCAAGCTCCCAAGCCGCCGGCATGAATCAAAGAGAAGATGGCCCACATGTTTTCATGTTAGTATCTATTCTTCAATTATAATAGTAATTAGATGATTTTTTTATTATGTTAAACATAATTATCATAAAACTGCAAGGAATGTTTTTTTATCTCATACTGCAAGTTAAAATATTAGGTCAAATTAGGTAAAGTTATTCTCATTTAAACTTTTTTTTTTCTTACACATCAAGTCAACGTCCATTATTTAAATGTCTAATTTTATTTTAGTTAATATAAGTTCACATAAGCACTTGCATCAGCATTTAATTTTAACTGTGAATTTATTTGATTTTTTCGGGGACTTTGTTATTTGAAAATTATAGCAATACACTGATTTAAGAAATTGGTTGTTGTTTTTTTTTTCTCTGAGCATGTGTTTGTTCTCTGTTTTTGCAGGATATGATGAGGTGCTTGTGATGTCTTGAGGTGTTTGCTCCATTGCATGATTTCTATCTTATAAAGCAATTAGCGTATGGGGAATTATTCATCAATGTTCTTGGCATTCTTATAGAAAATATTATTCTGTCAACTTATTACGGCTAAAAAACTGTGCTTGTTAGATGAATGACAATGCATACTGATTAGATTTTGTTTTGGGACGACTTTATTACTTCTCTTAAAACAACTTTTTAATGTAAAAGTCAAAATTTTTGTACTCTAAAATTGCTTTAAGAAGCATTAAAAAAATCATCTCAAATAAATCCTAAATGTCACTCCGCAAATTTAAACAACTACAAAAGCTTAAAATGAGCATTACGAAAACCTAAAACTTACACAACTCTTGATCTGTTGGTTAAGAGCTTTGACTATCAACTAAAAGATTATGAGTTCGAAATTTACGTGTATGTTATGTGTATGAATTTGTCTTTATTGACTTTAATATTAAAAAAAGAAAAAAAGTCTAAAACTTCACTAGTGCTAGGAAACCTTAACTACTAATCTAGTGGGTTGGCACAACAAGCTAGTAAGGATGTGTGCCTTCAAAACCTCCTCTTTTGACTCATCAGTGCTTGGATTTTTGATTTGTGGGGCTTCTTATCACTTTGTTGAGTCCATGTTAAAATATGTTAAGTTCGCTTCTTATAAAGATGATAAGGTGACTTGTTGAAACAGAGAATTTCTTATTTTTGAAGTTGATTAACGAGCAATTTTAAACTATTAAAAAAAATTATAACAAAGGGATCTCCTTATGAAAATTAATTTTATTTTTTCATTTCACAAGAGACACACTACAAGAAGTGTGACATCATAACTTTACAAAATGTGTAATTGTTTTAGTAGTCAAGATTCATTCATACGGAAAAACTTATTACAATAAGCACACATTATATTTCTGCTGAATTAGCTTTGAGAAGTATAAAAATTCATTTAAGGCGGCAGTAATTTTTCTTAAAGCTGTTTATGAAGATATTGTATGGAAATATAACTCTTTTGAAAGTAGCTATGAACATATAGAGAGAGAGAGACGGATAATAAGTTCTGCAATCTTTTTGGAACCATCGAATTTTAGCGAAATAAAATATTAACTGAAAAATAAAATAATGAGAAGAATATCTCCAATAGATCTGAATTTGCAATAAAAAAAGTCGTTTCACTTGTCCTCATAAATTTCACACCAAGGTGATGTGTATATGAGTATATCAGATCAATTATAGAAACAATTTGAGAGGGCCTTGCTTGAAATATTGTGTTGACCACAGTCAATTTTGATTTAAATTTATAAATCCAAATCTTATACATTTAGGTTTTATTTATGATAGTTTTTTTACTATTTTCTAAAATAATTTTTCAATACAAAAATTTCATAGTTAAAAAAATTTTTGTACTAAATAATTATTTTAGAAAACAATAGCAAAGTTGTTCCAAATGAAGTCTTAATCTCAATAAAAACTCTCAAGTTTAGAAGCGAAAAATAAAGCTAGGCATTTTTCTATAATTTTAGAATTACTATATTTATATTTATATCATTTAGTTAAAGAAATTTTTTACTTTTAAAATTTTAAAATTTTTGTTTAGACTTATGAGCGAATTAATGCAAAAATATACTCATGCTATATATACAAGTTTCAAATTCAGGATCTCCTACTTTATAGCCTAAACTCTCAATTAATATATATCTAAATGGATTAGATTTTTTTTTTTATAAATTTAAGACCTCTTACATTTTAGAACAAAATTTTAAACTAATTACCATTTAAGAACTAATTATGTGATTAAGTACTTTTATAATTTAATTTAAAACTAGCCATTGTCGCATATTGAACGGGTGACTATACATATTTTTTGACAAAAGTCAATGCAAACTAGATGGACAGCAAGCAGCTGAGGTGGCAAGCCTAAGTCGCCCATCTATGTATGAAAAATGTTTTTTAAAAAACTGAACTTCTCCCAACAAACAAGCACCACAACACTACGCGCCCGATAAAGATGTCATTCCATGTAGGATGAAGAAGAAACGTGAGACCTAAGACAATAATGCAATGCTTTTTCATTAGTGTACGCATGCGTATTCTCTTAACCAATTTTAAATATACATGTTCTATGAGATATGTTATGTAATTAAAAATATAATTTGCGTTAACTAAGGTGCTCAACTATTATGATAGCCAACTATCCACTGTACAACTCATCTTGACCTGTTGGTTGAGAGTTTAGGCTTTCAACTAAGAGGTTTTGGGTTTCTAGTCTTTGTGTATGAGTTTTGTGCGTGAGTTTGCCTAAAATGTCCTAAATTTCAAAAAAAAAAAAAAAAAACCAATCCTCCACATAATATAACAAAATAAATTTATATTTTTAAAAAAATTAATGATAACTTTAACTTGCACGTTAAATGGGCCATTTAAAAAAAAAATAAAATTAGTATAAGTGGCCAATCTATTGTGCGACTTACAATAATTTCTTTATTTTTTATTTATTTGTTTTAGGGTGTTCTAATGGCTAGCCTAGCCAGCAGCTGATTCTGGTCGAAGTCCCCAGTTCAATGAGCGACTATATATTTTTTTTAAATAAAATTTAAATGCATCTAATCTCTTAATTACTTCTTAAAATATAATTAATTTAAAATTTTGCCGAATATTTTACTTCTAAAAGTTGCATACAAAACCTTTTTCTAAAATGTTTTGAAGAATGGAAGTAGAACTGATAAAAAGCTGACACATGGCCCTTGCAGAACCAATGAGGTTTTAAAAAAAAAAAAAAAGATCTACTCAAGGAAAACCTTTTGTCTTTTAGCAATGCTTGCAGATTGTCCATGCTGCAATCAGAGGAATGCATTATACTAAAAGCTGTACAGCTGTGAGCTAGCTATCAAGATTTACTGCTTGGTAACATTTTAAAAGCTTGCACCAAAAGATATTGAACTGCTCTATTTTTCGAATGACAGAATGTAATATCAAACTTTAATTGGTCAAGATAAGCATTACCAAAACTCCTTAAGCTATTTCAGTACATCAGCATTTGACTGTTAGGGCTAAAATCAAACGAGATACAAAAGAAATTGGAAGAAATAAGAAATGTAGCAGAAGCATGATCAGGTGATACTGTTCAAGCTACTTAGGTTTAATTTGGGATGACTTTTTTTTACTGTTTTTTAAAATTGTTTTGAAATACAAAAATTTAACTTTTGTACTAAAAAAATTATTTTAAAAATAAATAAATAAATCATCCTAAAAAAAACCTTAATCTACATTATCTTTCATGCTTTGGGGGGTATTGACCGACTTCCAAGCACAGGGATAATAACTGGAGAATGGACATGTTTGAACTACCCTCCAAGATCAAAGACACCAGTAAAGATTTAAATATTTTATTCCATTTTGACTACTTCTGACAAAATAAACACAGATCAAATTAATAACTGTCAAAAGCATTGACAATTTTTGATTGATTGATGTTTTTTCTATTATGTATTAAAAGTTTGTACTTTCACAATATAATATCCGTAAGTCTCACATGACATAAAGCATGCATTACCCATCATATTTAAGAGTACTTTTTTGGTTATAATAGTATATGGATATAGATTATTGGGTCTAAATTTAATCAGAAATAACACTTAAATTTATTAACAAGCAACCTTGAAGAAAAAAATCTAAATATACTTCTTCAGTCTTTATTTATAGAATTTAAAGAACTTCAACAATTATAGAATACTCAATATGACTAATTACATATTGTATCTAACATAGGCTGATTGGTTGATAACCACATGGTCTATGTACCGACAAAGGAAAATGCGACATACTATGTACCGACAAAGGCAATAAGCCTGTAGTAAACAAAACCACCTATAGTGCTAGAAGACTCATGATGTACATAACGCTTTATCCACAAGGAATAATAGATGAATCATTATTTACACAACAGCCTGCTCACATTCAACAACCATCCAATGAAAGGAAAATATGCATCTCTTGCAAGCAACATCAGCTGATGAGAAAAAATAACATTGTTGATGGGCAATAAATAAACTACAATGCCAAGCCATTGAATCTACAACATGCATGTAAGCAGATAGAAGGAATCAATAGGCTTCAAAATAGAACATCGTGCATCATTCAAATGGTCTCATTTACACGATTCATCATATTTAAATATTACAAAAATACCCTTCCTCATGCATTAAAACATGCATTAATGTATTAGTAACAAGCATACACATTTTTTAAATATTCTAGAAGGTATGTAGAGCATACATACATTGCAATATACAAAATGTCATCCAAATACATTATGCACTATGATCATGCATTAAGCTATTGCACTGCATACCAACATATCATGTAGGCATAATTAAGCAACATGCAAACGTAAAATACCAACATACATATATATACCAAAATATAAAAGTATATACACGAGTATTTTAACATGCAAATATATCATGTACACCCGTTATGATGCATGCGCATGACTACGACATAAACACATCTTGCAATATGCTTTCAATATCATATACCCACATGGGCCTCAATGAGCGTGTCGTATGCGCACATGTGACATCAAAAGATGTTGATCAGGCCCAAAGAAATGAACCTATGTTCTAGCCCTATCCTTCTATGTAATAGAAAGGAGTTGACATGGCTCAAACTATCAAACAAATACACAGTTGTGGCATCAACCTAGATATTTATTTTATATATTCATATTTGACCTTTAAGGTCTATAACAATAAAAACTCATGAATTAAAACATAAATCTTATAATGAACTCAATCATCTATTAAAAAGTTGACAAGGTTCAACCGACTAAATTTAAGTGCCTATGAAAACCCATATGATGACTGTATTGACAAAAAATCTCAATTGGAGGGGACCCTTAATATTTAAAATGCCTTCCAAAATCATAAATGCCCATGAAAATATAAAATATAAAATCTAAAAAATACCCAAAAATTTAGACATTTAAAATAAAATATATCATTAAATTCTTAATGTAAAACCCATCTATCTTCCAAAAAAGTTTAATAAGGTGGATAAGGTAATTTGAAAATACACTCCAGCTCATAAAAAGTAAATATCTGGTTGAGAATATCACTATGATTCATTTTCAATCCATCTATTTCTAGTAAGGATATGAAACGAGTCCACTAAGTGATAGATTCATCGCCAAATAGCACCACATCTAAATAGTTATAACCGAGACACTTTAACTGGTGGTTTTACTATAAAAGGGAGCCATTATATTATGGCCATTGCCAAAACCCATATATTCCCTAATGGTGTTAAATTATTGAGTAATGAATTAATAGGATATGATCAATAGGGCACAAAATCCTCTATTAGCTAAGGTGGATTCAAATTTGTCCTCTTAGATAAATACGTCGGGTCTATAAGGAACCCTTGGATGAAGAAACCTATGGAAACCAATAAGGGTCCTTCTGTTAGGTTGAGTCAATTACCTCCTCTAAATATGTAGACTAGTTAGGGACCATGATGATCAAGGTTGATGGAACCATGTGATCTTGATCGAGTTCATCATCATTTCCCCAATCATCTATTTCAAGTGCATGGTGGAAAAATTATAATTTAAATATCAAATTTCCAAATACCTAAATTGTACTACTACTATACATTGGATACTATATATTTGTTTTATAACTAGCCTTAATCAAAAGTTCTCTCTCATTTTCGGGAGTGGTAATGAACTATAGGGGATTGCACCCATATGAAACTTGAACTCAAATAATAAAGTCATTGCAAAATGAGGTTAAAATATCTAGGTATTATCTTATTTAAAACATAACCTGCCTTTTAAAAATTTGCCTCAGAACTTGCTCATTCAAGCTCTTATTTTGTGACCTGAAGAAAGGAAAGGAGTCGTGGAGAGGCTGGGGGAGAATTTTTTGAGCCCACAAAAGTGTATGTTTTTAAATTTATTATTAAACCCTATTTATATCAAATAGTTAAAAGTGTTAGTATAAATGGACATGAAAGACCTAGAAGCAATTAATGGATTGAGCTCTATATGTGAAGCATCTCATAATCCTATCACTACACTAACACAAAATTTGATCTTATAATTCACTAAGCCAGTAGTATAACTAATGAGAGAAGACTTAAGAAGAATATCAGATATGAGGGGAGATGAGATAGACCATCCTTTGTAGTTATTCTTGAAATTAAAGCCTCAACATTTTTAAGGAGCTTTAAAACCTCAAGTTATAGAAGATTGATTGATGTGGTTGGATAAATCATTTAATTTCATGCATTGTCTTGAGAGAAAGAAAGTGTCTTTGGTGTTGTTTCTTTTAAATAGAAAAGTTGAGCATTCGTGGTAGGCTAGAAAACTCAAAAATTTCAGGTTAAGGAAAATACTGAGATTTCTTAAAAAGAGTTTATAAAGACTTATATTTTTTTTTTCTACCACCATATAAAAGACAACAAATGTCATAATGGTTAGTTTCGGGAAGGATGTCTATAATGTTGTATGAAGAAGAGTTCACATCCCATCCCAGGTACATCCTTCAATTAGTTAGTCCTCAAAAAGAGAAGTGTTATCACTTTTTGAGAGGGCTAAGGAACAATTTGATGCATCAACTAAAACCATTTCATACAAAAACTATTTTTGAGTTGGTGGAGTGAGCCAAAGTAGTGGAGAATTATTTGATTCCCACTCAGCAAAGATAGGATAAAAGTAGGATTTCTTTTTTGGCGAAGGGGGGAGCCTTCTAAAGGTAGAATCAATGTGAAGAAGACAATGTTTGGTGGTGGAGAATGTAAGAAGGAAGGATCTACAAGTTTTATTAGTATAGTACACACACACACACACACACACAAATATATATATATATATATATATATATATATATATGTGTGTGTTTTAATTTGTGGATACTATGGTAGGAGGCATTCTGGTAGGTGCTTCCTATGTAGGTTAGTAGTTTTGTAGTGGCTAGTTTTGTGGTAAGGTGTCTCAGTGTCCCTTGAATGTATTAGAGGGTAGATCTTAGGCTAGTGGGATTTAGAGGCTGCAAAAGACATTAGCTCCAATTTGAGATGTTAACGAGGATGGATAACATGAAGTGAGATCCAATTTAGTTGTTGGTTTTCACGAATGTAGAGGAAGTCTATGGGCGTTAGTAGTGCTCCTCTAGTACAGCCTAAAGTTTATTATTTATCTTAGCAAGAGGTAAATGTGGATCTAGACAAAGTAATAGGTATGGAATACATATTTAGCAACCTTATGTAATTCTATTTTTATTTTATTACTAATCATACTAGCCATTCATTTGTATTTGAGAATGTTAGAATAATTTAAGTGTAGTGCCCTTTATGTTATCCCCTTAATTACTTGTTATGCTGTTGACTAGAGATTTGATGCTTGCTAATACTGTTTATTTGAGAGATTGACATTTTTATAAAAAATTTAGCATTAGAAATTTTATATTAACTCTGAAGGAATTTGTTATTTTAGTGGGAATGGATTGGTTGAGCAAGTACCTAGCATAAATAGATTGTAGTAAAAAGTGGGTGAATTTATGTGTGGATGGAAATATACAATACTTTCAAGATGCTAAGAAGTGCTTTATCTTATCTTATTTCTATATTTTAATTGGACAAGAATTGGAGAAAGGGGAGTGCCATATTTTAGCCAATATAATATATTTGACTAATTCTGTTGAGGGTATAGAAAATGTTCATGTAGTTAGAGAATTCCCAAATGTTAATTTCTTAAGAGTTATTTGAGTTATCTCTAGAAAAGGAGGTAGAGTTCTATGTTGTGGTGGTGTCAGGTATAACTCTTATAGTGAAGACTCCTTATAGAATGTCACTGAGAGTTACAAAAATTGAAGGTTTAGTTTTAGGAGCTGTTGGATTAATGATTTATCAGGCTGAATGGACCATCATGGGGAGTTTATATATTATTCATGAAAAGGAAGGATCAGTATATATGTGCATCAAAATTGTGTGTTAAATAAAGTCACGATGAAAAAAAAGTTTCTATTTATTAGGATAGATGATTTATTTGATTAGTTAGAAGGTTCAAGCTATGGTAGATTCGATGAGATATATATTTTAGACTAAAGTTCATGGTTGTTTGGGCATGGTAGAATATTATAGGAAGCTTGTCAAAGGATTTTCATAGATTATATAATCTCTTTGGTAAAGTTGAGTTAGAAAGTCATGTCATTTGACGACTATCTAGTAATGTTTTGATTTATGTATACTATGGTAGAAGGCATGTTCGTAGAAGCTACTATTATGTAGGTTAGTATTGTTGTAGTGGCTAGTCTTGTCATAATGTTGCTCATTGTCCCTAGAATGTATTTGAGGGTAGATCTTAAAGTAAGGGAGTAATATGAAACCATTAGTTATAGCTCCATCTAGATCTGTTAGTGGGGGATTGACATTTTGAAGTGAGAGTATATTTAGTGGATAGAGATCATGAATGTAAAGGAAGTCTATGGCAGTTAGTTGTGCTCATCTAGTGTAGCTTAGGGTTTATAATTTTACTTAGCAAAAGGTAAAGGATGCTCTAGATGTGGTGACATGTATGGACTATGTTTTTGAGTTCTTGTACTTGTCATTCCTTTTTATATGAGCATGTTATGAATCATTCAAGTGTAGTTCCAACTAAATTATCTTACGAGTTACTTATTCTGCTATCGATGGGGATTTGATGCTTGCAAATAAAGTTTGTGTTCGCGATTTAGATTTTTATTCAAAAATTAGCATTAGAATTGATAATATTACCCATGATATAATAGTGTGAATGTATTGGTTGAGAAAATACCAAGAACAAATAAATTGTAGTAAAAATGGGGTGAATTTATGTGTGGACAGAGAGGTATTTTACTTTTAAGGTGCCAGAAGTGTATTTTCTTCTCTTATTTCTATATTTAAAATGTATAAGACTTGGAGTAAGGGGAATGCTATAATTCTAGAATATATAAGATTTTTGAATAAATCTATTGAGGATTTTTGAAAATGTTCCAAGAGTAAGAGAATTCCAAAAGGTTTTTTTCACAATAATTGTCTAGGTTAAGTTTAGAAAAGGAGGTAGAATTCTATATTGAGGCGGTGTCAGTTACAACTCCTATAGTAAAGATTTATTATAAAATGGAGCTCAGAGAGTTACAAAAATTAAAGGTTTAGTTATAGGAGCTATTATATAGATAATTTATTAGGCCGAGTTTATTATCATGAGGAGTTCCTATGCTATTTATGAGAAAGGAAGGATCATTATTTATATGTATCAATTATTGAAAGCTGAATAAGTTAACAGTGAATAAATATCTATTTCCAAGGATAGATGATTTATTTGATCTGCTGGAAGGTGCACGTTGTGGTGGATTAGCTGAGATGTAGATTTGTGACTAAAGTCCTTTTTTTTTGCATTGATGGATATTATAGAACGTTTGTTAGAGGATTTTCATAGATATTAATCTCTCTAACAAAGATGACTCATAAAATCATGTCATTTGACTAGACCCCAAAATATGAGGCGCACTTTCAAAAATTGAAGGAGTGTTTGGTGTCAGCCCCCATATTAAAAAAATTATTCGAGACAAAAGGATTCAAAATGTATATTGTAGAATAGGAAGGTTGTGGCATATGCTTCCAAGTAGTTGGAGTGACTTGAGAAGAATTATCTAGCTCACGATCTAGAGTTGGCAACTATTATTTTTTTATTGAAGATCTGGATGCATTATTTGTAAGATATTAAATGTGAAATTTATGCTGACCATTAGAGTTTGAAATATATTTTTATTTAAAAGGAGTTGAATCTAAGGAAGAGAATGTGGTTAGATTTGATTAAGAATTATGATTTGAATATCATTTACCATATAGGTAGAGCATATATGGTTAATGATGCTTTGAGTAAAAGATTAGTGGGATTAGCTGACAATTTGATTTCTTCTAAGTAAGCATTAATTCAAGAGATAGAGAGATTTGAGTTAGAAATAGAGTGTCCATTTGATGGGCCAATTAGAGTTGTTTGTGAGATTATAATTTAGCCTTCATTATAAGAGATGATTAAAGAAACCTAGAAGATAGATGAGGATTACAAAAAAATGATGCGGTAGTAAAATGTTGTAGTAGACTATGGGTCCCAGGTAGTGGAGGTTTGAGGAAATATATTATGTTGGAATCCAACTATTCTAGATACTTTATTCGTCGAGACAGTGGTAAAATTTATAGAGCCTTGAAGTTGTAATTTTTGTGGCCTAAGATGAAATATAGTATGTCAGATTTTGTATCTAAGTGGAAATCATGTTAAATTGGAAAAACTAAACATTAGAGACCAAGCAAATTGTTGCAACCATTGTACATTCTAAAGTGGAAATGGCAGGAGATTAAAATAGAATTTTCTTTGGGTGTTCCCTAATCAAAGAAGGATCATAATGTTGTGGGGGTGGTCGTGGACCATATGATGACCTAAGAACTAATGGAAGAATTGGACATACATAAACTTATAACAAATTAATCCATTCAGGAATAATAAATAACAAAAGAGAATATTATTTCCAAAATATAAATGCATTTTAATCTCTTTTCATTTCATATAAACATAAGTACAACATCCATGTTCAAAAATTTCTAGAATTCAAAATAGTAAAATTGGATTACAAATTCAATACCTTATCCACCAAGCTTAAACAATCCTCCTCTAGACTTAATCTACTTCAACAAACTATTTCCTTTACATGAAACATTAAAGAAAAATAAGGTAAGCTTAACCAACTTAACAAACTCCCTCCTTTAACCTCATAGGTATCAATATCCAATCCGATTATTTAAAAGTAATTAATTAAAGAAAAAGATGAATACTTGCAAAATAACTTAATTATAAGCAAAAGCAGAATTTTTCAATGTTTCAATATATATTTGATCTTAGAGCTCGTGTCACAACCTTGCTCGACCAAGAAAGGTTTTATCATGTTGGGCTATGATAGACAAATCCCAAGATATATTTTTGGAAATACTTAAAATTTCTTCTTCCAATTTAAACTTCAAAATAAATTATATACTATAGAATTGAACTTCTAAAGTACTATAAATAAACTCAAGCATAAGATTCCTTTCATCCACAAAAATTAAAATGTATTTATAATATAGTACATGGTTATAAATATAAAACTTATAGAACTTAATAATAAATTAGACCCGACTATATGAAAATCAACAAAAGAAATGCCTATCAACTCTAAAATTGCTAATCAATAAGCACATTCTTGAAAAATACAATGCAAAACCATAAAGAACTACATAACTCAACAGACCACAAATATTGATCTAAAATTAAAATTATTTAATTTTGCTAAATATTTTTAGAGCATTTTAAAATATTTCAGTGCAGTTTAAAATCATTGTGCTAAGAAAAGTAATTAGAGCATATCAATTATCCAATGATTTAAATAATAATATTGAGAAGATAAATAAATTGAATTTCATTTCATAGAGCAATTCATTTCATAATTCTCACTCCTAAATAGAAACTCAAAGGACTTTGGCTCCTTATAACTTTCTTTCTATATATAACACTAGAAAATCCTTGTAGGAACCAAAAAATGGCTTACAGGCACCAGAACATGCCTTATAGACACCAAATTCCTAGTTCATTTATAATCTTAAAGGATTTTGACCCCTTATATCTCCTAGTAAATATTTTCATATCAAAATTGTGCAATATTACCTAATTCAATCATATAAATACATATTTAATCAATTTACAACAATTAAAATATAATTGAGCATATTTCATAATTGTTTAGTTTTCTATTATGGTAGGTAACAAAAAAACCTACAAAGCAAAAAAAAAAAGCACTTTTTTTAAAATAACCAAATTATCAAAAGATCATGTATAACACTTTTTTAGCACTTTAATTATACTACAACATTATTTATTATAATTCAAATTGTTTTTTATTTGAAAAAATTATATAAATTCTAGCACGAGATATAAAATTTCTAGAAAAATTTAAAGTGTTCACAATCTTTTTTTTTTTTTTTTTGAAGAAATGCTTAGAGCAATTTTATTATAAGAAAGCAAAATAAAAGAACCTAAGTGAAAAATCTCCTTTCACATTCCTCCTTTAACAACATAAAAAAGTAAGGAGGAACCTTATTGCAATCAAAACTATCCCAAACAAAATCAAAAGAACATGCATAGTTAGCACAACAGTCCGCTAACTTATTACAATCCCTATTCACAAAATGAATGATCACTTGATTAAAATTTTTAAGAAAGAAAAAATCATCTTGCTTGAATCCTCCGTCTTTAATAACTTCATTTTTCATCACACTTTGAACAATCTTCATTACATTGAAATTATCACCTTCAATTATGATTCCTTTCACCTCATACATCCATTCTTGAATTACCTTCCTCAAGGATAGAATCACATTTAGTTCCAAAATCGAGCAATCCCAATACAACATTTAAATCCAAAGGCAAACAAAAATCTACCTTTACAATCTCTGATCATGCCAGCTATGTCTGTTGCATTATAAGAGTTCCCAAGAGAAGAGAAGCATCAACATTAAGCTTAATCCATTCAGTTGGAGGGAGATGCCAAAAGAAAGTATACAGCCTTAGATGATTGGAATCCCAGTTGTCCGAAATTAGATTAAAGCTAAACGATGCAGTTGCAAAACTGATAGAATTTGCTACTATAACATTAATACTATCCTCTATCTTACAATGTACAAGCTTTTTTCTAGTTTTCCAAAAGAAGAACAAAGCTGAGCAATACAGGTTCCCCAAGAAAGGATTAGATATTGACATAACAGCCAACTCCTTATAGCAATTTTCCAAATTAGAGAAAACAGGGAGTTTAAATCCCCATTTATTAATCAACTGTATCACTTTATGAAGAAAAGAACAACGAACAACAATATGTTCAGAATTCTCTATTGCTATACAACCTCTCAGACATCCATTATAGTTAATAAGCCTTCTATACATAAAAAATCATTTGAGGGAATTTCTTTCAGATTTGTTCTCCACCAAAATAGCTCCACCCTTGGTCTTAATTTCAAATTTCTCAACCATTTCCAATTCCTTTCATCAACAGCACTACTATTTTTGTTATCAGAAATCAAAGTAGATAAAGATTTTCCTGAACACTTAAACATTATCTCCATTTGATCACATTATTAAATCAAGATGAATATGAACAAAAAGAATTAATTCCACCAGTACTTTTTCAAAAACCTGCTGTAGTTTCGAGACATTCCAGCATCCATCTAGAATAAAATACATAAGACATTTGAATTCCTCTTTTACATCAGCAATAAAGGTGGGCCACCGTTCTATGCTCTTGTCTAAAATCTAGATATCTTTAATGGTGTTAATACTTCTACCATCCAAAATTTTCCATCTCACTATCTGTTGAAGAAAATTTGCTCCATTGATTATAGTCTTCCAAGTAGAAAATGCTCCACTTCTATTTTCTGAATTCCAAATATCTTTCCCATATTTTGCAATTAAAATTCTGTTGAGCATAGTAAGAGGTCTAGATACAAGACTCCAAGAAAATTTAGCCCTCAAAGGGCCTATTTTTTTAGATGTTGATAGCACTCCTTGACCACCCAGCCTTTTGGTTTACATAAAGTTTCCCAATCAACATAGTGAAGACCCTTACTCATATCTTGTTTATTTAAAGAAAGCCCCTACTCAATTTATCCAACTTTTTCAACACTCCCATTGGGATAATTGAATGTGTTGAAAGGAAAATAAGAAGAGATAAGAGAGACGACTTAATAAGTAAAAGCTTACCTAACAAAGATAAAAACATGTTTCCCCATGTATTTAACTTGCCATAAGCCTTTTCTAGCATGCTTTGAAAGTCCAAAATAGTCAGCCTTCTCAAATCCATTTTTACTCCAAGATAAATCTATTCGTTGACTACTATAAATCCCAAAAGTTTTGAAAGAGAAATATACTTTCTTCTTCCAATTGAATTCCCAAAAAGAATTGATGATTTCTACACATTTACTCTTTGGCCCATCCAGTTACTATAGCCCTTCATAATCTTCATAATTTTCTCCACACTCCTACGATTAGCCTCAGAGAAAATGATGATATCATCAGCATATTGGAAATGAGAAACTATCTCTAACTTAGGAGCAACTTTGATACCAATCTTTGAACCCCTTTGAACAAAAGCTTCCGTTAACAATTGCAAGAACATAATGAATAAATAAGGTGATAAGGGACACCCTTGCCTAAATCCACACTTCGTCTGAATCCATTTAGAATTAGTACCATTGATCAAAATGAAATACTTAGGATCAACCACACATTATAATAAAAAAAATAGAGAATTTCCAAGGGAATCCAAAATGCTCTAACACTTGCTTCAAAGTATTCCAACCCATACTGTCATATGCCCGTTCCATATGAACTATAATAGCCATCATTCCTTTTTTTGCTTTAGAAAATCTAAACTTATTGATTATCTCTTGAGTAAGCAAGATATTTTTAGATAAAAAATGTCCTCTAACAAAGGCCGCTTGATTTTCTAAGACAATTTTAGGAATGAAAAGGACTAACATGTTCAACAACATCCTTGCTACAATTTTGTATATGGATGTGCAAAGGCTTATTGGTCTATAATTGAAGGGATTCAAATGATTCTTCATTTTAGGAATAAGGACCACAAAAGTTTCTTTCCACTCTTCACACATTACATCGAAAGTAAAAAAGAAACTGATAGCCTTCCAAATATCCTTTTTAATGATAAGCCAATACCATTTAATAAAGGAGTAAGAGAGACCATCCAAACCTAGGGAAATATTTCCTTCAAATCGATGAACTACTGAATCAAGCTCCTCCATAGTAAAATCAGACAAAAGAAAGCTTCAATCTCCATCATTCAGAACATGATTAAAAGTTTATCATCCTCTAAGTACTCATCTCCTATCTCTCCATTTGTCTTTAAAATACTCATAAAAAGTTTCTTCTATTTTTTTTATCCTCTATCAATATGCCTTTGCTATCTTTAATGTAATTTATATGATTACTGTTTTGTCAAGCTAAAGCCAAAGAATGGAAATACTTAGAATTTGAATCACTTTCTTTTAGCCACTTGACTTTTGTCCTTTTTCTCCACCAGTAATTAACCCGCCCGAAAGTAGAGTTGAGCTCTACCACCTTAGATTTCAACAAATAGATTTTATGATATGATAAGCTACCTTGAATAGCATCTTCTTCTTGTAGCTCAAGAATTTCTTTCTTTAAATGATCTTTTGGAGTGTTAAGATTCAAATGCTTCACTTTACTCCAATAGAATAATGCCTTCAATACTCTTTTTAACTTAAAATTTAGAACATGTACATCATCTCCTTTAGTTAATTTCCTAAAAGAATTAGCTACTATTGTAGTAGAGGCTAGAAAGAAAGCCCAGATTTATTCATACTTCAACTGTTTGTTCTTCTAAAAACCCAAAGTACAAATTTTTAACATGATTGGATAGTGGTTAGATGCTACTATGGCTAGGTGACGAACTACCGCTGGTTAAATAGCTGATAAAGCAACTAAATTAAGAAGATAACGATCCAATCTCTCAAAGACACATGCTCCACCTTTCTTATTATTGAACCAAGAAAATTTATGACCAATTATTCTAATATCATGGAAATCACAATTGTTCATAAACAAATTCATGTCTTGAGGTCCTTGGGAAAAAACAAACTTTTACCACCTCTTTTTTCTTCTTCGGACAAAATACAATTAAAGTCTCCTCCCACTATAAAAGGAAGATGAGTATCCGAATAAGCTTATAGCCTTTCCCACAAGAGTCTCTAGACCCTCATTCTCACTCTCCAAGCGAAACCCAGCTGTTGGAAGCTTGCCGACGATGATCTTCCGACCACCCTTTCACCCATTTTGTCTAAAGCTTTGTCTAATTTATCTAAGGTATTTCGAGCGGTCCTAAATTTATAACAAAATGCTCAACTCAAACTAAATTATCTTCCAATTCAAAACTTAAAGCCCAATACTTAGGTTAGGCTGAGACACTTCTGGATTGTTCCAAAATCTCAAAGTGTCCCCTACTCTTTTTCCCTTGTTCTGAAAATAAGTGTTCAATCCTAATTCATTTTGTTTTGAAATTCCAAAATTTTTGGTATCACTCTTAGAAATCTGTTAACAAAATTTTACCACTATTCTAATCGAGAGTTTTCATAGGAAATCTCATTTTCCTACGATGTAATTAACTACGAGGGCTTGTGATCGTAGGAGATTTTAAAACCTGCATCGATTTTCAATATTTATTTTAAAAACTTAGTTGATAATTCTCTTTGGAAATAAAATTCATAATGATTGTCATCATCATAATCAAATGATGGCTAACGGATGTCATTCTCTTTCTTTAAAGAGATTTATCAAGTGTTAACATCAATTCAAATATGAAACTAATAATTTTCTCCTCTTGATTATCGTAGTCTGATTTTAGATTGAACCCCATCTTTATCCTATTGGGGTCATATGTGATTCTCCCTTAAATAAGGCTATGATATACTAGAGAAAATTTATAATTCTGGATCTGAACCTGTTAGGAGATTTTACCTCCATCTTTCGAGACAGTATATCATCTCTAGTGGGCTATTTGATTTTAGAATTAAAATCTAGACTTAATATGGTATATCATCTCTAATGGTCTATTTGATTTCAGAATTGAAATCTAGACTTGATCTCAAATTTCCCAAGATAAAATTTTAAGACTCAAATCAGTATTCTTTGGAAAACTTTAACTAACGATGATAGTTATCATCATGCCCGAACAATTATTAAGCAATGATATCCCCTTCCTTAAGGGAGCTATGTCATTTGTTCACAAGGTTTTGGGAATGAGATCAATGATAATCTACTTAGAATATTATAGTTAGAAATTAGATTGAACTCCATTTTGACCTTTCGAGGTCATATGTGATTCTATCTCAGATCTGGATATGATATTCAAGGTAAGATTTGTAATTATAGATTTGAAACCCATTTTATAATTTTATTTCCACTTTTTGAAGTGATATGACTTTTCTAATGGGATGTTCGGTCTTAAAATTTGAATCTAAACATTGATTTTAAATTTCTAAGGAAAACTAATTATTTTCAAAACCTATTTTAAAAAATTCCACCGAAACCAATTTAAACATTAAATTAAGTTATAAACTACAAAACTGCTATAAACATTTAAATTATTATTAAAAAACTTATCCATGAGGTTCCTTTTATTTCTTAACATCAAAATGTATCCAAACTATATTACATGATTACAAATAAAAATACAAAACTAAAAAATAAACTAACAATGCATGTACCAAAATTAACAAAAGAAATATCTATCAACTTTGATCAGATCTTGAACTTCCAATCAATATGCTCCTTCCCTTTCCTAGATCCTTAAAATATAATGTGAAACCATAATGAGCTACATAGCAAGCCACACTAATATAAATTTCCAAATATATTTTTTTAATATTTTTAAAATACATAGAAATAGATTGATATTGTATAATAAATCATTATGCTAAGTAAAGTAATAAGAGCATAGTAGTTTTCTTAATCACATTGAACTCTCTTACCTTCACTTAATAATATTTGGATTGTAGACCAATCTTTGAAAATATAAGTGATCTTTCAAGTTGATCAAAATGCATTATCAATCCATGATAGAGGATACTTGTTGTTGATAATGACTTTGTTGAACACCCTTTAGTCAATGCATATGCATATTATACCAACCTTTTTCTTCTCAAATATAATATGTGTTCCCTATGGAGGCACACTAAAATAGATAAATCACTTGTTAATGAACTCTTGAAGCTTGAAGGTGCCTATTTGGGTTGAATTTAAAAGAAGGTTTTAAAAAGTTTAATCTTCTTTGAGAAATTTTAAATTGACTTTGAATTTTTATTCTTAAATTGAACACCCCATCAGAAAAGATATACCACCTCAAGAGAGAAATAAAATTTCAAAATAGAAATAAAAATTCAAAATGGGCTCTAGATTTAGAATTATAAATCCCATATTGAATATCCTAGCCAAATTTAAGAAAGAGTTGCATATGGCCCAAAAGGACAAAAGTAAAGTTCGATTGAATATATAGCTATGATAATCTAGATGAATTATTATTATTCTCATATTCAAAGTTTTAACAATAAATGATATATCTCCCAAAGGGAGAAAATATCATTCATTAATGATTGTTTGAATATGATGATAACAAACATCGTTGATTTTGATTTTCCCCAAAGATAATTAATTTGATTTTTGAAAATTTATTTTGAAAAGTATATTTGGGCTTTAAATCTACCACAAGTTTAATCCCTCATAGTTAATTACATCATAGGAGACCTTGGTCTCCTATGAATACTATTGATTAAAATAACGGCTGAAATTTTGTTCAGAGATTTTCTTAGTGTGATGTTAAAGGAGATGAATTTGGAGTTTTAAAATGGATTGGATTGAATTTTGAACACTTATTTTCAAACTCAATGGTGGAGGGGTAGGAGACACACTAGGATTCAAAAATAATTTAGAAGTATCGCAACCTAATATAAGTATTAGGCTTTAAGTTTTGGATTGAGAAAATTCTTTTTAGTTTGAGCTGATCATATTATTAGAAATTTGGGATTATATTATTGAAGGTTGTGGTCATATGATTCAAAATCTGCCTAAGATTTTAAATAAAAATTGGGCATTAGACCACAATAACCCATGCATACCTAGCTAATGCAATGCAAAAGCTAGACTTACCCCAGCCTCGATTATGGAGCTAGTTATCCTCCTAGTTGATTTAAAATTCAAGAGTTCGGTCATTATTATGAAAGGGTGATAGGGACGTTGTAATTAAATTTTTTGAGAATTGAGACCGACGTCTATAGCGAATCATAATTTTTCCCTTGACTTATGTGGGGTGAAAATGTCTGAAAAAAAATGCAATTAAAATTTTAGACTCATTTGATTAGTTTCTAATGTAATGCATGATGTTCGACTCGATTGAATGCATAAAGGGTAGATGAAGCAATTTTTAAAAAGGTTTAAAAATATTTTTTCCCTATAGATTGCATAACATCCCTTTGACAGATCTTAACCCTTAAAACCCAAGTGGTCTATAAGAACCCCCAGGTAGGGTGGTGTTAATCAAGCAAGAGAAGTAAATAATATGCTTATGCTAACTCCCAATGGTCTAGGTCTTACTTCTTAGATTGAAAGAGTTTTTATGTTATCTTAAAAATTTTAATAAAATTTAAGTAGAATAGGTTTTATATGTGGCCTCATGAGCCTTTGCATATCTAGGCTAGAATAAAAACCGCATGCAAATTGCCAAAAAAACTAAGAAAAATAGGCAACCCTGTATGAAATCATATTAAATACAATACATTAAAATTTTAAATCAATTAAATAAATGTTCATAGGAAAAATGCCTGTTTATTACAACCCAAAAAATACATAGATTAAAGTGGTCGGGCACTAGTAACGACAAACCCATATTCTAATCTTATAGAAAGGAGAGAGAAAGAAGGAAAAAAGGTTTATGATTCTAAAACTTAGAAATTGTCCATTTAGCTAGTTGTTGAAATTGTCAAGCTCAATGTAGGCAACCTGCATTCTAATTCTAATATAAATTTTGATGTTTTTTATAAAAGATATGCTTAAAAAATGTTTTCTTGGGTTTGAAAATAATTTCATTGTGTAACTTTTAGTATATCACTCTATACTCTATTATAAACAAGTTGACTATAAGAACACAAAATTTCATCGATTGGTTTGTTTTGTACAAATTTAAAATTTTGAATAAATGTGCTACTTCTAAAACTCTTTTTAGTTAAATTGACATTTTAAATAGTTTCTATAACTTTAGTAATAATATTGAATATTTGAGTCTAAATTTTGGGATTTCTTTTTAAAATAAGAAGACTTAAACACTTTATTTTAATTACTTAGTTAAGCACTGCTCATGTATCATTATGCATTTCATATCATTCTAGAGCTCTATTATGTAAAAGAAAGTTCACTATGAATTCTTTGCTTGGGCCTAATGTAAATTATATACTAATCTATTCTATTCTGACATATGAATGGGCTTTGTGATAGAAATACTCTACTCTACAATTACCCAAGGTAGATGGGAGGTGGTAAAGGAGAGTTATAAGCAGGCATTAGTTTATGTGCAATTTTGCATCTTTATATTAGCATGTAAGTTTAACTTATATCGTTAATATGTTTAACAAAGTATAAATCATGCTATGTTATAAATTAGACTAAAAAAATAAATTATTTTTTGTCTATTTATTTTGATTATAAGTTGTGAATTTGTACTCTATTATAGAGATATATTGGCTTACTATGCTTTATACGCATGGTATTGTTTAAAATATTTCAGAAAAAGGGAAGAACCTTGCTGAGTAGGTTGATTTTGACAGAGAATTGGAGCTTTTGACCTGTAAGGTGCATTCACCATTTTGTTAGTACAAAATTTATTTAGGTATTTTATTGAAATTGTTCTTTTCTGAGATATTGTTTTGAATCATTGGATGTTTGAAAGTTTGAAGAAAAGTTTGTATATTCTTATAGCATTTTTTTATCGTATTTTTGGATGATTAGATAGCTTGTATATAAAAAAGAATAATTGGGGTTTAAGAGCTCTATAGGTAATGTAAGGTCAATTCCTCCATTAGATCTTGGGGTATTACAATTCATCTTTTGCTTGAAGAATGTGGAAGGCATTAATGAGACTAACAATGTATGAGGAAGCTCGCTCGGGACGATATCGATGAGATCAATGGCATTTGAGTGAAAGGAGATGTTCAGGATGGAGTTTGTTGGGGAAGGCACCAAGGGGATTTACTACACATATTTGAGTTTGCAATGAAAAGATGCAATTAAAACGATTATACTATAATTTGAATGATGAGGGTTACACCATTCGAATGTTGAGGGCTCATATACGATTCAAATGATAAGGGTTTGAACAAGATTCAATGGAGAGGGTTTGAACAACCCTTCGAGTCATAGTGGCGAATCACGAGTTAAAATGTTTGATTCAAAGTCAAAACACAAGTTTAAAAGGTTGTTTGCACTAGGGAAAATTAACTTAAAAGAGTTTTAACATCAAAATGTTATTCCTTATTGGGAGCAATGTTGTCTAAAATGAATTTTTGAGCATATTCCCCAGAAAAAAAAAATAGTGAATTTATTTGACCAATTTCATATATTGTGAGTCAATATAATGTAGCACTTGCTCACTTTTTTTTTTTTTTTTATGATGGATAAAATAAAAAATGCATCGAGTAGCCAAATCCTGCGATTATGAGAATGCTCAATCTCCTCAATTTATGAAAGATAAAATGATATATTTTTTCAACAAGATCAGGAGAGCTTAATTCGAATGAGTAGCCATTCCGCAAGAAAGGATTCCTTACACATGAAATTCATCACCGGTCATATTGGGATGAAATCGAAGCCTAGCATAATAATATAGGCTACTCAAATTAACAAATGAATCTTCAGTCAAATACAGATAAAAATGGCTGAATAAGAGCTGCTCGTGCTCTCTTAACTTTTTTAATAGCCAAATTCACAAGACAACCATCTTACATCATTACAACAGCAAGCTATAATTGAGATTCTATGTCCATCTGACAAAAAATGTGAAAGAATAACATATTGAGAAGTCCTCAGTGTTTGAGGTGTAAGAAATACTAGCGGGAAGTAAACTGTCCTCGTCTACTACATGAAATTTCTGTAGTGTAGGACTTACAAAAACAGGAGTCTATTCATTAATTCCCAAGGCAGCAGTACCTTCATACGCAGTACATTGCTGCGCACAGAAGAAGAAATAATACCCTGCAATAAATAAAGCTTCAAGGCCCAACTGCTGCTGCTTGTATTATAATATATATATATATATATATAATATATTTATATATATATATATAATATTATATATATATAATATATATGATATATATATATATATATATATTGAAAATTTTATGATGTATTTAAATTGAACATGAATCTGATTATATAAATATAAAGCCAATCTCAAAAAATATAAATATATGCTATATTTAAATTAAAAAATTTTTAAAATAAATTTAGAATTAAATGAACTCCAATTTTAGTAAATTTATAAACGATTTGAAAGTCTCAATGACATCAAAAGTAGTCCAATTCGACTTTAGATGCACCCAAATCACGAAGTTGAATAATATTGTAAGGAATTTTATGACATTAATTGGAGGGTTAAACAATATTCAAATTTTTTGTGCTTATAATTAAAATTTGAGATCCAATAATCCCAACATCTCTTAATTATGCATTCCTTAAGGCACCATTGTTTGAAAGAATGGCCAATGATTGAGATACTTTAAACGGATAGACCGATTGATTGCATTGAAATTTTTGCTAAATTTATGAAAATGATATTCAACAGACCATCACCAATAATGTCAGTGCATGTTCAGGGGTGGAACCAGCTTCAATTTTGAGGGGGGCAAGTACAATATTAAAATAAATAAATATTAAAAAACTAATATATATATATATAAGTTAAAAAAAAAGCAAGCAAAATAAAAAAAAAACAATTAAAAATCATGAAAAACACGAAAAAAAATGTTGCTTCAATATTGTATCTCAACCATTATCACTTGAGTACAAGTTAGGACAAAATAGCCACTGTCAATGCAAAAGCAAATTTTTAGGAGGGGAATTGCCCCACCTAATAATGTTCCGCCCATGTACATGTTACAATTAAGGTCGATGTATGATGTTAACACAAATGTCGATGCTTTCCAACTTGTCGCTAGTTATTACTAACAACATCAATGCACATTATCACATATAAAGAAGATATGCACCATCGACACCCATGCCAACATCCATTGACTTTGTAACCCAAAATTGCAAATGAAATGGCGTACATCATCACTTATAAGGCTAATGCATGCCATCGACATCAACACTGACACTCATTGACTTCTTCCCTTCTTGTCAATAATAAGATTGTTGTGTGATGCCACTAATAAGATTGATGTATGTCTTTAATATTAACTCCAACTACTAGTGTTAACACAACGTTTAAAATAGTTGTTTTGGTCTCTAGTCCCTTCTCATTAAAGCTGAACGACCATCATACCACAAATGATCACAATTCAAATGCCTCAAAGCTCTTTCAATTTTTTTTACTTTGGAATGTATCCTTGATAATTTACATTTGCTAGACATACAAGATAAACTAGTTGAATAATTTCAACGAGATTATGCCCCATAATATTTTCTCTTACTATATTTTCAACATAAAAAATGTAGGGTCTATATGTTTAACTCTCTAATTTTATAATCACTTTTTCAAAGTCTAGTAACAAATTCCTTAACCACCGCATAGAGTCATCAAAATTAGGAAAGTAAAAAATAATTATGTTTGTGTGTGTGTGCGCGCACGCGCGCGCGCGTGTGTGTTTGTGTGTGTGTGTGTGTGAGAGAGAGAGAGAGAGAGATAGAGAGAGAGAGAGAGAGAGAGAGAGAGAGAGAGAGAGAGAGAGAGAGAGAGAGAGAGAGTGATGCCCTAGGATCTAATGAAATGATTGGATCACTTAAAAATATCATTAATTAGGTCATCCAAAGTCTTAAAATAAAATATAAACAACTTCATATCATCAAAAAATAAAATAAAATAATCCAATCAACTTTTAAATGCCTGTACATTACAATAAAAAAAATGGATTATTAAAATAATACCTCAAACTCAAACATAGAATTTTACTTCAACACTTTCTACTATGCCAAGCCTTTACCCTTTCTTGAATCATAGACAAAATAGAATGAGCACAACTACTCAACAAACTTCCTCTCTTACCAATCTTAGATCTCATTATCCAATTCAAATAATAAACAATAATTGATTAAAGAAAATATAAAGACTTACCAGAGAAATTAATGTGTTAGAAAATTATTTATTACAAGGGTTTCTAGGCATAATTGATTTAATGTTTAGCACTTATACTTACATAGCCAGCTTCTTAGAGTTTTCTAGTACATAGTGCAAAACACTTATTCTTAGATGTTCTCCTCCTTGAGTTTTCATCAGAATTAATATAGAAATTATGATTTTAATAATACTTAATTTAGAGTATTAGTTAAACTCAATTCATCAGAGTATTAACATATGTAATACAATGAATATAATGCACATGTCTTGATGTCTGCTTATAACTCCACTTCTACTTATGTCTCTCTTTAATCTTCAACATCTACATCTTGGAAGTGCGGCCAGAATCAAAATATGATTATGCCACATAACCTTCCACGCCTATTTTTTAGCAAGTGGGGGCATAATCCCTCTCACATCCATTTCAGGAAGATGAGGCAAGAATAGAACAAATAGGGGTCTTATAATAAATTAGAGAGTGCAGTTTTTGACATATCATAATATATTTAATGCCATGTTATGTACTAGGAAAATGCCATACAATAGTAATTGAGTTAGAAATCTAATACAATGCTTAGATAATGCATGAATTACTAGTAAACAAAACCCAAATTACTTATAAAATATAATATTCACTGAATTTTACCCCTTTAAATTTTTGACTTCATGGGAACATTCACATGAATATTTTAATACTTTTATATAACTACTACATTTTTTACAAAAACTCAATTCAAACAAAAAATCATGTAGCGAAAGCAAACAGATAAAACTTCAATTTCATATAGCCAAAATGCACAAATATTAAAAGCTATGTGGTGAAAACTTCATAAAAATTAAGAAAAAATTATTTTTGTACATTCTTAACTTTTATAAACTAACTAGAATTTAAATCGGAGATAGGGTTTATAATGCATACCTTATGCTCTATGAAATCCCTAATTGGTGTGACAGGAAAATCTAGAGCCTTGGCCTTTGAAACCACTCTTCTTTGTTCCCTCTCCTCTTTTCCTCTTCTCTTCTCTTCCTTCCTTCTCCGGCAAGGTGGCTCAGTGAGGGAGTTTGGCAAATTGATTTAGATATTTAATTATATAAAAACCTTTATTTGATCTAATGCCGCAACTTTTATCTCCTTAGTTCCACAACACTTAATTAAATCTTTTGGATTCCCCTAGAATCTTTTGAAATGGATAGCATGGTGGTGCCACCTAGTGTTGATCTACACATTCAAAATAAATTTCTCTAGAGAGCTCAACACCACAGTGCTTTCCCCTCGATGTCGCAATTCTCCCAAAGAATATTTTATGACCAAATTAAGTTCTAGTTCCCCAAATTACATTCCAACTTTCACATAGGTTCATTAAGTATGTTAAACCTCTTAATTATCAATTAACTCAACTTAAAATCACATTAAAAAAATTACCTAAATTTTTTAAGAGAAATATTACATCCTCCTCTCCTTATATAAAGTTTCATCCTAGAAATTCCATTACATAATATTTAAAAAAAGATATGGATATAGCTATCTAATCCCGACCACTTTCTCCCAGGCATGGGAAAATAAAATTATAGTTTAAAGTCCATGTAGATTTGGGGTATACCTATTCATGTGATTGAGTATGACATTGAGAATAAAATACTAATTCTATAACGTATTCAAATAGAAAAATAGCTTTTAGAAATCATTCAATTTCATATTCAAATATAAATAAAAGAATAACATGCTATCTCAAAAGATAAAAAGTTTATTCTAAAATATTATTTAAAGATGAAAGTGGGTTTTGAAAATTCTCTATTTTAATTATCAAATACAACAACAATAATATCATATTACATCAAAAGATGAAAATTATATTCTCTCAAGTGATTTGAATAAAAAAATTGAGATTTTGAATCATCTACATTCTCATAGATTTTTTCATATCTTATGAAAATAAGATAGGATTTATTTTAGTCTGGAGTTGCTAGTTCACCGAAAAGGCAAGCCTCTATGGTTAATAACATCTTAAGAGAATTAAATATATTAACAATACTCTCAATTAAAGTAGTGGAAAATATTTTCTTAGATTTTAATGATTAATATAAGTTTTTAAGGGGTAATAAATTTTCAAAAGAGATTGGTTCAATTTGGAAGAATCATTTATAGAAGCCAAAGGAATGAATAATATGGAGCACTTTAAATTTTTGGGGCCTCTTAGAAGCACTCCAATCTATCTTATTTTAAGCTTTAATATTTTTAAGAGAAGATTTTATAATTGAGTTGAAATTTTATTAGATATTTGGTATTACATTCCTCGGAGGGTAAGGACTTATGTTTTGAGGTCTTCATTAGAACCTAGATCTTAGTTGTGCACTATATAGTAGCAACTTAAAATTATTTTAAGTGGAGTGTATGAATTTATGGACTAACATTTGTCTAGATTGGAAAGATAGCTAATCCAAAAAATCATCTTAAAATCCATGCTATCTAGACTTTATGAAAAATGGTTTGGCTATTTTTTAAGTTCTTAGAATTTTAGGACTAACATCTATAGAAATTTCTATTGGCCCATGCTTATGAATAATATTATGGTTCTAGAACTTTTGTAGTTAAATTTTTATTTTTTTTTTATTCAAAGGGTGCTAGTTGAAGTATCATTAATATAAAATCTTGAAATTTTTAAAGAAGGCTTAAGAGTTTATTTTTAAAGACTAGGATTTCTTAGGTTAAATACCACATCCTCATAAGTTAGATTATATGAACTCCATGCTAAACCGATTAAGTATATAAAATAATGATTTAAATATGATAATATGCATGCAACCCAGGATGGTCGCCGGTTTACTTTCTTAGTGAGATTATCTTTTAATGTTATTTATTCTTATAATTTTATTTTTAAATTACGAGTAGAAGAACTTTCATCTAGAAGAGCCTAACCGAAATTATGGCAGAAGCACATACAAAAAAAAAAAACCCAATTAAAACATGCAATTTCTACCACAAAATTAATTTAAATAGTCATAAAAAAAACTAAAGAATATAAAAAGTCCATGTGGTAAGTGCCACATGATTATAACCTAGGATCTCACACACCTGCTTTCAGTAAATATTACAGAATCCCACACACATCCAAAGTAGTCATATGGGGATATAACATAACACATAGATCTCTTGTAACATATCAAATAGTGCACATTTTCATATATCAAAAAATCTCCAATGTTATGTTATGCACAATGCAAATGCTATACAATAGTAATTAAATTAAAAATTAACGCAATACAGAGATAATGCATGAATTGCTAGTGAAAAAATACCTTATAAAACATAATGCTCATTGAACTTTAATCCTATCAATTTCTACTTCATGAAAATATTTACATGACCATTTTAAGAAAACTATATAACTAATGCATTTACCAAAAAATCCTTAATTCAAGAATACGTTCAAATATTTGTGTAAGGAAAATCAACTGATAAAACTTTAATTTCAAGTAGCCAAAATTCAGGGAATAAGGAATATAAAAAACATATTAAAAACTACATGGTAAAAATTATATAACACAAGAAAAAATATTTTTATTCTTAATTTTTTATAAACTTGCTATAATTAAAATTAGAGTAATGGGTTTAGAAGCCTATCTTTGGCTCTATGAATTCCTTTAATGGCAAGATGGGCAAATCCAGAGCTTTTGCCTCCTTTTGATGGAAACCTGCATTAACAGAGAAGCTACAAAGGAAACAGAGGAGTTAGCAAAGAAGCGGAAAGTGGTTTTAATACTTTCTTCATTGACGTTTTCATCCAGCTAGTGTTTACATATATAGAGGAGTAGAGCATCCACGTGATTCGTTAGATGGATCTTTCCAAAAGGCAGCTAGTGCCTGCTGCCGTTGGTTGCTCAGAGAAGTGGGCATATGGAGATGATATATTCTATCAACCCCCTACAAACTGATTATCCTTGGGAATGAGAGTATGTTTTGTGCGGAGTTCTTGGAACCGAGTTATAGCTAGAGGCTTTGTCAAAAGATCGGCGGGTTGTGCTGTAGAATTGATGTGTAGGACCTCAATTTCCTTATTGTTGATGTGGTGACTAATAAAGTGATAGTCAATCTTGATATATTTGGTGCGAGCATAGAATATGGGATTTTAGCCAGCTCTATGGCATAGGTATTATCGTAGAAAACTTTGGTAGGATGAGTTTAAGAGGCATCAGATTCATGGAGAAGTATTCGAAGCCAGAGAATGTCTGAGATGGCCGCTGCTAAGACGTGGTATTTAGCCTCGGTAGACGACTTGGTGACTGTGGTTTTCTTTTTCTCTGACCATGAAATCAGATTTGAGCCGAGAAAAGTACATAAGTTTGTAGTGGATTTTTAGGTCAGTATTGTCCGATGCCCAGTCTGTGTCGACGTATGTTGAGAGATCTAAGTTGCTGTGAAGCAGGGGAAGCCCGTAGGTGATGATACCTTGTATGTAACATAGAAGTCTCTTCAAGGCCTGAAATTTGCTTGGTTTAGGTTCATGCATATGATGGCAGATTTGGTTGGTAGCGAATGCAATGTTCGGTCTTATAATGGTTAAATATTAGGGTGAGCTGGCTAGTTGTCTGTAGAAGGTTGAGTCATGAAATGGTTGTTCTGGAGCTGTATGAGGATGCCATTTGAGAGGAATAGGAGTGGAAGAAGGTTTGCAGTTCACTAGCTTGGAGGATGGCTTGGGCATATTGTTGCTGGTCAAGAAAGTATCCTATGGGAACTGAGGTGATATGAATGCCTAAAAATAGTGAGGCAGGGCTAGGTTCTTTAAGGGAGAAAGTTGTTTTAAGGTTGGTGAGGAGATTTGTATGAACTGGAGTTTGTTGCCAGTAACAAGCATGTCGTCGACATATGTAAGTATGTATATATGAATGGTGTCGACTTTGTAAAATAGAAGCGAAGGATCAGACTTACTAAATTGGAATCCTACTTCTTGAAGATGAGAAGTAAGCTTGTGGTACCACTGCCTTGGGGATTCCTTGAGGTCGTAGATGGCCTTGCAGAGCTTGCATACGTGGTTAGGAAATTGTATATCAACAAAACCCTGCGGTTAGCACATATAGACATCTTCCTCAAGATCACCGTGGAGAAATGTGTTGGAGACATCCAATTGAGTGACTTGACAGGCGCGTTGATTTGTAATTGCTAGTAATATTCGAATGGTTGGTCGCTTGGCCACAGGGCTAAATGCTCATGCTAGTTGATGCCAAGTTGCTGATCAAAGCCTCTGGCAACAAGCCATGCTTTGTAGTGATCAATTTGCCCATTCAAATTCAATTTGATCTGGTTAGTCCATTTACACCCCAGAATAAGATGATGTGATGGTGGAGGGATAAGAGACCATGTACCTTGTCAGTGAAGGGTTTAAAATTCTTCGGTCATGGCAGCATGCCAGTTGGGGTTCTTGTTGGCTTGAGAGAATGAGGTTGGAGTAAAAGGAGTGATGTTGGTAGCTAGCAGGTAGATGATAAGTTTGGTCTTGAAAATTCCAGATTTGAGGCGAGTTAACATTGGGTGTGTAGGTGGAGGTAATAAAGTGGGATTGGGTGAGGTGGATGAGGAGGAATTGAGATCAGTGGTGGGAGGGTTTGGTTGAGATGTTGTAATTGGAGGAGTGGAGCATGACTGTGTTGAATGGGAGACAGGGAGAGTAGTGTGGGGTTCTTAGTTTATTGGTGGAGGTAAGATGGCTGAGGTTGGGAGGAGAGTGAAGGGGGAAGTGTAGGTATTTGGCTATGAAGTGGGTAGATTTATGGGAATAGGGAGATACAGGAATGTGTGTTAGTGGAATACAACTTGTCTAGAAATGTATGTTTTGTTGGTGAGAGGGTCAAAGCATGTGTACCCTTTGTGAGTAGGAGAATACCCAATGAAGATACATTCAAGGGACCGTGGTGACAACTTCTTGGGTTCTTGGTGTCGGAGCCATGGGAAGCATTGGCAACCAAAGATGCGGAGATGGTGGTAGGATTGTGGGGAGTGGTAAAGTAATTGGAATGGTAGTCTATTAATGAGGTAATTAGCGGTGAGCACTGCATCGGCCCAGAAATAATGGGGTAAATGACCAGCGAGTAGAAGTGTGCGAGTTGTGTCGAGGAGGTGGTGATGCTTGCGATCAGCAAGGTTGTTTTGTTCTAAAGGATGTCATTTGTCGAGAGATATAATTTGAATTGGGTGCTTGTGTATTCCCCACCCCCGTCGACCGAATTGTTTTTATTTTTGTTTGAAATTGATTTTGAATGAGCATAGAGAATTGTTGGAATTTAGAAAAAGTTTCTTCCTTTGAGTTCATTAAGTATAGCTAGCAAAATTTGGTGTGGTCGTCTATAAAGATAACATAATAGTGCAAACAACAAGTGAAGATATGGGAACGAGGCCCCAAACATCTGTATGAACTGACACAAATGGAGTTGAGACATTGATTGAACTATTTGGAAAAGATAATTTATAGCTTTTAGCCATATTACAAAACTTTCAAACTATAGAAGTGGGAGAGATACATATAGAAGAGTCTAATTTAGCTAGAGTATGTAAGATAAGTTGATGTGGATGGACTAGTTGATCATGCCAAGCTTGGGTGGAGGTCAAACTGGACTTGAGAGCTTGAGGACGTGAGCTAGATAAGGTTGTGGATAGCGGGTAGAGACCATCTCGTCTCCTACCACGAAGGAGAATCTAGTTGTCTTGTAGGTTGCGAATTTGAAAATCAGACAAATAAAAAGAGATGGAACAATTATTATCGGATGTTAGATTATGAATAGAGAGTGAATTATCAGATATGGTGGGAATGTGAAGGAGATTATGAATATACAACTTACGATAAGATTATGGTAAGGGAAGAAAGCTGTATGGGAAGCGTGCTACCATTTGTAGTAAAAATTGAGTCCGACCCTTGGTAGGGAAGTGGTTGATGGAGATTAGTAGCATCTGTGGTGAAGTAAGATGAAGCTTCGTTGTCTAGTACCCATTCAATTTTAGGGATGGATGATGCATGACATAGCATGGCACGAGGGGGTGCGGGTGTGTAGTTTAGATTACATATGAGCCAATATTATGCAGCGATGTGTCCGGGCTTATTGCATATTTGGAAAATTGGTCTAGGCGTGGTTGACGGACGTGCAGTTGGGCTGACAATGCTTGCGGTTTGGTTGCTGGTTCCTCTACCATGACCTGGGTGGGAGTTGAAAGAAGAGTTTCCTCTGCTTTGGCTAGGATGGACACTATTATAGAAGGATACATTATCTTTTGATAATGAGGTATCCTCAAGTAGCTAATTTTTTAATATTAAATTCATCACTGCATAGTAGTGAGTAAAGGACCTCGAGACTTATACTGGTTTGGCAGGTTCTGATGGAAGTGCAAAATGAGTTGTAGGATGCAAGCAATCCATTGAGGATATAGTGGATGATATCTTCGGTGTCTACTCAAGATCTGGCAGTAGCGATGTTATCGACTAACCCTTTGATTTGGGCGAGATATTGATGCATTGAACTGTCCCCCATGGTGATGTCATGTAGAGCGTTCTTGAGTTGGATAACTCTCAAACACTTGTTGGGTTGTAGCCGGTTCTTAAGGGTTTTCAAGATTTCATGATCAGAAAATAGATTTAGGATATATGGGAGTATCGAGGGGGAGACAATGGAGAATAGTGTGAAGATGAGATTGTGATCAATAAGTCTCCATTATCAGTAGTCTGTACTGGTTTTGGGCGGCTTCTGCTGTGTGCCCGTGAGGTATCCCTCATACCCATTCGTGGAGAAGAGTTGGAGCATCAAAGATCTCCAAATGGTATAATTCCCATTGTTAAGTTGGATGGTAACGATTTACTTGATATCATACATGAGCAATTTGAGAGGAGATAGAATTGTGAATTCTGCCATTGATGTTGAGAACTAGAGAAGAAGTTAGTTGTGACGTTGATTGGGCATTAGAGACTTCACATTTTGACATGTTGAGAAGGAGCTATATAAAGCATTAATGCTCTGATACCATGATGGAAACCTGCATTAACAGAGAAACTATAAAAGAAATAGAGGAGTTAGCAAAGAAGCAGAAAGTGGTTTTAATATTTTCTTTATTTATGTGAGTGGTTAAACAAGTAAGTAAGTAGTAGAAAAATTAAACGACATAAAGATTTATAGTGGCTCGGTAAAACACGACCTACATCCACTCTCTAAAGACTCTCTCTTTAGGTATTGCACTATTACCAAAAGTGACTCTCCTTTTGCCCCCATAGCAAGGCATTGAAGCCTTTATAAAACTCTCTTCCACCAATCCCCGATGTGGCAGAGAACCGTCGTCCTTTCACACCCTCCAAGTGTAGGCAGAGAACCTTCATCCTTTCGCATCCTCCAAGTGTAGGCAGAGTACCTTCGGCTGTTCACACTCTCCAAGTGTTGGCAGAGAATTGTCATCCTTTCACACCCATTCAAGTGTAGGCAGAGTACCTTCGGCTGTTCACACTCTTCAAGTGTTGGCAGAGAATCGTCATCCTTTCACCCCCTCCAAGTGTCGGCAGAGAACTGTCAGCTGTTTACACTCTCCAAGTGTCGGTAGAGAATTGGATCTTCTTCAAAGATCTTCTTACGAGCAATCTAGAAAGATAAGAGAAAGAGTGAAAAATATAAATCACATAGAGATCCTTACCTTTGAGTAACCTTGTGAACCCTTCACACTCCACTAGCAAGAAATCTCTCTCAAACATTCTCTCACACTCTCTCCTTTAGTTGCCCATGACAAATCACAAAGCGAATATTTTTAACGTTAGTCTTTAATGGACCTTTTATACGAAAGTAATGAAAACCCATCCAGAAAACTGAATTTTTCAATTTAGAGCATACACGATCATACTGTACGATCGTATATTTGTACATATGAATAGTAAAAATATTGATACATACAAACTAGTTGCGAATCTATACTAAATCATTTCGTACAAAATCATCGTCCGGTATGAACTAAGTTTTTCCCGGATGAATAGTTAAAAAATTTCAATTTTCATCTATATGAAACATCAGGATGAAATGAGCGAGAATAGACCTAAGATGTTCATCCTTGTACGAAATAGGGATCGTCCCATACTATCCATACTTAGAATTTTTTTTTTGTTCTAGAACAAAATAGAGGCGTTCATCCCTGTACGAAAGCTAGGATCGTCCCGTACGATCTTCATATGGGATCAAAATAGAGGCATTCATCACTGTACAAAAATTAAGATCATCCTATATGATCTTCGTATGAGAACAGAATAGAGGCGTTCGTCCCCATATGAAAATTAAGATCATCGCGCATGATTTTCGTGCGAGAACAAAATAGAGGCGTTCGTCCTGGTACAAAAATTAGAGTCGTCCCATATGATCCATACTTAGAAAAAATATTTTCATTTATGTTCATTGAACTGCTCATTGGGGAAAATAACTGACCAGATCATCCAGTGCGAAGTGATATAATACAGTATGATAAATTTAAAAAATATGAATTTTAAACTCTCCCCCGTTGTGCGTGTGTGTGTGTGCTTAGTTACTCAATTACAATCACAGTCTCTTTGACTCAATAAAATGGAAAGTACGTACTTCAATTATAATAAACTTTAAATTGATCTTGATATGAAGTCTTCAACAATCCAGAGTTTGATTTCCCTGAAATGTTAATACACACAAGAGCAAAATAATTCTTCCAAAATATGTTATGAGAAATAATAATCAAATCAATAATATTTGGGATCATCAAAAACATATAAGTTACAAGAATATCAAACATGCAAAACTAAGTAGCAACTATCTCAATAATCTCCCCCTTTTTTATGATGGCAAAATAATTATTATTTGAATAAAATTGAAAATCCTAAATTGCTCCTTAAGTCCCCCTAAATGAATAAGCATGTGAATATAAAGAAATTTCTATTAAGTACAATTTTTTTTTATTTTTCATTAAAACCACAAAATACTCCAAACAATCACAAGAAAACACTTCGATCAGAAAAATAGAAATTAAAACAACTCCTAAGAAACATTAAAAATCAAATACAAACAATCAAACAAACAATATTTCTCCCCCTTTTTAACAACAACAAAAAGAAGGAAGAAGAAAAAATTAAAAAAAATTAAGAAGTCATAAGAGAAATCTTTGATAATTGATCTTAAAAGAGATGAATTATAATTTATAATAACAAGATTAATGTTCATTAGAGAAAAATAAAGATTCATAACATTTAAATTAAATATAACATAGACAAGATAAATATATCAAGGTCATGAAACAATCTAGACAATTAGATAAGGAGAATTATTATAAACGTGATGAAATAAAGATTAATTAAAGTCAAATTCCAATACAAAATATAATTGAACAATAGATTGATTTGAAATTGAAGATTAAATGATAGAGGAAAGAACATTTTCAATATACTTGTTTGGCGACATTGCGTGTCTTTTCAAATATTTATGGCACACTTTGTGCATCTTTTTATATTTGGACTAATTTTATGCCTCTTTTCAATTTACTAACCATTGCGTATTTTTTATTTTATTTTTATACATTTGTACAATTCTCCATTTTTTTAATTAATCTTTCCAAAATTACTAATCTAAAAACTCAAATTTCTCTAACTACAAAGATATTTATATTGAAACGAGAAATAAAAAATAATAAGACATCAAAATTGCAATAATAATATTGAAATTACGTATGCCTAAAAAGAACATAAGATTGATAGCCTTAACTTGATCGAGTTATAAATTATCTTATATTTTTTGAAAAAATAGATTTCATAAAGAAATTAATTTTTGTATTATTGTTCATATTATAACACTTTTTAGATCAATTATGTTAGGATTATCATATAGACAAATAAACATTTTAAATAGAGAACAAAAATAACTAAATAAATAAGACATTTTTTATTGATATTAATTTTAAAAAGAAATGATACAATAAAGTATAACTGATATCAATATCAAAATAAGATAAGTACAAAAAACACTGAACAAACACAAGTATAGAAACTATAAAATTCATCACATCACATATCTAAAGACTGGCAAAGATTACACACAAGAAATATATCTATAAATCAGAGGGGCCCTGATCTGGTGGAGGTGGCTGGTTGAAGATAGTAAGATAGCTATTCATCATAGCCACATTGGTGTTTACCGAGTCGAGCTGACCTTAAATCCAACATATTTCCTACTAGTATTACGCATCCTACTGATTTAAATGAGTCTGAATTTGATCAAAGCACTATTTAAAATGACTCTCTAGTTGGTCAAAATACTAGACCATCTCCTGAAAGTCAGGTCCATGAGTAGGCGCAGGTGCAGGTGCTCCCCCTTCTCTTTCAAAATCCTCACTTATATCATCTCTCCCAAAAAGTGCTCGAAATGAAGCATCAGTGAAGTAAATAGGCAATTCAAGTAGAGGATCAAGATGTACAAGATTGTACTTATTATCAAGGATATAGGTCATTAGCTGTCCTATAGCAATGTTCATCTTCATCTTATGTGAAACATGTCCAATTTCAGAAAGGTCATAAATATTGACCAGTCATGATAAGGACATGTTGAATGACCAGTCATGATAAGGTAAGCAATAGTGGATAGAAGAGGAGTAATGTTAATACGGTCACCAGCTTTAGGAATAATAAAGGTTCTAAGGACATGTTGAATGACCCTTGCATTTTGGTTTAAAGAAGAGACCCTAGGCAAATGTCATACTTATTCAATTCCTCTAATGAATTTATTTATTTCAATCCAGTTAAAATCAGATGTAGAAGTTAAAGTGTGGGCTCAAACTCCTTGAGTACTTAAGTTCAAAAAGGTTCCTAAATCATCCTTAGTTATTTCTACCCTCTTCTTAAAAATAAAAAATCTGATCCTAATTGCATCCTCTCTAAATGACATGTTTGCTAGAAAGTAGTGAAATGTTTCTTTGTTATAGGAATGAATCAAGGTAAGGATAAAAGTAAATTGCTTGGCAGCAAAACGAGGCATCACTTGAAAGTGAGTATCCTTTTGAAGTAGGATTTTAGAGGGTGTAATTTTTGCAGAACCAAATCTAAGAAAGGATTCCTCGCTAGCCCTACATAAAAAGTTGTTGTCTCCACCCCTTGAAGATAAACCCTTAATAAGTCTACCCCTCTTGCTAGAATTGGCCATTGCTAAGATGAGAAGGTTTGGAAGACTAAAAATGAATTCTAAAGCTATCCTATTTAAAGAAAAATAACCTTTCGTATGTACGAATATGGGTTTGTATAGTACGATTAACGGGTTCGCACGCATAAAAATAAATTTCATATGTATGAACGAATACTTTTGAAATGAAATGACTTTTCAAAATCAAGCAAGTTACGAGACATCCTTTCATATAGGCGCTTTGACCATACGATCGTACAGACGAATAGGAGTTTGTCCAGGATGATCAATTATTTAAGATCATTTTAATGATGGTTAGGTTCGTCCCCCACATTGAATGACATGTGGTTTGTACATATGAACTAGGGGTTCGTACGTACGATAAGTTATAATAAATGATTCTTCCTGAATAACTGTCTAGGTGCATACATACGAATGAATAACATCGTACGGGATGATATAGAGATCGTACAGTATAATATATATTTTGTTGAAACTTATTAATTATGAGTTAAGTTGTTAGATCTAAGCTTATGTCCTAATGGCTAACCAAGAGGGGGCGGGGGGGGGGGGGGGGGGGGGGGGGGGGGGGGGGGGGGGGGGGGTAAATTGATAACTTAAAAATTTTCCTCTTATTTTAATTTTGTAAAACTGATGAAATTGTTTTTAAATTATAAAAGAAATTTTTTAACCATAGATAAAACAGAAAAATAAAAAGTAGCAGAAAATAAAAGACACAAGATTTATAGTGGTTCGGTCAAACACGACCTACATCCACTCCCTAAAGTCTCCCACATAAGGTATTACACTATTACCACTAGTGTCTCTGATTTTTCCCAACAACAAGGCGGAGAAGCCTTCACAAAAACTCTCTTCCACCATACCCGGTGCGACAGAGAATCGTCATCATTTTACACAATCCAAGTGTAGGCAGAGTATCTTTCACTGTTCACACTCTCCAAGCGTAGGCAGAGAACCTTCGGCTGTTCACACTCCTCGAGTATCAGCAGAGAACCAGATCTTCTTGAAAGATCTTCTCACAAGAATAAGGACAAGATAAAAAAGTGAAGAAAATGCATAATACACACAAAGATCCTTACCCTTGAGTAACCAAGTGAACCCTTCATGCTCCTATAGTAAGAGATCTCTTTCAAACACTCTCTCTTACTCTCTCCCTCAATCTCCCTTTACCATTCATGAAGGCCAAGTGACAAAAAGATTTTAAGACAGTCTAAATTAGACCTTTTATAGAAAGACATGAAAAACCATCCAAAAATTGCAATTTTCAATTTCTAACAGTCCATGATCGTCCCGTACGATCCAATTTAAAAATATTATTTATCTTGTTTTATTCTTGTCTTGATTCATGTTGTGTCTTATGTATTTCTTATTTAAGGTTTTTTGTTTTTCGTTTCAGGTCATTTTTTATGTGTTCAGCATTATGTGTGAAAAACTTTAAAATTAAAAAATTGATTTGTTCATAATACATTCCCCTTATACTTACTTGTTTATTTATTCATTTATTCAGGGAGAGTTTAGGAGAAATTTAGGATTTTTAAATTTACACAAATAATAATTATTTGGCCATCATCAAAAAGGGGGAGATTGTTGAGAGAGTTGCTACTTAGCTTTATATGTTTTACATTCTTACAATTTATATGTTTTATATGATTTCAAATATTATTATTTTGATTATTATTTTCTCCTAACACATTTTGGAAGAATTGTGTTTGCTCTTGTGTGTACTAACATTTCAGGAAAATTATACTCCAGATTATTAAAGATTTCAAATCAAGATCAACTTAGAATGTTCTGTAAATTAAAGTCTATATTTTTCATTTTATTGAGTTTGAGAGAATATGATTGTAATTGAGTAACTTAGCACACACACACCAGGGGAGAGCTTTAAAATTCATAATTTTTAAAACTGATCATACAATACGAATCATGTTTGTACGGGAAGTTCTGGTCAGTTATACTCTTGAACGAGCAATGGAACGAATAGAGAGGGCAAATTTTTTTTTCAAAGTATAGTTTGACCAAACTATATTTAATTTTCGTCTCCGAACGAAGCTGTCTAGATGCGTTCGTTCGATTGATATTTATCGTTGGTCCCAGGATGATGCTCTCTAGTTGCAATTGTTAGAACGATATTTATCATTCATCCCAGGATGATGCTCTCTGGATGTGTTCGTCCAGAATATATTTATCGTTCGTCCCAGGATGATGGGCTCTAGATTTGCCAAAATGAACTATTCGTCTAGACGTTGTTTATGGATCATCCTAGGTCGATCTTCTCTGTTCTAGAAACTTAAAATTCGTCCTGCTTTTTTGTACCAATGAACTTTTTAAAAACTATTACGTACGAACTTAATGTGAACTAGTACGAACTACCTTCATACCCGATCATTATCCCGTACGAACATGGTTCGTCCGGTACAAATAGTTATTCTCAAAGTTTGTTGGTACAAAAAAGCAAGATGAATTTTAAGTTCCCAGAATAGAGAAGATCATCCTCGGATGAACCATAAATAACATATGGATGAATAGTTTATTTTGGAAAATCCAGAGACCATCATCCTGGGATGGATCATAAATATCGTCTGGATGAACACATCCAGAGAGCATCATCCTAAGACGAAAGATAAATATCGTTCGAATGAATGTATCCAGAGAGCATCATCCTGGGATGAATGATAAATATCAATCAAATGAATGCATCCAGAGAACATTGTCCGGGGATGAATGATAAATATCGCCTTAATGAACTATACTTAGAAAAAAAAATTTGCCCTCTATGTTTGTTATATTGCTCGTTTGGCAATATAACTGACTAGATCGTCCCGTATGAATATGGTTCAAACTGTACGATCAATTTTAAAAAATGTTAATTTTAAAGCTCTCCCCTGGTGTATGTGTGCTAAGTTACTCAATTACAATTACATTCTCTCAGACTCAATAAAATGAAAAATATAGACTTCAATTTACAGAACATTCTTAGTTGATCATGATTTGAAGTCTTGAATAATATGGAGTATGATTTTCCTAAAATATTTATACACACTAAAGCAACATAATTCTTACAAAATGTGTTAGGAGAAAATAATAATCAAAATAATAATATTTTAAATCATAAAAAATGTACAAGTTGCAAGAATATAAAACATGCAAAGCTAAGTAGCAACTCTCTCAAAAATCTCCCTCTTTTTTATGATGGAAAAATAATTATTATTTGTGTAAATTTGAAATCCTAAGTTTCTCCTAAACACCCCCTGAATAAATGAATAAATAAACATATAAGTATAAGGGATATGTATTATGAACAAATCAATTTTTTAATTTTAAAGTTTTTCACACACGATGATGAACACATAAAAAACAATTCTGAAATGAAAAATAAAAAACAAAAAAACATTAAATAAGAAATACACAAGACACAAAATGAATCAAGATAAGAATAAAATAAGACAAATAATATTTCTCCCCCTTTTTGACAATAGTAAAAAGAGAGGAAGAACCAAATAACTGAAATGTAATAAGTCATATGAGAAACCTTTGATAATTGATCCTAAAAGAGATGAAGTTATGATAACAATGATAAAAGTAATGTTCAGTAAAGAAAAATAAAAATTCATACCACTTAAATTAAGATATAACAAAAACAAGGTAAAAATATCAAGTCTTGAATCAGTCTAGACAATTTGATAAGAAAAAATATTTCAAGATTGATAAAATGAAAATTAATATAAGTCAAATTTCAATATTAATTATAATTGAGCGTTCGATTGATTTTAAATTGAAGATTATAAGATAGAGGCAAGAACATATACTTGTGGTGACATTGCGCATCTTTTTTTTTTCAGTATTTGTGGCACACTTTTATGCTTCTTTTTAATGTTGCGAACTATTGTGCATTCTTTCAATTTTTGTACTTTTGTAAATTTTGTAAATTATCAAGTTGTTCTTTCAAATATCAATAATCTAAAAGCTCAAATATTTCTAAGTTCAAAGATAATAATATGGAAAAAAGAAATAAATAATAATAAAATATCAAGATTACAATAATAATACTAAAATTTTGTATGCCTAAAAAGAATATGATAATAATATCTTGAACTTGATAAAGTTATAAGGTAATTTAAATTCATGAAAAATTAGATTTTATAATGATATGAAGTTTTCATTGCTTTTCAAGATAAACCACTTTTTAGATCACTTATCTTAAGAAAATCATATAAGCTATCAAACATTTTCAGAAAATATAAAAATCAACTAAGATAAGACAAGATGGCTTTTATTGATATCAAAGTAAATGATATTACAACTAAGTACATTTGATATCAATTCAAAATACTAAAATAAAAATAACAAACATAAAAAAACATAAGATAGTTATAAAAACTTTAAATATCAACATATCATATCACTAGAAATGACAAAGAACAGCACAAAAGAAGTTAAGTCATCATTCAGAGGGGCCCTGATCTCGAGGAGGTGGCTGTTGTAGAAATTAAAATAGCTACTCATCATAGCCATATTTGAGCTCACAGCATCGAATAGACCTCACATCTAGCTCATGTCCTGTTTGTACTGTGCATCCTGCTGCTGTAGATGAGTCTCAATTTTATCAAAGCGTCGATCAAGGTGACTCTCAAGATGATCAAAGTGATGAACCAACTCATGAAGATTTGGTCCACCAATAGGCGCAGGTGCAAGTCCTCTCTGCTCTTCTTCAGTGGCAGCACCTTCATCATATTTTGCGAAGATAGCTCGGAATGAACCATCATTGTAGTACAAAGGCTCTTTAAGATGAGACACATCAGAATGAAGTAATTCATACTTCTTCTCAAGAATATAAGCCATAAGGTATCCTAGAGCAATGCTCTTCTTTCTCTTATGGAATATATGACCAATTTCAGAAAGCCCATAAAGGTAGTCAAGAATGAGTTGGGCTTCGTGAATGGGTTGACTAGTAATGATCAGATAAGTGTCAGTGGAAACAAGAGGAGTGATATTAATTCTATCACTAGCTTTGGAATGATGGAAGTTCTAAGAACATGCTGGATGATTCTAGCATCTTGATGTAGAGTATTTACCTTGAGCAAATGGCATACTTGTCTAATCCCTCTAAGTACTCGGTTAATCTCAGTCCAATCAAAAGTTGTAGAAGAAGTCAAAGTGTAAGCTCATATTCCTTCGGTTCTTAAGTTTAAAGCTCCCAGATCCTCCTTGGTTATTTCTACATTCTTCCCTAGAACATAGGATCTAATCCTATCTTGATCATAGTTAAAGGTCATGTTTGCTAGGAAATAATAAAATATTGATATGTTGAAGGAGTAAATTAGAGTAAGGATAAACTCAAATTGAGTTGAAGCAAAGAGTGATAGTATCTAATAGATTATATTATCTTGAATCAAAACTCTGGAAGGGGTCATTTTTGTAGATACAAACCTCGGAAAGGATTCCCCGTTTGCTTTAGACAAGAAGTTCTCATGAGTGTTCCTAGAGAAAGGTCCCCTAGTCAACTCCTTTGTGCGCCTAACCATCTTGCTTGAACTCACCATAGAAAGATCAAAGGGAATAGAAGATTGAAAAGGCTTTTAAAGAGAATGAAGTTTGAGTTCTAAACTCTTTCAATTTAAAGAAAAATGATTTTTCATACAGATAAAATTTGGTTCATTCCGTACGATGCATGGGTTTGTATGTACAAAACAAAACTTCATATAGACGAACATATATGGTTAAAATGAAATGACTTTTTGTAATCATACGAGTTACAAGGCATCCTTTCATACAAAATTTTTGACTAAACGATTGTACAGATGAATAGGTGTTCGTCCAAGATGATCGATTATTTATAATCATTTTTATGACAGTTTGAATCGTCCCCCATTCTGATTGACACGTGATTCATATGTACAAACTCCAGGTTCGTATGTATGATCAAAAATAATAACTGTGCATATCCATATAACCATCTAGATGCGTACATACGATTGAATACACATCGTCCAGATGATTATAATGATAGTACAGATGAACTGTAATAAAAATTAAAAAATTATATGCATTCTATTCTACCCAAAGGATCGATACGCTACAAGATTTGTCCAGTTCGAAATTAATTTTGTAATGACAAATTTCACACTTAGATATTTCATATGATTGCTTGAAAAGCATGAAACCTTTTTGAAAAAGTTTAAAAAAACACATAGAACTAAAAATAAAAAAGATAAAAACAATCATGCACAAAAAACACAAAAAAAATAAAAATAAAAACACAAAATTAAAATAACAAAAACTAAAAGCTCACAAAAACACATATCAATGTTGCAGAAACATTTAATTAAGCATTCAAATCAATCACACCAAGACTTATTCTTAGTGTACTGAAAGTATCAAAGGCTAGTGGTTTTGTAAAAAAATCTAAAATTTAATTTTCTGTAGAAACATGATTAAATTCAATTTCTCCTTTGGATATGTGATCTCTTATGAAATAATGCCTAATGTCTATATGTTTGTTTCTTGAATGCTCAATAGGATTTTTAGAAATACAAATGGCACTAGTTTTATCACAATAAATGGGAATTGTGCCTATTATTAATCCTAAATCAATAAACTATTATTTCAACCAAAGTACTTGTGCCACACAGCTTCCTAAGGCTATGTATTCAGCTTCAACAATAGATAGGGCTATGAAATTCTATTTTCTATTGGACCAAGATAGTAAAGAATTTCCAATTAATTGACATGTTTTATAAGTACTCTTTCTATCAACCCTTCAACCTACAAAGTCTGAATCTGAATATCCAATTATTTCAAATAAAGAGCTAAACTTAAGATACCAAATCCCTAAGTTTTGAGTTCCAAATAGATATCTCAAAATCCTTTTCACTACTGTCAAATGTGATTCTTTTGGATCTTATTGAAATATAGCACATAAACAAAAAATAAACATAATATCGGTCGACTAGCTATCAAGTAAAGTAAAGATTTAATAATTCCCCTAAATTTCTTTTGATCAACATATTTTTCCTTTGGGTCCTTATCCAACTGAACAGAGGAACTCATAGGTGTACTAACAGGTTTAGCATTGTCCATTTCATACCTTTTGAGGATGTCCTTAACATACTTCGACTGACTGTGAAATGTACCCTCCTCAATTTGCTTAATGCTAAAGCCTAGAAAGTAACTCAAATCTTCTATTAGACTCATCTTAAATCCACTACTTATTTTTTTAGATAATTCATCATAAGGATTTTTATCAGTAGATCCAAAGATGATATCATCAACATAAATTTATAAAAGAGTATATCTTCTCCCAATTTCTTCAAAAATAGAGTTATGTCCACACTCCCTTTTTCAAAAGATCTCTCAAGTAGGAAGGTGCTCAACCTTTCATACCAAGCCCTAGGTGCCTGCTTCAATCCCTATAATGCCTTTTTCAACTTAAAAACATAATTAGGGTATTTTGAATTTTCAAATCCTAGAGGTCGTTATACAAAAATATCCTTTTGGATTAACCTATTTAAAAAGGCACTTTTAATATCCATTTGATACAACTTGAAACCTCTAAAATAGACAAAGGATAATAAAATCCTAATTGCTTCAAGTCTAGCTACAGGGGCAAAAGTCTCCTTAAAATCAATTCCTTCAATCTGATTATATCCCTTAGCCACGAATCTAGCTTTATTTCTAATGACTACTCCTAAGTCATTCATTTTATTATTGAATATCCACTTAGTTATAACTACATTTTGATCCTTTGCCTTGCAATTAATTCCCATACTTCATTTCTTAAAAATTAATTTAATTCTTCTAGCATTGCCAAAATTCAAAATTCATCCGAAAGTGCTTGATCAATATTTGTGGGTTCTATGATAGAAATAAAGGCTGAATGTTTGACTTCTTTGCTTAGTCCATGCCTAGTCCTAACACCCTCACTAGATTCACATATAATCTATTCCTTTGGGTGATTTTTAGAAAATCTCAAATATCTAAGCAACGGGTTTTCTATCTCCAAATTTTCATCCAAATTTATTTTATCAATCATTTGGGAGTCAATCTCTATCTCATCCTCTTCAACAATTAGTTCTTTCAAAATTTTAGATTTATCAAATATAATATGTGTGGTCTCCTTAATTACCAGATTTCTTTTATTGAATACTCTAAAAAATTTTCCAACACTAGAGTATCCTAGAAAAATTATTTCATCTAATTTTGGATCAAATTTTCTTAAGACAGATTTTTCATTATTATGTATGAATACCTTACATCCAAAGACATACAAATGTGAAAAATTAGGTGTTCTCCCCTTAAATAACTCATAGGGTGTTTTATTCAACTTTGATCTGACATTCATTCTATTCAAAACATAACATGTCATGCTAATCACCTCAACCCAAAAATATTTAGAAAGTGAATATTATGCCAATATGGCTCGAGTGGCTTATATTAATGTTCTATTCTTCTTTTTGACTACCCAATTCTACTGCAGGGTTCTAGGTGCAGAAAAATTATGACCAATCCCTTTCTCCTTATAAAAATTCTCAAATTTTTCATTTTCAAATTCTCCTCCACGATCACTTTGAATTATCAAAATCTCACTTCCTAGTTTTCTTTGAATATACGTCATAAAATTTCTAAACTCCTCAAATGATTCACTCTTATGATATAGAAATCTAACTCATGTGAATCTAGAAAAAATCATCCATAATCACAAATATGTATACCTTCCCTTATAGACTTACAATTCCAATTGGTCTAAAAAGATCCGTACGCAAAATTTTTAATGATTTACTAGTTCTCAGATCTTTATTGGTCTGAAAAGAGGACTTTACCTATTTTTCGAATTGACATGCATTGCAAAGGTGATCCTTAGTAAACTCTAGTTTTAGTATACCTCTCACTAAGTTCTTTTAGGTCATGCTAGAGTGATAAAGTCTCCTATGCCATAGTCATGACTCATCAGAAATAGTTTTTAAACAGAAAGCGGTAGGAGTTTTGATACAATTCAAATCTAGCATTTAAATATTGTTTACCCGTATACCATGCAAAATATCATTACTATTCAGGCTTAATATGTAGCTAGTAGGAAAAAATTTAACACAATATCCTTTATCACATAGCTGATAATACTCAGAAGATTATGCTTTAAGCCTTCTACTAACAAAACATTTTCTATAAAAAATTTTTATGTTCCCTATCATACCTGATCCTACCACCTTCCTTGTGGTGTTATCTCTAAGTGTAACCCTACCTCAACTCCAGGCTTCCAGTGATATGAATTGTGCAGTATCTCCAATCATATGCTTTGAGTAACCGCTGTCCAGATACCATATGCTCTCATAAGGACTTGTGTGAGAGCTATCCTGCAAAATCATTAAATATTAGACCTGGGAACCCAAACAAGTTTGGGTTCTTATTTTGGCAAATTTAAAATAGATGCATGTATGATATGTCTAGGTTTATGTATCTTTGATTTCCACACCAAATAAGTTTTTCAATCCAATGTATAAGTGTGTGCATTATGTCCAAACAATCCATAATTATAGCATTTGTCTCCAAGAAATAGGTTTCTTAATCATCTATAATTATTCTGTCTATTCCTGGATTATATAAATTTTGCATACAAAATAGGATTTGTGAAATCTTCAAATTTTGGGGGTATCCTATTATCCTCGAGAGCTTTTATCTTCAATTTGTAAAAGGTATTAATATCTTCTAATATACAATTTGTATAATTCACTGATATTTTTTTATCTCTAATTCATCCTTAAAAATTTTTAATTTTTTTTCTAGTTCTATGTAGGATAATTTTAAATTTTCATGGTTCTTATTCAAATCGTCAAACTCATTAAGTAATTTTATGTGATTGTTATCAATTAATGCATGATCTTTCTTAAAGATGTCAGCTAGTTGATTCTCAGTTGTCATATGGTATAACTCAAAATCTCCTTTGGTCACATGATCTATAGTAAAGTGATATATGTCAATGTGTTTGGTCCTTAAATATTGAATATGATTCTTAAGGATGCAGATGGCACTAGTATTGTTAAAAAGCATTGAAATTATGCCTATAGATAATCCTAAATCTAGAATTTGTTGCTTCAACCAAAGGACTTAGACCACATAACTTCTTAAGGAAATATACTCAGCTTCAGTAGTGAAAAGTGAAATAGAGTTTTGTTTTTTATTAGACCAGGAGACTAAAGACTGTCCTATGAATTTGTAAGTCTTAAAAGTGCTCTTTCTATCAATCCTACATCTTACAAAATCAGAAAAAAAAATATCTAATAATCTCAAAAGATATCAGATTCCTAAGTTTTATATCCCTGAGAGATATCTAATAATTATCTTAACTATAGTCAGGTGGGATTCTTTAGGATCAACTTAAAATCTAACACAGAGATAAACACTAAACATTATATAAAGTCAGCTAGCAGTTAGGTAAAGTAAAGATCTAGTCATCCCTCTATACTTTTTTTATCAATAGATTTTTCCTTTGAGTCCTTCTCCAACTAAACACAGGAGGTCATGGGAGTTTTATTGGCTTGGCTTTATCCATTTCATATTTCTTCAAGATGCCCTTTATATACTTTGATTAATTTAGAAAGGTTCCATCATCCAATTATCTTATGTTAAATCCAAAAAAGTTGGACAACTCTCCCATCATACTCATCTCAAACTCCTTACTCATTATTTTAGAAAAATCATCACATAGCTTTTTATCAAAAGATCTAAAAAGTATATCATCTATATAAATCTGAATAATCAGTAACTCATCTCCTACTTTCCTCAAAAAAAGGGTGGTGTCTACGCTCCCCTTAACAAACTCCCTCTCTAGTAAGAATGTGTTAAGCCTCTCATACCAAGCTCTAGGTTCATATATTCTAATCCATATAGGGCCTTTTTTAATTTATAAACATGATTTGGAAATTGAGAACTCTCAAAACCTAGGGGTTGCTATACAAACACATCCTCTTTTATTACCCCATTTAAAAATGCACTCTTGACATCCATTTGGAAAAGCTTAAATCCCTTATAACATGCAAAGGCTAGAAGCACTCTAATGGCTTCCAATCTAGCTATACGGGTAAAGGTCTTCTCAAAATCAATCCCTTCTATTTGGTTGTACTCCTTAGCCACCAATCTCGCCTTATTCCTAATCACCACACCACAATCATTCATTTTATTCTTTTAAACCCATTTGGTTCAAATTATACTTTATCCCTTTCGTCTTTCTATAAGCTCCCAAATAGTATTCCTAATAAATTAGTTAAATTCCTCTAGCATGGCTAAGATCCATAACTCATCAGATAAGGCTTGATTGATATTGGTAGGTTCAGTCAATGAGATAAAGGCAGAGTGGTTCACTACCTTCCTAAGTCCATGCCTATTTCTAACACCTTCAGAAAGGTCTACTAAGATCATTTATTTAGGATGAATAAAAGAATATCTCCAATCCCTAGGCAAAGTGTGTGTAGGTTCTACCCTTTCCTCCAAATTTGCATTTTCTACTCCTTAGGTAATCTCTCCTACTCCTTCAGTGTTTTGGGGCTCTACCCTCTTCTCCAAATTTTCAACTCCTTGGGCAATCTTTCCAACCTCATCTTCATCCTCAACTCTATACTTCTTAGGATCAGATTCATCAAACACTACATGAGTTGAGAAGTTGTGGCGAATTCTTTTATCCTCACAAAAGTCTCAAAATCTCTCATTTTCAAACTCTCCCCCATGGTCACTATGGATGGTCAAAATTTCACAACCTTTTTTGAACCCAAGTGGAGAATGATCTAAACACATCAAAAGACTTACTCTTATGTGACAAAAATTTAATCCAAGTGAACCTCGAGTAATCACCGACAGTAAAAAATTCCTAGACTTTCTCCCCTAAGCTGACAGTGCTAATGGGTCCAAATAAATATATGTAAAGGACTTCTAAAGGTCTACAGGTGTTAATATGCTTAATGGAATGAAAAGAAGATTGGACTTTCTTCCCTAGTTGGTAGGCATCTCATAGGTGATCTTTTGTGAATTAAGCTTGGGGACACCTCTAACTAGGTCTGTTTGGGTCACTCTTCTAAGGGTTTTTATATTGGCATGATATAACCTCATGTACCACAACCACGACTCATCAGCGATAGTTTTTAAGATAAATGAAGTAGCACATTCAATATTATTTAAATCAAGCATATAAATATTATTGATCCACTTTTCCTGTAAAACACTGTTGTTATACAAGCTAATAAGACATGCATTTGCCAAAAAATTTATAATGAAGCCCTTATTGCACAACTAACTGATGCTTAGCAAGTTGTGTTTCAGTCCATCTACAAGAAAAATATTTTTAATCAAAAGGTTCTTGGAGTTTTTGATTATACATGCACCCACCACATTCCCGGTGGTATTGTCTCCAAGAGTGGCCTTGCCTCCAGCCCTAGCCTCTAGTGAAATGCATTGATTGGCATCACCAGTCCTGTGTCAAGAGAATCCATTGTTCAGGTACCACATGCTCTCATGAGGTCTTTGGTGAGCAAAATCCTATAAAATTATCATACATTAGATTTGGGAAACCCAAACAAGTTTGGGTCCCTTCTTATGAAAAGTAGAATGCCATGCATGTGTGTTATATAATGAATCATGCAATTTGGGTCTCCATACCCAATGTGTAATATGGTGAACAGTGCAAGTGTGTAAAATATGCCCTAGCATGCCACATAAAAAACATCTAAAATCAAAAAAAGGATTTACTAATCTACTCGGGTTATAGTGCCTGTTTCTAGGTTTCAAAAATTTTGCCTTTGAATTTAGATTGAAAAACTATTCAGGTGTGGGTGTATTCAAATTTTTTCCAAGTACATTCAATTTAGCTTTAAACCTCGGGTTAGCACTTTATAAAATGACATTATCAACTCTCAAATAGTGCTCCCTATGCTCAGATTCATTAATATATGTTTTAAAATTAATTTCAAATGCAGTATGGGATGCTTTAAATGAATCATACTCTATGACCAACTCAGAATGCTTTTTATTTAACTCATCAAACTCATCAATTAATGACATGTGATTGCTATCAATTTGAATGTGATCTTTACTAAAAACTTCATACTCTTTTTGCAAATTTAAAAACTCTAATTTTAAACTAGCATGCAATTTCTTAAGTTTCCTATATAATGCATTAATTTGTTAAAAAACTTCAGGTAATTGACTATAGGTTAGTTTGCATACCTCCTCTTGCCAAGACTGACTAAGATGATCATTGGCCATCAAGCACAAGTTTGTTGTCTCCTCCTCAGCTTTAGTCTTAGAGGGGTCATATGCTGATTCCGCCCAAAATGCCTTTTGGAACCGCTTCTTTTCCTTTATGAACTTGGGTTTCTCCTCACCCTTCTTATTGCTTGGGTGAGCCTTAAGTTTAGGATAACCAACTTTGACATATCCATGCCTTCTTGCATTCAAAATAAATAATATCATAATAACTTTTAAAAAATTTTATACCCTTACTTTTGTTCCATTTCTGATGATATAGGTGATTCTTCCTTAGAAAGCTTTTGAACTGCCTAGCGATTAAAGCAAAGTTATTACTTTCAAAGATGAAAGAATTAGTATATGTATTGTTAGGTTTCAGCGCCATAGTTTTCTCCTTTTTTTTCTCACCTGCATCAAGTTATCTTTGGTTCACTCATTGCTCATAAGCAATTAGTGTTGTAAGTAAGTTATCAACATAATAAGCATTCAAATCCTTAGATTTAGTAATTATAGTAATCTTAAAATCAAAGGAAGAAGAAAATCATCTTAAAGTTTTATTGACTCTTTCATAGCTAGTTAGCTCTCTTTCTAAGGCATGTAATAAGGTGACAATTTAAGTAAACATAATATACATTTCAAAAATCGATTTAGTAGGTTTTATAAAAAAAGTTCATAGTCATGCAATAAAATATTTAATCTAAATTGATTAACTTCATTTATTTCTTCATAAGTGATACACAATCTATCTCAAATTTCTTTACCAATAGCACAAGTTGAAATACACATGTAATCTTTATATTTTAAAGCGCAGAAAAAATATTTTAAGCATTTTATATTGAGTTTTGCTAAATCCCTATCATCAAAAGTCCATTCAGTAAAAGGAAGTTCAATTTTAATGCCATTAATTTCACAGGATGGAGGTGAATATCCATCCTTAACAAGCATCCACATGCGATAGTCAATCGATTGTAAAAAATTAGACATGCAAGTTTTCTAAAAATCAAAAGAAATATTATCAAACAAAGGTGGTCGGGTAATATAATACCCTTTCATAATATTATGATGACCAAAGTTAACCATTGATCAGAATTCAAAAGTTTTCAAAAACTAAATTTTATGAATCCTGCTCTAATACTACCTGAAAGTTTGTTAAGGATGTTAAGCCCTTGTGAATAAGCCTAAGACTAACCAAGAGGGGGGTGAATTGGTATTTAAAATATTCTTCTAACAAAATCTTAAACACAACCAAATAGTTACCAAATAAATTAAAGTTAAAAAATTAAATGCAGAAGAATTATAAGAAAGAACATACCAAATTTTATAGTGGTTCGATCAACTTGACCTACGTCCACTCTCTAGAGCCTCACCTCTGGGTATTGCACTAAACTCAGTGTCTCCCCTTTTTCCCCTACAGTAAGGTGGAGAAGTCCATTCAAAAACTCCTTTCTACCAACTCGGATGAGGCAGAGAACCTAACTCCTTTAGTTTCCTCCTGAAGCAAGTAGAAAACCCAACTCCTTTTACTTCATCCTAAAGTAGGCAAAGAACCTAACTCCTTTTGCTTCCACCTGAAGAAGGCAGAGAACCTCAATCAATTACTAAAGTAGACCTCTCTTGAACCTCTAAGAAACTAGGGATAATAACTAGAAGATGAATTGGATCCTTACTTGGATCAACCTTTATAAAACCCCTCAAAAACTCCCCCTCACAAGATTTGCATGTGACATACATATGGGTTCATACCAGCATTTAGAGGGACTAATGTACTAAAAAAGAAACTAGAGAAAAGAAGGTTAAGCACTCAACACATATGTGAGAGTAAGATGGAAGTTGCATCATCCATATGACGTAGATAAGTAGGATTTATAGTCCTTAAAGAGAAGGGACTTACTCACTATTTAAGCATACTACGAGACCAAATGTAGTAGCCTTGAATCCTAAATCTAAATTGGTCTTAGTGTTCTACGCACACTAACACACGTGTCCTAACTAATGTAGTGCAAAACCTAGACTTACCCTGAACTAGATTGGGGAGCCAGCTAAACACCTAATCAATTTAAAACCATGATTTCTAGTCATTTATGAAAGATGGGTGGGTGGTTTTAGTTTTTGAAAGTTAAGGCCGACATCTAGAAACTTTCCTAATTTTCCTTGTACTTATGTCGAGTAGATGCTCCTAGAGCTAATATAATTAAATTTTTATTTTAATTAGTTTCTAATGCAATACATGCTAGTTGAAAGATCCAAATCATATATGCATAATACTTTAAAAATTGGCTTATAGAAAGTAAATTTTTAAAAAAGATTGTGCCTCCCCAGGTCCTGCACTTCTTCCTCACAAGCCAGATTATCCGGACTCTACTCGCAGGCGGGGAGGTGTCTTCTAATAAGAAGAGAAGGATGCAACATTATGCATGCGTCCTCGGATGATTCTGACAGTTTCCTAGATCGTTAGTTTTCTAAATTATTTAAATCTTAAACATTAAATTTTAGTTATGAGTAAAAAAAATTTTAGTCCTTAAAGTGCCTAACGAAATTTAGGCTAAAATAAAACTGGCATGTAGATCGGCAATAAACTAATAAAAATAGGCAACCCGAGAGGCACACATTCATAAATCAATCACATTAGAGTAATTAAGCAAATTAATAAATATACATATGCCAATTGCCCTTAATTATAAATCAGGATCTACAGAAAAGTGAAGTGGCCGGGCACCATTGCCAACAACCCAGATTTCTATGCCTATGAACAACATAAATGACTTCGAGTGGAATATTGGGTCTTCAGGTCTTCAAGCTTCTCTTGTTAGATTTCTCCTCCTTGGACTCCTTGGATTTCTCCTCCTTGGACTCCTTTAATTTCTCCTCCTTGGACTCCATGGATTTTTCATAGCTTGAATATATAAGTGAAGAGATAATTTCCCCCCTTAGGGGGGTATTGCCTTTTCTCTTTGGATATCTAAAAGTCATCCGAACTCAATCTTCCAAATAGAAGAAGACTCTCCCCTTTGAGGATGACTTTTTCTTTTGGAATTCGAGTTGGTTAAGGATAACCCAACTCAAAGTATATTTTTACAACTCTCATAATTATTATAAATTATTATATTAATAGAAAGAAATAAATTCTAGACTCTCCTGCAAGGTTATCCTAATAAAAATTCCAAGCTGTTGATATATCACAAGTAGTTTATTTGGAAAGTAAAAATGCTCATCACATCCACACTTGTCCATGCTCTTAATTATTTATGAGGGCTAAGTGATCCACCTGTAGTAGTTATAATTATGATTTTAGTCCTTATTTATTCAGGGGGACTGAGCAATTTCTGAAGCACCTGCATAAGATATTATTAGTATTTGATCATGATAATTACCCCCCCCCCCCCCTTTTATTTAACACTGTATGAGCATGGCCACCTATAGAAAAAAATATATCATCCCTAACCTAGGGGTAGTTCTAATGCACAATCACATCAATTCCTAGAGTGCAATAAAAGTAAGAAAACATATCAATCAATTTTTCACAACTTGCAATAAAACTTAAAAAACCCAGCACACAGCAGAAAAATAAACACCGACCTAGCCTAAGTCTAGAAGTGCTACCCTAGCAAATAATTCTACATGTGTGTAAGGCTTGTGTGATTTTGGATAGATCCTATATATGATGATTAGTTCAAGTTGCTTAAGGTTAGAATTTGTTGAAGGTTAAAAAAGAAAATTTTAATTAAAGTTTAAATATTAGTGAATTAGGATCCATTTTAGTTAATTTAGTTTGTTGATCCCTTTTTTAATGCTCAGGGTATTGATAATTAAAGTTTAAGTTGCATTAGCCAATTTTGCAAAATCTTGGGTCCTCCTAGGTGCTAGGGTGAGGGGGGCTAAAAGGTCACTATATGAAATAGGCTATATTTGGGATTTATAACATCTTAGGTAAATACTAGACCTTAAGGTGTGTAGTTAGGCTTTGAGTTTACTGGATTTGGAGCTTCTTTTGCAAAGATATGAATTTTCCAAGTTTTGGGCAATTAATGAATTATTAAAACTATCTAATTAGGGGTAATTTTATGATTTAGTTCCAAATCAGCTCCAAACTAATTGGAATCATCTTTAAAGGTCAAAAATAACCTAATAAGGTGTTCCCAAGTATTTAGAGAAGATTTAGGATTTTTAATAATTTTTAATTACTTAATAGGTGTAAAATAGTAATTTTTAATTAAGGTTAAATTAAGGTCCAGATTGAGGTCAAACTAAGTGGCCCTATTTATCTAAGGTTAAGAATTGAATTTGGAACAATTTAAGTAATTATGAGTAGTTTTCTGATTTAAAATGGATTTATTATAATTTTTAAAATGTGTTGGGACATATTTAACAGGTAAATTAGGGTTGAATAATTAAGGTGTCTAAAGAGCCCTAAAAAATCCTAAAAAATTTTGAGTTGTTTAAGATGTCACTAAGTTTAAATTTTGAAGTTTTCATGTCAATCAGTGATCTACCCTATCTCCTAGAATTTTTCTAGAGTCCTTAATTATTATCCTTAGGATGTCATTATATTGAATAAACTTGAGTTTTGGACTAACCCTCAAGGTAACTATGCAAGGAATACACAAAAATATTAAACACACCATGTCCTTAGATATAGGAGAGACTAAACTAAGTGGTCGTGCATCCTACACATGCAAGATATGATAAAGAAAAAAAACTAAGCACGCTTATCAAAGTGAATAGTGATTCATTGGGACCTAATCATTTACTAATGCACTCCATCATGATTACTCTTCACATGTAAAATATATGCTTAAAATTTCATTAAAGTGAATCTACCAAAATTAGAAATTTAAAATATATGTAATTTTAAAATAACTTTGAAATACATATAAATAATATAAATTTTGGAAAATAAGATAGTATCAAAATAAGTCAATTTATAAGTAAATGAGAGGCCCACCAGCCATCAAAGGATGGTTTCAAAATAATTTGAAAGTTGTTTTAAAATAAGGTATCTTTAATTATTTAAATAATATTAAAATATTCAAATAATAAGGTAAAATAAAAATATGAAAAAAAGTTAAATTCAACTTATGAAAATAATTTTAAATTAAAATTCACATTTTTCTGAAAAGTTTAAGTTATTATAAATCTAATTTAAAATGAAAAAGATATGAATTATTGAAGTTTAAAATATTTAAGAGTAATTTTAAAATAATCAAAATAGTAAAGCCTCTGAAATTTAATATTAATTAAATAAAATAATGATAATATTATTAGTTTTAAAGTAATAATAATAATAATAGAACTAGTTTTAAAATAAGACTAATAATAATAATAATAATAATAATAATAATAAAGGATAATAGTAATAATAATAAACAAATAATTTTTAAAATAGTAATGATAACAATTATAATAATAATAAAAATAATGATAATAAAAATTATAATAGTAATTTAAAATAATGCTAATAATAATAAAATAATATTAAAATAAAAGAATACTTATGCTTGTGCTTTAGGGGGCTTTCCAATTTGCTTGATATGTTATCATTTTCGTCACCAACTAAGCCTCTTATCTCCATATTTTTAGCGTTTAACACTATCATTTCAACTCCATCCAAAAGTTTTTGACCCAAATATTGCTCATAGGCAATGAGTGAGCCAATCAAATTATCAATAGAATATTCATTCAAATTTTTTGATTCATAAATAGCAACAACTTTAGCATCAAACTTATCAAGTAGAAAACATAGAATTTTATTAACTTTTTCAAAGTTTGAAAACTCCTTTCCTAAAGCATGTAATGATGTAACAATTTGAATAAATCTAGTATACATGTCTAAGATCGTCTCATAAGGTTTCATGCAAAAAATATTCATAATCATGCATTAAAATATTCAACTAGGATTGCTTGATTTCACTAGTGCCTTTGTATATGGTGTGTAGTTTATCCCAAATTTTCTTACCAGTAGTGCACGTGGAAACTAACATACAATCTTCAAAATTTAAAGAGAAAAAAAATAGTTTAATGATTTTGCATTCAATTGAGCATTGATTTTCTCTTCTCTACTCCATTGATTAAAAGGAATATCAATTTTAATTCCATCTAAAATACGAGATTGTATAGAATAACTAGTTAAAATCATTTGCCACATTCAAAAATCAATTGATTGCAAAAACGTAGACATGCGAATTTTCCAAAAATCAAAAGTAATATTTTTAAATAAAGGTGGTCTGATAATTGAATAACCTTCCACAATATTACGATTATAAAATTAGCCATTAATCAAAATTCAAAAGTTTTTAAAAACTAGATTTTATGAATCCTGCTCTTATACCACTTGAAAGATCATTAGAGATATTAGGCCCTTATGAACAAGCCGAAGGCTATTTAAGGGAGAGGTAAATTGGTATTTTAAAAACTTTTTAGGATCAAAGCACAAACCAAACCGAAATTCACCATAAAGATAACATAATGCAGAAATTAAATATAAAAAAAAAACACACTAATTTATAGTGATTCGATCAAACCTTGACTTATGTCCACTACTTGATGGCACCCTCCGAGTATTGCACTAACTAAGTGTCTCTCCTTTAGCCCCCACAGCTTGGCAGAGAAGCTCTTATAAAATCAATTCCATCTTTTCCGATGCGGTAGAGTAGCCGGGTCCTTTGACACCAAAGAGATCTTCTTCTTCCCAGCTTCCTTCAAGACAAGCCTTTAATTTGATGGTACTAAGGCGCAAGCTCGCAGGACCAATCGTGTGGAATCCCCCTCCACACTCCCTTGAAATCCCCTCCAGGGATCTTCTCCCTCTCTCAAACTCCACCCTTTCCTCTCACCCTTTCAATCTCTCTCTTCAAGTTCCCTCCAAAAGAGCGAAGCTATAATGGCCGCCAAAGACACATACCAAGTGCCTTATTAAAGTTTAAATAGAGGAGCTCAAAATGAGCTCATTAATTGCAACTTGCCAACTTTATCATTCAGGACGATATAAATATCATCCTGTACGATCAGTGAAATTTAAGTCTAATCAACCAGGATGATTTTGGATGATCATAAAACATTTGTTCATATCATCCAGCATATCATCCCGGCCAATCTTGCGATCTTCCAGGATGATTTAATCATGCAATTAAGTCTTAATTGCTTTCTTTAAATACCATATTAATTTAGGCAAATTTATGATGGATCGGCCAAGACGATCCAGGATGATGCCCTGGACGATGTCCAAAAATAACTAATTCCTAAATAGATCTGGAGGCTGATTATTTCTGTTTTGAGTCTATCGTCCAGGCCGATACAAAATTAACCAGGACGGCCAGGACAATGTGATATGACGGCTGCCATAGCTAAGATGCCCTAATTAAGGTTTCTATTTTTTTTTGACAGATCGTCCAGGACGATATACGGATCGTCCTGGATGATGTGACCAAAAATAGTAAACTCTAAATCAGATAAAAAATTCCTAAGTGTGTGTGTGCAAGGTTAGAAAGCAAGCAAGCACCCCTACAGAACATAACTCAAGAAATAAAAAATTAAATCGATGAAAATTACAAGTAAAACAATTCTCCCAAATCTAGAGCTTTTAGTGGTGCATCATAGTCCAAAAAAATTTGTACACATAAATAAACATAAAATTCAAGTATAGATAGGCAGCAGAAAGTGAAACCTAATATTCGTTATCATTAAAAAAACATAAACTCATACGCACGAGTTGTAATAGCGCTCAGCCACGCGGCACAACGGGACTGGCGGGTCAAACGGTGGGTAGCGGTGGGCCACATGGTGACCTCAGACAGGCTCTATCGACCGCGGTCGGTTTCACTTATCCACATAAGATGGATGCCGCAGGCCGTCTGATCCTATGTTGAAATGAATCTATGATCGAGATCAAGGTGGACGGGACCCTGATCAGTGGAATCAATTCTACGGTTAGAATAAAATTTTAGAACATACAAATCTAGGCCGTTGATCGAGCGGTCAACGGTCCGGATCGCACATGGCCTACGGTTTATGTAAACCAAAACCCTAAAAAATGATTCACCATTTTCTATCAGTCTACATAATGGATCTTAATGAAATTTTAAACACATATTATAATTGTGAAGAGCATTCATGGGGTATCAAAAGTGCGGCCTAAAATGCGTTATGTAGAAATTTATTTAACCCTAGGTGATCTAGTCTAGGGTTTCTATTTTCACCTTGTTTTTTGGACGGTTTGACCCGTATGTTGGCTTGTTGCACTTGTAGACTATCTACGCTCCTAGTTGAAGAAGAAACCATGTGCTTTTGACGCCTAGATCGCAAGCAAAATGACTTAGAAGATACAAAGCCATGGATCGCTAGAAAACTATCCGGCAGTGGCTTTAACCGGTCAGATTTGACTTGGAATGCATGGGTAAAGGTCATGGGAGCTCTCACCTCAAAGATCTCAGGCTCAGGAAACTTGGAGCAATAGCAAGAGTTAAAATTCCTCTAAACAACCTAATTTTCCCTATTTAATGCCCCTAACCCTATGATGGATGGCTTGGATTGAGTTTGGAATCAAATAGGAGGGAAAATAGGTCAGTTTGGCCAGGGTTTTCAATTCAAATCCCATTGGAATCAATTCAAGGCATTAAATGGGCTTTAATTTAATTTAAATAGGTCAATTTGACCTATTTAAGACTTGGGTTGACCAAATCAATGGTTGACCTAGTCAACTCAGTCAAATAAGTCTAAGGGAGTGATGGTTTGAGTCTAAGGAAGATAGGAATTGATTTTAGATCAAAAAAATAGAATTAGGGTCAATTTGGGTGAACCATGGTTGACCTTGTCAACCAGGTTGACCCAAGACCAAGGTTTAGGCTCAGTAGACTCAATTTGACCCAAGGAACTGAGTGGTAGAGGTCTTGGGGCTTTGTTTGGTCAATTTGGCCAGGTCAACCCCTTGGTCCTAGGGTTTGATAAAATCAAGGTCAACAAATGAACCCCCAATAGGAACAACGAACAAGTAGTGAATCGCTCGTGTTGGCGTTGACCGAGTGTGCCAAAGGAAGTAGAGTGAAGACCATAAGTAAAATAGTACCAAAAAGGTGGAAGAAAATAGGGAGCTCTTCTCCTGGACTTACCCTATAGCAAGGGTAGAGCCTAGGAGAGAGTGAAGAGCAGCAGTACATAAGTAAGACGTCACCAAATGGAGAACAAGTGATGGGATCTTCTCCTGGCCTTACCCCTCAATAAGGGGAGAGCTAAGGAAAGAATCCCAATAAAGTATCACCATAAGGGTGAAAAAATTAGGGAGGGTTTCTCTCCTTGTCTTACCCTGTAGTGAGGGCAGAGCTGAAGAAAGAACCAAGAGTGAAATAGTAAAAGTAGACCGACTATCTACCTGACTAAATCAAAATAGCATAATAGAAGGTGAAGGGGTCTTATCTTCTCCTGATCCTTTCAGAATAGTAGATTGTGGTGACTCAGTATTTGCCTGACCATATCGAGTAAAGGGGTGGTGGATTGGGGTGACTTAGTATTTTCCTGACTCTATCGGGCTCTCTCAACCAGGTAAGTAAAACCAACTACCTGTCTGTTCATTTCAAACAACAGTATAGAAGGTGGAAATGATCCCATCTTCTCCTGATACTTTTGGAGCAGTGGATTGGGATGAGTCACTACTTTTACCTGACCTTAGCAAAAAGCAAATAAGCCATGAAATTTGAAGTCTGCCTAGTCTTTAACAGGACATCCGGAGTAAAGTGGTGGTGAGGAATGCCTCCTAGGGACCTTGTCGGGCTCTCTCAACCAGATAAGTAAAACCAACTACCATTCTGATCATATTGCAAAGCAGGGTAGAAGGTGAAAAGGATCCCGTCTCCTTCTGATCCTTTTGGAATAGTTGATTGGGGTGACTCACTACTTCTGCCTGACCTCAACAAAAAGTAACTAAGGCATGAAATTGGAAGCCTTCTTAGTCTTCTACAGGACATCCAGAGTAAAAGGGTAGTGAGGAATGCCTCCCAGGGACTCTGTCGGGCTCTCTCAATTGGGTAAGTAAAACCAACTACTAGTTTGACCGTATTAGGATAGCAGGGTTGAAAGTGAAAAGGATCCCATTTTCTCCTGATCCTTTCAAAACAGTGGATTGGGGTGACTCAATACCTCTCCCTGACCTCAGCAAGAAGTAAATAAGCCACAAAATTGAAAGTCTACCTAGTCTTTAATAGAACATCCAGAGTAAAAAGAGGTGGTGAGGAATGCCTTTCAGGTGCTCTATCAGGCTCTCTAAACCAGGTAAGATTCAACATATGCTCAACTAGATTGGCCTTGAAAATGAGAAAGGGATCAACACTCACTTGCTCCTATCAAGAGTAGTGTGTAGAGAGTCAGGCTCTGGTGCCTGTCTGATCACAATAGGACACTTAGAAAGAAAAAGAGTGGTGAGGAATGCCTTTTAGGGTCTCTGTTAAGCTCTCCCAACCAAGTAAGTAAAACCAACTACCTGTCTATTAGCATTAAAATAACAAGGTAGAAGCTAAAAGTCATCTCATCATCAACCTAACACAGATCTGTGTAGGGATGTGAGGGAGAAAGAATGGAAGAATTCCAAGGGTAGAGTTATCTAAGGAATCCTAAGCTAGCATTTTGGTCACCCCATAATAAAGGAAAAATTGTCATGGCCTTGAGTATCCAAATGCTGTTGAGATCTCTTAGGGAACCCTAACCCCACACAAAAGGGGAGGAGAACATCATCATGCTATCTCATAAGAAAGCTAGATGAGATGGACCCTCAGTAGAGTGTGTAAAGGGGCAGTCTCATTCCAATAGAGTAAACGAAAACTAAAGTAGCGAGAGAGCACCTCTGCTACAAAAAAATAGGACTAAGCCTAGTAAAAATAACCATCAAGGGAGCTACAGTACTAAACCCAAACTAACTGATGGGGACTGTGTAAAAAGTGGAAGCAACATCAACACATCCAAACGACCTCTCAAGCAGCTAGTTAAGAGTCGGGTCTCAATGAGAAAATAAGTGGTGGAGGGATCTGAAGAGCTAACTTTCTGCTAGAAAATCAAAGCTCATAAAAAAGGTGATGGTGGCACCTAAGGCATGATGCCCTATCTCACCAAGTGAGGGAAAAAGAACCAAAATAGTGAGGGAACACACTTGCCACTAAGGATAATAACTCTGAGTAGGATTAATAACTATCAGAAGATCATAGTGGTAACACCCACACAAACTAGTGGGATCCTGTGGGAGGTGAAAGTGACCTAAACACATTCATAAGGCTACTCTGATGATTGAAAGTAGTTTATGAATGATATGATAGGTCACAAAAAAGGAGTTAGAGAATTGATCTTCCGTTAGAAAATCTAAGCTCTCAAAGTAATGATGTTAATACCTAATATAAGATATACTACATCACTTCCAAGAAAACATCTCTAGGTAGCAAGCGGACACACTCACTACCTGAGGATAATAATTTTGAATAAGATTGAATAAGCATCAAAGGGTCATAATGGTAACACCTGCCCTAACTAAGTATAACCCTGTGGGGAGTAAAAGAACCATTACCACATTCTTAGGACTACTCTGGTAGCTAAGAGTAGGATACGAATGGTGAAGTAGGTAAGCAAAAAAACTAAGAAGCTAATCTTTTGATAGGAAATCAGAGCTCTTAAGGGTGTGATGCTAACATCTGAGATAATATTTATTACATCATAACTAAAAAAACAACTAGAGGTGATAAGGGAATACATCTGCCACCGAGTATAGTATTAGTGAGTGAGATCAATGATCATCAAAATGTCACAATGGTAACACCTACACTAACTAGGTAGGACCATGTGAGAAGTAAAAGCGACACTACCACATTCATAGGACTACTCTGGCAGCTCAGAGCAATGTATGAATGGGAGAGTAGGCTGCCAAAAGAGGGTAGAAGGGGGTTGATCTTTATCTCAAAAAAATCTAAGCCCATAAGATAGTGATGTTGACATCCAAGACATGATGTACCACATCACTAATAAAGATAATTAAAACTATGAAAGCTCAAACATATATAGGTATGCATTCATCCTTGAGGTTAACACCAAGGTGCCTCAAAGGATAGCAAAGAAGAAGAACTTTGGGGAACTTGTGCTCTTAGAGAGTATTATTGGGTTCCTCCTATGATAAGGGAAACCAGTTTTGCTCTACTAAGAGCTTCCCTCTTTTTTATCATATATATTTTTTATTTTATGTATTCTTCATCATAGATCTAGATTATCCCATACTGTCGAAGATAACACATAGTAGAGGGAATGTTTACTGTATTTATGAGTTACTCTTAGTATGAGGATATCCTCTAATGATTGAAATACAAAGAGAGGGAACTATGAATAGCTTTGATAACCCAGGCCATGTTTGTCACATGAACAAAACATGGGAAATAGATTACACAGGATCTTTGTAAAGAAGTGAACCGTTGGTTTTGATAATCCGATCATATTAAAATCGATGTATGAATAAAATTAAAAAAATTAGGATAGAGGGTCAACATTACCACTCTTGACTAACCTAGGATGGTATAGACCCAATATCCTATCTCTAAAGGGTCTAAACTAATGACTTTGACATCCCCGATCACATTCAACTCATATGAATGGACTGGGGACTACAACTATTAGAGCAGGACTAAAAGGAAGAAGAAACTCATATAGGAATAGTGGATCGCCGCAATCACACCTGACTAATGTAGGTCGGTGTGGACCCAATATCATAACTCAAAAATTGATTTGAATCATTTGTTTTGATATCCTAGAGCATACTTGGGGTGGAAAGTAAAACTGGGGGGCTAAGCCCTATAAAGGTGATAACAAACTAAACATTCTATGTGCTAGCACCAACATGATTGTTGTGCACAAACAAAAGTACAAACATTCCTATGGCGTATTAGCATATCACCTTTAAGGGTAACCTTATACTCTTCGTAACGAACATCTTGTGGTAGAGGATAAATCTTCGTGATCACACAGAGTGTCGAAAAGTAAAAAAAGATCCTTTCATGGGGTACATATACAGAGGGATATTTACATGTGATAGGGAGGCTCCCCTATGATGTACTAGACTCAGGCATAGTACTTTTTCAAGTATTGTCAGTTGATGATAAACATAGGGTGAACACCATTGGCATCACCAAGTAAGTAGGCACCACCTTCATAGACTTGCTCTACAGTGAAGGGGCTTTCCCAAATAGGCTCAAACTTACCACTTCGACACTGACGCAAAATAATAAGCCTACGCAAAATAAGAACTAAATCATCTACCTGAAAAGTATGTAGTCTAACAAGGCGATTGTGTGACCGGGCCATTCGGGCCTAATATAGCTTAAGGTTCTAATGAGCATGAAAGCGAAGCACTTCTAAATCATCAAGCTCTTCTATTCTTAGTCAGACATTATCTTCATCAGATAGATTATAACTAACTACTACATGTAGTGAGGGGAGCTCGACCTCGAGTGGGAGGACTGCTTCAACCCTAAAAGCTAAAGCATATTGGGTGGACTGAGTAGGAGTACGGTAGGTAGTCATATCGGCCCATAATGCTTCAGATAACTTCTCAAGCAATTCTCTTTTATTTTCAATAAGGATTTTCCTTATGAGTTGCATAAGAGTTTTATTAAATGCCTCTATCAAACCATTGGCTTTGAGGTAGTAGATCAAAGAGTATTGCCAATTGATGTTATGACGGCCGGCAAATCTGATAATTTTGATGCTTCTAAAAGATGAGCCGTTATCAGAGATTATACGGCACAGATTACCAAAGTGATGAACAATGCTATCGCAAAAGAACCGCATCACATATTCTGATTTAACCTCTTTTAGTGGAACAACTTCTGCCCATTTAGAGAAGTAATTAGTGACGGCTAAAATAAACCTATGACCCTTAGAAGAAGGAGGGTATATAGGACCCACTACATCTATGCCTTAGCCCTCAAATGGCCAAGATGATACAGTAGGTGCAATGGATTAGGGAGTTAGTGAATCATCGTGCTATGAATCTAGCACTGGTGGCACCTTTTAGCGTGCTCCACACAATCATGAATCATGTTCGGCTATTAGTATATAAGGCATTTAATTCTGCCTTTTATTTTAGGTCCGGACTAATGGGCACCACAAAGCCCTTCATGTATCTCACCCATAACCTTACGATCCTCTTCTTTATTAAGGAAACACAACCATATTTGGTCAAAAAAGCATCAATACAAGGTATCATTTACATAGGTGAATTATAAAGATCCTTTTCTAATTTGAGCAGTGAGAGATTTACCATCCGGAAGCATGGTATTCTATGAAGGGCAATCTCCAATCTGACTCCTCATCAACGACAAAAACTGTGAGGGTCTGATCGAGAGAAGACAAGTCTACGGGGCATAGAGCTTGACGATACTGGATAATAATAGACACGGGGTTTCTAATAGGGTCAGCTAATTCTTTTGCTAACTTGTCTAAGGCATCTGCTTTTTTATTTTCAGATCTAGGAATTTTGGCTAAGGTTACTTCTGGTATTAAGCATAAGAGCTTCGTTACTTTATTATGATATGAAAAGAGCTCAGGCTTAAGTACTTTGTAGACTCCAACTACTTGATTTATTATTAGTTAGGAGACTCAAATTATTTTTACCCACATAATATTCATCAGAATGGCCAACTCAAGCCCCAAAATCTGAGCTTCATACTCAGCTTTATTGTTAGTACGAGGTTTTGATAAACTATAGGAGTACCATAGAGTATGACCTTCAGGGGATACAAAAATTAGGCCTAAACCTACCCTAATCGTAAGAGTTTCATATTGATTTAGGTCTTTAACGAATGACGTACCATTAAAGTAAAATACCCAAGTAGGGGACTCTTGCTCATCCACACCCATGTTTAGTTCATTAGATAGATCATCATTGAGTGGGGAATTAGCAGGGATCGGGTGATCGGCTAGAATGTTAGTTAGAGATTGTCCTTTGATGACCCACTGAGGGATAAAAGTAATGTCAAACTGCAGTAAGATCATAGACCATCGGGCTAGATGACCTGAGAGGGTCGGACGAATCATCAATTACTGCAAGGGGTTCACTCGAGAGATTAGGTTAACCATATTTGAAAGCATATAATGCCTAAGTTTTTGTATCACGAAGATCAAGGTTAAACATTTCTTTTCTATTATTGGGTACTTAAGCTCTACAGGTATTAATCTTCTACTAAGGTAGTACAAGGCATTCTCCTTGCCTTTCTCATTCTCTTGAGCCAATAATACACATAGGGACTCATCCAGGGCCATAGTATAGAGAATCAACGGCCTACCTAGGATAGGTGAAGCTAAAGAAGGGGAGTTTATCAAGTAGCACTTTATACTCTCAAAGGCCTCCAGATAATGCTCATCCCAATGGAATCAGACATCCTTTTCACTATGGCAGAGAAGGGATGACACCTACTAGAAAGGTTGGAGATAAATCTTCAGAAGAATGTAAGTTTACCTTAAAAGGTCTGAACTATGTAAGACTTTTAAGGGGGTTTCAAATCCACTATGACTTTGATCATAGAATGATCAACCTCAATGCCATGGTAACAGACTATAAATCCTAAGAACTTTCTTGCACTAACTCTAAATATATATTTTAAGGGATTCATTTTCAAATCATAATTGCACAGGCATTCAAAAGGATTCATACATCTCGAAGGTGATCTCCATGGACCTTACTTTTGACTACCAAATCATTCACATAGCACTCAACTTGCTCGTGTATCATCTCATCGAAGATAATATCAATAGCATATATATATGTGGCCCTGGCATTCTTGAGGCCAAAGAGCATCACCTTGTAACAAAATACACTTATAGGTGTACAAAATATAGTGAACTTTTCATCATCACGGCCAACTTTATCTGATTATAACCAGATGAACCATTCATAAATGAGAAAATACTATGGGATGATATTATATCCACCATAAGCTCAGGGATAGGAAGAGGGAAATCATCCTTAGGATACGCCTTATTCAAATCATGGAAGCCAATACAGACACGTATCTGTCCGCTCTTCTTCTGAACTAGAATAATGTTGGCAAGCCAAGTAGGGTACTACTCTTCGTGAATGAAACCAGTTTCTATGAGCTTCTTGGTTTTAGTGATCACTTGTTGTTTAATCTCTAACTCATCCTACGAGGTACTTATTTAACAGGGATTGCATCAGTCTGGATAGCTAACTTATGGACTGTCACTTCTAGATTTAAATCAGGCATCTCAGTGTAGTTCCAAGCAAACCAGTCTCTAAATTTTGATAATAACTTGATATATTCTTAAGCTTCTGACTCAGATAGTAGGGCACTATGAAAATAGTCCTAGGATCTGACTCAGTTCTTAAGTTAACCTCACACAATTCATCCATGACAGAAGTGACGCCATCTTCAAACTCTTATGGAGCATCAATAACTCTGCCCTCATCACAATTCAAGTCTTCTTCATCGGCAATAGAAATAATCAGATATGACTAGGAAATAATATAAATATTGGAATTATTAGACTGATTCAATCCCATATAACCCATACCTTCTAGGCCTCGAGGGAAGTTAGTTCACCAAATACAGGCTTGCGTAGAGCATGTTCTTCAGGCTAAGTGGAACAAACGAGACCCTGCTCAACAGAACTCTTTATGATATATAAAAAGTAATGAGGGGCACTCTTAACCTCTATATCCACAGTTGTCTCCTCCAGATCTATCTCTCAGGACCCAGTGGTACACCTGTACTACGGGGTAAAGAGGTACACTGCTTAGATCATGATGGCCCAATTATCTCGTATAGATGAAGTATAGGGCGTTCACTAGTCCATAGTGGATTATCATCACTAGTGGAGGGAGTGTCAAAAAGTCTTTAATAAGAATCCTCAACTCTTATCCCGCGTATCTGATGAAGAGAAGGCTGTCCATTAGTAGTCTAACATTGGAAGTCCTCTTCCTCATCTGAACTACTATCAACAACTAATCCACCCTCGAATATTAGATGACTACAAAAGATAGAGAATGAATCATAAGCAGAAGAATCTAGAGGGGGTTAAGGGACTGACTGATGAAGGACATCAATCACTTCATCATCTAAAGTGTCGAATTCGACAGTCAAAGAAGAAGTGTAAAGGTGAGGGGAAGGAGGTTTCTGAGTGTCATAGTTCTGTCTCTCGTAGGTTAAACCTTAACCTCATCTACCCATACCTCTACTAGAGGGAACATCATACCTTACTGCAAATTGAAAAGGATCTATATCAGGATACATAGTGGAAACACCTACCTCAATGCTAACCTATGGTGGACCTTGTACTGAACCCTATGCAGGTGACTACATAGGGTTCTATATAATACTAGCAGCTGTAACTAGTGATTGAGTGGGTGGAGGTTTACGAGTCTTCTGAGATACATAATACTCGACATCATCATAAATAGAGACCTCATGCACAAAAAAAAGCTGGGTATCTCCAGAAATGGTATACTCAATATCATTCCTCATAAATTTAATATATTAGTGCAAGGAAGATGGCACCAATCCATACTAGTGGATCCAAGCCTTCCTAAGAGAGCCCTGTATGAAGTGTAAGCCTCAAGTACATGAAACTTTATCTCAGTTAGGAAATTTCCAAACTTTAAAGGTAGGGTAATGGATCCTAAAGCACACTAACCTTGGTCATTGTAACCTTTCAACATAATCTTGTCTGAAGTGAGCTTCAAATGACTTAGGGAGAGGCTCTTTAAAATTTCATGAGTAAGAATATTAACTGAAGCCCTGGGTCGACGAGGACACTATTCAACTCATAACTATTAACTTTAAAGTGACATATAAGGGATGATTGTGCTCAATAGTCCCTAGGAGTAGATCACGATTTGAAAAGATAATGCATGGCATGTCTTTCAAATGGCATGCATCCCTTATATATTCAAAAGCAAAGAATACTTAATAAGACTCTCGTTCGAGTAGTGCTTTCACTAGTGTCTCTCTCAAGTCCGAGGACATCATCAGAGCATCATGGATATTAAGAAGGGAAGGACATATTATAGTCAACTTCCAGTTTAGGGCCTTTCCTTTTCTCCTTAGACTGCTCTTGGGAGGAAGAGTTAGGATGGTCTTGCTGGGTAATAATATTTTTATCTTTTTGTTTTGCATTCTTAGCCATCTGAGGGGGAAGGACCTTTTCTGAATGTAAATGAACTTCCTATAATGAGTCATCCTCAATAGGAGATTCCTTTGGTTTAGTGGTGGTGGTTCGTGTTGGCTCTAAGGAAAGTGCTTGGAGTGGGTTCTCAGATTCATCATCTAAATCCAAATAACAACCACCCTCTGGAATGGTAAAGATCGGTTCATCTTCGTACTCAGACTAATCACAAAAATCATTAACATTATAAGAAACATGTAAAATAGTAAAAGAGTGAGTGCTAGAAGAAGTAGAAGCAGAAGCAGAAGGTAAAGAACACCAAAATTAGCAAGAATAATCTTCTTCTATTATTGCATCATCAATAGAAGGGAGAATAAAGTCCTTCAGCATAAGTGCTAGAAGGGGGCCTATGTTCCCTTCTGAGGTTATAATAATCTTTTGTCTTTTATACATTTTTCTAGTACAAGTAAAAGTAGAAAAAGAAATGTGCTCATCTGGCACTACAATAAAGGAAGAAGAAGAGAAAAGTGCTGACATAGTAACTAAGGTGGCAATTATTGACTTGGCTAGGGAAGGCCTCCTCTCAACTACCTCTAAACTCTATATAGCTTGCTTGATCATATTCTTGGTCTTCTTGGAGAGTGCTAACTATCACTCTCTCTCAAAACTGTGGGGTGACTTGCTACTACTACCCTGACTGTAGCTTTGACTGTCACTGTGGTTGGAACTGTGACCAGGATTGGAGATCATCCAAACTGTCTAAGTAGCCTTGTCCAAAGGATGCACTAAATCACTGTCATGCAGATGGATCTTCCCACTGGCCATCAACCTCTCTACCTTATCCTTAAAGACATAACAGTTCTCCGAAACATGCTCGATGTGTCTGTGGTAGGGACAATGGAGTGGGTGATCTGTCTGTCCCTCCTCTTCCACTTTATTATTATTCAGGAATGTTATGATGTTTTTCTTAGTAAGGAAAAATATATTCTTCACACTTTCACTTTTGAAAGGGTATTCCTTACTAAGGTTCTTTTATAGATACTGCTGACTCTATGGAGTTCTACGGGAGGGTCTGGACCGTGCTGTAGACTAACCTGGTGTGTAAGATGGTTGTGGTTGTGCTGAACAGCCTAAGGGCCTTTTACCCTTATCTTGTGGTTCATAGGTACTATGTACCTCCCCTATCCTAGGTGGAGATGCCCCTGAAGACACTTGATGATGAGGTCTATACTGAGGTTGACTCTCAACCTTAGGAGGGACTACATCGAGTATGCTGTCCTACAAGCTGACTACCTTCGTGAGTAACTTCTGGAAGGTTTGTATACTAAATCCTTTAAGGTAAGGTGCTATTGGACCATCTATGTTCTTTAGAAAAATCTCTACTACATACTGCCCTTGTAACTGGGGCTCACATTGTAGGCTGAGATTCTTCCATCTAACTTTGTAATCCTGTAGTGGCTTTCAAGGATGCTGTCTAGTAACCACTAAATCTCTTATTGTGACCCGGTGCTTTGCACTGACAAACCTCTGTATAAACAACTGCTCAAACTCTGCAAAGGTTTGAACTGAGTCATTAGGGAGGTCGGCGTACCAAGCAAATGCCACACTAACTAAACTACTGATAAACAGCCTCAACATCAAGGCATCGTTCCCTCATAAGTTGTAATATATGGTCCAATATTGAGCCACATGCTACATCAAGTTTCCAAGCCCGTCAAATATTCTAAATCTAGGGGGAACAAAATAAGGGGGGTAGGGATCCTACTCATGCTCAACAGGGTAAGGACACCCTCTACTAACAACCTCTCTAGTCTTCTTGGAGGGAATAACATGCTCTATCTTTTGAGCTATCAAATCCTGAATCTGACCTGCTGACAATTATGCTGAATGACTCTAGACTACTATACGTACTGTAGGAACTGCCCTCTGGACCATATCCACTCTCATAGGGTCTAATACTACTAGCGGTACTACTAACTTATCACTGGAAGTGGTAGGGTACCTATGCCCATCATCTGGGGTGTAGGCCCCAAAGTAGTCAACTGGGCAGTCATCACTACAATGGCCTTAGTCATCTCAGCCTATTGAGCCTATAAGTTCAAGACTGTGGCATCCATAGCTACTAATCTCAGAGATCCTCCCGCCTCAGGGTCTCACTCCTCATCCTGGTCCTCAGACTCTCTCTGCTCGTACGAGTGACCTCAACGTGAAATTATATGGACTCGATGTACTCGTACATCATCATCTGACTCATCTCATAGTGTTTCATCCTCAGAGAAGGCCCGATGAAGTGCCTTTATATAGGAACTCATAGGAGAAGTGGTCCTATGAGAGTGGGGAGCTAAAGCTATCTCAACTCAGTCTGGTGATCTATCGGGAGAAGGTACCATATCCACATCAGAAGTCATCGGGACCACCTCGAACCTAAAAGAAACTGCTACATCCATCTGATCTACTGTATCATCTATTTGAACTGTCTTTGACAATGATATTATCTCAACTGGCTGCACTATCTCCACTGACGGTACTGTCTTGATAGGGGTGTTCGCATGTCTATGTCTCCAAACCCATCTACTATGATGGGGCTTCGTACGGGTAACCGACTACTGAGGGGCTACCACAACTGAACTAAATTGGGGCTAAGTAGGCTTCCACTGATGTCTCTATCTGTGGCAACGTGGGCATCATCCAACAGCAGGAGTAACTTCTGGCGGTCTAACAATCGAAGTTGTATCAACTGATTGCCAAGGCAGCTATCGTCTCTGCCACCTATACCTCTATCTCATAGTTTATCTCTATAATAAAAGAGTGGCCTGAGAAATCTTTTAGAGTAACCTCTCCCGACTGACAAGCCCTCTACCATGCATTAGGTGGATGATGCTCTGAATCCTCTGAGAGAGGGCTCGAACACCAGCATCCCTGGGTACCCTAGCCCGAGGTAGAGTAGTGGTGACAAGAGGGGCCACTGCAATGTGGGCAATATTTTCCTCATCCCACTGTGTGTCAGTGGATGCATCCTCCCTGGTTCGCCTTTATCTCAGGAGCAAAGACTATATCTGGTGTGGGTACAACTACAACTGGTCGTGGTCTCTGCTACCTGGAAGCCACTCTCCTCTGAATGAACTCCTGGTGAGCTATCGCCTCTTCCATCTGTTACCTATCTACCTCAAATGCAGCCAAATAAAGTCTACTATTTTTATTCCTCCTAGCCCTTCTCCTAAGGCTGAAGGTAGAGGAAGATGAAATATCTGAACCCACTGCTTGGGTGGAAAGGGGAATAGAAACAACATGAAGGGTTGTGATCTGCCCAGCGGTCTCAGAGTAAGAGAGCAAATAGAAAATAAAAACTTGGTGAGAAGAAGGTGAAGGAGCCTCGATTTGGGCACCCTATTCCTAGTAGAAGTGGGAGGGGGAACCCAAACTCGAGGAGCCTCCATTGAAACAACGAGGGTAACCACAACAGGCTACCAGCACTGAGGGGCTAAAGCAACCTGTGCAATAGGTGCTGCAGGCACTGGCCGCCTGACCATAGGATGAGTAGGGAAAACTAGGAGTGGTCTAGGAATTGGTCTCCTAACTACATGGTGCACTGGCTACACAGGAACGTGAATAGGACTAGCAGGTGCCCGGACTGTCCACAGAGCAACTGGATGTCCAAAGGGACGCATGGCTGCATTTCCTCTCCTCTAGGGAGAAGAGAACACAGCAGCCTCAGTAGGGGTGGGTCTTCCAAGGGTGATGAATGCCAAGTCAATGAAAGAACCAAAAGTGATTCCTCTAATTGAGGGACTAACAAGCAGGGACTTAGGAAGGGTCACTCGCACGTCCGAGCCTAAGCTAAAGGTAATAAAAGGCATAAATAAAGATATGGTACTGCTACCATGAAAAGAAATTTGAAAAAATGTTAGTAAGACTTAAAATCAAGAAAGAAGAAAGGAATGGATAAGGATGGATAACAGATGGAATAGCCTGCTAGGCTAGAAAGAAGTAGAGTAGGGAGGAAACTGTTAAGAACGTTACTTTATGCATGTTTTACATTATTGTAACTTGTATAGTTTTGATGATTCCAAATATTATTGTTTTAGATTTTATTTTCTCCTAACACTTTTTGGAAGAATTGTTTTTTCTTTTGTATGGACTAACATTTCAGGATAATTAAACTCCAGATTAATGAAGACTTCAAATCAAATTCAGCATGAAATAGTTTGCAAATTAAAGTTTATATTTTTTATTGTATTGAGTTTGAGGTATGATTGTAATTGAGTAGCTTAGCACACACACTTGGGGAGATCTTTAAAAAATCATACTGATCTTACGGGACAATCAGGTTAGTTATCCAATCGGAAGAGCAATAGAACAAACAGGAAGTGAGAAAATTTTTCAAGTCCTAATTGTCTAGAAGAATTTTCATATTAGTTATTCATCCCTGAATGATGCTATCTGGAATCTCAACTTTGAACAGTTCGTCCGGACGATTCATAGCATTCGTCCCTGGACGAAGGCCTCTGAACACTTAAGTTGCACTATCGTCCAGATGATTCATTCCGTTCGTCCCAGGATGAATTCCTCTGGATACATGGGTTAAACTAATCATCGAGATGATTCATCCTGCTCGTCTTAGGATGAAATCCTCTGGATACAATTCGTCCAGACGAATATTTATGTTCGTCCCAATATGAAGGCCTCTGTTCCCATAAATTTTGGGACCGTCCGGTAGTTTCATCAGAATGAACCCTTGATATAACAGTTCATCCCAAGACAAACATATTTCATATGGGACGATGATCGGGTATGAAGTCAGTTCGTACCAATATACATTAGGTTTGTATGCAACTGTTTTAACAATATTCGTACGGGACGATCGACTGTGTAAAGACTTGAAAGTAAGCAGTTTTTGGACAGTTTTTCACGTCTTTCCTATATAAAGTCAACTTAAAACTGTTTTGTAATCTTTTTGCCTACTGATCTTCGTGTTAACTGAAGGGAGATTGGAGGAGAGAGTGTGAGAGAGATTTTGAAGGAGAATTCTTACTAATGGAGCGTGAAGGATTCACTTGGTACTCAAAGGTAAGAATATCCAATTTTGATTTATGATTACTTCACTCTTTACTCTCATCCTTCTAGATTTCTTGTGAGAAGATCTGTCAAGGAGATTCAGTTCTCTGCCAACACTTAAAGAGTGAGAACAGCCGAAGGGTTCTCTACCTACACTTGAAGAGTGTGAACAGCCGAAGGCTTCTCAGCCTACACTAAGAGAGTGTGAAAGGAAGAAGGGTTCTCTGCCTACACTTGGAGAGTGTGAACAGCCAAAGGGTTCTCTGCCTACACTGGGAGAGTGTGAAAGGACAAAGGGTTCTCTGCCTACACTTGGAGAGTGTGAACAGCTGAAGGGTTTTCTACCTATATTGGGAGAGTGTGAAAGGACGAAGGGTTCTCTCCCTACACTGGAAGAGTGTGAAAGGACAACGGTTATCTGCCAACACTTGGAGAGTGTAAAAGGACGATGATTTTTTGTCGCACCGGGTAGTCATGGAAGAGAGTTTTGTAAAGGCTTCTCCGCCTTGCTGTTGGTACAAAAGGAGAGTCACTAGTGGTATTAGTGCAATACTTGGATGGTGCCTCCGGGGAGTGGAAGTAGCTCGTATTTGATCGAACCACTATAAATCTTGTATCTTTTTATTTTTCACTGCTTTTATTTTTAACTATTTAATTTGTTATTGAAAAACCTTTTCTACAAAATTCACTAAAGTTATTCTTGGTTTAAAATTCAAAAATAAGAAAAAAAATTTAATTACCAATTCACCCCCCTCTCGATTAGCCGTTGGGGCATAAGCTTAGGTCTAATACCCTAATTCATATTGAATAAGTTTCAACAAGTGGTATCAAAGCTTTATTTCAAAATCATAAGTTTAGACTACTTTTTTATTAACATAGATGGCAATATTTGGAAACCAAAATATACCTGAGGGTTACTCTATAATTAGACCTTTTTTATTCGACAAAATTTCTTTTGATTTTTGGAAAACATGCATGTCTAAATTTTTACAATCACTTGATTACCGTATGTGGATCTTAGTTCAGGAAGGGTATACAAAACCAGCTAGACAAGTTGACGGAGTTAGAGTTGAAACACCTTTTGTGGACTGGACAGTAGAAGAATGTGACTTAGCATAACTAAATGCAAAATGCTTAAATAGTTTCTTTTGTTCTCTTAAATCAGAAGATTACATGCAGGTTTCTACTTGTAAGAGTGGAAAGGACATATGGGATAGACTTTGTATAACTTATGAGCGGACTAATGAGGTTAAGAAATCTATACTTAATATCTTGTTGCATGATTATGAATTATTTCGCATGAAACAAATGAATTCATTTCTGATATTTACACAAGATTCACACAAATAGTCACCTCTTTACATGCATTGGGTAGGGAACTAACGAATGCTGAAATGATTAATAAGATACTACGTTGTTTTCCTACTGCTTATGATGCTAAAATTACTGCAATTATAGAGTCTAAAGATCTAAATATTTACTCTATTGACAATCTTCTTCGATCGTTAATTGCTTACGAGCAAGGAGTTAGCCAAAGAATGATTGATGCAGGTAAACCATGAAGGGAAAAGAACATAGCACTAAAAGTGGAGGAGTCAGAGAGTGAATACTCATAACTTGAGGAGGAAGATGACATCACACTAATGACTAGATAATTCAGAAGCTTTCTGAAGAGAAAGTAAAAGAGACGCCAGCAATGGAATCATGGTAAATTTAATAGAAATGTCAAGGTTTCAAAAGATGTTATTTTCTATGAGTGCAAGAAACCTATAAATTTTAAGACAGACTGCCCAAAACTCAAAACCACTCCTAGCAAGGAGAAGGTAGAGGAGAAACCAAATGTGAAGAAGGGCAAGAGGAAATTTCAAAGAGCTTTCTGAGTGGACTTAGCTTTAGACTCGTCAGAGATGAAAAATGAAGAGGAAGTCACTAATATGTGCTTAATGGCCGATAATCTTAATCATTCATATCAAGAAGAGGTATGTGACTTGACTTACAATGAACTTTGTGAAGTTTCTGAAAACATGCATAATGCATATAGAAAATTAAAGAAAATGTATACTAGTCTGAGCATAGAATTTCAAGAATTACAAAATGAACATGAAATCCTTAGGAAAGATCATGCTTTAATTGATGACAACTACATGAAATTACTTGATGAGTTTGATGACTTAAATAAAAATCATGAAATATTAAAAACATCATTTGTAGAACTTCAAATTCAAATCTAGAATAATAAGGATGAATCAGAGAGTAAAATCTATCGAATTAATTATACAAATTAAAATCTAGAAGTTATGAATTCATTTTACAAATTGAAGATAAATGCTCTCAAGGATAATATGATACCTCCTAAACTTGAAGATTTCATTAATCCTATTTTGTATCCTAAATTTATGCAATCCCTTAATAGACTGATGAATAGTAAAAGACTTAGGAATCCATTTCTAAAAGTCAAATATAATAATTATGGATTGTTTGGACATATAGCTCACACCTGTACTTTGAAGAAGAAAACTTATTTGGTGTGAAAACCTAAGATGCATAAACCTAGACATATCATACATGCATCTATTTATAAATTACCAAACAGAGAACCCAAGCTTGTTTGGGTTCCTAGGTCTAACATTTGATGATTTTGCAAGGTCGCTCTCACACAAGACCTCGTGAGAGCATATGGTACCTAGATAACGGATGCTCAAATCATATGACTGGAGATGCTACACAATTCATATCACTGGAAGCCAGGAGTGGAGGCAAGGTTACACTTGGAGATAACACCACAAGGAAGGTGGTTGGGTCAGGTATGATTGAAAATCTTAAAAACTTTTTCATTAAAAATGTGTTATTGGTAGAAGGCTTAAAGTATAATGTGTTAGGCATAAACCAACTATGTGATAAAGGATACTGTGTAAAATTTTTTCCTACTAGCTGCATATTAAGCTTAAATGGAAATGATGTTTTGAATGGTATAAGGGTAAACAACGTGTATATGTTAGACTTGAATTGCATTAAAACTCCTACTGCTTTTTGTTTGAAAACTATTTCTGATGAGTCATGGCTTTGGCATAGGAGACTTTGTTACTTTAGCATGAAAAATCTTAGGAGGATTATCCAAAAGAACCTAGTGAGAGGCATACCAAAACTAGACTATACTAAGGACCACATTTGTGATGCATGTTAATTATGAAAATAGGTGAAGTCCTCTTTTCAGTCCAATAAGGATCCTAGAATTAGTAAATCATTGAAGATTTTACATATGGATCTTTTTGGACCTGTTGGAACTATAAGTCCATGAGGGAAGGTATACGAATTTGTGATTGTGGATGATTTCTCTATATTTACATGGGTTAGATTTCTATTTTATAAGAGTAAATCATTTGAGGAATTTAGAAACTTTTCAACTTGGATTCAAAGAAATCTAGGATGTGAAATTATGACTATTCAAAGTGATCATGGAGGAGAATTTGAGAATGAAAAATTTGAGAATTTTTGTAAGAAAAAAGAAATTGATCACAATTTTTCTGCACCTAGAACCCCTCAGCAGAATCGGGTAGTTGAAAGAAAAAATAGAACATTAATAGAAGCCGCCAGAGCCATATTGGTAGAATACTCACTTCATAAATATTTTTGGGCTGAGGCGGTTAGCACTGCATGCTATGTTCTGAATAGGATGAATATGAGATCAAAATTAAATAAAATACCCTATGAGTTGCTAAAAGGAAGAACACCTAATTTGTCACATTTGTATTTTTTTGTATGTAAGGTATTTATTCATAACAATGAAAAATCTGCATTAAGAAAATTTGATCCAAAATCAAATGAAGAAATTTTTATAGGATACTCAAGTGTTGAAAAATCTTATAGAGTATTCAATAAAAAAAACTTTGGTAATTGAGGAGACCACACATGTTGTATTTGATGAATCTTGAATTTTAGAAGGGCCAAATATTATAGAAGATGAGATTGAGATTAACTTCCATAAGATTGATAAAATAAATTTGTAAGAAAATTTGGAGATAGAAAACCCTTTGCCTAGAGATTTGAGATTTTCTAAAACCCAAAGGAATTGATTATTAGTGAACCTAATAAGGGTGTAAGGACTAGGAGTGTATTAAACAAAGAAGTCAATTATTCAGCCTTTATTTCAATCATAGAACCTACAAATATTGATCAAGCACTTCCGGATGAATTTTGGATTTTTGGCTATGTAAAAAGAATTAAATTAATTTGTAAGAAATAAAATTTGGGAATTAATTGTAAGGCCAAAGGATCAAAGTGTAATTGGAACTAAGTGGGTATTAAAAAATAAAATGAATGACTCAGGAGTAGTCATTAGAAATAAGGCTAGATTAGTAGCTAAGGGGTATAATCAGATTGAAGGGATTGATTTTGAGGAGAAATTTGCCCTTGTATCTAGACTTGAAGCAATTAGAGTTTTGTTAGCCTTTGCCTATTTTAGAGGATTTAAGTTATACCAAATGGATGTAGAAAGTGTCTTTTTAAATGGGGTAATTCAAGAGGATGTTTTTGTAGAACAACCTTCAGGTTTTGAAAATTCTAAATACCCTAATCATGTTTTCAAACTGAAAAAGGTATTATATGGATTAAAATGGACACCTAGGGCTTAGTATACAAGATTGAGCACCTTCATACTTGAAAGATCATTTGAAAAAGGAAGTGTGGATACAACTCTCTTTTTGAAGAAAATTGGAAAGGATATACTCATTATATAAATTTATATTGATGACATCATTTTTGGATCTATAAATAAAAATCTTTGAGTTGATTTTTTTAACACAATGAGTAGTGAATTTGAGATGAGTCTAATAGGAGATTTAAGTTACTTTCTAGGCTTTAGCATTAAGCAAATTGAGGAGGGTATATTTCTTAGTTAGTCAAAGTATGTTAAAGACATCCTCAAAAAATATGAAATTGACAATGTTAAACCTGTTAGTACACCTATGAATTCCTCAGTTCAGTTGGATAAGGACCTTAAGAAAAAATTTGTTGATCAAAAGAAATTTAGAGGGATAATCGGATCTTTGCTTTACTTGATAGCTAGCCGGCCCGATAACATGTTTAGTATTTGTTTGTGTGCTAAATTTTAATCAGATCCAAAAGAATCATATTTGACAGCAGTAAAAAAGATTTTAAGATATCTATTAGGAACTCAAAACTTAGGAATTTGGTATCCTAAGTTTAGCTCTTCTTTTGAAATAATTTGTTATTCAGATTCTGACTTTGTAGGTTGTAGGGTTGATAGAAAGAGCACTTCTGGAATAGTCAGTTTGTTGGAAATTCTTTAGTCTATTGGTCTAGTAGAAAATAAAATTCAGTAGCCCTATATACTGCTGAAGCTGAATATATTGTATTAGGAAGTTGTGTGGCACAAGTACTTTGGTTGAAATAACAGATGATTGATTTAGGATTAACTTTAGGCACTATTCTCATTTATTTTGATAACACAAGTGCTATTTGCATTTCTAAAAATCCTATTCAACATTCAAAAACCAAATATATAGACATCATACATCTTTTCATAAGGGATCATGTATCCAAAGGAGAAATTAAACTAATTCATGTTTATATAGAAAATCAACTTCCATATATTTTTATAAAACCACTAGCCTTTGATACTTTCAGTACATTAAGAATAAGATTTTGTGTGATTAATTTGAATGCTTAATTAAAATGATTCTGAAACATTGATGTGTGTTTTTCTAGTTAGTGTTTTGTGTGTATATTTAAGTTTGTGATTTTCTGTATTTGAGATTGAGTTTTTTAGTGTTTTCTATAGTTTTTTATTGTGTTTGTGTTTTAGTTTTGAAAACTTTTCACATTTAGATTTTTTAATGCATGTTTGAAATTGAAGTGAAAATCGTCCGAGACAAAATTCATTTCATACGGGATGAATTGTGTAGTGTATTAACTGTAGAATTGTTCGTCTGTACGATCATCCCAATTGTCCGGACAATATATTAAATCATCTGTACTAATGTTGACAGTTAAATGGATAAAGTCTGTTTTATTATGCATGATTGTACGTACGAACCTATGGTTCGTACATACAAACTATTGGCATTTTGAAGTGTGGGACAGTTTAAACTTCCATTAAAATGATCTTTAATGTCTGATCATCCAGGATGAACACCTGTTCGTCTGTACGATCATTTGGTCAAAAGTCTGTACAAAAGGCCGCATCGTTACTTATGTGATTATGAAAATCCGTTTCATTTTTAGACTCATTCGTCCGTCCATAAGAAATTTTATTCGTACGGACGAACTCAAATTTGTACGGGATGAAATTAATTTCGTCTGTACGAAAATGCATTTTTCTTTAAATTGAAGGCTTTTAAACTCACATGTCATCACTTCAAACTTCCCTTTCAAACCCCTTTTCCCCCTAGATCTTCTCCATGGCTAGCTCTAGCAAAAGATAAAAGGTACTGGCTAAGGGACCACCCAAAAACTCTAGTGAAAACTTCCTGTCCAAGGCCAATGAGGAGTCCTTCCATAGATTTGCTTCAGCCAAAATCACTCCATCTAGAGTCCTTCTACAAGAGCAAATCAATTTTAAGGTAATGAATCTGTTTGCTTCTACTCAATTTGGCCTCATCCTCACTCTTGTCCACTTCTATAATAAGGAGAGCTTTCACTACTTTCTTGCAAACATGTCTTTAACTATGATCATTCTATTATTAGATCCTATGTGTTTAAGAAGAAAGTAGAAATTACTAAAGAGGATATGAGAATCTTTTTAAACTTAAGGACTCAAGGGATTAGAGCCCATTCCTTGACCACTACTTCTGATTTTGACTGGTCTGAAATAAATAATGTCCTTAGAGGAATTAGAGTAGTAAGTCATTTGCCTAAAGTAGCCACTCTAAATTAGAATGCCCGAATCATCCAGCATGTTCTTCATACCTCTATTATACCTAAAGCTGGTGATCGAGTAAACATTACTCCACTTCTTTCTACTGTGACTTATCTAATCATGACTAAACAACCTATAGATGAAGCCCAACTACTCATTGACTACATTTATGGACTTTCTGAGATTGGCCATGTCTCCCACAAGAGAAAGAAAAATATTGCCTCTGGACATCTTGTGTCTCACATTTTGGAGAAGAAATATGATCTAGTTCATCCAGTTCAAGATTTTAAAGAACCTCTATACTTCAACGATGGATCTTTTCGAGCAATCTTCAATAAAGATGAACCACATGAACAACATGTTATTAGTGACTCAGAGGAGGAACCTGCACCTACACCTGCTGGTGAACCAAATTATCATGATTTGGTTCACAGATTTGATCATTTAGAGAGTCATTTTGATCAAAGATTTGATCAAATTGAAACTCACTTACAACAGCAGGATGCTCAGTACAATTAGGACATGGGATATATACGAGAGTAGATAACTGATATAAGTTCCAATATGCTTATGATAAATAGTTATTTTAATTTCTTTAGTGCTCCACCTCCTCCTCCTCCAGATCAGGGCCCCTCACAGTGATTTGTGTACTTGCTTATGATCTTCTTTAGTTGATTTGATTGTGATGTGATAGATTATGATGTATTTTTTTTAGTTATGTGTTAGCATTTATGTTTTATATTTTTAGTTCAAATTATAAGTGTATTGATATCATTTGTGCTGATTGTAATATTGTTCATCATGATATCAATATAACTTATCTTGTCTTGATTTTAATCTTATTTTGAAATGTGTATTAGCCTATATGAAAATTCCTAAAATTTTTGATCTTAGAAGTGCTATATCTTGAAGTTCAATACAAAATTAAATTCATTAGAAAATCTATTTTTTAAAAATTTAAGTTGTGCTTATAATTTAATGTAATTAAGAATGTCAATCTCATGTCTCTTGTTAGACTAATTTAAATTTTCATATTATTATTGCAAATTGTGATGTTTTCTTATTTTATATTTCTATTATCAATATAAATATTATTGTATTTAGAGAAATTTGAAATTTTAGATTATTGATTTTGGAAGGATTGAAAATACACTTGAAAATGTATAAATGTACAAAAATAAAAAAGAATGCTCAATGGTTTGCAATTTGAAAAAGAGGCACAAAATAAGCCCACAAGTAAAAAGATGCACAAAAAAGGTGCCACAAATATTGAAAAGATACGTAAAGCGCCACAGGTTTTATTTTGTTCAGATTCTCCTTAATCTTTCAATCTTTTAATTCAGATTAATCTTCTGCACTATTTTATTTCGTATTGAAATTTGAAATATATAAATTTGATATTCATCCTTTATGTAATGATATTCTTTATCTCAATGTCTAAATTGACTTATATTTTTGATAAATCTTCTTTACTATCGATGTTATATCTCTTCTTAAATCTTATGAATCATTCTATTTGTCTAATAAGTTGATTTTATTTGCAAAATTTATTTCAATCACTTTCAAGTATCTCTTATAAAAGGATTATCATATGACTTCTCACATTTTTATTCTTTTTCTTCTTCTCTTTTTATTGTTGTCCAAAAGGGGAAGAAAATATTGTTTGTTCTTGTATTTTGTTCGTATTTTTGTTTCGTATCTTATCTATTTATATTTTTTTTAAATAATAATAATAATAATAATAATAATAATAATAAAAGAGATAAAATTGTCGTGCAATACCTCCTTATTTTCACATGTTTATAAATTCAGGGGGAGCTCAAGAGAATTTGAAAATTATATAAACAATAATTGTTTTACCATCATCAAAAAGGGGGAGATTATTAAGAAAGTTGTTATTTGCATGTTTTACATTCTTGCAACTTATATAGTTTTGATGATTCTAAATATTGTTGTTTTAAGTTTTTTTTTCCTAACATTTTTTAGAAGAATTATTTTTGCTCTTGTGTGGACTAACATTTCAGGATAATCAAACTCCAGACTAATGAAGACTTCAAATCAAATTTAGCATGAGATAGTTTATAAATTGAAGTTTGTATTTTTCATTGTATTGAGTTTGAGGTATGATTGCAATTGAGTAGCTTAGCACACACACACTTGAGAAGATCTTTAAGAAATCATACAAATCGTACGGGAAGAACCAATTTTGTATGGGACGATCAGGTCAGTTATCCCTTTAGAAGAGCAATGGAATGAACAGGAAGTGAGAAAATTTTTCTAAGTTCTGATCATTTCCATATTCATCCCTGGACGATGCTCTCTGGAATCTCACTTTGAACTGTTCGTCCGGACGATTCATACCATTTATCCCTGGACGAAGGCCTCTTGACACTTGAGTTGCACTGATTGTCCAGACGATTCATCCCGTTCATCCCAGGACGAGGTCCTCTAGACACATGGGTTAAACTAATCATCGAGATGATTCATCCTGCTCTTCTCAGGATGAAATCCTCTGGACACAATTTGTCCAGATGAACATTTATGTTTGCCCTAGGATAAAGGCCTATGTTCCCTTAAATTTTGGGACCGCCCTGCAGTTTCATCAGAATGAACCCTTGATATAATTGTTCATCCTATGACGAACATATTTCATACGGGATGATGATCGGGTACGAAGTCAGTTCGTACCAATATACATTGGGTTCGTATGCAATTATTTTAGCACTATTCATACGGGACAATCTAGCGATCGTCCGAGACGATCTTGAAAGTTTGTTAGGGATGTTAAGCCCTATAGAACTGGCCCACGCTAACCAAGAGGGGGGTGAATTGGTATTTTAAAAATTCTTTTCAACAAAAGTAATAAGATCACAAACCAAAATCACACCACAAGAAAAAATAAGCGCGGAAATTTAAATTGCGGAAGCAAGAAAATAATAACACAGAAATTTATAGTGGTTCGGTCAACTTGACCTACGTCCAGTTCTTGGAGGCACCCTCCAAGTATTGCACTACAAAACGTGTCTCTCCTTTAGCCCCCACGGCTAGGCAGAGAAGCCCTCACAAAGAAGTCCTTTTTGCCACCCCGACAAGGCAGAGAACCTATCTCCTTTTGCTTCCTCCTGAAGCTGACAGAGAACCACAATCAGAAGCTGACTTTTTACCTCTACCGATCCTTCCACGGATGAGAAACTCTAGACGAAGAAGAAGCAGAGCGATCCTTGAACCAACCCTTGTGAATCCCCTCACAAGCTCCCCCTCACAAGATCCTCTCTCTCTCCCTCTCTCTTTTTCTCTCCTCAAGTCCTTCTCGGGTCAAGGCAGTAGCAAAAGATTGTTCAAAATGTTGAACAAGAGCTCTTAAATAGAAGAGCTTCAAAGGAGCTCATTAATTGCAAGTTGCCGATAATATCGTCCAGGTCGATATGGACATTGTCCTGGCCGATCAGTACAAATCTCAGAAGATCGGCTAGAGCATCGCCCTGAATGCAAACTGGACGATTTAAAATTGGCTTGATCGTCCAGGCCGATCTCACGATCATCCCGGCCGATCAGTTCAAATCAGAGAAAAATCGTCCAGAGCATCTCCCTGAATTCGAGCTGGCCGATATTTATCATCCTGAAGCAACTAAGGTTTTTGAATAGATCATCCTGGCCGATCCTGCGACCGTCCAAGACGATATAACCGTATCAATCATCATTAATTACTCCCTTGATTTCCTGAATAATTAAAGCATAATTTATGAATATCGTCCAGGCTGATCAATGATTATCCTGGCCGAATATTAAAAACTACAGTATACCTTAATTGTCTATGGTGGCAACTTCTTTCTGTTTTGAGCTTATCGTCCTGGCCGATACACGTATCTTCCAAGATGATCTGTTAATGATGACTGCCTTAATTAAGAAACCTTGTTTAGATTTTTGTTTTAAGCCCGATCGTCCAGGACAATGTAAATATCGTCCTGGCCGATATGAGTAAAAATAGAAATTCTAAATCTCTCAAGTGTGTGTGTGTGGGGTTACTTAATATCAGCCTCTTTGATCATTACAAATAAACTTAAGAAGAGAAAAACAAAGTACAGACTGACTCAACCCTAAACCTACGCAACCTTGAACTGGCTTCGTTTGTTCGTCCGATCTTCGATTCCTGAAAAATTTAGAAGTAATAGGCAGTCCAAGAGAATCAATAGTGTTTTTCAATCATCAAAACATAAGTTATGAAAATAGATTTGCAACAATCTCCCCCTTTTTGATGATGGCAAAACACTACGAAGACAGTTAGCAGCAAAATTTCGGGATCAACAAGTGTAAAAACATTATAAACTTCTCCCCCTTTTGACATATCAATAAGGAGGAGGGAACAAAAAAGACCAATAGCAAAAAAAAAAAAAAATTTTAACCAAGGCATGAAAATGATGTAGTATTCCATGTGATTGATTTAAAAACTTGTGGGTTAATGAGTTAACAATCTCAGCAATCCAAAGAATGGTAGAATATCCGATCATGGTTACCCTTAGCTCAGACGTTTTCTTAGGGTAGAATCGTCTTTTGAAATCAATGACCTAACTCAAAGAATTAATTGGATATGAAAAAAGGAATCCATCAATCACTTGGTTTAAGACAAAAGTATCTTTATAAAATAATGAATCAAAGTAAATTTGTCACAATCGTAACACAATCGAAACTAAGCCTTTGAGAATCAAAACTTCTAAGTTCTAAAAGATTTAAAAAGTGAGAATAGGTTACTTTTGAGTGGGCTCATTTTATGCCTCTTATCAATTGAGTGGCGCTTTGCGCATCTTTTTATAGATTTTTAATTTTGGCAACTTTGCACTTCTTTTGTTGGCATCATTGGCCAAAAAAAAAAATTTTGCAAGCTACATTCTCTTTTATAACCTCTTAAAAAAAATCCTTAGTTGTGAGTATATCTTCTTATATATTAGAGAATAGGAGCTCTCTCTCTAACATAAGGAAGAATTACCACAAGCAGAATCAATAATCAAAGATAAGAGTAACAAGGGGTCTTGATGTGACAAAAAAACTTTAAAAATTATAAATATAAGATAGATTTGCTTAAGCAAGCTTAAGAAAAAATTCTTAATTTCATACACAATCTTTAATTTGAAAAAGATTTTTGATTAGAAAAGAAAACTATGCCACTAAAATAGGTTAGAGAAAGAGACACAATCACAAAATATTTTTACCATCTAAGAGATTAAGAGATGAAAAATACATTGACTACAAATTTTCAAAAATAAGGGCATGGAATATGTTATCATTTCAGCGATGATTTTGAAAACTAAGTAAAAGAGAAAAAAGGCAAAAGAAATTAAAACAAACTAAAAGCTAAAAATAAAAACACAAAAGCAAAAGAAAGTAACTAAAAGGTCAAGTTTCATGCATTTATGTCAATCACACCCAATCTGGACCTTAAGGAACAGAAAGTGTCGAAGGCCAGTGGTTTAGTAAAGATGTCAACCAATTAATTTTCAGCTGTCACATGGTGTAACTCAATGTCTCCCTTAGTCACATGATCTCTAATGAAGTGATGCCTAATGTCAATGTGCTTAGTCCTTGAATGTTGGATAGGATTCTTAGAGATGCATATGGCACTAATGTTGTCACAAAAGATTAAGATGGTGCCTACAGGTAATCCTAAATCCAATACCTGTTGTTTCAACCAAAGGACTTGGGCCACACAACTTCCAAGGGCGATGTACTCAGCTTCAGCAGTGGAAAGTGCAACAGAGTTTTGCTTCCTACTAGACCAAGAGACCAAAGACTGTCCAATGAATTGATAAGTTCTTGAAGTACTTTTTCTATCCACCTTGCATCCTGCAAAATCAGAGTCACAAAAACCAATAATCTCAAAAGAAGTGCTGTGTCTATGGTACCAAATTTCTAAGCCTTGTGTCCCCAAAAGGTATCTAAAAATTCTCTTAACAGTAGTCATGTGGGACTCCTTAGGGTCAGCTTGAAATCTAGCACAAAGGCAAACACTAAACATAATATCAGGTCGGCTCGCAGTCAAGTAAAGTAAAGATCCAATCATGCCCCTATACTTCTTCTGATCAACAGATTTACCACTTGGGTCCTTATCCAATGGAGCACTAGAAGTCATGGGAGTGTTAATTGGCTTAGCTTTGTCCATCCCATACTTCTTCAAAATGTCATTTATGTATTTTGTTTGATTTAAAAAGGTTCCATCCTCCAATTGTTTTATGCTAAACCCCCAAAAGTAGGACAACTCTCCCATCAAACTCATCTCAAACTCTCTACTCATTGTCTTAGAAAAATCATCACACAATTTTTTATTAGAAGATCCAAAGAGTATATTATCAATATAAATCTGAACAATGAGTAAATTATCTCCAACTCTCCTAAAAAAAGGGTGGTGTCTACACTCCCCTTGACAAATTCCCTCTCTAGTAAAAATGTGCTAAGCCTCTCATACCAAGCACTTGGTGCCTGCTTTAACCCATACAAAGCCTTTTTTAATTTAAAAATATGATTTGGAAATTGGGAACTCTCAAAACCTGGGGGTTGCTCTACAAACACATCTTCTTTTATTTCCCCATTTAAAAAGGCACACTTGACATCCATTTGAAAAAGCTTAAATCCTTTATAACATGCAAAGGCTAATAGCACTCTAATGGCTTCCAATCTAGCTACAGGGGAAAAAGTCTCATCAAAGTCTATCCCTTTTATTTGGTTATACCCCTTAGCCACCAATCTTGCTTTATTCCTAACCATCACTCCTGAATTATTCACCTTGTTCTTAAAGACCCACTTTGTCCCAACTACACTTTGTTCCTTAGGTCTTTCTACAAGCTCCCAAACATCATTCCTTACAAATTGATTCAATTCTTCTTGCATTGCTAAAATCCAAAACTCATCAGTAAGGGCTTGGTTAATGATGGTAGGTTCAGTCATTGAGATAAAGGCAGAGTGGTTCACCTCCTTCCTAAGTCCATGTCTAGTCTTAACTCCACTAGAAGGGTCTTCTAAGATCAAATCCTTGGGGTGACTTGTAGAGTATCTCCAATCTCTAGGCAAAGTGTGAGAAGGTCCAACCCTTTCATCCAAATCAATATTTTCTACACCTTGGGTGACTTCTCCTACTCCTTTATTACCTTGGGTGACTTCTCCTACTCCACCATTAAAGTTCTCTTGTTAAATACCCTAAAAGACTTCCCAACATAAGAATATCCCAAGAATACTCCTTCATCAGATTTAGGATCAAATTTTCCCAAGTGAGACTTCCCATTATTGTGAACAAAAACCTTACAACCAAAAACATGAAGGTGGGAAAGATTGGGTGTCCTACCCTTAAGGATCTCATAGGGTGTCTTTTCTAATTTGGCTCTAACATTCACCCTATTCAACACATAACAAGCTGTGTTAACCGCTTCAACCCAAAAGTATTTTGGAAGTGAATACTCAGCAAGCATGGCTCTAGCGGCTTCCACCAAGGTCCGGTTCTTCCTTTCAGCTATCCCATTCTGCTGAGGGGTCCTAGGAGCTGAAAAATTATGGCTAATCCTTTTGTCCTCACAAAAATCTCCAAATCTTTCATTCTCAAACTCTCCCCCATGATCACTATGGATGGTCAAAATCTCACAACCTAGATTTTTCTGAATCCAAGTAGAAAATGTTTTAAATCTCAAAAGACTCATTTTTATGAGAAAGAAATCTAGTCCAAGTGAACCTCGAGTAGTCATCAACAATCACAATTCCATAGACTTTCCCTCCCAGGCTGGCAGTGCTAATGGGTCCAAACAAATCCATGTGAAGGACTTCTAAAGGTCTAGAGGTGCTAATGTCCTTAATGGGGTGAAAGGTGGAGTGGACTTGCTTTCCTTGTTGACAAGCATCACAAAGGTGGTCTTTTGAAAACTTGAGTTTGGGGACACCTCTAACTAGGTCTTTTTGGGTCACTTTCCTAAGAGTTTTCATACTTGCATGACAAAGTCTCCGGTGCCACAACCATGAATCATCAATCACTGTTTTTAAGCAAAATGAAGCAGCACATTCAATGTTATTTAAATCAAGCATGTAGACGTTGTTGACCCTCTTTCCCTACAAAATAGTATTGTTACTTAAACTTACAATGCATGAATTTGCAAAGAATTTCATGATGAAGCCTTTGTCACAGAGTTGACTGATCCTGAGCAAGTTGTGATTCAATCCATCTACAAGTAAAATATTTTCAATCATAAGGTTCTTAGAATCACCAATTATACCTGCGCCTACCACCTTCTTGGTGGTGTTGTCTCCAAGAGTAACCTTGCCTCCAGTCCTGGACTCTAGTACAACAAACTGGCTGGCATCACCAGTCATATGTCGAGATCATTCACTGTCCAAGTACCACATACTCTCACGAGGCCTTTTGTGAGAGCCCTCCTACAAAATTATCAAATGTTAGATTTAGGAACCCAAGCAGGTTTGGGTTCCTTCTTATGAAGAGTAGAATGCAATGCATGTGTGGTATGCTGTGGATCATGCACCTTAGGTCTCCACACCCAATGTGTACTATGGTGAACTGTGCAAGTGTGTGAGATGTGTCCTAGCATACCACATGAAAAACATCCAACTCCAGGAAAAGGATTTCTTAAGTGGTTTGAGTTATAATACCTCTTTCTAGGTTTTGGCAATTGATCCAAAGTAGGTGTCATCCTAGTTTTCTTACATGTTTCTAATTCATTTTGAATCTTCAAATTTGTGCTTTTTAAGACATCATTTTCAATCCTCAAATTTTTCTCCATATTTTTAGACTTCTTAAAATTAGATTCAAATGATGTGTGTGAAACTTTTAATGCATCATGTTTTTCAACTAATTCACAATAATTTTTATTTAACTCATCAAATTCATCAAGTAAAGTCATGTGATTTGAATCAATCATTTGATGATCTTTAGTCAAAATTTAATGCTCTTTTTATAGGTTAAAAAATTCTAATTTCAAGCTAGCATGTATTTTCTTTAATTTCCTATATGATGCATGAATTTTTTCTGAAACTTCAAGAAGTTGATCGTAGGAAAGTTCACATACCTCTTCTTGATCAGGATTGTCGTCCGCCATCAAGCATAATTTTGATGTCTCATCTTCTGGTTCCATCTCCGATGAGTCCGATGCCGAATCCCCCCAAAATGCTTTTTGTACTCTCATCTTGTCCTTCCTTAGCTTAGGTTTCTCCTCACCCTTTCCTTTGCTTGAGTGATCTTTAAGTGTAGGGCAATCAGTTCTCACGTGTCCTGGTTTCCTACATTTATAACAAACGACATCAGAAGATCCTTTAGAATATTTATGATCCTTACCTTTTCTCCAATGATGCTTTTGCTTATTTCTTAGAAAGCTTTTGAATTGCCTTGTGATGAAGGCAACTTCATCACTTTCAGACCCAGAAGATTCAGAATCCGATTTGTGTGCCTTCAGTGCAACTATTTTCTCCTTCTTCTTCTCACCTGCATCAAGATTTCTTTGATTCACCCCCTGCTCATAAGCAATGAGCGAGCCAAAAAGTTATCAATAGAATAAGTGTTCAAATCCTTAGATTCAGTGATTGCAGTGATTTTAGCCTCATATGACGAAGGCAAACATCTCAAAATCTTGTTTACTTTTTCAAAGTTTGAAAGTTCTCTTCCTAGTGAATGTAGTGAAGTAACTATCTGAGTAAACCTAGTATACATGCTAGAAATTGATTCATGAGGTTTCATACGAAAAAGTTCATAGTCATGCAAGAGAATGTTCAAATGGGATTGTTTAACCTCATTAGTGCCTTCATAGGTTATACGCAATTTATCCCAAATTTCTTTACCAGTTTTGCAAGTAGAGACAAGCATGTAATCCTTAGATTTTAAAGCACAAAAAAAACAGTTCAAATATTTTGCATTCAATTAAGCTAAATCTCGTTCATCGAAAGTTCATTCAGTAAAAGAAACTTCAATTTTAATACTATTAATTTCACGAGAAGGTGGAGAATAAACTTCTTTGATAAGCATCCACATGCGATAATCAGTAGATTGTAAAAATGTTGACATGTGGGTTTTCCAGAAATTAAAAGGTAGGTTATCGAACACGGGAGGTCGGGTAATAGAATACCCTTCCGTAGTGTTACGATTCCCAAGATTAGCCATGGATCAAAATTAAAAAAGTTTTCAAACTTAAAATTTTGAATCCCGCTCTGATACCACTTGAAAGTTCGTTAGGGATGTTAAGCCCTATAGAACTGGCCCAAGCTAACCAAGAGGGGGGGGGGGGGGGGGTAAATTAGTATTTTAAAAATTCTTTTCAACAAAAGCAATAAGATCACAAACCAAAATCACACCACAAGAAAAAATAAGCACGGAAATTTAAAGTGCGGAAGCAAGAAAATAATAACACAAAAATTTATAGTGGTTCGATTAACATGACCTACGTCCACTCCTTGGAGGCACCCTCTAAGTATTGAACTACAAAATGTGTCTCTCCTTTATCCCCCACGGCTAGGCAGAGAAGCCCTTACAAAGAAGTCCTTTTTGCCACCCCGACAAGGCAGATAACCTATCTCCTTTTACTTCCTCCTGAAGCTGGCAGAGAACCACAATCAGATGCTGACTCCTTACCTCTACCGACCCTTCCATGGATGGAAAACTCTAGACGAAGAAGAAGCAGAGCGATCCTTAAAGCAACTCTTGTGAATCTCCTCACAAGCTCCCCCTCACAAGATCCGCTCTCTCTCCTTATCTCTCTTTCTCTCCTCAAGGCCTTCTCAGGTTAAGGCAGCAGCAAAAGATTATTCAAAATGTTGAACAAGAGCTCTTAAATAGAAGAGCTTCAAAGGAGCTCATTAATTAAAGGTTGTCGACAATATCGTCCAGGCCGATATGGACATCGACCTGGCCGATCAGTATAAATCTCAGAAGATAGGCCAGAGCATCGCCCTGAATGCAAACTGGATGATTTAAAATTGGCTTGATTATCCAGGCCGATCTCACGATTGTCCCAGCCGATCTCACGATCATCCCGGCCGATCAGTTCAAATCAGAGGAAAATCGTCCAGAGCATCGCCCTGAATTCGAGCTGACCGATATTTATTATCCTGAAGCAACTAAGGTTTTTGAATAGATCGTCCTGGCCGATCCTGCAATCGTCCAGGATGATATGATCATATTAATCATCCTTAATTACTCCCTTGATTTCCTGATCAATTAAGGCATAATTTGTGAATATCGTCCAGGCCGATCAATAATCGTCCTGGCCGATTATTAAAAAATATAGTATACCTTAATTGTTTATTGAGGCAACTTCTTTCTGCTTTGAGCTTATCATCCTGGCCGATACACGTATCATCCAGGACGATCTATTAATGACGGCTGCCTTAATTAAGAAACCTTGTTTAGATTTCTATTTTAACCCCGATCGTCCAGGACGATGTAAATATCGTCCTGGCCGATATGAGTAAAAACAGAAATTCTAAGTCTCTCAAGTGTGTGTGCGTGTAAGGTTACTTAGCATCAGCCTCTTTGATCATTACAAATAGACTCCAGGACCGCACCTACCTTGAGGGATAGAGATGATCATGGGCCTCTATACTCCTCGTAAATGGGCCGATAGAAGGGCAGATTAGATCATACATACGACTAACCATTGAAGATAGAGGCTCTCACTAGCGCACCATGATGGGAAGTAATATACACGACCTGATCAAAGTCACGGGTTTCCCCCACTTGATATATTAGCTCAGATGGGGTTTAGTAGATATGGAATTCAGTTTTCCACAGGGGCAAGCCCCTACGGTTAATTACATCTCAGGCCGGAGCCTGAGAACACTCTCGATTAAGGATCATACCTTATTCTTTCAAATAGGATTGTCACATAGGACTAAGACTAGGAAGTCCTATTCAAAAGGAAAGAAATGGTTCAAAGGGATTTGTTAACATGCAGGGTTCATACCAGCATTCGGAGGGACTTAGGTATTAACGAAGAAATTGGAGAAAAGAAGATCAAGAACTCGACATATATGTGAGAGAAAGATGAAAGTGGCATCAACCATGCGATGCAGATAAGTAGGATTTATATTCCCTGAAGAGAAGGGACTTACCACTATTTAGGCATGCTACGAGATCGAATGTAGTAGCCTCGAATCCTAAATCTAAATTTGTCTTAGTGTTCTATGCACACTACACATATATCCTAACTAATATAGTGCAAAACCTGGACTTACCTGTTAAGTTAGTTTCTATTTGCACGCTTTATATTTTTGTAACTTATGTAGTTTTGATGATTCCAAATATTATTGTTCAAATATGTAGTTATCTCCTAACAATTTTAGAAGATTTGCATTTGCTCTTGTATGTACTAACATTTTAGGAAAATCAAACTCCAGACTGCGAAGACTTCAAATCAATTTCAACATGAAATACTTCGTAAATTTGAAGCTTGTACTTTTCTTTGAATCAAAATTGAAAGGGAGTGATTGTAATTTGAGTGAATAAAAACATACACACACACATAAGGAGATCATATATAATTTATACTGATCGTACAGGACGATATCAATTCGTATGGGATGATCAGACAGTTATCTCCTATTGAGCACATGGAATGAAGAGGAACTGTCTTGAGAAATTTTTCTAAGTCCTATTTGTCCAGGATGAATTTAATTATCGTCAAGGACGATCTGGTCTCTGTAAAATTTTCGTCAAGACGAAATTAATTATCGTACATGACGATTGGTCCTCTGTAAAATTTTCGTCCAGACGAAATTAATTATCATCCAGGATGATCTGGTCTCTGTAAAATTTTCGTCCATACGAAATTAATTATCGTACATGATGATTGGTCCTCTGTAAAATTTTCATCCAGACGAACAAATTTTCGTCCAGACGATTAACCGACTTAGAACGATTTTCAGCAGTTTCTAGAATCGACCTTGTAATAACCGTTCGTACTGGACGAATATAATTTGTACGGGACGATCATCTGTACGAAGATATTTCATACACATATACAAATAGGGTCGTTTCAAATCATTTAAGTAAAATTGTCCAGGATGATCCACGATCGTACGGGATGATCCACTGCGTACAGAATTTAAAACTTGCAGTTTTTGGACGGTTTTTCTTGTCTTTTGTATATATAGTCCAAATTAGACTGCCATCCAATCTTTTTATCATTTGATCTTCGTGCCTCTTGAGAGAATAGCCAAGGAGAGAGTGAAAGAGAGCATTCAAGGGATGATTCATACCACTGAAGCTAGAAGGCTTCACTTGGATTTGAAAGGTAAGAATCTTTACTTGTGAATTGGGATTACTTCACTCTTTTCTTTCTTCCTTCTAGATTCTTGTGAGAAGATCTGTCAAGGAGATCCGGTTCTCTGCCGACACTTGGAGAGTGTGAAAGGACGAAGGGTTCTCTGCCTACACTTGGAGAGTGTGAAAGGACGAAGGGTTCTCTGCCTACACTTGGAGAGTGTGATAGGACGAAGGGTTCTCTGCCCATACTAGGAGAGTGTGAAAGGACGGACGGTTCTCTGCCAACACTGTGGATTGTGTAAAAGGATGACGGTTCTCTGCCGCATCGGGGAGTGGTGAAAAGAGTGTGTTGTAAAGGCTTGTCCGCCTTGCTGTGGTTGCAAAAGGAGAGTCACTATTGGTATTGATGCAATACTCAGAGGGTGCCTCTGAGAAGTTGATGTAGGTCTGGTTTTAGACCGAACCACTATAAATCTAGTGTCATTTACTTTACTGTTTTTACATTTCCGCATTTTAATTTTAGTCTTAAAAACTCTGTGGTTGAAAAACTTTTTCTTCAAAAACTTAAAAGAAACATTTTTATTTTGGTTCAACATAATTATAAAAAGAGGGTTTAAATTTTTTTTTAAAACTACCAATTCACCCCCCCTCTTGGTAGCCTTTGGACATTAATTTAGGCTTAACAACCTAATTACTAGACTCAACAAGTGGTATCAGAGCTTCGTTTCAAAATCATAAGTTTGAACTACTTTTTTATTAAAGTAGATGGCTACATTTGGAAATCAAAACACACCTAAGGGTTACTCTATCACTAGACCTCCACTGTTTGACAATATCCCTTTTGATTTTTGGAAAACATGCATGTCTACTTTCTTACAGTCACTTGATTATCGCATGTGGATGCTAGTCCAGGATGGCTTCACAAAACTAACTAGATTAGTTGATGGAGTTATGGTAGAAACACCTTTTGCAGATTGGACTATAGAAGAACGTGACTTAGCATAATTAAATGCCAAATATCTAAATAATTTCTTTTGTGCTTTAAAATCTGAAGACTACATGCGAGTTTCAACTTGTAAAAGTGGAAAGGACATATGGGATAGACTTTGTATAACTCATGATGGGATAAATGAGGTTAAGCAATCAAGACTCAATATTTTGTTACATGACTATGAATTGTTTTGCATGAAACCTAATGAATCTATCTCTGACATGTACACAAGATTCACACAAATTATCACTTCTTTGCATGTACTTGGTAGGGAATTAACTAATGCTGAAATGGTTACTAAAATTCTTCGATGTTTACCTACTGCTTATGATGCTAAAATTACTGCAATTACAGAGTCTAAAGATCTTAACATTTACTCTATTGACAATCTTCTTGGTTCACTCATTGCTTATGAGCAAGGAGTAAGTCAAAGAAAGATTGATGCAGGTGAACCACGAAAGGAGAAAAATATTGCACTAAAGGTGGAAGGGTCAGAGAGTGAACACTCACAACCTGAGGATGAAGATGATATTGCACTGATGACTAGACAATTCAGAAGCTTTTTAAAGAGGAAGCAGAAGAGACGCCAGCAATGGAACAGAGGTAAGTTTAACAGAAATGGCAAGGTTTCTAATGAAGTAATTTGTTATGAATGCAGGAAACCATGTCATATCAAGACTGATTGCCCAAAACTCAAAGCCACTCCTAGCAAGGAGAAGGTAGAGGAGAAACCAATGGTAAAGAAGGCAAGAAGAAATTTCAAAGAGCTTTCTGGGTGGACTCAGCTTCAGACTCATCTGAGACTGAAAAAGAAAAAGAAGTCACAAATCTTTGCTTAATGGCAGACAATGTAGATCACTCAGATCAAGAAGAGGTATGTGAATTAACCTATGATGAATTATTTGAAGTTTCTGAACACATGCATGATGCATATAAGAAAATGAAAAAGATGCATGCTAGTTTAAGTTTAGAACTGGAAGAGCTTAAGAAGGAACATGAATCCTTAGGAAAGACCATGCATTAATAGATAACAACCACATGAAACTACTTGATGAATATGATGATTTGAATAAGAATTTTGAAAATCTAAAATCATCCTATGCTAATCTTGAAAGAGATTTTAAAAAATTTAAGGATGAATCTGAGAGGAAAACATATCGAATAAGTTATACAAATCGACTCTTGGAAGAAATGAATTCATTTTATAAATTGACAATAAGAGCTCTTGAGGATAATAGGATACTTTGATGAATCATGGCTTTGGCATAGGAGACTTTGTCATTCTAGTATGAAAAAAATCTTAGGAGAATTACCCAAAAGAACTTAGTGAGAGGTATACCAAAACTTGACTTTACTAAGGATCACCTTTGTGATGCATGTCAATTAGGAAAGCAAGTTAAGTCCTCTTTTAAGTCTAATAAGGATCTTAGGACCAGTAAACCTTTGGAAATTCTTCACATGGATCTTTTTGGACCAGTAGGAACTGTAAGTCTAGGAGGGAAGGTATACGAATTTGTTATAGTGGATGATTTCTCAAGATTCACATGGGTTAGATTTCTTTTTCATAAAAGTGAATCATTTGAGGAATTCAGAAATTTTTCAACTTGGATTCAAAGAAAACTAGGATGTGAAATAATCTCTTTACAAAGTGATCATGGAGAAGAATTTGAAAATGAAATATTTAAAAATTTTTGTAAAGAAAAAGGGATTGATCACAATTTTTCTGCACCTAGAACCCCTCAACAAAATGGGGTAGTTGAAAGGAAAAACAGAACATTAATAGAAGTCGCCCGAGCAATGTTGGCAGAATACTCACTTCCTAGATATTTTTGGGCTGAGGCGGTTAGCACTGCATGTTATGTTCTGAATAGAGTGAATGTGAGATCAAATTTAAATAAAACACCCTATGAGTTGCTAAAAGGTAGAACAGCTAACTTATCACATTTGTATGTTTTTGGTTGCAAGTGTTCATACATAACAATGAAAAATCTGCCTTAGGAAAATTTGATCCAAAATTCGATGAAGGAATTTTTGTTGGATATTCAAGTGTTGGAAAATCTTATAGGGTATTCAACAAAAGAACTTTAGTCATTCAAGAAATCACACATGTTGTATTTGATGAATCTGGAAATCTGGAAGAACCAAATATTCTTGAAGAAGAAATTGAGGAAAACTCCCAAAAGATTGATAGATTAAATTTGGAAGAAAATGTGAAAGAAAATTTGGAAAGAGAAAACCCTTTGCCTAGAGATTTGAGATTTTCTAAAAACCACCCAAGAGAATTGATTATAGGTGAACCTAGTGAGGGTGTTAGAACTAGGCGTGGATTAAACAAGGAAGTCAATCATTCAGCCTTTATTTCAATAATAGAACCCACTAATATTGAACAAGTACTTTCAGATGAATTTTGGATATTGGCCATGCAAGAAGAGTTGAATCAATGTAAGAAATAAAGTTTGGGAATTAACCTCAGGGCCAAAAGATCAAAGTGTTGTTGGAACCAAGTGGGTGTTCAAAAATAAAATGAATGACTCAAGAGTAGTCATTAGAAATAAGGCTAGATTAGTTGCTAAGGGGTATAATCAAATTGAAGAATTGATTTTGAGGAGACCTTTGCCCCTGTAATAAGACTTGAAGCAATTAGGGTTTTACTTGCCTTTGCCTGTTTTTAAGGTTTTAAATTATTTCAAATGGATGTCAAAAGTGCCTTTTTGAATGGGGTTATTGAAGAAGATATTTTTGTAGAACATCCTCCAGAATTTGAAAATTCAAAATACCTAAATCATATTTTTAAGTTAAAGAAGGCATTATATGGATTGAAATAGGCATCTAGGGCTTGGTATGAGAGGTTGAGCACCTTCCTACTTGAAAGATATTTTGAAAAAGGAAGTATGGATACAACTCTCTTTTTAAAGAAATTTGGAAAGGAAATACTCATTATTCAAATTTATGTGGATTATATCATCTTTGGATCTTCAAATAAAAATCTTTGTGATGATTTTTCTAAAATAATGAGTAGTGAATTTGAAATGAGTCTAATGGGAGATTTAAATTACTTTCTAGGTTTTAGCATTAAGCAACTTGAGGAATGAACATTTCTTAGTCAAATTAAATATATTAAGGACATCCTCAAGAAATATGAAATGGACAATGCTAAACCTGTTAGTACACCAATGAATTCCTCAGTTCAGTTGGATAAAGACCTTAAGGGAAAATCTGTTGATCAAAAGAAATATAGAGGGATTATTGGATCTTTGCTTTACTTGACTGCTAGCCGACCAGATATTATGTTCAGTGTTTGCTTATGTGCTAGATTTCAATCAGATTTAAAAGAATCACATTTGACAGCAGTGAAAAGAATTTTAAGATACTTACTAGGAACTCAAAACTTAAGAATTTGGTATCCTAAGTTTAGCTCTTCATTTGAAATTATTGGTTATTCAGATTCTGACTTTGCAGACTGTAGAGTGGATAGGAAAAGCACTTCTGGAACATGTCAATTCATTGGAAATTCATTAGTTTCTTGGTCCAGTAGAAAACAAAATTCAATAGCTTTATCTACTGCAGAAGCAGAATACATTGCATTAGGAAGTTGTGTGGCACAAGTACTTTGGTTAAAACAACAGTTGATTAATTTAGGATTAACTATAGGCACTATTCTAATTTATTGTGATAATACTAGTGCTATTTGCATTTCCAAAAATTTTATTCAACATTCTAGAACCAAACACATTGACATAAGGCATCATTTCATAAGGGATCATGTATCTAAGGGAGAAATTGAACTTACTCATGTTTCAACTGAAAATCAACTTGCAGATATTTTTACAAAACCTTTAGCTTTTGATACCTTCAGTACTTTAAGAACAAGGCTTGGTGTAATTGATTTGAATGCTTAAATAAAAATATTTTTGCAATATTGATATTTATGTTCTCTTAGTTTATTTATTTTTGGTTTTGTTATGAATTTTGTGATTTTTGAGTGTTTTGAATGAGTTTAATTTAGAGCTTGTGGTCTTATCTTTGTTTTCTATGTTTTGAATGTTTTGTTTGAATTTCTTCAAAAAAATTTTTAAAATCCAAAAATTGTGGAAATCGTCCGGGATGAAAATTTTCATACTAGACGATGTGTGCGAAATTCAGTTTGCGAGAATTTTAACCGTTTTGAGAGCAGTTTTTAATTAGTTCGTCTGTACAATCAGATGATCGTCTAGGATGAAATTTTTTTTCTCTGAAACGTCGAAACGATTGAATGCAGCGATTGAATGGATAATACAGTTATAATTGTGAAGTTCGTCCGTACAAACTTTTTGTTCATCAAGATGAACAGACATCATTTCATTGTAGGGGGCGGTTTTCAACAGACATGAAAACGAATTAACTTTTTGATCGTCCGTATGAAAATTTTTCGTCTGTACGATCGGTCAAGTCAAAAAGCCTGTACGAAGGGACGCATCGTAAATTGTGTTGATTACGAAAAGCCGTTACATTTTGGACGAATTTGATCGTCTGTACGAAATATTTTCGTCCAGACGAACGATGATTTTCGTCCAGGACGAACGTATCGTTTTCTTTAAATATGAAGGCTTTCTAACTTAACAATCACATCTCCAAACTTTCCTTTCAATCCCTTTAGACTTCAAATCGACAATGGCCTCCTCAAGCAAGAGGCAAAAGGTGTTGGCAAAGAAACCCCACAGGAATGCCTCTGAAAACTTCCTGTCAAAAGCAAATGAGGAATCATTTCCTCGTTTTGCCTCTGCCAAAATAACTCCCTCTCGTATTCTAATTCAAAGAGAGATTAACTTCAAGGTAATGCACCTTTTTGCCTCCACCCAGTTTCAATTCATTCTTTCTCTCGTCCACCTCTACAACAAACAAACATTTCTTTATTTTCTAGCCAACATGAGTTTTAATTCTGACCACACCTGCATAAGTTCTTATGTTTTCAAATAAAAAGTTGAAATCACCAAGCACGACATTGGTGCCTTTATAAACTTAAGAACTGAAGGATATAGAGCCCACACCCTAATGAGTGAAGACACTTTCAAATGGTATGATTTCAATAGGGTGATTAGACAAAGTGGCCTAACATATCATGTTGCTAGAGTCTCTGGTATGACCAAAACTGCCCGAATCATCCAGCATATCCTTCGATCTTCAATCATTCCTAAAACTGGTGATATGATCAATATTACCCCTCTCCTTTCTGTTCTAACCTTTTTGATTATGGATTGTAAGCCTATAGACAAAGCCCAACTTATCCTAGACCATCTTGATGGACTTTCAGAAATTGGGCACGCATAACAGAAGAGAAAAAGGAACATCTCATTAGGACACTTAGTTACATACATTTTGGAAAAGAAATACAACTTAGTGCATCCTGATGATGAATACAAAGAGCCAGTATACTACAATGATGCTTCCTTCAGAGCAATTTTCAAGGAGGAAAAAGGGAAAACACATGCCAGTGCTTCAGAAGAAGAAGAAGAAGGAGAGCAAACTTCTGTACCTCAATCAGATTATCAGAATCTGATTGAGAAATTTGATAAACTTGAGACTCATGTTGATCATAGATTTGATCAAATTGATGCTCAACTTATGCAGCAACAACAGGACATTGGTAGCATCAGAAATGAAGTACATGAAATCAATACCAATGTTATGTTGATGACCTCCTACTTCAACCTTTTTAGTGGCATTCCTCCTCCTCCAGAAGAAGAATAGAGAATGAGAGATGATTTTGTGTTTGTTGTACTTGTGTTTAGCTTTAAATGTTTTGTTATGTTAGTGTTTATTTTAGTATTTGTTTTAGTTATGTTTTGCTTATGTTTGTTATTTTTGTTGTTGTTTTTTATATTATGAAATGATCATGTAATCTTTCTCATTAATATCAATACATGTCGTAGTTGATTTCATTTTGATTTGTTTTTGGAATGTGGTTAATTTTTATGAATTTCATTAGTCTTTTTTAATCTTAATTGTGCTTAAATCAGATTGTAATTTGAGATTAATTACATTATAAAATCTAGTCTTTCTAAATTTAAAAGTTGTTTATAACTTGTTATAATTAGAACTTTTAAATTCATGTCTATTCATTTAGACTACATAATAGTTAATATTATTATTACAATTTAGATATTTTCTTATTTTGTATTTCCTTGCTCAAGTGATATTTATGCACTTAGAAAAATTTAAAATTTTAGATTATTGATCTTGGAAAGAATTGGTTTCAATTACTCTTGAAAATTATACAAAGAGTACAAAAATCAAAAGGAATGCGTAAAGGTTCGCAAAATATGAAAAAGATGCACAAAATTAGCACAATGTCAAAAGATGCACAAAAATGTGACAAAACAAAAATTTGAAAAAGATACGCAAAGCGCCACATGTGGTAATTCTCTTCTTTCCAAATTCTTTCAATCTCTTAATTCAAATTGATCCTATGTTCATTTATATTCTATTAAACTTTGAAATATAGAATTTTTATTCATCTCTCTTGTAATGATTTTCTATATTCAAATGTCTAAATTGAATCATGTCTTTGATAAATTCTTCTTACTTACAATGTTATATCACTTCTTAAATTCTATGAATTTCTATGATTTACTTAATGTTATTAGTTTTAGATTGCATACCTTATGTCAATCACTTTTAGATTAAATTCTCAAATGAATTTCATATAATTACTTATATTTCTTGTCTATTTCTTATTCACTTTTTGTTGTTATCAAAAAGGGGGAGAAATTATTGTGTTTGTATATTTTGTTTTTGATTATTTTGTTTGCATTTTGATTTTGTGTTTGACTTTGTGATTTTCTTAAAAAATTTTTAAAAACAAAAATATTGTTTTTTGCTTCAAAATGCCTCCTTATTTTCATGTATTCATCAATTCAGGTGGAGTTTAGGAGATTTGTTTAAATTGAAATCATGCAAACAATAATTATTTTGCCATCATCAAAAAGGGAGAGATTGTTAAGTTAGTTGCTATTTGCACGCTTTACATTTTTGCAACTTATGTATTTTTGATGATTCCAAATATTATTGTTCAAATATGTAGTTATCTCCTAGAAATTTTAGAAGATTTGTATTTGCTCTTGTGTGTACTAACATTTAAGGCAAATTAAACTCCAGACTGCGAAGACTTCAAATCAATTTCAGCATGAAATACTTTGTAAATTTGAAGCTTGTACTTTTCTTTGAATCAAAATTGAAAGGGAGTGATTGTAATTTGAGTGAATAAAAACATACACACACACATAAGGAGATCATATATAATTTATACTGATCGTACGGGACGATATCAGTTCGTACGGGACAATCAGACAGTTATCTCCTATTGAGCACATGGAACGAATAGGAACTGGCTTGAGAAATTTTTCTAAGTCCTATTCGTCCAGGACGAATTTAATTATCGTCCAGGACGATCTGGTATCTATAAAATTTTTGTCCAGACAAAATTAATTATCGTACATGACGATTGGTCCTCTGTAAAATTTTCGTCCAGACAAAATTAATTATCGTCCAGGATGATCTGGTCTCTGTAAAATTTTTGTCCAGACGAAATTAATTATTGTATAAGACGATTGGTCCTCTGTAAAATTTTCGTCCAGACGAATAAATTTTCATCCAGACGATTAACCGACTTAGGAACGGTTTTTAGCAGTTTCTAGAACCGGCCTTGTAATAACCGTTCGTACCAGACGAATATAATTTGTAAGGGATGATCATTTGTACGAAGACATTTCGTACACATATATAAATAGGGTCGTTTTAAATCATTTAAGTAAAATTGTCCAGGACGATCCACGATCGTACGGGACGATCCACTGCGTACAGAATTGAAAACTTGCAGTTTTTGGGCGGTTTTTCTTGTCTTTTGTATATATAGTCCAAATTAGACTGCTATCCAATCTTTTTGTCATTTGATCTTTGTGCCTCTTGAGAGAATAGCCAAGGAGAGAGTGAAAGAGAGCAATCAAGGGAGGATTCATACCACTGGAGCGATAAGGCTTCACTTGGATTTTAAAGGTAAGAATCTCTACTTGTGAATTGGGATTACTTCACTCTTTTCTTTCTTCCTTCTAGATTCTTGTGAGAATATCTGTCAAGGAGATCCGGTTCTCTGCCGACACTTGGAGAGTGTGAAAGGACAAAGGGTTCTCTGCCTACACTTGGAGAGTATGAAAAGATGAAGGGTTCTCTGCCTACACTTGGAGAGTGTGAAAGGACGAAGGGTTCTCTGCCCACACTAGGAGAGTGTGAAAGGACGGACGGTTCTCTTCCAATACTATGGATTGTGTAAAAGGACGACGGTTCTCTGTCGCACTGGGGAGTGGTGAAAAGAGTGTGTTGTATAGGCTTCTCCGCCTTGCTGTGGTTGCAAAAGGAGAGTCACTATTGGTATTAGTGCAATACTCAAAGGGTGCCTCTGGGGAGTTGATGTAGGTCTAGTTTTAGACCGAACCACTATAAATCTGGTGTCATTTACTTTACTGTTTTTATATTTCTGCATTTTAATTTTAGTCTTAAAAACTCCGTGGTTGAAAAACTTTTTCTACAAAAACTTAAAAGAAACATTTTTATTTCGGTTCAACATAATTTTAAAAATAGGGTTTAAATTTTTTTTTAAAACTACCAATTCACCCCCCCCCCCCCTCTTGGTAGCCTTGGGACATTAATTTAGGCTTAACAACCTAATTACTAGACTCAACATTACCCTGGCCTGAATTGGGGAGCCAGCTAATAACCTAATTGATTCAAAACCATGATGTCTAGTCATTTATAAAAGATGGGTGGGTGGTTTTAGTTTTTGAAAGTTAAGGCTTACATCTATAGAGTTTTCTAATTGGTCTTGTACTTATGTCGGATAAATGCTCTTAGAGCTAATGCAATTAAAATTTTATTTTAATTAGTTTCTAATGTAATACATGCTAGTTGAAGGATACAAATTATGTATGATTAAGACATTAAAAATAGCCTTATAGAAAAGTAAATTTTTAGAAAAGACTGGGCCTCCCTAGGTCCAACACTTCTTTCTCATTGGCCAGATTATCCAGACTATACCTACAAGCGGGGAGGTGACTTATAATAAAAAGAGAAGAACGCACCATTATGCATGTGACCCTGGATGATTCTGGCAGTTCTCTAGATCGTTAGGTTTCTAAATTATTTAAATCTTAAACATTAAATTTTAGTTATGAGCAGAAGAAATTTTTAGTCCTTAAAGAGCCTAACAAAATCTAGGCTAAAATAAAATTGGCATACAGATCGCCAATAAACTAATAACAATAGGCAACCTTAGAGGCACACAATCATAAATCAATCACATCAGAGTAATCAAACTAATTAATAAATATCTATAGGCCAACTGCCCTTAATTACAAATCAGGGTTTGTAGAAAAGTAATGTGGCAGGGCACCACTACCAATAACCCAATTTTCTAAGATTGTGAATGACGCAAATGACTTTGAGTGGGATATTGGGTCTTCAGGTCTTCAGTCTTCTCTTCTTGGATTTCTCCCCCTTAGACTCCTTAGATTTTTCCTCCTTAGACTCCTTAGATTTTTCCTCCTTGGACTCCTTGGATTCGCCGTGGCTTGAATAACGAAACGAAGAGATAATTCCCCCCTTTGGGGGGTATTGCCTTTTCTCTTTGGATATCTAAAAGCCATCCAAACTCGATCTTCCAAATGAAAAAGGACTCTCCCCTTTGAGGATGCATTCTTTTTTTGGAATTCAAGTTGGATAAAGATATCCCAACTTAAATTGCATTTTCACAACTCTCATAATTATTACAAATTATTATATTAATAAAATTTAATAAATTCTAGACTCTCCTGCAAAATTATCCTAATAAAAATCTCAAGCAATTGATATATCACAAGTAGTTTATATAGAAAGTAAAAATGCTCATCACAGCCACACTTGACCATGCTCTTAATTATTTATGAGGGCTAAGCGGTCCACTTGTAACAAATATAATTATGATTTTAGACCTCATTTATTCAGGGGGTCTGAGCAATTTTTATAGCACCTATATAAGACATTATTAATATTTGAAATCATAATAATTGCCCCCCCCCCACTTTTTATTTAGCACTACATGAGCATGAGCACCTTCAGGAAAAATAATATATTATCCCTAACCTAGAGGTAGATTTAACTCACAATCACATTAATTCTCAGAGTGCAATAAAAGTAAGCAAATATACCAATCAATTTTTCACAACATACATTAAAACCTCAAAAAACCTAGCACAATAGAAAAATAAACATCAGCCTAGCCTAAGTCTAGAAGTGCTGCCCTAGAAAATAATTCTATATGTGTGTAAGGCTTGTGTGATTTTAGATAGATCCTATATAGGATGATTAGTTTAAGTTACTTAAGGTTAGAATTTGTTGAAGGTTAGAAAAGAAAATTTTAATTAAGATTTAAATATTAGTTAATTATGCTTCATTTTAGTTAATTTAGTTTGTTGATCCCTTTTTTAATGCTTAAGGAATTGATAATTAAAGTTTAAGTTTCATTAGCCAATTTTGGAAAGTCCTGGGTCCTCTTAGGTGCTAGGTGGGAGGGGGGGGGGGGGGGGGGGGGCAAAAGATGACTATGTGAAATAGGCTAGTTTTGGGATTCCTAACATCTTAGGTAAATACTAGACCTTAAGTTGAGTAGTTAGGCTTTGGGTTTGCTAGATTTGGAGCTTTCTATGCAAAGATATGAATTTTCCAAATTTTGGAAAATTAATGAATTATTAAAACTGCCTAATTAGAGGTGATTTTATAATTTTGAACTAAATCTGCTCCAAACTGATTGGAATGACCCCAAAGGTCAGAAATGACCTAAGAAGATGTTCCCAAGTGTTTGGAGAGGATTTAGGATTCTTAATAATTTCTAATTATCTAATAGGGGAAAAATAGTAATTTTTAATTAAGGTTAAATTAAGGGCCAGATTGGGGTCAAACTAAATGGCCCTATTTAACTAAGGTTAAGCATTGAATTCTGAATAATTCAAGCTATTATGGATAATTTTTGGATTTAAAATGGATTTATTAGAATTTTTAGAAGGTGTTGAGCCCTATTTAACAAATAAATTAGGGTTGGTTAATTAAGAGGTCTGAAAAGCCATAAAAAATCTAGAAAATTTTGAGATGTTTAGGATATCACTAATTTTAAATGATGAAGTTTTCATGTCAATTAGTGATCTACCCTAGCTCCTAGAAATTTTCTAAGTTCGCTAGACTCGTCTTTAATTATTGTCCTTAGGGTGTCACTACGTTGAATAGGTTTAAACTTGAGTTTTGGACTAACCCTCAAGGTAACAAAATAAGGAGTACACAAAAATAATAAACACACCATGTCCTTAGATCTAGGAGAGCCTAAATTAAGTGCTCGTGCATCCTATACATGCAAGATACGATAAAAAAAAACTAAGCATGCTCCTCAAAATAATTAGTGAATGATTGGGACTCAATTATTCACTAATCCACCCCCCATGATTGCTCTTACATGTATAATATATGCTTAAAATTTCATTAAAGTGAATCTCCCAAAAGTAGAAATTTAAAATATATGTAATTTTAAAATGAATTTATATTACATATAAATAATATAAATTTTGGAAAATAATATAGTTTCAAAATAAGTCAATTTATAAGTAAATGGGAGACCCACCAGAGGGTTTCAAAATAATTTGAAAGTAGTTTTAAAATAAAGTATCTTTAATTATTAAATAATATTAAAATATTCATATAATAAGGTAAAATAGAAATCTCACAAAAAAGTAAAATTTAAATTTTTCTAAAAAATTTAAGGTATTATACTCAAAAATTTGATTTAAAATGAAAAGATATGAATTATTAAAGCTTAGAATAATTAAGGCTAATTTTAAAATAATATCAAAATAATTAATATTTAAAGATAATTATTATATAAAAATAAATAAAAAATAGTAAAGTATCTAAAATTTAATGTTAATTTAATGAAATAATAATAATAATAATAATAATAGTTTTTAAAGAAATAATAATAATAAAATAATAATAAAACAAGTTTTAAAATAAGACTAATAATAATAATAATAATAATAATAATAATAATAATATTAAAAGGATAATAGTAACAATAATAAACAAATAATTTTTGAAATAATAATGATAAGAAATATAATAATAATAAAAATAATAATAATAATAATAGTAATTTAAAATAATGCTAATAATAATAAAATGATATCAAAAGAAAAGAATAGTTAAAATAATAATAATATTAATAATAATAATAATAATAACAATAAATAAATAATGATAGTTTTAAAATAATAATAATAATAATAAAATATTAAAAAAAATTATAATATTATAATAATGAAAACAATAATAATAATAATACTTAAAATACTTCAAATAATAATAATAATAAATAATTAAAATAATCCTTAAAATAGTAAATAATATTAATAATAATATATAATAATAATTATATATAATAATATAATAATAATAATTAAAATAATAATAATATTAAAAATAGTATTAATCACTATTTTTATAATTATTAAATATATACATATTATTTTTAAGTGAAATTAATTTTAAATTGAAGTGGATGAAAATACAAACAAAAAGATATATTATATATAGTTTTAGGCTCAAAATTGAATTTTTTTATGATTTTTAGAAGAAAACGGTTTTAAAAATAATTAATATTAATAAAAATGTAATCAATGATGGTGGCGGTGAGAGTCAGCCTCACAGCTTAACGAGCCTGGCGAGTCAAACGGCAGGCGGCGGCGGGCTACGTGGCAGCCTCAGATGGGCTCTACAGATTTCGGTAATGATTGCCGCAGTCGACTTCACTTATCCACGTAGGACAGACACCGCAGGCCATATGATCCTCTATTGAAATGAATCAACAGTTGAGATCAAGGCGGACGGGACCCTGATCTGTGAGATCGTTCCTGTGCTTAGAATGAAACTGTGGAACGGACGGATCCGAGCCGTTGATCGAGCGATCAACGGTCCGGATCGTGCATGGCCTTCAGTTTGTATAAACTGAAACCCTAAATAATGATTTGCCAATTTCTATCGATCTACACAATGGATCTTAATAAAATTTTAAACACAGATTATAATCGTAAAGAGCATTCATGGGGTATCAAAAGTACGACCTAAAATATGTTATGTAGAAAGTTATTTAACCCTAGGTGATCTAATCTAGGGTTCCAGTTTTCACCTTAGTTTTTGGACGATTTGACCCGTATGTTGGCTTGTTGAACTTGTAGACTATCCACGCTCCTAGTTGAAGAAGAAACCACAAGCTTTAAATGCCTAGATCGCAAGCAAAATGACTTGGAAGTTCCAAGGCCTCAAGTCACCGGAGAACTCACCGGCGGCGGCTTTGACCTATTTAACTTGACTTAGAATGAGTGGGGAAAGATCATGGGAGATCTCACCTCAAAGATCTCGGACTCATAAGACCTGAAGCTAGAGCAAGAGTCAAAAGTCCTCTAAATAACCTAATTTTCCCGATTTAAATCCCCTAACCCTATGATGGATGGATGGGATTGAGTTTGGAATCAAATAGGAGGGAAAATAGGTTAGTTTGGTCATGGTTTTCAATTCAAATCCCTTTGGAATCAATTCAAGGCATTAATTGGGCTTTAATTGCTTTTAAATAGGTCAATTTGACCTATTTAAGAGTTGGGTTGACCAAGTAAATGGTTGACCTGGTCAACTCAATAAAATAGGTCTTAGGGAGTGAGGGTTTGAGAACAAGGAATATTGGAATTGATTTAAAATTGATTTTGACTCAAAATGGTCAAATGGGTCAACCTGGGTTGACCTGGCCAACCAGGTTGACTCAGGGCACAAGCCTGGGCCCAATGGGTTGGGTCTGACCCATTGAGTCCATTAGAGGGGTAAAATTGAGACAAGAAGCTCTAAAAATGATTTTAGATCAAATAAAAGGGAATTAGGGTCAATTTAGGTCAACCCTTGTTGACCTAGTCAACTAGGTTGACCCAGAACTAAGGTCTAGGTTCAACAGACTCAGTTTAACCTAAGGAACTAGGTGGAGAGGTCTTGGGGCTTTGTTTGGTCAATTTGACCAGGTCAACCCCTTGGACCTAGGGTTTGACAGAATCAAGGTCAATAAAAACATGCCTAAAAGATTATGGTGGTTTATTCTTTCTTATTTGAGCTTATCATCCCGGCCAATGATAATATCGTCCATGACGATTTATGTAATTCCGGCTGCCTTAACCAGGATGCCCTAATTAGGGTTTCTATTTTTAACCGATTATCCAATACAATTTTGGATAGTCCCGGACGATGTTATTAAAAATAAAAAAATATTAAAATAGTCAGAATTTATCTCCCGAGTGTGTGTATACAGTGTTTCTTAGTAGCAGGATCCACATTGTTATAATTAACTCAAGAAAAAAGGTAAAAGACACTGAACGTACATTCCAAGATGACTCAGTCCTAATCTACTCAATCTTGAGCTGGTTTTGCAATTTGATCTTGTGGACCTAAAACATTAGTAGGCAAGGCAGTCGTAGAAAAAATAGAAGTAATAGAAATGTTTGTTATCATTAAAATTATAATTTCTAAATCCAAATTTACAAAAAGTTGGTTTATCTTTAAATGGTGATGTTGAACCTCCAAGGTTTACAGGAGGTAATTTGGCTTTGTCTTCTCCTAATGTTAATAAATTTGGGGTGCTGGTAGAGGTTGGTGAGGAAGGTGAAATGGTGGAATTTGTTGAAAAAAAAAAAAAGAATGATATGAGCTCTCTTAAGGAAGTATCTGCATATATTAAATGCTTTAAAGGACAGGATATTATTGAAGAGATTTCATCTTCTACTAAAAAATTGCTAGCTATAGAACTGAGATCACTAGGTCTGATCAAGTTATCACTTGGAGCAGAAGGAGTGAATTGGGTAAGAAGGATAATACAGGGGCTGGTTCCCCTTCAGTTAAATAAATGATGATAATTGATTTTTTGAACTGTAGAGGAGCTAAGAAAGATCAGGCTTCTCTATATCTTAAGGAGTTTGTGAAGGAATGTGATGTTTTTTTTAGTGGGTTGTTGGAAACCAAGCTTTCTTTCATTGATAGGAAGGGGGTTGATATCTTATTGGAGTAGATTTCGATTTTTGTTTTGTTCCTGTTGAAGGTTTATCAGGAGGAATTCTAGTTTTGTTGAATTCTAAGGTATCTTCTTTTAATACCTTGGAGTTCTTTTATCAAGGCATAATTGGTGATCTTGATGTGCATTATAAAGGTGTTTGGCATATTTCTATTGTGTATGGGAGTAGTGATATCAATAAAAGTAGGGAATTATGGAGGAAAGTTGAATAATAGTCTTCCAAGGATTTATGTTCAGTGGTGGGTGGGGATTTAAATTGTTTGCCAGAGAAGTAAGATAAGAGGGGAGGTAAGAGATTTTGTTTTTCTCAAGGTCCAAATGAAATGAAGTCTTTTCTCACAAATAAGGATTATCATGATGTTGGCTTTATTTGACCTAGGATCACTTGGTGCAACAATAAGGTGGATGGGGCCCGAATCTTGGAAAGATTAGATAGATGTTTTTTTAACTTAAAGGCAATTTAATATTCTCAATGGGTGGTGGTGAGAAATAATGCAAGGGTGGCTTATGACCATTGCCATATATTAGTTCATCTATTGATGAATAGTTTCAGGACAACAAAAATTATCAGATTTGAAGATTGTTGGGCTTCACATCATGCTTCTTATACTTATGGCTAAAGCTTGGTCAAGGAAAGCTGTGGGTAGTCTTTCAAAAAATTGTCAACATCAAATCTAGAAGGTCATCAAGAGATTTATTTTTTGGAGTAAAGCTAATATTCTAGATCTTAATACATTGAAAGATCATCTTAAGATGGAAATCATATAATTGTAATTGGAGGAAGCAACTGAAGGCTGCCTTTTGGTGGAGAAGATGATGGTTCTTAGATCAAAGGTGAAGGAACTTACTTGTACCTAACTAGACTTAATACTTGGTGGAGACAATGTTTAAAGTGAAATGGTTTTTAGAAGGAGATATCAATTCCAAAATTTTTTATTCGTTTGCAAGTGCAAGAAGAAATTCCAATTGGATCGATAAGATTAAAAATGGCTAGGGGAATATGGTGGAAAACCAAAAGAAAATTGAAGAGGTATTTATTGATTATTTTAGTAAGAAATTGCGCCAAAGGGAATGTTCTTTGGATGGCTGGCCTCCACTGTTGAGTATGCTGAATGAAGAAGATAGAGGCTATCTGGAGTCAGAAATTTCAAGGGAGGAAATTATGGGAGTGGTCAACCAGCTTGGTTGATTTAAATCACTAGGTAATGATGGATACTTATTCTTTCATTAAGTTTTATTAGAATATTACCAAATATGTTGTTTGAAATGGCACTTATCTATTCTTCTCATATGGAATTATGGATACAAATTGGAAAGAGATTTTAGTTGTGCTTATTCCAAAGATGGAAAACCCTATAGTCCCTTCCAATTTTAGGCCTATAAGTTTATGTAAGACAATTTATAAAATTGTGGCCAAAGTTCTTTTGAGCATAATAATAAAAGTGGCACAAAAAAATCACTCTGAAGAATAATCTATTTTTTAAAAAAGATCATTCTATGTTAGAGCACTTGTTGTTAGCCCAAGAAATCTTCCACAAATTCAGATTTTCTAAATGTACAAAAGCTTGGTTTCTTTCAAATTTGATATGGAGAAAGCATATGATAGTATGGGGTGGTCTACTTTAAAATGAGTTCTTCATTATTTTGGTTTTCCCATTAACTTGTCTAATTTTATTATGGAATGTGTGGAATTTCCTACATTTTCAATATTAATTAATTGGAATTATTCAAATTGGATCAAAGCTCAATGTGCATTTCAACAAGGATGCCCCCTATCTCTGTTACTTTTTGTTCTTTGGTATCAATTGCTTTTTAATGCTTTAGCTCAGAGAGGGGATGTAAATGGAGTTAAAACTTATGCAAGTATTCCAAGGATTTCACACTTACTTTATGCAGTTCATATTGTGATCTTTTCCAATGCTTCTATTAAAATGGTGAAGGAGGTAAAGAGTATCTAATTAGAATATTGTAGTTGGATGGGTTAAAATATAAACTATCAAAAAATCTGTGGTACTTTTTGGAAAATTAATGAAAAAGAGAAAGAGAAAGGTTATATCATAGTTGTTGGGTTTAAGAATGGCTAAGGAAATGAATTATTTAGGGGTAAAGATTGCATTAAGGAGACTTGTGGTAGAAGATTTCAGTTTTCATCTTTAAAGGTCAATGGGTAAACTCAATGCTTGGGGTAATAAGTTTATTTCATTGCCAAAAAAGTTGGCATTAGTTAAATCATTCATTTTATCGCTTCCTATCTTTCAAAGTACTCACTCACTTATTCCTAAGAGTATACTTTCATATTTGGACAAATTATTCAGGGATTTTATTTGGCACAATCAAGATGGGAAGAATGTCATTCATTATGTAATTTGGGCTGTTCTTTGCTTGCCTCATAATTTGGGTGGCATAAATCTTCATTCTTATGTGGATATGGTTGGTCTTGTAAGAGCAAAATTGGCTTGAAATTTTCTAAGGGGATCTTCTTCTCTATTATATAATGTGTTAGAAGCTAAATATGGTTCTTGTAATTGGAATGCTCAAAGTAAGAAAGGAAGGTCTTTGGTTTGGAAGATTACTTTTAGTGGAGCTAAATCCATTGCTCCGGTTGTGAAGTGGAAGGCGAAGGATAGAAAATCTATCAACTTGCTTAATGATGTGTGGATAATGGATAAATAACTTAATAGGTGGCCAACTTTTGTTTCTGTCCGAGTGATGGAAGACATGGGAGTAGATAAGTTCATTGTTCATGGTTGCTGGAATGTACAAGAGTTAAATATTTGTTTTGGAGAAGAGTTGGTCAAACTAATTAATCAAATTCATATCTTTTCAAATCTTCCTAAGGATTAATTGGAGTTGATTCATTTTCAAACAGGAAAAACTATCTTTGCTCTCATTTTAGGTGCTAACATTCCAGGTGTATATTGTGAATTGAGACTTATTGGAATTGGATTGAGAAACTTAAGCTTATTCCACGAGTTAAAAATTTCTCATGGACAATTTTTCATGAAGCTATATTTATATTTTATTTTCTAGTGCGAAGAAGATTGAAAACAACTAACGGATGTCCTATGGGTTGCATAGAGGTGGAGAACATCAATTATGTGGTGGTAGGTTGTTATAAACTGATTCAGGTAATCCAATTAATTAATACATGGGGTTTCTCATTGCTGGTTTTTGATACTTTAGAGGAATGTTGTAAATGGATGGAAAGATGTGCTTCCAAATATAATTTACATGTAAAACTTTATTGCATTGTTGTTTTTCTTAATTGGAAGTCAAGATGTCAACGAGTTTATGATGGAAATAAGGACACTAGATTTTACTTAGCAGCTCAAACTATTTCTCTTGCTTCATTTGGAGTAAATGAAGTTTTAAAATCAAGTAACTAGGGTGTTAATTAGCCATATAGGCTATTCTTGAAGAGTTGGCACCCTCCACTCGATTGGTTCAAAGTAAGTGTGAATGCTTCCCAGTTTCATTTGTATGAGGCTATTGTTGGAGGAGTATTCAGGGATTTTAAAAGAAGATTTCTTTTGGCTTTTGGATTCAAAGGTTTTCATTGGGATGTTTCTCAGTTGGAGCTTTTGGCAATTCAAGCTTTGAAGGTCATTTTGCAAGATTGGATCTTAGAATATGAAGGAATTATTATTGAAGGTGATAATGCCAATGACATTAATTTTCTATGAAGATTGAATAAAGAGCTGAGCAAAGGGTTGATTTCAAATGGGAGTAAAGAGATGGACTTCCTTAAAAGATTTAAGCATGTTATTTTTAGTAGTGTCAGTAGAGATTGTAATAAGTTAGCTAATAAATGTGCTAACATTGCTCATTGTAATAACTTTGTTTGGGTTAACTTTTGTTTGGGTTCAATTCCTCCTTTTATTAGTTTGCTAAAAGAGGAATGTGATCCTTTTCTTAGTTTGTAATATCTTTTATCTTTAATAAAATTGCTTTTGAATCGTTTAAAAAATAAAGTAATAAATTTTTGAATGCATAGATGGTTTGTGTCTCCATAAATTCAATTAAAGACTTGTCTGATGTTAGGTTTCAAAAGAATAATCAAAACACCAAGAAGAACAGATTTTATGATAGCAAAAGAGAAATCACATTCAAAAAATAAAGGGAAACATATTCATTGTGCCAGTTACAAAGATGGAAAGTTAGGGTAGCCAGGATGGCACATAAAATAAGTTGATAAGAAGCTTTAAGTGCTCCAACCATAGCAAGCCAATAAAAGGATGAGAAACTCAATCAAGTTCTTTTGTGCCAAACAAATTTAAACCAATCAACTTCATCATAATTTTGGTAAAAGTCTATTATATCCATTTCTTGGTCTTAGATAGACCTTAGTACTTGGCTATTTTCTCAAGAATGGGGTTTGAGTGACTCTATGAACTTGCTCCAAATCCAAAGAACTTGTCATATATACCATATTCTAAAGACTCAGCCCAAGGCACTCCCTCTGAAGACTCACCTAGGGTACTTCCATCAGAATAGAGAGCTACCTATAAGACAAGGTTCAACATGTAAATTTACCAGCTAAGCTACAAGTTCACGACATTTTGTAACTACCATATCATATTTTGTACTTTTATTTTTATTTTTTCTTTTTGTATCTTTCAATTGATGTTAGAGTATCAAAGGGAAAAGTTCCAATAGTAAAAATAGTTGGTGGTGGAATCCAAATGTGCAAGAAAAGATTAAAAATAAGAAGCTTTGTTATAAAAATTGGTTTAATTTTAAAAATTCTGATAATTTGGAAAAATATAAAGTGGCTCGTAAGGATGCTAAGAGAGAAATATGCGATGCAAAGACATTAGCTTTTAGTGATTTATATAATAAATTAGATACTAAAGAGGGAGAAAGATATATGTATAAGTTAGCCAAACAAAGAGATAGGAGTAGTAAGGATTTAGTTCAAGTGAAGTGTATTAAGGATGAAGATCAAAAAATACTTTTCTTAGAATATGATATTCAACAAAGATGGATGATATATTTTGCTAATCTTTTTAATGAAGATTGTGAAAATAAGATTGACTATAGTGACCTTAGCACCCTAAATGAAAATAAAGATTTATGTTTTTATCGGCGTATTAGTAAAACTGAAGTTAGAGAGGCTTTAAAGAAAATGAAAGGTGGAAAAGCTATTGGACCTGATGATATTCCAATAGAGGTGTGGAAATGCTTAGGAGATGAAGGAATTTCATGGCTTACTAAACTTTTTAATACTATTTTGAAGACTAAAAAGATGCCAAATGAGTGGAGAATGAGTGTGTTAATTCCTATTTTTAAGAATAAAGGTGATGCACAAGATTGTGCGAATTATAGAGGTATTAAGTTAATGTGTCATACTTTCAAACTATGGGAGCGAGTTATGGAGCATAGGTTGCGGCGTGATACTAATGTTTCTCAAAATCAATTTGGATTCATGCCGGGTAGGTCGACTATGGAAGCCATACATTTATTAAGAGGTTTGAAGGAGAAATATAAAGAAAATAAGGAGGATCTACATATGATATTTATTGATTTAGAAAAAGCATATGATAAAGTTCCAAGAGAAGTGCTATGGAGAGTTCTTGAAAAGAAAGGAGTCAATAATGCTTATATTCAAATCAATAAAGACATGTATGCAGGAGATATTACTTGTGTTCAAACACAAGGTGGATGGACCAAGTATTTCCCTATTTCGGTTGGGTTACATCAAGGATCATCCTTAATCCCATATCTTTTTGCTTTAATCATAGATGTTCTCACTAGACATTTACAAGAGGATGTACCTTGGTGTATGCTTTTTGCTGATGATATTCTTCTTGTTGATAAAACTAGAGAGGGAGTTGAAGGTAAACTTGAATTATGGAGGTCAACCTTAGAGTCTAAAGGTTTTCGCTTGAGTAGATCTAAAATGGAATATATGGAGTGTAATTATAGTAGTAATAGACCTAGTGAAGGGATTGTGACTTTGGGCAATCAAGTCATTAATAAAAGTACACATTTTAGATATCTTGGATCTATTGTTCAGAGTGATGGTGAAATAGATGGGGATATTATCAGCAGAATTCAAGTTGGATGGTTGAAGTGGAGGAATGCATCGGGCTTGTTATGTGATAAAAATGTACCCCTCAAACTTAAGGAAAATTTCTATAAGATGGTAGTGAGGCCTGCAATGCTTTATTGTGCCGAATGTTGGCCATTAAAAGAGAAGCATAATACTAAGTTAAGTGTGGCAGAGATGAGGATGCTCAGGTGGATGAGTGGATTTACCCTTAGAGATAAGATACGAAATGAGCATATACGTGAAAAGGTTGGAGTAGCTCCAGTAGAAGATAAGATTAGAGAGAGTCGCCTTAGATTGTTTGGTCACATAAAATAGCGGCCTTCTGTGACCTGGTTAGGAGAGTAGAGGTATTAGATTTGACTTATGTTAAGAAAGGTAGGGGTAGACCTAACACTACAGGAAAAATGCCCTAAACCGGCGGTTCTAACCGGCGGTTTAAGGACCACCGGTAGTACCGGCGGCACCACCGGCGGTTTGGCCGTCGGCCTTTAACAACGGCTGCACCAGTGATTTTGCAAATATAAGCCGCCGGTAAGGGCGGCGGTCCCTAAACCGACGGTAAACCGCCGGACGTCAACAAGAACCGGCGGTTAATATAAGCTAACTGCCGGAAAAAACCGCCGGTTTTCGGCGTTTTTCCTGTAGTGTAAAAAGCTTTGGCTAGAAAATATTAGGAATGACCTTTCTTTATTAGATTTAAACGAGAATTTGACTTTTTATAGGACACAATGGTGAAAAAAGATTCATGTAGCCGACCCCACATAGTGGGATAAAAGCTTGATGTTGTTGTTGTTGTTTTTGTATCTTTCAATGTAGCCTTCTTGGCCATATAAATGGAAGAAAAAGTGGCACATTTTAGATCTTTTGACCTCATATTATGCACTGTGAGATTTATAGATATTCCAAAGCTCTATTTCTCCTACTTTTTATGTTTACTGAAATCTCACCTACATTATTTGCTTTTGCTTATAGGTTATTTTCTAGTAAGGTCGAGTACCACCAATAAATAAATTTAGATCCAATAATGGATATTTTTTAACCAATACAAAATGTTTGACATTGTGAATCTTCAAATTCATGAATGATGAAAAATAAATGGTACAATAATAGTAATAATAATGTGATATTTTTTTACAAGTAAGTGTATAATTTTTAAACACTCTATTTTTAGTTATAATCTTAAATTTTGCTAGTTATTATTAGTTTCATAAATATATTACAAAAGAGTTTAATTCAAGTTTACTACACATAAAGGGAATAATTATATTTTCATAAAATATCACAAGTATTGTACAGAACTTATAGATGAATTATAAGAATCATGTCTTTGATAGCATTATCATATGCATACTTTTTGTACTTGTGTTTGCCTTCAGAAAAAAATAAAGGTAACAGATTTATTTTCATTTGATCCTTCTCAGGAAAAGATATCATTACATTTTTATGCTTTTTGACTATATTTACTAAAGTAATATGTTAAGTGCATTATACTTTTTTTTTTTTTTTTGAAAAACTATAGGGGATCTCCCCCATTGCATTTAAATAAAAAACCATACATGAACCTCCACATGAAGCAGAAATAACAACCAAAAGATACCAATGACTAAAGTTGGAAAAGACAACCTCAAAAATTGAATATAAATTTGAAATAAGGTAAAAGACTAAAGATAGAAGACTTGGAGGATTTAGAAAAAGACTAAACCTTCCTACAAAATATATAAATGTTGGGAAAACTCAACCTGAATGCCAAGGCTAAGTTCCATAGGAGAAAAAAAATCTATCATTACATATAAAGGAGAATGGACATAAGCAACTCTATAGATCACAAAACATATAAATATCCTAGCCAAATTTCACAAAGCAGCCGAGGAAAAGCTTAATCAGTTAGAGAAGCCTTCTAGAAAAATCAACTAGCAGTAGAAAAATCCCATTAGCAATATTTCCTCTAAGGTAACCTAAATTTAGCATTTACCCTGCAGGCCGTTAAGAAAAGTTACCACAACATTATCCACAAAAAGCAGCAGAACCAGCAAACATTATCATGAAAAAATAGAGGGTCTCAAAGCACGTAAAACCCAGCATCTAAAAACTAAAACATTGGAGAATCTAGGAATTATATGCATGAAACCAAAAAAAGTATATCAAAAAAGAAGTTTTAAGGATCTTACAAAGTTCTCCTAGTGAATAATATTGGATTTAATAGCCCTTCTAATAAAAATCAATATAGTGTTGAAATAGGAATAAGAATTATAGTTCCTAACAAACCAGATGAAGTAGATAGTGGCACAAATAGCCAATAGTAATAATTTTTTAAATGCACATATGGTTTGTGATCTCCATATATTCATTTAAAGATACTTCATTGATTTTAGGTTTATAAAGAATAATCGCAACACTAAGAAGAACATGTTTTATGATAGCGATAGAGAAATCACATTCATAAAATAAAAGGGAAATAAATTCATTGCAGTAGTTACAAATAGCAAAAATTAGGGTAGCCAAGTTGCCAATTATAATAAGTTGATAAGAAGCATTAAGTCCTCCAACCATAGCAAGTCAATGAAAGTATGAGAAACTCAAGTAAGACCTTTTGTGCCAGATAAATTAAAACTAATTAACCTCATCATAATTTTGGTAAAAGTCTATCATAATGTTTTTAAAGTAGGGTTTTCTATAGTACACCACATAGGGGAATCACTCCCAACATTAGAGAAGGAAATTACATTCATAGAATAGTGGAGATGGGATGGAAAATAATGGGAGAGAGACCAAGCTCCATCAAAATAATAGCAGCTACAAAAGAATTAAATGGGAAGGATGTAATAGAAGCATGATATAAGTATGGAAAAGAAATACCAATACACCAAGGATCCCACAAAAAAGAAATCCTACTTCCATTAACGATTATAATGAAAAGGTTGGATTTAATCAAAGCAACAACCTTAACCAAATGCTTCCAAATAGTAGAAGATTACTTGGAGATAGGCTTCAAAAAAGAAATATAAGAGGTTTTGATGTAGTTGCTAAGAAGGGAGTTTGAAGAGAAACATCTCCAAGTAAGAGAAGAGGACTAAGCATGAATTAAAGCAAAAATGGAAGGAAGACCAATACCACAAAAATTCTTAGGGTGGCAAGTTTTTCTCCAAGAGAAAAGGTGAATCTTCTTTCCATGCAAATCCCCAGTAAATATAAATTTGGCACAACACTTATCTATGAATTTACAACAAAATTTAGGTAAAATAAAACCCCTAATATACTAGGCAATATAATTTCAAGTACTAATTTAATTAATTGAATTCTCCTACCAAAATATAATAACTTTGCTTTCCAAACCTCAAACATATTAGAAACTTTTTTGCAATAATGGGAGAAAATAAACTATTTTAAGTCTCTCTAAGGGGGAAACCCTAAATATTTAAAGAACCCAACACCTAAGGAGATCTTAATAACATCAGCAATATCCCTATGATTGGAAGTGTCTTTAAAAAATAAAATGGAACTCTTATCATAATTTATTCTAAGCCCATAAATATTTTAACTTAAAGATAAGAAGAATATTGTCTAATATCTAGGCATTATCAACATAAGCTTTAAAAAAAATGATAAAATCATCAACATATAATGAATGAGAAATGGAAGTACCATCATGAGAAAACATCAAAATTTAGAAACCCCATTACAATTATCCAAAAGATTAGAAAAAAATTATCATTGATGATGCAAAAAAGATAAGGAAATAATGGACAGCCATATCACATGCTAGAGGAGGAGTTAGATAAACCATGTAACCCCCCATGAAGCATAAAGAGAATAGAACATCATAAATATAATCTTGAATCCAAGAAACAAAAGTCTCAGGAAAACCCTTTTGAAGCTCCTTATGTAAAAGGAAACTTCAAGAGACAACGCTGAACACTTTAAAATATTAATCTTAGAAAAAACAATCTTAGATTTGCCTTGAGAATTAAAGTTAGAGAGGACATAAAAAAAAGAATAATATTGTAAGAGGAATTAATTTTCCCATTGATAAAACTAAGGATGGCTAGAATGAATAATATAAGGCATGGCAAGTTTAAATATTTTTGCCATAATTTAATAAAAGTATTACATAAAGAAATATGTTTGTAATCCTTAATATGAGAGTCATGGGGTCCTTTATGAATAAGAGTAATATCAGTGGCTTTGGATTTTTTAGGAGGAAAGGGAAAAAAGGAAAAAAAAATGTTTAACTGCCATGCAAACCTTATCTCCAATAAAAGGCAAACATTTATTATAGAATTTCAAAGGCACAGTAGTTAGGTCCAAGAGTTAAGGAGTTAGGGCTAGAGAAAATAACTCTTTTGATCTCATCTTTAGTGACAAGGGAAATGAAATTGTCAAATGTGGAGGGATTGAGGATCCAATATAGAGATCCCAAAGGATATCAAAGACTTGAGGAGAGGAGTTAAAAAAAATTAGCAAATGATTTAATCATTACTAAATTAATCTCATTGGGGGCATAGAAGAACCATTGGTGCAAGTTGTAATACTCTTAATAATATTATAATTCTACCTCACTTAAATCTTATTGAATAGGAATTTAAGTTCATCCACTCCATGCAGAAGACACTTGGATTTAGCCCTTAAATAAACCAGAGAGGCTAAAGAAATATAATGAAGTGAAAGACTATCATTAATAAAGTTTGGTTGGAAGCTAAGGAACTAGGTGATAGGCTTAGAATCAAGTAACTCTAGATAATGGTTTTGTAGAATTTGTATTTAAGGGAATTTAGAGGTATGAAGACCAGAAGAAACCAACTTCATAGATTTGATGTTCCTTTTAAGATAAATGAGAACATTATTTCAAATTTTAATAGGATCATCATAAAAACTCAATTTAAGAGAAGCAAAATAGAGCATCCAAGAACTCATTATACTTGAGCAATAAAATTTTGAACATGAATCTTTGGTTATTAGGAACCTTAAATTTAAAATCTAAAATCAATGGGGGAATAATCATAATGAGAAGGGTTAGCCACTTTATAAAAGAATAAAGGGAAATGCTCAAGCCACAAATAATTCACCAGATATAAACCAAGAAATAAAAATATCATCATATTATGTTTGATATGAATAGGATAGTAAACCATATTATTAAACCTAGTGTAGAACAAATCAGCAAAAGACAAATCATGGAAACCACTAAAAAATCATGTTATTAAAGGACCAAAGTTTTCAAAAAGCCCCAAGATGCCCACGAGCTTTATCATTAGGAAACATGCAATAATTAAATTCACAAAATATAAACCAAAACTTAGAAATATCACCAGTAAGACTAATAAGTTTTTTCAAAAGTAATACTCTTTCATATGAGGACCTAAAAGTACAAATGAAGGAAATATAGCTGAAAAAATAAATTTTAAACCAAACTTCACCTTAAATAAGTTGAGTATCCCTTCAAGTAGGAATAAATTTGATAGAGTTAGCAATCCACATAATCCAAATATGGCCAGAGGGAGCTTAAAAACCAAAAGAAGATATCTGAGGGTTTAGCATTATGGTTATTAGGAACATATGTTAAAGATTTATTTCTAGCATCATTTATATTCCTACTAATGCTTATGCCATGATTAGGAGCCACTTTAGAGTCAGTAGGGTTAAGAATTAAGGTTTTTAGGAAAATAGGAGGGGGAATGGGAAAATGACCCACAAAGAATACATGACTATGTTTTCCAAAAATACTAGGCCTTGCAATTTTCATAATTTATCTACAAATGAGATAGGTATTTCATCGACAAGTTAGAATTCCCATACACCTAGACACATACATGAGCAAAGATTAGATGAATTTATCAACTGTGAGTAGATAAACAACAATAGGATTATGAATAATTCCAATCAATCATGCATATTCCTTCATGGGTCCAACAGGCAAGGGGAAGATTATAGGTTTTAATCCACAAGGTTATTGGGGTTATATTTTCTTGCTTTGGATTGAAAATGGGAGAAAATCTTTAAATTATAAAAATATTACCCAACAAAAACCATGGTCCACCCCATCATATCATCTCATAATTTTTAGATTAAGAATACATTGAAGAAAGAATCCATCTGAAAGTGAGACAAGAGCAAGATTACATTTTAGAGGCTATAATTTTTTTCATAAATGTGAGAAGAGCCTCATGATAGGGAAGCCTACCAAGAGAGTAGCCAATGAGAGAAAGATTCCATATATTCAAACCTTTGTCGATTAGATTTGATGAGAAATAAATCATAGGATCTTTACAAGAAAGAAAGGAGACTAGAAAATCCACCTGAGAGGTGTTACAAGAAGAGAGCATAAAATTTCACTTAAGAGCAAAAGCTGCAACATCAATTTTGGGATAGAAAACTTTGGGGGATGTGGCGCCAAGATAAACATGGAAAACCAAGAGCGGAGAGGGGATCACCTGACTCCATCAAGTGGAGATGAGGCCTATGGCAAAGCCGGTGGGGGAAATGGGCAGACGCACAATGACCACAATGGTTTCATTTTTCTCCAAAGAACCCTACATTTTTTAATGTGTATTATATACGTAAGCTTTCCTACCTTTCCTTAACTTTTTTTATTTTATTTTTTTGAAGAAATGCAAATTGCATTATATGAGAAAAAAAAAACTATTACAAGCTTGAAAGCAAATAGAGCTACTAGGCTTCCGATTCCTAACATTTGGAAAGGATGCCTTATTGAATGAAAAATAAAGCAAACTAAAGTTGTTTTTGAAATAATGAGTTTATTATAATGGGAATGATATCCACTACTCTTCACTTTGAACCAATTGGGGTGTTGAGGACACCAAATTTTAAATAACCAAATTGGTTGGTTAGCATCCAAGAGTTCCCAATCAGGTAAAAAAATAAAAACTAGGAAGAATTAGGGGTGTCAATTTCGGGTCACGGGTCGGGTTCCGGTCGAACCCGGAACTAACCCGGTACTGTTTGACCGGAACCGAACTCGACCTATTTTTGCAAACGGGTCAATTTTCTGGACCCGAACCTGACCCGCCAAGTTGCTGTTCGACTTCGCTATTCCGGCTATTCGCGTTGTTCGCTCCTTTCAGACGGATCGGAAGTTACAAACTTATAACATTTTGATTGGAAGCAACGAGGGGAGCTCACAGTAGCTCACTGTGAAGGAGTTGCCGCTCCATCGTTGTTGTTCTACTTCGCTCTTTTCCTCGACGACGTTCCCTTCCACTTTTCAAGTCGGAATCGGAAGTTAGAATGGAGCAAAGAGGGGAGCTCATAGTTAGAAACGGAAGTTAGATCGAAAGCAACGATGGCAGTTCAACGATGTTACTATTCGACTTCGCTCCTTCAGCGACGTTGTCACGTTGCTGTTCTACTTCACTCCATGGAGGCACGGACGACTAGGGACATTGCTATTCAACTTCACTTCACTCCACCAAGTTCGCTCGCTGTGGCCTGTGAAGACTGAAGTATGGCCAAATCCCGTTAATACGCGGGACTACAGTCAAAAGGGTCATAAATGGGTCATTGTCGGGTTTCCGGGTCAACCCGAACTCGACCCGGAATTCAAAACGGGTCGAAATTTGTAACCGAACTGGATCTGTTTCGGGTTGACCCGAACCCTAAATTTTCGTGTCGGGTTCTAGTCGGATTTTCGGGTCGTGTCAAATATTGACACCCCTAGAAAGAATCCCAAATTGGATTATTCTAATTTCGTAATGGAAATAACAAACAATGCTGATAACCTAAAGACCAAGTGGCCATATTGCCACATCTTCACTACTAGGACAAGACATTTTGAACGTCATCACAAAAGTCAAATATCTGTTTGACAGGAAATTTTTCTATGTCATAAATTTACCACTTGTCCAAGATAACTCTTACATAGACACTATGAGCTTGAGCTCCATGCTTGGTAATTAAACATGACTTCCACTTATCTGATAAAACCATGATTAAAGAAAAATAAAAACTCTTCATAGGAAATCCCAAACAAAGTTTCTTGGACGATCCAATCAACGACAAGAAAAAAGATGCAATACCACTAGCATGCGAAACCTAATCCATTTGAAACATAAATTATGCTTCCTTAAAAGTGGATGAAGGTTTGATTCCTCCTTCTACGAATAAAATATTCCTTATCTTGAAAAAGGCGACATCAATGCTTGTTAAATCAGCCTTCACCTTAGCTGAAATATCCACACCTTTCAAGCATACACAAACAAGCGTTGCACTTAAACTATCTTCCTTAGACAAACTAAACAAAAGCAGCCAGATAACAGCAAAAACGCTGACATTCAGAAAAGTAGTCGCTTGAAACATAACCAGAAATTCATTAAAACTATATGAAGGATTGATGTCGCCTTCCACTTCATTAATAATATGTTTACTCTTAAACTTCATAGATTTGCTGAACATTACATAATCTTAGCTTTGCCTACCTTTCCTTTACGTGGGCTTACTTCATTCATACCACTCTTTTCTTCTAGAAAATGGAATGAAATGATTAAAATTTTCAGTTATTTAATTGCAAAAGGTATATAATGGGAATAGCTTTGCAAATACGAAAAGAGTCCGAGGAAGAATACAAATTGTTCACCAAACATTTCAAGTAGAAAATTAATAACTTAAATAATATTTTGTTTTCTTATAGAATAATAATAAGTTTGATCGTATGTTATTGAAGCATGTTCATTTTAGCCCATTGCTTAGAAATATATCTCAAATATATTTAATTTCTATCGATTTAGTGCACAGAATGTTTACCCTTTTTTTGAAGATATGCAATCAGCATTAATGTAAAAAGAAGAAGATACAAAGAAACCTAAGCGATAGCTATTCTATCACAATCCTTCCTGATCAAGTCAAAATGCTTAATGGAAGTTCTCCCGGAAAAAAATTATCACATAAAAAATCCCCAAATAAGACATAGTGAGCATAATCATCTACCACTATTTCTCTCTAGAAACAAAATGAATATTAACATTCTTAAAAATATCAAGAAAATTAAATTCCATACTATGAAATCTCTTCTCAATACGGGAAAACACGCGATTACCATCGGACTTTCCGGCGGATCATATTTTGCGTTGGTAACAAACGGCGCCTTCAACGGTGCATGCTGCGACGGAAAACCTACGGCGGATTTTCCGGCGCCAACGACGCCGGAAAGGTTCCAGCGATATTGGCTCCTGTCTATGCGTCGGAATAAACCACTCCCCATAAACGACGCCGGAAACGACGATACAATGAACCGTATCGATCTAACCGGCGTTTTGCGTAAGCCGGAAATTACCGTCAAACTTTCCGGCATCATATCCGCCGGCCATTCCTTGCGCATATTTTGCGCCGTAAACATCCCGCAGGTTATTTACGGCGTATCAACGACGTTTTATCCGCCGGTAATTGCCGCCGCAATCATACGACGGAAATTAACGGCGCATATGTCTCCGGAGTCAGCGGCCGAAATGTCGACGACTGCCATCATTTTTTGCACCAGTAATGCGTCGGAAAGGGCGCCGGAAAGTGTTCCGGCGCAAACGTATGCGTCGGAAGACTTTTACCGACGCGCTCCAAACCGGCGCAGATAATTCTGCTGAAACGTGCGCCGGAAACCTATAATTCCGACGGAAATATTGTTTTAGCGGCGGATATTCTCCGCCGGTAATGACGGGTTTTCCCGTAGTGTCTTCTAATTATCCTTCAACACCAAGTTATGCAAAAGTTTGACCACATTGATGTTATCTCCTCAATAATGATACCTTGCTTCTCTATCATCAAAACTTTAATTATTTCATTGAAATTGAAAATATAAATTAGCTCCAATAATGATTTGGCCCAATGTAATAATTTCATTCCATACGCAAGCAAAAATCTGCCTTTGTGGTCTCATGAAACTCTTGCTATACTTTCTTCATTAGAACGCAACAATGAAGCATCCACTTTCAACTGAATCTAATTTCTAGGAGGGGGAAATTAGTTTTTAGACAACACAAGATGTTGGTTAGTTTCCTAGTTATTGCAAATTGGAAAAAGAAACGGATGCATAGAATTAAAAAGAACTTGAGCTACAATAATTATCGAACTAAGACACCTAGTTCCATGTGTGAAGAAATTCCTGGCTTTCAAATTATTATATACCAAAGATAAGTGCATTCTAATAGCTTCAGGATTAGTAACAACTAACTTCTCCAACATATTGAAACAATGAGAAAGATTATTAAATTTAGGTAGGTAAATTCCCCACTTATTCATCATATAAAAAATCTCAATAAGATTTTTACAATGAATAACAATATGGTTATTATTTTCAGCTTCTAAACATCCTCTCAGACACCAATAAGTTTCCCGAAGTTTCCCATACAATAACTAGGATTGATTCAGTATCAAGTTATTAATCAATCTCCACCAAAAATTGATTACTTTGGAGTTACTTTTAATTTCCTAATCCACATTACATGTTTACCATCTTTATATTGTTCAAAAGAGGCCTTAAAAGCCAATGCAGTAATGGAAATTTTAGAATTACTAGCCAATAATTCAACCGTATCAACCTCAGAGGCGGAACAAATTGGTATTTAAAAAATAATGTTCACTAAATCTTCAAAAATAAAAAAAATTTCTGCTTCAATGATTTATTCCAGCATCAATCTCCATCCAAAAGGACCGAAACTGTTTTTTTCTCTTACTCCCTTATATTACACATCACTAGTCACTTATTCAAATTTCTGTCAAGAATCCAATTATCATTTAAAATTTTGATACTTACCCCCATTCAATACTTTCCATCTAGTAATTCGCTTCATGAAATGAGCTCCATCTTTTATAATACGCCAAGTTGGAGACAAACATCTTCTAGCTTTACTATTCCAAATATCAACACTATATTTTGCTATCATGATCTTATTAAGGAAGAGCATTCTTATTATTGATGAAATTTCAAGCAATTCGAGCTCTTAAAGGCCCTTTTCTATCTGCATCACCTTGGATAGAAAGACCTCCATGATTAACAGATGTACACATCATATCCCACGAGATATAATGCAATCCCCTCCTTGTTTGATCTTTCTGCCATAGAAAACTTGCTATAGAACTTATTTAAATCATATACAATGCTCTTTGGAACCAAAGAGTTGGTCATACTAAATGCATAAATAGAAGAATATACAGTTTAAATCAACAAAATTTTCCCCTCCAAAGACAAAGAATGAGAACTCCAAGAATTGAGTTTATCCATAGTTTGATTAAGAATGAAGTTAAAATCAACAGTTTTTACTCTTCTAAATGCCATCTTTACACCAGGATAATTAAAATCATCAATAACTCTATAACTAAGAATTCTATTTAATTTCTTTCTTCTTCTTCGAGTAACAGCTTTACCATACAACACCATAGGTTTCTCTATGTTAGTCCTCTATCATGTTTAACTACAATAATCACTTTGAATTCTGATAATAATCATTAGCATTATGCCCATTAGCTTCAGACACTAACATAACATCATCTACATATAATAGATGTGCAACCTTAGGAGTGTTTGAAGCAATTCTAATACAAAGTTTACTTCCTCTATCCAGGATAGCTTTTAAAGGTAGCTCAAAATAGGGAATTAAAAGACTTGGAGATAATGAGCATCCTTGTCTGAATCCACATTCAACATTTACCCATTTAATTCACCTCACATTAATAATAATGGAAAATTTTGGATTGCTAATAAACATCACCGGGAACCCCAAATCCATAAGGATCTTATATAAAGTATCTCAACACATACTATCATTAACTTGCTCTATATCATGTTTAAGGAACATAAATCCTGGCTTAGCTTTTGAGAACCTCAACTTATTAATAATCTCATGAGCCAATAAGCAATTATCTGAAGTTATCCTACCCATAACAAATGCTCCTTGATGATCAGAAATTAATCTTGGTAGACATAACTTTAATCTATTCAACATCCTACCAGCCACCATTTTGTAGATGCTTAGACATAAGCTAATAAGTCTAAACTTATTCACTTCAGATGCATTAGGAACTTTAGGAATCAAAATAGCCACCCTCTCCTTCCATCTAACCAGCATTACTACAGTCAAGAAGAAGAAGAAGTTCTCCAGACCTTTCCACAAGTCAACATTAATAATGCTCCAAAAATTTTGAAAAATAGGTATTTACACCATCATTACCTGGACATTTGTTGTTGTTCATCTTCATAACTATAGAAAATAGCTCCTTATTAAAAAAAAAAATATCTACATTTAACTTCTCTTTTTGGTCTTCATTTTACTTAACTTCATGATCGAACTGAGGCTAACTAGCAAAGGAGTAAAACCTATTCTTCCATTTATTCATAAAGAAACATTCAAAAGTTGAATTGATTGCTTCTAGGTCTATAACACAACTTCCATTCACTCCAGTTACATGATTAATCATATTTTCATTCCTTCGGCTAAAGCATAAGCATGAAAGACTCAAAAATTATGATCTTCTTCCTCTAACAAACATGCCTTTGAATGTTGTTTCCACCAAGTAGAGAGTCTTGCATGAGTAACATTCAACTCATAAATTTTCTTCCTCAACTCCTGCAGCTTCACCGGGTTCAAACCATTATGGCTCTCTTCTTCTTATAAAGACATTTTATCCATTTGCAGCACAACTTTCAACTCATTTAATTCTTTTAGGTTATTCTTGCTCCAATAAAATAAGTTTTTAAGAGATATGTTTAAATTCCTTTATTTTTTATAGAAATGCAAATTACATTAACAGCAGGAAAGAAAAAAACTATTACAAGCTTTTAAAACTACGACACCTTACAACTTTTCATTCCGGCGGCTTTTGGACTTTTTACGGTTTTTATTCGACGGCTTTTTTTCCGCGGCTTTTTAACGTTTCCGGCGGCTTTTAAAAATTTAATAAAAAATAAATAAAATTTTAATCATTTAAAAGTTATTAAAAGTTAAAATAACAATTAACTTAATTTTCATCTTAAAATTAATTAGTTAGTTATTTTTATTTTTTATTAAATATTATTTTTATTTTAAATTAATTAGTTTCATTATAATTTAAGTCTGTTTTTTTATTTTCTGTTGATCTAGTTTAAATAATAAATATTGGCAAACTAGACATATTTACTTCTTCAGCAAAACGGCGTTCGAATCCTACTGCACAGGGCGCGCGGGAGGTCTGGCCAGCGTTCGAATCCCACTGCAAGCGCGCGCGAAAAAAGGTCCGCTGGGATGGGGGGGACCTGGTCGGAAGCGGATGCCGCGAGAAACTGGAAATTTGAAAACCGTCGTAAGCCGTTGCCGCCGGAAAAAAACCGCCGGAATTCATTTTCCTACGCCATTTTTACCGGCGGTAATTTAACCGCCGGAAAACTACAAAATCGCCGGAAAATGTTCAATTACCGCCGGAAAAGGCCGCCGGAAATGGGTGATTTTCCTGTAGTGCCAATCCAAACATAGGGACAGGAACCTTATTGAATAGCAAAAAAACTTTTACATAAAATTATTTGGCAAAATGAAACCATCATATCATAAATAAGATCCACTACTTCTCACTTCAAACCAATTGGGGTGATAAGGACACCAAATATTAAACAACCTAATAGGTTGGTTAGTATCCCAGAGTTTCCAAATAGGTAAAAAGTGAAAACTAGTGAGAGTCCAAAATTTCATTACTATAATTCCATAATGCAAATATAAACCTGCATAGAAAATAAAAAAATGCAATCTTTTATTACAAACTCTTTAAAATCATAATAATATTCAGTAATCTCCCCTAAGGAAACATCCCTAACTACCACTGTAGAAATAGATTCCCCATCTTTATTCAAATCAGAGATGGATTCTTTTAAAATATATGTTATTATTCCAGGATCAGTAGTAGCCAATTGTTCTACAATGACTGATGCCAAATACTTATAAAATAAATGATTACTCATATTATCCTAAGTACTGTAAGAAGGATAAGGAACCATCTCTTCAATTATTTGTTTAAGATCTTCTTGAATCAAGGAGAGTTGACTAACCAAAGCTTATTCGTGAGTTTTATTTTCAACTAAACCAATAAAACAGACTTTAATGTCCATAATAATTTCCCTGATATAAAGAGAAGCTTCCCTATTATTAGCTCTTCTACCATTCCAAAACACATAGGATGACATTAAGAAATAATAGAGGATGAATCACCACCACCACTCTTCAAATTAAAATCAAACTTTCCTTTTCCTAAGAAAATCCTCAATTGGTCCTAAGAATTTAAGTTATTTAGTGCTTTTCTATTTCACACTAAACGAACTTATATCCTTATTACTATTAATAAGAGAAGAAGATTTTTAACTTTTCTTAGGATCATCATGATTGGGTGGTGACTTAGTCCCAATTTCTTCCATTTTCTACAAAGATCCCTCACCATGAATCCCTTAAAATCTTTGCTTATCATTCCCTTCAGCTTCAAGAGTAGCTTGAAGCCTTATACCCACATTTCCTTTTGCAAAAATTTAAGCCACAAAGTTTGTATCATTTCTTGAAATAATCTTCATTACATCTTCAACAATACTTTGAATTACATCATCAGCATCTTTAAATTTTGCTATAACTCCCAGTGCTTCTATTGAATTTTTAGATTTAATAGCATAAAAAATCAACTACCTCAACTACAGGAGGTTCTTCTAACTTTACAGGTTTAGGAATACTCCCAACAGATATCATTTCAGCATCAACTTGAGTCATTTCATCAGGAAAATTGTCATAAGATAATAAATTGAACTTATTCGATGAAGATAGTTTTGTACGAGCCTTCTGATCTTGAGAAGAATTACTCCCCAAATTCATAGAATTTGGCTGAACTCCTGATTTATGATTCTTAATAAAATCAGACTTCTAGCCACTTTTTAAATGAATTAAGAAATTTCTTCTATTTTTCCTAAACTTCGCATGCAACCAAGGATCATAAAAAGTATTTGTATCTATATTAGTAATTTTTTCAACCATTAGCTTCTAAGTTCTTCTTCCAACAAATTTTAAACCATTTTTTTTATAGTTATTGCTCTATACTTCCTTATGGACATCAAATTAACCTTCTTTATGGACATCAGGACACATATCAACTTAATGGCCTATCTTATCACATTTCACACAAAATGAAGAATTTTTTTCATGCTCCACTTTCTGAAAAAAATTCCCATGTAAACCTTCAATCCAAACTCCATGAGATAATTTAGAGTCCAAATTAATTCGAACATAAGCTCTAGCAAATTCTTGTCTTCCCCATTTAAACATGTTGCCATCTAAAATCATATGAACACCTATCTTTGAAACAATCTTAATAACACTAATCGCATTCCAAAAATGAATAGCCAAATGTGGCAACTAAATCCAAATAGGTGAGGATAACCCTTTCAATGAGATTGTAGAAAATTAAGGTGTCTCAATTTATCCATCCCAAATTATATGTCCTCCCACATACCACAGTCCTCCACTCAGTCAGTTATTCGATAGTATGAGATTATTGGAAAGAACACAATATCATATCTAGGCCTAATGAAGTAAGATGAAAGCTCCCAAATTTATTTCATTGATGCCTCAATTTAATGCTACAAAGAGAAAAGAGAACATATTAATGGAAATAAGATTGAGAATGTGATTTTTTGATGATAGAAAAATATTATTATTCTGATGATTTTATTGTTTCTCCTAGCATGAATTGGATATTTTTTACTTTTTTATGTGTACAAAATTTTAGTGAATTTATTTACTACTTCAGACCACTGAAGACTTCAAGACAAGGGTAGAATAGAATGTCATGCAATAGAATCTGTATATCTCTATTTTTTTAATTCTTTGAGTCTGAGCAAGAATGATTGTAATTGGATAATTGTGCGTATACACATGCTGAGAGTTATAAAATTTTAAGTCTAGCTATAGTGTATGATATTTAATTGTATTATAGGATTTTACAGTTTTTTCATTTTAGAATGCAGATAATCAAATAAAGACTTAATAATTTTGATATGTTTATACTTAATGATGTCTTATCGTACAAACAATTGATAGAGTTTGAAATTCCTTTTATCCTAGATCATACCTTACATACTAGTTTATTTTGAACTATTCATATTATATTATGTCAGTTCTTGCAGACGACTGATAGAATACCACATTATATCGTTTAAATACATTCATTTTTGAACTATTTGTATAGTAGGATGTCAAATTATACAGATGACTGATAGCGTACAAAATTATGATCGTACATAGTCATACCATAAGAATACATTTGTTTTTGAGCTATTCAGGCATACGATCTAAATTCATATAGACAACTGATAGTGTACAAAACAATATTTGTCCCAGTTCATACCAAATAAATCCCTAATTTTTCAAGTAATTGTACCATACAATATATGATCATATTGTATAAAGTTAAGAAATTAACTTGTAATTTTCTATTTTTGGATGATTTTTCATGCAATTTCTATATAAGGAGTCATAGTAACAATAATCTAATATTTTGCTATGAATTTCTTTTGAGATGGATCATAGAGAGTGTTGTTTGGGAGAGATTTTTGAGAGTAAAGAGTAAGAGATCTAGCAGGGGAAATTTTGAGCGATTCACAAGGTTGCCCAAAGTGAGAATCTCTTTGTCTTCTTTGAGTTTCTACCCATCTTCTTTGAAGGCTCTCAAGAGAAGATTCTTAACATTGGATCAGGGTACTCTGCCTTCACTAGGAGGGTGAAAAAATATGTAAAGGTACTCTGCCTTCATCAGGAGGGTGAAAAAGTATGTGAAGGTACTATACCTTTATCAGGAGGGTAGAAAAGAATGTAAAGGTACTCTACCTTTACCATGAGGGGAAAAAAGTTGTGACAATACTCTTCCTTCTTCTAGGAGGGTGAAAAAGGACATAATGGTATGCTACCATCACTTGGAGAGTGTAAAAGTCATAGATTCTCTACCATACTAGGTTTATGAAAGAGAGTTTTTAAGGACTTCTCCGCCTTGTTGTTTGGGCTAAAAAAGAGTCACTGCTATTTAGTGTAATACTTAGAGAAGGAGTCTCCAAGAAGTGGTTGTAGGTCAAGTTTGACCGAACCACTATAAAATTTAGTGTTCTTCTTTTGTGTTTTATTTTTGTTGCAATTTTATTTTTCACATTTTAAATTTTGTGGTTGAAAAATCCTGTGATACTCATTTCATTAAAAAAATCTACATATTTCACGATTAGTGTTTTAAATTTTCTAGAAAATTTTTCAAATATCAAAGAGTTTTTTTTTAAAAAATACCCAATTCAACCCCCCAACCCCTGTAACTTAGCCTTTGGACAGTTCTAAGAGGTCTAACGGCTAACACAAACTTTCACATATTTCCGAAACACTTTCACCACAAGAGACTTCTACATTAATTGGACATTTTCACATTCCTTATTAATATTAAGTTTAATAACAATAGTATCTTTTGACTCAACAGAATCTTATTCCATATGACTCACTTTGATATGTTGAGTCTTAACACATACAATCACGAAGCAATTCTTTTTTATCCTAGATTTATTAGAATTTGGTAAATTCATACTTTTCTCAGTATGAGTATTAACATTAAAATCCAAAGACTTATCCAGAATAGACCTATCAATATTTTAATTCAAACCATTCTGATTTTCAGCAATATTTGAAGGATAAAAAATCGATTAACCTTCAAATTAAAACCTGTAGACGAAGCTTCCAAATCTTTTGCTTGTGCTTCCATTCCATATGCATAATCTTTCAATGGCGACGACAGAAACATTTTAGTAGATAAATTCTTCTTGTTCTTACTCGGGACCTGAGTAGACATAATTTCTTTTGCCCTTTCTTATCGCAGGAACTAAATTTTGAAGGGGTGGAATACGCCCTTTATTAATAATCAAAGATTGTTGTTTACACACTGAGTCACAAAAATCATCCAGATGAGTATATGACCTCTGCCTTTTGATCAACAATGAAGGATTACATTATTAAGATTCCTAGCATATATGGGATTGGAGGTATTCCGGCCTTCATAAACCGGTCCTCCGCCACCATAACGGAACATAATGGAAAATAATGACCTGAAAAAATTTAATAAAAGAAACTTTCTCCCACTAAAATCGAGGACTCTCTCTCTCACATAAATCAAGGACTCCATCTCCAAAACCCTTGATTGGGTCAAATAAAAAAAACTTTATTACCAGTCCTTTTTTTTTGAAATATTTAGATCAATTAAATAAAATTCATATACATAAGACTCGAGCTTAAAATCTCTTGCTTTGTAGCCAAAGCTCTCAACTAACAGAACAAGATGAATTACATAACCACTCCCCACGAGGCTTCATACGAACACCAAACATTCTCAATTTTGATAGATCTTTGATAAAAGAAGAACAGGATCTATACTCATAATTTTTATAAGTGTGGCTAACAGTTAAAAAGAAGCTAATAAAAGACTTCTCACTTCTTAGTTAAAATATGATTTTTAATTAATATTCATTCATTTTTTGTAAAATAATAAAAATTAAATCATATTTTATTGCTTTCACATTTAGGGCATGTGTGGGACAAGTTTCTTATTGCTTTATTTCTTTCATGTCACAATCACATTTCTATTTTGCTATTGCTTTTATTTTTCTGTAGTTTTCTTAAAATTTCTTTAATCAAAAGCTGTTTTTTACAGCTAGATTTGTTAATGTATAATTACATTAAAAAGGAAGCTATTCAATTTTTTTAAAAAAAATAATAGTTATAAAGCTAAACATCTATCAAAAAGATAATTTTCCCACAACGAATTCACAATCATCTTACAAATTGCTGCTGCTGTAGCGGTCCCAAATATATCTCACATTCTAATAATGAAGATATTCTCAACTGCTGCAACAACAAGCATTGTCATAACAAAGTCCAAGAGAACGTTGACATACGTCAGCTAAACAGTTGCGCGATTGTTTACTCCACCTGTAGAACAAATATCATCATGCAGTAGTCAAGATTTCATTTCCAAACTTATCAGCTGTCTTCTTAGTGATACAAAGCAGAACTGAAGTGTGCTGCAGGAACTCACTCCTGGCCATTCCTATTACAAGATCCACTAATATTTATTCATCATTGTTCTTTCTGGAGGAGGGTTAGAAGGGTTCATTGTGATTATTCATCAAAACTGCGCAGAGTTTATAAAAAATATAGCTCGGTAAAGAACTTACGATCAATATCATTACTTAATTTTCTTGAATAAACATTATTTGATAAGTCATTTCATTGGTTGCAAGTGCATTGTTAGCTTATCTTCTATATTATATATATTTATAAATTAATTATGTTTTTGCGAAAGAAAATGCCACAAGCCAACAAATGACACAGGCAAGTCGGGATGGATAATGGAAAATATAACGAAGTTTATTGGAAAAACAAAAGCTACATACATAAGAACTACAATACATCTACTGTTCTCTGGTCCAATCTGAGAAGTGCAGCAGCAGGATTTTAAGTTAAAGTGTAGGTTCTGAGCAGTGAATTAAAAATATTACTTACCATGTTCAAATTTTTACTCAATCTATTACAGCTTGAAGGAAAGAATCTCAATATTAGGTTTGTTAAAATTTAAGCCAAAACATTGCATAAACTAAAGTTACACTATGATACTACATGGAAAACTCAACAAGAAGGGATATGAATAGTGAATTTATTAAACTAACAAAAAAATTTAAGATAATTACTAATTATGATGATGAATTTTTCCACAAGTAAAAAATGAGAAGCCCACAATAATGATCCTTTCGAATCATCATCCAGCACATAAAAATAGAGAATGCACGAGGAAGATGAGCTCGTTTAGATGAAATCATAGATAGTGTTTGCAGTAGCATACCAAGAGAATAAATACACATAAGTTGGTAAAAGAGTGGAGAGTGTTGGCTTCTTTTCACCGTCCCTCAAGTTAATGGGCGGAACAACCATTAACTTGGTGCGAAGTGTTTGGAACCTTGAGAGATGTAGAAACTTTGTAAATATACGGCAAACTGGTCTTCAGTTGCTATATGGTGAACAAAGATGTGCTTAGCCTGAATGATGTCTCGGACAAAGTGATGGTCGATCTCAATATGCTTAGTAATAGCATGAAAAATTGGATTGTTGGCTATGGACATCGCAGAAATATTGTCGTAGAAAATAGGAGTTTGCTCTAATGAAATGTTGAAGTTTTTGCACAAATGGTAAATCCAGATGAGATCAGCGGGGGTTGCAGTAAAAGAGTGGTATTCCGCTTCGGTAGAAGATCTAGTGATGGTAATCTGTTTCTTGACAGACGAGGCTATTAGAGCTTTGTCGATGAAAATACAATATCCAGTGGTTGATTTTTGATCAACCGTGTCACTGGCCCAATATGAATTGGATATGGCAGTAAGCTCAAAATCTATTTTTGGAAGAAATAGACTATAGTCTAGAGTTCCTTGTAGGTAACAGAGGACAGATTTAAGGAGCTAATAGTGTAGAAGTAAAGGTTGATGCATTTGTTGGCAAATTTTGTTTACGGCAAAGGAAATATCAGGCCTGCATGAAGATAAATATTGTAGAAAACCTACAAGCTGGCAGAAATTGCTGGTTGAGCGAACGGTTGTTGCAAGGAAGGATCGGTGGGAAATTTTGTAGGTAAATGTGTTTGAATTTGCTTGCAATTATACATGGATGTTGTAAGGAGAATATCTTGAATGTAGGATGTTTGTTCGAGGTAAAAGCTAGATGGGATATGGGTAATGTCAATGCCGAGGAAGCGAGAGAGATGGACAAGGTTTCTTTTTTGGAATTTGTAGAGGATGGTATTGAGTGAGGAAATGAAGGAGTTGTTACCGGTGATAAGGATGTCATCCACATATATTAGAATGTAAATGTTATTTTTAGATAAGAGGAGAAAAGATGGGTCGGCGCTGCTGACTTGAAAATTTTGAGTACTTAGGTAGTTTGTTAAGTAGCAAGCTAAAGGCGAGGAGATTGTTTTATGCCATAGATTGCTTAGAGGAGGAGGCAAACATGATTTTGGAATTGAGGGACATGGAATCCTTGTGGTTGAGCCATGTAGATGGTTTCGTCTATTTTTCCATTTAGGAAGGCATTAACAACATCAAGTTGAAACACTTGCCAATTGTGATATAGAGCGACTGTGAGGAATATGCGGATTGTAGGAAGTTTTATGCATGACAGGACTGAAAGTTTCGTGATAGTCTATGTTGTATTCTTGTTTGTATCCTTGTTCAACGAGGCGAGCATTGTGACAATATATGGAATCATCGGCAATATTTTTTATTTTGTAGATCCATTTGCAGCCTATGATTTGTTGATTGGAGGGAGGTGGTACAAGGGACCAAGTCCCTTAAGCTTAAAGAGCGTTAAATTCAACAGACATTGCATTTCGCCACTGCAGAAATTTGCTTGCTATGGTATAAGAGGTGGGAATGGGTTGGATAGTATGATTAAGGTTCAGGATTTGGCGAGGCTTCAATGAGACAGTCCGAAGTGAGGTGATCATTGGGTGATGAAGTATTTTAGATGGTGAGGTAGAGGGGCTTGTGGTAGATTATGAGGAGGACGTGGGTGATGAGGCAGGGGATATAGTCAGTATACAGGGGTATCGAGAAATAGCAAGAGATTCTAATGGAGAAGAACAAGTTGTAGGATAGTGGGAGGCGAGTGAATCTGTGGAGGGAAATGGGTTCGTAGTAACTGGTGGGAATGGTGGAGTTTAGGTAGTAGGTTGTGAAGGGCTTAGCTTAGGTGGAGTTGTAGTTATTAAAGAGTTGATAGTTTCATCAAATATAACATGGTCAGAGACATGAATATTTTCTGTGATAGGATTGCAGCATTTATAGCCCTTTTTCTTAGTAGCATAGCGGATGAAGAGGCTTGGAATTGAGCGTGGTGCAAGTTTATGTGCAGCATATGGGCGAAGCCAGGGGTAGAAATGAGAGTCGAATATGCGTATGTGATGATATGTTGGCTGAATTTTATAGAGTAGTTCATATGGGGATTGGAGGGAATTGTGAGAGGAGAGGAGGTTGTTTATGATGTAAATAGAAGTAAGCAATATTTCAGTCAAGAATGGGGATGTAATTTGAGCATTGATTAGCATGGTTCGAGCTATTTCGAGAAGGTGGCAGTGTTTGTGTTCAGCAACATCACTTTGTTGAGTATGGGGACATGTGAATTGATGTGTAATTCCTGTATTAGAAAAGAAAGTTTTTAAGATAGTGTTAACGAATTCTCCTTTGCCATATGATCTAATTGTTCAGATCGAGGAGTTTAGTCATTTTTCTATGAGCCATTTAAATATAATTCGAGTTTGTGGAACTTCGAATTTAAATTTTGGAGGAAACAACCAAGAATATATGGTGAAATCATCAAATATTAATAAGTAGTATCGAAATCCATCATGAAAGAGGACCGGTAGACGTCCCCAAACATCCATTTGAAGTAGTTCTAAGGGAGAAGCAGACATATGGTTTGAGAGTTGGGAGGGGGGGAGCCTATGACACTTTGCAAATTCACTGGAATTATAAGAAGTAGTAGAGAAACAATTAAATATAGTAGGTAACTGCTTAGATAAGGTGTGAAGAACTTTTTGGAGTTGGGATGACCCAAGCGGCGATGCCATGTAGTAGCTGAAGATGGGGAACGGACGGTAGTAGCAGCGGCGACTATAATGGTAGAAGCTAGAATTATTGGGAGAGTGTAGAGGCCATTATGGCAAGGACCGCTGAGAAGCATTTGATTGGTCGTACGATCCTTAACATGTAAGCTAGATTTATCAAAGACAATGGAGAAATGATTGTCATTTATAAGTTTAGGAATTGAGAGAAGATGATGAGTTAAGTTGGGAACCTGATGTAAGGGGTTAAGAGTGAGCTTACGGGTAGGAGCGGGGAGTAAGCCATTACCAAAATTTTGTATTTCTAGAGGTGTACCGTTACCATACAGCACATGATCTTTACCAGTATAAGGTTGTTAAAGTGGTAGTGGGTCTGGCAAAATTAAGATGAGTAGTAGTGCTGTTGTTGAGGTACCAGGGAGCAGGATCGGTGTTGAGATTGTTAGAAAAGAGCGCGATGTCACTAGAGGAGGTAGGGGGTTGTATTGAAAATTTCCTCTATGCCAACATGTGATTACCGAATGAACATTTTTGTCGCAAATATGGCATTGTCCGTCAAAGCGGGGTTGCTTTGGGTTGCAAGTGGAGTTGAATACTCGGCCACATCCTCAGTATTTATTGGATCGACCTTGATGACACCCTCGATTAGTGATCAAGGCAAGTTTGGGGTCTGAGGGAGATGGTGTCGAAGAGAATGATAGTTCTTTTACGGCATCAATAGTTTGGTGAACTTCTTTGCTTCGAAGCAACGAGTACAAGTTATCGAGGCTAATTGGTTGAAGGGAGGATCTAATAAACATCTAAAATGACTGATAAGTAGGGGGTAGACCATTTAATATGTAGAGCATAATGTCTTCAATGTCCACCGAACCACAAGCATCATTTAAGTTCCCTTAACAGATGGAAGATATTCTGTCATAAACTTATTTTGCATAAATAATGAGTGTAACTCATTTTTTAGTTGAATCACTCGAGATCGATTTGTAGAGTAAAATCGCTATTCAAGTGTCTTCCAAATTGATGCAGTGGTGTCTAAGTTCAAGAAATATGGAAGGATTGAGTCCATGATAGTAGAGAAGAGGGAGATGGACAAGTTTTGGTCTATCAGAGTCCAGGAGGAAAATGAGGGTTTAAATTCACTACCAAAAAATGGGGCTACTGCGACACTATTTTGGACCTATCCCAGCGGTTTTAACCCCTACTATTTTTCTTGCAGCTGTTCTAAACCGCTACATATTCGCTGTAATTGCAATACGCTGCTATGACATTCCGCAGCGGTTTAAGAACCGGCGGGGTTGAAATGCTGACTATAACAACGGTTATAACCGCTGCAAATCTCCAGAATAGTGCCAGTTATAACCGCCACAAGTAATGAAAAAAAAATGATATCCAGTAATGTAGCGGTTTTAACCGGTACTATTCTGGAGCTTTGCAGCGGTTAAAACCGCTACTAAGTTCCAGATTTTTTTTTTAAGAAAATGAAACCCGAATGTCCACCGAAAAAAAATATAATACATTCACCAAACCGAATCCTAAATCCACATAAATAGTAGATGTATCTGAAACAAAAATACTTGTGAAATCATAGAGATTCACAACAACAACAAGAGAATATTGAACTATATATATAATTGAGTCACATGACTCAAACAAGAGAACATAAAAAACTTTGACATAAGATGAAAGAAGTGCGCTTCTATGCTTTTATTTATACTACAAATTTTAAAAATTAATTGAAATAGTTGGTCCTAAACGGTAGAAGAATTATATAAACACAAAGAAACCAAATTGAGAGATAAAATCAATGGAGTTGTGGCATGCAAAATCATTACTCTCATCAGCCATTATTCATTGAAAAGTTTGATTCACATGATGCACATGGCTAAAAGCTTGGCTAAATTGGAAATAGTAGGCATAATGAATATGGACTTGCAGCAACAAGGGGCTTTAGGAAACATTTGATAATGTAATCTTATATTATTTTCTCTTTAAATAAAAAAAACTATGATAATTTGATTGTTTAATGAATAAATTTCTTTCAAAAAGAAATAATATGAACATATTCTTAAAAAATAGTAATTAATTTTTGAGAAATTAAATTGGAAATTAAGCAATAATTAAGCTAATCCCAAATAATTTGAATAGACACTGATTATGATGATGTTGATATATTTTAAAGAGTCAAGTGTCCTAGACAAGCTAGTTAATAAAAAAGTAACAAACACAATATATCTGTGATAGAACATCTCTTATCCATCCAAAATTCAATTAACTTACAACAACATTCTGCTTCTCTCAATCCTTAACAGAAATCCAGATAATGCATTACAAGCATTTTCCCTATAAATAGCACCTTCTTTGTAAGTTTCATAATATATAGGAAATGAAGGATCTACATCTTGAGCCCAAGACTCGAGTCCCCCAATAATATCCTTTGCTAGAGGAAAACCATTCTTGCTTAGGAAGTCAACTGCTCTCTGTGAATCATTTCCTCTTCTACAAACTACATAAAGTAAAGCAGCTTTACCTGAATCCTTTGCTACTTCTTTCAAATGTGAATCAACAAGTGATATCTGATCCTCCAATGCAGATAATGGAATTTTAATGGATTCAGGAATAGCTATGATTTTGAAGTGATGTGCAGGGCATACATCTACTAAAATATGTGGTTCCTATTTATCAATCAAATCTTTGTACTCTCTACTTGTGATTCGAGTACTGTCAGAAATTAAACTTTCTCAACACATACATGTGAATTATAATTTTCTGTAATTCTACTTTGCAACTAATACTACCTCATCAAATTGGAAATAGTTAAGAAATAAAAAGATTTTGATGGTCAAAACGTAATAAATTATAGTTCGAGATACTGAACTTACATCATCATCTCCAAACAAACCACTATTCCAATGAGAGAAGAATTTTACAAACACAAACAAAGGCAAAAGGAAAGCTTCATACTACCTCACGAATATAATGCCCACAAACATATATAAGAGCTATGAAAAGTGCTTAAAATAACCATGTAATGGCCATCAAGAAATAAAAATAATACTAGATAATCTCAAAAAGAGAGGATCATTCATCATTCTTGTTTTGTGATCTATAATATCAAAATTTTAAGCAACATCCCAAAAAGTAGAATTACATACCAAGATGCATTTCAAAACAACTTGCACAAACATGGGTTATCTTCAAAATGAAATTCTCTTTCTTTTATAACTTCATCTTTAAGAAGAAGTTTCATTTCCACCCTATCAATTATAAGAAGATTGTAAAATATTAGTATTCAAATAACCAATATTAAAATTAGAATGTGAAAATTTACATATCATTTATGAGCTTCCTTGAGGTGGATGCTGCATTCGAATTTCTTGCTTGAATTGCCTCATTTCAGTACGTAATGAGTTGACCTCCTCTCTGAACTCCTCTTTGAGATTAACTATTTGACTTAAATTACTTCCACAACTACTCTTGCCATTATTTGTACTATGAGGGAAATATCGTGTAGGTGTGACACCAAAACCTTGGGTTCTAACTCTGCCTGGTTGCTCAGGTCCCATTACCATACTGAACACCCTTTCGTTAGCCTCCACATTCCCATCCTCTGGTGTAAGCTTATCCTTAGCCAAAAGCTCGCAAGCTTGTATCTATGTTATAATAAATTTGGTTAATTTTTATTTTAAATAAACAAAATATAATAATGAATTACATATAAAAAAATTATAGCTAGACTAAAATTACCCATCTCTGATTAGCATCTTCAGATGACCAGGTGCTATCTTTACGCAATCTGTTAACTCTCCATAATAATAATCTATCCTTGATAGCCTATATCAACAAATTTCATCATTAGGCAATTAATTACTTAATCTGAACATAAATTTAATATAAATTGAAATATATACCATCTCTTGTTGCCTTCGAACAGAACTCACACGCCCCATAGTGTGAGGACAAGTCTGTTTCTTTGCATTTGCAGCATTTATGGCGGCCCTCTCCTGTTACATATGACTCTAACTCTAAGATGATTTGTTATGAAAATTTTAATTAAATATAATGATGGTACTAACCTTATCTTTTGGTTCTGACCACTGATTGACTAGATGACACCATTGTATTGCATCAACACCAGCTGGAATAGACTCCATAATTTCCTCGATAGGACGACAATCCCAATGCTCAGCTTTTAAATTAGTCTTATGGTTACACCACTTAACTCCAAGGGATTGAAGAATCCAGTGACTTATATGTCCAGGAAATGCAAACTTTGACTTCAATATAAACAAATATTTTCTTAATCATAACATAAACCTTAATATTGAAAATTTATTTAATAATTTACTTACCTCCACTTCAGCTAACATTTTTTTCTTAAAAGGCTCCAGACCCTTATTTCTCCAATATGGAAAGGATAAGGGTGCCAGTACAGGATCTCTTGCAATGACACCTAGATATGATCCTAATAGGAAAGACTCTGAAATATTTCTTGGCACATTATTCTCATTCACCTCTATATGAACACGTGTACCTGGCGGCATGTTTTGTATGTCAATGCATGTGGTGCGCCCCCTACGACGTACAGGCACACCTTTCTCATCTGTGCATAACACTTTTCATAAGAATAATTACACAGTTAGTTGTACTAATTCAAAGAAAAGATTAAAATCAAGCCTATGAGCAATATCCCATCATTTGGAGTCTGAATTTGCTCACAAGTAAAGTGACGTGGTGATTGTTGAGTGCCGCTGCACTCATTCTCCTCTTGACTTTGCTCACAAGTAGAATCTGGGTGAATTGGAGTAGAAGGGGTTTCAGATCCTCTACTAGACCCGCCTCTTGATAAAACCTTCTTAGCTCGCCTATATGTACTTCTTCTTGTCATTTCCTGAAAATGTAGTATAATATCAAAACTCACAAACTAAAACTTTATTCATAGAAGTTGGATATAATATAAAGTTTACTACATCCCTGCAGCTTTGCTTTCCTTTTATTGAGAAATGGGACAAAACCACATTGTTTGAGTCAGAAATAGAGAAATACAATTTTCCAAAAGCAGATTCACTGGACGTGTATGCAGAAAAAAATGGAAAATAGCTATCCAGCGTCTTCGAAACAAGTACAATTGATAAGCATTCTAAGAGAATCTTTAAATAATTAAAAATATTATGGACATAACAGAAAAACAAAAAAGATGAAGTTGTTTAATAAAGTTGTTGTCTAGCAAAGGAAAGATTAAAGACTATAAGCAAACTTGCTGTATGAAAATACTAGAAAACATTTGAATGTAGATTTGCATATAACAAAGCATGAAATATTAGAAAACATTAAACTATCCCAGCTTACATTTATTTACCACAAGAAATACTTGCATCATATACATCTCTAGGCCTCATACGAACAACAAAATTCCAATTCGTATTTTTTGGATCTTGAATGTAGTAGACTGGTTCAACTTGCGAAGAGAAAACAAATAGATCATCTTCTAATTTATCACTAGTGTAACCAAACTGATCTTGCTTTACACCGGTGCTAGTTGTGTTCACCCAATTGCATTTGAATAGCATCACTTTGAACTTTTCTGAATAATTTATCTCAATAATATCATTAATTTTCCCATAATAATTGAAGTTTCCAATTTCTGTGCTGTTAACAACACCCTAATTCTGAGTTTTCTTATTCTCATCTCTGGTTTTTATGTGAAAGGTATATCCATTAATAAAAAAACCTTTATATGTACGTGCAATTTTATTGGGCCCCTTGGCCAGGACCTTAATTTCTTCTGTTACTTCTGGACCACCATCACCCATAACCTAAACAAAATTATTAGCCTTTACACAAGTGTAAATATTAAATAAAAACATCAAGCTTAAATCTTACTGTTATTCTCAACCATTCATGAAATTTTTCATTAATAAGTTTCTCAACATCCCAAGTTTTAAGATGTGTGTGCGCGCGCCTCTTTCTTTTCTCACTATCTTTAAAATGTTCTCTTAGTGGTATAAGACTATCACAATGGCGTAGCACATATCTATGTGCTTGGGTTAATGATTTCTCATCTAGTACAAGTGAAGATACCTTCCCCAATGAAATACCACCACTAGAGAACATAAACACATCTTCCTTTTCATGTGATAATCTAGTTGTTCTAATATTTTGGCTATACCCATCCAAATATTTGGAACAAAATGAAATCCCTTCCTCAGCAATAAATCCCTCTACAGGCTTTATTTCCAACATAATTCTTTAATATCGAGAAGAATCTGCAAATGATATAAACTCTTAAAATATTTATCATATATGTGAGTAATAGAGATAATATGTTATATGTTACCTTTCAAATGGGTACATCCAGCGGTATTGAACAGGACCACCTAGTTTAACTTCATCTGCTAAGTGTACAAGAAGATGAACCATGATCGTGAAGAATGATGGAAGGAATGTTTTTTCCATCTTACATAAAGTCATAACGATATTATTCTGCAGCATCTCTAACATAGTGGGAAAGATAGCCTTTGCACAAATTACTTTTAGGAAATGTGAAATCTCCACCACAATGCACATGACTTCATCTGAAGGTGCACATGACCGAAGCGCAATTGGTAGAATGTCTTCTATTAGAATATGACAGTCATGAATTTTTAAGCCCATAATTTTACAATCAGCAACATTGACACACCTTGATATGTTTGATGCATAGCCTTTAGGGAATTTTAAATTCTTCAAAACTTCACAAAACAACACTTTGTCTTTCTTTGACATTGTGAAAGGAACTCTTGGTAATGAATAGCTACCATCCTCTAGAATATGTGGATGCAATTCATTTTTAATTCCAATATCAACCAAATTTTGTCTTGCTTGTAAGTTATCCTTTGATTTTTCCAAATCAAGCAAAGTTCCAATAAAATTGTCACAAATGTTCTTCTCAATATGCATAACATCCAAGTTATGTGGCAGTAAGTTATACTCCCAATAAGGTAGGTAAAAAAAATTGATTTTTTCTTCCATCCTTCAATTCCATGTACAACACGTCCTCTTTTTTGACCAGCTTTACTTAAGGATGCAATTGGAAATTCTATATCATGTAATTGTGATAGAACTTCAGTGTTAGTTCTCCTTCTAGGTTCTCTTCAAACTTCCTCAGTGTTATCAAAGTATTTTTTTTTGGAGGCGTAAAATATGATTATCTGGAAGCCAACAATGATGACCCATGTAAAAGAATTTCTTGCCTTTGTATAACCACAATGATTATGTATTTTGCACACATCAAGGACAAGCAAATCTTTCTTTAGTGCTCCACCCAGACAACATACCGTATGTTGGGAAATCATTAATGGTCCATAGTAATGTAGCTCGCATGCTGAAAATTTGTCCACTTGCTGCATCATAACATTGAACTCCATGCCATAATTCGCTTAACTCTTGAATCAAAGGTTGAAGGTAAATATCAATAGCATATCCTGGACTTCTCTCCCTAGGTATTATAGTAGATAGGATAAAAGAATCATGTTTCATCCCAACCCAAGGTGGCATATTATATGGAACTAGAAGTATAGGCCAAATACTATATGTACTACTCATAATCTTGAATAGATTAAACCCATCACTAGATAAACCAAGACAAATATTACGTGGGTCCAAAGCAAAGTCAGGGTATTGAGAGTCAAAAGATTTCCATGCTTTTCCATCAGCTGGATGTCATAGTAAACCATCTACATTTCTGTTTTTAGCATGCCAAATCATCTCTTCAGCCGATTTCTTTGTTTTAAAAAATCTTTGAAGTCTTGAAATTAAAGGAAAATATCTGACAATTTTAGCTGACTTCATATGAGTTTTTTTTCCTCTAGAATTTTTCTTTATTATAGTTGATCATCTTGACGTTCCACATATGTGACATATATTCTGATCAGATCTATCTTTCCAGAATAACATACAATCATTAGGACATGCATCTATCTTTGTATATCCAAGATCAAATGCTTTCATCATCTTCTTCACTTCGTACGTACTTTTAGGCAACAACACCCCTTCAGGAAAGGCATCAACCAATAACTCAAGTAGCATATCAAAGGATCTTGCCATCCAAGAATGCAAACACTTCAAACAAAACAACTTCAATATAAAAGAAAGCTTTGAGAAGGTTTTACATCCAGGGTACAACTCTGCTCCTACATCCTGCATTAAATTAGCAAATTTCTCATCATGATCATTTTCTTCATTGGTATTGAACTCATTTTGAACCATTGCTGGATTTTGAACTAGATCATTTGGACATAATATGCCTCTTAATAATCCATCCATATCATATATTCTTATATTCTCAGAAGGAGCTTCGCCTTCATTTAACTTTGGTGTGCCCCTAGATGCGTCATTCATTGCATATTCATCTATAATACAATGCTCTTCCCCATGTCGATTCCATACAACATATCCAAGAAAAAATCCTTTATAAATTAAATGGTCTTTCACATCTTCCATCGAAAGGAAGTACCTATTAATGCATGACTTGCATGGACATAAAATTTTCCTTGACAAATTCTTGCTTCAACTTGCAAACTCTATGAAATTGTTTACACCATTTACATAATCACGGCTCCACTTGGCTTTTGTAATCCAACTCTTATCCATATTAAGACTAAAATGAGTTTCCAAGTCACTGCTAAGAATAAAGAATCATTAGGTCAGTAAAAAATTAATTCATAAATCACTATAGTATCTAATTATTGTTGTCTTGAAGGAATTATAAATTTCAAATGGCATTAGCAAATTTCTCTGCTTATTGTTGTCTTTTAGTTCATTTGAAACCTTGAAAGAAGAGTGGAGCTTTGTTCGTGGTTCCAAAAAAAAAAATCCTTTTATCCTTATGTTCTAAAATTACTATTTTAGCACAAAAACAGTTCTAAATCCCTTAATAAATAATAATCCAATATGCCTAGCTATGTTACAGAAGTTTATAAAGCGTTTATATTTGATGAACTACTTTATGAATCCATAAAATCAACATATCTTTGTCATATTTTCTGATATCATATTAGATTGAAGAAGTTCACGTGATCGATCAATATGATCGATCACATCTTTTATATTCTTTTTAATATAAATAATAACAACTATATTGATATATGTTTGGATATCAAAATCCTTTTCTCTTTTTAAAACATCTATTAGTTATGGTTACTGCAACTTCACCAACCTCTAAGCTTTATTTAATGATTTTTTTTCGTGCTTCTTTATTAATGTTATGCCTTATTATTACAATAGATTGATACGCCATTGTCTATTTATTATATAAAAACAAATTAATATAATATCTTTAATTTCCTAAGATGCTTAACAATATTTTTTGTCTCTATCTGATCATGAGCAATCCCATTTTGTCTAGTCAGAAGGTTTGCCACATGTAGAATACGAACAAAAGTTTGAAATTTATGCATGGAATACTGCATTAGACGACCAACTTTAGCACTAATTACAATGTATTTTTCTTTTTTTTTTCTTGTGGAATGAGAAAGAAAATCTAATCATTAAGGCTGAATATCATGCATATGAGACGTTGAACATAGAAATAATATTTAAGATACCAATCCACTACTCAAACCAAGATCCAATTTCCATACAACTATAGAATGAAGCATGAAATCCTGTAAATCAGAATTATTAATGGATAAAAAGTAAACACTTGCATGTACAAACTCTAAAGTATAGAAAAGTGTCACTCTATGTGATCCAAAACACAATAATAAAACAAATTCAATTTGTTAATGGTCCAAACTGATTAATAACAATAGATGATATAATCATATTTTACAATCTAATGAAGATATTAACAATATATTAATTAAAAATAAGAGATTTTCTCTATGAGCAATTGACAATTCTTGTGAAATTGACTAAGTGGTAAATCTAGGCAAAACAAAAACTCACGGCAGATGATAGTAGGATTCGAGCACACCGGCAAAATGCAAAACCAAATCTCACGGTATAAGACTAAGGCCTATAAACCTGCTACCAAACTTAAAAGGCAAATAATAGCAGGATTTGAGCACATCTACAAAATGCAAAACGAAATCTGAGTGCAAATGATCCGGCCTAAATCCTGCTACCAAACAGCCCCTTAAATGTTAATCATTTTTCTGATTTTAGGGATTACACTAACAAGATAAGAAGAAGAATGACAAGAAAAGGGAGAAGATCGAAGAAGAATACAAAGGAAAAGAAGAAGATGATGATGAAGAATGGGAAGAGACTCACAGTGAAGAAAGGTCGGCCAGAGGTGCCTTTCGCATGAGGAGAATACTGATTGAGCAAAATGCGAGTGGGATGTGCGCAATGCTCCTCTTCGTCAAGACGCGCTCCGTCGTTTTGCTCCGCTGGAGTCGCACGCAGAAAAGAAGAGACGGATCAGGATTTTGTTCACGCGCGCAGAAATAGAATTAGGGCTTCATATTATTTACGGTGATTTAAACATGGCTCTACAACAACGGTTTTAACCGGTGCAAGAATTAGTTTTTAGCTGCGGTTCTATTACCGTTGCTACCAACTGATGCTAAAAAAATAACTTTTTAGTAGTGAAAGTGATCTGTTCGGTGGCGGTAAGCAAGTGTTTGGGTGGACAGGATTGTGTACCATCAAGCTAGCCAGAGAAAGTGTTGGCTGCAAAGAGTTTTTGATTGGCCGAATGCCAAGTTGGATAGTTGACAGCAAGAAGTTGGACATTGATGACGTTCCTGAGGTTAGAGAGAAGAAATTTGAGGGTGGGAGGTATAAGGATGTTGGTGATGGCCTGAATTTTGTGGGTGATCGCCTATGGAGTAGATGAAGCAGGAGCTGTCGAGTCCCCCATTCCGAATGAGAGTGAGAGCCGTTAGGTGAGTATCTCTGATACCATGAGAAGCCAATAGTGAGGATCCTTTCAGATCATCATCTAGCACGCAAAAATAGAGAATGCACAAGAGGAAGATGAGCTCGTTTAGATGAAAAGATAGTGTTTATTGTAGCATAAAAAGAGAATTAATACACATAAGTTGGTAAAATAGTAAATTTCTAAACTGCCCTAGATTGTTACATAAAGTGAAAAGGGAGAGATGTTGTGTCAGAGGTGAGGCATGGCTGGAATAGTTGTTGTTAGTTGGTGCTCAAAGGAAGTGGAGAGTGTTGGCTTCTTTTCAAAAAATAGATTGATCTTTTTTTCAATGAAAGACTATCTGTATGTACGCACTTTTGAATAGCATGAAAAACACCGCGAGCAGAAAAAATTTAAAAATTTGACCTCCACATTTGATATATGTAGTTGCTATATGAAATAGAGAAGGCAATTTAGTAATGATTTGAAATTAATAAAAAAACTATTCATATCTACTCAAGATACCTGAGCTTGTGTTACGATAAGTTTAGGATTAAATTATGAACAAAAAAAATTTTTGAACAAGGTAGAGAGCGAAAGTTTTCTCATCATTTACGTGAGGCAGGCTTGAAAATGAGGACTTCATTTTAAATTGAAAAAAATAATGTGATTAAATAGAATGATCGCAGAAGAAGAAGTTTTGTTTTGGTGGAAAATGGGACTTTCTTTTTCTTGTATATTTGGTGAGGGAATTTCCTCTTATATTTTACATTCTCCTTAAGAAGATTGCTCGAAGTTTGATGAGATCTTCCATATATTTATCTTTATATTCTTCTAACTTGTACTCCAGCAGATTTTGTTGGTGGAATTATGTGTGCTTTCTCACCCTATAGATATAAAATAAACTTGACTAAAAGTAGAAATTTTTTGGTGTTTTTATATCTTTCTGACAATTTTATTATTTTCAGATCATATTTGTCTGTTGCTAATTTTATCTCTTCTAGACTAAATTAAATTATTCTCTTTAATCAGGTCTCTAATTGAGATTTGAGTACTTTGTTCGAACAAATTGATATTAGAGTTTTTTTAATGGTGATATAAAAATTTTTTGCAATGTAGCTAATCTGGGTTGGACACATGACATGTGAGAAAGGTTCTATTCTATTTGCTTGATGTAGTTGCTTACCATTTATCTCTATTTGAAGCATCAATTGTTCAAACTTCACATAAATGATATGAAAAAAAAATTGAATGCCAACAGGAAATTACTATTCAATCTAGTAGATCTAAATGTGAAGGTTGAAGATGCAATATAGCTTTGATGTTGTTATGCCATCGAGATGGCTACAAAAATTACTTTTGGAACTAAATTTTTTTGAAATAATGGTCGAAGACAAAGACAAAGCTTTGATATGACATGCTCTTGCTTATAAGAACATTTTTAACACTTTTATATTAAAAGAAAACAAATTTTATGACAAAGGTGTTGCAGATCTCGGTTCAAGTATTATGATTTTGATGATAAGAAACATTATTATTTTTATTTACTATACTATCTCCTAAAAATTAAATTTTATTGCATATATGTTTTCTCTGTTGAATAATAACATTTCAGGTCCACAAGCTCACTCTCAAGCCAGCATAAGATTGGGTAGACTAGGAATGAGTCAAGCCTATAATTTTAATTTGAATGCTTGTTCTACATTTTCATGAGTAAATTGTAATATGGTGGATCTTGAAGCTAAGTAATTTTCCACATGCACTCTCAAGGGAGTGAGTAAAGAGAGAAAGAGAAAATTAATTTTTTTGACTAAATCATTCAAGTTGATTTTGGATCATCTGTTCAGCTCACAACCCTAATTAGAACATTTGGGTCATGTAAACCTAATTAAGCAAATCGTCTCGGATGATGCTCCCATCGTCTTAGAAGGTAAACTTAAATCACAAAACTAGCAGCCAAACTCATTTTGGCAAGATTTTAAAACTCTCAAATTTGTACTAATCGACAATCCTGATCGTCCTGGGCAATTTGTATCAATCATGCCTAAATTGATCAGGAGATTTTGAGAGTAATTAAGGTTAGATTGATCGATCATATCATCCGGGATGATCACAGAATCGTACTGGACAATTTGTAAGAAAAACTCTAGTTTTATCCTAAATCTCCTAGACGTCCTGAACTATCTACTAGACGACAATGTCTAATTTTGAACTAATCATACAGTACGATCTCAACATCATCCTGGATGATCAGTTATGATTCTATATCATTATGATTTATCTCCTGGATGTCATATACTATATGCTGGACAATAATGTCTGATTTTGAACTAATTATATAGGATTATATACATATTATCCTTGACAGGCAGAACAAACTTTGTGTTGTAATCATACAGGAAACCCAGATCGTCCCAGCTGTAAGTGCTGATTTAAATTAATTGTACAGGATGATAGAAAGATCATCAAGGATAATCTTTTATAGAAAGTTAAAAATTAGGGCATTTTTTAAAGGCCTTCTATTTAAGCTCTCTTATTTGGTGTGATAAATATCTTTTGCTATTGTCCTAACCTGAGAGAGCTTAAAGAAAAGGGAGAGCTTGAGAGAGAGAATCTTTTGAGGGGGAGTTTGTGTGGTGTTCACAAAGGTTGCTCCAAGCAATGATTTAAGTCATCTTCTCCAATCATTGTCCTTGTTTACTTGGTTGATCTAGGGAGTTCTTCATCAGCACTAAATCAAGGTTTTCTGCTTGCTTTAGAAGGAAGCAAAAGGAGTTGGGGTTCTATGCCTACTTCAGGAGGAATCAAAAGGAGTCTAAGTTCTCTGCCTCATTAGGGACAGTGATATGATTTTTGTAAGGGCTTCTCCACCTTGATGTGGGAGTAAAAGGAGAGATATTATAGTTTTAGTGCAATACCTAGAAGGGAGGCTCCGAGGAGTGGATGTAGGTCAAGTGGACCGAACCACTAAAAAAATCTAATGTGTTCTTTCTATTTTTATTCATGCACTTAATTTATGCATTATTTACTCTTGATTATATGTGGGATTGAAATATCATAATTCTATAAAAACCACATTATTTTTTTAATTTACTATGCTATCTCTAATAATTAAAGTTCATTACATATCTATTTTCTTTGTTGAATATAAATATTTCAGGTCCATAAGCTCACTCTCAAGCCAACTCAATATCTGGTAGAGTAGGACTGAGTCAACTCTAAAATTTTAATTTAAATTCATTTTCTACCTTTTCTTGAGTCAATTGCATTATGTTGGATCATGTAGCTAAATAACCTTGCACACACACACTCAAGGGAGTGAGTAAAGGGAGATTGAGAAAATTAATTTTTCTAACCAAATTATATAAGATTATTTTGGATTGTCCTGAATGATCTGTTTAGCTCATAATCCTAATTAGTGTATCAGGGTCATGCAAACCTGATTAAGAAAATTTTCCTAGATGATACTCCCATTGTCCTATTCTATTTCAGGTTTATCCTGTTGTGGGGTTGTTGGGCTATTTTTGGTTGTTTGGTGTAGTTTATGGGGACTTTCCTATTATCTGAGTACTTTGCAAATGGTTGTTGATTTGGGGCCCTATTGCAGGTTAGTTGTTGGTATTGGCTTGGGGCCCTTTTATAGGTTTTGCTAGTGGCTTATGTGCATTTTGACTTCTTTGTTGCGTTAGCCTTGTTTCTTTGTCTTGGAGTTTTTCTGTTACTATGTTGGAGGCTCCTTTTTCTCTCTCAATGAACTTGGTTTGTTATAGTTCAAGGTTGATTGATTAGGTTTGGTTGAATGGGGTTAAAGGTAGGATTGATTGGCATTTAGTTTACCCAAGTGATGAATGTTGGTTTCAATTTATCATGAACTCTATCAATTTGTAAGTACCCTTGTTTAGGTTTTATGTGGTGGAATGGTTTGGAGTTCTTTTATTGGCATCTATGGATTACTCGTATACTTTTAGTTCCTGCTTATATTTCTTATGCATTGCAGTGGTTTTTTGCTCGAAAGCTTAATATTTGTAATATCTCTCCTTATTATTCTGCTTTTAATTTATTCATTTCCCATTTATATTTCTGTGTTATTTTATGCTTTAGTTTTTTTTTTACAACCTTCTTGATTCTAAGGTGGATTTGCTTATAGGTTGTGGTCAAGATTTTTTGTAGAAAGATTGTGCTTCATGTTCTTATCAGTATCATTATTTTTTGGATGCATGTTTATAGCATCACTAGCATGTTACTAGGTCATTTTTTTTTTTGGCTTAGTAGGGACTATCGGCTTGTAGGTTTTTTTTTAATTTTTTAAAGTAGCTCATTTAAGCATTATAGAGATAAAGGTCCCCCTTAAGGACCTTCTAACTACTTTTTTTATTTAATGCCTAGGCACCTTTATGGATTTTAACCAAAAAAAAAAAAAAATCAATACTCCCAATATCTTGGATGGTAGCTTAAATCACAAAAACCAATTGCCAAACTCTTTTAGGCAAGTTTTTAAAACTCTCAAATTTGCAATGATCTTACAGGGTGATCCTTATCGTCTTGGATGTTTCATACTAATCATGCCTAAATTTATCAATATATTAGGAGAGTAAGTAAGGTTAGATTGATCGATCATATCATCCGGGATAATCGCAGAATCATATTAGATGATCCGTAAGAAAAACCTTATTTTTCTCCTAAATCTCCTTGATGTCCAAAACTATCTGCTTGACGATAATGTCTGATTTTGAACTAATCATATAGGATGATCTTGATGTCGTCCTGGATGATCAGTTATATTTCTACATCATTTTGATTTATGTCATGGATGTCCCGAACTATCTGCTAGATGATAATGTTTGATTTTGAACTAATCAAACAGGATGATGCCCACATTGTCGTGAATGAGGAGAACAAATGTTGTGTTTTAATCATACAGGAAACCCATATCATCTTGGCTGGAAGGCTAATTTAAACTAATCGTACAAGATGATTGACACAAGATGATTGATAGATCATCCAGGATGATCTTTGACAATAAGTTGAAAATTAAAGTGTTTTTAAGGCCTTTTATTTTAGCTCTCTTATTTGTTGATGATAAATATCTGTTGATGTTGTCCTGACCTGAGAGAGCTAAGAGAAGGAGAAGGAGAGCATGGGAGAGAGAGAGAGTGAATCTTGTGAGGGAGAGTTTGTGAAGTGTTTACAAAAGGTTACTCCAAGCAAGGATTCAAGTAGTCTTCTCTAATCATCGTCCTTGGCTCCTTAGTGGATCTAGGGAGGTCTTCATCAATACTAGATTAATGTTCTCTACCAACTTTAAGAGGAAGCAAAAGGAGTTAGGGTTTTTTCCTACTTTAGGAGGAAGAAAAAGGAGTCTAGGTTCTCTGCCTCACCGAGGTCAGTGAAATGATTTTGTAAGGGCTTCTCCGTCTTAGTATGGGAGTAAAAGGAGAGATACTATAGTTTTAATGCTATACTTGTATGAGAGGCTCCAGGGAGTGGATATAGGTCAGCTTGTTTTAACCACTATAAAAATTTGGTGTGTTCTTTTTATTTTTATTCTTGCAATTAATTTTTGCATTATTTACTCTTGATTATACATGTGATTGAAATATCATAATTCTCTTTATGTGAAATTGTTTTGCTTATGCCTTGGGATAAAAGTAGTTTGTTTTAAAATATTAAAAATCTCAAAAAGACTTTCCTTAATGTTTAAGTTAAATTTTTAAAACACAAATTCACCCTCGCTCTAGTTTAGCCTTAGGCTAATTCATATTGGCTTAATAACAATAACAAACTTTCAAGTGATATTAGAGCCCCTTTAACTATTAGTTGTTTTAATATTATTGTTCAGTTTTTCTGATGTTCTCTTTTTTTTTTTCTTCCTAGTGTTTTCTAGTTCCTCCTTTTTGTGATGACAAAAGGGGGAGTAGGTATGTTTGTAAAAGCTTATGTGCATGTAAAAGTTATTTTTATGTAGTGCTTATTGTTGTGTTCATATTTAGTTGTTTTGTTTATGTAATTTTTTTCCTCTACTTAAAAAAAAAAAAGTTTTATTTTATCACCTCCCCTATTTTTCAAAGAATAATCTTAATAAGGGAGAGTTTAGGGAATAACAAAACACCTTCGAGATCTTTTAACAAAAATTTTTGCCATCAACAAAAAGGGGAGATTGTTGCAGATCTGGGCTCAAGTCTTATGATTTCGAAAGATAATAAAAATTATTATTTTTATTTATTATGCTATATCCTAATAATTAAATCTCATTGTATATCTATTTTCTCTATGTTGAATACTAACACTTCAGGTCCACAAGCTCACTATTAGGCTAACTCAAGATCTGGTAAACTAGGACTGATTCAAATCTATAATTTTAATTTAAAAACATGTTCTACCTTTTTTTGAGTCAATTATAATATGGTTGATTCTCAAGTGAAGTAACCTTGTATAGACACACTCAAGAGAATGAGTAAAGGGAGATAGAGAAAATTAAATTTTTTTTATCAAATCATACAAGATGATTTTTGATCATCCTGAATGATCTGTTCAGCTCACAACCTTAATTAGGGCATATGGGTCATATAAACTTGATTAAGAAAATTATTCTGGATGATACTCGCATCATCCTAGACGATAAGCTTAAATCACAAAAAACTAGATGCCAAACTCATTTAAGCAAGATTTTAAAACTCTCAAATTTTTACTAATCATACGAGATAATCCTCGTTATTTTGGATGATTTATTCCAATCATGTCTAAAATTATCAAATGTTTAAGAGAGTAATTAAGGTTTGAAAGATCGATCATATAATCCGGGGTGATCGCAGAATCATACTGAATGATCTGTAAGAAAAGCCTTAGTTTTCTCCTAAATCTTATGGATGTCCAAACTATGTTTTGGAATATAATGTCTGATTTTAAAAAAATCATTCAAGATGATCTCAACATCATCCTGGATGATTAATTATTTTTATACATCATCGCAATTTATCTCATTGACATCCCAAACTATTTGCTGGACGATAATGTGTGATTTTGAACTAAATGTACTGAACGATGTCTACATCGTCTTGGACAAGCATAACAAACATTATATTCTAATTATACAGGAAGCTCATATCGTCTAGTTTGGAAGGGCTGATTTAAACTAATCATGCAGGGCCAATCTTTGATCGAAAGTTAAAAATTAGGGCTTTTTTAAGGCCTTCTATTTAAGCTCCCTTATTTGGCGATGATAAATATCTTTTGATGTTGTCCTGATAAGAGAGAGCTTAGAGAAGGAGAAGGATAGCTTGTGGGGGGGGGGGGAGAGAGAGAGAGAGAGAGAGAGAGAGAGAGAGAGAGAGAGAGAGAGAGAGAGAGAGAGAGAGAGAGAGAGAGAGAGAGAGAGAGAGAATTATATGAGGGGGAGTTTATGAGGTGTTCACAAAGGTGCTCCAAGAAAGGATTCAAGCCTTCTTCCCCAATCATCATCATATCCTTGGCTCCTTGGTGGCTCTAGGGAGCTCTTCATTAGCACTAGATCAAAGTTCTCTGATTGCTTCAGGAAGACACAAAAGGAGTTGGGGTTCTGTGCCTACTTTAGGAGAAATCAAAAGGAGTCTAGGTTCTCTGCCTCACTGGGATAGATAAAAAGATTTTGTAAGGGTTTCTCGGCCTTACTGTAGGAGCAAAAGGAGAGACATTATAGTTTTAGTACAATACCTGAAGGGGAGGCTCTAGGGAGTGGATGTAGGTCAAGTTGACTGTACCACTATAAAAATTTGGTGTGTTCTTTTTATGTTTTATCGTGCACTTAATTTCTGCATTATTTACTCTTGATTATGTGTGTGATTGAAATATCATAATTCTATTTCTATTAAATTATTTTGCTTCTACCTTGAGATAAAAGTAGTTTATTTTAAAATATAAAAAATCTCAAAAAGACTTTCCTTGTTGTTTATGTTAATTTTTTTAAAACACAAATGCACCCCCTCCCTCTTTGGTTAGTCTCAGGCTAGTTCATAAGGACTTAATAACACTAATAAACTTTTAAAAGATGCAAGAAGAAAGATAACAATGGGGCTCATTTTTTAAGATTGGTCAAATAATTGAAAAAAGCATGTAATGAAGAAAAGAGACATTACAATCAAAGTTCAAAAAAAAAATAAATAAAAAATAAAGATAGTGCTAGAAGACATCATAAAAAAGTTATATTGATCAAGTACGATTCTCGAGATAATTTTGAATTGGAAACTTTTGAAATTAAATCTGGAACTATTCAAACTCAAATTTTTGCAAACTTGTAGTGAAACTGAATGTCTCGAAAAGATGAACCTGACGATAATGAATTCAACCCAATATGAGTCCAAACGGGTCCAAATCGAGGACCTGAAGCACATTTAGAATGTTCAAATAAAAAATTTGTTGAAAAATAATTTCTAAAAGTCGCATGCTTGTAGTTTATTGAAGCAACATGAGAAGACTTGGGGATGAGGGCTATACCAGTAGCTTTGACTCTTCTAGGCATATATCCTTTTTCAAAAAAGGATGAGACTGCTTTGCATAAAGGGACCCAGAATATTCCAGCCAGTCTTATAAAAATAAAATTAAACTCATCCGGCCCAGGGGAGGATGTAGAGGCCCTCGAAAAAACTTCCTTTTTAATTTTAGTCACAGAAATTGGGTTGGTTAGCATTGAGGATAAGTTGTTAGAGATAGTAGCTCCAACAGGAAAATCCAACATATTAGGTAGAGAGAGAATTGGAAGGGTTATAAATCTTTTAGAAGTTCTGGATTATGACACTACTAGAATTATATTGGCAATATGTATTCCATTCAATAGCAGCTATATTCAAAGAGCCATTAAAATTCTTCCTTGTCTGAATTTTTGCATACAAGAATTTAAGATCATCTTCCCCAGGATTTAACCATTTGGACTTGGCCCTTTGCATGATTCAAGAGGAAAGAGAGAAAGTGTGTTCAACAATCTCACCATTGAGGCTTTTAAGGTTAGAGTTAAGTTGAGGATTGGTAGGATCAGATTCAAACATCCCAATGCATAAATTTTGTTTCTCCTGAAGAGCTTGTAAGTTAGTTTCTAAAGCAGTGAAAGAAGACCATTCATTGCATTTAATAAGATTTTTCACCTTGGCTTGCTTCTGACAAAAATAAATAAAGGGATTACCCATGCAAGGGTCCATAAAAGCATTGAGAAGAATGTCTCAGTAACCATCACGATGGGTCCAAAAGTTTTTGAATTTAAAACATTTGATTTTAGCTTGAGGGATGCCATCCATAATAATGAGGGGAGAATGATCTGAACAAATGGGATCTCCAACCAAATAGAGAGAACTGGGATGCTTTGAAAGCTAATCATCATTGACTAAAACTCTATCCAACTTGATGTGTATAAGGTTTTTCGTTTGTTGGTTAAACCAAGTATAGAAATGACCAGTTGAAGCAAGATCCTTAAGCTGAGTGTCAAAAATAAGGGAGTTAAGTTCACCCATTCTATTATAATGTAATAAGGAGCCGCCAGATTTTTCATTGTGAAATCTACAACAGTTGAAGTCAACCAATACGACCCAAGGTTGAGGAGAAAGAGGTGCAACTTGCCTAATCTACTTAATAATAGATAGAAGAGCGCTCCTTAGTAGAGTTGGATGCATAGATAACCGATAAGAAGAAGGTGGTCGAAGACCTAAAATTGACCAAACCGCAGATCATTTGAGATGAACTTAAAGTGGGGTTGAATTGCATATTCTTGGACGATCATTTAATTCAAATTATACCTTAAGTAGAGTGTTGAAAGTTATTATAGCTATCATCAGCTTCAAAAATAGAATGAGAAGATAAAAACCATGGATCAACCAAAGCTTCCACATGGATCCTATTTTCTAAAAGGCAAATCATATCCTGATTGTGTTTTTTGACAATTTGGTTGAAAGTAAAAAACTTTCCTAGGGTTATTGAAACCCCTAATATTCCAAGATGCAATGTTTGGCAAGATCATTGAGATTTGGTAGTAGGTGGTGGGATTTTTCTCGGGTGCTTTGTATTGGAGCTTTTCTGTTAGGATGAAGTGCTTGGAATTTTGTTGGGCTTATCTAGAATGCCTTTAGGCAATGAGGGGATTTCACTGTTATATCCCATAATTATATTTTCATTTTGCGCATCTGCTAGAGCATCAAAGTTATTTGGGGAGATTATGTGATCGGGTGCAACATCTGAAGGAGGCGGCATGATGGATGACACTATGTTTTCTTATGTAGGAAAGTTAAGGTTGGGAATCGTTACTACCATATAAGGATGTTGGGGGATAACAATAGAGTGCTGGGAATTGGTAGTGCTAATAGGTCGGGTATCAAGATTGTCTAACCCTTTTTCAAGTTGAGAAAGTGGAGGCTGAGAAGGCTGTGATGAAGTTTGCTGAGAATGAGACAGAGAAGTCAGGATCTGAGGAGGCTGTAACTATGGAGATTTCGGAGGATGAGGGTGTTGTCATTATGTACTGGACAAATACGGTTGTGACTTAGGTGGCTGAGATTGAAAATGTTTCGGTGATTGAGGTGGCTGAGGTGTCAGAGGTGGCTGTAGATTTTGCATTCTCGGTTGCGGGGCATGACTTTTACTGATAGCTCGAGACTGAGATACTATAGCATCCCTGGAAGGTCTTTTACCTCTGTTTTGGGTTTGAACATGACGATCAGCGGTATGTTCTAAGGCTGAGTGAGAAGGACATTTTTTGGATAAATGCATTAAGGACCCGCAAAAATCAAGTGACATTGGCCGCCATTCATATTGGATTTTCAGCCTCATGATTTCATCTTTGATTGAGATAGGGATATAGTCGGGATAGACATTTTTATTGTTAACTTGCACACAAACCCTAGCATATTTGAGACGACTTTTTTGGGCAATAAGAACATCAACGGCAAGCGCAATGCCAACCTTGCTCGCAATCAGCGAAATACCTTCCGATGTCCAGTAGCACAGGGGAGGGTCCATGATCTTAAACCAGATAAGGACAGAGGAGAAGTTTTCTTTTTGAGGCCTAAATTTAGGGGACCATTTTTGCAAGATGAATGACTTGGCCAGAAAAAATAAAACCCCAGCCATCCAAGCCATTTTGTAGTCCACAGGAGAGGTGAACTTATTGAGAAAGAAACCATCACTCATGTTAAAAAATTGAATATTTCCTTGCAATTTCTATGTTTTCCTAATGGCAGTAAGAAGCCTCTCGTAGTAAGGATACCTTCCTACCGAATAACCAACCAGCGATAACGTCCATTTGTCAGCAGTAGTATCAGTTTTTGCTTTGGGAAAAACTATGACCACATTTTGATGTGTAGGAAGGAGAGGTAGATCCTTAGAAGAAAAGCATGAAGGATTGGCGAAATGTGACCAATCCAGTGGTGGGTTAGAGGATGAAGCGGTTAGCAGAGAAAAGTGGTAACGGAGGACAGTTTTGGATGTTGAGAGGAGTGCCCATAGAGGGGGAGAGCCCCTAAGGGCAAGAAGGAGGAGGAAGCAAGGCGGAATTGGAGGAAAAGAGGGCGGCTAGGGCGAAAGCCAAACATAGCAAAGCTCCATCAGCTAGACCTTGTGGTAACCCCTCTATCTTCTCTACTCTCAAAAATAAAGCTAGTAGGATCAGATTCTAACATCCCAATGCATAAATTTTGTTTCTCCTAAAGAGCTTGTAAGGTAGTTTCTAAAGAAGTGAAAAAAAAAAAAACGATTTCCTTGCATTTAATAAGATTTTTCATCTTGGCAAGCTTGTGACAAAAATCAGTTAGGGGCTTACCCATGCAAGGGTCCAAAAAAATATTGAGAAGAATGTCTTAGTAACCATCACGATGGGTCCAAAAGTTTTTGAATTGAAAACGCTTGAGTTTTTGTATAAGATGTGTTTTTAATTGGCTTAAAAAAACTTTTAAGCCAAAAACTCCATCTGCCGTGTCGCTGTAGCTGTCTCTCCAATTTACATCCCGCCGTCACGCCTGCGGAGCTCCGCCGCTTCGATTACTGGCGAGGCTTTCTATGAAGAAAACGGCAAAAGTATCTCCTTTCCGGCTCACCTCTCTACTCCGCCTCGAGAAAAACCCTACCCTGTCTCTTCAGCTCTTCCGTCACCCAAACCCTGTATCGAATCCCCTGCCTTCGCCCAAGCCCTTCCGGTACAGCGCTCAATCCTATGATATCATCATCTGCAGGCTTGCCCAATCGCGGATGTTCACCGAGATGGAGCAAATTCTCGATCAAATGGCGAACCAGACCCGCTTCACTCCAAAAGAAGCCATCTTTTGCAGGATCATCTCTTCCTACGGCCGCGCCCACATGCCGGACGCTGCCCTCCGTACTTTCCACCGAATCCCCTCCTTGCTCGGCCACCGGACGATCCGCTCCTTCAACACCCTTCTCGACGTGCTACTCCGCCATGGCGAGATCAGTAAGCTCCAACAACTTTGTCATGACCTCAAAGCTGCAGAATTTTCTCCAGACGCTTGTACCTACAACATTCTCATCCGCGATCGCGCTGCCTCCGGTTCAATCCACGGCGCGTGCGAACTATTCGACGAAATGAGGGAGAACGGCATTAGACCAACCGTCGCTACTTTCGGGACGTTAATATCTGCTCTTACCTCGGCTTCGCTGCTAGCCGAGGCCTTCCGTCTCAAAGAAGTGATGTTTCAGCGATACAACATAAAGCCGAATGCACACATATACACATCGCTGGTGAAGGCGCTCTGCAAGGACAATCAACTTGACCGCGCTATTAGATTGAAAGATGAGATGGCCTCAGACCCGGAGATAGGGCTTGATGGAGCAATTTATACGACTTTGATACGCGCACTCTTCAGAGCTGGGAGGAAAGGTGAGGTGGTAAGTGTTTTGGAAGAGATGAAGCAGAAGGGGGTGAAGGCCGATACGGCGACTTACAATGCTGTAGTCGCGGGGTTCTGTGAGGAAGAAGACTTTATCGCATCTTTCGAAGCATTAAGGGAGATGAAGCGCAGGGGCTGCCAGCCGAATTTGGTTAGCTATAACAGCATTGTGGTGGGGATGTGCAGGGCGGGGCGGTGGAGGGATGCGCGCGACTTGTTCGACGATATGCCGAGGCGGGGATGCCGGCCCGACGTGGTGACCTACCGGGCACTTGTCGATGGATTTTGTGCGGCGGGGCAGAGCCGAGAGGTAGAGCTGCTGGTGGAGGAGATGGCGTTCAACGGTTACTATCCAGCCGCGATGAGTTTTAGGAAGCTGGTCGAAGGTATTTTGGAGAAGGGATGTTTCAGGGTGCGGGAGTTGGTTGATTTGCTGATTTGCGACGATTAGGAGTGATTAATTGATTGATTTTGAAATAAAAGTAATTTTTTTTTCATAATCAGTTTGTAAGTAGATTTTCTATGTAAAAATATAGACGAAGTTCTAGGTTTCGTATGGTTATTACTGACGTAGTGAAGTGAGAAGGGAATGAAGTATAAAACAACAGTAATATCATCAAGCATTTATCCCACAACTTGAGACTGGCTATATGAATTCATTTTCTCAATTATGTTCAATTAAAAGTTTAAATTTTATTTAAATCTAAAAAAAGAAGTAATTTATAATACCTTATAACAAAGTCTTTTTTAGGATTATTTCTACTTTTCTTAACAAAACCATGGTCTAATTCATCTATTATCCTAACCGGGTTATCGGAAAGCCAACATTTTATGTGATCAAACTGGCAACTCTCTCTAATCTTATCTATCATTGGAGTTACTCAACCTTTTAACATATATAGTTGTTATGTATTCTATTTGTCATGTAAAACCTCTTATCCACACGAGCATCCTCAAAGCTGCAACACTTAGTTTTATGATTTTGTTTTAATAGTAAACAGTATGTGCAAAGCATTGCAAGTCTCAACGCCATAACACCATCTTATAGAGTAATGCCCCATGTTCAAAGGGATTTTTTAATGGTAAACATTATGTGTGCTATATATCCTTGATAACTTCAATAAAAATCTTATTAACTCTTTAATTTTCTAGAACTTTAGCACACTTCTCCAAAAACTTTATTATATGTTTTCTCTAAATCAATAATTGTCATATGTTGATCCTCCTTACTCTTTCTATACTTTTGCGTCAAATCTCTCAAATAATGTATAGCTTCCATGTAGTACACATACCCAACATGAATCAAAATTAAATTTGAGAAACATTAGTATCACGTTGTAAGCTATGTTCAATTACTCTCTCTCATAAATTTAATGTATGACACATTAACATAATTGCTCTATAATTCACACACTCTTGTGCATCACCTTTATTTTTAAAACTAAGAACCAATGGTCTCCTTTTTCACTCATAAGACATCATTTTTCTCTTCAAAATAACATTAAAAAGTTTAGTAAGCTTTGAAATTCTTTCATATGTTGAGAATTTTCACACGTCTATTGAATATCATCAGGTTCAACTATTTTTTTCACACTTCATTTCTTTAAAGCTTTTTATCTTTAGGTTTACTAATAGGGCAACAACAACAATATCATGTCTTTATCCAACTACGTAAGGTCGGCTACATAAAACCATTTTCTTCATTGATTTGTATGGATAGTTAAAATCTCAATTTAATCGAATAAGAAAATATCATTTCTTATACTTTCTAATCAAGTCTTTTTAGGTCTAATTTCACCTTTCATAATATAGGCTATATCCAATATATCCCCTAACTAGGTCTTCGGAAGGCCAACAATTTATATGATCAAACAATCTATGTTGACACTCTTTTATCTTATTTAGCACTAGAGCTACTCCAACCATTTCACATATATACTTTTTTCGCATTCTATCCCTAAGAGTAAAACCACTGATTCACCTAAGCATACTCATCTCTACAACCCTTAACTTAATTTTCTACTTCACTTTCTATTTAGGATTGTGAGAACCTTAAAGTTAATCGTATTTTTACAATTTTCATTGAAAATTTTATCGAAATATCTTATCTACCTATCAAAGTATGAAATGAAAATAAAATGTGATCATTTTAATTATGTGATTATACTCTCTCTTATGTTTCCTTTAAATGAGCTTTAAGAATTTTGTAAAGTGGTGTAACTTTACTTATTTGATAGATCACAAAAGAATATATAAATCTCAAAATATAGATGGAGAACATTTAATACAAATCATTCAATTTCTCTTCATTAATTTTTTCCCTTCTAAGTATAATGATGTCACGACCCAACTCGACCGGAACGAATCCCATCGCTTCGAGTCGTGACAGATGAATCTAGGATCTAGCTTTGAAATTTAGTTTCAGACTTTCTTCCAATAATCGGACATACAAAAAACACAGTGCAACTATAAACATCCAAATATACGGACAAAATCATCCAATATTTTCTTCTTTCTCATTCCTCAAAATAATCATGTACATTACAGTGCATGGCTATAAACAGAAAGAACATAACAGAAGAATAGAATAGTCATGACCGTACAAAAATCAAAAGTACAAAAATACCTAATCTCAGATCAGACACAGAACGGCTAGTCCAACACCTCATTCCCTTTCCCAGAACCTAAAAACCACGTAGATAACAAGTATGAGCAACAGCTCACCAATACTACACTAGCCAATCAAAATCTCCAAAAACTCACAACAAAATCATCAGAATAGTTTATTCAAGTAACCGTACAAAATTCAGATAATCGTACAGAAACTCATAAAATCAGACAGAACATAGATATGCGTACAAAATAGATAATCAAATAGAAATCAAATAACTGATACAGAAGAAATGAATTCATTTCATATGTCAGAATTAGTCAAATCAGATTTCAAATGAGAGTTCATATCGTATTTCAAATCACATATCACAGAAACGTACAAATCACAAAGCACATTGTCAAAGCAGATAAGATCACATATAACATATCACTGACCCATACAGAATCTCAATGGATTCTGGCCCCTTATGCCTCCCCTTCCCTGACACAGACAAAATCTCAAAGGATTCTTGCCCCTTATGCCTCCCTAGCTTGTGCTTACACTACCAGAGTATATATCAGATATACATAATTATCAGATTAGAATTTATTTTCAGATTCCCGGACCCTGACAGAATCTCAAAGGATTCTAGCCCCTTATGCCTCCCTTTCCTGACACATACAGAATCTCAAAGGATTCCAGCCTCTTATAACTCCCTTCTGATATCATTCAAACACATCAAATCATCAAATTCAGAAAAATTGGATTACATTAGAAAAATCGTCAGCGACATAACGCTAGTCCATATAAATCTCAACAGATCAAATCAAAGTTTCAGAAAATTACCAAATTATCACAGATAGTGTAAAACATCATTTTAAGACTTTCATTGTACTGAAGCAATATTTTCCAACATCTAGATAATTTATCTATTCGATAAAAACTCCGCAGAATTCTAACTTCCCGGTGAAAATCTTCCAGAAAATACTCAAAACATGCAAAATCATCATTTCTAAAACATACCAAAAGTTACGCGGTAAAAGTTTTACCGGTACAAAATTATACTAGGATTTTGCTAACAAAAAACGAATTTGAAACAGAAAATACGTCAAAAATTACATTTATGAAATTTGAGAAAGGTATAATGTGCCTTACCTCGAGTCGATCAACTTTCCCAACTAAGGTGACGAACGAAAACGGACCAAAGTAGCCCAAAATATGCTTTTTCTTCCTCTTTAATTCTCTTTCCTGCCCTTTCGCTTTCTTCAAAAATGACACTATTTGGATATTTATCAAACAAGATCGTCCAGGACGATGTCCCGATCGTCCCGGGATGATCTCCTCTGGACTAAAATCGTCTAGACAAAAATTAATTCCAATTTCTTTTGTTCCTGGACGATGCTCTCGGAAAAAATTTTGTCCCGACGAATTCAGGTTTGTACAGACGAACTTGTTATTTTTCTCAGTTCGTACATGTTCGTACAGATGAACCATACAGATTTTCAAAATTTCTTCAGTTCGTACAGGCAGTTATTACGTACTAACAACACAAAAATATTTTTTTTCTTTCAAAAAGAACTTGAAATTTGAGGGTTTCACAATCTACCCACTTTAAGAAAAATGTCATCCTCGACATTCCCAAAGCAAAAGTGAGTCAGAACAGACTGGGATACAGTTGTCTCATGTCTGATTCCTTCTCCCAAGTAGCCTCTCTGGCTGTTCTGAACTTCCACTGAACCTTAAACCATAGGAAACTATTTACTTCTCAGCTTCTGCACATCATAAGCCAGAATTCTTTCAGGTTCTTCTTTATATTGTAGATTTGCCTGAACGTCAATATCATTAGCAGAAAGTTTCTTTTTAGAGTCAGATATCCACTTTCTCAAAGAGTATACATGAAACACATTGTGTATATCAGACATCTGATCAGGTAACAACAACCTGTAAGCAGAATTACCAACCCTTTCAATGACCTCAAAAGGTCTAACATACCTTGGACTGAGTTTGCTTACTCTTCCAAATCTGCTAACACCTTTCATAGGACTGAATTTTATATAATCAAAGTCACCAATCTTAAATTCAACCAGTCTATGTTTTTTATTTTAATACTTCTACTACCTGTCCTGTGCAGATTTCAACCTTCCTTTAATCAAATTGATCTTTGTCACAGTATCATCCACAGAAGTTGAACCCATTACTTGTCTATCTCCCACCTCAGTCAAAGTCAAAGAAGTTCTACACTTTCTGCCATACAGAGCTTCGTAGGATGCCATACCAATACTGGCTGATAATTGTTATTATACGCAAATTCTATCAGTGGGATATGATCTTCCCAACTGCCACAAAAATCCAAAACACATAATCTCAGAAGATCTTTCAGCACCTGAATAGTCCTCTCAGACTGTCCATCAGTCTGTGGATGAAAAGCCGTACTAAAATGCAACTTCGTACCCAATCCTTATTGAATACCTCTCCAAAGTCTGGAAGTAAACCATCCATCCCGATCAGATACAATCATTTTCGGTACACCGTGCAATCTGACAATTTCTTTAACATAAATCTGAGATAACTTATCCATCGGGTCCGTCTGTCTGATCAGAAGAAAATGTGTAGACTTCGTCAATTGATCGACAATCACCCAAATAGTATCATGTCCTTGCCTCGATATGGGAAAACCCATAGTAAAATCCATCGTCACCTCTTCCCACTTCCACTCAGGGATAGGCAACGACTGCAAAAGATCTCCTGGTCGCCGATGTTCTGCCTTCATTAACTAACAGGCTTCACATTTCGAAACAAATTCCACTATGTCCTTTTTCATTCCATGCCACCAAAATAAGCTTTTCATATCTTCATACATCTTACCACTTCCTGGATGAATGGTATAGCCCGAATAATTAGATTCATGCAAAATCTCTTTCCTCAGATCTCCACACATAGGAATCCACAGCCTATTCTTATAGAAAATAATACCAGAATCAGAAATTCATATTTCAGATTTCTTACCAGATTCTATCTGTTCAATCAACTTCAAATATTTAGCATCTGACTTCTGAGCTTCATAAATCTTTTCCTCCAAAGAGGGCTGAATACTCATCTGAGTCACAATACCAGGATTCAAAATAGTAGAGGAAATCACCTCCAGTTGCAATCTTTCCATATCTCGTATCAGATACTCATTAAAAGTGAGCTGAATACATGATAATCCAGAGGAGTTTCTACTCAAGGCATCTGTGACCACATTAGCCTTACCAGGCTGATACTAAATAGTCAGATCATAGTCCTTGATCAACTTAAGCCATTTTCTTTGCCTCAAATTCATATCCTTCTGAGTAAAGATATACTTCAAACTCTTATGATCTGTGATTATCTCACACCTGACGCCATACAAGTAATGTCGTCAAATCTTCAAAGCAAATACAACAGCAACCAATTTCAAATCATGCATCGGGTAATTCTTTTCATGTGGTTTTAATTATCTAGAAGCATAGGCTATTACCTGACCATGCTGCATCAAGACACTTCCCAAACCTTTAAGTGAAGCATCACTGAATACTTGAAATCCTTTCGTACCAGATGGAAGTGCTAACACTGGAGCAGAAGTCAAACAATTCTTCAATCTCTAAAAACTAGCTTCACACTTTGGTATCCAAACAAAAGCTACTGACTTTTGAGTCAGTCTCATCAAAGGTGCAGAAATCTTAGAGAATCCCTTTACAAATTTTCGATAATATCCAGCCATGCCCAAGAAACTTTGTATCTCAAACACCGTAGTAGGCCTTGGTCAATTAACAATTGCCTGAATTTTCTGGGGATCAATAGAAATACCTTCACCGCTCACCACATGTCCCAGAAAAGAAATGCTCTTCAGCCAGAATTCACATTTGGTGAATTTTGCATACAACTGATGTTGCCTCAAATTCTCCAACACACTTCACAAATGTCTGACATGATCTTCCTTAGAAGCAGAATATATCAGAATATCTTCTATGAAGATAATCACAAACTGATACAGATAATCTTTGAATACTCTGTTCATTAGATCCATAAAAGTAGCTGGTGCGTTGGTTACCCCAAATGGCATAACCAAAAACTCGTAGTGCCCATACCGAGTACTGAAAGCTATTTTCATCACAACAATTTCCTTCACCTTCACCTGATAGTATCCTGATCTTAAATTAATCTTTAAAAAGGTAGAAGATCCAGCAAGCTGATCAAACAAATCATCAATCTGTGATAAAGGATACTTATTCTTGATTGTAACTTTATTCAAATCTCTAAAGTCATCACACATCCGCATTGTACTATCCTTCCTTTTCACAAATAGAATAGGTGCTCCCCAAGGTGAAATATTAGGACGGACAAATCCTCTATCAACCAACTCCTAGAGCTGAACTTTTAACTCCGCAAGTTCATTTGGTGTCATCCTATACGGAGCTTTAGATATTGGAGTCGTATTTAGAAATACATCAATACAGAATTCAACATCTCTGTCCGGAGGTAAACCAACCAACTCCTCATAAAATACATCTAAAAAATCACGTCATTAGAAATAGAACCTGCATCTATATTCATATCCCGCACTGATGCCAAAAATATCGTACAACCCTTCTTTCACATTCTTCTGACTTCCAACACAGAAATAAAACAAGACAAAACACATCTTAACCCTTAGAATAGACACCTTTCACCATCCATAAACAGCTAACTTGTTTCTTCAAACAATCAATCTGAGCCTCATATAGACTCAGCCAATTCATACCCAAAATAACATCATACAAATAAATTGACAACAAAATTAAATGAGACTTCCACTTCTTGCCAGAATTTTCAATCTCACATAAACAAAACTTCTGGGCTATCAAATTATTTCCAGCCGGCTAAAGAACAGAAAGTGAAACAGGTAATGCAACGGAAGCCAGTTGCAAAGCATCAAAATAGCGCTCGAAAATAAATGAATGACTAGCTCCAGAATAAAACAAAACACGACAGAGATGTTTAGAAATGTAAATAGTACCTATCACCACATCCAGAGCATCTCGAGCCTCTTGCTGATTCAAACAATACATACGTGACTGAACTGGAGCTGGAGCTACAGAACTACTAGGCTCCCTCTGATTACCACTAGGTGGTCTCCTTTCCACAGAACCTGAACCACCAGTTCTACCAGATAATCCTTCAGAAGTAGTATGTGGAGGAATTGCCCTCGACCTTCCCGCCGATCTAACAAAGCTCTCTGATCTGGACTCAGATTGTTGATAAAATCTGGCTTGTGGACACTCTACTATCCGATGTCCTGGCTGACCACATCTGAAACACTGACCAGTCATCCTATAACACTGGCCAAAATGTTATCGTCCATAATTTTGGCACACCGGTGTCCTACTGACTGAACCTGAACTGGCCACACTGCCACTACCAGAAACTATAGCAGATGTTGACTGTCCACTCCACTTAGAGTCTCCAGATACAAATCTATTTTTCTTCCCATAAAAACTACTACCAGATGTATCACCGTTGAATCTCTTCATACTAGTAGTCCACCGCTGCTGAGTAGCTATCAGATCATTCTCTATCAGTCGAGCTCTCTCCACAAGCTCAAAGAATTTAGAAATATAAAATGGTACTAGGGGTTGCCTCAGACTATCCTGTAGTCCCCTAAAAAATCTATAGCACTTCTATGCAGAAGTACTCACCAACTGTGGAGCATATCTGGCTAACGCAGTAAACTCTATCTCGTACTGCATAACTGTTTTGCGCCCTGAACCAATCTCAGAAAAATCTCCTGCATTTGCTGTCTTGCAGAAGGGGGTATAAACCAAGATATAAATACTTCAGAAAGTTCTTCCCATGTAATCAGAGAGTTAAGTTTACCTTGGAATTTCTCCTCCTGCTGGCCCATCCACCAGCGCTCCGCTTCATCATCCAACGGAAAAATTGCTAACGGTACCTTCCTATCAAAAGGGCATTGCATATCATCAAATGTCTTTTCGAAACTCCTTAACCAATCCTCAGCTGCTCTAGGCTCAACAGTGCCCTCAAATCTTGGAGGCTTCAATCTTAGAAACATTTATAGATGTCGATCTAAATCTTCAGATCTAACAGCAGAAACTCTATCATGCATCTCACTCATCATCTGAGCAACCAACATAGCAATATGTGAAACTGTATCTGAACAAACTACTAGGGCAGAATAATTCACAGGAGTTGCCTGACTAGCACTCTGCCCATTAGTCATATCTGGGTCTGACAGATCCATAATCATATTGAAAGCAACTATGCACATAAAATAAAAATAATAAAAACTCAGATAGACTGAAACTACCCCACCAAACTTATATATCAATTCCTATAGCTCTGTTTTACGATCCAAATTTCAAAATTATGCTATGATACCAGTTTAATTGTCACGACCCAACCCGACCGAAACGAATCCCATCGCGTCGAGTCAAGACGGATGAATCTGGGATTTAGCTTTGGAATTTGATTTCAGACTTTCTTCTAATAATCAGACATATAGAAAACACAGAGAAATTGTAAACATCCAAATATACGGACAAGATCATCCAATAGTTTTTTCTTTCTCATTCCTCAAAATAATCATGTACATTATAGTGAATGGCTATAAATAGAAAGAACATAACAGAAGAATAGAATAGCCATGACCGTACAAAAATCAAAAGTATAAAAATACCTAATATCAAATCAGACACAGAACGGCTAGCCAAACACCTCTTTTCCCTTCCCAGAACTTGAAAACCACGCATATAATAAAGATGAGCTAACAGCTCAGTAAGACTACACTAGCCAATCAAAATCTCTAGAAACTCTCAACAAAATCATCAGAACAGTTTATTCAAGTAGTCGTATAAAATTCAGATAATCGTACAGAAACTCATACAATCAGACAGAATATAGATATGCATACAAAATAGAAAATCAAATAAAAATCAAATAACTGATACATAAGAATTGAATTCATTTCATATAATAGAATTAGTCAAATTAGATTTCAAATCAGAGTTCAGATCGTATTTCAAATCACATATAACAGGATCGTATAAATCACAAAGCACATTGTCAAAGCAGATGAGATCACATATCACATAACCCTGACCTAGACAGAATTTTAACGGATTATAGCCCCTTATGCCTCCCCTTCCCTGACACAGACAGAATTTCAAAAGATTCTGGCCTCTTATGCCTCCCTTATGCTTACAGCACCAGAATATTATATTAGATATACAGAATTATCAGATCAGAATTTATTTTTAGATTCCCGAACCCTGACAGAATCTCAAAGGATTCTAGCCCCTTATGCCTCCCTTCCCTGTCACAGACAGAATCTCAAAGGATTCCATCCCCTTATAACTCCCTTCTGATATCATTCAAACACATCAAATCATCAAATTAAAAAAAAAATCGAATTATACTAGAAAAATGTTTAGCGGCATAACGACAGTCCACAGAAATTTCAACAGATCAAATCACAGTTTTAGAAAATTACCAAATTACCACAGATAGTGTAAAATATCATTTTAAGACTTTCATTGTACTAAAGCAATATTTTTCAACATCAAGATAATTTTCTATTCGATAAAAACTCAACATAATTTAAACTACCCAGTGAAAATCTTCTGTAAAATACTCAAAACATGCAAAATCATCATTTCTAAAACATACCAAAAGTTATGCTGTAAAAGTTTTACCAGTACGAAATTATAACAGATTTTTGCTAACGAAAAATGAATTTGAAACAGAAAATTCGTCAAAAATCACATTTCTGAAAATTGAGAAAGGCATAATGTGGCTTACCTCGAGTTGATCAACTTTCCCAAAGTCGACGGATGAAAATGGACCAAAGTCGCCCAAAATCCGCTTTTTCTTCCTATTTCTTCATTTTTCTCTCCTGCCCTTTCTCTTTCTTCAAAAATGACACTATTAGGATATTTATCAAACAGGATCATCTAGGACGATCTCCTATGAACTCCAATCATCCAGACAAAAATTTATTCCAATTTCTTTCGTCCCTAGACGATGCTCTTAGGAAAAATTTTGTCCCGATGAATTCAGGTTCGTACAGACGAACCTGCTATTTTACTCAGTTTGTATAGGTTTGTACAGAAAGTTCGTACAGACGAACCATACAAATTTTCAAAATTACTTCAGTTCATACCAGTTCGTACAGGCAGTTCGTACGTACTAACAGCACAAAAAAATTTCTTTCAAAAAGAACTTGAAATTTGAGGGTTTCACAAAAGAGGATTAAGTTTATTCTAAACATTAAGAAAATTTATGTGATTAAAGCCCGGACAGCATCCACACTCTTCACATAATAATTTTTTCTCTTAATGTGCCCACAAGATGAAGCCGCAATAATCTTCTTTTTTTTTTTTTTATTTTTATTTTTTTGTGTTGGGAGGTGACAAGTGCATATCCATAAATTGATAATATATGACAATATTTAACACCAATTAAATAGGTGGTTACAAGCAGTAATTACGATAAATTATTTTGCAACATAAGACAAAAAAATCTAAAGAATGAATGAACGGTTAAGGACACTAAAAATAAAGGAATTAAAATAAATATATGGTCATCATCACCTTCAATAACATTTGATGAAAGGGAGCTGAGATTAGTTAGGTTGGATGCTAAGCAAACTAGCCAAAAAAAAAGAGAGAATCAACAGTAAATAATGGCATCCAAAAAAATCACGAGAACAAATGGCTTTAGAATTCAATCATGTGAACCCTAAAAAAACAATGCAATGCAAATAGCATAACAAATGTCTCAGGAAGTGAAGAGACAACATCATAGAGCAACTAACTAGGAGCATTCTATCATATGGTAGATTACAGAGTTTTCAATTATACATAAAGGGGTAGGATTAATTTAGACCCATTGCTAATAGCAACAGATGTAGCTCAATAGAGAAGAAGTGAAACCTTGAGGAATAATTTTTACCAGTTGTATATATATAAATTAGTTTTCCTTAATTGCTCGCTACAAGTTGAAAGTTTGATCAAGAATCGTCAAGTTGGAACGTATTGAAGAAAATTTTATTCATAAAAGGGGCTTCGTGAAGTCATCAACAAGCTAATCATGAGTGGACATATGATGGACTGCAATTATGTTAGACTAGATACACTCATGAATGAAATAATCATCAATCTCAATATGTTTGGTTCTGGCATGAACAATTATTATGAGCTAGAGAGATTGTTGATATATTGGCACAATTAAGATAAGTTGGATCAGTAATAGATACAACAAACCTCTACAATAGCCTACGTAACTAAATGATGTCCATCATGGTTGAGGAGAGAGCTTGATATTCAACTTCTGTAGATGAACGAGCAAAAGTCACTTGCTTCTTGGCCGACCAAGAAGTTAAATCAAAGAAAAATGTAATATACAGTGGTGGATTTTTTATCGTCGGTGTCCCCAGACTAATTAGGGTAAGTAAATGCAATAAGTTCAAGGAATTTGGATAGAATAGGATAACCATAGTGTAAGGTTCCTCGAAGATATCTAAAAGTGGATTTTAGCATATGAAAATGTAGCAAGAGTGGAGAATACATTATTGACAGAGTTTGTTGACACAAATGATATATCAGGCCTTGTGATTGTAAGATATTATAGTGAGCTAACCAATGCTCTATATAACTTAGGATCCTGAACAATAACCAAAGGAGCAGTTGGTAGAGATGTTTTAGAAGTTATGGGAGTGTTGATAAGTTTATTCAAATCCATACGTACCTTGGATAGAATGGCAACATCATATGATTATTGATGAAGTATAAAACATGTATGAAATTTTTTTTAAATTGATAAGGAAAAATTTGGATTGAATGCCTAGGTGTTTGAGTTGAAATATACTTTTAAGGTCTTCAAATACAGCTAAAACCTTATTAAAATTATTGTTGGAGACCAAAATATCATAAATGTACACGAGCAGATAATTACAAGTGTCTTGATTACGCTAAGCGAGTAATGTTGGATCAGCATCAGTAGCTTTATAACCCCAATGTAAAAAGTGATCAATGAATGTAGAAAACCATTGCTGAGGTGCCTTCTTTAGTCTATATAAAGCTTTGTTTAATTTACACACATACGATGGGTTATTGGAATCTTGAAATCCTTGAGATTGTGACATAAAAATAGTTTCCAAAATGTCTCCATGAAGCAAAGTATTTGATACAACCAACTGATGAGGCAATGAAATTGTAATGAATGAAGAAAAAAATACAAACTATGGGCATTTTAGCATGGGGATGAATGTATCATGAAAGTCAATACCAAACTCTTATTTATGTCCTTGTTCAATAAGTATAACCTTATACAGAGGGATGGAGCCATCAGCATGGTATTTATTTCTGTATTGACATTTACATCTAAGTATGTTCTAATAAGGTGGGGAGGAACTATCATCCACGTGCCTTGAATTTATGAGGCTTAAACTTTTTAGACATATCCTTACACCACTAATTAAGTTTTATCACAATAGAGTAACATAAAGGTTCCGCCATGGTTTGAGAATAATGATATAAATTAAGTTATGTATTGTGTTTAAGATGATCTATCTTTGAACGGGAGACCATGGGATGCAAAAAAGGGGTGAATGGATAATGTAAGGAAGATGCAGAAGAAGGACTAAATGTTGCGAATCTATTTTCAGGGAATATAATTTTGATGATAGAAAATACTTCTATTTCTCTACGACTACCTTGCCTAGATACTAAAATTTTAGGTCCACAATATCAAAGTGCAATTTGAACCAACTTAAGATTGGATAGACTAGGTCTGAGTAAGTTTGTAATCTTTTACCTTTTCTTGAGTCAATTATAAATGATGTGGTTCCTGATGCTACGTAACCTTGCACACACACACTTGGGAGAAATGTTTTGGACTATTTTAGAGTTTTTTTATTTATACTCACATCATCTAGGATGATCCATAAATCAGCCTGTACAAGCTGTTAAACATAAAAACTCTAATTATGGCATCCTTGTTAAGGCAGCCGTCATTAAGCGTATCGTCGTGGACGATATTCGTATCGGTCAAGACAATAGGCTTAAACAGAAAGAATCAGCCGCTAGATCTATTTAGGTTGCTTTTAATTTTGGACATCATCTAGGACATCATCTTGGATGATGCAGTATAATTATGCCAAGATTAATCTGGTAATTAAGGAAAGCAATTAAGATTTGATTGCTCGATCATCTTATCTTGGAAAGTCGTAGGATCAGCTAGTATGATCAGTTAAAAAAACTTAGTTATTCTTGGACGATCAAACATCAGTCATCTTCTATTCAGGGTGATACTCAAGATGATATGCATTGAATTAAACTAATCATCCTGGATGATTGCGAGATCAGCCTAGACGATTAGGTTATTTTTCCATCATCTAGACATCCATTAATGATGATATTTTTGATGATATTCAATGAATTGTACTAATTGTACAGGACGATATCCTATCATCCTGGACAATATGAACAAAAACCTTCTGATCATCTCAAATCGTCCTAGCTGATTGAGCTTAATTTGTATGGATCGTATAGGATGATATTTATATCATCCTAGACAAAAAAGTTGGTTTGTTGCGATTAAGAGCTATTCCAAAGCTTTTCTATTTAAGACCTCTTTTTCTACCCAAGAGATCATATTTTGCTGCTGTCTTAGCCTTAGAGCCTAGAAGAGAGGGAGAGAAAGAGAGAGAGAGAGAGGGATCTTGTGAGGGGGAGTTTGTGAGGGGTTTCACAAAGGTTGCTCTAATTAAGGTTCCAATAAATCTTCTCCGATCATCATCCCTTATTCTTGGAGGTTCAAGAGAGGTATGGTCCACTTTAGCAATCGATCAAGGTTCTCTGCCTACTTCAAGAGGAAGCAAAAGGAGTCAGGTTCTCTGCCTCATAGGTGTCGATGGTAAGAAGGTTTTTTAAAGGCTTCTTTGCCTTGTTGTGGGAGCAAAAGGAGAGTCACCGAGTTTAGTGTCCGGGTAGTGAATGTAGGTCGAGTTGACTGAACCACTATAAATTTTTGTACACTTTATTACTGCTCTTTCCACTTTTAATTTCTACACTTTAAATTTCTTTGTGGTCAATTTTTGTTTGATTTGAGTTTGTATTTTTGATTGAAAGATTTTTTAAAATACTAATTCACCCCCCCTCTTAGTTGGCCTTGAGCTAGTTCATAAGGGCTTAATACCCCTAACGAACTTTCAAGTGGTATTAAAGCGGGATTCATAAAATTGAGTTTTTAAAAACTTTTGAATTTTAATCCATGGCTAACTCCAGTAATCATAATACTGCATATAGTTATTATATTACCCGACCACCTTTGTTTGATAATATTTCTTCTTGATTTTGGGAAAACTAGTATGTATACATTTTTACAATCGATTGACTATCGCATGTGGATGCTTGTTAAATATGGTTATCCACCTCTGATGGGTAAAATTAATGGAATTACTATTCCACTTCCTTTTACTAAATGGACTCATGATGATAGGGATTTATCACAACTTAATGTAAAATATTTAAACTATTTTTTCCGTGCTTTAAAATTTGAAGATTACATGCGTGTTTCAACTTGTGTTACTAGTAAAAAATTTTGGGATAAATTGTGTATCACTTATGAAGGAACCAAAGATGTCAAATAATCAAGGATGAATATTATATTACATGACTATAAACTTTTATGTATGAAACCTAATGAATTAATTTCTAACATGTATACTAGATTTACTCAAATTGTCACATCATTATTTGCTTTACGAAGAGAACTCATGAATTATGAAATGGTCATTAAAATTTTGAGATGTTTTCCTTCTTTTTTTGATGCTAAAATTAATATAATTTATGAATCTAAATATTTGAATACCTATTTGATTGATAACTTACTTGGATCACTCATTGCTTATGAGCAAGGGTTAAATCATAGAAACCATAATGCAGGTGAGAAAAAGAAGGAGAAAACTGTGGCGCTAAAGGCCAATGACATAGACACTGACTCTTCCAGGTTTAAAAGTGATGATGCTGTCTTTATCATAAGACAATTCAAAAGATTTCTATGGAAGAAGCATAAGAACCATCAGAAGTGGAATAAAAGTAAGGGTATAATAATATGATCTATTTTGAATGCAGGAAGTTTGGACACGTTAAAGCTAATTGTCCTACACAAAAAGCTCACTTAACCAAGGAGAAGGGTGAGGAAGAATCCAAGTTCAAAAAGGATAAGAAAAGATTCCAAAAGGCAATATGAGCGGATTCTGCATCGAACTCCTCTGAGATTGAAGCTGAAGAAGAGACAACAAACTTGTGCAAGAGGGCTAACGATTATCTTCGTCAAAGTGACCAAGAAGAGGCATGTGAACTAACCTACAAGCAACTACTTAAAGTTTATGAACAAATTCATGCATTATATAGGAAACTTAAGAAATGACATGCTAGTTTGAAATTAGAGTTTTTAAATTTGCAAAAAGTGCATGAAATTTTACTTAAAGATCACTCTACAATGATAGCAATCACATGTCACTACTTGATGAGTTTGATGCATTAAATAAAAAGCATATTAAATTATCTGATGCACATAATTCCTTGAAGTCATCTCATATTGAGGTAGAAAGAGAGTTTAATAAATTAGAGAATCTCAAAGCTTTTAAAAATAATAAATCAATATTACATGCATCACATAACTTTAAAGGGAAGTAATACCATCCGAGTAGATTAATAAACTCTTTTCCAGGTGTTAAATATTTTTTATGTGACATGTTAGGACACTTCTCATACACTTTCACTTTTCATCATAGTACATATTGGGTATGGAGACCTAAATTGTATGATTTACAGTATAATATACTTGCATTGCATTCTTCTTTTCATAAGAAGAGACCTAAACATGTTTGGGTTCTGAAATCTAACTTTTGATGATTTTGTAGGATTGATCTCACAAAATGTCTTATGAGAGCATGTGATACCTAGACAGCGGATGCTCATGACACATGATTGGAGATGTTAACCAATTCATTTGCTGGAGGTCAGGGTTTAAGGCAAGGTTACTCTTGGAGACAAACCCACCAGGAAAGTGGTGAGCGCAGGTATAATCAGAAACTCCAATACCCTTTTGATTAAAAATGTTTTGTTTGTAGATGAACTGAAACACAACTTGCTCAACATCTGTTATCTTTGTGATAATGGCTTTATCATAAAATTTTTGGCAAATACTTATATTATAAGCTTAAATAATAACACTATTTTGTAGAAAAAGTGGATTAACAATACTTACATGCTTGACTTAAATAAAATTGAATGTACTGGTTTATTTTGCTTAAAAGTTTCTACTGATGATTCATGGTTGTGGCACAGGAGATTATGTCATGAAATTATGAAAACACATTGGGGAGTGACCCAGAAAGACCTAGTTAGAGGTTTCCCCAAGCTTAAGTTCTCCAAAGACCACCTTTGTAATGACTACCAACTAGGGAAGCAAGTCAAATCATCTTTTCACTCCATTAAGGACATTAAAACCTCTAGACCTTTAGAAGTCCTTCACATGGATTTGTTCGGACCCATTAACACTGTCAGCTTAGGGGGAAATGCCTATGGATTTGTGATTTTCAATGACTACTCGATGTTTACTTGCATTAGATTTCTATCACATAAGAATGAGTCTTTTAATGAGTTTAGATCCTTCTTCACTTGGATTCAGAAAAAGCTTTGTTGTTAGATTTTGACCATCCATAATGACCATGGGGGAGAGTTTAAAAATGAGAGATTTGGAGACTTCTATGAAGTTAAGGGGATTAGTAACAACTTCTCAGCTCCTAAGACACCTTAGTAGAATGTGGTAGCTGAAAGAAACAACCAGAGCTTAGTTGAAGCCGCTAGAGACATGCATGCTGAGTATTCACTTCCAAAGTACTTTTGGTCTGAAGTGGTAAACATAGCTTATTATGTGTTGAATAGGGTGAATGTTAGAGCCAAACTTAATAAGACACCCTATGAGATCCTTAAGGGTAGGACACCCTACCTTTCCCACCTCCATGTCTTTTGTTGTAAGGTTTTTATTCTTAATAATGAAAGTTACACTTAGGAAAATTTGACCCAAAATTTGATGAAGGAGTGTTCTTAGGATATTCAAGTGTGGGGAAATCCTTTAGGGTATTTAATAAGAGGACATTAGTGGTGGTGGAGACTACTCATGTAGTATTTGATGAATCTGATCCTAAGAAGTCTAGAGTTAAGGATGAAGATGAAGTAGGAGAGATTATCACAAGAGTTAAAAATTTGGAGAAGATGGTAGAGCCTCAAAATATTGAAAAAGTAGGTGAGATTACCCAAGGAGTAGAAAATCCAAATATGGAGAAAATAGTTGAACCTACACACACCTTGCATAGAGATTAAAGATATTCTTTGAGTCATTCTAAAGAACTGATCATAGGGGACAATTCTGAAAGTGTTAGGACTAGCCATGGAATTAGGAAGGAAGTGAACCACTCTTCCTTTATCTTAATGACTGAACCCACCGACATCAATCAAGCCCTTTCTGATGAGTTTTGGATCTTAGCCATATAAGAGGAATTAAACCAATTTGTTAGGAATGATGTTTGGGAGCTTGTAGAAAGACCAAAGGGACAAAGTGTAATTGGAACCAAATGGTTCTTTAAGAATAAAATGAATGATTTTGGTGTGGTGGTTAGGAATAAGGCAAGATTGGTGGCTAAGTGGTACAACCAAATAAAATGGTTTAATTTTGAGGAGTCCTTTTGCCCTGTAGCTAGATTGGAAGTCATTAGAGTGCTGCTAGTCTTTGCTGTTATAAGGGATTTAAGCTTTTCCAAATGGGCATTAAGAGTGCCTTTATAAATGGGGTAATAAAAGAGGATGCATTTATAGAGCAAACCCTAGGTTTTGAGAGTTACCAAATTCCAAATCATATTTTAAATTTAAAAACATATTATATGGATTAAAGTATGCACCGAGAGCTTGGTATGAGAGTCTTAACACATTTTTACAAGAGAGGGAGTTTATTAAGGGGAGCATAGACACCACCCTTTTTCTGAGGAAAGTAGGAGATGAATTACTCATTATTAAGATTTATGTCGATGATATACTTTTTGGATCTTCTGATAAAAGGCTATGTGATGATTTTTCTAAAATAATGAGTAGGAAATTTGAGATGAGTATAATGGGAGAGTTGTCCTACTTTTTGGGGTTTAGCATAGGACAACTAGATGATGGAACCTTTCTAAATCAATCAAAATACATAAATGACATCTTGAAGAAATATGAAATGGATAAAGCTAAGCCAATTAATACTCCCATGACCTCTAGTGTTGAGTCAGACAAGGACTAAAATGGAAAATCAGTTGATCAAAAGAAGTACAGATGGATGATTAAATCTTTACTTTACTTGACTGCTAGCCGACCTGATATAATATTTAATAATTATCTCTGTGCTAGATTTTATGCTGATCCTAAAGAATCCCACCTCACTGTAGTTAAGAGAATTCTTATATATCTCTTAGGGATCCAAAACTTAGGAATCTGGTATCCTAGGCTTAACACATAATTTAAGATTATTAAATATTATGATTTTGATTTTACAGGATGTAAGGTGGATAGAAAGAGCACTTCTAGAACTTTCCAATTCATAGGACAATCTTTAATCTCCTGGTCTTGTAGAAAACAAAACTTTGTTGTACTTTTCACTACTGAAGCTGTGTATATTATCTTAGGAAGTTGTGTGGCCTAAGTCCTTTGGTTGAAACAATAAATTCTGGATTTAGGACCACCTATAGATATAATTTCAATCCTTTGTGACACCACTAGTACCATCAGCATCTTTATGAATCCTATATAACATTCAAGGACCAAACACATTGACATAAGGCATCGTTTTATTAGAGATAATGTGATCAAAGGAGATATTTAGCTACATCATGTGACAACTAAGAATCAATTGAGTGACATATTTACTAAACCATTGGCTTTTGACACTTTCAGCACCTTAAGAACTAGATTGGGTGTGATTGATATAAATGCATGAACTTCTTGCTTACTGATTTCTAAATCTTCTATTTAGTTACTTTTTTGTTTTTATTTCACTTTGCTTACTTTACTTTTTTACTAGTTTTTATTTCTTTTCTTTATTTTATTTCTGTTATTTTAGTTTTTTTTTCTTTTGTGATCACTATTTAAATGTTATTTTATACCATATTTTTATTTTTTAAAAATTTGTAATCAATGTTTTACATCTCTTAATCTATTAAAGGGTGAAAACACCATTGATTGTTTCTCTTCCTCTAACCTCTTTTAGTGGTGTAATTTTCTTTTATAAATAAAAGTCTATCTCAAATTAACAACTAGACTTTACGATTAAGTTTTTTTCTATCTTGCTACAGTAATCTATCTTATATTTATAATGTTCAAAGTCTTTATATTACTTCAATATTTCTCATCATCTTGTCATTGCATTTATCATGTGATTTAAATTTTACTTTGTAGTTTATTCTTTCTTACATTAAAGAGTGAGTTTTTTTTCTATAATATTTGAAAGATGTACTCATAATTGAGAGTATTTAAAAGTTTTGGAAAGGGATCTAGCTTGCAAAAAAAAAAAGTGGCCAAAGATGCCAAATCAAAAGGTCTGCAATGACGCTAAATTAAGAAATATACACAAAGTGTATCAAAAAATCAAATGATGATTAAAGTGCACCATTCAATTGACAAGAAGCATAAAATGATCCCACCAAAAGCAAGTTCTCTTCTCTTTCAAACTTTTAAAACTTAGAAGAATTCATGGGTCACTTGATATTTTCAAAGACTTGATTTCAAATTTTTTGATTATAATAAATTACTTTGATACATTATTCTATAAGATATTTTTCAGAAACCAAGTCTTGAACAAATATCTTTTTCTTATCTAATTAGTTTTTTTGAGTTAGGTCTTTTGATTTCAAAAGATAATTTTGCCCTAAGAAAAGTCTGAGCTAGAGTTAACAGGATCGGATATTCTACCATTTTTGAATTTCAACAATGTTAACTCATTGGTCTTATAAGTCTTTAAAATCAATCATATGGAGACTATGCCATATTCATGCTTTGATTAAAAAACAAAAACTTAGCTTTCGTTCTTTGTTTTCTACATTTTTCTTTTTGGTTTTTTCCTCATTTTTTGTGATGTCAAAAGGAGGATTAGTGTTTGAAGTTGTTTTTATTTTTAATTATTTATTTGCCATCATCAAAAAGGGAAATTTATTGTGAATCTATTTTCAGGGAATATAATTTTGATCATAGCAAACACTTTGTTTCTCTACGACTATGTTGCCTACTAATATTTCAGTTCCACAAGATCAAACTATAATTTGAACCATCTCAAGACTGGTTAGACTAGGTCTGAGTCAGTTTGTATTCTCTTACATTTTCTTGAGTCAATTGTGAACAATGTGGCTCCTAATGCTATGTAACCTTGCACACACACACACACTTAGGAGAATTTTTTTTTTATTGTTTTAAAGTTTTCTAGTTTTGTTTACATCATCCAGGTTGATCCATAAATTGGCCTGGATGATCAGTTATAAATAGAAACCCTAATTAGGGCATCCTAGTTAAGGCAGTCATCACTAAGTGCATCATCTTGGACGATATTCATATTGGTCATGACGATAGGCTCAAATTAGAAAGAATCAGCCACTAGATCTATTTAGGTAGCTTTTATTTTTGGACTTCATCCTGGTTGATGCAGTATAATTATTACTAAATTAATCTAGAAATTAAGGAAACTAATTAAGGTTTAATTATTTGATCATATCATCCTGGATAATAATAGGATTGGTCGGGGTGATCAGTTCAAAAACCTTAGTTATTCTTGGACAATCAAACATTAGCCAGCTTCTATTCAGGGCGATGCTCTGGATGATATGCACTGAATTAAACTAATCGTCCAGGATAATTACGAGATTGGCATGGATGATCAGGTTATTTTTCCATCATCCAGACATCTATTCAGGGAGATGTTCTGGATGATATTCAACAACTTGTAGTAATCGTACAAGATGATATCTTATCATCTCGGACAATATGAATCAAAACCTTATGATCGTCCCAAATCATCCTGGCTAATTGAGCTTAATTTGTATGGATCATATAGGATGATATTTTTATCATCCTGGATGATAATGTTGGTTTATTGTAATTAAGAGCTATTCCAAAGATCTTTTATTTAAGACCTCTTGCTTTACCCAAGAGATTATTTTTTGCTGCTGTCTTGACCTTAGAGAGCCTAGAGGAGAGGGAGAGAAAGGGAGAGAGAGAGAGAGAGAGGATTTTGTGAGGGGCAGTTTGTGAGGGATTTCACAAAGGTTGCTCCAAGCAAGGATCCAAGTCGAATTCTTCGATCGTTATACCTTATTCTTGCAGGTTCAAGAGAGGTCCACTTCAGCAATCGATTAAGGTTCTGTGCCTACTTCAGGAGGAAGAAAAAAGAGTTAGGTTCTCTACCTCACCGGTGTCAGTGGAAAGGAGGTTTTGTAAAGGATTCTCCGCTTTGTTGTGGGTTCCTGCCTCCAGGGAGTGGTCTTAGATCGAGTTGACCAAATCACTATAAATTTCTATGTTCTTTATTAGTCCTTTTTTCATATTTAATTTTTGCACTTTAAATTTCTTTGTGGTGAATTTTGGTTTTGTTTGAGTTTGTATTTTTGATTGAAAGATTTTTTTAAAATACCAATTCACCCCCCCCCCTCCCCCTCTTAGTAAGCCTTGGGCTAGTTCGTAAGGCCTTAACATCCCTAAAAAACTTTTACTAAACACTGGAGCAAGACATTTACCTAAAATTTGAAGTTTCTTAGGCTTTGATAATGGAAGAGGAGAAGGTGAAACATGAGACTAGATTGTAGTGGTGTTTTTGTTTTGTGATGATGTGGGTATCTAAGAAAATGTCAACAATATTAAGGGAGGTGAAGTTGAAGAGTTGTATGGAGTATTGGAGTTGGTGGAAAGTTAAGGTATAGAATGTAATGGTAAAACATGCTCTTAAAAAAGAACCTGACGAGAAGTGATGCTTTGCCTATGTGAGGATTAAAATAGTGATAAACTTTATTTTTTTTAAGATATCCAACAAAATGCATGGAATGGAAATGCGTGATAGTTTGTGAAGAAGATGAGGCAGTGATATAGGACATCATGATAAGTAGAATTCATGAAAGTGAGTATATGATGGAGGGTTGCAAAATAAAATTATAAATGGTGATATTAAATATGTTGTTGGAGATGGTAGAAGATCGAGGAGATAAGTAGAGGTTAATATAGATGATACCCAAAAAGTAGCAACATGAGGATGCCCAAGAGTTTGTTCCAAACAACTATGATTGAGCTGGGAGTAACTAAAGTAGAAATAGTTGATGTACTGGAGTGTAATTGGACATGGTATACCCCATTATGGCTGAGACCTTTAAGAAGAAATTGATTGTTCCAAACAACTGGTAGCATTAAAGGAAAGAAAGCATAAATTATAATCAAGAAGTTGTTGGATAGAGAGAAGATTACGTGTAAGAGATGGAACATAATAGAGAGTTTGAACTTTGAGCTTACATGAGGGAGTTAGACAAACCTTGACCAATAGTAGAAATTAGATTTTGCTACCCTTTACCATTTTTGTTTTGGGAAACCCACATAAGGTGCCAACACATTGATAATAATTAAAATTATAATATCCTTAAAAGGGACCTCGAGCTCCCCACTGCTTGAAAGAGCTGCAAAAAAAAAACAAAAATAAAACCTACAAACTTAATATCCCTACTAGCAAAAATTACAATTAAACCTAAGTACATTCTAGGGTGGCTAGAAGTCATAACCCTAAAATTAAGAAAGCTCATAAGATATGATTGAAGTAGGAACTCTTCACCAAAAAAGTTCCAGATGCAAATAAAGTCCATAAAAAAAGCTCAAATTCATCTGCATTATGTAGCCCAAATGAAGCCAAAAGCCCACTAGATAGTATTGAAAAACATTAGATAAGGTACAACCAACCTGCAAATGAACACTACAAAGGGATTGTAAAAATAGGGTAAAAATAATGCCAAAACACACAATATGAACCATAAAATAGCACGTATGTATAATGGAACAGGAAATGAAAATTATGCCTACCAATCCTTTACTGAGATAGCAAACCCATTTGTTATACAAACATAATAAATATTCATTTAAATGGTTTATCACTGATTAATACAAATAGTAGCAGTAATAAATTCCACACTACTCACACACCCAATGAAACAACAATCGATCCCTCACAAAATTCATCTACTCAAATATAATGATCATATACAAGCCCATCCAACAAGAAACCACAATGAAGACACTAAGAAAAGAGGCATCCAACCAAGAATGCAAATAGTAAGAGCAACAACTTATATACTAATATTCATAGTTAATTGAAACTAGCACAATAAAGTCCATAAATTGGTCTACATCTTATCTTCCAAATCAAAACAAAAAATTTTATATCTCAAAACTTCTCAAATTCTTCCATCTAGACCAACTAAAGAAAGGCATAATATAAACAAAAAATAAAACAGTAGATTTCCAACTGATGAAATAATCCACAAAAACTATATTAATAGTATAAGTGATCAAAAAAATAATATTAATATTGCACCAGTAACAACCACAAAGTTAATGACAAGCCTCCACCAAATGACAAACAAAGTAACATGAAGATGACAACTATGCATACAAAATACATAGGAAATGGATAACCAGAAACAAGCAATAGAAAATAGCACAACCACTTAGCTCGGCCACATAAAAAATAAAACTGATGAGGTTGCAATATATAAACCTACAAAAAGAAAAAACAAACCAAGTGTTAAAACCATAAACCACCACTCAAAGAACAAAGAAAGAATGCATGATCGAAGGATGAGAAGATGAATAGGGAGTGAGTATTCAGCTCAGGTGTGTAGTATCATTTGAATCATGAAGCCAATGATCCAACTGTCACTCCAAATTGATTCAAGTCACACCCAAAGAAGGAAAAGCACTAGGCCAAAAAACTTAGACAAGAGACAATATAATAGCTAACAATCACTAAAGGGAAAGCTGATAATCATGTACCATTAAATTTACTTTATTCCAACAAATCATGCCATAATCCTGAATGAAGCTCCGACACATCAAAATCAAACTAGACCGCCCTAATAAAAAAACTCCTCACTAACCAAAAACCACAAAAAATTAGCAAATAAAGAAAATGGCAAACCATAATGATACACCAAAACATCACAAAGCAACCACTCCTTTCTCTTGAGACAGAACAAGATGAACAACAGTTGGCAATCTGGCTATAAAGAATGAAATTCCAATCATTGCCAAAAGGAATCACAACCAAACTAACACAAACAGGTAAATACCCAAAGGAAGCCAGCAAAAGTAGATCATGAATGCCTAAGAAGTCAAAACTAGTAAACTGATACAACCAAAAGTAGAATGAGATAAAGTTGGAGGAAAAACAACTATAAACTCCTAACATAATGAAAACCAAATTTATTTAATCTAATGAGGCCCTTTAAAATCGGAAACAAATTGTGATAAAATATAAGTAAGGAATTTCAAATAACACCCAAAATTGTTCATCCAATCAGCTCAAGCATTCCCTTTTCTATAAACATGAGATATATTGATGTTTAATATATTCATATACTGCTTAATTTCTCTTAGAAGATAGAAAGGGTCAGGGCTGTAAGTTTGATCACTCCTATCTTCTAAATATCACAAACATTGTAAAGCATTAACCACAATCCAAATGTTGACAATACCAAGAGACAGACACAATTTAAGACCAAATAATATAGCATAAAGCTCAGCAAATATAATAGAACGTTTATGGAGAGGACCTGCAAAAGCCATAATGAAATTACCATGAAAATCTTTAATGATACCACCATAACCATAAGAATTGTTTTTTGACAGAACCATTAATATTATGTTTAAAAAAGTTACCACGAGTTTTAGACCTATAAATAAGCTTAGTTCCATCATAGTCCTGCATATTTGGAAGGAAAATCGCAATCTCTTTAGCAACAAAATTGTAGCCTTTAAATTTTTTTGCAGTCAATAGATTAGCATTAAAAACCTTGGTAACTTTATCTTTGATGTTCGTAATAATAAACTAATGTTCCATATCAACATTATTAAAAAGGAAAATATTCCTAGCAAACCAGAGATACCACAATATAAAGGAAGGTATGAGATTGCTAATATGGTCTCTAAAAGAACTAAACCAAATATTTAAAAGGCCCTTGATACTAATATTACCACAAATTTGATTAAACATAAAGATATCATCAAATAGACCAAAATTCTAGATGCAATAGAGCAAAAAATTAACACATCTTGCACATTCTCCACATGATAACTACATTGGCATTTTGAAGGAAAAAAAAAAAACTTCTTTTGATAAGGTTCTTATTAGTCGGTACGTAATTATACAAAACTCTCCAAACTAAAGTAGTAATATTAGTTGAAATACTTTTATGTCATATCAAAGATAAGCTTTTAAAAATAGAACTCTTAGTTCTAATAACATTACAGGTATCCTTAAGGCTGAACTAGCCATTATTAGACAAATTACGAAGAAGTAAATCTTCAGTATCAATATTTAAAGGGATTTGTAAAATATGAGTTATAATAATAGAATCAGGAAACCACCCAACATGTTTATCATAGTCCGAGAAATTTTTAGAAATAAAAGAGTTCACCTTATTAAGAATATTAGATGAAGTATTGAGCATTTGATTTCTAAAATTCGAACCCAACCAATCGTCACGCCAAAAAAATAAATTAGCACAACCAACAGCCCATACAACATGAGGTTTAGCTTCCCATTTGATATAACTCAATCTTTTCCTACCCTTTACCAATAGCTATATGCTAGATACCATGATAGGGTTGCAAATTCTGTAAGTTATGGATATGGGTGGTATGAAGTGAAGATACACTAGTGTTAAGAAACCCTTTTTAGATGTTTCATTAAGTATGAAACATTGGTATTGAGGATATAACGCTGAAATGAAGATGATTGATAGGTGAGATATGTATGAAACTAACAATTAACCACTATATACCCCTTTTTGTGATAGATTTAGCATTCAGGAAGAGATGTAGGAAATTGGCACCTCTATTTTAGCTAGACCAACCACAAAGATAACTTGAACATCCATAATAAACAACATATAGAGAACCACGACCATGAAAGTGGCCGCTTGTGGTGACAAGAGAAGGTTTGGAGTCTAAAGAAAAAAAATCTAAACTTCTTGAAGTACTACAACTGCAAGATTGATCTTTTCACAACACAAAAGTGAATAAATCATTTAGATAGAGAGGTTGCAAATTTTTGCATTATCAATTCTAATTGCCTAATAAGATGTTGGTAAACCATGTAAGGTTTAAAGTGTTATGTCCTTTGGATCTAGTCTTCTGCCTATAATAGAGATTGCATCCACGTTTTCTTTAACATAAGATAAATATTGAGTCATAATTTGATCAAACATAGTTGGGTAATGAAGTTCACATTTAAGTTATAAAATATGATATCTATTTGACGATTTTAAACATTTACTAGGAGTTTGCCAAACTTCTGTACAAATGTGCAGATTCAGCGCATATGGTAGCAATGATGAGGAAATGGCAAATAATAAAGTTGTAGTAAGATTTTGGTCTATCAACATCCACTGATTACAATTGGAATTGAGAAAGGGTATATCATATGTATTAAGAGTATACTTGGAAGGTTGAGAAATCCATCAAAGCCATTTGCACTTAAACTTTTATGGTATGAGATCTCCAAACAAGATGATTATCTATAGTGAGCAAGGAGTTGATCATGCTTTTCACATTATTCGTTAGAAATTTTAGTTGAGCTAGAATGTGAATCTCGGCTAGAGGAGGATTTGAACTGCTCGACTCTCTAGTTGCTGGAGAGGATTAATCACAATCAAAAGTAATCATTGGCAAAGATAAAAACGGAAAAAGGGAAAAAGGGATAAAGCAATAAATCTCAGCAACTCTTATACCATGTAAATTTAATTTAACAAAACTTTAAGCAGGAAAGCATAAGAACTATCTACAGCTAAAAAGACTTTGCTCTCTCTATTTTTATTGTGTGTATTTCACCGCTCTAGGTCTTTAGATTCTTGGAAGATATATATGTAGAGGACATTATATCACAGAATAAATAGAAGAGTATTAAGTTATACTTAAAGGGCTAAGATTAATGTAGACGGATTGCTAATAGCGACATATGCAATACTGTTGACAAGACCATAAAATATTCCAATGATACTGAATATATTTCAGGTAGTGTCACATGCCTTGAATGTGAGACTTATAAGCAGTATATACACTACCTGAATCACAACGTGTAAATCTTCCCATGCCATTTGCATATGCTGACTTATTCAATAATTCCTTCTCACCTTCTCCTTTAACTCAAATAGAGCCATTACACCTTTTTTTCAGGATCTCTGTATTTATCTTCCTTCATAACCTTTGGAATAACAAATGGCATAAGCCTCCCACCTTTCCTTCTCCTGTGATATTAAAGGGCTATTTGGATGGAAGATTTTTTGCTAAATTCTTGCAAAATGGTAGAAATACGAGTTTTAAATCCTACAAAAGTTTAAATATCATTGTAACCTTATTTTGGCATAAATCACAAGTTTATCAAATCCAATTATTCAGTGATGCTACATGCTGGAACATTAATGGTTATAGAGAGATAAAAAATATAACATTTGATGGGGTGGACTTATGCGTGCAGGCAACCAAGGCTTTGTTATAGACTGTGTAATAAATATTGATTCTGTCAATGCTATGTAATACTTAGATTTTTTTTTTTTTTTTTTTTTGATATGTCAATGAGGAAACTCCACTTAACAATACGCAAGTATACATGCTAAATCAAGCATTAAAGTTAAGAAATACAGTGTCAAACCCACAATGAAGTGTTATACATACCTGCAAGAAAACTACTACTGCTTATTCTAAATGCATAAGTTATCCTACTGAAATAAAAATGATATTTTTTGAGTTTCTATCATTTCATAGAAATAGTAGAATAGTTGATATAATATTTAATAAAATGTTTTGAATTAATGAATGTAAATATTTTATTTTTTCTCATGAGACTTAATCATAGATATGATTCAGAGCATGTGTATCCTAAGATCAGTGTCATGCTTATAGGATGAAAAGAATATCCACTGACCTCTGATAGTTATAATATGTCCTTTAAAATCTAGAATATTCAAACTTGCTATGTCTAGGCGTGCCTACATTCTATCACAATATTCCTGATTGTTCTTGCGTTCCTCCATCGATGCTACAGATTACTCTAGTTTTTAACTACACACGTGGACAATTTGTGCATTAAATAAGAATGGTACATAATTGAAAACATCATTAATTCTTTAAAGTGCAAGAGTCCTTTTTAGTACTTAATTTGCTCTTACATCATTAATAAAAAATAAGAGATCTAGCCAGACATGATAAATGACAAGCAAACTCATTTTTATTGTATTCATAAAAGAATCAAAATGCAAGATAAATAGTAGTATTTTATCACCAAATAGGATCAAGTATATCCTAGACACTCCTTCCTTCACTTATTGAGTTACTTCAATAAGTATAGGCTAAACACTATAATAGATTGTATCTTTTACTTACCTTTCCTCCCATAGATTTTACTCTAAGAGGGTACTTGAGAAGAACTTTGAATGGTACTAAGTTTTACACAAGTGAATAAACTCCCTCACAAAAAGAATATAACATCTATTTATCAAAAAGCAAAGAAAAGGTGTCTTATTCTATGATACTTGAAAGTATGGCGCTGTTGTTCTATAAAGTGAACTAGTGCCTCTACGTTGAAATATTTGCTCCATTATGATGCTTGATGTCATGGAATGGTTATCAAGTGAATTGATGCATCTTTTCACTTCAATGATGTATCTCTTGAAAGTTATAATTACAACACCTTGGCGTAGTGGAGATTGGAGTGCTGAAGTGCCCGAGTGGAAAAATATTTCAGAGGTACTAAAATGTGTGGTGCTGTGACATTCATTTTCCTAAGACCCCAACATTACTAAGCTTATCTTCTAATGCCATGGCTCCTCAAAAGTTGTGGCATTGATTATGACTTCACTCTAACACTCACAAATAGTATGGCTTTGAAATGTCAAAAAAGAGATACTTTGGTGGTGTTGAATGGAGCATGGCAAGAGTGTTTCCTCTCGCATTGTGGCGTTACCTACTCCTTTATTTTTTTAACCATTTATGAGATATTCCTATAAAAATAACTAAAATAACTATTTTTTAAAAAAATTAAATATAATAAATAATACGTAATATACACTTATCAACATCATAACTTTACACAAAGATCCAATGTATACAAAGATAAGAGATAAATGCAAAAATTGTAAGAGAGAACAATTTTTTGTGTAAAAAATCTTGTGAGAAAAAATTACAATTTCCAGTACTTCTAAAGTGGTTATACTAGTACTAATATTTGAATACAAATGAATCTAATTAATAGAGGAATGCATTAATATAATATAAAGAACACATTAGTTTTTGATTGAAAGACCTCCTTAGTAGGAATCTTGTAGAAATTGAAGTGCTGAAGTTTGGTACCATAATTAATATAAATAATGTGCATCTATAAATGATTGTGTATGTTGACCTTATTAGCAATGGTAGAGATTTCGATAAGTTTTAGATTATCCATGTAATCATGAAAAGAAGATTATAGGTCAAAGGATCATAGTTTGGAGATGGAGGCACTTGGATTATAGTCGCATGATCAAGGTTAAATGATCATTGTCAGGTTGTGGGGATTCAAGGGTCGTAGTCAAGTAACATTGGTGTAAGGAGTGCATTAGGTGGATAACAGTGGTCCAAGGAAAAAAATTAAAAGAGATGGAGGTTAAAGGGAGTATAGTAAAAGGATGATGGAGGTTGCAAGGACGTTAAAAGGTATATGAAAAAGGTCGAAGGAATGTAATTGGCTGGGGACCAAGGTTGAAGTATCGTAGTCATACTATAGTAGTTTTAAGGATCATAGTAAAATTATGGTGATCAGATAATTATAGTCTGGTATAAGTAGTGCAAGGACTGTAGTACAATGTCAGTGGTTTAAGCATTGAAATTAGCTTGTGATCGAAGTCTAAGGGATCATAGTTCGGTAATGGTGGTTTGAAGATCATAGTTGGGTGATGGTGGTCAAAGGACTATTATTGGATAGAAACTAAGATTAGAGGATTGTATTTAGGTAATGGCGGTTCGAGGACCATAGTTGGGTAATGGTTGTTTAAAGATCATAGTTGGTAGGTTATTTAGGTTAAGGGACCATAGGAGGGTGACATTGGTTGGAGTGATGTACTTTTATAATAATGGTTGGAGGACCATAGTAAGACAATGGTGGTTTGAGGACCATAATAAATAATGGCTATCAAAAAATTATAGTCTCGTGATGGTGGTTGAAGGATCATAGTTGTACAACAGTGTAAGAACTATATTCAATGAGAGGTGGAGATTGGAAGGATTGTAGTCAGAAAATAAATGTTAATTAATCGTTGTTAGTTAGCAATGGTGATTTTTGTTTGTGGTTGATGTTTATGTATCACATAGACGTGGCCCAATCAATGAATCAAGGGCTAGGGCCTATGAAACTAAAGCCATGACGGAGCCATAATAATTTACATTATTTTATATTAATTTTATGTATTTTTAGGTTTATCAGTTGTATGTGTATAAAGGCTAAGTATTGTTTGGACTTTATGTGTCAAGGGGCTACTTTATCTATAAAATAGTCAAGAAGAGTGATGTGATGTCTCAACCCAATCCAATATGACATATAAATAGGACAAGTCGTATCTTATTGAATGGTGACAGACCAAGCCCACGAATAAATTTTGGTGACTTTTTAGATTTTTTTTTTAATTTAAAATAGACTATAGAGCTTTTAATTGACCTCTGGTAAGTATAAAAAATAAACTCATCCATAGATTTGGTTTTTAAATTACATCATTATAAAAATGTATATATAATAATATCTACACATTACAATGCATGCTTATTAACTTGAGCAGACCAAATAAAGAAAATAACCATAAAAGTAAAAAAGATTAGAAAATATCTATTCATACTCAGATAAATTTGAACCTAGGACCACATCTACTCAACCATCTCTTTCCCTCCCCTGTCCTAAAAAAGAATGCAAAATATGTGTGAGTCAATAAAGATCAGTAGGTCACACACACCAATCTAAATTTTTAATAATTCAAATAGTATACATTTAATAAAATTTCAAGAGTACTTAATTAATTTATATTGTTAATCAGAATAATGTTTATAATTATCAAAAATAAAATAAATAATATAGGGAAACTAAATAAATAAGTTCTCTATATATAATAGCATAAAATAATAGATTTTTTAGACCCCTATACATCGCATCACAAATAGATATGTAAATTCATGCCCTTATGAATCCCTATGCTACGATATCATAAAAAAGACCCTTATGATTCCCAATGCTAAGCAAATATCATATCTTACAAAATTAAGGCCCCTATTACTCCCTGTGCATTCACACAATAAAACTTCCATCAACATTAGAGCTCCATAGAATCATACATTTCAAGAAGATAGGAACATATATTATTACATTTCATTAAATAAAGAAAAAATAAACTAGTTTTAAAAAAATCACTTAATGTTTTATTGATCGGTAACAAATTCAGCTATTGAGTAAAATTTAAGTTTTAGAGTTTCACCAAATTACCAAAGATTTTTTCAGAACACAATTTTAACGTATTAATTATACTATAAAATTATTTTTAGGGATTAGAATTAATTTTAGTTTGATAAAAATAAGTCACTTTTTAATTTAATTGTGAAATAAAAAAAATACAAAGATTTTTAAGATAGTCATATTTATAGCATTATCAAAGTTACATGGTAAAGGTTTGTGATTGTGAAATTATCCTCATTTTTTATGTCATAGAATTATAAATTAAATCAAAATATTCTTTAAATTTCTTTATTTTTCAAAATTGAGATAGGATGAATATAATTTACCTCAATTCAAACAACTTTAGAAGTTGGGCCAATAGTAAAAAACATACTAGAGTTGTAAAAAACTATCTTTCTCTCTCTATGATTTTCACACACACACACACACTCTCTCTCTCTCTCTCTCTATCCGACAGTCTAACTAAATTAGGTTGGGTATTTTTTTTAAATGAAAATGAAATGGATTTTGATGTTTTTATATAAAAAATAATAATCTACCACCACCATTCCTAACCCTACAGCACTTTAGCATTCTCCACAGAAAGACACAATAACATAGTGCCACCTACCCCAACGATGTGGTGCTCCTTGGAAAAAAATTTGATTTTAAAATGAAGAGATGTGTCTCTTCACTTGATTATTAGTTGTATAAAATTTTCTAAGACTTAAATGAAGAGAAATTTTGTTTTGCATACATGTTTTGGATGAAAGTTTCAAGTGGCTTGTAGGATAAGTGGCTATCCATACTTATGGACAATCGATGATCTCCATAAATCCCTACTTTGGTGAGTATATATAGTTTATTTATTGAACTTTTTTTATTGAAATTTTATTTATTTATGTTCTTCTCTAAGAATTCCATTTTAGAAAAACTCAAAATCCCATTCCATCCCTCTTAATCTAAGTTAAATTCTCCATAGTTTTTTGTTTGCTAAGTTTTCTTGCATTGCCTAACCAACTCCATTCTTAAAACTATTTGACCAACCTAAATTACTCAAAACCCCATAAAAATCTTGAGATCATTATTAAACATTCTATGCTTTGATAATTGAAAGTTTATTTGGGGTTATTCAAGTAAATATTTTGCAAATCAACTCAAACCTAATTATATATCCTATTTACTATTTTAACTTTGTTGTCTTTCATTAGTCAACAAAACAACCATACAAAAATATTAAAAATCCATAAAATAAAAAAGAAATTTCTAGATCTTATTTATAGGATGTCCATAAGCTATTCATATTTAAAATTTGGAATTTTTATTCATCTATAAAAATCCAAATCCAAATTCCCAACCTAGGTCAATTTGTAATAGTAGTTACCTTATTTGACAACATACCATTTGATTTTTGGAAAATATGACTGCCTTCATTTTTACAATCAATAGACTATCACATATGGATTTTTGTACAAGAATGTTACACTTCACCTTTTAAACATTTAAATGATGTTAAAACACAAATATCATTTAATGAATAGAGCAATGAGGATAGGGATCTAGCATAGTTAAATGCAAAATACTTGAGTTATTTCTTTCGTGCATTGAAATCAGAAGACTATATAAGAGTGTCCACCTATGCTACTCGTAATGAGATATGGGATAGACTGTGTATCATGTACGAAGGAACAAGTGAGGTTAAACAGTCTAAATTAAATATTTTATTGCATGACTATAAATTCCTTCGCATGAAATCTAGCAAAACTATATCTGACATGTACACTAGGTTTACCTAGATAGTGTCATTCTTGCATGCAATAGGTAGAGAGATATCTAATTCTAAATAAGTCAAAAAAGTTTTGCGATGCTTACCGAGTTTTAATGATGCTAAAATCACTATAATAATTGAGTCCAAAGATTTAAATGTTTATTCAATTAATAATTTCCTTGGGTTACTCATTGCATACGAGCAAGGAGTGAATCAAAGGTAAAATGATGCAGGAGAAAAGAAGAAGGAATGAATGTTGGCTCTAAAAGCAAACCACTCAGAAAGTGAAAGTTCTGTAGTAGAGGAAGATGAGGATATAGTCTTGATGACCCGTCAATTAAAGAATTTTCTAAAAATAAAATAAAGGCATCATCAAAATAACTGAAATAAAGGTAAGAGCTCAAAGAATACTAAAGTTACATCTAACACCATTTGCTTTGACTACAAAAAACTAGATCACCTCTGAGCTGATTGCCCCAACTTAAAAATCCATCTAACTAAGGGGAAGGTCTAGGAGAAGCCAAAGTATAAGAAAGGCAAGCTGAAGACAGAAGACATTTTTGGCCAACTCTACCTCAGAATCATCAAAGAAGAAGCAGAGGAGGTGGTAACAAATTTGTGTCTAATGGCTAATGATAATTTTGATCAATCCGATCAAGATGAGGTATGTCAAGTTTTATATGAAGAATTGTTGGTTATTTCTAAAAGAATTTATGATTCTTATAGAAAGTTAAAGAAAATGCATGCTAACTTTAACATTGAATTTAACACTTTACAAATTGAGTATGCTAATTTAGTTAAAGAACATTCTAATTTAGATAGAGATCACATATCCCTTCTTGATGAGATTGATACATTAAATAAGAGGCATATTGAAATATATGATGCACATAATTCCTTGAAAACATCACATATTGAGTTAGTAAAAGAATATAAGAAATTGGTTGAACTTATATAAAAAATAGATATTAATGAACATCATTTAAAAGTGAAGTGACAACCTAGGAAATTGAAAATAAAGCTCTGCAAGCAAAACTCACAGCACTTAAAAATAACAAACCATCATTCCCATTAGACTAAACAAATAACCCCTAAGTATTTCATGTATAATATAACTTTAAGAAGAGGCATCACCATCCACATAGGTTAGTGAACCCATTTATTTATGTTAGGTGCTTCTCTTGTGGTATGCTATGTCACATAGCCCATACTTGCAAGATTCACCATAGGACACACCTCATGTGGAGACCTAAATTATATTCATCACAACATAACATGCATACATCTCATTAATACAAGCATAAAGAGGAACACAAACTCACTTGAGTTCCTAAATCTAACCTTTAAATGACATTATAGGGATGCTCCCATAAAAGGCCTAGTGAGATCATGTGGTACCTGGATAGTGTGTGCTTGAGAGGTATGATTGAAGACATGAAGAAATTCATTACACTAGAAACTAGGGCTGGAGGCAAGGTGACTTTAGGAGACAACAAGAAAGTGGTGGGCTCATGTATCATTGAAAATTCTAAAATTTTTTTAATTGAAAATATTTTATTAGTTGATAGTTTAAAGCATAATATGTTGAGTATTAGTCAATTTTGTTATAAAAGATTTGACATAAAATTTCATTCCAACAAATGTTTGATTAGCTTAAATGATAAACTTGTATTAGAAGGAAAATGGATAAATAATATTTATATGTTAGATATTAAATATATTGAAAATTCAAATTCATTTTATTTAAAAATAATAATGGATGACTCTTGGCTATGGCATATGACACTATGCCATGCTAGCATTAAAACACTTAGGAATATCACTGAGAAAAACATGGTTATTGGTGTACCTAAGTTAAACTTTTTTAAAGACCATTTATATGATGTCTGCCAACTATAAAAATAAGAAAACTCATCATTTCATTCAATCAAGGGAATGAATACATCTAGACCATTATAAATCCTTCACAAGGACCTATTTAGACTTATCAAAGTAAGCCTATGTGGGAAAAATTATGGATTTGTGATTATAGATGACTTCTCTAGATTTACTTGGATAAGATTCCTAACACATAATAATTAGTTTTTTTGAGGAATTTATAATTTTCTCCACTAGGCCTTATGATCATGGTGGAAAGTTTCAAAATGAAAGATTTGAATCTTTTTATCAAGAGATAGGAATAGAGCATAACTTCTCTGCCCTTAAAACTCCTCAGCTAAATGGGATAGCTGAAAGAAAGAATAAAATCTTGGTAGAAGCTGCTAGGGCAATTCTAGTTGAGTATACTTTTTTTAGAATTTTTTTGGCAGCAGTCGTGAACACTGCTTATTATGTTTTAAACAGGGTGAATATTAGGTCGAAGTCGGATAAAATACCCTATGAACTCCTTAAGGGTTGAACACCGAATCTTTCACACTTGCATGTCTTTGATTGTAAATATTTTATCTTAATCAATGAGAAATCTCCCTCAGGAAAATTTGATCTCAAGGTCGAGGGTCTGTTCTTAGGTTATTCATCTTTAGGTAAGGCCTATAGAATCTTCAAAAAGAGGACCCTGGTAGTAAAAGAGTCTGCCCATGTAGTATTTGATGAATAAGATAAGTCCTCTGGACCTAAATTTTAAGAAGAAGAGGTCGAGGCCATTCAAGGAGTAAAAATAATTACCATAGGAGAAAGGGTAGAACATCAAGAAGAATTGCCTAGAGATTAGAGATATTATTCTAGTCATCTTACAGAATTAATCTTAAGAGACCCATCAAAAGGTGTGAGAACTAGGCATGGACTTAAAAAAGTGGTTAGTCATTCAATGTTTATTTATATGATTGAGTATAGATCAAGCTTTAGGGGATGAATTCTAGATCCTAGCAATGCAAGAAGAGCTGAATCAATTTACTAGGAATGATGTATGGGAATTAGCCAACAGACCTAAAGAGTAGAGTGTAGTGGGAATAAAGTGGGTCTTTAAAAATATGGTGAATGACTTAGAAACCATAGTAAGAAATAAGGTCAGATTGGTAGCTAAGGGGTATAACCAAATTGAGGCATAGATTTTGAAGAAACCTTTGCCCTAGTAGCAATATTAGAATCCATAAAGGTTCTCTTATCCTTTGCTTGCTTCAAGGTTTTTAAGTTATGTCAAATTGATATTAAGAGTGTTTTTCTAAATGGGGTAATCAAAGAGTAACCAAATTGAGGGCATGGATTTTGAAGAAACCTTTGCCCCAGTAGCTAGATTAGAATCCATAAAGGTTCTCTTATCCTTTGCTTGCTTCAAGGATTTTAAGTTATGTCAAATTGATATTAAGAGTGTTTTTCTAAATGGGGTAATCAAAGAGGATGTTTATATTGAGCAACCCCCCTGATTTAAAAACTCACAATTCCAAAATCATGTATTCAAATTTAAAAAAAAAAATTGTATGGGTTAAAGTAAGAACCTATAGCCTGGTATAAAAGACTTAGTTCATTCTTACTCGTTAGAGGATTTGTTATGGACAGTGTAGACACCACCCTCTTCCAACAAAGGGTAAAAAATGAAATTCTCATTTTTCAGGTTTATGTAGATGACATCCTATTTGGATCTTCAGATAAAACCTTATATAATGAATTATTAAAAATAAAGAGTAAAGAGTTTAAAATGTGCATGATAGGAAAGCTAAATTATTTTCTTGGTTTTAGTGTAAAACATTTAGAAGATGTAACATTTCTTATCCAAACCAAATACATCAAGGATATTCTAAAAAAATATGAAATAGGCAATAATAAGGCTATGAACACTCCCATGAGTTCTACAATTTAACTAGACATATAACCGAATGGAAAATCAGTTGATCAGAAAAAAATATAGAATAATAATTAGATCTCTCCTCTATTTAACTACTAGTAGATTGAATATAATGTTTAATGTGTGCCTTTGTGCCTGATTTTAAGCTGACCAAAAAGAGTTTCACTTGACTATTGTCAAGAGAATCCTTAAATATCTATAAGGCACTCTAAACCTAGGAATTTGGTATCCTATATATTGTAGGTCCTTTGAAATCTTAGGGTATTCAAATTTTGATTTTGGAGGATGTAGGGTAGATAGGAAAAGCTCCTTTAGAACCTATCAATTCATATGACAAACCTTAGTTTCTTGGTCCAATAGAAAGTAAAATTTAGTATCCCTTTCCATGGTAGAGTAAAAATATACAGTAGTAAGGAGTTGTGTTGCACAAGTTTCATGGTTGAAACAATAATTTTTAGATCTTAGAATACCTGTAGGAACCATCCCAATTATGTGTGACAACACTAGGGCAATTTGCATATCCAAAATTATAATTTAACACTCTTGAATAAAATATATAGATATTAGATATCAGTTTATAAGAGATCATGAAGCCAAAGGAGATATAAAATTGCAACATATAGCTACAAGAGATCAATTGACACACATATTCAAGAAACCATTGGCCTATGACACCTTTAGCACCTTGAGAATAAAATTAGGTGTCATAGACATTCATGCTTGATAATAATAATAATAATAATAATAATAATAAAAACAAAAAAAAAAATAAAAAAAAATGGTCTAAGGTGTTTCCTGGTCTTCACACACTCATCTCATTAAATTCCCAAAATGAACATTTTTTTGTCCAAATAGTATAGTACAATTCACCTTCGTACTGTATAAATATTACAAAATACACATATCACAACCCTCTATTTAATCAACATTCCAAATTTGATTTCTGATCTGCCTATTATATTATACGATAAATGACGTACTGTATGATACACGTGGCCATGCATTCAAATCATTTGGTATGATATAATTGCCCTTCATATTGTACAATATCCACCTTTCGTATTGTATGATCCCCATGTCCAAATGGATTGGGAAGAACTTAACTCAGTCGGTACGATATTATTATCCTTCATATTATATGAACACCCATTTATACTATACAATACTTTTCATCAAAAGTCATACTGATGACCCCTTTGGATGAACATATTTCCTTTATATCATACAGTATGATTATGATCGTATTATATGATTTGACCACATTTTCCCATCTGATCATCCAAATAAAATAAATGCTTAATCGTACTATATGATCCTTGATCATAGTGTACGAATAATAAAAAATTCTATAAATAGGATGGGAAAAAAGCTCATTTCACTCAACTTTCTATTACTACACTCTTATTCACTATTATCTTCTCAATGGCTAGCTCAAGAAAATGAGGCTAAATCATCCTAGGAAGCTCCTCTTTCTCTTGTCACCATGATGATCGCTTTCTGTCTGCTTTAGATGAAGATGCCTACCATAAATTCAAAGCATGCAAGATCATTCCTTGCATATTAAACCAAGCATCCTTAACTTTGAGGTGATAAGCCTCTTTGCTTCCACTACCCTCCAATTTCTTCTCACTCTGACCTTTTCATTTAACTCTGATCTCCTCTTTGAGTTCATTTCCAACCTAAGGATAAATCTAGATAACTTAACCCTCACTTTATTTGTTTAACATCAATATATTGAAATCACCAATGAAAACCTTGCTGAATATATCAGGCTTTCCACTGAAGGACCTCGAGCCACTTCTTCATAAAAAATGAGTTTGATTAGAGTTTCATCAATTTAGTTCTTAGAAATATTACTGTTAACCATTACCAATCTCTTGTCCAATCCTTAACACAAAATACCTGTATCATCTAACACATTCTTAGGACATCTATAACACCCAAAGCTATATATAGGATATGCATGACCCCAATCCTATCTATTATCATTTACCTAATCATGTACAAATCTAGATTTGATGAAGCTTATTTGATTATTGACTATATCTAAAACATGATCCAAATTATCCATCCAAACACCTACAGAAAACTTAATTTAGCCCTATGACATCTCGTAGGATACATTCTTCACAACAAATACTAGTTGACCTATCCTGGTGAATTCGATAATGCCCCTACTTTCTATATGGATGCCTCCTTCTGTATCTTATTTCATTAGTGCCATGAGCATGCTTAGCCAAATTTTTATGAAGAAGGGGAGGCTGCTACCGCACGAGACCTGCTCCACCAAGAGGACCTACTCCAAAAAAAGGACATACACCAGCCTTCCCTCATGATGACATCATTCAACGACTAAACTAACTTGAAAATAAAATTAACTCTTATATCCAAGAATGATACCAACAGCACGAGGAGGACATGCAGTAGTTTGGGGAATAATTTGCTTTGATCGATCATCATTTTACTTCCATCCATTACTTCTTTCAACCACATCCACCACCATTTGATCAGTATCCATCATTTGACTAAGTCTCTATCTGATATGTTTCATATACTTTTTCTTTGATACTCCTCTTTTTGGTGATGTCAAAAGGGAGGAGAAGTTTGTCTGTCCTTAGTTAGTATATTTTCCTATTGCATATCATATTTTCTATTTTAATTTCTAACTTAAAATGAAATACATGTTCCTGTTCATATTTTTATGTTCTTTTATTTATGTTAATATTAAAAAAGAAAAAAAAGCATAATCATGCCTATCAATAAAAATTATTTATCATCATTAAAATGGGGAAGATTATTACATTCCATGACCCATAATCTGAGATTTTAATGATGATAAATAATATTGATTGAGTTGTTTTATTCTTCATTAAATATTTTGAATATTACTCTTATCTGTGAGTACTAACATTTCAGGGAGACCACACACTGCTTAAGACAATGGAAGACTCGAGACTGTGTAGAATAGGATGTGAAGGAGTCTGAATCTTTGTATTTTTTTTTTTTTGTTTCTTGAGTATGGACATAAAAAGTGTATGCAAACTGAGTAACCATACACACACATTAGGGAAGAGTTCTTTTAAAGAAAAAAAATTATTTTTATATAGATCATACTATATGATTTTAAATCTTAATATATGATACACTATGGCTCAATGATTATATTTTGTGAACTAATCATACTGTAGGATAATGATCGTACTATATGATTTATTTTCAACCCGAAACCCTAGCTACTATATTAATTTAAGCAAGCTTTTAATATTTGAATTTTGAATTAATTATACTGTACGATCATATCATAAGGTATGAATATTTAATTACTTACTAAAATAAACCCCCATGATTAGTCAATTAAATCAAGTCTTAATTAACGATTGGTGTTCATACTGTATAACTCAGTTCGCACAATACGATGAACCGAGACTATTTTTGGTCATCCTGAATATCGTACTAACTAAAATTTTGATTTTTAAACTAATCTTATTGTATAATACATAGATCATACATAACGACCTGAATATTTTATCTGATCATAGTATATGATTTGGATCAGATCGAATAATAAACAAAGATAAATTTTGGTCGTCCCATCATTCATCCTATATAAACTGAAGAAATATTGTATATCGTACTTGATGATATTCATATCGTGTTGTATGATGTATTGGACAATTATGGTCTATTCGTACTCTTTTGTACCAGGATGAAAGTTGTTTTGAGCAGATCATATTGTATGATAGTGATTATATTGTATGAATAGAAATTACTAAATTGAACTTTTAGGGTTTATTGCGGCCTAAAATATATTAAATGCCTTTATTTTTTGAATGAGAGTGAGAGGAATGTGACAAAGAAAAGGAACTCTTGAGAGGGAGCTTCTTGAAAAGATTTAGGGCTTGTGAGGGGAAAGAGAAGGTTCCTACAAGTAGTTAACAAACAAAAGGAGAAAATTTTTCTAAGTACAGCTTGTACTATACAAAGTGTTCTTCGTACAGACGACATCCAGAGTATGAATTGGATGGGTCCTTTTTTGTACCGACAATTTCAAAGGTTTTTTCTGAATTGATCATACGGTATGATACCATGTTCATACAGACGACATCTAGAGTATGAATTGGATGGGTTCCTTTTTGTCACGATGAATCCTAAAGTTTTTTTGAACTGATCATACTGTATGATGTTCTATTCATATAGACGATGTCCATAGTACAAATTTAATGGGTCCCTTTTCGTCCTGATGAATGCCAAATTTTGCTGGATGGATCGTAGTATATGATTTTCTTTTCATATAGACGACATCTAGACTATGAAAATTTGACATACCTTTCCATCCTGCTTAAGTTGAAAAATTTTCTAACTGTTCATACAGTACGAACTTGATTCGTACTGGAAGATCATCTTGTATGAAAATATTTCATACATATTCATAATAGGTTCGTATGCAATAATTTTTAAACAGCTCGTACGTATAAACATACTTTTTTACATGCTCAAAATAGAAAATTTTAGTTTTTTGGATGATTTTTTGTGTCTTTCATATAAAAGGTCCTTATAAATTGATGTGAAAAAAGTCATTTTTCATGATTTTTCAAGAGAAAGTGAAAGTGAGATTGTGGGAGAGTGTTTAAGATTGAGTTCTTGCAAGTAGAGTGTGAAGGGTTCACAAGGTTATTCAAATGTAAAAATCTCTTTTACTTTTTGGTTATTACTCTTCTTTTTAGTTTCTTATGAGAAGATCTTTGAAGATGATCCGATTCTCTATCGATACTTAAGGGTGTGAAAGGATGACATTTCTATGCCGGCACTTGGAGAGTGTGAATAGATGACGGTTCTCTACCGACACTTGGAGAGTGTGAAAGGATGACGATTCTCTGCCGACACTTGGAGAGTGTGAACAGATGATGATTCTCTGCTGACACTTAGAGAGTGTGAAAGGATGATAGTTCTCTGCTAACACTTAGAGAGTGTAAATAAATGAAAATTCTTTGTTGGCACTTAGAGGGTATGAAAGGATGACGGTTCTCTACTGTCACTTAGATAGTATGAGAAGTCGATGGTTCTCTGCCAACACTTGGAGGGTGTGAGAAGATGATGGTTCTTTATCGTACGGGGAATTGGTGGAAAAGAGGAATTGTAAAGGATTCTCTGCCTTGCTGTGGAAGTAAAAGGATAGTCACTTTGATAATAGTGTAATACCTGAAGAGGGAGTCTTCATGGAGTGGGTGTAGTCGTATTTGACCGAACCACTATAAATCTTTGTGTCTTTTTTATTTTTCGTATTTTTATTTTATATCATTTTGTTATTGTGGTTGAAAAGCTTATTTCAAAAAGATAATCAAATTTTGAATTTTGCTAAAATTAGTTTTTTTATAAAAATCTATGAAATTTCCTAATTACCGATTTACCACCCTTTTGGTTAGCCTTGGAAAAATTGCTTAGGTTTAACAACCTATACAGAATCAACAAGTGGTATCATAGCTTTATTTTAAAACTATAAGTTTATTTTACTTTTTAAAAATGATAATATCTAATCATGGAAACTAAAACACAACAGAAGGGTATTCAATCACTAGTCCTCCATTATTTGTTAAAATCCCTTTTGATTTTTTGAAAACATGAATGTCTACATTTCTTCAATCACTTGACTATCGCATATGGATTTTAGTTCAGGAAGGGTATACTAGGCTAACTAGACTTATAGAAGGCATTAGAATTGAAACATATTTTATTGACTGGATTGTAGAAGAATATGACTTAGCATAACTAAATACAAAATGTTTAAATAGTTTCTTTTGTGCACCTAAGTATGTGGATTACATGCAGATTTCTACTTGCAAAAGTGGAAAGGATAATTGGGATTGGCATTGTACTACATACGAAGGGACTAATAAAGTTAATAAATCTAGATTATATATCTTATTACATGACTATTAATTATTTCTCATAAAATCAAATGAATTCATTTCTAACATGTACATAAGATTTACTCAAATAGTGACTTCTTTGCTTGCTTTAGGTAGGGAACTAATGAATACTAAAATGATTGAAAAAATTCTTTGTTATTTTCCTACATCTTATGATGCTAAAATAACTACTATTACAGATGTTGAAACTCGTTCACTATGAATTAGGATGTTAAACCTAAGCTTATGTCCAAAGGCTATCCAGGAGGGAGGGGGGTGAATTGGTATTTTAAAAATTTATCCCTCTTTTGAATATTTTGAACCGAAAGTAAACTTTAATAAATTTTTAGAAATATTTTTTCAACCACAATTTTTAGAATAGAAAAACAAGAAAATAAAAAGCAGTAAAGAATAAAAGACACAAGGTTTATAGTGGTTCAATCAAAACCAGACCTACATCCACTCCTCGGAGGAACCCTTCGAGTATTGCACTAATATCAATAGTGTCTCTCCTTTTGCACTCATAGAAAGGTGGAGAAGCATTTACAACAAACTTTTTCCACCACTACCAGGTGCGGCAGAGAACCGTCATCCTTTTACACTATCCCCAGTGTTGGCAGAGAACCGTCATCCTTTTACACTATCCCAAAAATTATTAGAGAATTATAGTCCTTTTACACTATTCCCAGTGTTGGCAGAGAACCGTTTGTCATTTCATACTCTCCTAGTATGGGCAAATAACCCTTCGTCTGTTCACACTCACCAAGTATCGGTAGAGAACTGGATCTCCTTGACAGATCTCCTCATAAGAAATCTAGAAGGTAGAAAGAAAAAATTAAAGTAATCACAATTCAAAAGCAAAGACTCTTACCTTTAAACTTCAAGTGAAGCCTTCACGCTCCTGTAGCAAGAATCTTTCTTCGAAAACTCTCTCACACTCTCTCCTTGACTCTTCTTTCAGTAGACACGAAGATCAATGGGAAAAAAGATTTGGTGGCAGTCAAAATTTGACTATATATAGAAAAGACAAGAAAAACCGTCCAAAAACTATAAATTTTTAAGTCAACACGAAATGGATCGTCTCGTACGATCGTGGATCATCCTGGATGATTTTACTTAAAGTGTCGGAAACGATCCTAATGAATATTGGTACAAATTGAGTTCGTACACGATCATCATCCCGTACGAACTAGGTTCGTACGGACGAATAGTTATTTCATAGGTCGGTTCCCAAAAACTCTAGAACATCGTCGAAAAGTGAAGTGTTGATTCACTTTGTTCTTGGAAGAACGTATCTTCATCCTGGATGATTTTTTGACAAAGGATTTTTTCCAAAGACGAATAGTGAATTTCATCTCGATGATTAGTGTAAACTCAAAGTCCAGAGGAGTTCATCCAGGGATGAACTTGGACTTCGTCTGGACGAACAGACCAAATTTGAAATCCAGAGGATTTCATCGAGAGACGAATCATATATTTCATTTGGACGAGCAGTGTAAGGTGAGAATCAAGAGGAGTTTTTCCAGGGATGAATATGGAATTTCGTCCGGACGATCATGACATAGAAAAATTTTCTCACTTCATGTTTGATCCATTGCTCTACCGAGGGGATAACTGACTTGATCGTCCCGTACAAACTATGTTTGTCTCGTACGATCATTATAAATTTCTTGTTCCCCAAGTGTGTGTGTGTACTACACAATTACAATCACTCTCTCTCAAACTCAATACAAAGCTAAGTACAAACTTTAATTTATAAACTATCTTATGCTGAATATGAATTGAAGTCTTCAGTAGTCTAAAGTTTAATTTTCCTGAAATGTTAGTACACACAAGAGCAAAACAAATTTTCCATAAAAGAGTTAGGAAATAACTACACATAAAACAATAATATTTGGAATCATCAAAACTATAAAAGTTGCAAGAATGTAAAACATGCAAATAGCAACTCTCTTAACAATCTCCCCCTTTTTTTGATGGCAAAACAATTATTGTTTGTAGGATTTCAAATTCTAAGAATCTCCTAAACTCCCTCTGAATTGATGAACACGTGAAAATAAAGAGACATTAAAGCAAAAAAAGATTTTTGTTTTTCAAAAGTTTATATAAAAACAAAATAATTACACAAAATACAACGATACGAACGAACGAATCACAATTTTTAGTTTTCAAAATTTTATACAAAACAAAACGATCACATAAAACAAAATGATACGAACAAACAAACAATTTCTCCCCCTTTTTGACAACAGCAAAATGTGAAGAACAAAAAGACTTGAAATGTAAGCAGAGATATGAAAAGCAATTGAAATTTAATGTTGAAAGTAATTTAAATAAGTTATGCAAATAAAATTAAAACATTAGGCAAATCATAAAAAATTATAAAATTTAAGAAGAGATATAACTTAGATAATAAAAAAGATGTATCAAAAGCATGGTTCAATTTAGACACTAATATAGAGAAAATCATTGCAAGAAGGATGATTAAAAAATTGTATATTTCAAATTTCAATATGAAATATAAATGAACATAAGATCAATTTGAATTAAGATATTAAAAGAGTCTGGAAAGAAATAACTACCACATGTGACGTTTTGCGCATCTTTTTCAAATTTGTAGCACATTTTTGTGCATCTTCTCACTTTGGGCTTATTTTTGCCTCTTTTTTATATTTTGAACCTTTGCGCATTAATTTTGATATTTGTACTTTTTTACAATTTTCAAGAGTAATCATATTCTTTCCAAAAATAATAATCTAAAATTTAAAATCGTTCTAAGTACATAAATATTAATTGATAGGTGAAATATAAAATAAAAAAACATCACACTTGCAATAATAATATTAACAATAATGTAGTTTAAATGAGAGACATGGATTGATAATCTTAATAACATCAAGTTATAAGCAAAACTTAAATTTAGAAAAAATAGATTTTCTAATGAATTTAATTTTAACTTACAATTCAAGATATAGCACTATTAAGATTAAAAAATCTAATGATTTTCATAATGCTACCACACATTTCAATAATATTAAAGCCAAAATCACAATATCATATATTGATATCAATATGATAAAATTACAATCTAACTCGAGATATCAATATAAAAACATCTAAATAAAAGAAAATAAAACAAACTTTCTTAAGATACCAACTAACACAAAAACTCCAAAAAAAAACACACAAAATAAATGCAACAGTCACTTAGACGGACCCTAATCTGGAGGAGGAGGAGGAGGAGGTGCAGCACCAAAGAAGTTGAAATAACTACTGATCATAATCATATTGGAATTTATGTCATTTATCTGATCGCGCATAAATCCCATGTCTTAATTGTATTGTATATCCTGCTGCTGCATTTGAGCTTCAATTTGATCAAACCTTTGATCAAAATGAGTCTCTAAACTGTCAAATCTTTGAACCAAATCCTGATAACTTGGTTCACTAGCAGGTGTAGGCTTAGCTTCTTCTTCTGATTCACTAATAACAACATGAGTTTTTTGTAGTTCCTCCTTATTGAAGATTGCTCTAAAGGATACATCATTGTAGTAGAGCGGTTCTTCAAATTCTTTATCTGGATGAATCAATTTGTACTTCTTTTCCAGAATGTAGGCTACTAGATGTCCTAAGGCAATGTTCTTCTTTCTTTTATGTGCGACATGACCAATTTCAAATAGTCCATAAATGTAGTCAATTAAGAGTTGGGCCTCATCTATAGGTTGTTTGGTCATAATCAAGTAGGTAACAGTAGAAAGAGGAGGAGTAATATTGACTCTATCACCAACTTTAGGTATTATAGAAGTTCTAAGAATGTGCTGGACGATACGGGCATCACGAACTAGAGTTGCTACCTTAGGCAGATGTTCCTTAAAATTAACTTCTCTAACCACTCGATTTACTTCAGTCTAATCAAAATTAGAAGTGGTTAAGGTGTGTGGTCTTATTCCTTCAGTCCTTAAGTTTAAAAAGATACAAAGCTCAGCCTTAGTAATTTCAACTCTCTTTTTTAAAACAAAGGAACTGATGACAGAATGATCAGGGTTGAAAGACATGTTTGCTAAAAAGTAATGAAAGGTTTCTTTGTTGTAGAAGTGGACTAAAGTGAGGATTAACCCAAATTGAGTAGAGGAAAAAATGTGTATTGCCTTAAAAGTTATCTGTTCCTGAAGAATTACTCTAGACGGGGTGATTTTTGCAGAGACAAATCTAGCAAAAGATTCTTCATTGGCTTTAGACAGAAAATTTTCAGACGAATTTTTAGGTGGACCCTTAGCCAGTCTCTTTTAACGCTTGCTAGAACTTTCCATTGATAGATCTAAGGAAAGAAAGGTTTGAAAGTGATGTGTGAGTGTGACTGTTCAGTTAAAAACACTGTCAATTTATTAAAAAATGACTGTTTGTACCAGACGAAATCTCTTTCGTACCGTACGAATTTTTGATTTGTCCCGTATGAAAAAAATTAGTATGGACGAACGAATGAGTCCAAAATGAAATGGCTTTTCATAATCACACAACTTATGAAGCTTCTTTTCGTACAGACTTTTGACCAAATGATCGTACAGACGAACATGTGTTTGTCCTGGACGATCAGAAATTCAATTCATTTTAATGGCAGTTGAAACCGTCCCCCGCATTGAACCGACATATGTTCGTTCGTACGAACTAAAGGTTCGTACGTACGAAGTTCATATTAAAAACTACCTTATCCTTTCAATTGCTTTATTCATTCATCCCGTTGTTTAAAAAATAATTCATCCCGGATGATCGTGACGATCGTACAAACGAATTGATAATAAAACACTGAAAATTGCACTCAAACGGTTAAAAATCTGACAGTTTGTCACATTACATATATCGTCCTGTACGAAACAAAATTTCATCCCGGACGGATGTCACTCAAAAAATTTCAATTTTATGCAATCAATCAAAACCAAGATACAAAACATACTAAAAACATTAAACAATGAAAAAAAACACAAACTCTAGAAGAAAGAAAAAAAATCACACAAATAAAATCAAAAACTCATAAAGAACACAAAAACATTTAACTAGAAAATAAACATCAATATTGTAAAGACATTTTTATTTAAGCATTCAAATCAATCACGCCAAGCCTTGTTCTTAATGCACTGAAAGTGTCAAAGGCTAATGGTTTTATAAAAATATCTGCAAGTTGATTTTCAGTAGAAACATGATTGAGTTCAATTTCTCCTTTAGATATATAATCCCTTATGAAATGATGCCTTATGTCTATGTGTTTGATTCTTGAATGTTGAATATGATTTTTAGAAATGCAAATAGCACTGGTGTTATCACAATAAATTGGAATAGTACATATAGTCAATCTTAAATCAATCAACTGTTATTTTAACCAAAGTACTTGTGCCACACAACTTCCTAATGCAATGTATTCAGCTTCTGTAGTTGATAGGGCTACTGAATTTTATTTTCTACTGGAACATGAGACTAGAGAATTTCCAATAAATTGACATGTTCCAGAAGTGTTCTTTCTATCCACCCTACAACTTGTAAAGTTAGAATATGAAAAATCAATTATTTCAAATGAAGAGCTAAACTTAGGATACCAGATTCCTAAGTTCTGAGTTCCTAACATATATCTTAAAATTTCTTTCACTGCTGTCAAATGTGATTCTCTTGGATCAGATTGAAATCTAGCACATAAGCAAACACTAAACATGATATTGGGTCGGCTAGCAGTCAAGTAAAGTAAAGATCCAATTATCACTCTAAATTTCTTTTGATCAATAGATTTTCCCTTAGGGTCTTTATCCAACTGAACTGAGAAACTCATTGGTGTACTAACAGGTTTAGCATTGTCCATTTCATATTTTTTGAGGATGTCCTTAACATACTTTAACTGACTAAGAAATATGCCTTCCTCAATTTGCTTAATGATAAATACTAGAAAATAACTCAAATCTCTCATTAGACTCATTTCAAATTCACTACTCATTATTTTAAAAAAATCATCACAAAGATTTTTATTTGAAGATCCAAAAATAATATCATCCACATAAATTTGAACAATGAGTATATCTTTTCCATATTTCTTCAAAAAATGAGTTGTATCCACACCTCCTTTTTCAAAAGATCTTTCAAGTAGGAAGGTGCTCAATCTCTCATACCAAGCTCTAGGTGCCTGTTTTAATCCATATAATACCTTTTTTAACTTGAAAACATGATTTCGGTATTTATAATTTTCAAAACCTAGAGGTTGTTCTATAAAAACATCATCTTCAATTATCCCATTTAAAAAGGCACTTTTTATGTCCATTTGAAATAATTTAAATCCTCTAAAATAGGTAAATGCTAGTAAAAATCTAATTGCTTCAAGTCTAGCTACGGGGGAAAAAGTCGCCTCAAAATTAATCCCTTCAATCTAATTATACCCCTTAGAAATTAATCTAGCCTTATTTCCAATGACCACTCCTGAGTCATTCATTTTATTTTTTAACACTCACTTAGTTCCAACTATACTTTGATCCTTTGGCCTTGTCGTTAATTCCCAAACTTTATTTTTTACAAATTGATTCAACTCTTCTTGTATGGCCAAAATCCAAAATTCATCCGAAAGTGCTTGATCAATATTTGTGGGTTCTATAGTTGAAATGAAGGCTGAATGATTTACTTCCTTATTTAATCCACGCCTAGTTCTTACACCCTCACTAGGTTTACTTATAATCATTTCCCTTGGGTGGTTTTTAGAAAATCTCTAGGCAAAGGGTTTTCTATCTCCACATTTTCTTCCAAATTTATTTTATCAAACTTTTGGGAGTTATCCACAATCTCATCTTCTATAATATTTGGCTCTTCCAAATTTTCAGATTCATCAAAAATAACATGTGTGGTCTCCTTAATTATCAAAGTTCTTTTATTGAATACCCTATAAGATTTTCCAACACTTGAGTATCCAACAAAAATTCCTTCATCTGATTTTGGATCAAATTTTCCTAAGGCAGATTTTCCATTGTTATGAATCAACACCTTGCAACCAAAAACATGCAGATGAGGCAAATTAGGTGTTCTTCTTTTTAGCAACTAATAGGGTGTATTATTTAATTTAGATCTTATGTTCACTCTATTCAGAACATAACATACAGTGCTAACCGCCTCAGCCCAAAAATATTTATGAAGTGAGTATTCTGTCAATATTGCTCAGGCGGCTTCTATTAATGTTCTATTTTTCATTTCGACTACCCCATTCTGCTGAGGGGTTCTAGGTGCAAAAATATTGTGATCAATTCTTTTCTCCTTACAAAATTCCTCAAATTTCTCATTCTTAAATTCTCCTCCATGATCACTTTGCATAAAAATAATTTCACACCCTAGTTTTCTTTGAATCCAAGTCAAAAAATTTCTAAATTCCTCAAATGATTTACTCTTATGAAATAGAAATCTGACCCATGTGAATCTTGAGTAATCATCTACAATCATAAATCTGTATACCTTCCCTCCTAGACTCATAGTTATAACAGGTGCAAAAAGATCCATATGTAAAATCTCCAATGGTTTACTAGTTTTAAGATCTTTTTTGGACTGAAAAGAGGACTTCACTTGCTTTCCTAGTTGACATGCATCATAAAGGTGGTCCTTAGTAAAGTCTAGTTTAGGTATACCTCTCACTAAGTTCTTTTGGGTAATTCTCCTAAGGTAATTCATGCTAGAATGACAAAGTCTCCTATGTCAAAGCCATGACTCATCGGATACTATTTTCAAACAAAAAGCAGTAGGAGATTGAATGTAGTTCAAATGTAGCATATAAACATTGTTTACCCTTTTTCCATTCAAAATATCTTTTCCATTTAGGCTTAATATGTAGCTATTAGGAAAAACTTTTACACAATAACCTTTATCACAAAGTTGACTTATATTTAATAAATTATACTTTAAGCCTTCAACCAATAACACATTATCTATAAAACAATTCTTAAGATTTCCAATCATACTTGATCCAACCACCTTCTTTGTGGTATTATCTCCAAGTGTAACCTTGCCTCCACTCCTGGCTTCCAACATTATGAATTGAGTAGTATCTCCAGTCATATGCTTTGAACATCCGCTGTCCAGGTACCATATGCTCTCACGAGGTCATGTGTGAGAGCGACCCTGCAAAATTATCAAATATTAGACATGGGAACATGGGTTCACCTTTTAGCAATTTATAATCAGATGCATGTATGATATGTCTACATTTATGCATCTTAGGTCTCCACACCAAATTAGTTTTCATCTTCAAAGTACAGGTGTGAGCTATATGTCCAAGAAATCCATAATTATTACATTTTACTTTTGGAAATGGTTTCCTAAGTCTTTTAACATTCATCTGTCTATTCAGGGATTGTATAAATTTAGGATACATAATAGGATTAGTAAAATCTTCAAGTATAGGGGGTATCATATTATCCTCGAGAGATTTTATCGTTAATTTGTAAAATGAATTCATATCTTCCAAAATTTGATTCATATAATTTATTTTATATAATTTGCTCTTTGATTCATCCTTAAAGTTCTTAAAATATTTCTCAAGTTCTGCATAGGATGATTTTAAATTCTCATGATTTTTATTTAAGTCATCAAACTCATCGAGTAGTTTCATGTGATTATCATCTATTAAGGCATGATCTTTCCTAAGGATTTCATGTTCCTTTTGAAGTTCTTCAAATTTTAAACTTAGACTAGCATGCATTTTCTTCATTTTCTCATATGCATCATGTATGTGTTCAGAAAACTTCAAATAATTCATCATAAGTTAAGTCACATACCTCTTCTTAATCTGACTGATCAAGACTATCGGCCATTAAGCAAAGATTAGTGACTTCTTCTTCCTTTTTAGTCTCTGATGAATCTAAAGCTGAGTCCGCCCAGAAAGTTCTTTGAAACTTCTTCTTGCCCTCATTATAATTGATTTCTCCTCTACCTTCTCCTTGCTAGGAGTGGCTTTAAGTTTTGGGCAATTAGTCTTGTTTTGACCAAGTTTCCTGCACTCATAGAAAATCACATCATTTGAAACCTTGCCATTTCTATTAAATTTACCTCTATTCCATTACTGGTGTCTCTTATGCTTCCTCTTTAGAAAGCTTCTGAACTGTTTAATCATCAATGCAATGTCGTCTTCATCCTCAAGTTGTGAGTGTTCACTCTAATACTCTTCCACTTTTAGTGTTATGTTCTTCTCCCTTTTTGGTTCACCTGTATCAATCTTTTTTTGGCTAACTCTTTGCTCGTAAGCAATTTGCAAATCAAGAAGATTATCAATAGAGTAAATGTTTAAATCTGTAGACTCTGTAATTGTAATAATTTTAGCATCATATGTAGTAGGCAAACAACGAATAATCTTATTAACCATTTCAGCATTCGTTAGTTCCCTACCCAGTGCATGCAAAGAGGTAACTATTTGTGTGAATCTTGTGTACATATCAGAAATTAATTCATTAGATTTCATGTGAAATAATTCATAATCATGTAACAAGATATTAAGTCTAGATTGCTTAACCTCATTAGTCCCCTCATATGTTATACAAAGTTTATCACATATGTCATTTCCACTTTTGCAAGTGGAAACCCGCATGTAGTCTTCTGATTTTAAAACACAAAAAAAATTATTCAAGCATTTGGCGTTTAGTTGTGATATGTCAAGTTCTTCTACTGTCCAGTCTGTAAAAGGTGTTTCAACTCTAATTCTGTCAACTAATCTTGTTGGTTTTGTATATCTTTCCTGGACTAATATCCACATACGATAATCAAGTGACTGTAAAAAAGTAGACATGCGAGTTTTCCAAAAATTAAAAGGTATATTGTAAAACAGTGGAGGTCTAGTTATAGTGTAACCCTCAGGTATGTTTCGGTTTCTAAATATAGTCATCTACGTTAATCAAAAAGTAGTCCAAACTTATGATTTTGAAACAAAGCTCTGATACCAGTTGTTAAAACTTGTTCACTATGAATTAGGTTGTTAAACCTAAGCTTATGTCCCAAGGCTATCCAAGAGGGGGGAGGTGAATTGGTATTTTAAAAATTTATTCCTCTTTTGAATATTTTGAACCGAAAGTAAACTTTAATGAATTTTTAGAAATAGTTTTTCAACCACAATTTTTAGAATAGAAAAAGCAAAAAATAAAAAGCAGCAAAGAATAAAAGACACAAGATTTATAGTGGTTTGGTCAAAACCACACTCCCTAGAGGTACCCTCAGAGTATTGCACTAATACCAATAGTGTCTCTTCTTTTTCTCCCACAGCAAGGCGGAGAAGCCTTTACAACAAACTCTTTCCACAACTATCAGGTGCGGCAGAGAACTGTCGTTCTTTTACACTATCCCTAGTGTTGGCAGAGAACCATCTTCCTTTTACACTATCCCCAGTGTTGGCAGAGAATCGTCATCCTTTTACACTATCCCCAGTGTTGACAGAGAACTGTTCGCCCTTTCACACTCTCCTAGTGTGGGCAGAGAACCCTTCTTCTGTTCACACTCTCTAAGTGTCGGCAGAGAACCGGATCTCCTTGACAGATCTCCTCACAAGAAATCTAGAAGGTAGAAAGAAAAGAGTGAAGTAATCATAATTCAAAAGAGAATACTCTTACCTTTAAACTCTAAGTGAAGCCTTCACGCTCCACTAGCAAGAATCTTTCTTCAAACACTCTCTCACACTCTCTCCTTGACTCTTCTTTCAGTAGGCACGAAGATCAATGGGCAAAAAGATTTGGTGGTAGTCAAAATTTAACTATATATAGAAGAGACAATAAAACCGTCCAAAAACTACAAAATTTTAAGTCAACATGAAATGGATCGTTCCGTACGATCGTGGATCATCCTGGATGATTTTACTTTTAGGTGTCGGAAATGATCCTAATAAATAATGGTACGAATTGAGTTCGTATAAAATCATCATCCCGTACGAACTAGGTTTGTACGGACGAACAGTTATTTCATAGGTCGGTTCCCAAAAACTTTAGAACGACGTCGAAAAGTGAAGTGTTGATTCACTTCATCCTGGGACGAACGTATCTTCATCATGGATGATTTTTGGACAGAGGATTTCATCCAGAGATGAATAGTGAATTTCATCTCGATGATTAGTGTAAACTCAAAGTCCAGAGGAGTTCATCTAGGGACAAACTTGGACTTCGTCTGGATGAACAGACCAAATTGTAAATCCAGAGGATTTCATCCAGAGATGAATCATACATTTTGTCTCGACGAATCGTGTAAGGTGAGAATCTAGAGGAGTTCGTCCAGGGATGAATATGGAATTTTGTCCGGACGATCAGGACTTAGAAAAATTTTCTCACTTCCTGTTCGATCCATTGATCTACCGATGGGATAACTAACTTGATCATCCCGTACGAACTATGTTCGTCCCGTACGATCAATATAAATTTCTTGTTCCCCAAGTGTGTGTGTGCTTATCTACACAATTACAATCACTCCCTCTCAAACTCAATACAAAGCTAAGTACAAACTTTAATTTATAAACTATCTCATGCTTAATATGAATTGAAGTCTTCAGTAGTCTGGAGTTTAATTTTTCTGAAATGTTAGTACACACAAGAGCAAAACAAATTTTCCATAAAAGTGTTAGGAGATAATTACACATAAAATAATAATATTTGGAATCATCAAAACTATACAAGTTTTAAGAATGTAAAACATATAAATAGTAACTCTCTTAACAACAGAGTCTAAGGACTTAAATATTTATTCTATTAATAATCTTTTTGGATCACTAATTGCTTACGAGCAAGGAGTGAGTCAAAGGAGATTGATGTAGAATAACATAGCATTAAAAGTGGATGATTTGGAGAGTGATTAGTCACAACTTAAAGATGAGGGTTGTATTGCCTTGATAATAAGGTAATTCATGAGTTTTCTTAAAAGGAAGCAAAAGAGACTCCAACAGTGAAACAAAGGTATATTGCACAAAAATGTTAATGTTTCTAATGATATGATTTGTTATGAATGCAGGAAACCTGGACACATAAAAATGGATTACCATAATATTAAAGCCACTCTATAATAAGGAGAAAATAGAGGAGAAATAAAATGGGAGAAAGGGCAAGAAGAGTTATAGAGAGCTTTCTAGGTGAACTCAACTTTAGATTCATTTGAAATAGAAAGGAAGAAGAGGTCACCAACTTATGTTTAATGGCCAATAATTTTGTTCAGTTACATCAAAAAGAGGTACACTCTCATTCAAGACCTCATGAGAGTATTTGGTACCTGGACAGTAGTTGCTCAAAGCATGCGACTTGAGAGACTACATAATTCATATTGCTGGAAGTAAGGAAAGGAGGCAAGGTTACACTGGAGACAATACCACTAGAAAAGTGGTTAGCAAAGGTATGATCATAAACTTGAATAATTTTTTTATTGAGAATATCTTACATGTAGAAGGCTTAAAGCATAATTTGTTAAGTATTAACCAGCTATGTGATAAAGGGTATAGCATTAAATTTTTTTCCCACTAGATGTATATTAAGCCAAAATGGAAATTATGCTTTATATAGAACAAGGATAAATAATATTTATATGTTAGATTTGAATTATATTAAAACTCCTAATGTTTTTTTATTTAAAAACAATTTCTAATGAATCTTTTATGGCATAAGAGACTTTATCATGCTATCATGAAAAAACATAGGAAAATTATCCAAAAGGAATGGGTTAGAGATATACCAAAACTAAACTTTACTAAGGATCTCCTTTGTGACGCATGTCAACTAGAAAAATAGGTTAAGTCTTCATTTCATTCCACTAAGGATCTTAGAACTAACAAACCTTTAGAAATAATTCATATGAATCATTTTGGCCTGGTTAGCACTGTAAGTCTAGGAGGGGAGTATATGGATTTGTAGTGTTGACCTCATTATTCGAGGTCAATTTCCCCGGAATGGACTCTAGTACTTAGGTTTTTCGTAGCCTAGTGTAGATGTCACACCCGCAGGATTTCCCTTAGGTGGACACCTAATGACGTAGCATCGACTCGAACCTATCACTCAACTCGAATCAAAATCAGTTCAATCCAATTTCAATTCAACTCCAAAATGAACTCAAATCAGGCTCGATTTTGATTCGTCGACGTCGATCGACTCAATCTATTTTATTTTAGATCAAATTGATACATCATTGGATTCAAACAATTCACCAATCAAACACCAAATTCTTTCTACTCAAAACTATTTTAATTTTAATCAAATTAAAATTAGCCCTTTGATCCCTTTTAAATTCAACCCAAATCTAAATCGATTCGATCTAAATCTAATTCAAAATCAAATCATCTCTAAATTCTTCATTGATAATAAAATACTAAAATCATTTAAATAAATTTCAAATAAATATATCTTTAATCAATAAATTCTAATAGAGTAAATTTATTCTCAAATCACATCTTTAATTAATAACCTGAACTAATTAATCTTAATACCTTAAACTAATTACATGCAATTAGATCCGATACAAACCCACGATCCCATTCTCTCATTCACGCATGCAAGAATCGTTGCTCATCTCCCTCTGCTCCATGCGACTCCAAGGCCGGTTGCATAACACAGCCCGTCCATCTCCTCTCTTATTCGCACGAACCACCCAACTCCCCACGCAGAGAACGGCTCTCCCTGCTCTCAGTTCGTGAAATGGTCTCCCCTCTCCCTCAGTAGTTCAGAACTTCCCCACGCAGAGAACGGCTCTCCCTGCTCTCAGTTCGCAAATGGTCTCCCACTCTCTCATAGGCACAACACGATCTCCCAGCCTTCCGTGACCTCATATACACGCACAGCCCAAAAGCCTACTCCTATTCGCACTCCAGGCCGGGAGTTCGCAGAACTCCCTTCTCCTCTCTGTTCGCAGGAAAGCCGAAGGCCTGAATCCCGACGCCTCTCCATTCGCACAGAACGAGGCATTCAATTCGTCGCTCTCTCGCCAATCTGTCCGTCCTGATATAAGCAGCCTCCTTAATTTTCAGTAATTTCTTCTACATCCTCTACATCTTCTTCTTCTCTCATTATTGTTTAATTTAAGTCAAATGTTAAAGAATTGAATCTTGTTTTTTCTAAAAAACAAATTTTAAATGAAATACTTTTGGTAAATAGAAGAATAATGGAAATCCATGAGAATGATATAAAATATTTGTGTTTCATCTTGATAAAATTAATGACTGCATCTTTCATGAAATTGAAAGAGGATGGTTATTATTTTCTTGAGAGGAAAATAGAGAATTATAGAATTTTTTTTTTAAATCTTTCATCTTTTGAAAGCTTACAAACTCTTTAGATAATTATATTGTTCCGTAAAGAAGAGGATCTGTAGTTGATTTCAAAAGAAATTCTGAGTTTAACTGCATCAAGTTCTTTCATGAAAATTGGAGTGAGTTAATGAAATTTTATTTCGTATTCTCATTCAAGCATTCAATATATTCTGATTAAATTGGAAGGGTTTTATTTATATGTTTTGTAGTTTGTGATGTAAGGATTGAAACGTATGTTTTGAAAAGAGTCAAGTATATAATTAAAGCAGAATATGTGTATGTGGAAAGTAAAATATACGATTTTGTAGAAACTGATAAATGTATGGATTGATAGGTGAGAAAGGTATTCTTTAGAAATCAAAATAGTGTTAAATGTGTAATAGTGAGAAGTGTGTGTGTGAATATTGAAGTAAAGTATATTTTGAAATATAAAATATAATTTTTTTTTTTTTTAAAGTGATGCTTGTGAATGATGGGAAGGGGAGATTGTAGGATTTAAAGGTAAAAATATATGTTTAAAGGGTATTGTATGAAAAAAAAATGAAAGATAAAATGTTTAGATTGGTAAGAAAAAGTGATTTATGTGTATATATATGTTTTAAGAGAGAACTTGTGTTTTGAAAGGTGGAAAATGAAATGTGTGTATTTTGGAGAAGTTGAGTAAAATGTGAAAAAGTATTGTATGATATTTTCGGGAGGACAAAGTGGATGAATCTTATAGGGTGTATTTATGTTAGAAAATATACGAAGTGTATATTGAAGAGAAGGTGTATAGAGTTTAAAAGGTGAAATGTATTCATATTGAGAAGTGTTTTATGTAAAAAAGTGTATGTCCTGAAAGGTGAATTGTGTAACTTTAGAAAATATAAAAGTATAATATGTGATCTTTGAATGATGAAGTGTGCCAGTGTGAGAAGTAAGATGATATGTGCGAGAAATAATAAGTGGGGCTTGTGATTATGTTTTAGAAAGGTGGAATTATTCATATGAGAAGTAAGGTGTATGTTTACCTTAAAATATGAAATGTATAAAAAAATGAAAAGAAAGGGTTGGAACGTAAAAAAAAAAGTCTGGTGTATCAAATGATGTTTTAAAATGTGTAGAAGATGAATGTGTTGAAAATCAAAAGCTCTCTTTCTCTCTACCTCTCTCTCTCTTTTCTTCTTCTTCCCCTTTCTCATATCTCAAGATACATGTTAAAAGAGAAGATTACAAAGTGTACTTTCAAAAGTAAAAGTTTCAAAAGGTAAGCAACAGAGCCGGTGTTCAAGCCCGAAGAAAGGTATGTCTTTATTTTCAGTAAATTTCAATTATTTTATTATTATTTATTAAAAGTGTTTCTAATCCCTATTTTTCCTTTTTCTTCCTGTTTTACTTGCATAAACTGCGAGGAATGGTACCGATCGAGGGAACAAAAGTACAAGGAGCTAATGACGTCAGTCGCCTCTATCCAACCGGGTAGAGTTGCTACGGGCGGAACCACCGGGTCGTAGCCCCCGGTGACTGTGAGTATTTCTAAACTTAGAAAACCTTTAGGGACCCCTTGATGTGGTGTGCGTGAACCTTTCCCTTTTAGGTCCTAGTAGTAACTTCAATTTAATTAGGATTACTTTTTGCTCTTAGATCCCTAAACCCCTTTACATGTACGAAATATCCTAAGGGTTAGTAATAACAAATTTTTATCCTATATAACAGTAGTGACACTTAAGGACAAAAATTAAGGACCAGGTCTTAGAAAACATAGACTTATGATGCATGTACACTTTAAGGTAGAAACATATAACATAGAAAACTTAGTGACATTTATTTTTTTTTATTATTATTATTTTATTTTATATTTATTTATTTATTTAATAAATTAAATTTAATTAACTAAAAAATTTCTTTTAAATAATAATTGATTTAGGATATATCAAAATCACACTTTCTAATACACACACTTAGAATTGTTTGCTAGGACAACCGAATCTAACTTTAAGTTAGGCCGATGTTTATTTCCTTACTGCACTGTGACGGGCTTTTTCTCGAGTTTTATTGCATGTTGGTTGTAAAATATTGGTGTGTTTGTTTATTTATTTTTATTGCACTCTGTGTTGTGATTTGATTAACGATTAGATTACTCATAGGTTAGGAGCGATCTGGATTATTAATATGATTTTATGCAGGTGGCCACACTCGTGCAGGGCAGTAAAAGGGGCTAACTAATTAATAATTATATATATGTGCTACAGGTGCTTCAGCTGCTTAGCCCCCAAATAAGAAAGAGTGTGGCCAAGTATGGCTGAGTGATTTAATTTAAATGCTTATATATAACTGCTTGGGATGATTTTTGCTTAGGATAACCCTGCAGGTGGTCTAGATTTTCTTTTTCTTTCTGTGATGTAAATATGAATGTAAATGTAATATATTAAAAGTCAAGATATGTGAAAGTGATTTTGAAAGTGGGATATCACATCTAATTTGGAATCCAAAGAAAAGAGAATATACCTTAAAGGATTATTCTCTTTTATTTGGAAAGCCAAATTAGGATGATTTTAATATCCAAATAGAAAAGAAAATACCCTTCTTAGGGATGAGTTTCTTTTCATTTGGATATCCAGACCCGACGGATTCAAAAAATTCGTAGAAGAAGAAAAGACATAATGAGAAGATTAAAGAAAGAAGATGAAGAAATGAAGAATAAAGGAACAGTATATCCCATTTCAAAAATCACTTGCGTCATTCTTAGGATTAGAATCCGGGTTTGTTGTCAGTGGTGCCCGGCAACTTTACTTTTCTGTAAATTCTGGATGTAATATGGACATTGGACATTGGACATTATATTTGGATTATTAAAATTTATTTGTTTACATTGTTTGTGCAGTAGAATTTTTTTAGGACTCTTGCATGCCGTATTTTGTTTTAGCCTGGATTCGAATCGGAGAGATTTTTTTCGTAAGGGTACGCTTAAAATTCTTCTACTTGTAATTTTAAATAAAATTTTTAGGCTTACATAGTAACTCTAACGATCTAAGAAGTAAGCTCGGGACCGTCGAGAGTCAGCATAAGCATATTAATACTTTCTCTTCCTTGTTAGGTACCTCCTCGCCTGCGGGTTCTGGCAGACCACTTGACCTATGAGGGTGCAGTTCTGTCAAGGGAAGTTGTGCAATCTCTAGGGAAAAAACCTATTTTTTAAGCCTAATTTTTAAACTGCTTCATATTCATTTTATGCATTCGAGTCAATTAGTATGCATTGCATTAGATACAAATTTAAAAGAGTCTAAAATATTAATTGCATTATTAGACATTTTTCATCATACATAAGTTGAGGGACCAATTAGGATCTATCTTAGATGTCGGTCCCCAATTCCTTAAAACTTAAATAACATCCCTACCCATCTTTCATAAGAGACTGGATACATGGTTTTAAAGCGCCTAGGTGGTTAGCTGGCTCCCCAATCCAGGCCGGGGTAAGTCCAGATTTGCACTTCATTAGTTAGGTTCGGGTCACTATTTTATAGTACCCAAATTAGATTTAGGTTCTGAGGCGGATTCTTTTTAGATCTTAAGTCCTCCTCCTCCGGGAATATAAAATCTCAAATTTCTAATAAAATGTCAACTTAAATATAAAATTTTCTCCTAAAATATAAAGCCCAACATAGGATAGATTGAGGTTGTCTCTGGGCTTCTCAGAATCCGACACCTCCTACTTTTCTTCCTTTGACCCGCTAATAAATGTTCAACATTGAGCTTTCTCCTTGAAAAATTCCTACTTCTATTTTCTTGTCTTTTACTTTGTACTCAAAAGGGTATGAAATCACTGCTTTAATCGAGAGTTTTCTTAGGAGCTTTCTCTCCTAGGATGTAATTAACTATAGGGGTTTGCCACTATTGGGATTTGAGAACCCCAGACTAAAAATAAACCTTGTTTTATTCGTATAAAACAAGGGAAGAATCTTTGGGAACGTAGATATTTTTAAAACCTCATTTCTAATTTTGAATAGACTTGTAGAATGTTATTATTATCTTTTTAGATAATATAATATTATATTTGTTATATTCAAATTTAGAAATGATGAATTTTATAAAACTCATTCTAGCTTTTGGATATCTTGAAGAATGTTATGTTCGTCTTTTAAGATGATATAATATTCTTCTTGCCATATCTAAATAAAAGAATGAATAAACTTTTTCAAAAAAAAAAAACGTATTTCTATTTTTAAACATATTCTATAGGATTTCATGTTCATCTTTTGAGATGATATGTTATTCTTTGAACTATGTTTGATTATAGAAATATCAATTTTCAAAACCCTATTTTGATATTGAATCCATTGTAGAATATTGTGTCGGCCTCTCGAGACCGTACTTTATTCTCAATGCAGTATTTGATTACAAAATAGGAGAAATCAAAATATACGTGGTGTGACACAATTTTTCCCACCAAGGTTTTTCTGGCGACTCCACTGGGGATCAATCCTCTCTCCATCTTTAGCAGTGTTTTCTACCTTTTTCGTCGGTAGTATACTTGTGCTTGGCATAGGTTGTAACTACCTTTTTTCCGCCGGTTCTTTTATTCATTTCAGTTTTGAATAATTTGGCCGGTATCTAAAAAATTTTTAGATGTCTTATTTTGGACCCCGTTAGAAAATTAACGAGGAGCTCCTTTATAATGACCTTTTTGTAAAGTAAATTCCTGTGCTATTCGAATGTTGTAGTTATATTTTTCTTGTAGCTTGATGTTTGACTTAGCACTGGGTCCAAAATCTTTTTGCCCAATCTTTAGTAATATATATAGTTACTTCTTTTAGTAACTCAATGTATTATTTGGATTGGGTCCAAAAAATGTTAAGTCTTGAAAAATTTTAAACTTCTGTGTCCTAACTAATATGTTGCAGTTATATATTTTTATAACTCAAAATATGGCTGGATAAATCTCAAGAAAATTTGAGCTTTTAAATCAAATCAAAGTCTTCTCCTTATATAAACCAACATATTATAGTTATATATTTTTATAGCTTAATATGTGTGGTAGGATAGGGTCCAAAAGCTCAAACCTTTAAATCAAAACTTTCTACTTGTCCTAATAACATATTGTAGTTACATGTCCTTTGTAGCTTGATATGTTTGCTAGGACAGGGTCCAGAATCTGATATATGCAAGATTTTTAAGATTAAATTCGATTTAAATTGAGAAAAATTTAAAGGTTCAAATACAAGTGAAGCTTATAAAAATAATTTTGCTAAAAAAAAAAAAAAGTAGGTTGATTTCTTTTAAAAAGAAATTTACCTCTATCTTCCTTAAATTGTAAGTAAAACTTCATTGTGGTTGACTCCTCTAAACACTTAAAGAATAAGACCTATGGTTTTTAATGCTAAAATGAAAAGCGTGTTCCCTCCCTCCCTCCACTTGGGTGGATTAAGGCTTTAGATGAAGATATATTTAATCTCATTTCTTTTTAGAACCTCAAAACATAAAAGTTTAGCTAATTTTGCTAGGTTCATAGCAATCCCTGAATTAAATTCAAATATATTTTCAAATCTCATATTCAACCATATTATGATTTTTCTAATCTTAGGAATGAATAATTATTAGTTGATATATTGAAGTTTGAAAATATTTTGAATTCCCTCACCTTTAAACCTTCTTGTAGGTTAAAAGTTTAATATACCTATAAATCCTATTTCCTAAGAGTACTACATAGATACGACGATTTGTCCTCTGTCACGTGGTTTAACTCTGATAGAAAATGGATTTTAAGGTATGCGATGAAGATAAATAGATAAGTTACATAAAAACTTTTGTTCATCATCTGAAGTTTTCTCTTATGGTAATATTTTTTTAAATCAAATATTAGCTAAGTTTACTCTTGGATTTATTACTCCATTTGAGAAAACTCATGAGCAATTCTTATTAAAGATTGATAATCTTAAATTTCATTCGAATCAAAAACTTAGGACAATTCAAGTTTCTTTATTGAGGTTAACCCATGATATGGTTAACATTCCATTTATCATGTGGCTTTCCCTCAAAATTAATTAATACATCTTGAATTGATATTAAGTTAGTCGATTTCATAACATCTTTGATAGTTTTCTTCTTCAGTAGTAAAATAAATAAATAAATTAAATTATCATATTATGGTTCACCCATTATGATATCAATATGTATCTTCTTTGAATTAAAATTTATGTCAAATTGAAATTGGAGGAAGTGGAAGTCTTATTCATCTTTTTATCGTTATACATTTCATAGGCATCTTGTGAATTGATGAACTTATTTCATAATTATCTCATTCAAGTTGTTTATTCATACTATAGGATTGGGTCCAATTTATAAATCAATCTTTCTTGTATAAGAGGGTTAATTTTTCACTCTTATACTTGAAAGATGATTTTACAACTGAAATAATCATTTCAAGATTTAAATAAAGGAAGCCTCTTAAAAAAAAAAAAAAAAAGGTGAAGAAAGAAAAGAAAAGAAAAAAAAAAGAGACACATTCATTAAATGTGTAGCAAAAAAAAAAAAAAAAAAAAGTGGCTTCCCTTTCTAAATCTTGAATATCATAGGACCTATTCATCTTTTAGTATTTTTAACACTTGACTTTGAGAATTCAAAATTTTGGTTCATCATCAAGCATTGATGTTCTATTAGATGTAAAATACATATATCATATAAAAGATTTTGAAATGATCAATTTCTACTTCCAATTTGATTCTCTTTTGATATAATTCTTAATTCAAAAAGAATAAAAATATGAAGAAGAAAACCCAGTTTTGCTTAGAGGGAGCTTTGATCTGGGTTAACAAAATCTAAATCTCGAGACATCTCTAGTTAGCAATTTGAGTAGGTCAGTTCAGATTTTAAAATCATTATAAGAAAAATCACATAGATGATCAATCTAAATAGAATTGTAATGGTGGTGGTTATACATTATTGGGTTTCACATATCTAACCGAATTGAGATGTATAAACAAACCATGAACCAAAAATCTTTAACTCTCTTTTGGACATCTTCCAATTTAAATGAGATTCTAGACAGGATCCTGATGCTGGATGACCTATAGTGATATTTATGAATATAAAAATCATTTTCTTTGGATTCAAAATTTTGAAACTAAATTAAAGGGACATCCCTTTGTTGGTTTTGAGATAATTGTCTAATGTTCTCATTCACTATTGAGTAGATATCATACAAATTTAAATTTATTATTGACTAAACTAGGATGTTAGAACATGAGGGGTTCTATCCTTAGTGATGTCGATGATACCTTTGTTTGTATCTTTGTCAAACTTCAAGACAAAATTAAGCTACAATTTGACTAAGTCTATAATTGACTAATCTTGGATGTTATAATTGGAGGGATTCTATTCCTGATAAAGTCTATAGTAACTTCGTCAAAAAGATATAAAATTCAATTCATGATATATCTTTATCATACACTAGAATCGGATGTTAGAGTCTAAACAACTCTATCCCCATTAAAGAATTTTTTTATAGCATTGAAATTCAAAATCTTTGAAACTATATTTTTCTTTAAAGAAAATTGTTAAGTTTCAGATATTTTGATTAAACTCATGTTGGTCATATTCAAATTATTTAATTTAGAGGGAGTCAACCTATTCTTCGTTGAGTTTTTGAATCTTTTCCCATGTCATTTTCATTGGGTTAAGATGATTAAAAAATTAAGCGACCACTTTCCAATATTATAAGAAAATTATCAAATAAAAAATAAATCTTTCACTTTGTGATGAAAATCAAACTTTTCTCAATCATTATGAGTATTTGATATTCCTTGGTACTTTCACTATAAAGGATGCTCAAATATTCTCCTCGTTCTTCAACAATTCATGCAAAAGTTAAAATTTTCTAAGGAAATTTTTATCATGTTACATTTAGTTCTCCTAGAACTTGCAAATGAGGACTCTAAAAAAATTCATATGATTTTCTTTGAGTTACTCAAAATAAATTCAATCATAGAATGAATATTTAATCAGGATCTTGCATTCTTCCTTTGGTGCTTGAGAAGCTTTGATAAATATTTACTTTTCAAAGATGATCGAACTACCACCTTCTTTCTCCTTTCTTGACATATGATGATCCGATATAAAAAAACATAATCCCTAGACGATTGTTTGTAAGTTATATAGATCATGTATAATGGAGAAGAAAATAAAATTTTCAATCCAATAATTTCAAGACTATCATTCAAATATTTTTTTTCCCCTTCTAGAAAATGACATAAGCAAAAGCTTTTGATATCCAGTAGAACATTTGTAAGTTTTCAATGTCATTTGTGATGAAAGGGAAATGATCCATAGCTTTAAAGAAATCAACTTTACTTTAAAAATTCACCACCCTTAAATCAGTCTTTAGGTCTAAGTCCGCTTTTACGGCATCCTATTGGCTTTCTGGCTTAAGTCCGCTCTTACGGCAGCCAATCCAGTTTAAATCAGTCTTTAGGTCTAAGTCCGCTTTTACGGCATCCTATTGGCTTTCTGGCTTAAGTCCGCTCTTACGGCAGCCATCCAGTTTAAATCAGTCTTTAGGTCTAAGTCCGCTTTTACGGCATCCTATTGGCTTTCTGGCTTAAGTTCGCTCTTACGGCAGCCAATTCAATCTTAAATCAATCTTTAGGTCTAAGTCCGCTTTTACGGCATCCTATTGGCTTTCTGGCTTAAGTCCGCTCTTACGGCAGCCAATTCAATCTTAAATCAGTATTTAGGTCTAAGTCCGCTTTTACGGCATCCTATTGGCTTTCTGGCTTAAGTCCGCTCTTACGGCAGCCAATCCAGTTTAAATTAGTCCTTAGGTCTAAGTCCGCTTTTACGGCATCCTATTGGCTTTCTGGCTTAAGTCCGCTCTTACGGCAGCCAATCTAGTTTAAATCAGTCTTTAGGTCTAAGTCCGCTTTTACGGCATCCTACTGACTTTCTGGCTTAAGTCCGCTCTTACAGCAGCCAATCTAGTTTAAATTAGTCCTTAGGTCTAAGTCCGCTTTTACGGCATCCTATTGGCTTTCTGGCTTAAGTCCGCTCTTACGGCAGCCAATCCTGTTTAAATCAGTCTTTAGGTCTAAGTCTGCTTTTACGACATCCTATTGATTTTTTTGGCTTAAGTTCGCTCTTACGGAAGCCAATCCTGCTTAAATCAGTCTTTAGGTCTAAGTCCGCTTTTACGGCATCCTACTAGCTTTCTGGCTTAAGTCCCCTCTTACGGCAGCCAATCCTATTCAAATCAGTCTTTAGGTCTAAGTCCGCTTTTACGGCATCCTATTGATTTTTCTGGCTTAAGTCCGCTCTTACGGCAGCCAATCCTGTTTAAATCAGTCTTTAGGTCTAAGTCCGTTTTTACGGCATCCTATTGATTTTTTTTTTGGCTTAAGTCCGCTCTTACGGCAGCCAATCCTGTTTAAATCAGTCTTTAGGTATAAGTCCGCTTTTACGGCATCCTATTGGCTTTCTGGCTTAAGTCCGCTCTTACGACAACCAATCTTGATTAAATCAGTCTTTAGGTCTAAATCCGCTTTTACGGCATCCTATTGGCTTTCTGGCTTAAGTCCGCTCTTACGGCAGCCAATCCTGATTAAATCCGTCTTTAGGTCTAAGTCCGCTTTTACGGCATCCTATAGACTTCTAGTATAAGTCCGCTCTTACGGCAATCAACCCTTAATTTTATCTTTAGGTCTAAGCCCGCTCTTACGGCATCCTATTGATTTCTAGCTTTTAGAAAAATCAAAATTAAACTCTCAATTTCGTCCAAACTATATTCAAATCATAACATTCAACTTTTCAATATCTTGGCTTTATTAAATAATACTAATTTCATTAGTTATTATTTGCTAAAGCCATCAATGCCAACATCAACTTTAAAATCACTGAATCAACTCGAACTATATAAACCTTTATCCTAATTTTCTATCAAAGTTCAAAATCTTTTCAATTCATAAACTCGAAACTACAACTTTAATTTTGGATCTAATTGATTGTATCGGTCAACGCCAATACGCACGATAAACTTTGGCAAGTTTATCATGCCTATTTGGCGTCCATTTGTTGACCTCATTATTCGAGGTCAATTTCCCCGGAATCGACTCTAGTACTTAGGTTTTTCGTAGCCTAGTGTAGATGTCGCACCCGCAGGATTTTCCTTAGGTGGACACCTAATGATGTAGCATCGACTCGAACCTATCACTCAACTCGAATCAAAATCAGTTCAATCCAATTTCAATTCAACTCCAAAATGAACTCAAATCAGGCTCGATTTTGATTCGTCGACGTCGATCGACTCAATCTATTTTATTTTAGATCAAATTGATACATCATTGGATTCAATCAATTCACCAATCAAACACCAAATTCTTTCTACTCAAATCTATTTTAATTTTAATCAAATTAAAATTAGCCCTTTGATCCCTTTTAAATTCAACCCAAATCTAAATCGATTCGATCTAAATCTAATACAAAATCAAATCATCTCTAAATTCTTCATTGATAATAAAATACTAAAATCATTTAAATAAATTTCAAATAAATATATCTTTAATCAATAAATTCTAATAGAGTAAATTTATTCTCAAATCACATCTTTAATTAATAACCTGAACTAATTAATCTTAATACCTTAAACTAATTACATGCAATTAGATCCGATACAAACCCACGATCCCATTCTCTCATTCACGCATGCAAGAACCGTTGCTCATCTCCTTCTGCTCCATGCGACTCCAAGGCCGGTTGCATAACACAGCCCGTCCATCTCCTCTCTTATTCGCACGAACCACCCAACTCCCCACGCAGAGAACGGCTCTCCCTGCTCTCAGTTCGTGAAATGGTCTCCCCTCTCCCTCAGTAGTTTGGAACTTCCCCACGCAGAGAACGGCTCTCCCTGCTCTCAATTCGCAAATGGTCTCCCGCTCTCTCATAGGCACAGCACGATCTCCCAGCCTTGCTTGACATCATATACACGCACAGCCCAAAAGCCTACTCCTATTCGCACTCCAGGCCGGGAGTTCGCAGAACTCCCTTCTCCTCTCTGTTCGCAGGAAAGCCGAAGGCCTGAATCCCGACGCCTCTCCATTCGCACAGAACGAGACATTCAATTCGTCGCTCTCTCGCCAATCTGTCCGACCTGATATAAGCAGCCTGCTTAATTTTCAGTAATTTCTTCTACATCCTCTACATCTTCTTCTTCTCTCATTATTGTTTAATTTAAATCAAATGTTAAAGAATTGAATCTTGTTTTTTCTAAAAAACAAATTTTAAATGAAATACTTTTGGTAAATAGAAGAATAATGGAAATCCATGAGAATGATATAAAATATTTGTGTTTCATCTTGATAAAATTAATGACTGCATCTTTCATGAAATTGAAAGAGGATGGTTATTATTTTCTTGAGAGGAAAATGGAGAATTATAGAATTTTATTTGAAATCTTTCATCTTTTGAAAGCTTACAAACTCTTTAGATAATTATATTGTTCCGTAAAGAAGAGGATCTGTAGTTGATTTCAAAAGAAATTCTGTGTTTAACTGCATCAAGTTCTTTCATGAAAATTGGAGTGAGTTAATGAAATCTTATTTCGTATTCTCATTCAAGCATTCAATATATTCTGATTAAATTGGAAGGGTTTTATTTATATGTTTTGTAGTTTGTGATGTAAGGATTGAAACGTATGTTTTGAAAAGAGTCAAGTATATAATTAAAGCAGAATATGTGTATGTGGAAAGTAAAATATACGATTTTGTAGAAACTGATAAATGTATGGATTGATAGGTGAGAAAGGTATTCTTTAGAAATCAAAATAGTGTTAAATGTGTAATAGTGAGAAGTGTGTGTGTGAATATTGAAGTAAAGTATATTTTGAAATATAAAATATAATTTTTTTTTTTTTAAAGTGATGCTTGTGAATGATGGGAAGTGGAGATTGTAGGATTTAAAGGTAAAAATATATGTTTAAAGGGTATTGTATGAAAAAAAAAATGAAAGATAAAATGTTTAGATTGGTAAGAAAAAGTGATTTATGTGTATATATATGTGTTAAGAGAGAACTTGTGTTTTGAAAGGTGGAAAATGAAATGTGTGTATTTTGGAGAAGTTGAGTAAAATGTGAAAAAGTATTGTATGATATTTTCGGGAGGACAAAGTGGATGAATCTTATAGGGTGTATTTATGTTAGAAAATATACGAAGTGTATATTGAAGAGAAGGTGTATAGAGTTTAAAAGGTGAAATGTATTCATATTGAGAAGTGTTTTATGTAAAAAAGTGTATGTCCTGAAAGGTGAATTGTGTAACTTTAGAAAATATAAAAGTATAATATGTGATCTTTGAATGATGAAGTGTGCCAGTGTGAGAAGTAAGATGATATGTGCGAGAAATAATAAGTGGGGCTTGTGATTATGTTTTAGAAAGGTGGAATTGTTCATATGAGAAGTAAGGTGTATGTTTACCTTAAAATATGAAATGTATAAAAAAATGAAAAGAAAGGGTTGGAACGTAAAAAAATAAAGTCTGGTGTATCAAATGATGTTTTAAAATGTGTAGAAGATGAAAGTGTTGAAAATCAAAAGCTCTCTTTCTCTCTACCTCTCTCTCTCTTTTCTTCTTCTTCCCCTTTCTCATATCTCAAGATACATGTTAAAAGAGAAGATTACAAAGTGTACTTTCAAAAGTAAAAGTTTCAAAAGGTAAGCAACAGAGCCGGTGTTCAAGCCCGAAGAAAGGTATGTCTTTATTTTCAGTAAATTTCAATTATTTTATTATTATTTATTAAAAGTGTTTCTAATCCCTATTTTTCCTTATTCTTCCTGTTTTATTTGCATAAACTGCGAGGAATGGTACCGATCGAGGGAACAAAAGTACAAGGAGCTAATGACGTCAGTCGCCTCTATCCAGCCGGGTAGAGGTGCTACGGGCGGAACCACCGGGTCGTAGCCCCCGGTGACTGTGAGTATTTTTAAACTTAGAAAACCTTTAGGGACCCCTTGATGTGGTGTGCGCGAACCTTTCCCTTTTAGGTCCCAGTAGTAACTTCAATTTAATTAGGATTACTTTTTGCTCTTAGATCCCTAAACCCCTTTACATGTACGAAATGTCCTAAGGGTTAGTAATAACAAATTTTTATCCCATATAACAGTAGTGACACTTAAGGACAAAAATTAAGGACCAGGTCTTAGAAAACATAGACTTATGATGCATGTACACTTTAAGGTAGAAACATATAACATAGAAAACTTAGTGACATTTATTTATTATTATTATTATTATTTTATTTTATATTTATTTATTTATTTAATAAATTAAATTTAAATAACTAAAAAATTTCTTTTAAATAATAATTGATTTAGGATATATCAAAATCACACTTTCTAATACACACACTTAGAATTGTTTGCTAGGACAACCGAATCTAGCTTTAGGTTAGGCCGATGTTTATTTCCTTACTGCACTGTGACGGGCTTTTTCTCAAGTTTTATTGCATGTTGGTTGTAAAATGTTGGTGTGTTTGTTTATTTATTTTTATTGCACTCTGTGTTGTGATTTGATTAACGATTAGATTACTCATAGGTTAGGAGCGATCTGGATTATTAATATGATTTTATGCAGGTGGCCACACTCGTGCAGGGCAGTAAAAGGGGCTAACTAATTAATAATTATATATATGTGCTACAGGTGCTTCAGCTGCTTAGCCCCCAAATATGAAAGAGTGTGGCCAAGTATGGCTGAGTGATTTAATTTAAATGCTTATATATAACTGCTTGGGATGATTTTTGCTTAGGATAACCCTGCATGTGGTCTAGATTTTCTTTTTTTTCTGTGATGTAAATATGAATGTAAATGTAATATATTAAGTCAAGATATGTGAAAGTGATTTTGAAAGTGGGATATCACATCCAATTTGGAATCCAAAGAAAAGAGAATATACCTTAAAGGATTATTCTCTTTTATTTGGAAAGCCAAATTAGGATGATTTTAATATCCAAATAGAAAAGAAAATACCCCTCTTAGGGATGAGTTTCTTTTCATTTGGATATCCAGACCCGACGGATTCAAAAAATTTGTAGAAGAAGAAAAGACAGAATGAGAAGATTAAAGAAAGAAGATGAAGAAATGAAGATTCAAGGAACAGTATATTCCATTTCAAAAATCACTTGCGTCATTCTTAGGATTAGAATCCGGGTTTGTTGTCAGTGGTGCCCGGCCACTTTACTTTTCTGTAAATTCTGGGTGTAATATGGACATTGGACATTGGACATTATATTTGGATTATTAAAATTTATTTGTTTACATTGTTTGTGCAGTAAAATGTTTTTAGGACTCTTGCATGCCGTATTTTGTTTTAGCCTGGATTCGAATCGGAGAGATTTTTTTCATAAGGGTACGCTTAAAATTCTTCTACTTGTAATTTTAAATAAAATTTTTAGGCTTACATAGTAACTCTAACGATCTAAGAAGTAAGCTCGGGACCGCCGAGAGTCAGCATAATCATATTAATACTTTCTCTTCCTTGTTAGGCACTTCCCCGCCTGCGGGTTCTGGCAGACCACTTGACCTATGAGGGTGCAGTTCTGTCAAGGGGAAGTTGTGCAATCTCTAGGGACAAAACCTATTTTCTAAGCCTAATTTTTAAACTGCTTCATATTCATTTTATGCATTCGAGTCAATTAGCATGCATTGCATTAGATACAAATTAAAAAGAGTCTAAAATATTAATTGCATTATTAGACATTTTTCACCATACATAAGTTGAGGGACCAATTAGGATCTATCTTAGATGTCGGTCCCCAATTCCTTAAAACTTAAATAACATCCCTACCCATCTTTCATAAGAGACTGGATACATGGTTTTAAAGCTCCTAGGTGGTTAGCTGGCTCCCCAATCCAGGCCGGGGTAAGTCCAGATTTGCACTTCATTAGTTAGGTTCGGGTCACTATTTTATAGTACCCAAATTAGATTTAGGTTCTGAGGCGGATTCTTTTTAGATCTTAAGTACTCATCCTCCGGGAATATAAAATCTCAAATTTCTAATAAAATGTCAACTTAAATATAAAATTTTCTCCTAAAATATAAAGCCCAACATAGGATAGATTGAGGTTGTCTCTGGGCTTCTCAGAATCAGACACCTCCTACTTTTCTTCCTTTGACCCGCTAATAAATGTTCAACATTGAGCTTTCTACTTGAAAAATTCCTACTTCTGTTTTCTTGTCTTTTACTTTGTTCTCAAAAGGGTATGAAATCACTACTTTAATCGAGAGTTTTCTTAGGAGCTTTCTCTCCTAGGATGTAATTAACTATAGGGGCTTACCGCTATATGGATTTGAGAACCCCAAACTAAAAATAAACCTTGTTTTATTCGTATAAAACAAGGGAAGAATCTTTGGGAATGTAGATATTTTTAAAACCTCTTTTCTAATTTTGAATAGACTTGTAAAATGTTATTATTATCTTTTTAGATAATATAATATTATATTTTTTATATTCAAATTTAGAAATGATGAATTTTATAAAACTCATTCTAGCTTTTGGATATCTTGAAGAATGTTATGTTCGTCTTTTAAGATGATATAATATTCTTCTTGCCATATCTAAATAAAAGAATGAATAAACTTTTTCAAAAAAAAAAAACGTATTTCTATTTTTAAACATATTCTATGGGATTTCATGTTCATCTTTTGAGATGATATGTTATTCTTTGAACTATGTTTGATTATAGAAATATCAATTTTCAAAACCCTATTTTGATATTGAATCCATTGTAGAATATTGTGTCGGCCTCTCGAGACCGTACTTTATTCTCAATGCAGTATTCGATTACAAAATAGGAGAAATCAAAATCTACGTGGTGTGACACAATTTTTCCCACCAAGGTTTTTCTGGCGACTCCACTGGGGATCAATCCTCTCTCCATCTTTAGCAGTGTTTTATACCCTTTTCGTCGGTAGTATACTTGTGCTTGGCATAGGTTGTAACTACCTTTCTTCCGCCGGTTCTTTTATTCATTTTATTTTTGAATAATTTGGCTGGTATCTAAAAAATTTTTAGAGGTCATATTTTGGACCCCGTTAGAAAATTAACGAGGAGCTCCTTTATAATGGCCTTTTTGTAAAGTAAATTCCTGTGCTATTCGAATGTTGTAGTTATATTTTTCTTGTAGCTTGATGTTTGACTTAGCACTGGGTCCAAAATCTCTTTTGCCCAATCTTTAGTAATATATATAGTTACTTCTTTTAGTAACTTAATGTATTATTTGGATTGGGTCCAAAAAATGTTAAGTCTTGAAAAATTTTAAACTTCTGTGTCCTAACTAATATGTTGCAGTTATATATTTTTATAACTCAAAATATGGCTGGACAAATCTCAAGAAAATTTGAGCTTTTAAATCAAATCAAAGTCTTCTCCTTATATAAACCAACATATTATAGTTATATATTTTTATAGCTTAATATGTGTGGTAGGATAGGGTCCAAAAGCTCAAACCTTTAAATCAAAACTTTATGCTTGTCCTAATAACATATTGTAGTTACATGTCCTTTGTAGCTTGATATGTTTGCTAGGACAGGGTCCAAAATCTGATATATGCAAGATTTTCAAGATTAAATTCGATTTAAATTGAGAAAAATTTAAAGGTTCAAATACAAGTGAAGCTTATAAAAATAATTTTGCTAAAAAAAAAAAATAGTAGGTTGATTTCTTTTAAAAAGAAATTTACCTCTATCTTCCTTAAATTGTAAGTAAAACTTCATTGTGGTTGACTCCTCTAAACACTTAAAGAATAAGGCCTATGGTTTTTAATGCTAAAATGAAAAGTCCTCCTACGGCAGCCAATTCATTAAATTTTAAATCTTAAATCCGTCTTTAGGTATAAGTCCTCCTACGGCATCCTATTGACATCTTTGGAGTTAGGAGTAAGCATCCCTAGTGGCATCCTAATCTTCATTCCGAGGAGAAGTATAAGCATCCCTAGCGGCATCTTCTCTTCATTAAATTGTAAATTTTAAATCTGTCATTAGGTCTAAGTCCGCTTTTACGGCATCCTATTGGCTTTCTGGCTTAAGTCCGCTCTTACGGCAGCCAATCCTGATTAAATCAGTCTTTAGGTCTAAGTCCGCTTTTACGGCATCCTATTGGCTTTCTGGCTTAAGTCCGCTCTTACGGCAGCCAATCCTGTTCAAATTAGTCTTTAGGTCTAAGTCCGCTTTTACGGCATCCTATTGATTTTTCTGGCTTAAGTTCGCTCTTACGGCAGCCAATCCTGTTTAAATCAGTCTTTAGGTCTAAGTCCGTTTTTACGACATCCTATTGATTTTTTTTTTTTTTGGCTTAAGTCCGCTCTTACGGCAACCAATCCTGTTTAAATCAGTCTTAAGGTCTAAGTCCGCTTTTACGGCATCCTATTGGCTTTCTGGCTTAAGTCCGCTCTTACGGCAGCCAATATTGATTAAATCAGTCTTTAGGTCTAAATCCGCTTTTACGACATCCTATTGGCTTTCTGGCTTAAGTTCGCTCTTACGGCAGCCAATCCTGCTTAAATCAGTCTTTAGGTCTAAGTCCGCTTTTACGGCATCCTATTGGCTTTCTGGCTTAAGTCCGCTCTTACGGTAGCCAATCCTGCTTAAATCAGTCTTTAGGTCTAAGTCCGCTTTTACGGCATCCTACTGACTTTCTGGCTTAAGTCTGCTCTTACGGCAGCCAATCCTGCTTAAATCAGTCTTTAGGTTTAAGTCCGCTTTTACGGCATCCTATTGGCTTTCTGGCTTAAGTCCGCTCTTACGGCAGCCAATCCTGCTTAAATCAATCTTTAGGTCTAAGTCTGCTTTTACGGCATCCTATTGGCTTTCTGGCTTAAGTCCGCTATTACGGCAGCCAATCCTACTTAAATCAGTCTTTAGGTCTAGGTCCGCTTTTACGGCATCCTATTGGCTTTTTGGCTTAAGTCCGCTCTTACGGCAGCCAATCCTGCTTAAATTAGTCTTTAGGTCTAAGTCCGCTTTTACGGCATCCTATTAGAAAATTTAGAGATTTTTCAACTTGGAGTGAATCATTTGTGAAATTTAGTGATTTTTCAACTTGGATTTATAGGAAATTAGGATGTGAAAATTTAACAATTCTAAGTGATCACGGAGGTGAATTTATAAATGAAAAATTTGAGAATTTTTATAAAGAACATAGATTTGATCACAATTTTTCTGCACTTAGGACTCCTCAGTAGAATGGGCTAGTCAAAAGAAAGAATAAAATATTAATTGAAGCCGCTAGATCCATGTTGGCTGAATATTCACTTCTTAAATGTTTTTGGCCTGAAGCGGTTAGTATTATATGTTATGTTCTGAATAGGGTGAATATTAGATCAAAATTGAATAAAACACCCTATGAGCTTCTTAAGAGGAACTCCTAACTTATCACATTTGTATATTTTTGGATGTAAGGTGCTCATGCATAATAAAAGAAAATCTCCTTTAGAAAAATTTGATCCAAAATAAGATGAAAGAATTTTTCTTAAATAATCTAGTATTAGAAAATCTTATATAGTATTTAAAAAATGAACTTTGGTAGTTGAGAAGCACACATGTTGTATTTGATGAATATGAAATTTTGGAAGAGCCAAATTTGGAAGAGGATAATTTAAAAAAATGACTCCCAAAGGTTTGAGAAGATAAACTTGGATGAAAATTTGGAGAAACAAAACTCATTTCCTAGAGAATTGAAATTTTCTAAAAACCACCCTAAGGATTTAATTTTAGGTGAACCTTGTGAGGGTGCTAAGACTAAGCGTGGACTTAGAAAAGATATAAACCATTCTACCTTTATTTTAATGATAGAACCTATAAATGTTAATCAAGCACTTTTGGATGAATTTTATATTTTAGCCATGTAAAAAGAATTAAATTAGTTTGTAAGTAATGATGTTTGGGAATTGATTACAAGACTAAAGAATTAAAGTGTAGTTGGAACTAAGTGGGTATTTAAAAATAAAATAAATGACTTAATAGTTGTTGTTAGATATAAAGTTAGATTGTTAGCTAAGGGGTATAATCGAATTGAAGGGATTGATTTATAGCGAATCTGAGATTATGGATTAGACTTTTAATGATAGCAAACATTCATATTTTTCTACGACTGCTTTGCCTACTAATTTTTAAGGACCATAAGATCGAATGCAACTCAAGCCATCACAAGATCGGGTAGATTTAGGTTGAGTCAAGTTTGTATTTTTTCCTTTCTTGAGTCAATTATAAAAGTGATTCCTAATGCTAAGTAATCTTGCACACACACACTTTAGGTGTTTTATAAGTTTTTTTTTATTTTGAGTACATCGGCGTGGACAAAGTTCATATCGTCCAGGATGATTCAACTTAAAATAGAAACCCTAACTAGGGCATCCTGGTTAAGCAGCCTTCATTAAAAAAATTATCCTTGATGATACTTGTTTCAGCCAGGACGATAGGCTCAAATAAAAAAGAATCAGTCGCCATGATCAATTTAGGTATTCTTTATTTTAAATTATCAGCCTGGACGATCTCTATATCAGTCTGGACGATACAACATAATTATTTCAAAATTAATCTGACAATTATGGAAAGAAATTAAGGGTGATTGATACGATCACATCGGCTGGGCCGATCGTAGAATCATCCGGGACAATGTCCGGGATGACTGACATCGGCCAGCATCTATTTCGGGCAATATTTAGGATGATTGTACTCGCATTTGAACTAATCGGCCAGGATGATATTGTATCAGCCTGGACGACGTAACCAATTTTTTGTCCTGGCTGATTGAGCTTATTTTGTACTAATCGGCCCTATCATCCTGGACGATAAAATCGATTCTTAAAATTCTATTTAAAGGACTCAAAATTTCTTATGCTAAGGACCTTGAGTGCTACTGTCTTGACTTGAGAGAACCTTGGGAGAGGGAGAGAGAGAGAGAGAGAGAGAGAGAGAGAGGGGGGGAGAGGAACTTATGAGGGGGAGTTTGTGAGAGGGTTCACAAAGGTTGCTCCAAGTAAGGTTCCAAGTCGTAGTCTCCATTTTTCATCCTTCATCCTTGGGAGGTTCTTGGGAGGTCTACTTCAGCAAAAGGCCTGGGTTCTCTGCCCGCTTCAGGAGGAAGCAAAAGGAGTCAGTTCTTTACCGCACCGGGGTTGGTGAAAATGAGTCTGTTGTAAAGGCTTCTCTGCCTAGCTGTGGGAGCTAAAGGAGAGACACTTAGTTAATGAAATTCTCAGAGGGTGCCACCGAGGAGTGGACGTAGGTCAAGAATTGACCGAACCACTGTAAATCTGATGTGATCTTTCTTTATTTTGCTTCCGCGTTTATTTATTTTTCGCACTCTGATTTCTGTGGAGTTTTTCTTTTAACTTTGTGCCTTACCTAAAGAAAATTTTTTAAATTACCAGTTCATCCCCCCTCTTGGTTAGCCTCGGGATAGTTCTTAAGGGCTTAACATTCCTAATGAACTTTCAAGTGGTATCAGAGCAGGATTCATAAAATCTAAGTTTGAATACTTTTTGAATTTTGATCCATTACTAACAACGAAAATCGTAATACTAGGGAAGGGTATTCTATTACCCGACCACCTTTATTTAATAATATCTCTTTTGATTTTTGGAAAACTCACATGTCTAATTTTTACAATCAATTGATTATCGCATGTGGATGCTTGTTAAAGATTGTTATACAGCTCCAATTAGAAAATTGAATGGCGTTATTGTTCCACTTCCTTTTATTGAATGGACTCTATATTATAGGAATTTAGCACAATTAAATACAAAATGTTTGAATTATTTTTTCTATGCTTTAAAATCAGAAGATTACATGCGTGTTTCCATTTGCACTACTAGTAAAAAAATTTGGGATAAATTGTATATCACCTATGAAGGTACTAATGAAGTCAAGCAATCCTGTTTGAATATTCTCTTGCATGATTATGAATTTTTTTGCTTGAAACCTTCTGAATTGATTTCTAAAATGTATACAAGGTTTACTCATATTGTTACTTCTTTGCATTCATTAGAAAGAGAACTTTCTAACTATGAAAGAGTAAACAAAATCTTAAGATGTTTGCCTTCCTCTTTTGATGCAAAAATTATTGCAATATTTGAATATAAAGATTTAAATATATATTCAATTGATAACTTACTTGGTTCACTCATTGCTTATGAGCAAGGGGTGAACCAAAGAAAATCTTGATGCAGGTGAAAAGAAGAAAGAGAAAATGGTGGCACTTAAGGCAAACAATTCGGACAATAACTCTTCCGGGTCTGAAAATGATGATGTTGCTTTAATCACAAGGCAATTTAAGAGCTTTCTAAGAAAGAAGCACAAGAATCATCAAAAGAGGAATAAAGGTAAGGGTAGCAAAATTTTTAAGAATTTTAATAAAATAATTTGCTTTGAATGCAGGAAGCCTGGGCACGTTAAAGCTGATTGTCCTACTCTAAAGGCACACACAAGTAAGGAGAAGGGTGAGGAGAAACCAAACTTCAGAAAGGACAAGAGCAAGAAGAAATTCCAAAAGGCGTTTTGGGTGGATTCCTCTGAAACTGAACCTGAGTAGGAGACAACAAACTTATGCTTAATGGCGGACAATAATCTTGGCCAAAGTGACCAAGATGAGATATGTGAACTAACATATGAGCAACTCATTGAAGTTTTTGAAAAAATACATGCATCATATATGAAACTTAAGAAAACTCACGCTAGCCTGAAATTGAAAATTTTTAATTTACAAAATAAGAATGAAATTCTTCTCAAAGATCATTCAAAAATTGATTCAAATCACATGGCTTTACTTAATGAGTATGATGCATTAAACAAAAAACATGCTGAGTTATCTGATTCTCATGTTTCTTTAAAATTGTCCCATTCTGAGTTAGAAAAAGAATATAAAACATTAGAAAATTTAAAAATCTTTGAAAATAAAAATCTTTATTTCATGCATCGCATAAAAAGCATCACCATAAGAGTAGATTAGTGCATCTTTTTTCTGGAGTTAGATGTTTTCATGTGGCATGCTAAGACATATAGCACACACTTGCACCATTTACCATAGCCCATATTTGGTCTAGAGACCCAAGTCACATGATCCACAGCATGCATTGAATTCTACTTTCCATAAGAAGGAACCCAAATATGTTTGGGTTTTTAAATCTGACATTTAATAATTTTGTAGGCAAGCTCTCACAAAAGGCCTCGTGAGAGCATGTGGTACCTGGACAGCAGATGCTCTCGACATATGACTGGCGATGCCAATCAATTCATAGTGCTGGGGACCATGAAGGAGGCAAGGTGACTCTTGGAGATAACACCACTAGGAAGGTGGTAAAAGAAGGTATAATTGGTAATTCCAAGAATCTTTTGATTGAAAATATTTTGCTTGTAGATGGATTGAAACATAACATGCTCAGCATCAATCAGCTTTGCGGCAAGGGCTTCATCATAAAATTTTTGACAAATTCATGCATTATGAGCTTAAATAATAACATTATTTTGCAGGAAAAGCGGATCAACAACGTTTACATGCTTGATTTAAATAATATTGAATGTGCTGCTTCATTTTTCTTAAAAATTACTATTGATGATTCATGGTTGTGGCACAGGAGATTATGTCATGCCAGTATGAAAATCCTTAGGAAAGTGACCCAAAAAGACCTAGTTACTGGTGTCCCCAAGCTTAAGTTTTTAAAAGACCACCTTTGTGATGCCTGCCAATTAGGAAAGCAAATCCACTCCACTTTTTACTCCATTAAGGACATTAGCACCTCTAAACCTTTATAAGTCCTTCAAATGGATTTGTTTAGACTCGTTAGCACTGCCAGCTTGGGAGGAAAAGTCTATGGTTTTGTGATTGTCGATGACTACTCAAGGTTTATTTGGATTAGATTTCTGTCACACAAAAATGAGTCATTTGATGAGTTTAAAGTTTTATTCACTTGGATTCAAAAAAAGCTAGGTTGTGAGATCTTGACTATTCACAGTGACCATAGGCGAGAGTTTCAAAATGAGAGATTTAGAGAATTTTATGAGGACAAAGGGATTAGCCATAACTTTTCAGCTTCTAGGACCCCTCAGCAGAATGGGGTACTGAAAGGAAGAACTGAACCTTAGTGGAAGCCGCTAGAGCCAAGCTTGCTGAGTATTCACTTCCAAAATACTTTTGGGCTGAAGCGGTTAACACAGCTTGTTATGTGTTGAATAGGGTGAATGTTAGAGCCAAATTAGATAAGACACCCTATGAGATCCTTAAGGGTAGGACACCCAATCTTTCCCATCTTCATATCTTTGGTTGTAAGGTTTTCATTCACAATAATGGGAAGTCTCACTTAGAAAAAATTGACTCAAAATCTGATAGAGGAGTGTTCTTAGGATAATCTGGTGTTGGGAAGTCTTTTAGGGTGTTTAATAAGAGGACTTTGTTGGTGGAAGAGACTACACATGTAATATTTGATGAGTCTAATCTTATAAAGCCTTGAGTTGAGGATGATGATAATGTTGGAGAGATTACCACTAGAGTAGAAAATTTAGAAAAGAGGGAAGAGCACCAGAACACTAAAAGAGTAGGAGAGGTTACCCAAGGAGTAGAAAATGTAGATCTGGAGGAAAGGGTTGAACCTTCATACACTTTGCCTAGAGATTGGAGATACTCTTCGAGTCACCCAAAAGATTAGATCTTAGGAGACCCTTATGATGGAGTTAGGACTAGACATGGACTTAGGAAGGAAGTGAACCATTCTATGTTTATCTCAATGACTGAACCCACCAACTTAAACCAAGCCCGTACTGATGAGTTTTGGATCTTAGCCATGCAGGAGTTGAACTAGTTTGTTAGGAATGATGTTTGGGAGCTTGTAAAAAGACATAAGGGACAAAGTGTAGTTGGAACCAAGTGGGTCTTTAAGAATAAGGTGAATGATTCTGGAGTGGTTATTAGGAATAAGGCAAGATTAGTGGCTAAGGGGTATAATCAAATATAAGGGATAGATTTTGAGGAGATTTTTGCCCCTGTAGCTAGATTGGAAGCCATTAGAGTGCTATTATCCTTTGCCTGTTATAAGGGATTTAAGCTTTTTCAAATGGACGTTAAGAGTGCCTTTTTAAACGGAGAAATAAAAGATGATGCATTTGTAGAATAACCCCCAGGTTTTGAGAGTTTCCAATTTCCAAATCATATTTTCAAATTAAAAAAGGCCTTATATGGATTAATGAAGGCACCTAGAGCTTGGTATGAGAGGATTAGCACATTCTTTTAAGAAAGGGAGATTGTTAAGGGGAGTATAGACACCACCCTTTTCCTGAGGAAAGTAGGAGATGATTTACTCATTGTTGAAATCTATGTCGATGATAAAATTTTTGGATCTTCTGATAAAAGGCTATGTGATTATTTTTCTAAAATAATGAGTAAGGAGTTTCAGATGTGTATGATGGGAGAATTGTCCTATTTTTTGGAGTTTAGCATTAGACAATTAGATGATAAAACTTTTTGAGCCAAATAAAGTATATAAAAGAAATCTTGATGAAATATGAAATGGATAAAGACAAACCAATTAATACTCCCATGACCTCAGGAATTCAATTAGACATGGACCCAAATAGAAAATTAGTTGATCAGAAGAAGTACAGAGAGATGATTTGATCTTTACTTTACCTGACTGCTAGCCGACCTGATATAATGTTTAGCGTTTATATTTGTACTAGATTTTAAGCTGACACTAAGGAATACCACTTGATTGTAGTTAAGAGAATTCTTAGATACCTTTTAGGGACCCAAAACCTAGGAATTTGGTACACTAGGCACAACACTTCTTTTGAGATTATTAGATTTTCTGATTCTGATTTTGCAGGATGTAAGGTGGATAGAAAAAGTACTTCTGGAACTTGCCAATTCATAAGATAATCTTTAGTCTCCTGGTCTAGTAGAAAGAAAAACTCTGTTGCTCTTTTCATTGCTGAAGTTGAGTACATTGCTTTAGGAAGCTGTGTGGCCCAAGTCCTTTGGCTAAAATAGCAAGTACTGGATTTAGGATTACCTATAGACACCATCTCAATTCTTTGTGACAACACTAGTGCCATCTGCAATTCTAAGAATCCTATCCAACATTCAAGGACTAAGCACATTGATATTAGACATCAATTTATTAGAGACCATGTGACTAAGGGAGACATTGAGTTACATCATATGGCAACTGAGAATCAACTGGCTGACATTTTTACTAAACCACTGGCCTTTGATAGTTTCAGCACTTTGAGGAACAGATTGGGAGTGATTGACATTAATGCATGAACTTAATTTTTATTGATGTTTTATCTGCTGATTACTTTGCTGTATTTTTCTAGCTTTTTTGTTGTTTATTTCTTTATTTCGTTAGTTGTTTTTTTGGTACTTTAGTTTTCCATATGCCTTGCTTATTTTTCTTTTTCAAATCATCGCTGAATTAATATCTTAAGCCTTATTTTCTATTTTAAAAATTTAAAGTTAATGTTTTATATCTCTTAATCTCCTCAAGGGTAAAATACCGTTGATTGTGTCTCTCTCTCTAACCTATTTTGGTGGTAAAAATTTCTTTTCTAACCAAAAGTCTATCTCAAATTAACAATTGGATTTTACAATTGAGATCTTTTCTACCTTGCTACAGTAATCTAGGTTATACCATAATAGTCAATGTTTTTATGTTACTTCAAGTTTTCTCATTATCATGTCAATGAATCTCTCACATGATTTTTTATTCTATTTTGTGGATTGTTCTTCCCTATATTAGAGAGTGAGTTTTTTTCTCTAATATCTAGAAGATATACTCATAACTAAGAATATTTAAGAGTTTTTGGAAAAAAATATAGCTTACAAAAATCATAAAAAAGTGGCCAATGATGGAAAAAATAAAAGATGCGCAATGACACCAAATTGAAAAAATATATACAATGGAAAGATGCATAAAATGCGTCATTCAATGAACAAGAAGCATAAAATGAGCCCATCAAAAGCAAGCTATCTTTCTTTCTTCCAACTCTTAAAACTTAGAAGATTTCATATATCACTTGAGATTTCAAGGACTTGATTTCGAGTTTTTGCGATTTAACAAACTACTTTGATATATTATTTATAAGATATTTTTCTGAAACCAAGTCTTGATTGAATTTCTTTTTCTTATCCAAATGTTTTTTCTGAGTTAGGCCCTTTGATTTCAAAAGAAAATTTTGCCCTAAAAGAAGTTCGAGCTTAGGGTTAACATGATCGGATATTTTACTATTTTTTGGATTTTTGAAGATCTTAACTCATTAACTTACAAATTTTTAAAGTCAATCACATGGAGACTATATCATATTCATGCCTTGATTAAAAAAAACCATTTTTATGGCTATTTATTTTATCGTTGTTAATTTTTTCTTGTTATTTTTGGGCCTTCTCTGATCATTTCCATCCCTACTTTGATTTGAAATTTTTTGTCACATCATCCTCGCCGATTTTTATATCATCCTGGATGATCGGTTTTTTCGTGTTTCAAAAACTTCATCTACTAAATATACTGACTTTTCTTCTCTAATTATCCTGGACGATCCTTTATCGTCCTAGATGATATGATCGACCTCTATTACAATCATCTTGATCATCCTGGCTGATATCTTTTTTCATCCTGGACAATGCATTTATTGGTTATCGTCCCATCCGATACACCTGTTCGTCTAGGATGATACACATGTTAGTACGTTTAAAATCTTTAAAATCGCCCAAGATGATCCATTTTTGGACAATCGGCTTGGACAATCCACTATTCATCCTAGACGATCCACTATTCGTCCTGGACGATCCACAGTTCGTCCTAGACGATACACGTGACACATGATTTAAAATATTTTAAATTTGGTCGGTACGATCCATTATTGAGCATCGTCCTGGACAATTCACCTAATCGGCCTGGACGATCTGCTTTTTTAACGGTTGTCCGGCCTGACTCCTCGGGACGATCGTCTGTGTCTAATCATCCCGGCTGATGTCTGATAGGCCCGAACGATCAGACCACCTTTTTAACCAATCAGGCTGTTCACATTATTTTCACCGGATCATCTTGGATGATCCTGCGATCGTCCTGGATGATCTGACCGATTCTTTAAATAGAGCCCGAATTCAGCCATTTTTTCTTCACACCTCTTGGGCTTTCTACTTGCTATTGCTTACTATTTCCCTACTTTTTTCTTCTAAATGGCTGGCGAAAAGCATGCTCATCAGACATCTGGTAGCTCCTCGAGGAGCATGCTGGATCCTCATTTTCGGGAGGCAAACGATCAGGCTACCTATCACCGTTATAAAGAGTGCGGCATTACTCTCTCCCAAACAATCAATCCAACCTATCTCTCCTATCCGGTACTGGATCTTTTCACCCACACTTCTCTTTACTTTATTCTCACCCTCAGAGTCCCCTTTAGTTCTGAACTTCTTTTTGAATTTTATGCAAACCTCCGCATAAATTCTTCCTATACTGCTCTCACCTCTTATGTTAATCGACGTCCTATCGAGATCATATATCAAGATTGTGCTGAATAGTTGCAGTTGTCCACCACTGGGGATAAGCTGCATACCCTTGTCTCTGATCCTGACTTTGACTGGTCCAATGCAAATCACATTCTTTGCCACACTAATGCACACTTTCATGTTGGAGAGACTTGCTCTTTACTCAAAGATGCTAGGACAATCCAGCATGTCCTTTGCAATTCGGTTATTCCAAAAGTCGGGGACCGAGTCCACATCACTTCACTTATTTCACTTTCTACCTTTTACATTATGTCCCATAGAGAATTCAATGCCACAGACCTAATCTTTTGCTATATCGAGCATTTGACTACTATTCAAGATCCAGGTCATAGAAGAAAGACCATTCTTGCTCTAGGACACGTCATTGCCTACATTCTAGAATCTAAATACCAGCGTCAATACCCTTCTCCTCCCGACGTTCAGCCACCCGTCTACTCAAATAATTCCTTCAACGCCCTTCACAGTACTCGTCTCCACCCATGGGATCGGGAAGCTCAGGGGGCCGAGGAGGAGGCGGCTCCAGCTCCTATTCCTGAACCTGTTCCTCTCCGCCAGAACTCACAGCTTGATCAGTTGGTGGAGAGATATGATCAGTTTGAGACTTGTTTAAATGCCTATGTTATACATCAACAGCAGCAGCACGACCAGGACATGACCTGGTTTGGGCCAAAGTTTGCTACGCTCTCTAGTTACTTTCAGCAGCCACCACCACCACTTCCGTCTGATGATCAGGGTCCCTCATTTTTCTAGTTTTAGTTTATGTTTTCTATAGTTTGTTTTTCTTGTGCTTTATTTTATTTTTTGTTATGTTTTTTATTTTTGTTTTGTTGTGTTTCCATCCTTTTTGTGAAGTGAAAAGGGGGAGTAGGTTGATGTATCTTGTACTTTGAATTATGGAACTTAGTGAATTGCATTTTCGTCACACTGTTTTTACTGAACTACCATAACTACTTGTAATTCTTTGTTTGTGTTTGCCATCATAAAAAAGGGGGAGATTGTTGTGAATCTGAGATTATAGATTAGACTTTTGATGATGCAAACATTCACGTTTTTCTATGACTGCTTTGCCTACTAATTTTTTAGGACCACATGATCGAATGCAACTCAAGCCAGCTCAAGATCGGGTAGATTTAGGTTGATTCAAGTCTATATTTTTTTCTTTTCTTGAGTCAATTATAAAAGTGGTTCCTGATGCTAAGTAACCTTGCACACACACACTTTAGGGTTTTTCTGAGTTTTTCTTTTTTGAGTACATCGACCTGGATGAAGTTCATATCATCCAAGATGATTCAACTAAAAATAGAAACCCTAATTAGGGCATTCTGGTTAAGCAGTCATCATTAAGAAAATTATCCTGGATGATACTTGTATCGGCTAGGACAATAGGCTCAAATTAGAAAGAATCAGCCGCCATGATCAATTTAGGTATTCTTTATTTTAAAATATCGGCCCGGATGATCTCTATATCGGCCTGGACGATACAGCACAATTATGCCTAAATTAATATGACAATTATAGAAAGAAATTAAGGCTGATTGATACGATCACATTGACCGGGCCGATCACAGAATTATCCGTGACGATGTCCTAGATGATTGACATCGGCCAGCATCTATTCTGGGCGATATTCGGGATAATTATACTCGAATTTGAACTAATCGGCTAGGACGATATTGTATCAGGCTGGACGATGTAACCAATTTACTTCTGATCATCCCAAATCATCCTAGTTGATTAAGCTTATTTTGTACTGATCGGCCAGAATTATATTCCTATCATCCTGGATGATAAAGTCGGTTCCTAAAATTCTATTTAAAGGACGCGAATTTTCTCATTCTAAGGACCTTGAGTGCTGCTGTCTTGACTTGAGAGAGCCTTGAGAGAGAGAGAGAGAGAGAGGGAGGGAGAGGAACTTCTGAGGTGGAGTTTATGAGATGGTTCACAAAGGTTGCTCCAAGCAAGGTTCTAAGTCGTCGTCTTTGTTCTTCGTCCTTCGTCCTTGGGAGGTTCTTAGGAGGTCTACTTCAGCAAAAGGTCTGGGTTCTCTGCCCGCTTCAAGAGGAAGTAAAAGGAGTCGATTCTCTTCCACACTATGGTTGGTGAAAAGGAGTCTATTGTAAAGGCTTCTCTGCTTAGCTGTGGGAGCTAAAGGAGAGATGCTTAGTTAGTGCAATTCTCGGAGGGTGCCTCCAAGGAGTGGACGTAGGTCAAGGATTGTTCGAACCACTATAAATCCGATGTGATCTTTCTTTTTTTGCTTCATCGTTTATTTATTTTTCGCACTCTGATTTTTGTGGTATTTTTGGTTTTAACTTTGTGCTTTACCTAAAGAAAATTTTTTAAAATACCAATTCACCCCCCCCCCCCCTTGCTTAGCCTCGGGCTTGTTCTTAAGGGCTTAACATCCCTGACGAAATTTCATGATTTTGAGGAGATTTTTGCCCCTGTAGCAAGACTTGAAGCAATTAGGATTTTTTTAGACTTTACCTATTTTAAAGGATTTAAATTATTTCAAATGGAAGTTAAAAATTCCTTTTTGAATTGGGTGATTCAAGAGGATATTTAAGCTGAACAACCTCAAAATTTTGAAAGTTCTAAATTCCTTAATCATGTGTATAAATTGAAAAAGTTATTGTATGGATTGGAATGTACTCCTAAGGCTTGGTAAGATAGGTTAAGTACTTTTATATTAGAGAGATCTTTTGTAAAAGGAAGTGTTGACACCACCCTCTTTTTAAAGAAATTAGGAGATGATATACTCATTGTTTAAATATAAATTGATGATCATTTTTGGATCTACAAATAAAAATTTTTGTGATCATTTTTCTAATAAGTACACCTATGAGTTCCTCAGTTCAGTTGGATATGGACCCAAAAGGAAAAATCTATTGATCAAAAGAAAATTAGAGGTACAATTGGATCATTGCTTTATTTGACTGCTAGCAAATCGGATATAATATTTAGTATTTATTTTTATGGTAGGTTTCAATCTGATCCAAAAGAATCACATTTGACAGCAGCGAAAAAAATTTTATGATATCTTTTGAGAAATCAAAACTTAGAAATTTGGTATCTTAAGTATAGCTTTTCATTTAAGATTGTTAGATATTCATATTCAGATTTTACAGGTTGTAGAGTTGATTGAATAAGTATATCTAGAACTTGTTAATTTAAAGGAATTTTTTTTAGTTTTTTGGTCAAGTAGAAAATAGAATTTTATAACCCTATCTATTGCTAAAGATGAATACATTACCTTAGGAGGTTGTTCGACACAAATTCTTTAGTTGAAATAATAATTGATTTATTTAGAATTTATAATAGGAATAATTCTAATTTATTGTGGTAGTACTAGTGTCATTTACATTTCAAAAAATCTTATTCAATATTCTAGAATCAAACATGTAGACATAAGGCATCATTTTATTATAGATCATGTATCCAAAAGAGAAATTGAATTGAATCATATTTCAACTAAAAATTAGCTTACATGTATTTTTACAATACCTCTATCATTTCATACTTTTTAACACCTTAAGAACAAGGTTAGGTGTGATGATCTTAATTCTTAGGTAAAATCTTCTACAAATTTGATATATTTTTATGTGTGTTTGATTTTATTTTATTTTAGTTGTGAGTGTTTTTATTTTATTTTATTTTTATTTTTATTTTTTTTTTTAATTTAGACATTTATCATTTGTGTAAAGCTGATTGAATTTGAGAAATTTTTATGAATTACATTTTCGAAGTGTTTTATTAGTATTGTACAAAATTATTTTCATACTGTATAAATTTTTAGCATGTCAATTGTTGTTTTTGAGTTAAATGTGTAAAATTGCAATATTTAACATAGATCATACTGTACGAATATATCATCATCCTGTACGATCATTATATATTTGTTTTCTCACATGCAAATGGTTATCTGGGTAGAATAAGTTATTATAACTGATTGTATGTACAAACTCAAATTTTGTCTGTATGATCCATATGTCATTATTTTTGGGGGACGAACCTAACCGTCATTAAAAAAATCATAAATAATTGATCATCCCGGACGAACACCTATTCATCTGTACGATCATATGGTCAAAAAGTATGTACAAAAGGATGCCTCATAAATTGTTTGTTTACTAAAAGTCATTTTATTTTGGTCATTATTGTTCATCCATACAAAATTTTTTTCATTCCGTACAATCATAGAATTGTACATATGATGACATTTTTGTACTGTACGATGGATCATTTTTCTTTAAATAGAAGGGATAAACAAATCATTTTCATTCACTTCTAAACCCTTTCTGAATCATTCTAGAGGCACTAACCTAGGAATGACAAGTTCTAGCAAGCACTCTAGAGTTACTAAGGGATCTTCATCCAGGGGTGGGGACAACATCTTCCTATCTTAAGATAATGAGGATTCTTTTTATAGGTATATAGCCTCCAAAATTACTCCTTCAATACTATTGATTCATTTTCAAAAAAATAGCATGTAGAAATCATTAAGGAAGATCTAGGAAATTTTCTTCACCTATGGACTCATGGGACTAGAGAATATACCTTAACCTATAAATCTGACTATGACTGGTTTGAGATAAATAAAACTCTTAGAGGTGTAACTCAAGTATGTCACTTAGCTAGAGTTTACACTTTGAACCAAAAATGCCAAGGTCATCAAGTATGTCTTAAGAACTTCAATTATTCTTAAGGCTGGTGATTGTATAAATATGACTCATCTTCTATCCACTGTTGCCTATTTAATCATGACAGGACAACCAATGTATGATGCCCAACTCATCTTGGATTAGATTCACAACCTTTCTAAAATTGGGCTTCATCATCATAAGAGGAAGAAAAATATCGCTCTAGGATATTAGTGACCTACATTTTGGAAAAGAAGTACAACATAATTATTCCTAAACCTCCCACTAAAATGCAAATCTTTTTCACTGATGCCACTTTACGTTCCTTATTTGGGAGAAATGAGAGTTTTAGTGAGGATACTGAGGGAGAAGGAGCACCTGCACCTACTAAGGGACCTGGTTAGAACTACTTTCAGGAGATGGTCCAACAATTTGATCGGATGGAGAGACATTTTGATCAAATTTAAACTCATCTAAACTAGTAGGATGCACATCACCAAGAAGATATGGGGTGTATTCGAGGTCAGTTTGACTCAGTGAACATAAATGTAGCTATGATATATTAGCTATTTTTCAGTGTTTAATAAGCCAACTCCTCCAGACCAGGGACCCTAAAAGTTTTAGATGTACTTCTTTGTAATTTCTTTTGCTAGTCCTTTCCTTATGATGTGATGATGTCTTTGTTTATTACTTTTAGTAGTATTTGTTCTTATTTATGATTGTGTTGTTTTTATGATTATCAAATGTTATGCTTATTAATATCAATGGCTTTAATGTATCCAATCTTTTTGATAAGAAAAAAAATGTCATGTTTTGTTTAGTTAATTTTGTTTTTTGTTTGAAACATGAGTTTGCCTATATGAAAAGCCTGTTTTAATTGATCTAAAAAGTGTTATAAATTAATGTGAATTATAAAATTAATTTCATTATGAAATCTAATTTTTAAAAAATTTTAAGTTAACTTATAACTCAATCACGTTAAGCATATCAATCTCATATTCTTTTTAGGAAATATAATTTGAATATTATTATTATTATTTTGATGTTTTTTTATTTTTATTTCTTTCTTCAGTATAATTATTTCTGTAATTAGATAAATTTTATTTTTAGATTATTTATTTTGGAAGACCAAATAAAAAAGAGAGAGTATATAGAAAAGAAATATACAGTGGTATAATAATCGAAATATTACACAATGGTTCGCAAAATAAAAAGAGGCACAAAATTAGCTCAAATAAAAAAAAGATTCACAAAGTGTGCCACAAATATTTGAAAAGATGCATAATGTCGCCAATTGAATATGTTCTATCCTCTATCATTTAATCATTAATTCAAATAAATCTTATTTTAAATAATATTTTATATTGAAAATTAAAATTAATTAATATTCATTTTGTCACTTTTTCAATAATCCTCTTATCTAATTATCTGGAATGCATCATGACCTTGATAAATTTTTTTATCTAAGTTATTCTTTAATTTAAAATTTTTGAATCTTTCTTTTCATCTTATGAAAAAAACTTTGTTATTGTAGCTCTATTTCAATCTCTTTCAAGATCAATTATTATGTTTTCTCATTTGACATCTTTCATTTCGACTTTCTTTTTCCCTTTTTGTTATTATCAAAAGGGGGAGTAATATTATTTTCTATTTCATGTTTTGTATTTTGTTGCTTGTGTTTTATACGTTTTAAAAATAAATTTTTTTATGTGCTTTTCATGGAACTCTCTATATTCACATGTTCATTCTTTAAGAGGGAGCTAAAGAGAAATTTAAGGTAGACATGTTAACTCAAACAAAATTATTTTAACATCATTAAAAAGGGGGAGATTATTAAGATTGTTAGAACTTAGTTTTTTTATTGTTGAGATTCATACATCATGTATGTTTTTTATTATTCTAAATATTATTATTTTAATTAAAGTTTCTCCTAACATATTTTGGATGAATTGTCTTTGTTGTTTATGTGTACAAACATTTCAGAAAAATCATACTCCAGATTGTTGATAACTTTAAATCAGACTAGATTAGAGTTCATTGTAAATGGAGTCTGCATTTTTCTTTTTATATAGTCTGAGAGAGTGTGATTGTAATCGAGTAACTGTGCATACACATATTGGGGGAGTGTTTAAAATTTGCAAAAAAAATTTAAATTGATCGTAGTGTATGAATTAATTTCATACGGGATGATTTGTTTAGTTATAAACTCCTATGAGCAGTTAAATGAATGAAAGCAAAAAAGTTTTTCTAAGTACGGTTCCTATTGTACTAAGTGTCCTTTATATAGATGACATCTAGAATATAAATTAGATGGGTCCCTTTTCATCCCAATAATTTCAAAGGTTTTTTTGAACTGGTCGTATTGTATGATATCATATTTGTACAAATGATATCTAGAGTACGAATTATATGGGTCCCTTTTCATCTTGATGAATCTCAAAGTTTTTTTGAACTGAAAATACTATATGATTTTCAGTTCATACAGATAATGTCTAAAGTATGAATTTGATGGGTCCCTTTTCATCCCATTGAATGCCAAATTTTTTTGAATGGATTATACTATACGATTTCCTTTTTGTACAGACGACATATAGTGTACAAAAATATTATTTCACCACAATTCCAGCCCTTAGATTGCCCTAGGTAAATTTCTTAAGGTCAAGGGCCAGCTAGCATAGGAAATTTGTAAAAAAGTTATTAAAGTCTCCAAATGGCCTAAATTTTTATAGGAACTTCCTAAGATCCTATGGCGTATGCTGATTTAATTTCCTATTAATTTGAGGTGATATGGTTATCCAATTTATAGACCCTAAATTTAGTTTGTAGAGCGACATAAAAAAATTATTTTCCAGGCTTGTGATAATTCATTTGTGACATAAAAAAAGTTGATCTTTATGTGCATAAAAAGGATTAAATCAAAAGATTACATGAAATCTATCAGAACACCAACTTCAACAGCTTATTGATTGTGCACCACATCTTCTTAGTAATTTCAATCACTTCAATTACTAAAGAATTTATTTTCTTCAATTTACTAATGTATGAAAATGTGAACCCCAACACGTGTCACCAGCTCATTGTAAGCTTGTCTCTTGGTTCAAATATCGACCACTACTCAACTCCCCTTTAGCTAGATAAAATATTTTTTTATCATGTTATATGGTACTAAGAGCATCACTCTTACATAAAACTTCTATAGTATTGACAATTTTGTAGTGATCTCAAAAATATGCTTTTCATACCAATATACAATAAGAGGATTATGTAGTTTAAGGTGGGATGTAATGGAATAAGGAACAAAAGTGAATGACATGTTAAGATTTACGAATCTTAACTACAATTGATTCACAAATTAATTCAAAGCAAACAACACTAATGCTACATAATGTTTTGTAAAATGCTACATAATGTTTTTTTTTAAATAAATGAAAATCACATGGAATTACACCTAAAACCCTCCAAATAAAATTCATCCAAAAGATATAATAAGTTAATAACCCATCAAGATTTCACTCAATTAAATAAATTATCAGATGATTCATGATTATGCTCCATAGTTACCAAGAGCAAATAATCTATAAAAAAAGTATTGCTTGTAATGGGCTCACAAACATAGCACTTACAATTCAAATATAAGGAGAACAATCGCATAATACAAAAGAATAACAATAGAACCTACCTTAAATTTTGGTTAAAAAAAAAACAATAGAACAATAATATAAAAACAATAGAACAAAAATAAAACGGTAAAACAAAGCACTTATAATTCAAATGAGGACGAAACTCTAAGAAATTAGCTCAAATCGTCGAAATCAGCAATGCGGTCAAGCTTGCAACTGAAGCGGTCAGTGTCGGTTATCGAGCACCTACGAAAAACTTTAGATTTTGGTTGAAAGAAAAAAGATGCAAGCCACAAAACTCATAGGAGAGTAGTCGAACCGTGGTAGCCTGCACTCGACAGAAACTTGCAACGGAAGTTCGCCGCGATGCGAGTTTTGATGGCATGCGAATTTTGTTGCGAATCGAGATGCGAGTTTGGTCGGAAGGTTGAAGGCAACCATGTAGGATATTCGAGCGAGTGAGTTCGGCCGACGATGCTCCCTACGAAGAAGGCTGAAGGAAGGGCTCATAGCAGAGAAGAGAAACGAGAAATATGCATAACCGAAATAAAATTCCTTCGTCTTCACCTTCATGTGGCTGTGCAAGCAATTTGAGTGAGCGAGTGAGGCAGTGAGTCCGGCTCTGAATATATTACTACAATAATGGAGAAATTATTACGTGGGGAGTCTGGACTTAGAGATACATTCAAACATTCACTTAAAATTTTATACGTGGAGTGCACTTTGGTTGACTTTTTTGTGCGTTGTACTTGTGCTTTACCTGCACTTTATCTGCGCTTTAATTGCACTTTGATTGCTTTTGTTGTTCTTTTTTATTGCCCTTTTGCTGCTCTTTTTGTGCGTTTGACATAAAGTTCTACAGACACATTAATATTTAAAGTAAAAAGTAAATCTAATTGAATATCAACATGTCCACTCCATATGTTAATATTTTATTAAAGTCCGAACATACCTCTATGGTCCGAACTCCTCACATAATAATTTCTCACAATAACACAATAATGATCGTAAGAATAATAAAAAGTGTTACCATTATTTTGCCAGATAGTCTGGTTGTTGGATGCTAATTTTTTTGTTATGTTCAATTTCATAATTTTATCTTTTACTTATTTTAATATATGATTTGATAATTAAATTTCTCTATGAAATATTTAAAAATTTATGATTTTTTTCTTAAAAATCCTATTCAGTTCTAATTAAAAAAAAAAATTTGAAAAATATCAATATGTCTCTTTTGCCTTCTCCTTGCTATAAATAAGAAACTCAAAATTTTATTCATGAAATAAGAAGAAAAAACTTAATTCATTTTCCCTAATCACAAAAATAGGTAAAAACTCACAGCAAATAAATTTATCATTATATTTCAGTTCCTTCAATCCAAAAAAAGCATTTAAAAAGTGCAGTTCAGAGTTTAGATGCCTAATGGCCATTTTCCTTCCCCAAAAGCCACAAAGGAAAAAAGAAGAAACTATTGATACTATTAACGCATACAATACAATGTGCTTTGAGAACATTTCTTCATTAACAAATTTGAAAAGTCAAAATTATAAAAATGAGCTGATTTTATATGATAATATGTAGAAGGAGCGAAATCAGATTGCCAAATAGTGCATTAGAAACTAGAACATTAAAATCCGGTTAATAGAAATCGGATTTTAATGATCCGGTTTCTATATAAACTGGATAATTCTTATTTTAATAGTATAAATTTTATAATTTTCCAAAAATAATATATAAATTTTATATTAAATATAATTAAACTGGTTAATTATTTTTTAAAAAAAATTAATTGTTTTTGCTTAATAATATAAATTTTATAATTTAAAAATTAAAATTCGATTTACATAAATTTTAGAATTTAAATTGTATTATAATTTGTTATATGTATATTATTTAAATTTTTTTAAATATTAATTAGAAATTCAGAAAAATAGGTAATCTAGTGGACCAATTCACGATTGAACCGGTTGATCCGGGCTGCATTTCTCAGAAATAAATAAAAAATTTTATGACAATAACTTTTTATTATCATACATATAATGATGATAATTTGTTTTTTCTCCATGAGGCCACAGTTGGAGCAGCTTGTTAAAAAAAATACTTAACAAGTTGGATATTTTTTTCTGATGTATATTCACAGCGGTTAATCTTGAAAACACATATTACTTTTAAATTAGTAATTAACAAAATAAAATAAAATAGTGAGAGCCAAATTCGCTGACTCGACCACCACTTCTTAATTTTATTAAGTGTCACAACACCTGCTGAGTACTATTAACAAGGGAGGGATAAAAAGAAAAAAACCTTTCAGGATTCAAATCTTTTACAGTACCCGGCAACCCGCGCGGAAACGGCTACAGCCATTGTCGTCGGCGTCGGGGCGGCGTTACCACCTTTCGCGCCTTCATCCTTGACCTCTTTGTTCCATCAAGCGGCACCGTTGGCACCAACGCCGACACTTCCGACACACCCGCCACCCTCTTCCCCACTACCGTCCCACCTCTCCTCCGTATCTCATGCAAGGCGGCCGTTGCATTTTGCCTCCCCACTGAACTCCCCGTTCTCATCACCCCCGCAAGACCCATAACGGCTTTCTCCTCCCAACCTAGTAACCCCGCCACGATTGAGCGCCGCACGAGAAGCGCTAAAGCCCCCGCTGCCGCCTCGGCCACTATCTCATCCTGAAGCGCACCCACGAGCGCCTCCACTGCGTTTGAATCCACCATCCGCTCCCAACTCTCCGGGTGCATTGACAGGTTGAACAGAGCCATCACAGCATGCTTTTTTCCCGTCGTGCTTCCGTTTCTCAGCATCCAAGCAAGGGCTTCAGCGCCGCCCGCCTCGTCCACGATAAGTTTCTTGCTATCGTGCAAAGTAGAGAGGCTGAAGATCGCTGCCGCCGCGTTTTCTCTTGATTCTGGCGTCAGCCCGCGACGTAAAACAGTTACAATTGAGGTCAAGCAACCCTCTTGGTTTATAATCTTCCGCCTGTTCGTGTCGTGGATTGAGAGATTGAGCAGGGCAGTGACGGCGTTTTCCTGAGCAATTGGGTTCTGGGAATGGAGGAGAAGCGAGAGCTGAGGGATTGCACCTTCTTCTGCAAAAATTATTCTGTTTTCCTTCGCAATTTTGGCGAGCGACCGGATTTCCCCCGCAGCGGTCTTCTTCGAATCCAAATCTCCGGTGGATAAATGCTGTATAAGGATTTGCGTAATAGCGCGGGTGGCCTCAACCGTCGCTTTAGCGGCAACGAGGGTGGTTGCACAGCCACTGCTCCCTTGTACGGAACGACAAGGGACGCTATTCACTGCGCACCAGTGGGAAGTTAAGCTGCGCAAAGCTCGGTTAGGAATGAGGTCGGTGTTGACGAGGCTCTGGCCGGAGTTGGGGCAAGTCTTGTGGCCGCTGGCCATCCACTGAGCTATTGAGCTGCGGTCGTAGGTCTGACCGGTGGAGACTACCACAGGATCCAACATTAGCGCGAGTGAAATCGGGCAGTAGAAATCGCTTGGGACCGATATGGAATTTGGTGCAGGATTGTTCCGGTATTTCTGCTTGCCTTCTACTGTTTCATGTATACCAAAAAGTAGAAATTTGGAATAGCGAGCTACGGCGACGACGCCGGAAAGGGTGGCCCAGTCCGACGCCGTCTCGGCGTAGGACTCGCGATTATTGTAGATTTTATCCTCTAAGAATTTGATCTCAGACTCGAAACCCATGGCGTCCTGAATCCCAACCCGGTCTAAAAATGTGGTTTTTAAGTCAGCCGTATCCGGCTGTCGCTGTTCCTCGAATTCATTTAAAAAGGAGAGGACTTTAATCCGGAGCTCTTCGTCTCTAGAATCGTAGCGTAACACAGCACTCCCAACCTGCTGCTGAAGGAGCTCGATGTGTTCCCTTACGTCGGCAGTAAGGCCGAGCTCGTTCAGGGGAAGAACGTCGAGCAAGGTGGAGATATCATGCCCGAGTTCATGAAACTGGCAGGAGATCATCTGATTGCGGAGGAGCACCCAAAGACGGCTTGATTGAAAGAAGTAATTAAGCAGAAACCTAGCGCGGTGGACGATGACGTAAAATTCCTTTAAGCACAGATTTGCTAAGGGCGGGAGCGTTTGACGGGACTCGAGGAGGAATTCGAAAAGTGTGAGAAGGATTTGAATCCGCCGAAGTAGGGAACGGGCGTTCTGGCGCTGGTGCCGCGGCCACCAGCCGCGGTTTGAATAGGTAGAGACAAGGTCGCTGCCGACGGCGATGATCTGGTGGAGGAGAGAGGCTTGGGAGAGGCCTGAGGGTGCAGAGAACACCTCCGCCTGCTGCGGCTTCCGCGTCACACAGTCTAATGCGGCTGGCATAACTGGCGTTGATATCTGATCCAAATCCGGAGTTGAGCACATTCTCAACCCAGCGTAGCCCTCTTATAAACAAAAAATGTTTAGGAAGAGAGCAAAAATTATAGTAGGTTCCTTTGTATTATTGTGCTTGGACTATAGGTAGGCATTGATGAAGGAGCCGCATATGTATTTTCCTAACAGTATAATACGATAATAAGTAAAATTAAAAACTTTTTTAATTAAAAACGTATTTATTCACGTAATGATTATCATATAATTATTTTGTCTTATACTGTGTCAAACAGGTTTATATTTTTTCCTAAAAATAAATATGGCTTCATATATTGCTTATTCTTAAAATGATAATGCCCCAAAATAACTAGATATGAAAATAAAATGAATTCTATAAACTAATATATATATATATATATATATATATATATATATATATATATATATATATATATATATATATATATATATATATATATATATATATATATATATATTTTGTTAGAATCATAACTCCAAAGTTGCATTATTAAATCTTGCCAACTCCAAAGTTGACACAAGGCCCCACTCGCCCAAGCCTACGGATGAAGGACGCCCTGTCTTGGGGGGGGGGGACGAACCTTAGCTGGGTGCTTTCATTCCCATAAATCTAATTCTAACAACACGAAAACACCAATCTTGAGGCTTCTAAGCTTAGCATATTATGGTACTTCAACCATTGAGCACATCTCTTTTATACTTCAACTCACTGGCCTTCTATTCTAGGTGATCTTGGACTTAAAGCAGGCTGCCAATGTTCCTTAGATAACATTTCAGCCATGTGGGCTCCGAAAATTAGCTGGGTGCTTTCATCCCCATATATCCAATTCTAACAACAGGAAAACACCAATCTTGAGGCTTCTAAGCTTAGCATATTATGGTACTTCAACCATTGAGTACATCTCTTTTATACTTCAACTCACTGGCCTTCTATTCTAGGTGATCTTGGACTTAAAGCAGGTTGCCAATGTCCCTTAGATAACATTTCAGCCATGTGGGCTCCGAAAATTCGGTCCCGGTCTCCGCCCGCGCGCTTTTCTTTTAATTCGGCGAGGGAGTTTTAACTGAATAAGTTACGGGGTAAATTTTGGAAGGCAGATGAGTTTGTAGATAAGATACTACCCAGAGATTTCGCACTCATTTTGTGATGACTTTATGATATGAGTTCTGGTTTCCTATAGACGCAAGCCCCTATAGTTAATTACCCCTCCCAATAATGAGAGAGAACTTTCGATTAAGGCTAGTCGTCAATCAGATACGTATAGAGAATACATGTTATCTAGCATATAGTAGCAGCATAGATTCAGATTTGAAAATGTTTGAAAAGTTTGGAAATAGTTGAGAATTTGAAGATTTTGATATTCAAAATAAAAATTTCACCATCCTGCACTTAAAGCGGATGGTGGGGGAATGGATGATTGACCCGATCAAGATCTCATGGTTCCGTCGTCCCGGGCCATCATGGTCCCTGATCTACTTAGTCAGAGGAGGTAGTCGACCAAACCTGACAGAAGGATCCTTGTCGACAGCCATGGGTTGCTTCGTTCAAGGGGACCTTGTAGACCTGGGTTGGATGTATGTCTAAGGGGACAAATTTGAATCCACCTTAGCTAATAGAGGGCTTTGTGCCCTATCGATCATATCCTATTGATTCATATCTCAAGGATTTAACGCCATTAAGGAGCATATTGGCTCTGGGCATAACCGATATTTTGTTGTGCCATTTGGCGGCAAAACCACTCGGTTCAGAGGGCCCCGGGTCATAACCGTTTATCCTGCAGTGTCATTTGGCGGCAAAACCACTCGGTTAGAGGACACGTACCACGTCCTTACTGGCAGAAGACTTTTTGAGAATGGATCATAGTAATATTTTCGACTAGGCATTTAGCTCTTTTGTGAGCTGAGGTAAATTTTGAATTGTCCACCCCGACAAACTGTTGCGGAGGATGGATGGATTTTGCTTTAATTTTTTGATGGATTTATTTCAATTTTAAATATTTTTTGAATTTGATGATATTTTGGAATTTTGGATTTTGAATGGGTATTTGGATGTTTTGGGGACATTTGAAAATTTTTGGGAGCCCCTCCGGTTGAGATCTGCATTCAACACGGCCATCATCGGGGTGTTTGGGGTCATTTTTCTTTATGGATTGAACCTTGTCAACTCTGTCGGGCTATAGACAGAGGATCGGCTTTCGTAGGCTTTATGCCCTTGATAGTGAATTCTCATTGTTATAGGCTTTGAAGGCCTAATATGAATGTATTAAGAAAAATATAACGGTCTCCACAACCGTAAATTTGTTTGTTGGTTCGAAGCCTGTCGACTTCTATTGACCCCTATAGAAGGATCGGTTTCAAACCTGAATTCACTTGTCAACCCGCGCAGCATCCCTAGACGTCACGTGTGTACCAATAACACGCTCGCCGAGGCCCATGCGGGTTTGGGGGCATTTCATAATTGAACCATATCCACTCCTTTTATCTTCTTAGGATGATCGGGTTCAAAATTTGATAACCCACGCAGCATCCTTAAAATATCACGTGTATTTCTATAACACACTCGACGGGGCCCATGCGAGTTTTGTGATTGCTTTTACCCCTTTTAGTAAACCTATGTGTATACAATCTACTATGTATGTGCGGGGGTACTTTGAAAGTATTTGTAGACGCCTTCTATTCGCTAATACGAATATTACGGATCTGGTGGCGTGGCGTAGCAGCTTTTGAATTGAGTTATTCGCTGCTTCGTACAGGTGGATTTTCGTGCACTACTCGTTACTTTCTACAGGTGGATCGTAGTGCACTAACTAATCTCGTGCTTTAGATCATAGGAGCTTACACTTATCATATTCTTCATATATTTTATGGTAGTCTTTGATCTTTTCAGTACATTCGCCACTGGTGCATGTTGGTAGGTAGATGTATTTATTTACATATTAAAATTGACTTCAGGATACTGCATTTACTGAAGTCTTTTTACATCTACCCATCAGTGACATGTGACACATACATCTGTCTTTGTAAAGAGATCGTATGTGTTGCAGATCTTCTATTGTATATAAGAGATTTTGCATTTATCACAGTTCTTGTATATTTGTCTGTAGATAGTGTATTGTGTATAAGAAGGGTCTTATACAACAACTTGAAGGAGTTTGCATTTGTTGTAGTGCTTTAATATTTGTTCATATATGGTACTTGATGTGTTGTAAGTCTCCTACGACGTGTCTTCTGTGATGACCCATAAGCTTCTGCATTTAATGCATTCCTTGTGCATTTTGCTATTTTATGTCTGTCTGCAAAAAAACTTCATTCTGCTGATTGATAGATTATTGCATTTGCATGTGTATCTTCCGGCATTTGCTTGTAGATAGCATGTGGCACTCTACTATAGTGTACTTATTTGTAGTTGTTTGAAATAGTTGCCATCATCTTTATGCTTGCTTGATAACTATCATTAGTTGTTCACTATCATCTGCAAATAAATTGCGTGTCTCATTGGAGATATACACCTATACATTGTGTTATCATTAGTCATGGGTAAATGATACAATGCAAATCCATCAATTCACAAATTTCATACATGTCCAATATTCTATTGGAATGATTGCACTATCATTTAAATGATGCTCTAAAGTCATCATATCATGGCTTTATGATCAAACCATATCTCCAAAATATTGTAATCCTTATAAACAAGATACATTCCTCATTTCCTTGTTCTCAAAAATTCATTGTAATTTACATGATGAATGTAGCTTATTCATAAATATCTTCATTTTGATTGCAACAATCCTTACAACTTAATTGTTATTTTTATGCCAAAGTTTGCAAACCATTTATGCATAACTTTTTGCTTGTAGACAAGTTTTACTCCTTGCCTCTACATGTTGTTTGCAACATGCATGATGATTTGTAGATAGCTTATCACAAATTTTGTAATTCAATGAACTTTGCTGAATGATGAATCAAATCCCATGTTATGAGTCAATTAGGTTGACCCAAAAACTCATACCATGGTATTATAATCAGATCATTAACTTATGCAATTTTCTTTCACTTTGCTTGTTAAGATTTGGATTCAAATGAAATGATGATTCTTTAATAACCCATTGAATCAATTATGAACATGTAATTGCATTCTATATTTATTTCATGTTAATGATTATTTGCAAGTTCATTGTTATCATTTTGCTTGAGTCCAAATCAAGCTTCAAATTTTTTAAATTAGTTTGAATTTATTTAAGTCCATTTAATTCGAGTCCGAGTGCAAGTTCGAGTTCAAGTCCCAGTCTGAGTTCAAGTTCAATTCAGGCTTTAGATGAGCCTCTTCCCTTCATTCGAGTCCCCTGTAGTCCTTACAAGTGCAATTTGATGTCCAAATTGTTCAAATAATGATTGAGTTTGAGTTCACTTAAGTCCAAATATAGCATTATGTTTACCTGAAATTTTGGCAGCCTTCCGGCGTCTCCCACCGTGCTAAGAAAAGCGTGTATGGTAGATGCCCTCTTTAGAGAACACCGCGGCCATGTATTTTTCGATCCCCCACCACACTAAGAAAAGCGTGTATGTTATTTTTAAAAAAGTATTTTTTTTTTGAAAATATTTTGCAAAAAGAGCAGTTATTTCCCCGCAAGAGGGTACTTAAGGGTATCCTCGCTTCATCGTACGCATCGCACCGAGTGCCCTTCCTGTTGCGGATCTATGTTTTATGATTTTGATGATAGCAAACATTCCTTATTTCTCTATGATTTCCTTTTGTGCTAACGTTTCAGGTCCACACGATCAGAGTGCAATTTGGAACCAGCTCAAGATTGGATAGACTATGTCTGAGTCAATTTGTAATCTTTTTTCTTTCTTGAGTCTGTTGTTTTTGGTATGGGACCAGTTGGATTGTAAATTGGAAGACCTCTTGTTGTTCCCTATAAGATTTCTATTTTAGTAATATCGGCCGGGATGATATTTATATCGTCCTGGACGATATGTCCAAAATAAGAATCCCTAATTAGGGCATCCTCATTAAGGCAGCCGTCAACAGATCAGCCTAGATGATACTTGTATCGACGAGGACGATAATCTTAATTCAGAAAGAATCAACCACCATAATCAGTTTAGGAATTCTTTATTTTAGGAAATCGGCCAGGACGATATTATTGTCGTCCAGGACGATCTAAATTAATTATGCCTAAATTGATCTGGTATCTTTGGAAAGCATTAACGGTTGATTGATACGATTACATCGTCCGGGACGATCGCATGATTGGCCAGGACGATCTACATCGGACAGCTTGTATTCAGGGCAAAGATCAAGACGATTGAAATCGGTTTTAAACTAATCGGCCAGGACGATCGTGAGATCGGCCTTGACGATGTAACCAATTTTCTTCTAATCGTCTCAAATTGTCCCAAGCTGATGAGCTGAATTTGTACTGATCGGCCAGGATGATATACCTATCGTCCTGGATGATAATTTTGGCAACTTGAATTAATGAGCTCGTTTTGAGAGCTTCTATTTAAGCTTGGCATGACACTTTGTAAGTGTCTTTGACAGCCATTGTAGCTTCGTTCTTGTGGGGGAAACTTGACGAATGAGCTTGAAAGGGAGAGAGGAAAGGGTGGAGTTTGAGAGGGAGAAGATCCTGTGAGGGGGAGGAACTCAATGGACTGTGATGGGGGATCCACACGGTTGCTTCGGCAAACTTGCACCTTAGTACCATCGGATTCAAGGCTTGTCTTGAGGTAAGTTCACCAAAGAAGAAGATCTCTTTGGTGTCAAAGGACCCGGCGACTCCGCCGCACCGGGGAAGGTGGAAGTGATTTTGTAAGGGCTTCTTCGCCTAGCTATGGGGGCTAAAGGAGTCTCACTTGTTTTAGTGCAATACTTGGAGGGTGTCTCCAAGGAGTGGACGTAGGTCAAGATTTGACCAAACCACTATAAATCCGGTGTGTTCTTTCTTTTTACTGCTTCCGTATTTGAATTTCCGCACTTTGTTTGTGGTGATTTGGTTTGTGATTTTATTTCTTTGTGTAAAGAATTTTATTACCAATTCACCTCTCTTCTTGTTAGCCTTGGGCCAGTTCTATAGGGCTTAACATCCCTAACGAACTTTCAAGTGGTATCAGAGCAAATTTTCATAAAATAAGTTTTTAAAAGCTTTTGAATTTCGATCCATGGCTAATTTTTCCCAAAATTGATAATTTGAATGCATATGAATGTGACTATCTGAGTACGTTCCTTTGATTTGCCTTTTCAGATTTGAGTTTTCCTCCCAGGATCGTCCAGGCTGATTTTGGATCGTCCTGGGACGATCAGTGCATGACAAAATCCCGAGAGCAAGGGTTTTTGACAAATTAATTATCGTCCTGCAAAATCGTCCTGTACAATTGGATTTTGTTCACATTGTCCTGGACGATGTGGCGATCGGTCAGGACGATTAGACTTATGTTATAAGGAAATCAGCTCGTTTTGAGGAGAGAGAAAGATATTTTTATAAAAATCAAAATATCTGAGGAGAGAGAAAGAGAAGGAAAGCAAAGGAAAAGCTCATTTTCGGAGGCCGCGGAGCACTTTTCGTCCGACGCCGCTGTTGGGAAAAGTGTTTATCTCGTGATAAGGAGTCCGAATCCTATTTCTGCTTTCGAAGATGTTGGGTTTTGGTCGTTTTGTGCTCAGATTTGTATTTTTCGTTACCGAAAAATGCGCAACGTTTTGTATTGACGAAACTTTCACCGCACAACTTTTGATATGTTATTGATATGATTATTCTACACGTTTTAAGTATTTTCTGTAACGATTCTACCGGTTATTTTGGGTTCTACGCGATTTTGATCGAATAGAAAAATATCATGATGTTTATTGATATTGATGCAGTAGAATAATAGTCTTATATTATTGTTGTGAACATTCTATTGTAATTTGGTGAATTGTGATTTTGTAGGATTTTTGTGTAAATTTGATATACTGCCGTTATGCCGCTGGATTTTCGTACAATTTCCGATTTTCTCGAAATTGGTAATTTGAATGCATATGAATGTGACTATTGAGAGTATTGATACTGAAAGATAAGTGGAACCTGGTTGAACGTTGGTTGGAGATTGACTTGACCTGTACAGGATGGTGGGTCGACGGGCTTTCCTTTAAACCATTGATCATTAATATAACGATTGGGAGTCATAAGGAGTTTAATATGCCGACGGGCGGCCGACGGGCACAGAGTGATGACTCTTTGGTATGGACATGGATACTATAGATTCATTGATATTATTGCTTATAGATTCGTTGATGCTATTGCTTCTACACTGTATTGAACTGCTGCATTTGATTCATTGCTAGTATAGATTGGGTTTTATTATTTTGATTGATTCGATTTGATACGATTGATTTGATTGATCGACTGATTTCCTATTGTTTATTGATTTTTGTATCCGCTGCATTGCCTATTGATTTGATTTGATTTTTACTGCATAGATTCACTGATCATTGACCATTGACTGTATGGATTTGATAGATTGACATGCATATTGTTTCTAGTACTGTGCTTTGATTTCAGTTATAGGTTTTGGTGATCTGCTGGGCTTTTTGAAGCTCATTATATGTGGTTAACAATTTCAGGTCCGAGCAAGGCAACTGGAATGGAGTTCGATCAGAATGTCAGACGAATCCTTTCACTATGGATGCCTGGGGCGTCACACTACCTTTATTTAAAAATATGACATTTGATTTTTTGAAAACTCGCATGTCTATTTTTTTGCAATCAATTAATTTTCGCATGTGGCGTATGATTTTAACTGGTTATTCATCACCGTCACGAATTGTTAATGGAGTTAAAATTGATATTCCTTTTAGTCAATGTAACAGGGAAGAATAACTCAATGCTCAATTGAATTCAAAGTCTTTAAATTGCTTTTTCTGTGCTTTAAATTCTGATGATTTTATGTTAGTATCCACGTGCACTACCGATAAGGAAGTTTGGGATAAATTGCACACCATATACGAAGGCACTAGTGAAATCAAGCAATCCAAGTTGAATTTGTTAATGCATGATTTTGATTTATTTTCCATGAAACCTTTTGAAATGATCTTAAATATGTATACCATATTCATTAAAATTGTAAACTCATTACATGCTTTAGGAAAAGATTTTTCAAATTTTGAAAAAGTCAATAAAATTCTTCGTTGTTTACTTGAAAAATTTGATGCCGAAGTTATTGCTATTTATGAATCAAAAGATTTGAATGATTATTCTATTGATAATTTGATTGGCTCACTCATTGCCTATGAGCAAAGTTTGGGTCAAAGACTTTTGGATGCAGGTGAAACTATTGTTCTAAAAGCTGGAAATATAGAAAGAGATAGCCTAGTTGGTGACGAAGGCAACGACGTGTCAAGCAAATCACAAAGCTCACCTAAGCATAAGCAAAAGTGGAAAAAAGGTAAAAGTGGTAAGGATGTTCATATTTCTTCTGACGTTATTTGCTTTCGATGCAGGAAGACTGGACATATGAAAAATCAGTGCCCTAATTTAAAAATTCTTCCTACAAGAGAAAAGGGCAAGGGGAAACAAACTTTGAACTGGAAAATAATGAAAGGCAAAAAATCTCATAGGCAGATCTGGTCTCTGAAGCATCGGACCAGGAGAAAGATAATGGTTAAGAGCCTTTCATATTTTTGTGTTGTGGTTTTATTTTTATGTTATTCGTTTTGTGGTTTTTTATTTTTGTTCATTCCTTTTTGTCTCTGTGAAATTTTTTCTCTCATCAACACACACACTCACTTTTCTAAAAATGAAAAATCTACTTCTTATTTTTCTTGAAATCTTTGGTAAGTTGGGTTTGACTTCTCTAAACAGTCGAAGGAAGAAAACTCACTATTTTTTCTCTCAATCTCTATTTTCTAAAAGAGGTTATCCTACTTTTGATTTAAAATCTTTTTCATCTTTTAAATTAGTTTTTGAAACAAAATTTTTTTCTCTCCCTACATTTTATTTATCGCATAGGAATCTTTTGCAAGTCTTTGAATCTAACTCAAAATTTTCTTAATCAAGAAATTCGATCTGTCACTAAGATGAGTTTTCCTTTGTTTTTAAGATTTAAGAAATAAAGCATATTCAAAAAAAAATTGGCCAATGATGCCAAAAATAAAAGATGCGCAAAGACGCCAAATTGAAAATATAGAATACACAAAGTGTATCAAAAGATGCGCAGTGCACCAACCAATTGTCAAGAGGCATAAAATGAGCCCACAAAAGTTAATGCTTACCGTTCTTATACTTCATAAAAACTTAAGAAAACCCTTGATGCTTTCGATACTTGAGTTTGAAAATCTTGATTCTTGATTCAAAAATTTATGCATTGATTTTCTATTAGATATATTTTATGGAAGGAGTTTTTGAAAAATTATTGTTTCTTTCTCTAATTTATTCCTTGATTTAGATCTTGAATTAAAAATTTTTTTTTGGCCTTTTTAAATAACTTGAGTTTGGATTATCAATTTCTGAGTTTCTAACCTTTTCTGGGCTATGTGTTATCAAATCCGATTCTACTATGATTTTGATTAAAACCAAGAGGTAACTTTCTCATTTTAAGAATATTGTTTTGATTTTTGTTTGTGCTTCCTCTCTGTTTGATAATGTCAAAGGGGGAGAACGTATTGTTGAATTTTTGTATTGTTATCATCTTGTTTCAAAAAATTAAAAACAACAAAAATATTTTAATCTCTACTATTTTTTTAAAAGTATTATTCTTGTGAGGGGGAGATTAGGAGAAATTATTCTTTTTGAAAATTCAACATAAATTATTTGCCATCATCAAAAAGGGGAAGATTGTTGTGGATCTATATTTTTTGATTTTGATGATAGCAAACATTCCTTTTTTCTCTACGATTTCCTTTTGTGCTAACGTTTCAGGTCCACACGATCAGATTGCAATTTGGAACCAGCTCAAGATTGGGTAGACTAGGTCTGAGTCAATTTGTAATCTTTTTCCTTTCTTGAGTCTGTTGTTTTTGGTATGGGGCTAGTTGGATTGTAAATTGGAAGATCTCATGTTGTTCCCTATTAAGATTTCTATTTTTGGTAATATTGGCCGGGACGATATGTCCAAAATCGGAAACACTAATTAGGGCTTCCTCATTAAGGCAGCTGTCAACAGATCGGCATGGACGATAATCTCAATTCAGAAAGAATCAACCGCCACAATCAGTTTAGAAATTCTTTGCTTTAGGAAATCGGCCAGGACGATATTATGGTCATCTAGGATGATCTAAATAAATTATGCCTAAATTGATTTGGTATCTTTGGAAAGCATTAATGGTTGATTGATATGATCACATCGTCCTGGACGATCGCATGATCGACTAGGACGATGGCCTGGACGATCTACATCGGACAGCTTGTATTCAGGGCGATGATCAGGACGATTGAAATCAGTTTTAAACTAATCGGCCAGGACGATCGTGAGATCGGCCTTGACGATGTAACCAATTTTCTTCTGATCGTCTCAAATCGTCCCAGGCAGATGAGCTGAATTTATACTGATCGGCCAGGACGATATACCTATCTTCCTGGACGATAATGTTGGAAAGTTGCATTAATGAGCTCGTTTTGAGAGCTTTTATTTAAGCTTGGCATGACACTTTGTAAGTGTCTTTGACAGCCATTGTAGCTTCGTTCTTGTAGGGGAAACTTGAAGAGAGAGTTTGAAAGGGAGAGAGGAAAGGGTGGAGTTTGAGAGGGAGAAGATCCTGTGAGGGGGAGGAACTCAAGGGTGTGTGGTGGGGATCTACACGATTGCTCCGGCGAACTTGCACCTTAGTACCATCAAATTCAAGTCTTGTCTCGAGGTAAGTTCACCAAAGAAAAAAATCTCTTTGGTGTCAAAGGACCCGGCGACTCCGCCGCACCGGGGAAGGTGGAAGTGATTTTGTAAGGGCTTCTCTGCCTAGCTGTGTGGGCTAAAGGAGAGACACTTGTTTTAGTGCAATACTTGAAGGGTGCCTCCAAGGAGTGGACGTAGGTCAACATTTAACCGAACCACTATAAATCCGGTGTGTTGTTCTTTCTTTTTACTGCTTCCGTGTTTTAATTTCTGCACTTTGTTTGTGGTGATTTGGTTTGTGATTTTATTTTTTTGTGTAAAGAATTTTATTACCAATTCACCTCTCTTCTTGTTAGCCTTGGGCCAGTTCTATAGGGCTTAACATCCCTAACAAACTTTCACTTCCCACCACGCTAAAAAAAGCGTGTCTAGTTGGGGTTTCCAAGGCGATATGAACATCAAAGAGGGATTTTGGGTGATTGCTCGCTTCGTCGCACGCGTCGCAACGCACTTCCTCCCACCACACTAAGAAAAGCGTGTATAGGTGGTCGTTTTATTGCGCCGCATGTGTCGAAAAGAGTTCTCTAAAATTTGAAAATTTCCTTTCTTTTTTTTTTCTTTTTGAAATCTCTTTTCTTTTTCTTTTTCTTTTTTTTTTTTGCTTTCTTCTTCTTCCTTTTTTTCTCTTTTCTTCTTTCTCTTTTTTTTATATACACATACACACATGTTCTTAAGCATATACATACACACACATATCTTCTAATCTCCAAATAACAGGCAAGTAATAGCCCTTCTTTACATTAGCATACCCATATTGATAATAGCAAGATATAACAATAAGAGAACTCGAGATGACTATATCATAACTTAAATCTGATTTCCACATAAGGGTATGAATCATCTTCCCCTTCTTTCCATGACCCGATCCACTACAAAACTTTATAGCACTTTCAGTAAGGAAGTTATATGCTTCTCATTCAAATCTTTTTTTTATCTATATCCCTCCATTTTGGAGGCCTCCATGAGAAGATAAATTTCCTTTCTGATTTTCCACTTGAAGATATAGAGGAAAAGTGATTATGCTTGCATGCAGATTATTATAATGAAGTAATACACAGAGATTAAAGATGAGAAGTAATTGTATTTTGTGAAGGATGAAGCTCACAAGCATTGCTTTGTCAAGAAGAAGCTGAGTCGGAATGTGAGCAAGAATATGCTTACTAGTTGATTATGGTTTTGTTGTTGCTGTTAGGATGCAAAAAGGACACATCCAAAATACTTCTTGGAGACTTATTGTGCCTGCTAGGAGTAAGGAACGGTTGAAGGTGTGCTGCTGTAGTAGGGAAGAAGGACGACCCATCGACAGTGTGGTCTTTCTGCAAAGCCACGAAAGGAGCAGTTGTCTTCACGTGATCAATGACCTTGGACTGAGGCTTACGGGTGGTTGAACTTTGCATGAATAGTGGCCTTCTACTGCTATTTGGATTCAACAGAGAGCAGGTAAGGGGGTGGATCTTCGGCTGCTAGAGAAGGAAATGGGTAGAGGTGGAAGGCAGCAGCTGCGAACAAGTTAGGCGCTTCAGTTTAGAAGGCGATTTGCTGGAGAGATCCATTCTGAGCTTGGCTTCGAGCTTGCGGATGAACTCTTCAAGGGAAGTGATAGGAGCGAGATTATTTCAAGAGTTTGCAAACAGAGAGATCTTTATTCTCGTGAAAGGAAAGAATTTGGAGGGTGGGAGTGAGGTAGGCTTCGGCTTTGTGGAGACCAAAAAAACTGAGAGAATGGCTTTCACGGTATTCGTTTTGATCTAAAGACGAGAGCCAGCCCTCGAGATGACCTGCCATCAGCGGGATTTCAAGGATTTTGGACAGAGCAAATACAGAGATACGAGGTTTGTATTAATGTGATTTGAGCCTTCATTTTGACTTCTGAATTTATTTTAAGTTAATGCTAATATTAATAATTTTATATCATTATTAATATTAATATTAATTTGATATGACATAACTGTGCTAATAAGTCAAAAATAATATCAGTTGATATATTTTCTTGATTTGCATGCCATTCATTCCGCTTTACGTGTCAAATTCATCGAATATCAAAATTAGACAAATTGTTAACGCATTTAGGGTGTTGACGACGTTCTGGATGCACTGGCAAAATCCGTTCGTCAATCGGACGTCATTTGGCCATCGTCGAGAATTAATTTCCTTCGTAATGCGTGCCTTTGCATTATATTTGGATCGCCTTTAAAATTTGCGACACCATATCAAACGATTCAATTTGATCGAATAAAATGTAAATTCTTAATATAGATGATGTTCCAGACGCAATGACATTGTCCGTTTGTCGATTGGACATCGTCTGAGCGTCTTTGAGACCTCGTTTCCGTCGTAACGTAGGCATTTATATCATATTTGTATCACCAAAAAATTCACCACCATCTCAGATGATCCAAGTTTATTAAATAAAATATATTTTCTGAATGTAGGCGACATTCTGGATGCAATGGAGCTGTCCGTTTATCAATCGATCATTGCTCGAGCATCTTTGAGGCCTCGTTTCCATCGTAATGCAAGCCTTTATATTATATTTGCATCGCCTAAAAATTTACCACCATCTCAGATGATCAAATTTATCAAATAAAATATATTTTCTGAATGTCAACAACGTTCCAGACGTAATGGCACTGTCCTCTTATCGATCGAACGTCGTCCAAGCATCTTCGAGGCCTTGTTTCAGTCGTAACGCAGGCTTTTCTATCATATTTGCATCACCTAAAAATTCATCACCATCTCAGATGATTCAAATTTATCAAATAAAATATATTTTCTAAATGTCAACGACGTTCCGGTCGTAATGGCGCTGTCCTCTTATCGATCAGACATCATCTGAGCATCATCGACGCCTTGTTTCCATCGTAACACATGCCTTTATGTCATATTTGCATCACCTAAAAATTCATCACCATCTCAGATGACCCAAATTTATCAAATAAAATATATTTTCTGAATGTCGATGTTGTTTCGGACGCAATGGCGCTGTCCGTTTGTCGATCAGACGTCATTCGTGTGTCTTTGAGGCCTGATTTCCTCGAAATGATAGTTGTCTTAAAATTCATGTCACTCATTAGGATGATCAAAATTGAACAAATAAAATACAGTTTTTATAGGTTGGCAACATTCTGGATGCAACGATGAAGTCTGTTTATCAATCTGGGATCATTTGATTAGTCTCGTGTTTTAATTTTGGGTGTCGGTCGTCCATTTTGATCTATTTTGTCCGATTCAATTGCGAGGGGCCTCGACCCAGCAGAGTTCAATGTCCTGATCACAATGATACCATCCATTTTACATTTGGATGTCATTTGACCCTTCAAATGATGTGTTGTATCAAACCGTGTGCTTCTCGATCAGCCACTTTTGTTCTTTTTTTGTGCAGTTTAAGGTATAGGGGTCAACAAATGCCCCCCAACAAATGTGGTATGCGTCTAGAGCGAACCACGTTTATTGTATGCTGATTGACCCTATGGATCTCTAGATATTTCTTCTAGATGTAACACTACGGATTTCATTTAGTGGTGCTTGGATGTCACACTAAGATTTTCTTTTGGTGGATCTCAAAAAATTTATTTAGATGTCACACTACGGTTTTCTTTTAGTGGATCTCCAAAAATTTGTTTGGATGTCACACTAAGATTTTCATTTTAGTGGATCTCCAAAAGTTTATTTGGATGTCACACTAAAATTTTTATTTTGTAGATCCTGAAGCGATCCTTTTTGTGCATTCATGGATTTTCAGCACTTGTAGTCTTCAGTTAGTTGATATATCTGTTCTTGATCCAGTAGAGATCCACGGGGTAGTGATAAAGTACTTTGTATTCAATTCCTTAGAGCTTTACTTTGTATATTAATGCGGATATTATCATCACCTCTTGCTCTGCTTTTGCACCACTATTACCTTTACTTCTAGCATTTTAGTATCATTTGAAATCTATCTGATCTTTCTAGATTTATTAGTCGGTGAGACTTTACTGTCTTAGGCTCTCCACAGTTGCTTTTGGGTCAGGTACATTTTTCTTCCTTTCTTTTTAGTTTTGATTTTATGGTTGTACTGACAATGCTTTATATCTTGTGCAAGCCGCTACAGGAAGGGGATCTAAGTTTCAACCAGCTTAGTGCTACAGAAGGTTTCATCTTTGGTACGTTTCTACTTCATTTGTATTGTTCCCTTTCTTTTGCTGCTTACTGACCTTTTTTTCTTACTCTGCGTAGGCTTCAAGAGGAGCGGGATACTTTTTCGTGAGCCACCTCAGGAGACCACTGTTTCAGGTACAAGTTTTTTTTTATAGCTTCTTACATATATTCTTTATGATTCTTCTTCTTTCTGCTGACTTCTCTTTTGCTTTGCGCAGTCCTAGAAGTGCAGAATACCTGGCCTTTGGAAGGAGAAGAATGTTGACTTCCTCTTCAGGCGTAGTTTAGGAGATAGATTTTAGTCCTCTATGAAGGACATTGTACTTTTCATTTTTTTTAGCTAATGTAATCTTGTAAAAAAAAGATGTAGTCCACAGATTTGTATATGAATTTTTGAACTTAATAAAATAAAGTTATTTTATAAATTCAGTTGTTGACGAGCTCTCTTTTTACTGCCCTTGAGACTTCTGTGGTTGTACTCTGACCTGTACTCCTGGTATTTTAAATATTTATTTGGGGATCTCGTCATGCAGCGCGATGTTGACCCAAATAAATATTTAAAATGCCCACAGTCTTTAGGGACACTTGTAGATATTATTTGGGATGGTTCTTTTTATAGTTTTAGATGGAGTCCCGATACTTAGGTTCTTCTGTCCTGTGCTTTGTGCTGCGGACATTGGTGGAGAATTACTTGATTTGTCATTATTAACTTGTCAGGTGGTTTTTTGTACCTTCGGCCCTATTCTTCCATCTTTGGTGGGCTTAATGAAGGAGTAGATGCTGATGGCCTAAACCCTTAGGTTTGTACCAGGTCGGTGGCGAAAAGTTATCGGTCCAGAGCTTTATGCATAACAGACTTGTTGATGATAGAATCCTCTTAGTTCAGCCTTAGGCTTTGTGTGAATTTTGAGATAATTTTCTTCAGTCCTTTGCTTTGTGAATTGACGGACTTGTTGAAGAAAAATTCTTTCGATCATCTCTTTGTGCTTTACGGATTTGTTGATGGATTTGCAGGTTTTGGATTCAGTTGATAGTACCGAACGTAGGTAGTATCCTGTTCCTTAACCACTTGAGAAGACTTTAATCTGAATCACTTAAGTTTATCAGATCGAGAGAGCTAGAGTTTGATAGCTCTTTGTCCTCTAGTTGCTGAGATGGGGGTTCCTCTACTACGGCCTTTCTTATGGCTTGTTGAGTAGATGGAGTTGCCAGCGATCCGGCCATATTTGAGCTTGTTGGATCTGACCTCTTACACCCATTCAGGCTTCAAATTTGAGCTATGGGAATTGCGCTCCCCAATGCTGATTTTGCTGAAGTTGGAAGATTTTGAGTTCTCCTTTGTGGTTGTAGATTTTGGAGGGTTCCGCTACTACGGCCTTTCTTATGGCTTGTTGAGTAGACGGAGCTGCCAGCGATCCGGTCATATTTGGGAGTTTTGGATCCGACCTTTTACACCCATTTAAACCTTAAGCTTGAGGCTGTTGAAAGACTTCAAGCTTTTCTAGCTCAATTTGTTGGAGTGTGTAGTTACAAAAGCCTCTTTCTTGACTTTTAAATCTTGGTTTGTTGGAGAAGGTGTTGTCTCGATCTTTTGAGAGATCACTTGCATATTATTTTGGAAAATAAGTATGCTGTATTCTTTAGCATAAAATAACATTTGAATTGATAATTTTAAATATTTATTCAGAGATCTCGGCATGCAGCGCGATGTTGACCCGAATAAATATTTAAAATGCCCCCTGTCTCGTAGGAGTATTTTAGAATGGAATAAATTTGGAATATAAGACTTTAAATATTTATTTGGGGATCTCAGTGTGTAGCACGATATCAACCCAAATGAATATTTAAAATGCCCCCTATCTCATAGGGACATTTTAGATAGGCTTTGTATCTTTGAGATTTTAAATATTTATTTGGGGATCTCGGCACGCAACGTGATGTCAACTCAAATAAATATTTAAAATGCCCCCAATCTGATGGGGGATTTTGAAATGCATTCTTTTTATACAAGAGAACTTCAAAATGTAACTACATGCATGCTTTGATAACTATGCATATGAAATTTTGATAATTTTAAAGTACATTAGTCATGAAATTTTCATACATGATACTTCTTTAAATATTGGCCGTTGATAGGTGACATAGGCCTCTGACTGTTCAGATCGATCAACTGATATGCTCCTCCTTGGTACACCTTCTCGATGATGAAGTGGCCTTCCTAGTTAGATTTGAATTTGCCACCAATTTTTCTATGTGGGATGATTGGTCTTCTCAGCACCAGAACCAATTCTCCTTCTTGGAATGCTCGAGGACGCGCCATACGATCAAAGGATTTTGCCATTCTTCCTTGTTAGATTTCTAGGTTTTACTGAGTTTGTAACCTGAGTTCATCAAGTGTGTCGACCATCAAGAATATTTTCATTAGGGGTTCTCGTTGCAACCCAATTTTAATAAATTTCTTTAATGGTGGATCTCTAAAAGTACACACTAAATGTCAAACCATTTTTTCGTACATATTTTTTTTCTAGAGATATGAGTCTCTATATTTATTTTCACTTATATCGGGACCTCTCGGCAGTGGATTCTTGGATATGCTTCCAAGTGTCACACTCCAATGCTCACCGTACATATCTTGATTCTTTCTTTGCCCTATCATCAAAATAGATGGTTATTTTTTCTCTATCGGGACCTTTCGACGGTGAATTCTTGGATATACTTTCAAGTGTCACACCCCGATGCTCATCGTATAAAGCTTAATTTACTTTTACCTCTATCGATACCTTTCAGTGATAACTTTTTGGACATAGAGACCAACTATCATATCCTAATGCTCACCGTATATTTATTGATTTTTTATTTATTTTACCATCATAATAGATGGTTGCATTTACCTATATCGGGACCTTTCAGTGATGGATCTTTGAACATTATAACCAAATATTACATCCTGATGTTCATCGTATACAGCTCAATATCATCATTATTTTTTTTACTGCTACTATAACATTTAGACAACTAGCAAAAGATGGAAAGAGAAACCAATCACCAGTGGAGTCGCCAGAAATCTGTGGGCTTCGAAAATTTGGCCCCGGCCTCCGCCCGCGCGCTTTTCTTTTTATTCGGTGAGGGAGTTTTTACTGAATAAGTTCTGGGGTAAATTTTAGAAGGTAGATGTTCGCCCTCATTTTGTGAGGACTTTTTGATCTGAGTTCTGGTTTCCTATAGGCGCAAGCCCCTATAGTTAATTACCCCTCCCAATAATGAGAGAGAACTTCGATTAAGGCTAGTCGTCAATCAGATACGTATAGAGAATACGTGTTATCTGGCATATAGTAGCAGCATAGATTCAGATTTGGAAATATTTGAAAAGTTTGGAAATAGTTGAGAATTATAAAATTTTGATATTCAAAATAGAAATTTTACCATCCTGCACTTAAAGCGGATGGTGGGGGAATGGATGATTGACCCGATCAAGATCCCATGGTTCCGTCGTCCCGGGCCATCATGGTCCCTGGACTACTTAGTCAGAGGAGGTAGTCGACCCAACCTGACAGAAGGATCCTTGTCGGCAACCATGGGTTGCTTCGTTCAAGGGGACCTTGTAGACCTGGGTTGGATGTTTGTCTAAGGGGAAAAATTTGAATCCACCTTAGCTAACAGAGGGCTTTGTGCCCTATCGATCATATCCTATTGATTCATATCTCAAAGATTTAACGCCATTAAGGAGCATATTGGCTCTGGCCATAACCGGTATTTCGTGGTGCCATTTGGCGGCAAAACCACTCGGTTCAGAGGGCCCCGGGTCATAACCGTTTATTCTGTGGTGCCATTTGGCGGCAAAACCGCCGGTTAGAGGACACGTACCACGTCCTTACTGGCAGAAGACTTTTTGATAATGGATCATAGTAATATTTTCGACTAGGCATTTAGCTCTTTTATGAGCTGAGGTAAATTTTGATTTGTCCACCCCGACAAACTATTGCGGAGGATGGATGGATTTTGCTTTAAGTTTTTGATGGATTTATTTTATTTTTAAATATTTTTGGACTTTGATCATATTTTAGAATTTTGGATTTTGAATGGGTATTTGGATGTTTGGGGGACATTTGAAAATATTTGGGAACTCCTCCGATTGAGATCTACATTCAACACGGCCATCATCGAGGTGTTTAGGGTCATTTCTCTTTATGGATTGAACCTTGTCAACTCTGTCGGGCTATCGACGGAGGATCGGGTTTCGTAGGCTTTATGCCCTTGATAGTGAACTCTCATTGTTATAGGCTTTGAAGGCCTAATATGAATGTATTAAGATAAATATAACGGTCGCCACAATCGTATATTTATTTGTTGGTTCGAAGCCTGTCGACTTCTATTGACCCCTATAGAAGGATCGATTTCGAACCTGAATTCACTTGTCAACCCGCGCAGCATCCCTAGACATCACGTGTGTACCAATAACCCGCTCGCCGGGGCTTATACGGGTTTGGGGGCATTTCGTAATTGAACCATATCCACTCCTTTAATCTTCATAGGAGGATCGGGTTTAAAATTTGATAACCCACGCAGCATCCCTAAATGTCACGTGTATTTCTATAACACGCTCGCCGGGCCCATGCGGGTTTTGTGATTGCTTTTACCCCTTTTAGTGTACCTATGTGTATACAAACTACTATGTATGTGCGTTGGTACTTTGAAAGTATTTGCAGAAGCCTTCTATCCGCTAATACGAATGTTGCGGATCTGGTGGCGTGGCGTAGCATCTTCTGAATTGAGTTATTTGCTGCTTTGTACGGGTGGATTTTCTTGCACTACTCGTTACTTTCTACAGGTGGATCGTAGTGCACTAACTAATCTCCTGCTTTAGATCGTAGGAGCTTGCACTTGTCATATTTTTCATATATTTTATGGTAGTCTTTGATCTTTTTAGTTCGCCACTGGTGCATGTAAGTAGGTAGATGTATTTATTTATATATTGAAATTGACTTCAGGATACTGCATTTACTGAAGTCTTTTTACATCTACCCATCAGTGGCATGTGGCACATGCTTCTGTCTTTGTAAAGAGATCGTATGTGTTGCAGATCTTCTATTGTATATAAGAGATTTTGCATTTATCACAGTTCTTGTATATTTGTCTGTAGATAGTGTATTGTGTATAAGAAGGGTCTTATACAACAACTTGAAGGAGTTTGCATTTGTTGTAGTGCGTTAATATTTGTTCGTAGATGGTACTTGATGTGTTGTAAGTCTCCTACGACGTGTCTTCTGTGATGACCCATAAGCTTCTGCATTTAATGCATTCCTTGTGCATTTTGCTATTTTATGTCTGTCTGCAGGAAACTTCATTCTGCTGATTGATAGATTATTGCGTTTGCATGTGTATCTTCCAGCATTTGCTTGTAGATAGCATGTGGCACTCTGCTATAGTGTACTTATTTGTAGTTGTGTGAAATAGTTGCCATCATCTTTATGCTTTCTTGATAACTATTATTAGTTGTTCAGTATCATCTGCAAATAAATTGCGTGTCTCATTGGAGATATACACCTATACATTGTGTTATCATTAGTAATGTGTAAATGATACAATGCAAATCCATCAATTCACAAATTCCATACATGTCCAATATTCTATTGGAATGATTGCACTATCATTTAAATGATGCTCTAAAGTCATTATATCATGGCTTTATGTTCAAACCATATCTCCAAAATATTGTAATCCTTATAAACAAGCTACATTCCTCATTTCCTTGTTCTCAAAAATTCATTGTAATTTACATGATGAATGTAGCTTATTCATCAATATCTTCGTTTTGATTGCAACAATCCTTACAAATTAATTGTTATTTTCATGCCAAGGTTTGCAAACCATTTATGCATAACTTTTTGCTTGTAGACAAGTTATACTCCTTGCCTCTACATGTTGTTTGCAACATGCGTGATGATTTGTAGATAGCTTATCACAAATTTTGTAATTCAATGAAGTTTGCTCAATGATGAATCAAATCCCATGTTATGAGTCAATTAGGTTGACCCAAAAACTCATACCATGGTATTATAATTAGATCATTAACTTATGCAATTTTCTTTCACTTTGCTTGTTAAGATTTGCATTCAAATGAAATGATGATTCTTTAATAGCCCATTGAATCAATTATGAACATGTAGTTGCATTATATATTTATTTCATGTTAATGATTATTTGCAAGTTCATTGTTATCATTTTGCTTGAGTCCAAATAAAGCTTCAAAATTTTTAAATTAGTTTTAATTTATTTAAGTCCATTTAGTTCAAGTTCGAGTGTAAGTTCGAGTTCAAGTCCCAGTCTGAGTTCAAGTTCAATTCAGGCTTTAGATGAGCCTCTTCCCTTCATTCGAGTCCCCTGTAGTCCTTGCAAGTGCAATTTGATGTCCAAATTATTCAAATAATGATTGAGTTTGAGTTCATTTAAGTCCAAATATAGCATTATGTTCACCCGAAATTTCGGCAGCCTTCTGGCGTCTCCCCCGTTTAGGGGAAAACTACAGAAAACTGGGCCTTTCCCACCACGCTAAGAAAAGCGTGTATGGTAGATGCCCTCTTTCGAGAACACCACGGCCATGTATGTTTCGATCCCCTACCACGCTAAGAAAAGCGTGTATGGGTATTTTTAAAAAAAGTATTTTTTTTTTGAAAATATTTTGCAAGAAGAGTAGTTATTTCCCCGCAAGCGGGTACTTAAGGGTATCCCCGCTTCATCGTACGCATCGCACCGAGCTCCCTTCCCACTACGCTAAGAAAAACGTGTATAGGTGTTCGTTTTATTGTGCCGCATGCATCGAAAAGAGTTCTCTAAAATTTAAAATTTTCCTTTCTTTTTTTTTTCTCTTTTTAAAGCTCTTTTCTTTTTCTTTCTTTTTTTTTTTTTTGCTTTCTTCTTCTTCTTCTTTTTTTCTCTTTTCATCTTTCTCTTTTTTTTTTTATATACACATACACACATATACTTATGCATATACATACACACACATATCTTTTAATCTCCAAATAACAGGCAAGTAATAGCCTTCTTTACATTAGCATACCCATATTGATAATAGCAAGATATAACAATAAGAGAACTCGAGATGACTATATCATAACTTAAATCTGATTTCCATATAAGGGTATGAATCATCTTCCCCTTCTTTCCATGACTCGATCCACTACAAAACTTTATAGCACTTTCAGTAAGGAAGTTATATGCTTCTCATTCAAATCTTTTTTTTTATCTATATCCCTCCATTTTGGAAGCCTCCATGAGAAGATAAATTTCCTTTCTGATTTCCCACATGAAGATATGGAGGAAAAGTGATTATGCTTGCATGCAGATTATTATAATGAAGTAATACACAGAGATTAAAGATAAGAAGTAATTGTATTTTGTGAAGGATGAAGCTCACAAGCATGGCTTTGTCAAGAAGAAGCTGAGTCGGAATGTGAGCAAGGGGTATGCTTACTAGTTGATTATGGTTTTTTTGTTGCTATTAGGACGCAAAAAGGACACATTCAAAATACTTCTTGGAGACTTATTATGGCTGTTAGGTGTAAGGAACGGCTGAAGGTGTGCTTCTTTAGTATGGAAGAAGGACGACCCATGGACAGTGTGGTCTTTTTGCAAAGCCACGAAAGGAGCAGTTGTCTTCACGTGATCAAGGACCTTGGACGGAGGCTTACGGCTTGTTGAACTTTGCATGAAAGGTGGCCTTCTACTGCTATTTGGATTCATCAGAGAGCAGGTAAGGGGGTGGATCTTCGGCTGCTGGAGAAGGAAATGGGTAGAGGTGGAAGGCAGCAGCTGCGAACTGGTTAGGCACTTCAGTTTAGAAGGGGATTTGCTGGAGAGATCCATTCTGAGCTTGGCTTCGAGCTGGCAGATTAAGTCTTCAAGGGAAGTGATAGGATCGAGATTATTTCAGGAGTTTGCAAACAGAGAGATCTTTATTCTCGTGAAAGGAAAGAATTTGGAGGGTGGGAGTGAGGTAGGCTTCAGCTTTGTGGAGATGAAAAAAATTGAGAGAATGGCTTTTACGGGATTCGTTTTGATCTAAAGACGAGAGCCAGCCCTCGAGATGACCTGCCATCAGCGGGATTTCAGGGATTTTGGACAGAGCAAATACAGAGATACGAGGTTTGTATTAATGTGATTTGAGCCTTCATTTTGACTTCTGATTTTATTTTAAATTAATGCTAATAGTAATAATTTTATAGCATTATTAATATTAATATTAATTTGAAATGACATAACTTTGCTAATAAGTCAAAAAAAATATCGGTTGATATGTTTTTGCGATTTGCATGCCGTTCGCTCTGCTTTACGTGTCAAATTAATCGAATATCAAAATTAGACAAATTGTTAACGCATTTAGGGTATTGATGATGTTCTGGATACACTAGCGAAATCCGTTCATCAATCGGACATCATTTGGCCATCGTCGAGAATTAATTTCCTTCGTAATGCGTGCCTTTGCATTATATTTGGATCGCCTTTAAAATTTGCGACACCATATCAAACAATTCAATTTGATCGATTAAAATGTAGATTCTTAATGGAGACGATGTTCCGGACGCAATGGCATTGTCCGTTTGTCGATTGGACATTGTCTGAGCATCTTTGAGGCCTCATTTCCATCGTAACGTAGGCATTTATATCATATTTTCATCGCCGAAAAATTCACACCATCTCAGATGATCCAAATTTATTAAATAAAATATATTTTCAGAATGTAGGCGACGTTTTGGATGCAATGGAGCTGTCCGTTTATCAATCGGACATCGTTTGAGCGTCTTCGAGGCCTCATTTCTGTCATAACGCAAGCCTTTATATCATATTTCCATCGCCTAAAAATTCACCACCATCTCAGATGATCCAAATTTATCAAATAAAATATATTTTCTGAATGTCAACAACGTTTTGAACATATAGGCGCTGTCCTCTTATCGATCGGACGTCGTCCGAGCATCTTCGAGGCTTTGTTTTTGTTGTAACGCAGGCTTTTATATCATATTTGCATCACCTAAAAATTCATCACCATCTCAGATGATCCAAATTTATCAAATAAAATATATTTTCTGAATGTCAACGACGTTCCGGACGCAATGGCGTTGTCCTCTTGTCGATCGGACGTCATCCGAGCATCATCGAGGCCTTTTTTCCGTCGTAACGCATGCCTTTATATCATATTTGCATCACCTAAAAATTCATCACCATCTCAGATGACCCAAATTAATCAAATAAAATATATTTTCTGAATGTCGACGATGTTTCAAATGCAATGGTACTGTTCGTTTGTCGATCGGACGTCATCCGTGCATCTTTGAGGACTGATTTCCTCGAAATGTGCATTATCTCAAAATTCATGTCACTCAATAGGATGATCAAAATTGAACAAATAAAATATAGTTTTCATAGGTTGGAAACATTCCAGACGCAACGATGAAGACTGTTCATCAATTTGGGGTCATTTGATTAGTCTCGTGTTTTAATTTCGGGTGTCGGTCATCCATTTTGACCAGTTTTGTCCGATTCAATTGCGAGGGAGCAGAGTTCAGTGTCCTGATCACATTGATACCATCCATTTGGCATTCGGATGTCATTTGACCCTTCAAATAATGTGTTGTATCAAACCGTACGCTACTCGATCCGCCACTTTTGTTCTTTTTGCGTGCAGTTTAAGGTATAGGGGTCAACAAGCCATCAGGTATCCCTTAAATTGGACTGGCAAGCATGCCCAATTCTACGTGGCACTAGTAAGCTTGCCGACACTAAGGAACTCACTTAGTACATATTCGACACTATTGAGCTTTCTTAGATATATTTCATTAGAACTTTACAACTCCCTTCTCCACCTTGACCATCTAGGAAGTGACTCATGTCCAGGGTAGTTTATGTAGCATTGTACTTATTTATTTATTTATTATGGTGTAACCTTCTATATAGCTCTTGAAACACTATAAATAAAGGGACGAAGAATAGCATTTTCGATGGTTTTTTTCCTAATCTCTTGAGTCTTAAAATACATAGATCATTTTTTTTCTAGATTTATTATAGCTTTTCTCTAGCATTTTCTATATTTTCTCCATTCTTACACATGTTTCTGGTCATACGCACACAGGTCCGATTGCTAGTAGGATTAAGTGTAATATATATATATATATATATATATATATATATATATATATATATATATATATATATATATATATATATATATATATATATATATATATATATATATATAAATCCAACACCCTCTTAGGTACAATGAGAGTGGGATGATGCAATTGATGAGAAAATTGGCACATCTCAAAGAGCTAAGAGTCTTAGAGCCATTAGTTAACAAGGAGAATGATAACTCCGTTACTTGATGTATCTTGCTAGAGATTGAAGAAAGGACAATAAAGATGATTCATGATGGCATAGGTGGGCTCGAAGGTCAAGTATTATGGGACACTACTCAAATGGGTTCGTCTAACTCAGCAATTTTTCATAAGAGACCACCAGATAATGTATTGATCTTAATAACAATTCTTGATCCCTCTTCCACACTAGAAGGGCTGAGCCCAAACTCATTAATACCTTCTTGTTGACCTCATTTTTGTATGAGGTCACTTGGACCAATCTTAACCCTAAATCAATTCAATCTCCAAACCAATCTAAACTCTAGGATTCTCCTAGATCCAGACCTTAGGATCTGCCCAGATCTTAGAAATCTAAATCAAAATTCAAGGCCAATGGTCCAAGTCCTGAAAGCCTTTTTCAGCAAATTTTCAAACACTTCAAAAACCAATCAAATGACCTCCGATTCAGAGTCTATCACTTCCAAAGTGATAAGACATGTCTCTCGAGGAAACTATCCAAATTTGAGCTCATTCTGAGGTCTCTAACCCTAGAAACTAAATCCAAATCCAAAGATTGTAAAACCTTCAAATATTTATAGCCTATGCCACTAGACCTGTCACCTAGAAGATTCTGACCTTAGAGCCTTCACCAAAGCCTCTAGTCACTTCCAGACCATTAATCTAGACTTATTGAACATTAAGCTGCATTTTTTGGACCCAATTTGACCCCCAGTTGACTAGGGGTCAAAATGACCAAAATACCCCTTAAGGGCTCAAATACCGATTTCAAACCAAACGACCTCCAAATTGCTTGAAACCACTTCCAACAAGTTTTAAATGTTAAACCAAACCTGTCGAAGCCAAACCCAGACCTTGGGTCAACCTAGTTGATCAAGTCAACCTAGGTTGACCAAACAGGTCCTTAAGGGTCAAATATGCATTTTGAGCAAATTGACCTCCCCAAACCTTTGGACCACCTCCAATGGTCTCCAAATGAAATTTCAAACTTGTCCAGCCCAGAACCACTCTCTGGGTCAACCTGGTTGACCCAGTCAGCTTAGGTTGACCCAAATACCCTTTAAGGCTCTAAATGGGTCACTTCAACCCATTTAACCTATCTAACCCATTCAAGCTCTCAAATTCATCTCAAAACTCAATTCAAACTCATTCAAATTTATTTGAAGTCAAATCATGGTCTAGTTGACCAAGTCAACTATAAGACTTGGTCAAATCATATCAAACCTCTTTCCAAACTTCAAACATCTTATGTTAAAACCTTTCCAAACTCAATCCACCAGCTCAAGCAATCCTCCTTGCCACCTCAGCACTTTGGTTGACTGTTTGACTGGTCAAACAATCAACACAAGTCATTATAAGGGTCAAAGAGTGTCAAAATAACTCTCAAATGGCTTAAACTCTTGATCAAGTTCCTTAAACCCAGATCCCACTTAATCCTAGCTGCCAAGGCTTCTTCTGGAACTTTCTTGAATTGATTCTAAGCCATTGGATTAATATCAAAGGGCTTAGGTCACTCCACATGTCTAAATGGGGACTAAAACACCTTTATACCTAAGTTGTCCTTCTCCCAGCCTTTCCAATTGCTCTAGGCCACATGGCATCATCCTAGCGGGCTACTAGAGTTATCATAGCCGTCGAATAGAACTAGGGCTGCTTGAATAGGGAAATACCCCATTTTGAGCCGTTATTCTCTCCCAAACCCTCTCTCTCTATCCCAGCCATTCCAGCCCCCAAAAATCTCCAAAAGGCTTCTCCAGACACTTCCCCAGTTCTTCCAGCCTTCCCCCACCAGATCCTAGCTCCCAAACTCTAATTGGAGAAGAGAGATGCTTTAGAGAGAGAATCAGGGAATTTCACGCATAACTTCACTTCCAGCCAAATACAGCTCTTGGAGTCTTCACCAAAGTTGAAGGGGACATCTTCATCTTTCCAACAAGCCCAAGAAGTCAAAAATTTGACTGCTAGATTGTAAGTTATTTATGTTTTAAATTTAAATTTAAATTTGAAACTGTAGCAAATCTACAGTGCATGGAGCTCTAAAAATCCATGTATTGGAAGATTATGTTACCATCAATCTATGTTTTAAATTTCATGAATTTTGGATGAGTATTTTGGGAGATATAGGCATTTAAAATGTTCCAGTTTCAATAGATCTGGACCGTCCGATTGATAATCAGACGGTCCAGATCAAATCTGAACCGCGCGACTGCCCAGGGGATCGAGCACGGGTCTCCTAGCCAAACGGCGCGGGAGACGTGGCTTCATCTGGATGCTCGGATCAGACCCCGTCTGATCAGATCCGACGACTGTCGTTCATGCCGACGTGTTTAAGTGACCACGCAGGATCACGCCGTGTGTCCAGACCGCGGCGCCGCGTCGCCGTCCAGCCAATCATTGCCAATGATTGAATTAGCGGCGTCGGCGGCCCGATTTGACTAAAATGATTTAAAAAATCATTTAAATGCCCAGAAACTTCTAAAATTCATGGTAAATCCAATGTTTCACCAAAATAAGTGTTCTTGGGCTTGTTGGAAAGCTCTTGAGCTCTAATATTTATTAAAATTAAGTTCAAGTTATTTTGATCAACGTATTAAGAGATATTTGGGTTTGTCTAAAATCAATTTTTTTTCAATTTGCTCTTAATCCAATGGTCAAATGAAGTTCAAATTTTGGTGAAATGTTTTTGGACATCTTAGGCATTATCAATAATTTCCTTAGGACCAGATGCCCAGTGGATTGCTGTGATATGAATTTATAAAGTAATGGGTCCATTTTTGACCCAAAACTTTGAAAATTCATAACTCTCCAAATTAGTAGAATTAGGATCCCTAATTTCTGTGGTATGCTTGTATATGTCCAAGGGTTAGGTGAATAGAGATTCAAGCCCAATTGAACACTTGTGCCACCTAGGAACAATAATTAAGGATGATGTCTAGTCAACTTAGAAAAATCCTAGGAAATTCTACACCCATCCAATAGGGGTGAAACTTGAGAACATTAAACTTAGTGACATTTTACACCTTAGGTTCAAATTTCACTCAATTTGGAGCTCATTAAGTCAGAAACTTAAACATGTCAATATTAACACTTAATTAAGACATTAAAACTTCAAAAAAATGTAATAAATCAAGATTAAACCCGAAAAATATTAATAATACTTATAATTGACCAAGATCAAACCCTTAATCAATGAAAATTAAAATCCATTTGATTTGACATCAAATTAAACCTTAATTCAATTTTAATTGAAATTCAATCTTTAATTAATTTAATTAATTAAAAATATTTTAAAATTCCAAAATTTTCCCAAACACTTGGGAATCTCTCCTTAGGTCATCCTTGACCTTTGGAGCTGATTTTAAGAAGTTGGGACTTTATTTGGAGCAAAATTGCAAAAAGGCTCTCTAATTAAGAATATTTAAAAATTCAATAATTACATAAACGTCAAACCTTCATAACTAATTAAAGTAAAATCCAAATTGAACAAACTCACTTGAATTCAACTCCTAATAATTTCTAATATTTATTAAAATTATTAAAATTTCAGAAATCTGTCAAAATCAAAAAGTCAACAAATCGGTCAACTTTATGTCAAACATAGTTCAAAACTTCAAACCTTCGTAATAAAATGTAGAAAAATCTGATTTCAGCGTACTTAATGTCTAACTGATCGTATTAAGGTCTAGAATTTTAATAAAATATTATATTTCTAGAGAACACTTTTAATAAAAAAGTCAAATTTCAACCCCTTAATTAAATGATTAAAATAATTAAAAAAATTCCAAAAACTCAAAATCTCTATTAAACTCCAGAAACGTCTAATCAGTTCTTAAAATCAGTAATCAATCAACTTAGATTAAAATTTATTAACACTTAAACCTTAATCAAATCTTACTCACTTAATTAGATCGGGTACCACTAGGTAACCCTCCCTGGCCTACGAGGCTATTTACTTAGCCCCAAGGAAGGTGAAATAAACTTCACGGCCTCGGTGTGAAACAAAGGTTGTTTGCAATAAATAATTAAGAATTAACTTTAAAATCAAATTTAATGTATTAATATTTAAACTTTAATTAAATTTTCCCCTAAGCCTATCAACCAACCATAACCTTAAGCAACTCTAACAAATTATCCTATTTAGGACATATCAAAACCACACGACCTACCTCACACACTTTAGCTGGTTTGCTAGGATCACTGACTCTAGTTTTAGGATAGACTGGTGTTTACTTTTCTGCTGTGTGCCGGGTTTTTGAGTTTTCATTGCATGATATTTGCTAGTTTAGACTTAATGTGTTTATTTACTTACTTGCTTACTATACTTTGTACTGTGATTTTCTTGTGCGCTAGATCTACCCCTAGGTTAGGGACGAATTATACTTGTTCAGTCTTATGCAGGTGGCCATGCTCATTCAAGGAGCTGAAATTAAAGGGGGCAATTAATAAAAAAATCATACACTCTTTGCACAGGTACCCGCCGCGCTTAAGACCCCCTTTAAATAAAAAGAGCATGGCCAAGTGTGGCTAAAAAAAAATGCATTTCAATTTTCATATTATAACTACTTGGGATTGTATATACAACTATTGAGTATTAGGATAACCTTGCAGGATCGAGTCTAGACTTTTCTATTTAAATTAATGTAAATTTAAATTTGATAAAATATTGTAAACTCTTTAAAATGATTTGAGATTGGGATATAAATATCCAATTCTGAAGTAATTCAGAATCCCAAAACACCTCCCACCCTTCTTCTTTTGATTCCAAAAATAAGTCTTCAATTTTGATCCAATTTAAAATTGTCCCAAAGATAATTAAATATTTTTCAAAAAATATATATACCTAAATTCCATCCTTTTTCAATCAAATAAATTTCCTTCTCAAGAGATTTCGGGAAATACGATAGAGGATAGGAAGAAACCTCCCAATATTTTCAAAACCTTTAATTAATTCCTCTTGGTAAAACCATTATCATCATTTTCAATCGATCGGATGATGATTGATTCTGAAATATAGATTGACCCTAGATTGTCAAACAATAATAAATCCTATTTTGATCCTCTGATGAAATGATAATCTTTTTAAAATCAATATCCTCCTTCGAGGCGCAGATATACTAATAATGATGCGTTCGATTTCAAAATTTTAAAAATTAAATTGTCCCAAAGATAATTAAATATTTTTCAAAATTATATATACCTAAATTATATTTTTCAATCAAAACACTTCTCTAGGGTAATAATAGAGGATAGGAAACCTCCCAAGTTTATGGTACCACACATGGATTATTTTATGGAAAAGATTGACCCAATTGACTATAAGGAAAACTTTAAATCAATATCCTCTCTATTAAAAAATTGGTGACATCCTAAAGTGTCACATTTTCTTTACAACATTTAAAGAGTTGACACTTAGGTGATTCACATGTGTGCCACTATAAGTGATCACCTTCTTCTCTGATAACAAAAGGATATTTGTAACTCAATATACCTCTAACTAGAAGCAATAGAATAACTTTCAAGCCCTTATGAATGTAAGAGCCAGGAGAATCACTGAGGAGTTTCATAACGAGATTTTAGAGAGAGATGCCTGAAGTAATGGAATTAAAGCCTATAGTCATCCAAGATGTCTTGACTTAAGGATTCAGAGAGGGTCTATTCTGCTTCGCACTAGACCTGTAATATCTAAAATCTCTTGCTGAACTATTAGAGCAAGCTAATAACCTTGTAAATTCTAATGAATACAATAGGGTGGTTTAATTCTCCTCACCACTCACCATATGTGCTCTCCCCATTAAGGAAATAACATTGAGGGAGAGAATGAGATTGAATTCATCATAGAGATTAGTTGGACATAAGGAATAACTTATTATGAGATCAATGTTGCCAAGAACTTCCAGGGATACCCCTATAGACAAGGCAATTAAGGATTACAGGGCCACCCACTCAAATAGTGAAGAATCCAACTAATGTCTCTTTTCTATACCATGAAGAACTCATACTTTATTTTCCAACTTATCTCAGATGCACTCTACAAAGAATGTCTATGCCTAATCTAGTAGAGGCTATCCTAAATAAGGATTTCCTTAAGTGTTTTTTTCCCATGAAGGTGAATGCACACATTTGGGATACTTAAAGGTATTGTTTTTTTCATAAGAAGCATGGTAAAGATACAAAGGAATGTTTAACATCCATGATTAAGTAGAATATCTCATCAAGGTTGAAAAAGTAAGGGAATTCATTCTTGTTTATCATGGCTAGAGCTCACAAAAAGCACCCACGGAAGGGAATAGCAGCATGCTTGTCCTAGGTCACGTAAAGCACCTCATAGGAGTCTTGACTCTAATCATTGGTGGAGAGTGTGAAACACCTTAGCAAAGACTATGAATAGTAGAGAAGTAAACTTAGCATTTATCTAGTGAGCTCCCATTATAGATGTTTCACCAATCACCATTTTAGAAGCTAACAAGCTTTAGGAGGGAGCTCCAATAATGACATATATTGACCTCATTTTTTAGTGACGTTACTTCTCCACATCAAATATACAATCTCTAAACACAAATAATTTAGTTATACAATCTCCTTGATTGTAAATTGATCAGCAGATCAATCACTTGATAATCATAAAATAATTATTACTGATATGATCATTTTAAGATCAAAATTTACCTAAATCATTGACCTTCACCATCACATTCAAAATCTAAAGTAAAATCAAACCTTAAATTGATAAGTTGATAATCACTAGTGGTTGTCACCTGATCACATATTCTATCATAGACAATCATCAATGATTGTCAATCATATGAACAATCCAAATCCAAAACTCCAAATCATTGATCAAATCAAATATAAACCAACTTTATTTCCCAAATCTAATAAAAAATCAAAACTTAAAAATTTAGTATTCAAATCCAAACAAAAAATCTCTGGGTCCATAACCTATTTTTGGATAATTTTTAGTCACCATAAAACCCAACAAAGTTATCTTAGATTCATGATTAATCACTTGCATATTGTTTAGTCATGTCTTTAAGGTTAACTATGTCAAATTGAAAGCATTCCATGATATTCAACCCCTTAATCTTAAAACGTTATTTTGAATGGATTGGACCCAACTCCAACCCATTGACTATGTCAATGATGGTAGACCAAATGGTCCCTTAATCACTTAAATATGTATTTCAAACCAAATGACCTCTTCATTGCATGAGACCATATCAAACAAACTCAATTTTTCATTTGGAGTAAATTGAACTCAACAACCCATGGTCAAGCATATTTAATTACGTCAAATTAGGTTGACCAAATGAGCCTTAAGTCTGCTCAAATGTATATTTCATATAAGGAGGTCGCACAAATCCTAATACTTACTACACTTAAGTTCCTAATGCTATTTGGAATGTGTTGGATCAATTTCTAACTCAAGGTCCAACCAAGTTGACCAAGTCAACTTAAGCTAACCAAACACACCTATACTTAAACCTCATTTAATTTCATTCACTCAATAATTTCCAAACTAAATTGAACCATGGGATTACCCATTGGGTCCATAAGAACCTATCCTAGATGACTATGGTCCACTTGGGCTAGCCATAAACTTTGAGTGAAGTGACCAAAGCCACTCCTCACTGAGCCAAATTCAAAACCAGTTTAAATAGATCGAAACCAACACTTATATTGAGCAGTCCTTGGACAAGTTCATCATCCAGGGTTAGCTTATCTCATGGTTAACTAGTTAATCCCATTGGGTGTATCCAAAGTCTCCAAGTTAACCATTCTTGAACCACATTGGACATGTAGATCTACCTAAGATCAAATTTCTCATGAAATGCACTCAAGAACCTACCATTGGCTTTCCACCACATTTCCAATACATGTGGTGGTCGGTGATGGCCAAAATTTAAGAAACAAACCATGTGATCCATAAGTTCAACCCAAGCTTGTTCCCCTTATTCATTAAGTTATGGAACTCTTAGAAATACTTATTAGATTCCATGTGATTGTCCAACCCAACCTAGTGGCTTGAACATGCTTGATTAGAGCCAATTTTCTAGCCTTCTTCAATTTAAAATGCTTATAAATACTCTAGATTTCATTGAGCAAGGGTTCCTAATTTCAATTTAAAAAGATTCTTGACGTTGAGAGAGACTTCACCCAACCTCTCCATCCCTTATGGTGATCAACTTTTATTAGCTCTAACGAAGCTCCTCAAGCCATGAGTCAAGTTTTGATTTAGTGGATTTCAAGCCTTATTGTTTGAAGCAAGATTGTTCCTTGAAGCCTTTAAACTGAACTCAAACAATTCTCAATCCAATTGTACTCTCCCTTAGGAACTCTTCCAATCCCGAGCATAATTTTAGGTAGGTTCAATAAATTATGAAAGAAATATTCAATCCAACGAGGTATAACCTTTGGATTGAATTTTCATGATTGGATGAAGCTCTTCAAGAACTTTCATTAAGATCAATCCATTAGATATCTCAAATCTTGAAGAAATAGGATCATAGTTGAAAGAATGAGTGGTAGGTTGAAGATGAAATCCTAGCTATTGATTTTGATCAATAGCTTGGACTAGATCTTATATGATCCCATGGCTTAATAGAGATTAAATCCCATCAGTCTAATTATGAATCAAATAATCTCAGAGAAAGCACCTTAAAATGTTTGTGTACTAATGAATGCCATGCCAATCAATGTATGGTGCATGTAAAGACATAGTTACTATGTAATTCATTTAAGGAAAATTATTAAAAACTTGTAAACTTCAAAAATTCATAAATCATCACATAATTATCAAAATAGCATAATCTTAGGAACATTGGATTCAACTTGAGGAGTAGTATTGATGCCACATGATTATACACCACAATTTAGAATTTATTAAAAGTAATTTTAAAAACTTTCACATGTATTTCTAAAATTGCACACTAAATATAATTCACTATGAGCTTAAATTGATAGGGTAGGTGCTTGGGCATGTGCTATACATACCCAAAATTTTTCATGGCAATTGAAAACCTCTAAAGGCTTCAATTAAAAACCATAAGTTTATTGGTATGAAATGACCTATTAATCTAACTGGGTATGGTTGTGAATCCACAAGGAATAAGGATTTATGCTTTGGTGTATTTATTTTGCTTTGTATAAGGGTTAAAATGCTAAAGATTGCAAACTAATCCCATAAGTAGATTATAAAAATTAAATCTCCTAAGGTATAAATGTATTTACCATATAGGATTTATTATAAAGCTTAGGATGACTTTGATGAGTCCATATTTAGTGGGTTTGAAGAATAGGTTGTGAGATGAACATATATTTCAAATTATATTACATTTGGAGTTCACTTGGTATGTCAATTAGTGAACCCAAGTTTAAACTACATAATAGACTTAGAATTTTCCTTAATTCATAATTAATTAAAAAAATACATTGAAAAGTATTGCATGCTCAAAATTAAATGCTTAATAGTGGAACTTAAAAGACCCTTAAAATTCTTTAAAATTAAACGTAATTTAAAAATCAAGAAAACCAATAATGAATTAATTAAAATAATTAAAAAATGATTAAAATTCCAAAGTGGTTCCAAATGTTGCAAATTCAGGTCCATGAACTATGTTTTAATGATTGGGAAACACTCTTACTTGTCTTGGACTACCTTTTACTAATGACTTTTCAGGAATCAAAGATCAGACAGAAAAATGGAGCCAGCTCAAGAATGGGTAGATTAGGGTTGAGTCAATCTGTAATTTTATTTTTTTCCCTTCTTGAGTCAATTGTAATCTTTTGTGTGATTGATGCAAAGTAACCCCCCACACACACACTTGAGAGACTTAGAATTTCTATTTTTTGCTCATATCGGCTAGGATGATATTTACATCGTCCTGGACGATCTGACTTAAAACAAAGAATCTAATCAGGGGTTCTTAATTAAGCTAGCAGTCATTAGCCAATCGGCCTGGACGATACTTGTATCGGACAGGACGATAGGCTCAAAATAGAAAGAAATTGCCTCCATAAACAATTAAGATATTATGTATTTTGGTAATCGGCGAGGATGATCTTGGATCGGCCTGGACGATATTCACAATTATACCTTAATTGATCAGACAATCAAGGAGGTAATTAAGGATTATTGATATGATCATATCAGCCTGTATAATTGCAAGATTGGGCAGGATGATTGATTCTAAAATCCTTAGTCACTACTGGCCGATAAATATCATCCAGCACAAATTCAGGGCGATGTGCTGGACGATCTGGATCGAACAGTTTGAATTCAGGGCTATTCTTTGGACAATTTTTCTCTGATTTGAACTGATCGTCCAGGACGATCGTGAGATCGTCCTGGATGATCAAGACAATTTTTCAATAGTCCAGTTTACATTCAGGGCGATGCTCTCGCCGATCTTCTGAGATTTATACTGATCGGCCTGGACGATATAGTAGGCAACTTGCAATTAATGAGCTCCTTTGAATCTCTTCTTTTTAAGAGCTTTAGTTCAATGTTTTTCAACATCCTTGGCTGCTGTCTTGACCTGAGAAAACCTAAAGGAGAGAGAGAGAGGATCTTGTGAGGGGGAGCTTGTGAGGGGATTCATAAGGGTTACTCCAAGCATCGTTCCACTTCTTCTTCCGTAGAGTCTCTTGTCCTTGGAAGGGTTGGGAGAGGTAAGTTTTAGCAAGGGATCTTGGTTCTCTGCCTGCTTCAGGAGGAAGCAAAAGGAGTTGGGTTCTCTGCCTTACCGGGTGTGGCAAAAAAGAGGTGTTTTTGTTTGGGCTTCTCCACCTAGCTGTGGGAGCTAAAGGAGAGTCATGTTTGTAGTGCAATACTCGGAGGGTGACTTCGGGGAGTGGACGTAGGTCGAGTTGATCGAACCACTATAAATACTTGAGTTCTTATTTTTATTGCTTCCGTATTTATTTTCTTCCGCACTTGTTCTTGTGGTGACTTGGTTTGTGATAATCGTTCTTTTTGCTTAAAGAATTTTTTAAATACCAATTCACCCCTCCTCTTGGTTAGCCTCGTGCCAGTTCTATAGGACTTAACATCCCTGACAAACTTTCAAGTGGTATCAGAGCCAGGTTCATAAAAATTGAGTTTGAAAACTTTTTGAATTTAATCCATGGCTATCTTTGGGAATCATAACACTACTGAAGGATATTCAATTACACGACCTCCTTTATTTGCAACCTATCTTTTGATTTTTTGAAAACCCATATGGAAATGTTTTTATAATCTACTGATTATCGCATGTGGATGCTTATTAAAGAAGGGTATTCTCCACCTTCTCATGAAATTAACAGAATTAAAACGGAACTTGCTTTTACTGAATGGACTTTCGATGAAAGAGATTTAGCTCAATTGAATGCAAAATGTTTGAATTACTTTTTCTGTGCTTTAAAATCAGAAGACTACATGCGTGTTTCCACTTGCAAAACTGGTAAAGAAATTTGGGATAAATTGTGTATCACTTATGAAGGGACTAATGAAGTTAAACAATCCCGTTTGAATATTCTTTTACATGACTATGAACTTTTTTGTATGAAACCCTCTGAATCTATTTCTGACATGTATACACGGTTCACTTAGATTTTTACTTTATTGCATGCATTAGGAAGAGAACTTTCAAACTATGAAAAAGTGAACAAGATTTTAAGATTCTTGCCTTCGTCATTTGATGCTAAAATCACTGCTATAACTGAATCTAAGGATTTAAACACCTATTCGACTGACAACTTACTTGGCTCACTCATTGCTTACGAGCAAGGAGTGAATCAAAGAAATCTTGATGCAGGTGAGAAGAAAAAGGAGAAAACGGTGGCACTGAAGGCGCACAAATCAGATTCTGACTCTTCCAGGTCTAAAAGTGATGAATATATCTTAATCACAAGGCAATTCAAAAGCTTTCTAAGCAAGAAGCAAAAGCATCATTGGAGAAAGGGTAAGGATAATACATATTCAAAGGGATCTTCTAATGTTGTCTGTTATGAATGCAGGAAATTCGGACATGAGAGAGCTGATTGTCCTACACTTCAAGATCACTCAAGTAAAGGAAAGTGCGAGGAGAAACACAAGTTCAGGAAGGATAAGAAGAGACTTCAAAAAGCATTTTTGGCGGATTCTGCATCAGATTCATCGGAGATGGAACCAGAAGACGAGACAACAAAATTGTGCTTGATGGCAAACGATAATCTTGATCAAGAAGAGGTATGTGAACTTTCCTACGATCAACTTCTTGAAGTTTTTGAAAAAATTCATGCATCATATAGGAAACTCAAGAAAACACATGCAAGCTTAAAATTGGAATTTTTGGAGTTACAAAAAGAGCATGCAATTATGACTAAAGATCATTCTACAATTGATTCAAATCATATGTCTCTACTAGATAAATTTGATGAGCTAAACAAAAAACATTGTGAATTAATTGAAGAGCATGAGTCACACACACCTCACTTGATTCTGATTTTAAGAAGTTTAAAGAGATGGAGAAAAACTTGAGGACTGAGAATGAAGTCTTAAAAAGCACAAATTTGAAGATTCAGAATGAATTAGATACATGTAAGAAAACTAGGATGACACCTACTTTTGATCAAAAGCCAAAATCTAAGAAGAGGCTTTATAACTCAAACCACTTAAGAAACCCTTTTCCTAGAGTTAGATGTTTTTCCTATGGCATGATAGGACATATCTCATACACTTGAACAGTTCACCATAGTACACATTGGGTGTGGAGACCTAAGTTACATAATCCACAGCATACCCCACATGTATTGCATTCAACTTTTCATAAGAAAGAACCCAAACCTGTTTGGGTTCCTATATCTGATATTTGATAATCTTGCAGGTGGGCTCTCACAAAAGGCCTCATGAGAGTATGTGGTACCTGGACAGTGCATGCTCTCGACATATGACTGGTGATGCCAATCAATTTGTTTTGCTGGAGTCCAGGACTAGAGGCAAGGTTACTCTTGGAGATAACACAACTAGAAAGGTGGTAGGCTCATGTATAATTGGTAATTCCAAGAACCTTATGATTGAAAATGTTTTCCTTGTAGATGGATTGAAGCACAACCTGCTAAGCATTAGTCAACTTTGTGACAAGGGCTTCAACGTGCAATTCTTTGCAAATTCATGCATTGTAAGTTTAAATAACAACACTATTTTGCAGGGAAAGAGGATCAACAATCTCTACATGCTTGATTTAAATAACATTGAATGTGCTGCTTAATTTTGCTTAAAAATAGTGGTTGATGATTCATGGTTGTGGTATCGAAGACTATGTCATGTAAGTATGAAAACCCTTAGTAAAGTGACCCAAAAAGACCTAGTTAGAGGTGTCCCCAAACTCAAGTTTTCAAAAGACCACTTTTGTGTTGACTGCCAACTAGGAAAGCAAGTCCACTCCATCTTTTACCCCATTAAGGACATTAGCACCTCTAGACCTTTAGAAGTCCTTCATAAGGATTTGGTTGGACCCATTAGCACTGCCAGCTTGGGAGGGAAAGTCTATGGTTTTGTGATTGCTGATGACTACTCAAGGTTCACTTGGACTAGATTTCTTACACATAAAAATGACTCTTTTGATAAGTTTAAAACATTTTCTACTTGGATTAAGAAAAAGTTAGGTTGTGAGATCTTGACCATCCATAGTGATCATGGGGGAGAGTTTGAGAATAAAAATTTGGAAATTTTTGTGAGGACAAGGGGATTAGCCACAACATCTCAGCTCCTAGGACCCCTCAGTAGAACGGGGTAGCTAAAAGGAAGAATCGGACCTTGGTGTAAGCTGCTAGAGCCATGCTTGCTGAGTATTCACTTCCAAAATACTTTTGGGCTGAAGCGGTTAACACATCTTGTTATGTGTTGAATAGGGTGAACGTTAGAGCCAAGTTAGAAAAGACACAATATGAGATCCTTAAGGGTAGGACACCCAATCTTTCCCACCTTCATGTCTTTGGTTGTAAGGTTTTCATTCACAATAATGAGAAGTCTCACTTGGAAAAATTTTATTCTAAATCTAATGAAGGAGTGTTCTTGGGATATTATAGTGTTGGGAAGTCTTTTAATGTGTTTAACAAGAGAACTTTAGTGGTGGAACAAACTACCCATGTAGTATTTGATGAGTCTTATCCTAAAAAGCATGGTGTTGAGGATGATGATGATATTGGAGGGATTACTAGTGGAGTAGAAAACTTGGAGAAGGAAGTAGGTCACCAAAACATAGAAGGAGTAGGAGATGTCACCCAAGGAGTAGAAAATTTAGATATGGAGTAAAGGGTTGAACCTTCTCACACCTTACCTAGAGATTGGAGATACTCTACAAGTCACCCCAAGGAATTTATCTTAGGAGACCCTTCTAATGGAGTTAAGACTAGACATGGACTTAGGAAGGAGGTGAACCACTCTGCCTTTATCTCAATGACTGAACCCACCAACATAAATCAAGCCCTTACTGATGAGTTTTGGATTTTAGCCATGTAGGAGGAGTTGATCCAATTTTTTAGGAATGAAGTTTGGGAGCTTGTAGAAAGACCTAAGTGAAAAAGTGTAGTTGGGACAAAGTGGGTCTTTAAGAACAAGGTGAATGATTCTGGAGTAGTGGTTAGGAATAAAGCAAGATTGGTGGCAAAGGGGTATAACTAAATAAAAGGGATAGATTTTGAGGAGACATTTGCCCCTGTAGCTAGATTGGGAGCCATTAGAGTGCTATTAGCCTTTACCTATTATAAAGGATTTAAGCTTTATCAAATGGATGTAAAGAGTGCCTTTTTGAATGGGAAAATAAAAGAGGATGTGTTTGTAGAACAACCCCATGGTTTTGAGAGTTATCAATTTTCAAATCATGTTTTTAAATTAAAAAGGCTTTGTATGGTTTAAAGTAGGCACCAAGACCATGGTATGAGAGGCTTAACTTATTTTTACTAGAAAGGGAGTTTATTAAGGGGAGCGTAGACATCACCCTTTTTCTTAGAAAAATTGAAGATGATTTGCTCATTGTTCAGATTTATATGGATGATATACTCTTTGGACCTTCTAATAAAAAAATTTATGATGAGTTCTCTAAGATAATGAGTATTGAGTTTGAGATGAGTATGATGGGAGAGTTGTTCTACTTTTTGGGGTTTAGCATAAAACAATTGGATAATAGAACCTTTTTTAATCAAACAAAATACATAAAGGACATTTTGAAGAAGTATGAGATGGATAAATCTAAGATAATTAATACTCCCATGACTTCTAGTGTTCCATTGGATAAGGACCCAAGTGGTAAGTCTGTTGATCAGAAGAAGTACAGAGGCATAATTAGATCTTTATTCTACTTGACTGCGAGCCGACCCGACATAATGTTTAGTGTTTTCCTTTGTGCTAGATTTCAAGCCGACCCTAAGGAATCCCACCTGACTGCTGTTAAGAAAATTTTTAGATATCTTTTGGGGACCAAAAGCTTAAGGATTTGGTATCCTAGACACAACACTTCTTTTGAGATTATTGGATTTTCTGACTCTGATTTTGCAGGATGCAAGGTTGATAGAAAAAGTACTCCAGTAACTTGTCTATTCATAGGACAATCTTTGGTCTCATGGCTTAGTAGGAAGCAAAATTCTATTGCACTTTCCACTGCTGAAGCTTAATACATTGCTCTTGGAGGTTGTGTGGCCCAAGTCCTTTAGTTGAAATAATAAGTATTGGATTTAGGATTACCTGTAGGCACCATCTCAATCTTTTGTGACAACACTAGTGTTATATGCATCTCTAAAAATCCTATCCAACATTCAAGGACTAAGCTCATTGACATTAGGCATCACTTCATTAGAGACCATGTGACTAAGGGAGACATTGAGTTACACCATGTGAAAACTAAAAATCAATTGGCTGACATCTTTAATAAACCACTGGCCTTCGACACTTTCAGCTCTTTAAGGACCAGATTGGGTGTGATTGACATAACTGCATAAACTTGATCTTCTATTTGCTTCATTTTGTTTTTTGTTCTTTTTCTTCTAGTTGCTTTTCCTTTTTGCTCTTTATTTTCTTTTCTTTTTTTGTCTCTTAGTTTTTGTTTGATTTGGTATACTTTCTTTTTGGTTGCTTTTCTTTCTTAAATTTAGCTTTTAAAAAACCATCGTTGATATCGTATGCCTTGTCCTTGCTTTTGAGAATTTGTAGTCAATGTTTTACATCTCTTAATCTATTAGATAGTAAAAATATTTCGTTGATTGTGTCTCTTTCTCTAACCTATTTTAGTGGCATAGTTTTCTTTTCTAATCAAAAATCTATTTCAAATTAAAGATTGTGTATGAAATTAAGATCTTTTCTAAACTTGCTTAAGCAAATCTATCTTGTATTTATAATGCTTAATGTTTTTTTTTATCACATCAAGATTCCTCGTTACTCTTGTCATTGGTTATTGATTCTGTTTTGTGGATAGTTCTTACCTATGTTAGAGAGAGAGAGCTCCTATTCTCTAATATCTAGAAGATATACTCACAACTAAGAATTCTTTTTTAAGAGATTGAAAAAGAGAATTTAGCTTGCAAAAATAAAAAAAAAATATGGCCAATGACGCCAAATTGAAAAGAAAAGTATATACACGAAAGTGTATCAAAAATCAAGATCCTCAAAGAGCCAATCAAAGTGACAAGAGGCATAAAAAGAGCCCACTAAAAGGCAAGCTATTCTCTCTTTTCAAATCTTTTAAAACTTAGAAGTTTTCATGTATCGAAGACTTGATTTTGATTGTTTTGCGATTGTGACAAATTTACTTTGGTTCATTATTCTATAAGATATTTTTTCTTAAACCAAGTGATGAATGGATTCTTTTTTCTCTTATCTAATTAATTTTCTGAGTTAGGTCATTGATTTTAAAAGGCGATTCTACCCTAAGAGAATTTCCGAGCTAAGAGTAACCATGATCGGATATTCTACCGTTCTTTGGATTATTAATGTTGTTAACTCCTTAACTCACAAGTTTTTAAAATCAATCATATGGAATACTACATCATTTTCATGCCTTGGTATAAAAAAAAAAGGGGAGTGTCTTGTGGTTTGCTTTAGTTCTTATTTCCCTCCTTTTTGAGATGTCAAAAGGGGGAGTAGTTTTAGGATGTTTCTTGCACTTTCAATTCCATGTGTTACACTGTTGTTTTTTGAATATTTGTCGTAGTGTTTTGCCATCATCAAAAAGGGGGAGATTGTTGCAAATTCAGGTCCATGAACTATATTTTGATGATTGACATACACTCTTACTTGTCTTGGACTGCCTTTTACTACTGACTTTTTAGGAATAAAAAATCGGATGGAAAAATGGAGCTAGCTCAAGAATGGGTAGATTAGGGTTGAGTCAGTCTGTAATTTTATTTTTTCCCTTCTTGAGTCAATTGTAATCTTTGGTGTGACTGATGCAAAGTAACCCCACACTCACACACTCGAGAGACTTAGAATTTCTATTTTTTGCTCATATCGGTCAGGACGATATTTACATCATCCTAGATGATCTGCCTTAAACAAAAAATCTAATCAGGGGTTCTTAATTAAGGCAACCTTCATTAGCCAATCGGCCTGGATGATACTTGTATCGGATACAGGATGATAGGCTCAAAACAAAAAGAAATTACCGCCATAAACAATTAAGGTAGTCTGTATTTTGGTAATTGGCCAGGATAATCTTGGATCGGTCTAGACGATATTCATAATTATGCCTTAATTGATCATACAATCAAGGAGGTAATTAAGGATGATTGATACGATCATATCGGCCTGGACGATTGATTCTAAAATCCTTAGTCACTCCAGGACGATAAATATCGGCCATCACAAATTCAGGGCGATATGCTGGACGATATGGATCGGACAGCTTGAATTCAGGGCGATGCTCTGGAAAATTTTCCTCTGATTTGAACTGATCGACCGGGACGATCAAGCCAATCTTTCAATCGTCCAGTTTGCATTCAGGGCGATGCTCTGGCCGACCTTCTGAGATTTGTACTGATCAGCTAGGACGATGTCCATATCATCCTGGATGATATAGTCGACAACTTGTAATTAATGAGCTCCTTTGAAGCTCTTCTATTTAAGAGCTTTAGTTCAATGTTTTTGAACATCCTTGGCTGCTGTCTTGACTTGAGAAAACCTAAAGGAGAGAGAGAGAAAGGGAGAGAGAGAGAGGATCTTATGAGGGGATTCACAAGGGTTGCTCCAAGCATCGTTCGACTTCTTCTTCCCTAGAGTCTCTTGTCCTTGGAAGGGTTGGGAGAGGTAAGTTTCAGCAAGTGATCGTGGTTCTCTGCTTGCTTCAGGAGGAAGCAAAAGGAGTTGGGTTCTCTGCCTTACAGAGTGTGGCAAAAAGGAGGTATTTTTGTGAGGGCTTCTCCGCCTAGCTGTGGGGACAAATGCAGAGTCACGTTTGTAGTGCAATACTCGGAGGGTGCCTCCGGGGAGTAGACGTAGGTCGAGTTGACCGAACCACTATAAATCCTTGACTTCTTGTTTTTACTGCTTATGCATTTTTTTTCTTCCGCACTTGTTCTTGTGGTGACTTGGTTTGTGATAATCATTCTTTTTGCTTAAAGAAAATTTTAAATACCAATTTACCCCCCCCCCCCCCCCCCCTTGGTTAGCCACGTGCCAGTTCTATAGGGCTTAACGTCCCTAACGAACTTTCACCAAACACTTGTAATTATCCCATAGAGTTATTAAAGACATTTGGGTAATATTTTAAGAAGTTTGGAATTAAATTGGTATAAAAATAAAAAAATCTCCTTAATTATTTAATTAATTAATTCATTAAAATGTGTTGAGCTTATAAAAATTATAACTAATTCAATAAATATCTAAATGATACAAACTCAAAGGCATTGGGCTCCTCCTTGGGTCTATTATTTATGAAAAATATAAAGTTTATAGAATTTAATAGAAATCAAAAAGTTAAATTTTGGTCAAACTTAATCAATTAAATAATTGAATAAATTTGAATTAAAAAAAATGGAAAAGATCATAAAATCAACAACTCAATTAATTAAATCAGATGAATAACCATGATAAATAATCAAACACAAAGAACACTTTGTAAATAAAGTTTGAAGGTTATAATCTCGAGCTATGGGACTACGCATATATCCTAAGGAGCCTTTGGTCCTTGTACCCATTATGACAATATCATGAACGAATTGATGTGATGTAGGTATTAAATTGAATATTTTATTAAAAATTATTCAGTTATTTAAATTATTTAAAAACCTTTAGCAAATAATCAAACTTAAAAAGAATAGATAATTATTGGGTAATTTGGGCATACAAGGCTTTTTGATTTGCCCTAAGGAGGGTAAAATAAATCTCTTAGCCCTTATTTAATAAAGATATTTGTTATTCAACTTAAATAACCATTAAAATTTATAATAAAATATTTATATAATGAAGCTTTCAAACCCTTATGCTTGACTCCTATTAGGAAGGAAAATGTAAGTTGGATTGTAAAGCTTAAGAACTAAAACACCTAATAAAAATACAAGGAATAGATACAACCTATCTACCTCATTTTGGAAGATTAGTAGCATTAAAAGTATGAGTAAGGGGCATGATAATTAATGAATTCTAGCACTTAGAAGTTATTGAGCATTATGTTCTTTAACATCTAAATCTATACAATATAAACAATCAAAACACCCTTAAAATAAATTCAAAACTCTTAAATCCCTAAACACTTGAATTCAAACCAACCAATAACCTTAAGAAAAAATCAATTCTAAACAATTCCAAACAAATAAATCCTAGGAGTTACTCAAGCCACAAATCCTTATACACACACTTTAGATGATTTTCTAGGTCAACCAACTAGGTCCATGGTTTGATTTAGTTCACTTGGAGTTCCTTGCCTAGAGGATACTCATATTTGAATTGTTTACTTTATGTACTTTGGATCTCATATTAACATTATATTGGTGCACTTTTAGAGTAAGCTCTTAGGCCATTTTATATTTACTTGTATAATTGATAAGTGTAAATTATGTACTATTTTATATGTTTATTATTAGTGAAAATGTGTGTTTTAGTTATTTTATATAAGAAAAACTAAAAAGTGATAAAAAATACGAAGTAGCTCATTATGCCATGGTATCCAATGAAACAACAATGCATTTCCACCTTCAATAGCACCGAGGTACCACGAATTGGACATTATAGCATCGAGGTTTCCATTGCAAGCAGTATACAACAACATAGTTAGCATCACATAATTATTAGTGCCGCGATGTCTAAAAAATCAGCTGAATTCTCGATTTTCAAATGCCACGGCACCTTAATTTCTCATGCCTTAGCATTATTTTTGTCACTTGGGCCTCGCAATGAATGAAAATTAAACAACAATGTGGCATTGTAGTAATAACTGCCATGGGCCATATGCTATCAGTGAAGAGATGTGAGTGTTCACTAAGTAGCGGATCCACATCAGCAAGCACTATGGCGATATAAATTTTTTAGCACTGAGGTGTTAGTTCATTTCAATGGCACCACAACTCCACTCTTTCAATCATCGAAACACCAGATGCCTTTTTATGTTGTTCTATAAATAGTTGTGATGTAATATATATATATATATATATATATATATAAGTTAGTTCAATCATTTGTGTAAAATTGAATACATCTTAGAGTACTCTCTAGTTTGTTCTTACTATAAAATTTAAGTGAGGCTAGGAAAGTACAAGATACAACCATTTAGAATGTTTAATATGTATTTCTTAAAGAAACTTTGCATGTTAAGGGATAAAAAGGGTGGAGGAAATACCTTGATCCTTTTTGGTGATACTACTCTCTTATATTTTCATTATTCCATTTGCTTGTCATTTATTCTATGTCTATCTAATTCCATTATTTTGATTGATGATATAAAGTTCATTTAAAGTACTAATGAAGGATATTATTCTATAAATATTAAATGATGTTTTTAATATTATACTATTTTTAATTTAATATACAAAGTGGTCATACATGTAGTTAAAATATAGTGTTATGTGTAGCCTCAATGAAGGAATGCAAGAATAAATAGGAATATTGAGATAAGATGTTTGCATGCCTGTATATATGATATAAATATTCAAGGTTCTTAAGGAAATACTATAATTGTAGGAAAATATTGTTTCATCGCTACAAGCTCAACAAAAAGAAAATTCAAGCATTATTTAGGGATGATAGAGCCATAAAATTTTATATAATTTAAAAGGTCACTCTACAACCCCTATAATACTATCACACAATATCAAACATATTCATTAAATTAACTATTCTTTTATATTCCTAAAAAATAGAATATACCTAGGTAATGATGTAAATGTAATTGTTTTAGAAACTTATATAACTATATTTATTTGTATATTGTCATGAGTTGTAAAACATTTGAAAAAAAAATATTGTTTACATTGACATGTTACAAATGGAAAAAATTCTTCTTCATATGAAGATAATTATGATTTTGAATTCTATAAAAGATTTTGAACCTAGAAGATATCAAGATAAAATAAATAATTATATTCAAATTTACATTATATAGCAATAGAAATATGGGCTTGTTGTTGCTGGAGCCTGACCACTTTTATTTTATAGTAGACCCACGGTTATAATCTTAGACATTATCAATGAATAAAAGCCTTTAATTTAATAATAATTTTTCATGCATCATTTTGTCAATACGTTCATGTACATATTATTAAGTCATGATAAAAAATTTCTAAATTATGATTCCTTTATTTATTACATAGAGACATCTAATCCTGATCAATATAAATAGGTGTCAGCACAGAGAGTTTTAAGGTCATGACTTTTATTTTAGTAAATATTTAGAATGTCAGGATTAGATGTCTCTATGTAACAAAGAAATGAATCATAATTTAGAAATTTTTGATCATGACTTTATAATATGTACATGAACGTATTAACAAAATGATGCATGAAAAATAAATATTAAATTAAAGGCTTTTATTCATTGATAATGTCTAAGAGTATAACCGAGGGTCTACTATAAAATAAAAGTAGTCAGGCTCCACCAACAACAAGCCCATATTTCTATTGCTATATAACGTAAATTTGAATATAATTATTTATTTTATCTTGATATCTTCTAGGTTCAAAATCTTTTATAGAATTCAAAATCATAATTATCTTCATATGAGATTGGCTGGATGATCAAATTATTTTTAAATCTTTTAGACACCCATTAACTGCAATGATCTTGAAGATATTCAATGATTTATACTAATCATATAGGATGATATCCTATCAGCCTGGATGATATGAACAAAAAACCTTCCAATCGTCCCAAATTATCCTAGCTGATTGAGCTAAATTTATATTGATTGTACATGAAGATATTTATATCATCCTGGATGATAAAGTCAGTTTGTTGCAATTAAGAAATTTTTCGAAGCTCTACTATTTAAAACCTCTTATTCTACTCAAGAGAATATCTTTTGCTGCTGTCTTGACCTAAGAGAGCCTAGAGGAGAGGGAGAGAAAGGGAGAGAGAGAGAGGATCTTATGAGGGTGAGTTTTTGAGGGGTTTCACAAAGGTTTCTCCAAGCAAGGATCCATGCATCCATTTCATCTTCTCTAATCGTTACCCCTAGTCCTTCGAGGCTCGAGAGAGATCTACTTTAATAATCAATCAAGGTTCTCTTCCTGCTTTAGGAGGAAGCAAAAAAGAGTAGGATTCTCTTCCGCGGTGTAGGTGGAAAGGAGGTTCGTAAAAGCTTCTCGCCTTATTGTGGGAACAAAAGGAGAGTCACCGAGTTTAGTGAAATACTCAAAGGGCGCCTCAAAGAAGTGGACATAGGTCGAGTTGACCGAACCACTATAAATTTTTATGTTCTTTATTACTGCTTTTTCTGCATTTAATTTCCACACTATGATTTTTTTTGTGGTGAACTTTTATTTGAGTTTGTGTTTTGATTGAGAAAATTTTTAAATCAATTCACGCCCCTCTTGGTTGGCCTTGAGCTAGTTCATAAGGGCTTAATATCCCTAATAAACTTTCAAGTGGAATCTGAGCGGGATTCATAAAATTGCGTTTTTGATAACTTTTGAATTTTGATCCATGGCTAACTCCAGTAATCATAATACTGCGGAAGGGTATTATATTATCCAACCACCTTTGTTTGATAATATTCCTTTTGATTTTTGAAAAACTTACATGTCTATATTTTTACAATCAATTGACTATCGCACGTGGATGCTTGTTAAAGAATGTTATTCACCTCAGTCTGGTAAAGTTAATGGCATTAATACTCCACTTTCTTTCTCTGAATGGACGCTTGAAGATAGAGATTTTGCGCAACTTAATACAAAATTTTTGAAGTATTTTTTTTGTGCTTTAAAATCTGAAGATTACATATGTGATTCAACTTGTGATACTGGTAAAGAAATTTTGGATAAATTGTGTATCACTTATGAAGGAACCAAAGAAGTTAAATAATTTAGGATGAATATTCTATTGAATGAACAATGAACTTTTTCATATGAAGCCTAATGAATCAATTTCTGACATGTATACTAGATTTACTCAAGTTTTCACCTCACTGCATACTTTAGGAAGAGAACTCACGACTTATGAGAAGGTTAATAAATTTTTAAGATGTTTGCCTTCTTCCTTTGATGCTAAGATTACTATAATTTTTTAATCTAAAAATTTGAATACCTATTTGATTGATAATTTACTTGGATCACTCATTGCTTATGAGCAAGGGGTGAATCAAACAAACCTTGATGAAGGTGAGAAAAAGAAGGGAAAAAATATGGCGCTGAAGGCTAATGACACGGACAATGACTTTTCTGGGTTTGAAAGCGATGATTTTTTCTTAATCATGAGGCAATTCAAAAGCTTTCTAAGGAAGAATCATAAGAACCAACATAAGTGGAATAAAGTTAAAGGTGGCAAAAATTTTAAGAATTCTAATGATATGATATAATTTGAATGTAGGAACCTGGGACACATTAAAGTTGATTGTCCTACACTTAAAACTCACTCAAGCAAGGAGAAGGGTGAGGAGAAACCCAAGTTCAAAAAGGACAATAAGATGTTCCTAAAGGTGTTTTGGATGAATTCTGCATCAAACTACTTTGAGACTGAAGCTGAAGAGGAAAAAACAAACTTATGCTTGATGGCTGATGATCATCTTGGTCCAAGTGACCAAGAAGAGGTATGTGAACTAACCTATGAGCAATTACTTGAAGTTTCTAAATAAATTCATGCATCATATATGAAACTTAAGAAATTACATGTTATTTTGAAATTGTAGTTTTTAAATTTATAAAAAGAGCATGAAATTTTACTCAATGATCACTTTACAATCGATAGTAATCACATGTCACTACTTGATTAGTTTGATGCATTAAAAAAAGTATATTGAATTATCTGATGCACATGATTTTTTGAAGTCATCTCATGTTGAGTTAGAAAGAGAGTTTAAGAAATTAGAGAATCTAAAAGATTTTAAAAATAACAAATCAGCATTGCATGCATCACATAACTTTAAAAGGAAGTATCACCACTTGAGTAGATTACTAAATCCTTTTCCCGGTGTTAAATATTTTTCATCTGACATGTTAGGACACATTTCACACACTTGTATTATTCACAGTAGTACACATTAGGTGTGGAGACCTAAATTACATGATTCACAACATCACATACATGCATTGCATGCTTCTTTCCATAAAAAGGGACCCGAACATGTTTGAGTTCCTAAATTTGATGTTTGATGATTTTGTAGGCTTGATATCACGAAAGTCCTCATAAGAGCATGTGGTACCTGGATAGCAGATCCTCACGACACATGACTGGAGATGCTAACCAATTTATTTTGCTGCTTGCCAAGGCTGGAAAAGGTTAGTCTTGGAGACAACACCACCAGGAAAGTGGTGGGCACATGTATAATCTGAAATTCTAAGAAAATTTTGATTGAAAATATTTTGCTTGTAGATGAACTGAAACACAACTTGCTCAATATCAGCCAGCTTTGCGATAATGGCTTCATCATAAAATTCTTGGAAAATACTTATATTATAAGCATAAATAATAACAATATTTTGCAGGATATGAAGATTAATAATAATTAAATGCTTGACTTAAATAATATTGAATGTGCTGCTTTATTTTACTTAAAAACTACCACTGATAATTCATGGTTGTGGCAGAGGAGATTATGTAATGCCAGTATGAAAACCATTAAAAGAGTAACCTAGAAAGACTTAGTTAGAGGTGTCCCCAAGTTTAAATTCTCCAAAGACCACCTTTGTGATGCCTGCCAACTAAGGAAGCAAGTCCAAACCTATTTTCACTCAATTAAGGATATTAAAACCTCTAGAGCTTTAGAAGTCCTTTCATATGAATTTTTTTGGACCCATTAACACTGCCAGCTTCAAGGGAAAAGTCTATGGATTTGTGATTGTCGATGACTACTCGAGGTTTACTTAGATTAGATTTCTGTCACATAAGAATGAGTCTTTTGATGAGTTTAGATCCTTCTTCAGTTGGATTCAGAAAAAGCTAGGTTGTGAGATTTTTCCATCCATAGTGACCTTGGGGGAGAGTTTGAAAATGAGAGATTTGGAGACTTCTGTGAGGATAAGGAGATTTGTCACAACTTCTCAGCTCTTAGGATTACTCAGCAAAATAGGGTAGCTAAAAGGAAGAACCAGACCTTAATTAATGTTACTAGAGCCATGCTTGCTGAGTATTCACTTTAAAAGTTCTTTTGGGCTGAAGTGGTAAGCACAGTTTGTTATGTGTTGAATATGATGAATGTCAAAGCCAAACTTGATAAGACACCCTATGAGATCCCTAAGGGTAGGACACCCAACCTTTCCCACCTCCATGTCTTTGGTTGTAAGATTTTCATTCTTAATAATGGGAAATCACACTTAAAAAATTTGACCCAAAATATGATGGAGTGTTCTTAGGATATTCAAGTATGGGGAAATCCTTTAGGGTTTTTAATAAGAGGATATTGGCGGTGGAGGAGACTCTCATATAGTATTTGATGAATCTGATACTAAGAAGTCTAGAGTTTAGTATGAAGATGAAGTTGGAGAGATTATCACAGGAGTTGAAAACTTGGAGAAGAGGGTAGAGCCCAAAAATAGCGAAGGAGTAGGTGAGATTACCCAAGAAGTAGAAAATGTAAATCTGGGAAAAAGGGTTGAACCTACACACGCATTGCCTAGAGATTGGAGATTTTCTTTAAGTCATCCTAAAGAACTAATCATAGGAGACCCTTCTGAAGGTGTTAGGACTAGGCATGAACTTAGAAAGGAAGTGAACCACTCTGCCTTTATCTCAATAACTGAACCCACCAACATCAATCAAGCCCTGTCTGATGAGTTTTGGATCTTAGCCATGAAAGAGGAGTTAAACCAATTTGTTAGGAATGATGTATGTGAGCTTATAAAAAGACCAAAGGGACAAAGTATAGTTGGAACTAAATGGGTCTTTAAGAATAAGATGAATGATTCTAGTGTGCTGGTTAGGAATAAGATGAGATTGGTGGCTAAGAGGTATAACCAAGTAGAAGGGATTGAGTTTAAGAAAATCTTTTGCCCCTGTAGTTAGATTAGAAGTCATTATAATGCTACTAGCCTTTACCTGCTATAAGGGATTTAAGCTTTTCCAAATAAACATTATGAGTGCCTTTTTAAATGGGGTAATAAAAGAAGATGTGTTTGTAGAGCAACCCCCAGGTTTTAAAAGTTCTCAATTTTCAAATCATGTTTTCAAATTAAAAAAGTCCTTATATGGATTAAAGCAGACACCCAGAGCTTGGTATGAGAGGCTTAGCACATTCTTACTATATAGAGAGTTTATTAAGGGGAGCATAGACATCACCCTTTTTCTTAGGAAAGTAGGAGATGAATTACTCATTATTCAGATCTATTTTGACGATATACTTTTTGAATCTTCTAATAAAAGGCTATGCGATGATTTTTTAAAAATAATGAGTAAGAAATTTGAGATGAGTATGATGGGAGTGTTGTCCAACTTTTTGGGGTTTAACATAAGATAACTAGATGATGGAACCTTTCTAAATCAATCAAAGTACATAAAGGATATTTTGAAGAAATATGAAATAGATAAAGCTAAGCCAATTAATACTCCCATAAGCTCCAGTTTTTAGTTGGATAATGACTCAAATGGAAATTCATATTAATCATAAGAAGTACAGAGGGATGATTTAATCTTTACTTTGCCTGACTGCTAGCCAACCTGATATAATGTTTAGTGTTTGTCTCTGTTCTAGATTTCATGCTGGTTCTAAAGAATCCCACTTAACTACAATTAAGAGAATTCTTAGATATCTCTTAGGGACCCAAAACCTAGGAATCTGGTATCCTTGACACATCACTTCTTTTAAGATTATTAGATATTCTGATTCTAATTTTGCAGGATCTAGGGTGAATAGAAAGAGAACTTCTGGGACTTAGCAATTCATAGGGTAGCCTTTAGTCTCTTGGTCCAGTAGAAAATAAAACTCTATTGCACTTTCTACTGCTGAAGTTGAGTATATTGCTTTAGGGAGTTGTGTGGCCCAAGCCTTTGATTAAAATAGAAAATTTTGAATTTAGGATTATCGGTAGGCACAATCTCAACCCTTTGTGACAACACTAGTGCCATATGCATTTCTAAGAATCCTATCCAACATTCAAGGACCAAACACATTGACATAAGGCATCACTTTATTAGAGAGCATGTGACCAAATGAGACATTGAGTTACACCATGTGACAACTGTGAATCAATTGGCTGACATCTTTACTAAACCATTGAATTTTGATACTTTCAGCACCTTAAGGACCAGATTGGGTGTGATTGACAAAAATACATGAACTTGTCATTTTCTGATTTCTGAATCTTCTATCTTGTTGCTTTTCTTATTTTATTTCACTTTGCTTACTTCACTTTTTACTAGTTTTTATTTCTCTTCATTATTTTATTTCTATTATTTTAGTTTTTATACTTTTTTGATCACTACTGAAATGATATTTTATACCATATTTTTATTTCTTAAAAATTTATAGTCAATATTTTACATCTCAAAAACTTTTAAAGGGAGAAAACACCGTTGATTGTTTCTCCTCTGGCCTGTTTTAGTGGTGTAGTTTTCTTTTCTAAACAAAATTCTATCTCAAATAAACAACTGGACTTTGTGATTGAGATCTTTTCTATATTGCTACAATAATCTATCTTATATTTATAATGTTTAAATTCCTTATATTACTTCAAGATTTCTCATCATCCTGTGATTACATTTATCATATGATTTTGATTCTTTTTTGTGGTTTATTCTTCCTTATATTAAAGAGTGATTAGTTTTTATTCTCTAATATCTAGAAGATATACACACAACTAAGAATATTTATGAGTTTTGAAAAGGGACCTAGCTTGCAAAAATAAAAAAAAAGTAGCCAATGACGTCAAATCAAAAGATGTGCAATAATGCCAAATTAAAAAAATATACACAGTGTATCAAAAATCAAAAGATACGCAAAGTGCGTCATTCAATTGATAAGAGGCATAAAATGAGCCCACCAAAAACAAGTTCTATTCTCTTTCAAACTTTTAAAACGTAGAAGAATTCATGTGTCACTTGATATTTTTAAAGGATTGATTTCAAATTTTGTAAATGTGACAAATTACTTTGATATATTATTATATAAGATATTTTTTCTAAAACCAAGTTTTAAATGGATCTCTTTTTCTTATCCAATTAGTTATTTTGAGTTAGGTCTTTTATTTTTAAAAGATGATTTTGCCCTGAGAGAAGTCCGAGCAAAGGTTAACAGGATCGGATATTCTACCGATTTCAAATTTTGACGATGTTAACTCATTGGTCTTACAAGTCTTTAAAATCAAGCACATGGAGACTTTGTCATATTCATGCTTTGATTTAAAAAAAAACTTTGCTTTTATTCTTCTTTTTTCTAATTTTTCCTTCCTGATTTTTTCTCCTTTTTTGTGATGTCAAAAGGGGGAGAAGTGTTTGAGTTGTTTTTCATTTTATTTAGTTTTGATTATTTTTATGTTTGCTATCATCAAAAAGGGGGAGATTGTTGTTAATCTGGTTTTAGGGAATATGATTTTGATGATAGCAAACACTTCTTTTTTTCTACAACTTCCTTGACTACTAATATTTCTGGTCCATAAGATCAATACTGTAGTTTGAAGCAAGTTTAAGATTGGGTAGACTAGATTTGAGTCAGTTCGTAATATTTTACCTTTTCTTGAGACAATTATAAACGATGTGGTTCATAATGCTAAGTAACCTTGCACAAACATAGTAAGTGGAAAATATCTAACTATTTTTAAAATTCTCTATTTTTGACTACATCATCCGGGACAATCCAAAAATTGGCCTGAATGATACTTGTATCGGTCGGGATGATAGGCTTAAATCAGAAAGAATCTACCACCAAATCTATTTAGGTATTATTTATTTTTAGACATCATCCAGGACATCATCCTTGATGATGCAATATAATTATTCCTAAGTTAATCTGGTAATTAAGAAAAGTAATTAAGGTTTGATTGCTCGATCATATCATCATAGACGATCGCATAATCATCCGGGCCGATCATTTCACAAACCTTAGTTATTCATGGAAGATCAAACATCGGCTAGTCTCTATTTAGGACATTATTCTAGAAGATATGTGCTGAATTAAACTAATTATCTAGGATGATCGTGAGATCAGCCTGGATGATAAAGTTATTTTTATATCATCCAGAAAGCCATTCAATGTGATGATCTGGATAATATTCAATGATTTGTACTAAACATATAGGATAATATCCTATCGGCCTGGACGATATAACAAAAAACCTTATGACCATCCCAAATTATCTTGGCTGATTGAGCTAAATTTGTACTGATCATACAGGATGATATTTATATAATCCTGGATGATAAAGTCAGTTTGTTGCAATTAAGAGCTATTCTGAAGCTCTTATACTTAAGACCTCTTATTCTACCCAAGAGAGTATCTTTTGCTGCTGTCTTTACCTGAGAGAGCCTAGAGGAGAGGGAGAGAAAGGGAGAGAGAGAGAGAGAGGATCTTGTGAGGTGGTGTTTGAAAGGGGTTTCACAAAGGTTACTCCAAGCAAGGATCCAAGTCATATTCTCTTATCATTGTCCCTAGTCGTTGGAGGTTCGAGAGAGATCTACATTAGCAATCGATCAAGGTTCTCTATCTACTTCAAGAGGAAGTAAAAGGAGTCGAGTTCTCTGCCTCACTGTTGTTAGTGGAAAGGAGGTTTGTAAAGGCTTTTTCGCCTTACTGTGGGAGCAAAAGGAGTGTCACTGAGTTTAGTGCAATACTCAGAGGGTGCCTCTGGGGAGTGGACATAGGTCGAGTTGACCGAACCACTATAAATTTATGTGTTCTTTATTACTACTTTTTTCGCATTTAATTTCCCTACTTTGATTTTCTTTGTGGTGAACTTTGGTTTGAGTTTATATTTTGATTGAGAAATTTTTTAAAATACCAATTCACCCCCCCCCCCCCCCCCTCTTAGTTAGCCTTGGGCTTGTTCACGAGGGCTTAACATCCCTAACGAACTTTCAGAGTTTATTTTTCTTCTTATTAGAATTTAAGAAGAAGCTTTATTATTTATTTTAATTTCAAGAAAATATGAATGTTCCCAAAACATAAATGTTAGGCTTAATTTCACCATTCAACATGATATGATATATCCTTTTCACTGGGTCATTTTAGGTTAGGTTGACTTTGTCCCTTGTTTGTATTAGAATATTATTTTTTGTATTAGATTATTACTTTTTAGGGACTAATTATGAAATAGAGCTAGACAACATAATTTGTAGTTGAGTGAGGTAGTTCAATGTAGTATTGAATATTCATTTATTCTTATTTTCATGTACATATTTATTCATCTCTATGTTTTATGTGGACGTTAGATGGATCCACTAGATTCATATTTGATAGATAGGTAGATTGCTATTTAATCGATACCAGTATAAAGTATTGCACATGTTACTTATTTTAATTCTATTTTTTAAATTTGTGACTCTAGTGTCGCAATTGATATGTGAGGCTCGGAGTAGGATCACTTTTATCAATTCTTATGATATGAAGAGGTAGTTATTGACATTCTTAAGATTAAATCTCACGAGATTTAAGGGTCTAGTTGATCCGAGACTAGTAGAAAACTGATTAATGAGATTGAAGAAAAACTTTGACTGTATATAGTATACTTATAAAAAAATATTCCTATAGCTATGTTTTTATTAGATGGTGAGACTAAGCACTGGTGGTTGGGCTTTAGTAAAAAATTTTTTAAGGGAGGTTGAATTCCTATATATATTGGAAGTAGTTTACAAATATCTTCTAGTCATATTTTTTACTTGTTGAGATTCATTCACAATGAATTAGGTTGTTAAACCCAAGCTCATGTCTCAGTGGCTAACAAAGAGGTGGGGGGGGGGGGGGAATTGGTAATTAAAAAATTTGAACCCTCTTTTTAAACTTTGGAAATTAAAACTTAATTGTTAGTGATTTTTTTTAAAAGATTTTTCAACCACAAGGTTGTAAATGATAAACAAAAGAAAAAGCAAAAAAGTAATGAACACAAGATTTATAGTGGTTTGGTCAAAACCAGACCTACATCCACTCCCCGGAGGCACCCTCCGAGTATTACACTAATACCATTAGTGACTCTCCTTTAGCACCCACAGCAAGGCGGAGAAGCCTTTACAAAAACTCTTTCCACCACTACCTAGTGCGGCAGAGAACAGTCTTCCTTTTACACTTATCCCCAATGTTGGCAGAGAACTGTCCGTCCTTTTACACTCTCCTAGTGTGGGCAGAGAACCCTTCATCCTTTCACACTCTCCTAGTGTGGGCAGAGAACCCTTTCCCTTTCATACTCTCAAGGTGTGGGTAGAGAACCCGTGGTTGTTCACACTCTCCAAGTGTCGGCAAAGAAACGAATCTCCTTGATTGATCTTCTCACAAAAATTTTAGAAGGAAGAAACAAAAGAGTGAAGTAATCCCAAATCACAAGTAGAGATTCTTACTTTTGAACACTAAGCGAAGCCTTCATGCTCAAGTGGTAGGAATCCTACTTTGAATTCTCTCTCACACTCTCTCCTTGACTCTTCTTTCAATAAGTACAAAGATCAAATGGCAAAAAGATTTGGTGGCAGTCTAAATTAAACTATATATAAGAGAGACAAGAAAAACCATCCAAAACTGCAAATTTTTTAAGTCAACACAAAATGAATCGTCCCATATGATCATGGATCGTCCTAGACGATTTTACTTAAAGTGTTGGAAATAATCCTGATGTATATTGGTATGAAGTATGTTTATACACGATCATCGTCCCGTACGAACTAGGTTCGTCCGGTACGATTAGTTATACCATAGGTCGGTTCCCTAAAAATTGCAGGACGTAACCAACTGTGGTAACTCGGTTCACATCGTCTTGGGACGAACAGGACTTCGTTCGAATGAAATTTTTACAGAGAGCAACTTGTCTTGGCACGATAATGAATTTCATTTAAACTAAATTTTTATAAAGAAGAATTCGTCCTGGGATGATTTGGATTTCATTTGGATGAAATTTTTACAGAGCCCAAGTCGTCCTGGCACAAATATAGACTTCGTCTGAACGAAAATTTTACAGAGCCTAACTCATCTTGGGACAAAAATAATTTCATCCTGGACGATCAGGACTTAGAAAAATTTTATTAATTCTTGTTCATTCCATTGCTCCTACGAGGAGATAACTGCTCTGATCGTCCCGTACAAACTAGGTTCATCCCGTACGATCAGTACAAATTTTGTAAGATCTCCTTAAGTGTATGTGTGTGTTTTTATTCACTTAATTACAATCACTCCCTCTCAATTCAAAAAAACAATTTAAAGCTTCAATTTGCAAAGGATTGTATGCTGAATTCGATTTGAAGTCTTCATAGTTTGGAGTTCAATTTTCCTGAAATGTTAGTACATACAGGAGCAAAAATAAATCTTTCAAAAAGTGTTAAGAGATAACTACACATAAAATAATAATATTTTCCTGAAATGTTTTTTTTTTTAAAATTTTATACAAAACAAAATAACAACATAATTACAAAAACAAAATAAACATAAATACTAACACAAGATACAAGACTCACAAGACACAAGACCCAATTCAACAAACAATTTCTCCCCCTTTTTGACAACAGCAAAAAAATAAAAAAAAGAAAAACAACTTGAAATGTAAGCAGAGATATGAAAATCATTTGATAATATAATCTTAACTGTGATTGAAATAAGTTATGTAAATAAAATTAAAATATTAGACAAATTATAAAAACTTATATAATTTAAGAAGTGATATAACATAGATAATAAAAAGAATTTATCAAAGACATGAGTCAGTTTAGACACTAAGATAGAGAATATCATTGCAATAAGGATGAATAAAAAATTTTATATTTCAAATTTCAATATCAATTAGAAATAAACATAAGATCAATTTGAATTAAGAGATTAAAAGAGTTTGAAAAGAAATAACTACCACATGTGGCGCTTTGCGCATATTTTTCATAGTTGTGGCATATTTTTATGGATCATTTTTAACTTTGGGCTTATTTTGTGCCTTTTTTTTCACATTGCGAACCTTTGCGCATTCCTTTTGATTTTTTTTATTGTATTTTTACACAATTTGCAAGAGTAATTTTATTCTTTCCAAAAATAATAATCTAAAATTTCAAATCTCTCTAAGTACATAAATAATGATTGATAAGTGAAATATAAAATAAGAAAATATCGCAATTGCAATAATAATATTAACAATAATACAGTCTAAAGAAGAGACTTGAAATTAAGAATCCTAATAATATCAAGTTATAAGCAAAACTTAAACTTAGAATAATTAAATTTTCTAATGAATTTAATTTTTCTTGCCATTCAGGTTACAGCACGATTAAGATTAAAAATCTAATGATTTACATAAAGTCTAAGAAACATTTCAAAAGTAATTTCAAATCAAAATACAAGAATTTATATTGATATCATTTTAAATATTACAATTATTCATCAAGATATCAATATAACAAGTAAAATAAAGAAGAAATATATCAAACTACTAAAAGTAAACAACAACTAACACAAACAATAACAACACAAACACAAAACATCAAGTGCAACAATCACTCGGACGGTCCCTGATCTGGAGGAGGAGGAGGAGGAGCAGTACCATAGAGATTAAAGTATGTATTTAATATAAGTACCTTGGTACTAATATCATTCATTTGTCCCCTCAAATAACCCATGTCATATTAATATTGAGCAGCTTGCTGTTGAAGATGAGTCTCAATTTGATCAAAGCGTTGATCAAAATGAGTCTCTAGCTGATCAAATCTTTGAACCAAATTCTTTGTAAGAGCAGGTGCACCTTCAGGCTCTTCTTCTGTATCACAGATGACATGTGCTTTTCCTGATTCCTCTTTGAAGATCGCTCTAAATGATCCGTCATTGTAATATAGTGGTTCTTCATATTCTTGATCAGGATGAACCAACTTATACTTCTTTTATAGAACATAGGAAACTAAGTGTACTAAAGCAATATTCCTCTTTCTTTTTTGTTATGCATGGCCAATTTCAGAAAGCCCATAAAGATAGTCAAGAATAAGTTGGGCTTCATCTATAGGTTTATCGCTCCTGATTAAGAAGGTCACCATGGAAAGAAGTGGGTTATTATTGACTCTATCACCAGCTTTTGGAATGATTGAAGTTCAAAGAACGTGCTGGATGATGCGTGCATTACGGACAATTCCGGATACCCTAGCCACATGCTCAGTTAAACCATTTCCTCTAATCACCCTATTGATTTCATACCATTTATATGTGTCATTGGTGATTAAGGTATGGGCTCTACTTCCCTCAGTCCTTAAATTTAGAAAAGCTAATAAGTCGTGTATAGTGATTTCAACTTTTTGTTTGAAAATAAAGGAGCGAATCACAAAGTGGTCAGAATTGAGGGACATATTGGCTAGAAAGTAGTTGAAGGTTTCTTTGTTATAGAGGTGGACCAGAGTATGGATAAAGTGAAACTTAGTTGAAGTAAATAAAGACATTACCTGAAAGGTTATATCTTCTTGAATTAAAATTCGGGAATGAGTGATTTTGGTAGTAGCAAATCTAGGAAAAGAATCCCCATTTGCTTTGGACAGAAAGTTTTCGGACAAATTCCTATGTGGCTTCTTCGCTAAGACCTTTTGACGCTTACTTGAACTGGCCATTTGAAAATGATCTAGAGTAATAAAGGAGTTGAAAGTCATATTTAGCGTGTGACAATTGAGTTGAAAAGACCGCCTATTTATTGAAAAAAATGATTCGTTCTTACCAGACAAAATAATTTGTCTCGTACAAAAGTTTCGTTCATCCCGTACGAAAAGTTTTCGTATAGACGATCCAATACGACCAGAATGAAATGGCTTTTCGTAATCAACACGACTTACGAAGCATCCTTTCGTATAGACTTTTGACCAGTCTGATCGTACATACGAACATGTGTTCGTCCCGGGACGATCAGAACTTATATCATTTTAATGGCAGTTAAAACCGCCCCCTACATCAAACCGACATTTGTTCTTCCAAATGAACCAAAGGTTCGTATGGACGAAGTTAGCATTTAAAACTACTTTATCCATTCAACCGCTTTATTCAATCGTCCCGTCGTTCGAAAAATAATTCGTCCCGGACGATTATGACGATCGTCCAGACGAAGTGACTATTAAATACTTAAAACTGCATGCAAACATTTTAAAATCTGACACTTTGACACATTACACAAATCATTCCATACAAAAATATTTCATCCCAGATGATGATATTAAAAAAAAATAAAAAAAAATTTGATTTTTGCACTCAAACAAAACAAAAATAAAATTCAAAAACATAAGAAAATACCAAAAATAATGATGAAACACAGACTCTAGATGGGAAAAAAACACACAAACAAAATCATAAAGACACAAAAACATTTAATAATCAAACATAAATCATTGTTGCAAGAACATCTTTATTTAAGCATTTAAATCAATCACACCAAGCCTTGTTCTTAATGCACTGAAAGTATCAAAGGCTAAAGGTTTTATAAAAATGGCTGCAAGTTGATTTTCAGTTGTAACATGAATGAGTTCAATTTCTCCTTTGGATACATGATCCCTTATGAAATGATGCCTTATGCCTATGTGTTTGGTTCTTGAATGTTAAATAGGATTTTTAGAAAAGCAGATAGCACTAGTTTTATTACAATAAATTGGAATAGTGCCTATAGACAATCTTAAATCAATCAACTGTTGTTTCAACCAAAGTACTTGTGCCACACAAACTTCCTAATGCAATGTATATAGCTTCTGCAGTAGATAGGGCTACTGAATTTTATTTTCTACTAGACCAAGAGGCTAAAGAATTTCCAATGAATTGACATGTTCCAGAAGTGCTTTTCCTATCCACCCTACATCCTGTAAAGTCAGAATCTGAATAACCAATTATTTCAAATGAAGAGCTAAACTTAGGATACCAAATTCCTAAGTTCTGAGTTTCTAACAGATATCTTAAAATCATTTTAACTACTACCAAATGAGATTCTTTTGGATATGATTGAAATCTAGCACACAAGAATACACTAAATATGATATCGGGCCGGCTAGCAGTCAAGTAAAGTAAAGATCTAATTATCCCTCTAAAATTCTTCTGATCAACAGATTTCCCCTTAGGGTCTTTATCCAACTGAACTGAGGAACTCATTGATGTACTTACAGGTTTAACATTGTCCATTTCATACTTTTTGAGGATGTCCTTAACATACTTTGATTGTCTTAAAAATATTCCTTCCTCAATTTGCTTAATGCTAAAACCTAGAAAGTAACTTAAATCTCCCATTAGACTCATCTCAAATTTACTATTCATTATTTTAGAAAAATCATCACAAAGATTTTTATTTGAAGATCCAAAAATAATATCATCCACATAAATTTGAACAATGAGTATATCCTTTCCACATTTCTTCAAAAAGAGAATTATATCTACACATCCTTTTTCAAAAGACCTTTCAAGTAGGAAGATGCTCAACCTCTGATACCAAGTCCTAGGTGCCTGTTTCAATCCATATAATGCCTTTTTCAACTTGAAAACATGATTTGGGTATTTAGAATTTTCAAATCCAGGAGGTTGTTCTACAAACATATCCTCTTGAATTACCCCATTTAAAAAGACACTTTTGACATCCATTTGATACAATTTAAATCCTCTAAAATAGGTAAAAGCTAGAAAAACCCTAATTGCCTCAAGTCTAGCTACAGGGGCAAAAGTCTCCTCAAAATAAATCCCTTCAATCTGATTATACCCCTTAGCAACTAATCTAACCTTATTTCTAATGACTACTCATGAGTCATTCATTTTATTTTTTAATACTCACTTATTTCCAACTAGACTTTGATCTTTTGGCCTTGTAGTTAATTCCCAAACTTTATTTCTTATAAATTGATTCAACTCTTCTTGCATGGCCAAAATCCAAAATTCATCAAAAAGTGCTCGATCAATATTAGTAGGTTCAATAGTTGAAATGAAGGCTGAATGACGGACTTCCTTATTTAATCCACGCCTAGTCCTTACACCCTCACTTAGTTCACATATGATCAATTCTCTTGGGTGGTTTTTGGAAAATCTCAAATATCTAGGCAAAGGGTTTTCTATCTCCAAATTTTCTTCCAAGTTTTCTTCCAAGTTCAGTATAACAATCTTTTGGGAGTTAATCTCAATTTCATCTTCTACAATATTTGGCTCTTTCATATTTTCAGATTCATCAAATACAACATGTGTGGTCTCCTCAATTACCAAAGTTCTTTATTGAATACTGTATAAGATTTTCCAACACTTGAGTATCCAACAAAAATTCATTCATCTGATTTTGGATCAAATTTTCCTAAGACTTATTTTCTATTGTTATGAATGAACACTTTGCAACCAAAAACACGCAAATGAGATAAATTAGGTGTTCTCCCTTTTAGAAACTCATAAGGTATTTTATTTAACTTAGATTTCACATTCACCATATTAAGAACATAACATGTAGTGCTAACCGCCTCAGCCCAAAAATATTTAGGAAGTGAATATTCTGCCAATATTGCTTGGGCGGCTTCTATTAATATTTTATTTTTCCTTTCGACTACCCCATTCTGCTGAGGGGTTCTAAGTTCAGAAAAGTTATGATCAATTCCTTTTTCCTTACAAAATTCTTCAAATCTCTCATTCTTAAATTCCCCTCCATCATCACATTGAATAGAAATAATTTCTCACCCTAATTTTCTTTGAATTCAAGTCAAAAAATTTCTAAATTCCTCAAATGATTCACTCTTATGAAATAGAAATTTAACCCATGTGAATCTTGAGAAATCATCCACAATCACAAATCCGTATACCTTCCCTCCTAGACTCACAGTTCCAACTGGTCCAAAAAGATCCATATGACAAATCTCCAATGGTTTACTAGTTCTAAGATCCTTTTTGGACTGAAAAGAGGACTTCACCCGCTTTCCTAATTGACATGCATCACAAAGGTAGTCTTTAGTAAAGTCTAGTTTTGGTATACCTCTAACTAAGTTCTTTTGGGTAATCGTCCTAAGATTTTTCATGCTAGAATGACAAAGTCTCCTATGCCATAACCATGACTCATCAGATACATTTTTCAAACAAAAAGTAGTAGGAGAATTAATGTAATTTAAATCTAGCATGTAAACATTGTTTTTCCTTTTATCATTCAAAACACATTTATCATTTAGGCTTAATATGCAGCTAGTAGGAAAAAAATTTACACAATAACCTTTATCACAAAGCTGGCTTATACTTAACAAATTATGCTTTAAGCCTTCTACCAATAACACATTATCAATGAAAAAATTCTGAAAATTTCCAATCATACCTGATCCTACCACCTTCCATGTGGTGTTATCTCCATGTATAACCTTGCCTCCACTCCTGGTTTCCAGCATTATGAATTGAGCAGTATCTCCAATCATGTGCTTTGAACATCCGCTGTCCAGGTATCATATGCTCTCACGAGGTCTTATGTGAGAGCGATCCTATAAAAATTATCAAACGTTAGACCTGGGAACCCAAACAAGTTTGGTTTCACCTTTTAGTAATTTATAATCAGATACATGTATGATATGTCTAGGTTTATGCATCTTAGGTCTCCACACCAAATTAATTTTCATCTTCAAAGTACAAATGTGAGCTATATATCCAAATAATCCACAAATATTACATTTTATTTTAGGAAATGGATTCCTAAGTCTTCTAACATTCATCTGTCTTTTCAGAGATTGCATAAATTTAGGATACATAATATGATTAGTAAAATCTTCAAGTTTAGGAGGTATCCTATTATCCTCGAGAGCTTTTATTATTAATTTGTAAAATGAATTCATATCTTTCAAAATTTGATTTATATAATTGGTTCTATAAAGTTTGCTCTCAAATTCATCCTTAGAATTCTTAAAATCTTTCTCGAGTTCTGCATAGGATAATTTTAAATTCTAATGATTGTTATTCATGTCATCAAAATCATCAAGTAATTTCATGTGGTTGTTATCAATCAAAGCATAATCTTTCCTATGGATTTCATGTTCCTTTTTAAGCTCTTCCAATGCTAAACTAAGGCTAGCATGGATTTTATTAATTTTCCTATATGATTCATGCATGTGTTTAGAAACTTCAAAAAGTTCATCATAAGTTAAATCACATTCCTCTTCTTGATCTGACTGATCAAGATTGTCAGTCATTAAGCACAGATTAGTGATTTCTTCTTCTTTTTTAGTCTCTGATGAATCTGAAGTTGAGTATGCCCAAAATGTTTTTTGAAACTTTTTTTTGCCCTTCTTTATAGTAGGTTTCTCCTTTACCTTCTCCTTGCTAGGATTGGCTTTGAGTTTAGGGAAATCTGTCTTTATATGTCCAAGTTTACTGCAATCATAGCAAATAACATCATTTGGAATCTTGATATTTCTATTGAATTTATCTCTATTCCATTGCTGGTGTTTTTTCTGCTTCCTCTTCAGAAAGCTTTTGAATTGTCTTGTCATCAATGAGATATCTTCTTTATCCTCAGGTTGTGAGTGTTCACTCTCAGACTCTTTCACATTCAGTGCTATATTCTTCTCCCTTCGTGGTTCACCTGCATCAATCTTTCTTTGGCTAACTCCTTGCTCGTAATGAATAAGCGAACCAAGAAGATTGTTAATAGAATAAATGTTTAAATCCTTAGACTCTATAATTGTAGTAATTTTAGCATCATAAGCAGTAGGTAAACAACGAAGAATCTTATTAACCATTTCAGCATTCATTAGTTCCTACCAAGTGCATACAAAGAGGTGACTATTTGTGTGAATCTTGTATAAATGTCAGGAATTGATTCATTAGGTTTCATGCGAAATAATTCATAATCATGCAACAAGATAATGAGTCTAGATTGTTTAACCTCATTAGTCCCCTCATATGTTATACAAAGTCTATCCCATATGTCCTTTCCACTTTTGCAAGTGGAAACCCGCATGTAGTCTTCCGATTTTAAAGCACAAAAGGAACTATTCAAGCATTTGGCGTTTAGTTGTGCTAAGTCACGTTCTTCTACTATCTAGTCTGTAAAAGGTGTTTCGACTCTAACTCCATCAACTAATCTAGTTGGTTTTGTATATCTTTCCTAGACTAAGATCCACACACGATAATCAAGTGATTGTAAGAAAGTAGACATGCGTGTTTTCCAAAAATCAAAAGGTATATTGTCAAACAATGGAAGTATAGTAATAGAGTGACCCTCAGGTGTGTTTATGTTTCCAAATGTAGACATCTACGTTAATAAAAAAAGTAGTCTAAACTTTTGATTTTGAAACAAGGCTCTGATAACACTTGTTGAGATTTGTTTATAATGAATTAGGTTGTTAAACCCAGGCTTATGTCCCAGTGGCTAACCAAGAGGAGGGGGGGGGGGGGTGAATTGGTAATTAAAAAATTTGAACCCTCTTTTTAAACTTTGGAAATTAAAACTTAATTGTTAGTGAATTTTTTTTTTAAGTTTTTTCAACCACAAGTTGTAAATGATAAACAAAATAAAAAGCGGAAGAGTAAATAACACAAGATTTATAGTGGTTCGGTCAAAATCAGACCTACATCCACTCCCTAGAGGCACCCTCCGAGTATTGCACTAATACCACTAGTGACTCTTATTTATCACCCACAACAAGGTGGAGAAGCCTTTACAAAAAGTCTTTCTACCATTACCCGGTGTGACAGAGAACCATCTTCCTTTTACACTTATCCCCAGTGTTGGCAGAGAATCGTCTATCCTTTTACACTCTCCTAGTGTGGGCAGATAACCGTTGTCCTTTCACACTCTCCTAGTGTGGGCAGAGAATCCTTCATCCTTTTACACTCTCCTAGTGTGGGCAGAGAACCTGTGGTTGGTCACACTCTCCAAGTGTCGGTAGAGAATCGGATCTCCTTGATTGATCTTCTCACAAGAATTCTAGAAGGAAGAAAAAAAGAGTGAAGTAATCCCAAATCATAAGTAGAGATTCTTACTTTTGAACACCAAGCGAAGCCTTCATGTTCCAGTAGTAGGAATCATCCTTTGAATACTCTCTCACACTATCTCCTCGACTCTTCTTTCAATAGGCACGAAGATCAAATGGCAAAAAGATTTGGTGCCAGTCTAAATTGGACTATATATAGGAGAGACAAGAAAAATTGTCCAAAACTGCAAATTTTTCAAGTCAACATTAAATGAATCATCCCGTACGATCTTGCATCGTCCTGAATAATTTTACTTAAAGTGTCAGAAACGATCTTGATGTATATTGGTACGAACTATATTCGTACTCGATCATCATCCCGTACGAACTAGGTTCATCCAATACGATCAGTTATACCAAAGGTCGGTTCCCTAATAACTACAGGACGTAACCAACTGTGGTAAAATGGTTCACATCGTCCTGGGACGAACAGGACTTCATTCGGACAAAATTTTTACAGAGAGCAACTTGTCCTAGCACGATAATGAATTTTGTCTAAACAAAATTTTTACAGAGATGAATTTGTCTTGGGACGATTTGGATTTCGTCTGGACAAAATTTTTACAAAGCCCAAGTCCTCCTGGCACGATTATAGATTTCATCTGAACGAAATTTTTATAGAACCCAACTTGTCCTGGGACAAAAATAATTTCATCCTGGAAGATCAGGACTTAGAAAAATTTCATCACCTCCTGTTCATTTATTTGCTCCTACGAGGAGATAACTGACCTGATCGTCCCGTATGAATTAGGTTCATCCCGTACGAACTAGGTTCATCCCGTACAATCAGTACAAATTTTGTAAGATCTCCTTAAGTGTGTGTGTGTGTTTTTATTCACTCAATTACAATTACTCCCTCTCAATTCAAAAAATAATTTAAAGCTTCAATTTGCAAAGGATTGTATGTTGAATTCGATTTGAATTCTTCATAGTTTAGAGTTTAATTTTCCTGAAATGTTTGTACACACAAGAGCAAAAACAAATCTTCCAAAAAGTGTTAGGAGATAACTACACATAAAATAATAATATTTGGAATCATGAAAACTATATAAGTTGTAAGAATGTAAAACATGCTTATAGCAACTCTCTTAACATTACTTTCATCAACATTAAAAAAAAAAATATACGAGACAATTTTTAATCTGGTTCAAGGGAACATGATAGTTATGTAGTATGAAGCAGAGTTCACTTCCTTAATTAGGTAAGCTCTATAGGTGGTCAGTTCTTTTGAGGGGAAGTGTTGGAGGTTTTTTTTTTGAGGGATTCAAGATAGTATGAGGTAGTCATTAATTTTATTATGCATTTCTAATTTTTTTTAAGTTAATGTATATGGCCCAACAAATTGAGAATGATCTGTTGGCCTCTCAATAATATTGGGCTGCTACTAGGTAAAGATTTACAAGTAAGGCTTTAAGTAGTTATTTTTTTGGAATGAAGTGAATGTTCAAGCCAAGAGAATCTTGGAGAGGTAGACCATTTGTGTTAGTTTCTTATGATAACATCATTGCCAGCATTGGAGGCTTTATTAGTATGGCACCTATATGGTATAGTTGTGTGAGAAGCATTTTTGTTACTATTATAAGATGGTAGGTTAGTGCTTTCGATATGGTAAAATTAGATAAAAGGTCACCGAGTGCTCACAAATATGAACAAACTAACATTTTGAGCCTTGATTTTAGAGTTTTATTAGACTAAAAGGGAGGTTGTGGATATTTTTGCCTCATGTATTTACTAAAGGCTCATCTAATAGAGGTTGTGGTTTTAATTATGTAGTGGCAAGGTTGTTTAGGAGTGGACAGTGGGAGCCTAGTAGTTTTATTACTCCAACTCTAGTTCTAGCATGTTTATATAGTTCTACTCCACATGAGGCTAGAAATTCTCTAGATATGGTTATAGGTATGGCTTATGATTCTATGTTGCCGTACTATATTTAATTTAATTCTAAAGCTAACAAATCATTTATTTTTGAGAGATACTTTGGTGTACTGCAATTGCCTTTTTGAATATTTATTATATTATGTATTGGGAATGGTATGGTAGCAGGTAAGGTAAGTCTCAATAACATAGAGATGTATGGTAAGAAATGGAGGTTTGGTTTAATATTATCACCTATTACAGAGTTTGATATTATTTTTGATAAGGATTGACTGAGATAGTATAGGGCGTCAACTAATTATCCTTTTTTTTAAGAAAATGCAATTTTGCATTAAAAAAAATTTTATTACAAACTACTCAAAGAAATACTAAAGATTCACATTCCTCCTTCAAAATAAACATGAAAGAAGGAGGAATATCTACATCATTAAGATCATTCAAAATAAAACTTTTACCCAAAGCAAAATTAGCACAACAATATGCTAATTTATTACAATCTCTAGTATAAATATTAGAAGAAACTTTATTAAACTTCTGGATGAATACCAAATTCTCATCAATTCTTTCTTTATTCTTCAATTTCTTCAAAGATTGTTGAAGAATATTGATGATGTTGAAATTATCCCCTTCTATAATCACACCCCGTGCTTCCAACATCAAATCTTGAATTACATTTCTTAAAGTGCAAACCACCAAAAAATCCAACTTAGCAATATCCCAATGCAGGTATTAGACACCAAAAGCAAGTAGGAACCCACCTCTATCATCTCTGACCACTCCACTGATACCTGCCTTATTGCTACTCCATAAAGAAGAATTGAAATTAATCTTTATCCATCAAGGAGGAGGAGGATGCCAATAAGAAAATAGCATATGCTGGTTGACATCACAGTTGTCCGAATAAATGTTAATAATCAGGATAATAGTAGCCATTGAAACCGTGCTTGCCGTAATTGATACATCAATGTGTTCCTTTCCTCCATGAACTAGTTTATTTCTACTCTTCCAAACTAAAAAAAATAGTTGTACAGTAAATATTAACAATGATAGAATTTGTACCTAAAAGTCTCCCTAATCCGGTTAAACAATCAGCGAATTCATCAAACAGTGGAACCTGAAATCCCCATTTATTTAGCAGACCAATCACATTCTGCTGTTTTCCACATCTCCCAGCAATGTGACTGGTGTCTTCGACCTCCCCACAACCTCTCGAGCATCCACAAAAGTTGATCAATCTCCTGTATAGCAGAAACGAGTTGGATGGAATGGCTTCATTGTATAATCTTCACCTAAACAGTTTTATACGTGGTCTCAATTTGATTTTTTTTCATGCATTTCCAGTGACTGCAATTTGAACCATACTCCATCACAGCTTCTTGAGACAATGCAACAATAGTTTTTTCTACATCTTTAAATTTCAGTTCAATTTGATCTAATCCTTGATCTAAATAAATAGGAATATGTAAAATCAACTCCACTAGATGCTTGCCGAAGAACAATTGAAGATGATTCACATTCCAAGTATCCAAGATAAAGTAGCATAGATTGTAATTTATGATCTCCAAATCAATTAGAAAGGTAGGCCATTTAGAAATGTTTTTATCCAATATCCATTTATAATGCTAACAATTAATGGAATTACCATTAGAGATTCTCCATCTTATAATATTTCTAAGAAATGTTGCACCATTGCACAAGATTTTCCAAGTTTAAGAACACCCTTTCTTTACCTGATAATTCTATAAATCAGTGCCATATTTGGTTCTTAAGATAGGGTTGAGCAAAGAATCAGGCTTCATGAAGAAATCCAAAGAAAATTTAGCACAAAGGGGTCCCATTTTAGAAACAGCCGAAAAGAGACCACGACCACCTTTTTGTTTTGATTTGCATAACAAATCCCAAGAAGCATAATGCATTCCAACATTCCCATTATTTTTACTCCACTAAAACTCTCTACACATTTTTTCAAACTCCTTTAGTGTCCCAATGGAACCAAAGAAATATAAGACAAAAAATAGGTAAAGATAAGAAAGCTGATTTTATGAACACCATTTTCCCTTCCAAAGAAATACAATTCTTACCCCAACTGTTCAATTTGTTAAAAGCAACCTCCACAAGCTTTTGGAAATCTGATCCCGCCATCCTCCTTATTGTTATCTTTACACTAGGATAACACAATTCAATAACAACATTGAACCAAAATACCTTTACAATGTCTTTCTTCCTTCTCCGGTTGACAAACTTTCCAAATAAAATCATTGATTTATTATGATTCACCTTTTGACCAGACCAGTTACAACATTTAGTTAAAATATTCTCCACCTTCTAAACTTTTCTAATGTTGGCTTCAGAGAATATTAGAATATCCTCATCATAAAGTAGATGAGTTATTCTAGGAAAATTAGGAGCAATTTAAATCCCCATACTCTCTCTACTATGGTGAAAAGCATTAGATAAAATTTGAGAACATAAAATAAAAAGAAAATGGGATAAATGACACCCTTATATAAATCCACTCTTGGATTCAATCCAATCAAATCTTTTCCCATTGATCAAAATGCAAAATTTAGGGTCCATGACACATTGCAATAATAACTCCAAATTTTTTTTAGGAAAGTTAAAGTGATATAGAACTTGCCTTAGAGCCTTTCATCCAATAATGTCATATGCCTGCTCCATATTAATTTTAATAGCCAAAATTTCTTTCTTTTCTTTTGGATATCAAAATTTATTGAAAACTTCTTGAGCCAATTACACATGCTCTGACAAAGAACGACCTCTTATGAAAGCAGCTTGATCAATCGAAAAGACTTTGTGAATAACTGTCTCCATTCTGTTCAACAACATTTTTGCAACTAATTTATAAATAGTCATGCAAAGACTAATTGGACAGAAGTTGGAGGGAACCATTGGATCTTGAATCTTTGGTATTAACACAATCAAAGTTTCCTTCCATGAATGATGCATAGTTCCTGTTGTAAGAAACTAATTAATAGCACACCAAAAATCATGTTGAATTATTTTCCAAAAGCCTTTGATAAATGAAAATGTTATCCCATCAAAACTAGGTGAGATATTCTTCCCAACATTGTCCACAACTGTTTGAAGTTCCTCTTTAGTAAATGAGCATCTAACTTCCATCATCACTTCCATCAATAACATAGCAAGGTGTCGTCCAGTCATCAAGAACATAATTTCTATGCCTCCATTTGATTTTAAAAAAATCTTTAAAAATTTTATGCACCTTTGATTGATCATCCTTCACAATGCCTCTTTCATCCTTGATGTGATTTATCCAATTTGAGTTTCTTCTTGCATTCGCAAATGCATGAAAAAAAGAGGAATTTGAGTCTCCCACTTCCATCAACTTAGCTTTTGCTCTTTGTTTCCACCAAATGTTGAGCCGAGCAAGAGTTATGTTAAGCTCATTAATCTTTGATCTTAGTAACTGTAGATTTTCTTCAGAAAGCAAGCCTTCTGCCTCCTCCATTTGAAGCTCAAAAATTTCCTTCTTCAAACAATCTCTCAACAAATTAAGACTTTTAAACTTTGCTTTACTCATATAAAACAAAGCACTTAAAGTCCTTTTAAACTTTAAATTTAGTGAAGTAGCAAGATCATTACTAGTGGACTTCTTCCAAGGTTTCTCCACAATCGCAATAGCCCCATTATAAGATGCCCAAACATCTTCAAAATGAATACCTCTACTATGGAATAAAACTGGTTTGAAAACCTCAAAAATAATAGGGCAATGATCTTAGGATATTCGAGACAAATGTTTCACAATAGATAGATGAATAGATTTCATAGCTATAGAGTTTATGAGACATCTATCCAATCTTTCTAAAATGCGAGCCCCTCCAGATTTTTTATTGCATCAAGTGAATTCGGGTCCAACAAACCCAACCTCATGAAAATCATTATTATTCTTGAATATCTTAATATCCTTAGCACGTTGAGATAAAATGAATTTTTTCCCTCCTATTTTCTCCTCCTGAAAAAACACACAACTAAAGTCTCCACCAATCACCGAGGGCATATAGTCAGAGTAATATCTCTCCAAACAATCCCACAAAGACTTCCTATCAAGAGTATTCCTACTCCCATATACAGTAGAACCATCCAACATCCTTTATTCATAACATCCAAATTACCAATAATCACTTAAAAAGAAACTTCAATCACAGAGAAAGAAGCCTAATCCTTCCTCCATTAAACAATTATACCTCCAGAAAACCATCAGAAGGAACCATAAAAGAATCCCAATAATTTCCCAAATAACTGAGAATCTGAAGATTTTCTATAGCGTTTATTTTTGTTTCAACAAGAATAAAAAACACATCATTGTCTTTTATAAACTCCTTGAGATATAGAGCGGCCTCCCTCTTCTTGGCCCCTCTATAATTCTTGAAAGCAAAATAAGTCATTGATTAAACAAGGGGGAAGGACCCCCACTCCTCTTACATTTAGCACCATCCATCTTTCTTTTAAGAGTAATAATATTACCCTAGCTAAGAGATTTTAATTCTTTAACAAGGTTTAACTTTCTTTCCTGAAGAAGAATTATCAGCCATATTGCTATCCAGAGAAGATTTCATATTGAATGCCTCCACACCCGACTTAAGCTCCACACCACCTTTTAAACCAACGTCTACCATAGTTTACTTATTACCAACAACAAACTCTCCTTCTTCAACACAGTCTTTCACATGAACATCCAATTTCTCAATTGTATTGTTCCTATCCAAATCAGATAGAACATCAAGTTTATTAAGCACTACAAGAGTTGGTTCAGAAGCAATTACCTTTACTCCTTGACCTTTCGCTTCCAAGGTCTCAAAAAAATTTCTAGCAGCAACCATGTCTTCATTTAGATCATCCCATTTTCCAAATTAAAATCTTGTTCCTCTGGAGTTGCATTTAGTCCTCCAGCTGAACTAGCATTACCTTTCTCAGTAAATTATGTTTTTTTTCTTGGGAACATAAACCTTTTTAACAGCCACTGAAGACTCATTACTACTATTTCTCTTTTCCACAAAATTCTTTGGTTTCTTATTGCCATACTTGACCTGAACTCATGTCCCATAAGCGGAATCTTCATCAACATGATTGATACTATCAACATCAACAAGATTTACTTGTAATGTTTTATCTCTCGAAACTTCAGAAATTTCTGGAATATTAGCCTTCTTTACTTTTGCCTCCTTACAATCAGTTTTGATATGCCCAATTTTACAACATCCAAAGAACAATTTAGAAATACCTTCATATTCAATTCTTTGAAAAAATCTTCCTGCCAATCCTTCAACCCAAATACCAAAAGGTAATTTCACATCCAATGAAATTTGAACACACACTATTGTGAATTCTCTTCTACTCCATTGAAACATGTTCCCATCTAGTAGATAGGGTTTGCCAACTTGAGATGCTATTTTTCATATATTAATCTCATTCCAATATTGTAAAGGTAAGTTTGGAAATCTAATCTACAAAGGAGCTGAAATCTCATGAAGAGATGTGGGAGAGAATGATGGTGACCATTTGTCCACCCCCACTATATATCCTTTGACATACTATGGTCCACCTATCAAAATGTACTCCAAAACATTTATTTCATCAAATGAACACAACAACCATCCAAGTCCCAATCCGGTTATGTGAAAATTCCCAAACCGATTCCATTACCTTCTCATTTCAAAACAAACTGACTGAAATGTGATGTTGTCTCCAAATAGCCTTACAACAAGAGTCTTCTCCAACTTTTTTACATTCTCAGATTCATTTTTAGCATAAAAAAAAACAACTTTCCCATTTTCTGATAAATAAGATCCCAGCTCCAGGTTATCAACTATGATATTTGGCTTTTTAGTCCAAGCTGATGGAACTTCAACATAATCCCCATTAGACACAGAATGGATGTTATTCTAAATATTAGAAAGATTTTTATTTGATTCAATAATAGTGCCTTCATGAGCATTCAATTGTGAGAATACATCATTAACCTTGTTCACCTTAAGATAGCCATCTTCCATCAGAAACAGAACAATACTGTCACTAAAAATTTGAGAAGAAGGCAGAGAAATAAAATTGAAACACCGATTCAAGTTAACTTTCAGCCCAGCTGAAGATGAGGCTTCCAAATTGAAATTTTCAATTTCACTTTTAACTCCAGATTTAATTTTAAAATCTTTTGGGTTAATGAAATCATTCTCTCTGATAACATCTTTGTCTTTACTAAAGATTAGTAGAGCATTTTTGTTATTCAACATATCACCTTCACTGATTAACAAAGGTTTTTCCTTCTAACCTTTATTCTGACCATTGAGGAGAGATAAAACTTTTTAACTTCCATTAAATACTTTAGAAGAAGATTACACAGGAACATTTATCCCTTTTTCAGAATTTCATCCAAGCTTTAATAGTTGTTAGATGTTTCCCTTCCATCAGCGCTGCCAATTACCGCCGGAGTGACGGCAAAAGAACATCATCCAAAATAGCCACGGAAAAGAAGGACAAGTAGAATTTGAAAAAAACAATAGAATTTGCTTTCGAAATCCTAGACTTTCTCTCACTAACTTTCTTTCACGAACTTTCTCTCGCTAACAATCAGTGATGAGTTAACCGCTTTTGATATATTTTTTTTCTATGAAGAAGAAATTTAGTTCTTTTTTTCTCTTAGCAAGGGTTGTTATTTCAAGGAGTTAAGAGGAGTTTTATCAAGTTTGATATATATGCTATTTAAGTGGATTGGTTTTGGAGGAAATGGTATATAGAATTTCTTATATTTATTTCTAATATGAGTGTGGAATTCGAATCTCCATTTGTGGTCCCGATATTGTAGAATTTTTCCACTATATTTCTCATGGAAATGATGAGTTTTCCGCTTGATAAAGAGATTGAGTTATATATTGATACATTTTCGGGTTATGATTTTATATCTAAGGCTCTATAAAGAGTGGCACCTAAAAAACTTTAGGAGTTAAAGGTGCAAATTCAGGAGTTAGTTCACATAGCTTTTGTCTGTCCTAGTCTGTCTCTATAGGAAGCAGCTAATTATTATGAAGAAGAAGGATGATATTATATGTATGTGCATCAATTACACATAATTAACTAAGGTTAAAATAAAGAACTAATATCCTCAACCAATGATTTATAATTTGTTTAATTAGCTTGTAAGATCTTTATTTTTTAAAAGTTTTTAGTCTTGCCTTTATGAGTGACTAATGCACCTATAATTTCTATAGATTTAATGAACAAGATATTATTGGGATATCTAGATCAGTTTGTGATTGCGTTCATAGATGATATTTTGATTTATTTATCTTTTGAGGAAAATATTTAAATTTGGGAGCCTTATCTTATATTCTTATGATTATAGATAATATTTTGTGATTTTTAACATACTCTTGCTTCATACATTATATGTTCATTTATGTTTCACTAACCATTTCAGGTAAATCATAAGCTAAGCTGGATTGAAAAATCTGACTCAACATAGTGAAGTATTGAGGTTAAAATGATTTTGTATTTATAGAGTCTATACTTTTCATTTTGCTTGATTCATTTTATATATTAGCTATATGTTGGTTATATATTGAGTACACACTCACAAAGGAGGATAAAAATAAAAAATTTCTCTATTTTGAATAATTTTACTATATGATCTAGATCATATTATATGATCTATTAGACTAAAATTTATTTCAAATATTTAATTAAATCAAGTTAATTAAATTAAATTATAACTAATCCTACAGTAAGATTTTAAATCCTATAGGATGATAAGCTTTTTTAATAAACTCCAATGTCAAATCTATGTTACTAGTATTCGAAAAATTCAAAATTTTAATTTTTAACTGATTGTACTCTATGAATAGTAACAAATGTTGCATTATTATATCCTACATATTAAGGAATTGAATCATGATCAAATCCTAATTAATGATCGAACCATACGATCCATATTATTTAGGCCAATAAAATAGAGAGTTTGCTAGCCAAACCTTATTTCATTCTGAATGAATTTTATTTGTTGTAACTAATCATATTATAGAATTGCGCATCATACATAATGATCAACTAAATAATCAAACTAATTGGTCAGTATGATTTGGATATCATACTACATAATTAAAGTGAAATTAGTTTTTCATTTATATATCCAACGTTATTTAAATCATAGATTTGTATATCTTAAATAGACCTTGGTGTATGCTTTTAATGATATTATTATTATTGTTGATAAGACTAGAGAGGAATTAAAGGTAAACTCGAATTATGGAGGTCTATATTAGATTCAAAATGTTTTTATTTGAGTAGATATAAAATCAAACACATGGAGTGTAATTTCAGTTGTAATAGATCTAGTGGGGGCTTTTGACTTTGAGCGATCAAGTTGTTAATAAGTGTACTCATTTTAGATATCTTGGGTCTATTATTTAGAGTGATGGTGAAATAGATGGGGATATTATTAGTAGAAATCAAGTTGGATGGTTGAAATGGAGGAATGCTTCGGTTTTGTTGTTTGATGGAAAAGTACCACTCAAACTAAAGGGAAAATTTTATAAGATGGTGGTGAGACCTGCAATGCCTTATGGCGTAGAATGTTGGCCATTAAAAGATAAGCATAATTTTATGTTACACGTTATTGAGATGAGGATGCTCAGGTGGATGAGTGGATTTACTCTTAATGATAATATACAAAATGAGCATATATGTGAAAAGGTTGGAGTAGCTCCAATAACAAATAAGATTAGAAAGAGCAACCTTAGATGATTTGGTCATATAAAATGGTGACCTTCCTTTTACCTCATTAGGGGAGTAGATTTATTAGATTTGGCCTATGTTAAGAAAGGTAGAGGTAGACCTAAAAAAACTTGGTTAGAAAATAATAGAAATGAACTTTCTTTATTAGATTTAATGAGAATTTGACTCTTAACAGGACATAATGGAGAAAAAGAATTTATATAGCTAGCCTGAAGTAGTATTGGGATAAAGGCTTGATGTTATTTTTTGTGGTCAACTTCATTTATTTAATATAAGACTTGACGGCCTATGTTTAGTTTATTGGGATGATTTTCTAAGGAGAAGCTTTAGAGAAGGAGAGGGAGTCTTCTTATTTGTATGCGGGTATCCAAGCCACTTGGTAGAGAGAGGAGGTGAGGTTAAGGGATAGTTTTCCTTCAAGGTTTTAATGGATATGAGGGCATTTTGTAACTTTAGTCCTCTGTATTATGGTTGCTAAGATTTAGAGAAAAGCTTTAAGAATAGTCTTTAAGAAAAAGACTTGCTAGATTAGGAGGGCAGGGAACGACACCTCTGTTGTTGCATGGTGCAAAAGGATGAAAGACATCTGCACCTTTGTGAGGAAAAGGAGGGAGCAGCATCTCTATCATGCCAAGAGGCTGAAAGAACGAGATTCTTTTGGGTCAGTAAAGTTTATAAAGGTCATTCACAACTTGGTATAAGAGAAATATCTCTTCATCCTTCTTTAATCTAATGGATTGTGAATTAGTGCAATATAAAAAGATAAAGACATTTATTTGGTGGAAATATGTCGATTTGACTGAACCACCATAAAACTCTGAATTGAATTTTCTTTAATTCTTGAATTTACTTTCCTACACTTTTGTTTTCTTGGTAAAACTTTGGGAAAGTGGGGGTTATGAAAATTTTTATTGAAATCTTGATTAAAAGTAAAAAAAAAAGAATAATTATTAAATTTTGAAAAAAAATTATTTTTTGTTTTAATTTTAAAAATTTTCTTAAAGCTTCCACATGTTTCTTTAATTGCAAGAAAATGTTTTTATTCTTTTATTTTTTATTTTTCATACACATTCAAGTGGCATCTAAGTGGGTTTCTCACCTTGTTTGGTTAAACACCTTAAGTATATTCACATGGCACACATTGGAATAAGAAATACCTTAGAACAATATTTTATTGCCCAATTGTCTTTATTTGATAATATTACTTTTAATATTTGGAAGATCCGTATGTCAACTTTTCTGCAATCTATAAAATTTTTTATTTTACACATGATACAAATTGGTTATTTATGCCTTTTAAAATTATCAACGGAGTGAAAGTAGAAATACCTTTTTCATAATGGAGTATAGATGATCTTGTTCAACTTAATGCTAAATGTCTCAATTTTTTTTTTTTTTTTTGATTTGAAATTGAAAGGTTACATAGAAGTCTCCACTTATATAAGTGGAAAAGAAATTTGGGATAAGCTTTTCTTAATGTATGAAATGAAATTTTCAACCATGAATATACTTTTTCATAAATATGAACTATTTTGCAATCAACCTAGATAATCTATTTAATACATGTATACTAGATTTATAAAAATTATTGCTTCACTACATGGTTTAGGTTGATACATATCTAATGGTGAAAAAGTAAAAAAGATTTTGCATTATTTACCAAAATCTAGAGATGCTATGATTATTGTAAATGATAATGATCTATAAAGTAAACATTCTTGCAACTTGTATTATTTTTGATGATTCCAAATATTATTGTTTTATGTGTAGTTATCTCCTAACACTTTTTGGAAGATTTGTTTTTGCTCTTGTGTGTACTAATATTTCTGGAAATCAAACTCCAGACTACGAAAGACTTCAAATCAAATTCAGCATGAATTTTAAGGTTTTAAAACTCTTGTCATATTGACAACTTGCTTGGAACTTTTAATGCATACTGTTGACCTTAGTTTTTTCACGATTTTAACCAAACAAAAAAAATCAAATCAAAAGTCATATTCAAATTCAAAAATACAAAATAAAATTGATTGTCAAAGGTCCACATTGAATTAACTTTTTAATCACCTAAAAATCAAATCAAATGACCACTAATTCATGATCAATCAATTGCATATTTATTAGGCATGTCCCTAGGGTTAATCATCCAAATTAAAGGTCATTTTAGGACCTTTAACCTCAAAAATCTAATTGAAATTCAAATTCCATAAAACCTTTAAATATTTATAGCTTATGCCACTAGACGTTGCGTCTGATGAAATTTAACCTTGGGACCTACCCCAAAACCATTGAATATGTCCATAATCATCTATATGACATATAAAAAACAAAATTACACTTTGGTGGACCTTGGTTGACCCAGAGTGGACTATGGGGCTAATTTAACAAAATGCTCCTTAAGGGAAAAATTGAAGTTTTCTTTAAACTTCAATATGGATCAAGCAAGTTAAGTAATGGTACCTTTTCTAATGCATCATCGACATCTTTAGGAGTGTATTGAACTCAAACCCAAGTTTTGGTTTAACCAGGTTGACTAAAATACCCCTAAAGGCCCAAATATCCATTTCATTCAAGGAGACCTTATCATTATATGGTCAAAAATGTCATTCTGAATTTATTTGGCCTAATCCCAACTCATGGTTTCAACAAGTTGACCAAGTTAACTAGGGTTGAATAAAAAAAATCACACACCTAAGGTCAAATTCAATCAAAATTGACCACCCAAAATTATTTAATTGAATATTTTAAATGATATTCTCCTAAGTGAAGTTACTATTTATTTGACTTGGTCAATCTCCCATGCATGGTCAAACCCCTCACATAAACTTAACACCCAAAAAAACTCTAATTCCATAGATTCAAACACTTGAGCTTTCACCTAAACAGCCAAGTGTACTGCCCTAAGTTCCACCTTAACCATTCAAATTATCAACTCAGCTTCCAAATGAGTTGACGTTTTCAAGCCACCAAGGAAAAAAAAAAGTGTGAGAAACTCCCATTTTGATAGTGAGAGAAAATCCCATAATAGTTTGAATTTTTCATTTTTTTTCAGTTATGATGGGGGTTAATCAGTGGAATTCACTATCAAGCAACCCATCTTCTTCTCTTATTCCTAGTCAGAGACATTTGATGGGAGTTCCTTTGATTATTAGAGATCATCCTGTCGATGAAAAGGAAAATGGATTTCAAATGAAAGAAGTTTGCTCTGGTAAGGGAAAAGGTCAAATGGTAAAAAAGATTGGTGTTCCTTCTAATAAATATGTGAATGAAGATTTTTTACATTAGAAAAATGATTTTGAAGCATCATCTTCTTCTGGTTTAAAATTTAAAGTCAATAGATTTTTAAATTATGCTATTGATAGTGTTGTTGAAGATGTAAATCCTCCATCTTTTACTTAAGCAATTTCTTCTTCTAGAATTACAACTGGGTGCAATTTGAATTTGAATTATATTAGAGAAAATGGTATTATTGTCTCATCTATTGTGGACGGTGCTCCTAAAATTAATAATATTGAGGTTGGTAATAAGATTACCTTGTCGAAGACTTTGGGGGTTGTTAATTCCTGGAAGAAACCACTGAATGTTAGGATTATAAATTCAGATGTTAAGGTTGATATAACCAAAGATGGAGTTGCGGTTAAGTTACAGTTTGATAATGAGTAATTTAATATTCAAAGGCTTCATAACTCTATTGTTATTAAATTTTTTATAATTCAATTCCTTATTCTATCATTAGCATTAAATTGCAGAGACAATGGAGCCTTCTAGGGGCATTTAACCCTACTAACTTAGGAATGGAATGGATGTTTTGTTCATTCATTCTAATATTGTTAAGGATGTTATTCTGAGTGGAGGACCATGGTTTATAGGTGGTCATATCATTAGTATGGAAGAATGGACTCCAAAGTTTTCTACTTTGAATACTAAAAAAATTGTTCTCTCTAGTGTGGATCCGGATGCCACAGCTCCCTTTTTTTATTAGGATTAAATTGATATTGTAATAATAGCATCAATGGTTGGCACACATATGTATTTGGATGGAAATATGTTCAATCGGGGAAGAAGATAATTTGCAAGAGTTTGTGTTCGTATAAATCTTGATGAATATCTACCTCAAGGTGTTTGTGTTGAAGGTAGTTCCAGTCAATTCTTACAAAAGTTCAATATGAAAAAAAATTAATCATTATGCTTTAAATGTGGTAGAATTGGACATAATTTATAAGGTTGTAGAAGAGTAGACAACCAAAAAAAAGTTGATGCAACAGATTATTGGAGGTGGGTTTGATAAACCAGAATATGGTGTTGCTAAAGGTGCTAATATTGAGGCTAATTAGTATAGTCCATGGATTCATGCTAATTATGGTAGGAAGAAATCATACTCTTTTAACATAACTAAGTCATATGTTGCTTCATTAGATTATAAAAAAGTTGTGAAGTCCAAATTTTCTAGCAAAGGTTTAACTGGTAATAATCCACATGTCTTGAATGATATAAATATTTTCTTGGAGAGTTGTGTGATTGATAAAAAGCCTAACATTAATAATGATGCAAATGGGAAGGAGGAAGTTAATGTTATAAAAGATGTTGCTGAATATATTGAGGCATAAGAAAATCTTAGTAAGAAGGTGTCTTTATAGGTTTTAAGGCATGCTAGTGGGAAGTGCATATTTAATGCTGATCCTTTATCAATTGAAGATAGTGAATTTGTTCCTGATGTTGTAATTGCTAAAGCTGATAAAAATGGAATTTTTAAAAATCCTTGTAATCATGCTGTTGTTATTGATGAGGACGTTTCAATTGTAAATCTTTATAATGAAGTTGTTGATATGCTGACTCATGATGGTGTTATCTATACAGTCCGTAAAGAAGTGGAAAATGATGTTGATGTATAAGTTAAATTGTTAAAGCTTAATGAGAAGAATGATGCGGTGATGAATAGAAACAATGATGAAGATGTTGATGTTGATGTAGAAGTTAAAACTTTAGAAAATAATATTGAAGGTGTTCAAAAGAATTTTAACGTATGAAACTTATTTGTTAAATCTAATAAAAGATATTCTGTTGTTGTACTACTTCATTCTTTAAGGATAATTCTAAAGATAGAGATTGTGTGAATGTTGGTGTTAATAAGAGTCTTTCATCTTCTAAATTTCCTCATCATAAGAAAAGTTGAAAAAAGATTTGAATATGTTTGGCCCTATCAAAGATAGTTTTAGAGGGAGGAAAAAGGAAGTTTTTGGTGAAAGTGTTGGGGGCTTTTCCACATTGATTTCAAAAATGTCATCTTTATTGTTTTGGAATTGTAGGGGATCTAAGAAAAAAGAAGCTTCCCATAATTTGAAAAGTTTGGTTGTAGATAATGGTGTCTTTTTTGTTGGATTTATGGAAACTAAATTAGATTCCATGGATGTTAAAGAAGTTAAAAGAACAATAGGGATGGATTGGAAATTTTTTCATTTTAATGCTAGAGGAACTTTTGGTGGTATTCTTGCTTTGTTGAAAAGTAATATTTCTTCATTCAGTATTCTAAATTTTTGTAATCAATGTAATTTTCGTATTTTGAAATCCCCAAATGGTATCATTTGGATGGTTACCATTGTCTATGGAAATAAGGAATTTCATGAAAGAAGAAATTTGTGGAATATGATAGAAGCTTATAATTCTAAAGATAATCCATGCATTACTAGAGGTAATTTCAATTGTATTCTCTCAAAAGATGAAAATAAAGGTGGAAGAAGACTCTTGTTTTCCCATGGTCCACAAGAGATGATGGATTTCTTAACTACAAATGATTATTATGATATTGGCTCCTTTGAGCCAAAGTTTACTTGGTGTAACAATAAAGATGGTCTTGCTCATATTTGGCAGATACTAGACAAGGTTTGTCTAAATTCTAAAGCTTTATTTTATATTCCTTTTGAAATTATCAAGCACCTGCCTAGAGTTGCTTCTAATATTTGTCCTCTCATTATTAATCTTTTCAATTCAAATACATATAATCAGAAGTCAATTAGATTTGAGAATGTTTGGTATTTCTATGAATCTTCAAGAGGCGTGGTAAAGAAGGCTTGGAGGAAAAATGATTTTGGCACTGCTGCTAAAATCCTTCAAAGGAAAGTTAGTAGATCCCTTAAAAGCTTAATCTTTTCGAGTAAACACAAACTAAGAGAAATTAATAAATTAAAGGGGGATCTACAATATGAGATTACTGTATTACAAGAAGAGGAAAGTTTACATGGCCTGAATTCAGATAGGCTGCTTTTGATAAGGAAGAAAGTGCACGAGTTTAATACTACTCTTGCTAGATTGTCTCTGTGGTGGAGACAATGTTTTAAACTCAGTGGATTGAAGAAGGAGATCAAAATTCAAGTTATTTCCATACTTTTTCATCTGCTGTATGGAATGGGAATGCGATCAATCTAATTTCTATTGATAAAGATATTTTTTAAATGGATGAGGTGAAAATTCATGTTTTTTTCAAGATTTTTTTTGAACAAATGGAAAAAGAAGCATTGTTCACTTAACAATTAGCCTTTTTTCATGAAGATCAACAATTTAGTAGTAATTTGAAGTAGTTATTACCAGCTAATTTTTAGAAACAAGAATTATTTTCTACTATGATGAAGATGGAAAATAATAAATAACCTAGAAATGATGGTACCAATGCTTGTTCTTTCAAAATTTTTTGGAGCATTATAAAAATTTTAGTGTTAAATGCAATTGTGAATTTTTTTATTCCTTGCATTATGCTTGATAATTTGAAAGAAACTTTGGTTGATTTGATTCCTAAAGTTCATAATGCTTTTGAGGTGAATAAGTTTAGACCAATAATCTTATGTTAAGCTATTTATAAAATTGTAGCGGGTATGATTTTGAATAGACAGAAGAATTGTCTTCCTAAGATTATTTTTGAACAACAAGGTACTTTTATTCTTGGTAGACTTATTTCTAAGAATTGTATGTTGGTTCATAAAGTAGTAAATAAGATTAGATTTTCAAAAGCCAATCCTTGATATATCTTACTTAAACTGGATATGGAACAAGCTTATGATAGCATGTCAAGGGATACTTTAAAGCATATTTTACCTCCTATGGGCTTTCCAGAGAAATTTAGTAACTTAGTTATTCAATTTATCAGGTATCCAAGATTTTTTTATCATCATCAACGGCAGGAAGAGTAAGTGGATAAATGTTGAATGTGGATTTAGAAATGGTGCCCATTATCCCCTTTTCTTTTCATTCTTTATTCGAAACTTCTATCTAAAATTTTGAATGAAAAAGGTAGTGGCCTTTCGATAAGAATTGTTACAAATACTATATAGGTTTCACATATAAAGTATGCGGGTCATGTGTTGATAGTTGCTGAAGCATCATGGTGTAATACAAAGCTTATTGTTAAAATTTACAAGGAATACTATTTGTAGACTAGATAAAAGAATAATTTATACAATTTAATGGTTTTATATGGATGATATGTTACTAAAAGAAGGAAAACAAAGTTAAATAAAATACTTTCTTATCATTGTTGAAACTCGTTCACTATGAATTAGGTTGTTAAACCTAAGCTTATGTCCCACGGCTAACCAAGAGGGGAGTGAATTGGTAATTAAAAATTAATCCCTCTTTTTTATTCTTAAATCAAAAAATAAAATTTAGTGAGTTTTTAGAAATAGATTTTTCAAACACAATTGTTTAAAATAAAAACACAAAAATAAAAAGTCAGCAGAAAATAAAGACATGAGGTTTATAGTGGTTCGGTCAAAACGAGACCTACATCCACTCCCCGGAGGTACCCTCCGAGTATTGCATGAATAGAAATAGTGACTCTCCTTTTGCACCCACAGCAAGGTGGAGAAGCCTTTACAAACACTCTTTCAACCACTACCCGGTGCAGCAGAGAACCGTCATCCTTTTACACTATCCCTAGTATTGGCAGAGAACCTTCATCCTTTTACATTATCCTAGTGTTGGCAGAGAACCATTGTCCTTTTACACTCTCCTAGTGTAGGCAAAGAACCCTTCCGCTTTTCACACTCTCCAAGTGTGGGCAGAGAACCCTTCGGCTGTTCACACTCTCCAAGTATCGGCAGAGAACTGGATCTCCTTGACAGATCTTCTCACAAGAATTCTAGAAAGAAGAGAGAAAAGAGTGAAGTAATCACAAACTAAGAGTAAAGACTCTTACCTTTGAGTACCACCTGAAACCTATACGGTCCAATGGAAAGAAATCTCCATCAAACACTCTCTCACACTCTCCCCTTGAATCTTCTTTCAATAGGCATGAAGATCAATGGGCAAAAAGATTTGGTGGCAGCCTAAATTGGATTATATATAGAAGAGAAAAGAAAAACCGTCCAGAAGCTACAAATTTTCAAGTCAACATGAAATGGATCGTCCAGTACGATCGTGGATCATCATGGACGATTTTATTTAAAGTGTCGAAAACTATCCTAATGTGCATTAGTACGAACTATGTTTGTACATGATCATCATCCCATATGAACTAGGTTCGTCCTCTACGAACAGTTATACTATAGGTCGGTTCCCAGGAACTGCAGGACATAACAAACTTTTGTTATGTCAGTTCACCTCGTCCTGGGACGAACAGTACTTCTTGTAGATGAAATTTTTATAGTGAGCAACTCGTCCTGGAATGAATAAAAAATTTTGTCTGGACGAAATTTTTACAGAGAGCAATTCGCCTAGGGATGATTTTAATTTTGTCAGGATAAAATTTTTACAGAGAGTAACTCATCCTAGCATGATTATAAATTTCATCTGGATGAAATTTTTACAGAGAGCAATTCGGCTAGGGATGACTTTAATTTCATCTAGACGAAATTTTTACAGAGCCCAACTCGTCTCGGGATGAAAATAACTTCATCCTGGATGATCAGGACTAAAATTTTTTTCCTCAAATCCTATTCATTCCATTGCTCTTACGAGGAGATAACAGACCGGATCGTCATGTACAAATTTTATTCATCCCGTACGATCAGAAACAAATTTTTTAAGATCTCCTTAAGTGTGTGTGTGTGTTTATTCACTCAATTACAATCACTCCCTCTCAAATTTAATTAAAACTAGAATTACAAGCTTCAAAATTCAAGATATCTAATGCTGAATTTGATTTGAAGTCTTCAGTAGTCTTGAGTTCGATTTTCGTGAAATGTTAGTTACACACAAGAGCAAAAATAAATCTTTCAAAAAAGTGTTAGGAGATAACTATACATAAAATAATAATATTTGGAATCATCAAAACTATACAAGTTGCAAGAATGTAAAACATGCAAATAGCAACTCTCTTAAGAATCTCCCCCTTTTTTATGATGACTAAATAATTTTTTTGTTGGATTTCAAATTCTAAGAATCACCTAAACTCCCCCTGAATTGATGAATATATTAAAATAAGGTGGCATTGAATCAAAATTTTTATTTTTCAAAAGTTTATACAAAAATAAAACAATTACACAAAACAAAATGATACGAATGAACGAATCATAATTTTTAGTTTTCAAAATTTTATACAAAACTAAATGATCACACAAAATAAAATGATATGAATGAACAAACAATTTCTCTCCCTTTTTGACAACAGCAAAAAGTGAAGAAGAGAAAGACTTGAAATGTAAGCAGAGATATGAAAAGGAATTGATAATTTAATCTTCAAAGTTATTGAAATAAGTTATGCAAATAAAATTAAAACATAAGGCAATTCATAAAAATTTATAAAATTTAAAAAGAGATATAACTTAGATAATAAAAAGAATTTATCAAAAGCAAGGTTCAATTTAGACACTAATATAGATAAAACCATTGCAAGAAGGATGAATAAAAAATTGTATATTTCAAATTTCAATATGAAATATAAATGAACATAAGATCAATTTGAATTAATAGATTAAAAGAGTCTAGAAAGAAATAACTACCACATGTGGCGCTTTGCGCATCTTTTTCAAATTTGTGGCACATTTTTGTGCATCTTTTCACTTTAGGCTTATTTTATGCCTCTTTTTTACATTGCGAACCTTTGCGCGTTACTTTTGATATTTGTACATTTTTACAATTTTCAATAGTAATCATATTCTTTCCAAAAATAATAATCTAAAATTTCAAATCTTTCTAAGGGCATAAATATTAATTGATAAGTGAAATATAAAATAAGAAAAGCGTCACACTTGCAATAATAATATTAACCATAATGTAGTCTAAATAAGAGACATGGATTGATAATCTTAATAATATCAAGTTATAAGCAAAACTTAAATTTAGAAAAATTAGATTTTCTAATGAATTTAATTTTAACTTACAATTCAAGATATAGCACTATTAAGATTAAAAATCTAATGATTTTCATAATGCTACCACACATTTCAATAATATTAAAGCCAAAAAGACAAGATCATATATTGATATCAATGTGATGAAATTACAATCTAACTCAAGATATCAATATAAAACATCTAAATAATAATAATAATAATAAAAAAAAAAACTTCAAACTTCCTAAAAACAATAATAAACACATAAACTACATAAAAACACAATAAAGCAAATGCAACTATCACTGAGATGGACCCTGATCTGGAGGAGGAGCTGCATCACCAAAGATGTTAAAATATTTACTCATCATCATCATCATATTGTTGTTGATACCATTCATTTGCTCCCTCATAAAACCCATGTCATATTGATATTGAGCAGCCTGCTGCTAAAGATGAGCCTCAATTTGAACAAAATGTTCATCAAAATGAGTCTCTAGTCGAACAAATCTTTGAACCAAATCCTGATAATTTGGTTCATTAGCGGGTGCAGGAGCAGCTTCTGGTTCTTCCTCTGTATCACTTATTACATGTGCTTTACTTGAATCATCATTTTTGAAGATCACTCTAAAGGATCCGTCGTTGTAGTAGAGCGGCTCTTCATATTCTTGATCAGTGTATTTCTTCTCCATAATATAGGTAACTAAATGTCTTAAGGCAATGTTCCTCTTTCTTTTCTGCTCTGCATGGCCTATTTTAGAAAGCCCGTAAAGATAGTCGAGTAGAAGTTGAGCTTCATCTATAGACATTTTCAGGCATGATAAAAAAGGTCACCATAGAAAGAAGAGGGGTTATATTGATTCTATCACCAGCTTTAGGAATAATTGAAGTTCTAAGAACATGCTGGATGATATATGCATCTCGTACAAGACCGGATACCCTAGCCACATGCTCATCAATACTATTTTTTCTAATCACTCTATTGATTTAAAACCATTTATATTCATCAGTGGTAATCAAGTTGTGGGCTCTAGCTCCCCCAGTCCTTACGTTTAAAAAAGCTCCTAAGTCATGCTTGATGATTTCAACTTTTTCTTTAAAGACAATGAAACAAATTATAGAGTGGTCAGAATTAAAGGACATGTTGGCGAGGATGTAGTGAAAGGTTTCCTTATTGTAGAGGTGGAAAAGGGTAAGGTTAAAACGAAACTGAGTTGAAGCGAATAAATTCATTACTTGAAAGGTAAGATCTTCTTGGATTAGGATTCTGGAGGGGTTGATTTTGGCTGAAGTAAACCAAGGAAAAGAATCCTCATTTTTTTTGGAAAGAAAGTTTTCAGATGAATTCCTATGAGGTTTCTTGGCCAGAACCTTTTGGAACTTGCTTGAACTTGCCATTTGAAAAAAGATTTAGAGAACGAAATGGATTGAAAGTGATGTTTAGAGTGTGACTATTGAGTTAAAAAGACCGCCTATTTATTCAAAATGATACGTTCGTACCAAACGAAAAATGTTCGTCCCGTACGAAATTTTCAATTCATCCTATACGAAAAAATTTCATATGGACGATCTAAAGCATCAAAATGAAACGGCTTTTCGTAATCAACATAACTTACGAAGTGTTCTTTCGACAACTTTTGACCAGTCTGATCGTACAGACGAACACGTGTTTGTCCTGGGACTATCAGAACTTATATCATTTTAATGGCAGTTGAAACCATCCCCTACATCGAACCGACATGTGTTCGTCCAGACGAACCAAAGGTTCGTACGTACAAAGTTTGTATTAAAAACTACCTTATCCATTCAACCACTTTAGTAATTCATCTCGTCATTTGAAAAACATTTCATCCCGGACGATTGTGACGATCGTACATACAAAGTGACCAATAAACACTGAACACATCATGCAAAATGGTTTAAAATCTGACAATTTGACACAATACACACATCATCCCGTACGAAAAACTTTCATCCTAGACGATTGTCACTCAAAAAATTTGCATAACATAGGCACAAAACACAGTAAAAACACAAAACAATGAAGAAACACAAACTCTAAAAGAAAAATCACACATACAAAATCAAAAACTCACAAAAAACATAAAAATATTTAATTAGAAAATGAATATTAATGTTGCAAAAACATTTTTGTTTAAGCATTCAAATCAATCACACCAAGCCTTGTTCTTAATGCACTGAAAGTATCAAAGGCTAAAGTTTTTGTTTAAATGTCTGCAAGTTGATTTTCAGTAGAAATATGATTGAATTCAATTTCTTCTTTGGATACATGATCCCTTATGAAACGATGCCTTACGTCTATGTGTTTGGTTCTTGAATGTTGAATAGGATTTTTAGAAATGAAAATAACACTAGTGTTATCACAATAAATTGGAATAGTGACTATAGTCAATCCTAAATCAATTAATTGTTGTTTCAACCAAAGTGCTTGTGCCACACAACTTCCTAAAGTAATGTATGCAGCTTCAGCAGTAGATAGGGCTACTGAATTTTGTTTTTTACTGGACCAATAGACTAAAGAATTTCTAATGAATTGACATATTCTAGAAGTGCTTTTCTTATCCACCCTACAGCTTTAAAAGTCAGAATCTGAATAATCAATAATTTCAAATGAAGAGCTAAACTTAGGATACCAAATTCCTCAGTTCTGAGTTCCTAACAGATATCTTAAAATGCATTATACTTCTATCAAATGTGATTCTTTTGGATCTGATTGAAATCAAGCACACAAACAGACACTAAACATGATATCGAGGCGGCTAGCTAACAAGTAAAGCAAAGATCCAATTATCCCTCTAAATTTCTTTTGATCAACAGATTTTCCCTTAAGGTCCTTATCCAACTGAACTGAGGAACTCATTGGTGTACTAACAGGTTTAGCATTGTCCCTTTCATACTTTTTGAGGATTTCCTTAACATATTTTGACTGACTAAGAAATATACCTTCCTCAATTTGCTTAATGCTATATCCTAAAAAGTAACTCAAATCTCCCATTAGACTTATCTTAAACTCACTATTCATTATTTTAGAAAAATCATCACAAAGATTTTTATTTGAAGATAGAAAAATGATATCATTTACATAAATTTGAACAATGAGTATATCCTTTCCACATTTCTTCAAAAAGAGAGTTGTATCCACACTTTCTTTTTCAAAAGATCTTTCAAGTAGGAAGGTACTCAACCTCTCATATTAAGCACTAAGTACCTATTTCAATCTATATAATGCCTTTTTTAACTTGAAAACTTGATTTGGGTATTTAGAATTTTCAAAACCTGGAGGTTGTTCTACAAAAACATCCTCTTGAATTACTCCATTTAAGAAGGCACTTTTGACATTCATTAGATACAATTTAAATCCTCTAAAACAGGCAAAGGCTAGCAAAACCCTAATTGCTTCAAGTCTAGCTACAGGGGTAAAAGTCTCCTCAAAATAAATCACTTTAATTTGATTATACCCCTTAGCTATTAATCAAGCCTTATTTTTAATAACTAGTCCAGATCCATTCATTTTGTTTTTGAATACCCACTTAGTTCCAACTACACTTTGATCCTTTGGCCTTGTAGTTAATTCTCAAAATTTATTTCTTACAAATTGATTCAACTCTTCTTGTATTGCCAAAATAAAAAATTTATCAGAAAGTGCTTGATCAATATTAGTGGGTTCTATAGTTGAAATGAAGGCTGAATGATTGACTTCTTTGTTTAATCAACACCTAGTCCTTACACCCTCACTTGGTTCATCTATAATCAATTCCCTTGGGTGGTTTTTAGAAAATCTAAAATCTCTAGGCAAAGGGTTTTTTATTTTCAAATTTTCTTCCAAATTCATTTTATTAATCTTTAGGGATTTAATTTCAATTTCATCTTTATCAACATTTGGCTCTTCCATATTTCCAGATTCATCAAATACAACATGTGTGGTCTCCTCAATTACCAAAGTTTTTCTATTGAATACTCTATAAGATTTTCCAACACTTGAGTATCCAACAAAAATTCCTTCATCTGATTTTGGATCAAATTTTCTTAAGGCAGATTTTCCATTATTATGAATGAACACATTGCAAGCAAAAACATGTAAATATGACAAATTTGGTTTTTTATCATTTAGTAACTCATAGGGTGTTTTATTCAATTTAGATCTCACATTCATCCTATTCAGAACAAAACATGCAGTGCTAACCGCCTCAGCCCAAAAATATTTAGGAAGTGAGTATTCTGCCAACATTGCTCGGGCGGCTTCTATTAATATTATATTTTTTCTTTCGACTACTCCATTCTGCTGAGGGGTTCTAGGTGCAAAAAAATTGTGATCAATTTCTTTCTCCTTATAAAATTCCTCAAATTTCTCATTTTCAAATTCTCCTCCATGATCACTTTGTATAGAAATAATTTCATACCATAGTTTTCTTTGAATCCATGTCGAAAAGTTTCTAAATTCCTCAAATGATTCACTCTTATGAAATAGAAAATAACCCATGTGAATCTTGAGTAATCATCCACAATTATAAATCCGTGTACCTTTCCTCCTAGACTCACAGTTCCAACTGGTCAAAAAAGATCTATATGCAAAATCTCTAATGGTTTATTAGTTCTAAGAACTTTATTAGGCTAAAAAGAGGACTTCATTTGCTTTCCTAATTGACATGCATCACAAAGATGGTCCTTAGTAAAGTCTAGTTTTGGTATACCTCTCACTAAGTTCTTTTGGGTAATCCTTCTATGGTTTTTCAAGCTTGAATGACAAAGTCTACTATGCCAAAGCCTTGACTCATCAGATACAATTTTCAAACAAAAAGCAGTAGGAGCTTGAATGCAATTCAAATCTAGCATATAAATATTGTTTACCCTTTTTCTATTCAAAACATCTTTACCATTTAGGCTTAATATGCAGCTAGTAGGAAAAAATTTTACACAATAACCCTTATCACATAGCTGACTTATAATTAACAGGTTTTGCTTTCAGCCTTCTACTAATAACACATTTTCAATGAAAAATTTATAAAGATTTTTAACCATACCTAATCCAAGCACCTTCCTTGAGGTGTTATCTCCAAGTGTAACCTTGCATCCACTCCTGGCTTTAAGCAATATGAATTGTGCAGTATCTCCAGTCATATGATTTGAACATCTGCTGTCCAGGTACCATATGCTCTCACGAGGTCTTGTGTGAGAGCGACTCTACAAAAATATCAAATGTTAGACCTAGGAACCCAAACAAGTTTGGGTTCTCCTTTTGGCAATTTATAATCATATGATATGTATAGGTTTATGCATCTTGGGTCTTCACACCAAATAAGTTTTCATCTTCAAAGTACGATATGTCTAGGTTTATGCATCTTAGGTCTCCACACCAAATAAGTTTTCATCTTCAAACTATAGGTGTGAGCTATATGTCTAAACAATCCATAATTATTATATTTTACTTTTGGAAATGCTTTCCTAAGTCTTCTAACATTCATCTGTCTATTCAGGGATTGCATAAATTTAGGATACATAATAGGATTAATAAAATCTTGAAGTCTGGGTGGTATCCTATTATCATTGAGAGCTTTTATTTTCAATTTATAAATGAATTCATATCTGCCAAGACCCGATTCAAATAATTGATTTTATATAATTTGCTCTCTTATTCATCCTTAAAGTTCTTAAAATTTTTCTCAAGTTCTGCATAGGATGATTTTAAATTCTCATGATTTGTATTCAAGTCATCAAACTCGTCAAGTAAATTCATGCGGTTGTTGTCAATTAAGGCATGATCTTTCATAAGAATTTCATGTAACTTTTTTTGTTCTTCAAATTCTAACCTTAGACTAATATGCATTTTCTTCATTTTCCTATATGCATCATGCATGTGCTCAGAAACTTTAAAAAATTCATCATAGGTTAAATCACATACCTCTTCTTGATCTGACTGATCAAGACTATCGGCCATTAAGCACAAATTAGTGACTTCTTCTTCCTTCTCAGTTTGTGAGGAATCTGAAGCTGAGTCCACTTAGAAGGCTCTTTGAAACTTCTTTTTGCCCTTCTTTACAATTGGTTTCTCCTCTACCTTCTCCTTGCTAGGAGTATTTTGAGTTTTGGGTAATCAGTCTTGATATGATCAGGTTTACTGTACTTATAGAAAATCACATCATTTGAAACCATGGTATTTCTATTAAATTTACCTCTATTCCAATGCTGGAGTCTCTTCTGCTTTCTCTTTAGAAAGCTTCTAAATTTTCTAGTATCAATGTGATGTCATCTTCATCCACAGGTTGTGAGTGTTCACTCTCAGACTCTTCCACATTTAGTGTTATGTTCTTCTCCCTTCGTGGTTCACCTGCATCAATCTTTCTTTGGCTAACTCCTTGCTCTTAAGCAATTAGCGAACCAATAAGATTATCAATAGAATAAAGGTTTAGATCTTTAGACTTTGTAATTGCATTAATTTTAGCATCATAAGTAGTTGGCAAACAACAAAGAATCTTATTAACAATTTCAGCATTCGTTAGTTCCCTACCAAGTGCATGCAAAGAGGTGACTATTTGTGTGAATATTGTGTACATATCCGAAATGGATTCATTTGGTTACATACAAAATAGTTCATAATCATGCAACAAGATATTAAGTCTAGAATGCTTAACCTCATTAGTCCTCTCATAAGTTATACAAAGTCTATCCCATATGTCCTTTCCACTTTTGCAAGTGGAAACCCACATGTAGTCTTCTGATTTTAAAGCACAAAAGAAACTATTCAAGCATTTGGCATTTAGTTGTGCTAAGTCATGTTCTTCTACTGTCCAGTCTGCAAAAGGTATTTCAACTCTAACTCCATCAACTAATCTAGTTGGTTTTGTATACCCTTCCTGAACTAAGTTTCACATACGATAATCAAGTGACTGTAAAAATATAGACATGCGTGTTTTCTAAAAATCAAAAGGTATATTGTCAAATAGTGGAGGTCAAGTTATAGAGTAACCTTCAGGTGTGTTTCGGTTTCCTAAATGTAGCCATCTATTTAATCAAAAAGTAGTCTAAACTAATGATTTTGAAACAGAGCTCTGATACCACTTGTTGAAACTCGTTCACTTTGAATTAGGTTGTTAAACCTAAGCTTATGTCCCACGGCTAACCAAGAGGGGGGTGAATTGGTAATTAAAAATTAATCTCTCTTTTTGATTCTTAAATTGAAAAATAAACTTTAGTGAGTTTTTAGAAATATATTTTTCAACCAAAGTTGTTTAAAATAAAAACACAAAAATAAAAAGGCAGCGGAAAATAAAGACACGAGGTTTAAAGTGGTTCGATCAAAATCAGACATACATCCACTCCCCGGAGGCACCCTCCAACTATTGCACTAATACCAAAAGTGACTCTCCTTTTCCACCCACAGCAAGGCAAAGAAGCCTTTACAAACACTCTTTCCACCACTACCCGGTGCGGTAGAGAACCATCGTCCTTTTACACTATCCCCAGTGTCCGCAGAGAACCTTCATCCTTTTACACTATCCCCAGTATTGGTAGAGAATCGTCATCCTTTGACACTCTCCCGGTGTAGGCAGAAAACCCTTCGGCTGTTCACACTCTCCAAGTGTGGGTAGAGAACCCTTCAGCTATTCACACTCTCCAAGTGTGGGCAAAGAACCCTTCGGCTGTTCACACTCTCCAAAAGTGTCGGCAGAGAACCAGATCTCCTTGATAGATCTTCTCACAAGAATTATAGAAAGAAGAAAGAAAAGAGTGAAGTAATCACAAACTAAGAGTAAAGACTCTTACCTTTGAGTACCAAGTGAAACCTTCATGCTACAATGGCAAGAAATCTACTTCAAACACTCTCTCCTCAACTTTTCTTTTAGTAGGCACAAAGATCAATGTGCAAAAATATTTGGTGGTAGTCTAAATTAAACTATATATAGAAGAGACAAGAAAAACCGTCCAAAAGCTGCAAATTTTCAAGTCAACATGAAATGGATCATCCCGCACGATCGTGGATCGTCATGAACGATCTTACTTAATGTTTCAGAAATGATCCAAATATGCATTGGTACGAATTATGTTCGTACACGATCATCGTCCCGTACGAACTAGGTTCGTCCGGTACGAACAGTTATACTATAGGTTGGTTCCCAAAAATTGCAGGACATAACAACCTTTTGTTAAGTCGGTTCACTTCATGCTTGGACGAACAGTACTTCGTATGGATGAAATTTCTGCAATGAGCAACTTTTCCTTGAACGATTAAAAATTTTGTCTGGATGATATTTTTACATAGAGCAATTCGTCCAGGGACGATTTTAATTTCATCTGCACAAAATTTTTACAGAGAGCAACTCGTCCTGGCATGATTATAAATTTTGTCTTGATGAAACTTTTACTGAGAGAAATTTGGCCTGGGACGGTTTTAATTTTGTCTGGACAAAATTTTTACAGAGCCCAACTCGTCCTGGGATGAAAATAACTTCATCCTAGATAATCAGGGCTAAAAAAAATTTCATCAAATCCTGTTCGTTCCATTGCTCTTATGAGGAGATAATAGACCGGATCGTCCCGTATGAATTTTATTCATCCCATACGATCAGAACAAAAAAAATTAAGATCTCCTTAAGTGTGTGTGTTTATTCACTCAATTACAATAACTCCCTCTCAAACTTAATTAAAACAAAAATTACAAGCTTCAAATTTCAAGATATCTCATGCTGAATTTGATTTAAAGCCTTCAGTAGTCTGGAGTTTGATTTTCCTGAAATGTTAGTACACACAAGAGCAAAAACAAATCTTCCAAAAAAGTGTTAGGAGATATCTACACATAAAACAAAAATATTTGGAATCATCAGAACTATACTTGCAAATAGCAACTCTCTTAACAATCATCACGTTACAGAATAAAATTATCTTAGAGTGAAGATGGCCCTAAAGAGCTTAAAATCTACTGATTATCAATTTTTGCTGATAAGGCTATGGAGAATCTCAACACATGGGGATCTCAATCATTGTCAATGGATGGAAAGTTCCGCTTGATTAAATCTTTTTATTATTCTATTCCTCTCTTCAGTATGACACACTATTTGGTTCCAAAGAGTATTCTTTATGATGTTGAAAAATTTTGTTGGAATTCCTTATGGAATAAAGAACAAGGAAGCTTTGGGTTGCATTATATCTAGTGGAATACACTTTGTACTTTGATTAATCAAGTTGATCTTGGTATTCAAGGTGCGCTGAGTGGCAAGGCCCTTTAAGGGATAGTTTAGCTTGGAATTTCGTTCAAAATCAAAATACTACTCTAGGCAAAATCATTATGGTAAGATACACTAGTGATTTTTAGAAGGAAGATATCAAAAGAATCTCATCTCCAGCTTGGCTTATTTTTAAAGATGGTGCTAATTTTTTAAAATAATTATCAGATGTCATGTTGCAAATGGTATAAGAATTAACATCTTAAGTGATATATGGATTCTTGATAGATGCTTAAATAAATGGCCAACATTGTGTAACAACTATGAACTTAAAGGTAAATCAGTTTTATTTTTGTTAGATTCAAATGGCGATGGGATGCAGATGTGATGTAGAAGAATTTTTTTGAGGATTTGATGCAATTAATCTTAGAAATTCAATTGATTTCTGACTCTAATAAAGATTTACCGAAATTATTATCTCAAAATTAAGGAAAAACTGTTGCTATGTTGCTTTTGAAGTCGTTACATGTTGCAATCCAGTTTGGAAGAATATCAAATGGAATAAAAAGTTAAATTTATCTCCTAAGGAAGACTAATTTTGGTGGAGGCTGGTAAATGATTTGTTACCAACAAATATCTGGTTGAAACATAGAAAGCTATATGATTCTATTCTTTGCCCCATAAATTGTTCAAAAGTTGTAGATTCTAGTCATATTTCAGTTCAATGTTTGAAGTTAAACAAAATTTTGACACCATCAAGCAATGGGATATTAATCTACCCAATTTCTGTAATGTAGATGATTGCTTTAAGAATTTAGAGAATATGGCATCTTCATTTCCAAGAATTACTTTAGTTTATCTATCTCCTTTTATCATAATTGGAAAGTAAGGAATAATTCTAAGCATGGAGTCAAGGTTCCTTCTTCATCAATAATAAGAACTCATATCCTTTCTTATTCTATTCAACCTTGAATTATTTAAATATGTAAGAACTGGGATGCTAACTAGTATTTTATGTTGTCTAAAATTGGTATCATCCTCCAACAAATTGTATTAAATTGAATATTGATGCTGCACTGATGCATTCCAATGAAGCAAGTATTGCATGCATTTTGAGTGATCATAGAGGTTGTTTCATATTAGCTTATGGAAAGAGGTTCATGCATTGGGATATTTTTGTAATGGAGTTGTCAGCTGTTTTTTTTTTTTTTTAAATGTTATTAAATAATTGATGATAGATAAGCTTGGTATTATTACAGAAGTTGATAAAAAAAATGTTATTAGTCTTTTACAAGATTATTTTAGGAGAAGAAATAATCGAATGAAGAAGATTCGAAGACTAGATTTCTCTTTTTTAGATGTTTTTCATAATATAAAGTTTCATTTTGTTTCTTGAGAGAGTAATGGGGTGGCTGAAGCTTGTTCTAAATATGCCCTCCATCGAGATTTGTTTGGGACACTTTTCTTTTTAGTGAACTTCCTTCAGGTTTTGATAACTTGATTAGGAAGGATTGAAATAAGATTTATATCACATAGGTTACTTTGTTAATTTCTTTTCTAGTTTTAATGCAATTTACAAAACTTCCCAAAAAAAGGAAAAAACTTTCTCTCAGCTAAATATTGCACCAATTTAATGTAAAGCAAAGTAATTTTATCCTAAATCCACCCTAAATCAAGCCTTGGGCAAGCCTAATGGGTAGGAAGGAAGAAGTCCCCCCTCATCAACATCGTTTGTGTTAAGGAAAGTCCCACTAAAGGTTCCTACCATCTCCCTGGTTTTCATGCACTTTAGGATACATGCAAAGCATCCAAGATCTCTCCCAATTCTATTTTAACCCTCAATTCAAAAAGGTAGGGTTTAAGGGGGGCAATATAACCTAATAGCTTATATTACATCAAGTCCTTTTTCTCAATAGTCCCCAACTCTGAGAACTCCATCCCTAATCTCTACATCAGGTCCTTGAGTGTGGGTCTCCGAAAGGATTCCGCTCGTGTGGCTCGAATGCAAAGGGTGCGATCACACTATCCCGTAGGACAAAATGATCGTAGCCCTTTACACTCGGCACAAGCAGGCCGATGGAAGAGCAGATGGAGTTATAGATACGATTAGCCATGAAGGATAGCGGGTTTTCACCTACGCACCTCAATGGATAATAATATCTATAACCCTAAATTCACGAGATTTCCCCCATTCGATACATCAGCTCGAATGGGGTTTATTTGATTGTGGGGATCGGTTTCCTACGGGCGCAAGCCCCCGTAGTTAATTACATCTTAGACCTCGATCTAAGAAGACTCTCGATTAAGGACGTTAGATTATCTCCTCTAAAGTGGGTTTAGTGCAAGGGATTTCTAGGTTTCCTAATCAAAGGGGAATGTCCCAACTTGGCTCGATCAGTCATACAAGGTTCAGTCAACATCCGGTAGGCTAAAAGAAGTGGAAACTGGAGAAAAAGAAGAGAAGCAGAACATACAGCCATACATGAGAGAAAGAGGGAGGTGGCGTCATCTATGTGACGCAGATGGGTAGGATTTATAGTCTCCGAGAGAATGGAGAACTTACCTACCGTTAAGGTGTATAGAGGTACGCTCGTACCTCTCACCTTTTGACCCTAAATCTATAAAAGATGTAGTGTTGCGCACACAACACTAACATCTACGACCTAGCTAATGCAATCTGGACTTATTCCTTGTCTGACAAAGGAAGCCAGCTAAAACCTCCTAATCGTGTAAAATCCATGCTATCCGGTCTGTATGAGAGATGGGTGGGTAGTTTAGACACTGAAATTGGGATCGACAACTAAAGAAATTCCCTAATTGATCCCACACTCATGAGTGGTATAATGCTCCTAAAACTAATGCAATTAAATCTTAATTTTAATTAGTTATTAATGCAATTATGCTGGTTAAAGTCTTCAAATCAATGATGTATGAAATTTTAAAAAAGGCTTATAGAAAATAGTTTTTGAATGACTAAACTTCCCCAGGTCCGGCACTTCATCCTCATAGGCCAGATTATCCGGACTCTACCCTCAGGCGGGGAAATTTGTCTAATAGAAGAGAGAATGCGTGCATGCCCCCCGGACGATTCCGGCTATTTACCTAAAATCGTTATGGTTTCTATGTGAATTAATCTTAAAATTTTTATTTAATAATTACGAGTAGAAAAATTTTATCCTAAAGAGCCTAACGGTCAGACACAAGCACATGCAAGAAAGAAACCTATGAAAAGCATGCTGGTTCTACTGCGCAATCAGAGTAAACAAACAACAGTAAAAAGAACAAAATCTCACGGAAAAGAATGTCCATGGCAAGTGCCATTCAATATTACATCACAGAGTACAGTAAGGAATGGTGGCCGGGCTCCACCGACGACAACCCGGAAACGACGCAAATCTTAAAATAAGGCATTTTCATATTTCTTCAGTCTTCCTCTTCTCTTCCTTGATTCGTCTTTGGATCATCTTCATTCTTTCTTCTGGCTTCTCGTAGTGACTCCTCCAAAAGGATGTCCAAATGAAAAAGGAAACCCCCTGTAGGGGTTTACTTTTTCCTTTGGACTCCTCGTAGTGAGTGCTCCAAAAGGATATCCAAATGAAAAAGGAAACCCCCTATAGGGGTTTACTTTTCCCTTTGGATTCCTATTTCCTTAAAAATGCCTTATTTTAATGATTTTCACAATATACTACATCTCAAATACATTACATTAATCAAAAGAGAAAAATCTAGACTCTCCTGCAGGGGTTATCCTAAGCAGTTATAATAAGAAAAATTCATCCAAGCAGTTATATATGTAAATTAAAATGCGCACATCAATCACTTGGCCGTGCTCTGATTATTGGGGGCTAAGCAGCTGAAGCAGGTACCTAAAGCAGTTATATATTATTTATTAATTTTAGCCCCCTTTTAGCAGCATTATATGAGCACGGCCACCTGCAAGAAGACAGCATTAGTATCAAAGAACGTACCTAACCTATGGGTATTCTAACGTCACAAACACAGTGCAGAAAGAAAAGACTAGAAAAAAAGCAGTACGAAAAACAACACAGCAGAAAAGCTACAACAGGTAGCAAAAACAACAACCAGCACACAGGTCACATGCAAAGCGTCACAACAAAGTACAGAAAAGTAAAGCACAGCAGAACAACAACCTAACCTAAAACTAATAGTCGTGTCCTAGCAAACCAGTCTAAGTGTGTGTGCAGGCCGTGTGGTGGTTTGGTAGATCCTAAATAGGATAATTTAGTTAGAGTTGTATGTATTTTTATTTGTTTGTTGAAAAGGGAAAAGGAAGAGATTTTAGTTAAAATTTAAAATCTTAGTGTTTTAAAGTTGATTTTAGGAGTATTTTATTTTTATTGTTTAATTAATTATCACCTTTGTTTCACACCGAGGCCGTGAGGTTTTATTTCACCCTCCTTGGGGCTAATTTAATAGCCTCGTAGGCCTGGGTTACCCAGTGATAATTAACTTTGTTTTTATTATTGTTGTTTGTTATTAAAAGAAAAGAAAAAAAAGGTAGATTAAATATTTTAATTAATCAAATTAGTTAATTGACTTTTTAGAGGTTATTATTCTAAGGTTTGATATTTAGAAGTGTATTATCCTAATGAATTTTAATTTAGTATTTGATCTCCTAATTAAATCTACCTCTTTTAAATTTTAAGATTGGTTAAGGGTTGATTATTAAATTAATTAGAATTGATTTAGGTTTACATTTTAGGTTTAAAGTTTAATAGTTATAGAATGTTAATAATTATTTAATTAAGAATTCAGTGTTTTAATAAGTTTTAAGAATTAGATTGAGATTAATTGGTTGATTATTAGTGAATTAAGAAAATAAAATCTAAATCTAGGAAAACGTGTCACTAAGTTGTCGTTTTAAAGTCTCTATCCTATAAGGAACATGCACCCTAAGTCTATGTTTTCTAAGACTCGGTCCTTAATTTTTGTCCTTAAGTGTCACTAGTGTTGTAGGATTAAAAAAATGTTATTCTTCTAACTCCTAGGACTTCTACACGGATGTCATAGGATTTTAGGGATCTAAAAATAAAAATAAAAGCAATCCTAAATGTATATAATTGAAGCTTCTAAGGCCCTAAGGGTGGGAGGCGTACAACCATCTAAGCCCCTAAAGGTTTTCTAAGTTTTAGTGAACTTACAACACCGGGGGCTACGACCCGGTGGTTCCGCCCGTAGCGCCCCTACTAGATGAGTAGGGACGACTGATGCTTGGATCCCATTGTCTCAGCTCCAGCTCCAAGTGCTCCTTGTCCATTGCTTTTACAAAAGGTACCTCGCAAGACATAGAAAAGACATGTATTAGAACAGTTCTATAAGCAATCAATAATATAAAAGAATAGAAGTGCAAGAAAAGAAGCAGATCGTACCTTTTAGTTATTTGTTGGGCCACTTGTCTTTTAAGTTCTCCTCGGTTTGTAGGTGTGCGGTGCCAAGACACAGAAGAAACAGTGAAGAAAACTAACAAAGCTAAGCAAAAGACGACTAAATGCGAAGAATAATAATAAAAAAAAGAACGAAAATCGAATACGAAAAGGGGTGTAGGCATTGTTGTTATTGGATACACTTCGTAGAAGTCAAGTGCATCCGATTATATCAACAATACCCTTTACTGTTCCCACTCCAAATGAGGCGCTTGATATTTTGACACTTCTACCCACAAAGACTTTCTAAACCAAGCTTACAACAACTAAGGGAAACCAACCTCTAAAGCTCAACCTAAAATCTAGAAATTCTATACGCTTAAGTTTACCCAACAATTCTTTTTTTTTATAGGAATAAATACTAAAGAGGAGAAAAATCTAAGCAAGTAGAGACTAATCAAAGAAGCTATTAAAAGACACTAAACATTTATCAACATAAATTTCCCAAAATTTCAAAATCTCCTAAACTCATTCTTTTAGGAAGAAATATTAAGCAAACTCTAATTCTAATAAGACAGCACTAGTTATTCTTGAAAGACACTAAGGGATCTTGCTACACAAGCTTAACTTACAAAATTATAGACCTCAAAATGATTTATAGGAACCGTTACATGAACTCCTACAAAACCCCCCAAAAGTTATCTACTAAAATCTCTTTCTCTTTTCATTTTGTTGTTTTGACACAAAAATTCTACAAAATCTTTTACCAAGACTTCATATTTTGACACAAAATCCTACCCAAAGACCCACTAATCAAGTGCCCCTCCTCTCATTTGGAGTGGGGTATGAAAACACGAAGCTCTCCAACAAGGAAGTTGTATATAACCCCTCATTGTAGAGCTTTCATAAAAAAAAAAAAACGTCGTATAAAAGCCTTCAGAATAAATCCAAAACCGCTAACAAATTATTATAAACAAAGCAAATCAAGACTTCTTTCAATCAAAAGCAACTTCTCAAATTAGCGACACAAAACGACTTGCAAGAAAGCTTCAATAAAAGCAAAGAGAAACCTTTCACGAAGCTCTCCAAACATGAAAAACAACTCATGGGCTTCCAAAGAAAGTAGCATAAATTTTCATGCTCCAAGGTGATACATGCTCACAGTTAAGGGACAAAGTAAGCATGACAAAATACTTATATCTCACAACATCAAACAAGTTCCTCCTTACTCATTTTTTAAACAATATAAGCTTGTTTGCACCATATAAAACCACTCATAGTTAATAAAAAAAACCGTTACCATTTTTACATTTTAAGAATTAAAACTTGCCATGAAAATATCAATGGAAAGAAAGGTCTAAAACACTTCATTAGAAATCTCTATAAGAAACCTAGCAAATATAATTGTGTCGCACCTCACAAGGATGACGAAAAGATAAGGCCAAGCTTCAAATCTATACATGCTAGCCAAAACACTTGGTCAGAAGATTTCAAATGTAAACTTATGTCTCTCAAAACACCAAAATTTCTTCTCAAAGACACTTCTTCAAACACTTGGCATGCGCATTTTTAGAAAGGAAACAATATGGCTCTTCATGCTTTGTCAAATTGTATAACATGTTTCAAATATGATTTTTTTTATAAACCCATTATTCATTCTCGAACGACGTAAGTCAGCACATGATAGCAAGGTCATCTATGCAAAGTGTCACAAAGCTCAATATTGAGAATAAAAAAAGTTACTTACTATAAATCACGAGGATTCTATCCACATTCTTTTTTATTTAGTCAAAAATAAGCTTCGCGTATAAACCACTTACAAGTTCTTAAAGCCATGAAGCAACACACATGTTTAGCGTTGGAATCTAGCACTTACAAAATATCCCAAATAATTTCTTCAAACAAACACAAAGGAACGTTTGAAATTCTCCCCTCACAAAATAGAACTTCAAACAATCAACATAACTTTCTACAAAACCCTTAACACCAAATAACGAATAAAATGTAGAAAGATACATTAAGAAGTTGCAAATAAAGCTTCAAATTCGTGACAAGTTATCATGCATAATCTAACAAGAAACACAACCTTTTATATGTGAAATGCCCCATAAACTCTCCCAACTATGAAATCACACTTAGAGTTCTTTCTCATATAAAGAAAATCACCATTGCTCTTTTCCAAATAACGACCTTTGAATGCCCAAATTTTATTCTTAAACAGTTCGAGATGTGAAGCAAATAAAAGGGATCTAATCGATTCTCATGAAAGTTTGAAATGTAAAAACACATCAAAATCTGCATTTTCCCTATTCTCAAAATAGTTTGGAACTTGGAAGAGGTAAAAAAAACTACATTTTTGCTCATTCCCAAAGCAATTAAGACTTCGAAAACAGTACAAAAACTGCACTCTACCATTCTCATAATACCTCAGAGCATAAAAAGAAGTAGAAAAACTGCATACTAGTTATTTCTAAACCATCTTGGGACCAAAAAAAGTGAAATTCTGCATTAGGCCTATCCCCAAAATGATTTAGAGGCAAAAACAACCAAAAAAAACTGCATATGCTTTGCTTCCCAATGCTATTTGGAACCTAAATAAATAGAATTCTGCATATGGTTTGTCTCCAACACAATTTAGAGACCCAAAACAACATAATTATGCACATATCTCACTCCTACAGCAATCCGGAGGCTAGAAATGTTAAAAATCTGCATGTATTTCATACCCACGGCAATTTGGAAGCTAGAAACATTAAGAAAACTGCACTCGTTTCATACCTACAGCAGTATGGGAATTAGAAACAAGTAAAATCTGCACTCATTTCGTTAAAAAGAAGAGAAATCAGCCCACCTTCTCTACCATTCTAATAGCAAATGCAAAGCCGAACACAATTTTGGATGCGAACCACCCCTAAAAATTTCCAAATAACTTTGACAAAAACTCATGTATTCACAAAAGGTCTAAACACAAAGAAATGCTACAGTATTCAATAAATTCTTTTCCTGAGAGAGACAACGCTTTTTTTTTTTTTTATAGATTTTAGTTTCAACAAGTCTCGACAATAGCATGATACCATTCTTATAACAAACAGTGAACACCCACCTTCACTTGATTTGAGTTTATCACTTAAAAAAAAAAAAATGTCAGCACAAATAACAAAGTAAATTTGAGGGACAACCCATCCAAACTTGTGAACTTGTAAGCTACCAATGTCAAAGTTCATGAAATTAGATAAATCATGGTAACCTCCATATCTTGCACCAAACATCCTTTTGACTACCAAATAAAAAAAAAAGGAAATTTATGTCTAATGCTTCGAGAAGAGAAAGGGGTATTTAGCCAACCTCATAACCATACTTTCCAAAGCTTCAATAATGAGACTTTCTATGCATGATATTCAAATAAAAAGAAGGATAAAAAAAAAAAAAAACGATCTCTTTAAAGCATTTGATCAAATAATTAGTATGCAAAAATCCAAGGAATGGCGAAGTAATTTCCTTTGAGCATATTATCACATTACGCCTAGCCTTTCTAAGAAAACTCAAAGTGAAGAGCCATTCAGGTTCAAGATAGCCACATTTTCAACACAAGAGAAATACTTGTCTTCCAGAATTTTGCCATAACAACACAAAGTGTAAAATCTGCTCCATTCAGGGCATTAAGAAAAACAAAAAAAACAAAAAAAAAAAACTTAGGGATTCAAGTCATGTTTTCTTCTTCTTCTCATGCATATATTTTTTTAAAGACCAAAGGTTGAAGGGATCTAAGCAAAGGGATGTGGGAAGTAAGCAAGCAAGAAGGAGAAAAAGGAGGGAGAGAAGTGGAGGATGAGGAAGAGGTGGAGGGAGAATAAGAACAAGGAGTGGAAGAAGGAAAAGGAGAAGAAGAAGAAGAAAAAAAAAAAAGGGGGAAGAGAGAAAGCCATACCTGCTAACCTAGATTGGTCCGGCGAGAAGGAAATGTGACGGGCTTAGCCAGGGGCCGTTGGGATCAGAAGAGGGGCTGTCGGGATCGGAAGAGGGGCTGTCGGGAGGAAGCCTGTCGGGGAGCTTGGCTTGCAGTGAGGAGTCCGGCCTTGGTGTGCAACGACGAGACGGAGAAGACGGGGGCTGTCGTCAGCTCGGGATCGTGACCTGGCTGGGGTCGGACGAGAGCGGGAGTTCCTGGGTTTCGGTCCGAACAGGAGAGGAATCGGAGGGGTCGGGTCTGGCGTCGCGATCGGGGCTGCGAACACAGGAGGCCGGCGTCGGGTTCGGTCCCAGACCGTGCGAATAGCAGAGGGAAAGAGAGGGAGGGAGCCGCGCGTGAGAGAGAGCTGGGCGCCTGGGAACTTCGGAACTCCGAGCCAGAGACTGAGAGGGAGATCGGGATTTTGAGAGAGAGAGCGGGGCGAGAGGAAGAGAGCGAGAGGGAGCGTAAGCGCGAATGCCCGAGCTCGAAGCTTCGTTTTGGGTAAAACAAAATTTCATTGCCGAAAGAGGAAGCCCGCCGCTTGACGTCTTTCTTTGGCTTTCGAAATCATCCCGAAAGAAGTTCGTTCGCAGCTCGATGCCTGTTCGGATCGCAGAGGATCACTGCGGCGCGGGATTTCAGCCGAAACGAGGATTTCGTTTGATCAAAGCCGTCGAAGCGATTACATGATTTAGGGAAGAAATTTAAAATAAGCCAAAAGTGCATTGTAGTTAGTTTAAATTAAAGTGAGCTGGTTTGACTCAACTTGGGTTGAAACTGGACTCAGTTCGAAGTCGAAATCTAGGTCATCTTGGGTTCGAGACGGCTCAACAAAATTAATCGTACAAAATCGGGCTCGCAATAACGATCAATTTAAATCAAATCAAGCACGACGCGACGGAAACAAACTAATCGAGTCTAACTGAATGCATTTGAGTCTAATCCGGCTCGAGTCGGGTCGATTCGAGTTTGAATTGGGTTCGACGGGATTCAATTAGATCAATCGAACGAGCTCGAACACATGTTCGAGCTAAAATCGAGGTCAACATTGAGTCATTCAAATAATTTCGTAATAATTTCCCACCTTCAAAACCTCATACTAATGAAGAGAGAGAGAGAGAGAGAGAGAGAGAGAGAGAGAGAGAGAGAGAGAGAGAGAGAGAGAGAGAGAGAGAGAGAGAGAGAGAGAGAGAGAGAGAGAGAGAGAGATAGAGACAGAGAGAGAGGTATAGGAAAAAAGTGGAGATTGCAACATATCTTTTAATCCAGCAACAACCAACTTGGGGAATCTTATGCAAAGGTTGTCATGACATCACCAAGAGAAAAAGAAGACCAACATAACCAAAATCCATCTAGTAGTTACTAAGAAATCCCAACATCTATCTAGAAAATTAATTTGTAGCTGCTCAAAATCTATAGTGCATGGAGCCTCCAAATGTTAGACATTTAAAGATTAAGATGTTATGAGTTTGTTTTTCACATTTTGTAGAATTTTGATGAATATTTTTAACGTTATGAGCATTAGAATATTAGTTCATTTTTTAACTAAATCAGGTTAGATCAATCACAATCATTCAATATCTCCTATATCACAATCAAACAATGTATGATCAGTTAGACTACGTGCCACTTCTAGACATATTTGAGTTAGCAACTTTCAGAATTTTGGGACGCCAACGTAGCTTCATTATAGCAATTGATTCAATCTACGATCAACTTGCTGGCCCAATCTCGGTATCTGACATGGATAAGTGGCCATCAGGTTATCGATGCATGTCCTACCTTGCATCAGGTCACGAGGCACGCGATAATAATTGTCACAGTCATTTAAAAAAATAAATTAAAATTAAAAATATGCCCATGACTTTGAAAATTTATAGTAAATATATTTTTTCACTAAATTTAATGATTTTGGTGTCATTAAAAAGGTCTTAAGACCTAGTTTATTTTTTAAAAAACTTTTAATAGACTTTGATTAGTAAATTATTTGAAATATTGAATGTTTTGAATTTCAATTTTATAAATTTTATCAGGATCTAGTGGTCAAACTGGACCCAATTTTTTGTGAAAAAGAATTTAAGTATATTATGTATCCCTTGCATTATTAATAGGTTCAGATGCTATCAAGATTGCTGTGATGCGAATTTTTGAAGTGATGGATCCATTTTAGACCTAAAATTTTAGAAATTCATTACTCTTGAAATTGATAAGATTTGACTGTGATTTTCCCGTGGTGTGATTGCTTGTGTGTCAACATTAGATGAAAAATATTTTAACCCACTGGAACTTTAGTTACACCTATGAAAACTAATTAAGGACAATATCTAAATGATTTAGAAAATTTTAGTAAATTTCATAAACTCCCAATGAGGGTGAAACTCTAGAATAGTGAAATTAGATAAATGTTTAACCTTAAGTTTTAGTTTCACTGGAATTGGAGATCATTAGGTAATAAAATTAACTAAATAAAAATTCATCCCCCTTAAGGGGTACTGAAACATCCAAAATTGTAATAAATTCAAATTAAATAAAAAAATTACAAATAATATATCAAATTGTTCATTATTCAATCCTTTATCTAAGAAAATTAAGTGCCCATTTACTAAATAACAAAATGGATCTTAATTTAATAATTTAGAAAAAATAATAAAAATAAATAATTAAAATTGGAAAATAAATTCCAAATTATTTAAAACACTCCTACAGGCCATCCTCGTTCTTTGTGAGTGATTTCAAGGAGTTTGGTGGAGTGACTTTGGGGCAAAAACGGGGAAACCTCTCTAATTAAAAAATTAAATAATTATATTAAGTAGTAAAACTTTAAAAATTCATAACTAATTATAGAAAAATTTAAAATAAACAATATCAAATACATTAGAATCGTTTAGGGATTTATATTTATTAAAAATATCAAATGTCTAGAAATCTCAAAAAGAAAAAAAGTCTATTCTTTTGTCAACCAAAGTTCAAAAGTACACCTAAACTTCAAAATATCATAACTAAATGTAGAAAATTCCAAATCCAATGAACTTAGTGTCATTTCACTCATGTTATGGTCTAATAATTATATATAAATAAACTATTTAATATAATCTAAATCAAAAAGTAAAAAATTGGACCATTTATTTAAAGAATTTTAAATAACCATAAATTCAAAAAATTAAACAAATGATAAAAATTCTAGCATAACCTTAATCCAATCAATATAATAAGATAACCAACCCTAAAATACATAAGAAAACTCCATTGCTAAAGTTTTTTTGGTGGACTACCTCGAATTGCAGTGCTACGTGTCCTATAGAAACCTTATCTCTCATACATGTTGTGACAATGCCACGAACATATTACTAAGGAAAGGAAGATGGATTAATTGAAAACCTTAACTTAAGTAGAGCAAGAGGCTACTAAGGAGTTGTTTATTCCCATATCCTCTCTTCTTTTAAAGGGGGTCATTTCTACCCCCTTGTTGCAGGTATAGGGGTGGAGAGAGTTAACTAGATATCACACTCTCCACAATACATGGTGGATTATTCTATTAAAAAGACCCCCAAGGAGAAGAAACTCCAAAGAAAGAGGACATTAAAGAACATCATGTTGTAACTCAAGAATCCAGATTGAGATTGTGATTTTTTCATGATTGCAAAATATTAATGTTCTATTAATTTCATTATTTCTCCAAGCATGTACGGGACATTTTTTATTTATTATTTGTGTGTACTAATATTTTAGGAAAATCATACTCCAGATTGCTGAAGACTTCAAGATAGAGTAGACTAGGTTTTCATATAATAAAATCTATAAATCTTTACTTTTTATTCTTGAGTCTAAGAGAGTATAATTATAATTTGGTAAGCAAACATACATAGAGGGAGAGAGTCAAAACTTAAAATTTTAGAACTAATTATACTTTATGACTTGCAATTATATTATGTGATTATTATATTTTTTCTCCAAAATTTAGTTAATCAAATCATGGCTTGTACTTTTGAATTGTTTGTACTGTATGATGTTAATTTGTTCAGGCGACTGACATTATATAAAATTAGGTACGTACCAGTTCATCCCAAATGTATTCATTCATTTTTTTTTTACTATTTGTATTGTATGATGTTAGTTCGTACCGATGACTAGCAGAGTATGAAATTGGGTTCGTCCATAATCGGACCACATAAAGAATGATTTATATTAACTATACATATTATATGATATTAGTTTATACATATGACTCATAATATATGAGATATGGTTTGTACCATATGAATAAATTTAGTTTTGAACTATTTATATAATACTATATTAGTTCATACAGAAGACTAATATTGTATAAAATTAGGTTTGTATAGGATCATATTAGGATTTTTGTAATATTTGTACAGAAGATCCATTATTATAATGTATGATCTAAAGTTGGTTAACTTGTAATTTTTTATTTTCTAGACTATTTTTCTTGTATTTTCTATATAAAAGTCCTAAAAAATAACACTCAATAACTTTGATGCAATTTTCTCTTGAGAGTGGCAATTCAGTGTGAGTATTTGGGAGATATTGTGAGACAGAAGTATGAGAGATCAAGTGAGGTGGAGTTACAAAGGTTTTACAAGGTTTCCCAAAGAGAGGATCTCATTGTCTTCTTCAAATTTCTACCCATCTCCTTTGGAGGCTTTTGAGAGAAGAACTTTAACATTGAGTCAAGATTTTTTGTCTTCACCAAGAGGGTGAAAAAGGACATGATAGTTCTCTGCCTTCACTAGGAGGGTGAAAAAGTATGTGATGGTACACTACTATCACTTGGAGGGTGTAAAAGGCATCATTTTTCTACCACATTGGGTTGGTTGAAAAGAATTGGTTAGGCAAAAAGAGAGTCACTTTGATTTAGTGCAATACTTAGAAAAGGAGTCTCCTTGGAGTGGACGTAGGTCAAGTTTGGACTAATCCACTATGAATTTGGTGTTTTATTGTTTATTTTAAATTTTTAATAGTTTCTTTTTTTTGCACTTTAAAGTTTTGTGTTTAAAAAGCCTTTTGTAATAATCATATCTAAACAACTACATATTTAAGGACATTGCTTAAATTTTATAGAAATGGTTTTTTAAAATCCATGAAAATTTTAAAATAACCAATTCACCCCCTCTTGGTTAGCCATAGGATAGTTCAATAAGATCTAATAACCTACACAAACTTTTAAGTGATATCAGAGACTATTTTTAAAATTAATGTTTAGACAACTTTTTCAAAAATTATCATTGCTACTTTTAATAATCGAAACATTCTTGAAAGATATTGTATGTCTAGATCACCTTTATTTGATAACATTACTTTCGAGTTTTAGAAAACTTGCATGTCTAATTTTGTGCAATTACTTGACTATCGTATATGGATATTAGTACAACAAGGTTATAGTAGACCCACATGACTTGTTGATGGAATTAGAGTTGAAACACCATTCACTGATTGGACATTAGAAGAAACGAACTTCACATAGTTAAGTGCAAAATATTTAAATAGTTTTTTTTTTTAAATTGAAATTAGAAGACTATATGTTTGTTTCTACTTAGAAAACTAAAAAATAAATCTGGGATAGAATTTTCATAACTTATGAAGGGACAAATGAGAAAAAATTATCTAGGTTGAACATATTATTACACGACTATAAAATATTTTGAATAAAATCAAATGAGTCAATTTTTTATAAGTATACACATTTTACTCAGATTGTTACCTCATTGCATAATTTAGGCAGGTAACTAACTAATTTAGAAAAAAGTTAATAAAATTCTATGTTATTTACCTATTGCTTCTAATGTAAAGATAACTACCATAACTGAGTTAAAAGATCTGAATGTATATTCTATTGACAATTTCCTTGGATCACTGATTGCTTATGAGAAAGGAGTGAATCAAAGATAAATTGATGCATGTGAAAAGTGAAAAGAGATGAATATTGTTTTGAAAGTGGATGATTCATAAAGTGATCAATTAATGCCTGAGGATGAAGAAGATATTGCACTCATGACTAGGCAATTCAAAAATTTCCTTAGAAGAAAGCAACAATGACATCAACATTGGAGCAAAGGTAAGTTTAATAAGAATATAAAAGTTTCTAATAAAGTTATTTGTTATGAATGCAGAAAGCCTGTACATATAAAGAATGATTTTTTAAATCTCAAAGCTAATCCTAACAAGGAGAAAGTTAAGGAGAAATCAAACCTTAGGAAGGGCTAGAAAAAGAATGCAAAGGGCTTTTTGGGCTGGCTCAGCTTCTAACTCATCAAAAATAGATGCAAAAGAATAAGTCCCAAACTTATACTTAATGATAAATAAACTTGATCATTTAGATCAAGATGAGGTATATAACTTATCCTATAATGAACTATTTAAAGTTTCTAAGAAATTTCATAATGCATATAAGAACCTTAAAAAAATGTATGCTAATATTAACCTCGAGAATTTGAATTTTAAAAAAAAATGAAAAATCTCAGGAAAGATCATGCATTTGAATTTATGATAGATCACAAGCACATGGCTTTGTTATATGAATTGATTATTTGAATAATAAACATGATTCTTTGAAAACATCCTATATTGAACTTGAAAATGATTTTAAGGTGTTTATTGTTGAATCAAATCAAAGAGAATATGAGTTGAAAGTTGACAATTCCATTTTAGAAATTGCAAACTCATATCTTAAAATAAAACTAAAAGCTCTTATGGAAGATAAGACAAATACAAACCATATAATTTGAAAATATAAAAAAAGACATTATAAATCACATAGATTGGTAAATCCTCTTTATGGCGTTAAATACTTTTGAAGAGGAATGATAGGGCATATTTTCCACACTTGCACTATGCAGAGTATGACACATTTAGTGTGGAGACTTAAGGTGCATAAATAATAGCATATCAAACATTCATCTATATTATTATTGTCAAGAGGTGAATCCAAATTTATTTTGGGTTCCCAAGTCTAACATTTGATAATTTTGTAGAATCACTCTCATATAAGCCCTTGTGAGAGCATTTGGTACCTAGACAACAGATATTCTAAACATATGATTGAAGATACAACTTAATTCATATCACTAGAGTAAAGTGACACTGGGAGATAATACCACTATGAGAGTGGAAGGTATAGGTATAATTGGAAATAAGAACAATTTATTTTTTGAAAATATTTTATTTGTTTAAGGCTTAAAATATAACTTGCTAAGTATTAGTCAGCTTAATGTTAGGGGTTTTAACATTAAATTTTTACCTACAAGCTACATTATAAACCAAAATGGAGTTGATGTGTTACATGAAGATAGGGTAAATAATATACACATGCTTTATTTAAGTTATGTTAAATCTTCTAATGCTTTTTATCTTAAAACTATCATTGATGAATCTTAGTTATAACATAGAAGAAGTTATCATGCAAGCTTGAAAAATCTTAGAAAGATTATCCAAAAAGAATTTTTTAGAGGAATATCCAAATTAGACTTCATAAGAAATCACATGTGTGATGCATATCAATTGAGAAAAAAAAAAAGTCAAGTCATCCTTTCACTCATTTAAGGATCTTAGAAATAGCAAAAAAATTAGAAGTCATTCACATGGATCATTTTGGTCAAGTTTACACTATAAGTCAAGGAGGAAAATTTTTTGGGTATGTAATTATTGATGATTATTCAAGATTCATTTAGATTAGATTCTTATCACATAAGAGTGAATTATTGGATGAACTTAGAAATTTTTCACTTGGATTTAGAGGAAGCTAGGTTATGAAGTTCTTTCAATTCAAAGTGATCATGGTGGAGAATTTGAAAAAACAATTGAAGATTTTTGTAAAGAGAAAGGAATAGATAATAAATTTTTGTCTCCTAGGATCCCTCAATAGAATGGGATAGTTAAATGGAAGAACAAAACTTTTATAGAAGTTTCTAGAGCCATGTTGGTTGAATATTAACTTTCAAATATTTTTGGGCTGAAGTAGTTAGTAAGGCTTATTATGTTTTGAATAGGTGAATATTAGATCTAAGTTGAACAAGACACCCTCTGAACTTCTTAAGGGAAGAACACCTAATCTCCCATATCAACATGTCTTTGGATGTTAGGTGTTTATTCATAACAATGGTAAAACTCTTTTAGGAAAATTTGATCTTAAATATGACGAGGGAATTGTTTTGGGATATTCATGTTGGAAAATCCTATATAGATTTTAACAAAAGGACTTTGGTAGTTGAGGAAACGAATAATGTTGTTTTTGATGAATCTAATATTTTTGGGTGGTCTAAGTTGGAAGAAGAAGATGTTGAAGAAATAACCCAAGGAATTAAAAATGCAAATCTTAAAGAAAAAGGTTGAAACAGAAAATGCATTGCCTAGAGAATGGAAATATCCTAAAGATCATTATAAAGAATTTATTTTATTTAAACCAAGTGAAGGTGTTAGAACTTAGAATGGGCTTAGCAAAGAAGTAAACCACTCAACGTTTATTTCAATGTTTGAACCATCTAATTTAAATTAAGCACTTTTCGTTGAATTTTTTTATTTTGGCCAAGCAGGAAGAATTGAATTAATTTTTTTAGAAATGTTGTTTCAGAGTTGATTGAGAGACCTAAAAATAAAAGTGTTATTAGAACTAAGTGGGTTTTTAAAAACAAGCTAAATGATTAAAGTGTAGTGGTTAAAAATATAACGAGATTGGTGGCCAAGGGTTATAAACTAATAAAAGCAATTGATTTTGAGGAAATATTTTCCCATGTAGCCAGAATTGAATCTATAAGGGTGCTACTAGCCTTTGCCTATTTTAAAGATTTTAATTTATTTCAAATGGATGTTAAAAGTGCCTTTCTTAATGGGGTGATACAAGAGGACATTTAAGTTGAGTAACCTCTAGGTTTTAAAAATTCACAATTCTTTAAACATGTCTTTAAATTAAAAAACAAATTATATGGACTAAAACATGCACCTAGGGCATGGTATGAAAGGCTAAGCACGTTCCTACTAAAGAGATCATTTCTTAAAGGAATTACTAAATAACTTAGTAGTAATTTATATAAACCTTATAGAGGGTCCAACCCTAAGCAAATGAATATTACCTCAAGATGGAAGAAGATCCTCCTTTAAAAGTACTTTAGTCCCATCCACTAAAGCTTGAAGAATTTTGAATGGGGTGGCATATTCAGATCTAATATGTTATATTTCTACTTATATCTTTCTTTCAAACCATGCAATAACTAATACCCCCATTGTTATTCATATGACAAGGACTAAAATGGGGATAAAAATCCATATGAATCTATAGACTTAATTTAAGCATTCTAATCTATAAAAAGAATAAATAGTTTGTACTTCTATCATATAAATTCTAATTTTAATGATCAACTTTATTTAAATAGCCCAAACACTACTAAGTTTGAGGTAAATCAGTTCGCTAAATACGGCCTTACTGTAGATCTTGTACATCGGACCACGTCGAAGGGACAACACCTCGCTTAACAGAACTATCTATGAAAGGGGAAAAGTATTGAGGGACATGCGTGTCCTCATCATCTGTAGTGGATTCTACAATACCCTGTACATCGGTACTCTTTGGGACACCTACACTGTGGAACAATGATGCATGCCAACCAGGATGTGGTGGCATATAAAGAGTGTGCAACACAGAGCGGCTATCAGGGTAGAGTGCACCTTGAGCACTAGTGGGAGGTGTAGTGGAAGGTTAAAGAGTGTATTCCTCGACTCTCATCCCATACATCTCTTCTTAAAAAGAGAAGCAGATGATGTACTATTTGTTTAAATATATATTGATAATATCTTATTTAGATTCACTAATAAAAATTTTTGTGATAATTTTTTTAAAATAATGAGTAGTGAATTCGAAATGAGTTTCATGGGAGACTTGAGTTATATTCTTGGTTTTAGCATAAAATAGGAACAGGATGACACATTTTTTAGTCAGTCAAAATATATTAAGGGCATCCTTAAGAAATAAGAAATGGATAAAGTTAAACCAATAAGTACCCCAATGAGTGCCTCAATACAGTTAGACAAGGACTCTAATGGAAAATCTATTGATCAAAAGAAATTTAGAAGAATAATTGGATCATTACTTTACTTAACTACTAGTAGACTAGATATAATATTTAGTGTTTGTCTTTATATAAGATTTCAAGATGATCGAAAGGAATCTCATTTCACTGCAGTTAAAAGAATTCTGTAATATCTTTTAGGAACATAAAACTTAGGGACATGGTATCCTAGGCAGAGCTCCACTTTTGAAATCATTGGATTTTTTTATTTAGATTTTGCAAGATGTAAGATAGATAAGAAAATTACTTCTGGAACTTATCAATTTATTTAAAATTATTTAGTTTCCTAGTTTAGGAGAAAATAGAATTTAGTAGCTTATTTTACTGCAGATGTAGAATATATTGCCTTAGGCAATTAAATGGCACAAGCTCTTTGGTTAAAAAAACAACATATAGATTTAGGATTTTCAATAGGCATTATTCCAATTTTTTGGGATAAAATGTGTTCTAAATGCATTTCAAAGAATTCAATTCAACACTCTAGAACCATGAATATATATATATATATATATATATATATATATAAGGAAACACTTAGGTGTTATTCATATTCATGCTTGATAATTATAATTCTATAAGTTCCATTTATGATGTATCATTTTGTTGATGTTTATGTTTTGTTCATTGTTAGTAATTTATTTTTGTTTGATTTTTTTTCTCTATTTTGATTTATTTTTTCGTTTATAAAATTTATGTTTTCATTTTTATGTCTCAAGTATCCTATTAATTTTTTTCATTATTATCACGTGCAAATCTAAAAATTCATTTTCTATTCGTACTATACGAACCACTTTCAAACTATGTGAAATAAACAGATTTTGTATGATAATATTTGTTGATTCTTGTTGAATCTAGATTAGGTTGTTAAACCTAAACTAATGTCCCAAGGCTAACAAAGAGGGAGGGTGAATTGGTAATTTAATAATTATCTCTTGGACTTAAAAACTAAAACCGATTAATATATGAAGCAAGTTAATTAAAGTTTTCAAAATAACTTTTCAACCAAAGAGTTAATAACTTGTAGAAAATAAGCAGCAGAAAAATAAAAGACATAAAGATTTATAGTGGTTCGGCCAAACACGACCTACATCCACTCCCTAAATACTCCTTCAGATATTGTACTATTACCAAAGTGTCTCTCCTTTTTCCAACACAGCAAGGCGGAGAAGCCTTTACAAAACTCTCTTCCACCAATCCCCGGTGCGACAAAGAACCGTCATCCATTCATACCCTTCAAGTGTAGGCAAAGTACCTTCATCCTTTCACACTCTCCAAGTGTAGGAAGAGTATCTTCATCCTTTCATACCCTCCAAGTGTAGGTAGAGTACCTTTGTATTTTTACACCCTCCAAGTGAAGGCAGAGTACCTAAGTCCTTTTACACTTCCAAGTGTAGGCAGAGTACCTTCATCTTTTCATACCCTCCAAGTGTAGGCATAGTACCTTCATCCTTTCACACCCTCTAAGTTTAGTCGGAGTACCTTCATTCTTTCACACCCTCTAAGTGTAGGAAGAGTACCTTCATCCTTTCACATCCTCTAAATGTAGGAAGAGTACCTTTGTCCTTTCACACCCTCCAAATGTAGGCAGAGTACCTTCATCCTTTCACACCCTCTAAGTGTTGGCATAGAACCATCGGCTGTGCACACTCTCCAAGTGTCGGCAGAGAACCAGATCTTCTTCAAAGATCTTCTAATGAGCAATCTAGAAAGACAAGAGAAATATTTAAAAATAAAAATCACACAGAGAGATCCTTACCTTTGATTAACCTTGTGAACCCATCACACTCCACTAGAAAGAAATATCTCTCAAACACTCTCTCACACTCTCTTCTTCCATTTCCCTTGAAAATTCATGATGAAAAATATTTTTAAGTCAATCTTTATTGGATCTTTTATACAAAAGATAAGAAAAACTATCCAGAAAAATGAAATTTTTAATTTTGAGCGTACACAATCATATTGTATGATCGTATGTTCGTACGTACAAACGGTTCAAATACTGTTGCTACGAATCTATTGTGAATCAGTATGAAATCATTTGTACATGATCATCATCTAGTACGAACTTGGTTCATCCAGGACGAACAGTTAAAAAATTCAATTTTCTTCTGTACGAAATGTTGGGACGAAATATGGGAGAACAGAATAAAGCCATTCATCCCTGTATGAAAATTAAAATCATCCCGTATGATCTTTTTTCAAGGTCAAAATAGAGGCGTTCATCCCAGTATAAAATTTAATATCATCCCGTACAATCTTCATTCATGGTCAAAATAGAGACGTTCGTCCTAGTATGAATATTTATATCTTCCTGTACGATCTTCATTCAAGGTCAAAATAGAGACATGCGTCCTGGTACGAACATTAATATCATCCCATATGATTTTTGTTCAAGGTCAAAATAGAGACATTTGTCCTCGTATGAACATTAATATCGTCCCGTATGATCTTTGTGCGAAAATAAAATAGAGACGTTCATCCTGGTATGAATTTTAATATCATCCCGTACGATCCATATTTAAAAAAATATTTTCATTTCCATTTGTTCAACTACTTGTTTTTTTTTTTTTTGGAAGAATGCTAAAAAGCATATATTAAATCAGAGAAGAAAAATAAACCTAAATACAAGCTAATGAGTAGAACCTACCATAGCACATTCTTTCTTCTACAAGTGAACGAAAGAATTAGGTCGATCCTTCTCAGAAAAATACTCCCAAAAAAATTCATAAGAAAAGGCTAAGTTAGCACAAAAGTGTGCTAACTTATTACAATTTCATCTTACATGATGAAAGACGGCCTTATTAAAATCCGTCCCAAAAAGAAATCAAGATCATCAACACAATTATCATCCAACTTCTTTTTTTTGTTGTACAATTGAAGAATTTGGATGATATTATAATTATCACTTTCAACTATAATACCAATGGCATCAAGTAATTTACCTTTAAGGAGCTTATTTAAAGAATTGATAGCTAATAGCTCAACTTGTGCAATATCCCAGTGTAGTCCATAAAATCCGAAAGCCATGATGAATCTTACTTTGAAGTCTCGAATGACACCTCCAATTCCAGCTTCATAGTTCTTTTTGAGAGCAGCATCAATGTTAATCTTATACCAACCAGGTGGAGGGGGATGCCAAGAATCAAAATGCAGTCCCATGGACTGATGAACATCCCAGTGGTCCGATTGAATAATGTTGAACTTCTTATAATTAACATAGCTCAAAATACTAGAAGCTGTTAATGTATCACAATTTTCCAATTTTCCATGCTTGCTCTTATTTCTGTTGTTCCATGAAAACCAAAGCATAGTGCAGTATATCCTAGCCAGCACCGGATTTGTATCAGCAAGAGTTTCCAATTTATTCCAACAGTCTTGGAAGGAATTGTATTTAGAAATCATAAATCCCCAACTCCTTAACACATCAATAACCTTCAACAGTTTAAGACAAGAAGTAGTGATATGATCTAAATCTTCAGTAACTCCACAACCTCTTAGACAAAAATTCACATTTGCAAGCCTTCTTCTCATTAAGAAATCTACAGTTGGTAAAGCCGATTTCCCATTCTCCACATAAACAATTCAACACGAGAGTTTAACTTTAATTTATGTATCCAATTAACTGGAACAGAGTAAGAATAGGAGCAAGGTACTTCATACATAAATTCCTCCTTAATCAATGCAGAAATTGCTTTTCCAGAGTATCTTCACTTTAGCTCCAAGAAGTCAACCATCATCCCTATCCGAGATTCGAATATTGCTGATTAGAGCTATGAGCTCTCTTCCAAAGAATAAAGATAATTTATCTAGATCCCACCTTCCCTCATGAATGAAGAAGTCTAGGTATATGTTACCATCATCAAAATTTGCAATAAAGGTTGGCCACCTGATCAAGCAATTATCAAATAACCACACATCATTTAAAACATTAATTTTACTTCCCATCACCACTCTCCATCTAACAGCGTTCTTAAGAGCATCCCTTCGAGATTTTATAATCTTCCAAGAAGGAGAACCACCCTTCTTATTATCATCATTCCACCACTCTTCTCCATATTTGAATAACAGGTTCTTATTCAACAATGAATTCGGAACCTCTAATAGTTTCCAAGCAAACTTGGATCTTAAGGATCCCACGTTAGAAAGTGCAGATTTGATCCCCCAACGTCCCAAAGCTTTCGGCTTACAAAGTTCATTCCAAGCTACATAATGTAGCCCATGACTTCCATCTACTTTATTCAATATATAATTCATGCATAACCTTTCAAATTCCGTCAAATTTCCTAAAGGAACGAGAGAATGTGAGCTGATAAAAACAGGAAAGTTGACATAAACCAAATTCACCAACACCATCCTTCCTGCCAAATAGATGAATTTGTTACTCCAAGAGCTCAACTTCTTCAAAGATTTGTCCAAGAGAGAATGATATTCAGTCTTCTTCAATCTTCTAAGTTCAATTTCAACTCCCAAGTACTCCATTTCATCCACCACTTTAAAACCCATGAAATCTGCAATCATCTTCTTCTTCCTTCTATCAACTTTTTTTCCACAAATCAAAGCAGATTTATGGTAATTGATTCTTTGTCCAGTCCAACTGCAGTAATCATCAATAATCTCCTTCAATCTTCTTAAACTTTTCCTCTTTGCATCAGCAAATAACAATACATCATTTGCATAGAGCTAATGAGATATCCTTTGACATTTGGAAGCAATTTTGATGCCCAAATCCTTTCCCCTGCTAAGAAAGACATTAGAAAGCAGTTGTGAACAAATAATAAATAGAAAAGGTGAGAGTGGGCATCCTTGATGGAAACCACTCTTTCCTTTTATCCATTTAGTGTATCCACCATTGATGAGTATTGAGTAGCTTTGTTCCACTCTACATTCCATTAGAAGCTTCATGAACAACTCCGGAAAGCCCAAAAGAGATAACATTTTGTTGAGAGTTGTACAGCACATACTATCGTATGCTTGCTCCTTGTCTACCTTGAAAGCCAACAACCCATTGTTATCTTTAGACAACCTCATTTTATTGAAGATCTCTTGTGCTAAAAGCAAGTGATATGAAATTGATCTTCCTCTTACAAAAGCCACTTGTTCATCTGAAATGATTTTTGGGATTACAATCAATAATCTATTTAGTAAGATCTTTGTGACAATCTTATAAATAGAATTACACAAACTTATAGGCCGCAAACCAGCTGGAGAAACATGGTTGTTGCTCTTGGTAATAAGAACTACAATGGTGTTCTTCCAATCTTTATCCATTTTTCCTGTCAAGAAAAAACTTCTCATAGGCATACATACATCCATACCTACAATGCTCCCGTAATGTTTGAAGAATAAGTAAGTAATTCCATCAAATCCCGGTGCTCTGTTGTTTCCAGAACTTCTTACCACTTCCCAGATTTTTGAATCCCATAATTTAGCATCCAAACTGGTTCTATCTTCATCATTTAAAACATTCCATGGAGGTGGCCAAGCATTCAAAACACATTCTATGTTATTCTATTTCTTTTGAAAAATAACTGTAAAATAAATCTTTAATTTCTTTAGGATCTTCGGTCAGAGTACCATTACAGTTTTTTAACTAAGAAATCGAGTTACCATTCCTTTTGGCATTAGCAAATGCATGAAAGAACTTTGTATTATCATCTCCCTCTTCAATACACTTCACTTTAGGCCTTTGCTTCCACCAAGTATTTAAATGACCAAGTGTTACATTCAGCTTCTTGACTTTACACCTGAGCAGCCATAGCTTGTCTTCACTTAATTTCCCAACATTTGCTTCTTCCTCTTGAAGGATAAAAATTTCAGCTTTTAGTTTTTCATTACAACAACAACAACAACAACATCAAGCCTTTATCCCACTACATCGGGTCGGCTACATGAATCCTTTTTCTCCATTGTGTCCTATTAAAAGTCAAATTCTCGTTTAAATCTAATAAAGAAAGGTCATTCCTAACCATGTCTTTTTAGGTCTACCCCTACCTTTCTTAACATAAGTCAAATCTAATACCTCTACTCTCCTAACCGGTTCATCGGAAGGCCACCGTTTTATGTGACCAAACCATCTAAGGCAACTCTCTGTAATCTTATCTTCTACTGGAGCTACTCCAACCTTTCCACGTATATGCTCATTTCGTATCCTATCTCTAAGGGTAAAGCCACTCATCCACCTGAGCATCCTCATCTCTGCCACACTTAACTTAGTATTATGCTTCTCTTTTAATGGCCAACATTCGGCACCATAAAGCATTGCAGGCCTCACTACCATCTTATAGAATTTTCCCTTAAGTTTAAGGGGTACATTTCTATCACATAACAAGCCCGATGCATTCCTCCACTTAAACCATCCAACTTGAATTCTGTTGATAATATCCCCATCTATTTCACCATCACTCTGAATAATAGATCCAAGATATCTAAAACGTGTACTCTTATTAATGACTTGATCGCCCAAAGTCACAATCCCATCACTAGGTCTATTACTACTAAAAGCTGAAATTAGAAAATTCTTTGAGTTTATTCCTACTCCAGTAAAATAAATCCCTTAAAGATTTCTTGTACTTTTTGTTTAGGATTTGCATTTCATCTCCAATAAAATTCTTCTTCCAAACTTTAGCAATAATACGAGATGAAGCTTTGTAAGAAATCCAAACATCTTCAAATTTAAGAATTTCCCTCTTCTTAGCAAATGTGTCAAAGATTTTTAACACAATGGGACTATGATTAGAAGCAATTCTATATAAGTGTCTTACCACTGCCACTTGTAAATAATTCAATGCCGAAGTATTTAACAAGCATCTATCCGATCTTTCCAAAATTCTCCCACCACCAATCTTGTTGTTACACCAAGTGAACCTTGGTTCAACATAGCCTACATCATGAAAATCATTTTCATTCATGAAGCCTATCATCTCCTTTTGTCCTGTAGAAATGACAAATTTCCTACCTCCTCTTTTATCATCCTGAGACAAAATGCAATTGAAATCACCTCCAACAATCGATGGAAGTTTCCTATCAGCAACTTCCTGAATGCAATCCCACAGGATCTTCCTCTTATGCACATCCTTGCTCCCATAAACTGTAGTGATTAACCATAAAGCTTTGTTGAAAACATTTAGTTCTCCAATAACACATTGGTTAGAGGTTTTAATAATAGAAAATGTAGCCAAATCCTTCCTCCACAGGGTCATAATACCTCCAGACAAACCAACAGATGAACTAAGAAAAAAATCCCCATTGGGTCCCATAATTTTCACGAATAAGACTTAATCAAAGTCACTTATTTTAGTCTCCACCAATCCAACAAACATAACTTTTTAATCATTAATGAAGTCTTTAAGGTATAGAGAGGCTTCACTCTTCTTCACCCCTCTACAATTCCAAAATGCTATGGAATTCATTTAAAATTTTTTTTTTGAGGGGGACCACCCTCCTTCTTTATTCCACCACCACAATCCAATATTCTTCCACGAGATGCATTTTTTATAGGTCCTAAGAACCTAAGTTCTTTGGCAAGCTTCACTTTATTTGAATCACCACTTACATTATTTATTTTAAAGGACTTATTCACAGTTCTGTCACAGAATTCCACTGCTTCATTAATATTTTCATTCAAATATTTATAAACCGAAGAGTTAATAATCAAACTCTTATCATTCACATCATTATTCTCCTGAACTTCTTCTTCTATAATGATTTCATTATGCATACCCAAAACTTCAAATTTGTTACCATTAGTAACAAGAATAGAGAATTCAAAGTTGAGTTTGTTACCAAGAAAAGCCTCGGGCTTCTAAACTTCAGTAGCAACCATTTCATTGGTCATCACATTCATGTTTTTCTGGACGCTATCTTCCTGAATTTTCCCCCTTATGAATTCTCCTTCTTCTAGTTGATTTTCAACAGCATTCACAAAATTCTTGATCCCTTTTCCTGGAACAGATAATTCCTTCTGGGCATTAAACTTTACAGAATCTTCATTATTCTGGAGCAAAGCATTCTTCTTCACATACATAACATTTTTCTTTGGGATATTATTACTATGAGCTGTCCTTCTATTTCTCTGGTGGTTAACAAGGACCCATGGTCCAGAAGCCGGTGCCACAACATCCTCAGTCTTCTTCCCCACATCAGAGGCCAAATCATTCTTCTTGTAAAACATCTTCACATTTTCCTGGACTGAAATATTTTTGATACATTCATCTTTGGTTTGCCCAATCATACCACATTGAAAACAAAATGAAGAAATTTTTTCATATTCAATCTTTTGAAAAAATATTCCCGATATACTTTCCACCCAAACACCTAATGGCAGGCATTGATCAATCTTTATCCTCACACAAACCCTTGCAAACCCCCTCCTTCCCCATTGAAACATATTCCCATCCATCATGAGTGGCTTGCCAATCATAGAAGAAATTCCTGCTATGTTTTTCTCATCCCAGCAATGGAGAGGTAGATGGGGCATTCTAACCCAAATTGGTGAAGTCAAACCTTTCATAGTCAAAGGTGAAAATTCTGGTGTCTATTTCTCCATACCAATAATATGACTATTCACAAACCATGGTCCACTAGATAATACAAGGCTCCATAGAATCAGATGAACTGAATGCACTTAAAAACCATCCTTTTCCAAGTGAAGTGAAATTAAATTTGCCAAATATGTTCCATTGTCTCCTTACTTCCCATGCCACCAAGTGAGCTGGAATTTCCTTACCAAACATTTTAATCACCAATGAGTTTAAGAGTTTACTAGAATTTTCCATTTCCATTTCCTCACACATCTTCACAACTATACCGTCTTCAGTTAATACCTGGTCTTCATCTTTGAATTCTATCTTTTTGTAAGTCTTATTAATCCATGGGTTATCCTTCAATTCATTTCTTCAAAGGCAAATCAACAGTAATCTTGTTCGCTCCTCCTGTAACATTGGCAGACGCCTCATCACTGAGAACGTGAGAATTTTTGTTAACAAACTTTGGAGAATTCACATTTATCATGCTGGGCAACCCAGGGATTACATTTGAATTCCCAAACCTGTTAAGGAAAATTTTCTTACCCGATGATGATGCAGAAGGATCTGCCAAGTTTGAATCCATATCTACCTTGCCAGTTTCAAGAGTTTTTGAATAATTTCCTTCTTCAGCAATCGATTTACCTTTCCCTTCCACATAAACAGCCTTCCTTGTAGTCTCCTCAACAACATCCTTGATCACCAAAGGTCCTTGAGATTTCCTTCTCAGAAATTCCAAATCTATATCCACATTTTTATGTTCAGCCATCTTCACACCAAAAGCCTTATTGCCGACCAAGGAAGGAGACCTTTTCGGAGATAAATGACGACGTCCATCAGCAGCCATACCTCCACCAGTATCAGAAGATGACCTGGCTAGAGATGAAGTTCGGCGGCCTTCCGCCGCCATTCCTCCACCAATCCCTGAATAACCGGAATAAAAATTGGGAAACCAAAATTTTGAAAAAATCGCAAACTTTCTCTCTCTACCGCCTCTAGTTCATATGCTCGTTGGGGAAAATAACTGACAAGATCGTCCCGTAAGAATTGATATTATAATGTACGATCAGTTTAAAAAATAAAAATTTTAAACTCTCCCATGGTGTGTGTGTGCTCAGTTATTCAATTACAATCATACTCTCTCAGACTCAATAATTTAGAAAATACAGACTTCAATTATAATAAACTCTAAACTGATCTTGATTTGAAGTCTTCAACAATCCGAAGTATGATTTCCCTGAAATATTAGTACACACAAGAACAAAAACAAATCCTCTAAAATATATTAGGAGAAATAATAATTAAATCAATAATATTTGGAATTATAAAAAACATACAAGTTGCAAGAATATCAAACATGCAAAACTAAGTAGCAACTATCTCAACAATCTTTCCTTTTTGATGATGGCAAAATAATTATTGTTGGAGTAAAATTGAAAATCCTAAATTTCTCCTTAACTCCCCCTAAATGAATAAGCATGTGAATATAAGGGAAATTATATTAAGAACAAATATTTTTTTTTTTTTTTAATTTTCATAAACTCACAAAATACTTCACATAGAAAAATAAAATAATTCTAGCAATCCAAAAATAATCAAACATAAAAACCAAAAGCAAAAACAAATCAAACAAAAAATTTCTCCACCCTAAACCCTAAATTTAAAAACTAAAGCAAAAAACAAATCAAACAAAAAATTTCTTCCCCTTTTTACAAAATCAAATAAAATCAAATAATATTACTTCCTTTTTTTTTTTTGACAACAACACAAAGGAGAAAGAAGAAAAAGTTGAAATAAAAGAAGTCATATGAGAAATCGTAAATAATTGATCTAAATAGATTGAATTATAATTATAATAACAAGATTAATGTTCATTAGAGAAAAATAAAAATTCATACTATTTAAATTAAAATATAACATAGATAAGTTAAATATATCATTGTCATGAAACAATCTAGACAATTATAAAAGGAAAATTTTTGCAAAAGTGATGAAAAAAAGATTAATCAAAGTCAAATTCCAATACAAAATATAATTGAACATTATATTGATTTGAGATTGAAGATCAAAAGATAGAGGAAAAAACATTTTTAATACACTTGTTTGGCAACATTGTGCATCTTTTCTAATATTTGAGGTACACTTTATGCATCTTTTTGTATTTGGGCTAATTTTGTGGCTCTTTTCAATTTGCGAATCATTACGCATTCTTTCTTTTTAATTGATCTTTCCAAAATTAATAATCTAAAATCTCTAAGTACTAAGATAAATATATTGAAAAGAGAATTTTAAAAATAATAAGACATCAAAATTGTAATAATAGTATTAAAATTTTGTTTGTACAAAAAGAACATGAGATTGATAGTCTTAACTTGATCAAATTAAAAATTAACTTAAATTTTTTTATAAAATTATATTTCATAATAAAATTAAATTTTTAATTGTAGTTAATGTTATAACACTTTTTTGATCAATTATGTCAGGATTAATATACAAGCAAACTATCATTTCAAACAAGGAACAAAATCATCTAAAGAAAACATGACATTTTTTATTGATATCAATTTCATGATGTAATACAATGAAGCATAAGGATATCAATATAATAACATCAAAGATAATAGATAAGTAAAGAAAAACATCAAATCATCACATCACATTGCTAGAACTAGCAAAGACAACAACCAAGAAGTACATCTATAAATCCGAGGGGCCCTAGTCTAGAGGAGATGGCTGGTTGAAGATAAAAAAATAACTATTCATCATAGCCACATTTGTATTCACCAAGTCGAGTTGACCTCGGATCTAACCCATGTCCTACTTGTATTGTACATCCTGCTGCTGTAAGTGAGTTTGAATTTTATCAAAGTGCTAATCAAAATGACTCTCAAGTTGGTTAAAGTGCTGAACCATCTCTTAAAAGTCAGGTCAATGAGCAGGCGCAGGTGCAAGTGCAGGTGCTTCCCCTTCCTTAGAATCCTTACTTTTATCATATCTCCCAAAAATTACTCAAAATTAAGCATAAGTGAAGTAGATAAGTATTTCAAGTTTGGGATTAAGATGAACAAGGTTCTACTTCTTCTCGAGGATATATGTGACTAGGTGTCCTAAGTCAATATTTTTCTTCCGCTTATGTGAGACATGTTCAATTTTAGAAAACCCGTGAATATAATAAATAATAAGTTGGACTTCATCTATAGGTTGACCAGTCATTATAAGATAAGTAATAGTGGAAAGAAGGAAGTAATATTGATACGATCAGTAGTTTTAGGAATTATGGAGGTTCTAAGAACATGCTGCATGATCCTTGAATTTTGATTTAATGTAGACACCCTAGGAAAATGTCATACTTGTTTAATTCCTCTAATAACTTTATTTATTTCAGTCTTGTCAAAATTCGAAGTAGAATTCAAAGTGTGGGCTCTAACTCCTCGAGTCCTTAAGTGTAAAATGGTTCCCAAATATTCCTTAGTTATTTCTACCCACTTCTTAAAAATAAAAGATCTAATCCTACTCGCATCCTCACTAAATGATATGTTTGCCAGAACATAATGAAATGTTTCTTTGTTATAAGAGTGAATCAAGGTAAGGGTAAAAGCAAATTGGGTGGAAGCAAAAAGATGCATCAATTAGAAGTGAATATTCTCTTGAAGAAGGATTCTATAGGGTATAATTTTTGTAGAAAAAAACTTAAGAAAAGGTTCCTCACCAGCCTTGCATAGAAAGTTGTTGTCTACACCCTTGGAAAATAAACCCTTAATGAGTCTACCCCTCTTGCTAGAAATGGACCATTGCTAAGATTTGATGGATTGAAAAGGCTATTGAAGTGAATGAAATTGTATTCGAAGCCCTCCTATTTAAAGAAAAATGATTTTTTTGTACGTATGAAAAGGGGCTTGTACATTACGATACATGGTTCGTACATATAAAAATAAATTTTGTATATACGAATGAGTACATTCAAAATGAAATGACATTTTGTAATCACACAATTTATGAGGCATCCTTTCATACAGGTTTTTTGAACATACCATTATACAAACGAACAGGTGTTCATCCAGGATGATCGATTATTTAAGATCATTTTAATGACAGTTAGATTCGTCCCCTATATTGAATGATAAGTGGTCATACATACGAACTAGGGGTTCGTATGTATGATCAGTAATAATAACTTATTCTTCCCGGACAACCATCTAGTTGCGTACATATGAAGTAATACAAATTGTCTGGGATGATACATAAATTGTACAGTATGAAATGTATTAGAAAATAAAAAAGATATGTAAAAAGTTTAAAACAACGATCGAAATGATATAGTATTTGTATAATACAAACATAATTTCATACAGTATGAATAAAACACTTAGAAAAATTTGCACAATTGAAGAGAAATAGGAAATCTGATGTGAAATCATTTCAAAAACTCACAAAACACAAAAACATAAAATCACAAACACAAATTTGCACATAAAATACAAAAACAGAAAACACACAAACAACACATATCAAGTTTGTAAAAGATTTTTAACTAAGAATTCAAATCAATCACACCAAGAATTATTCTTAATGTACTAAAAGTATCAAAAACTAGTGGTTTTTAAAAAATATCTGCAAGTTGATTTTCAGTTTAAATATGGTTTAGTTCAATTTCTCCTTTGGATACATGATCCCTTATGAAATAATGCCTTATGTCTATATGTTTGGTTATAGAATGTTGAATAGGATTCTTTGAAATGTAAATGGCACTAGTGTTATTACAACAAATTAGAATAGTGCTTTTTTTAAATCCTAAGTCAATCAACTATTATTTCAACCAAAGAACTTGTGCCACACAACTTTCTAAGGTAATGTATTCAGCTTCAGTAGTAGATAGGGCAATGGAATTTTGTTTTCAACTGGACCAAGAAATTAGAGAATTTCTTATGAATTGACAAGTTTGAGAAGTACTCTTTTTATCAACCGTACAACCTGCAAAGTCCGAATCTGAATATCCAATTATTTCAAATGAAGAGCTAGACTTAGGATACCAAATCCTTAAGTTCTGTGTTCTCATGAGATATCTCAAAATTCTTTTCACTACTGTCAAATGTGATTCTTTTGGATTGGATTTAAATCTAGCACATAAACAAACACTGAACATAATATCGGGTTAGCTAGTAGTCAAGTAAAGCAAATATCCAATTATTCCCCAAAATTTCTTTTGATCAACAAATTTTCCCTTTGGATTCTTATCCAACTGAACTGAGGAACTCTTATGTGTACTAACAGGTTTAACATTATCCATTTCATACTTTTTGAGGATGTTCTTAACATACTTTTATTGACTAAGAAATATTCCCTCCTCAATTTGCTAAATGCTAAATCCTAAACATTAACTCAAATATCCTATTAGACTCATCTCAAATTGACTACTCATTATTTTAGAAAAATCATCACAAAGATATTTATTTGTAAATCCAAAGATGATATCATCAACATAAATTTTTACAATGAGTATATCTTCTCTTAGTTTATTCAAAAAGAGAATTGTATCCACACTTCCTTTTTCAAAAGATCTCTCAAGTAGGAAGGTGCTCAACTTCTCATACCAAGCCCTAGGTACCTATTTCAATCCATATAATGCCTTTTTAAATTTAAAAATATGATTTGAGTTTTTTTAATTTTTAAATTCTAGAGGTTGTTCAACATAAACATCCTCTTAAATCGCCCCATTTAAAAAGACACTTTTAACATCCATTTAAAACAATTTAAATCCTCTAAAATAGGTAAAGGATAATAAAACTCTAATTGCTTCAAGTCTCACTACAGAGGCAAAAGTCTCCTCAAAATCAATCCCTTCAATTTGATTATACCCCTTAGCCACCAATTTAGCCTTATTTCTAACGATAACTCTTGAGTCATTCATTTTGTTCATGAATACCCAGTTAGTTCAATTCAACTTTGATCCTTTGACCTTGCAATTAAATCCCAAAAATCATTTCTCATAAATTGATTTAATTTTTCTTGCATTGCCAAAATCCAAAATTCATCCGAAAGTGCTTGATTTATATTTGTGGATTTTATCATTAAAATAAAGGCAGAATGATTGAATTCTTTGCTTAGTCCACGCCCTAGTACTAACACCCTCACTAGGTTTAGCAAAAATCATTTCCTTTGGGTGGTTTTTAGAAAATTTCAAATTTTTAGGCATCAAATTTTCTAACTCCAAATTTTCATCCAAATTTACCTTCTCTATTCATTAGGAGTTATTTTCTATTTCATCCTCTTCCAAAATTCGTTCTTCCAAAATTTCAGATTAATCAAATATAACATGTGTGGTCTCTTTAATTACGAAGTTTATTTGTTAAATATCCTATAAGATTTTTCAATACTAGAGAATCCAAGAAAATTTCCTTCCTATGATTTTGGATCAAATTTTTCTAAGGTAGATTTTTCCTTATTTTGTACGAACTCCTTACATCAAAAAATATGCAAATGTCACAAATTAAGTGCTCTTCCCTTAAGAAGCTCATAAAAGGATTTATTTAATTTTGATATGATATTAACCCTATTTAGAACATAGCATGAAGTACTAACCACTTCAGTCCAAAAATATTTAGGAAGTGAATATTTTGGCAACATGGCTCGAGTGGCTTCTATTAATGTTATGTTCCTTCTTTCGACTTACCCATTATGAAGATGGATTTTAGGTGAAGAAAAATTATGATCAATTCTTTTCTCTTTACAAAAAATCCTCAAATTTTTTATTTTCAAATTCACCACCGTGATTTCTTTGAATCATTAAAATCTTGCATCCTTATTTTCTCTAAATCAAAGTTAAAAAATCTCTCAACTCCTCAAATGATTCGCTCTTATGATATAATAATTTAACCAAAGTGAATCAAGAAAAATCATCTAATATCACAAATCCATATACATTACCTCCTAATTTTATAGTTCCAACTGGTCTAAAAAGATCCATAAGTAAAATATTCAAAGGTTTACTAGTTCTAAGATCCTTATTGGACTAGAAAGAGGATTTCACCTATATTCGTAATTATTATGCATCGCATAGGTGATCCTTAATAAAGTCAAGTTTTTATATACCTCTCACCAAATTCTTTTGGGTAAATTTTCTAAGGTTTTCTATGCTAGAGTGACAAAGTCTCCTATGCCATAACCATGATCCATCAGAAATAATTTTCAAACAAAAAGCATTAGGAACTGAAATACAATTCAAATATAGCATATAAACTTTTTTACCCTCTTTTCATGCAAAGCATCATTTTCATTTAGGCTTAATATGCAGCTAGTAGGGAAAAATTTTACACTGTATCCTTTATCTCAGAGCTGGCTAATACTCAAAAGATTATGCTTTAAGCCTTCTATAAGCAGTTCATTTTTTTTGAAAAAAATTTTGCAAGTTTCCAATCATACCTGATCCAACTACCTTCCTAGTGGTTTTATCTCCAAGTGTAACCCTTCCTCCACTTCTGGCTTCCAGTGATATAAATTGCTTAGTGTCTCTAGTCATATGCTTTGAGCAACCATTGTCCAGGTACCAAATTCTCTCATATGACCTTGTATGAGAGCGTCCCTCTTCTTGATCTAACTGATAAAGATTATCGGCCATTAAGCTCAAGTTGGTGACTTCCTCCTCCATTTCAGTTTTTGATGAATCTGAAGCCGAGTCCGCCCAGAAAACTCTTTGGAATCTCTTCTTGCCCTTCTTCACATTTGATTTATGCCTTCTCCTTGCTAGGAGTGGCTTTAATATTTGGGCAGTCAACTTTATATGTTTAGGTTTCTTGCACTCATACAAAATCACATCATTAGAAACTTTAACATTCCTATTGAACTTACCACTATTGCTGTCTCTTGTTCTTACTTTTAAGAAAGCTCTTGAATTATCTAGTCATTAAAGCTATGTCGTCCTCGTCCTCAGGTTGCGATAGATCACTCTTTGACTCCTCCACTTTCAATGCAATATTCTTAGCCTTTTATTATTCTACTGCATCAATCTTTCTTTGACTCACTCCATGCTCATAAGTAATTAGTGATCCAAGAAGATTGTCAATAAAGTAAAAATTTCAAATCTTTAGACTCTGTATATGCAAATATTTTATCATCATATACTGCAAACAAAAAATGAAGAATCTTATTAACCATTTTAGTATTTGTTAGTTCTCTACCCAATGCATGCAAAGAAATGACTATCTGAGTGAATCTTATGTACATGTCAGAAATAGATTCAATTGGGTTTTCATTCCAAATAATTCATAGTCATGTAACAAGATGTCTAGTCTAGATTCCTTTACTTTGTTAGTCCCTTCATAAGTGATACAAAGTCTATCTCATATGTTCTTTGTACTTTTACGAGTGAAAACCCGCATGTAGTTTTCTGACTTAAGTGTACAAAAGAAACTGTTTAAACATTTTGCATTTAACTGTGCTAAGTCACGTTGTTCTACAGTTCATTCAGAAAAGTGTGTTTTAACTCTAATACTATCAACTAATCTAGTTGGTTTTATATACCCTTCTTGAACTAAGATCCACATACGATAATCTAATGACTGTAAAAATGTAGACATGTGTGTTTTCCAAAAATTGAAAAGGAGGTTATTAAATAAAGGAGGTCTAGTGATCGAATACCCTTTAGGTGTGTTCCGGTTTCCAAAAGTGGTAATGCTCATTTATAAAAAAGTAGTCTAAATTTATAGTTTTGAAATAAAGCTCTGATACTGCTTATTGATTCTTGTTGAATGTCAATTAGATTGTTAAACCTAAACTAATATCCCAAGGCTAACCAAGAGGGGGGCGGGGTGAATTGGAAATTTAAAAATTATCTGTTGGATTTAAAAACTTAAATCGATTAATATACGAAGCAAATTAATTAATGTTTTCAAAATAATTTTTCAACCACAGAATTAATAACTTGCAGAAAATAAGCAGCAAAAAAATAAAATATATAAAGATTTATAGTGGTTCAGTCAAACACGACCTACATCCACTCCCTGAAGACTCCCTCTTTAGGTATTGCACTATTACCAATGTGACTCTCCTATTACCCCCACAGTAAGGTGGAGAAGCTTTTACAAAACTCTCTTCCACCAATCCCTAGTGCGATAGAGAACCGTCATCCTTTCACACCCTCCAAGTGTAGGTAAAGTACCTTCATCCTTTCACACCCTACAAGTATAGGAAGAGTACCATCATTTTTTTTACACCCTCCATGTATAGGAAGAGTAACTTCATCTTTTCATACCCTCCAAGTGTAAGGCAAAGTACCTTCATCCTTTCACACCCTCCAAGTGTAGGTAGAGTACCTCCATCCTTTTACGCCCTCCAAGTATAGACAGAGCACCTTCTTCCTTTCACACCCTCTAAGTGTGGGAAAAGTACCTTCATTCTTTCATACCCTCTTAGTGTCGGTAGAGTACCTTCAACCTTTCACCCCCTCCAAGTGTAGGCAGAGTAACTTCATCCTTTCATACCCTCCAAGTGTAGGCAGAGTACCTTTATCCTCTAACACCCTCTAAGTATCAATAGAGAACTAGATCTTCTTTAAATATCTTCTCACGAGCAATTATGAAAGATAAAAGGAAGAGTAAAAAATTGAAATTACTCATAGATATCCTTATCTTAGAGTAACCTTGTGAACCCTTCACAATCCACCCGCAAGAAATCTCTCTCAAACACTCTCTCACACTGTCTCCTTCAATTTCCCTTGAAAATTCATGAAGAAAAAGATTTTTAAGTTAGTCTTTAATGGACCTTTTATACAAAAGACACGAAAAGCCATCCAGAAAATTGAATTTTTTAATTTTGAGGGTATATGATCATACCGTTTGATCGTATGTTCGTACGTACGAACCATTCAAATACTATTGCATACAAACCTATTATGAATCGGTACAAAATCATTTCATACGTGATTATTTTCCAATATGAACTTGGTTCATCCAAGGCGAACAGTTAGAAAAATCAATTTTTGTCTGTACGAAATGTTGGGATGAAATGCTGGGATAGCAGAATAGAGCCATTCATCCCTGTATGAAAATTAAAATTTTTCAGTATGATATTTGTTCATCGTTAAAATAGAGGTGTTCATCCTTGTACAAAATTTAATATCGTCCCTTACGATCTTTATTTAAGGTAAAAAAGAGTCATTTGTCGTGCTATAAACATTAATATCATCACGTATGATCTTCATTCAAGGTCAAAATAGAGATGTTCTTCCTAGTAGGAACAATAATATCATCCTGTATGATATTTGTTCAAGGTCAAAACAAAGGCGTTCATCCTGGTGCAAATATTAATATCAACCCATATGATCGTTGTGCGAGAATAAAATAGAGACGTTCATCCTAGTATGAATTTTAATATCATCCCGTATGATCCATACTTAGAAAAATAATTTCTATTTGTTCAACTGCTCGTTGGGGAAAATAACATACCAAATCAGACCGTATGAATTGATATCGTACTGTACTATCTATTAAAAAAATATGAATTTTAAACTCTCCCCTGGTGTGTGTGTGCTCAGTTACTCAATTACAATCACACTCTCCTAGTCTGAATAAACTGGAAAATAATGACTTCATTTACAATAAACTCTAAACTAATCTTGATATGAAGTTTTTAACAATCCAGAGTATGATTTCCCTGAAATGTTAGTGCAAACAAGAGAAAAAATAATTCTTCTAAAATATGTTAGGAGAAATAATAATCAAATCAATAATATTTGGGATCACAAAAACATAAAAGTTGCAAGAATATCAAATATGCAAAACTAAGTATAAAATATCTCAACAATATTTCTGAATTGGTAAGATGAAAAATGTGATTTTGTAAGACATCATACTGTATAATGACAACATCATATAATATGAATTGATTATTTTTTGTCTGTGTAAATAGGGAGGGAATTTCAAGTGCAACTATTTTTTAAAGTTAATCCATACAAACACATGTTTATCTTTATGATCTTATTATCAATTTGTGTATGGACAAACCTAACTGTCTAGTATGATCATTTTTCCTGATCTTTCTGGACGAACACCTGTTCGTCGACAAAATTGTTTAAGTCAAAATTCGTATGAAATAACTCCTCGAGAATTGCAGTTTATGAAAAGTCATTTCATTCTTGAATTTTTCAATTCGTGTGTACAAAATTTTTTTTGTCACGTATGAAATCTTAGTCGTGCATACCAACATTATTTTGTACTATACGAATGTGCCTAATTTCTTTAAATTGGAAGCTATTTGTTATGTTTTCTTCATAATCTCTTTCAATTTCAAATCATCTTGAATTCAAATCTGTCCAAATGGCAAGCAACCATAGCAAGCGGGTTCGACATTCTAAAGGCTCTTCATCTCAGTCTAATTAACTTGATGATAACTTCCTTTCTATAGAAAATGAAGAATCCTACCAGCGTTTCTTTGAAAGGCTCTTCACTCCATCTAATCTTCTTATCTAAGAAGATATCAACTTTTTTGTAAAGCCTCTTTTCGATTCTACCCAATTTTCCTTCATTCTCACCTTAATCTATGCATTCCATTCTTATACCTTTTATTATTTACTTACAAGTTCGAGAATGATAGAGAATAATACCAAAATTTCCTCATTTGGGTTTAAAGAAAGAGTAAAAATCACTAAAGAAGATTTAGACACTTTTCTACCCCTTAAAACTAAAGGAGAAATGACACACATTGTAACTTTAAGAGATGATTTTGACTGATCTACCATAAATCAAACCCTTAGATGTGTACCTTTAATCTATCACTTATCACGTGTACACACTTTGAACCAAAATGTCAGGATCATCCAGCATGTTTTAGAAACATTCATTATTCCTAAATCTAGTGATCGTATAAACCTCACTCATTTGCTTTTTATTTTCATATATCTTATAATATCAAACACTCCAATTGATGAATCCTAGTTGATTCTAAACTACATCAGTAATCTTATCGACATTAGACTTCCTAACACTAAAACAAAGATGAATATCGCTTTAGGACACTTAATCTTCTATATCCTTGAAAATAAATACAACTTGATTCATCGCGATCCACAAAACAATCTTTCATTTTACTTCATAGATCCTTCATTTTGTACTCTTTTTCATCGGGATCAAGGGGATAAGGGAGATGAAAATGGAGAAGGAGAAGCACCAGCTCCTATACTTGCACCTACACCTGCTCTCGGACCTGATCAGCATCATTTCTATCAAGAAATTATCCAAAGATTTGATTGTCTTGAGTCTCATTTTGATAAACGATTTGATCATTTTGAGATATGCATTAACCAATAGGATACTAAATACAATGAAGATATGGGATAGCTATGAGGATAGTTTTAATCAATCAACACTCAAGTAGTAGCATCAAAAACTACTTTATAATGTTTAATCCTCCTCAACCACCTCCAAGTCAAGATCCTCCAGTGTTTTAGTTTTTATTTTCTATTGAAGTTGATGTATGCTTTGTTTTTTTATAGTATTCATGTGATGGCATTGAGATGTTTGTATTTCTATATTAGTAGTATTTACATTGTATGTTTAATGAAATGTTTATCTTGTGTTGGTATTAATCCTCTTAAATTGTCTTTAAATATCTAAAGTTCAAATTACTAATTTTTATCTAAGAGAATATTTTAAAATATTTTGTACTACAACATAATTTTTCTAGCAAAATTGTGTTTTTTTTCTCTTCTCAAACTTTAAATCAATTTATAATTAAGATTTAGATAATAAGATCATTTTAATGTTCTAATAGATCAATCTCTTATAGTTATAATTGTTACAAAACTAGTGGCTTAATTTTTCTTTTATTTTCTTATTCAATGTGTTGATTTTAAACTTAATAATAGGATTTTGTTTTGTGAATTATTGCTCTTTATACGACAAAAGATTTTCTTTGGTTTGGAAGATAATCACACAAGCTAAGATTTACTGAGTTAGGTTGTGGAAAGAACGAAATGTCATAAGATGCACAAGGTGAGCCAAATTTGAAAAGGGGATCAAAATGAGCCCAATATGAAAAGATGAGCAATGTTCGTTAGTCAAATAAATCTTATTGATAAGGAGGCATAAATTTTAGCTCACACTACATTTATTTCTTTCCACTACTTTAAATCTTAGAAAAATCCTTGCATTAAATGATAATTTCAACTATTTAATTTGAAACTGTAAGATTTCTATTTAAATAATTTTTCACTGATTATCCTAATTAATATTTTGGCTTTCTACAGTGAACATTGAACCCGTTCAACTTTTCTTTTATAAATTGTTCTTTGATTTACATTTTGATTCTTTCCTTTTCCCATCAGAAATTGAATGTTGTCCATACAAATAGTTTAAAATTCTTTTCTTCATTATGTATTAGATTTTTTTATACCAACTTACTTTTTCAGGGGATTTTTTTTCTAATGGTAAAAAGGTTGAGGCTATTGTTTGTGTTTGTTTGAAGTCGTCTAGTTTATGTTTTTGGTCTGATTTGGTTTGTGCTTGGTTTGGTTTATGTTTTTAGTATTGTATTTTTTTATTATTATATGTTTGTTTTGAATTTATGTTCTATGACAAAATGCTCTCAGAGGGAGATTGTTTATGGTTTTGGTTTTCTTGTGTTTTTCATGCGATTTATGTCATACTAGTTTATTTTGTATTTGATTATAAAACAAAAATTAATAAGATGGATGAAATTTTATTATTTCCCATGATTTTTTTTTTAATTCATTGATGGGGTGTTTAAGAGAACTAAATGTTCATACTTTTAAGATCAAGTTAGGGGGTATTGTGAGGGATTCATAAGTTTGCCCAAAGCAAGGATCTCTTTGTCTTCCTCAAATTTCCTCCCATCTCCTATGGAAGCTTATGAGAGAAGATCTTAAACATTGAGTCGAGGTTATCCGCCTTCACCAAGAAGGTGGAAAAGGTTATGATGGTTCTTTCCATTCACAAGTAGGGCGAAAAATGATGTGACTGTACACTACCATCACTTGGAGGGTGCAAAAGATTTCAATTCTTTGTCACAACAGATTGCTGGAAGAGAGTTTGTTTGGGCTTCTTCACCTTATTGTGGGGGAAGAAGGAGAGCTACTTCGATTTAGTATAATACTTGGAGGAGTTTTCAGGGAGTGGATGTTTGTTAAGTTTGGACCGAACCACTATAAAATTTGGTATTCTTCTATTCACTTTAACTTTTCTGTATTTTTATTTTTTTGGCACTTTAAAGTATTATGGTTGAAAAATCTTTTGAGGTAAACATATCATAATAGCTACATATTCAAGTATCATTGCTTAAATTTTCTAGAAACGTTTATAAAAAATGAAAAAAATAAAATAAAATAACCAATTCACTCCCCTTTTATTTAGCCTTGGGACAGCTCAATAAGGTCTAACAACCTACACAAACTTTCACATCATCCACAATTGTATTGCCCAGGCAGGTGAGACCAAAGAAGAATAAATGAGACATGTGAAGGGGATGATTTCTTATAAAATTGAAAAGGAAATTTTGAAGGAAGGTAAGACTGAAGCAAGAATTTTGACACCATAGTATATTATGAATAATTAAAAAATTGTAAGGAAACCAGCCACATCTCTATTAGTGGATGGCTATCAGTGGGTACCTCGCCTCTCATCTACCAAAATAAAGGATAATATCCTAATTTTATATGCGAAGGGCCCCCATCATAATGATAGGCCACTGTTCCGTCCTATGAAACCCCTAATATTGGCCTCAATTATAGTAAAGCTTTAGGAAGGAGGAAAATAAAAGAAGCTAGTAGAAGTGAAGAGCAAGAGGTTCAAGTTTTCCCAAAAGGAAGAGGTTCTTAAGAAGGTTAGTAAGAAACAAAACCACCAACTGCCTTTAGATATTTCTAGACTCCCCATTATGGGTTGTGAGGGCTCCACTCTATCAGATGTTGGAGGGTCAACTCCTCAAGAATCTCTAACACCTCTTAAGGAAGATGCAACAACTCATTATAGATGCAACCCTTACAACTCATTATACGATCATCAAACTTTTGTTAGTCATAAAATTTATCACATTTATATGTTTTTGCATGTAAGGTGTTCATACATAATAATGAAAAATCTGCCTTAGAAAAATTTTTATCCAAAATCAGATGAAGGAATTTTTCTAGGATACTCTAGTGTTGGAAAATATTATAGAGTATTCAATAAAAGAACTTTGGTAATTGAGGAGACCACATATGTTGTATTTGATGAAACTGGAATTTTGGAAGAGTCGATTGTTGAAGAGGATAAGATAGAGATTGACTCCCAAAAGATTGAGAAAATAAAATTGGATAAAAATTTAGAGATAGAAAACCGGTTGCTTAGAGATTTGAAATTTTCTAAAAATCACCCAAAAGAATTTGATTATAGGTGAACCTAGTGAGGGTGTTAGGACTAGGCGTGGACTGAACAAAAAACTCAATCATTCAACCTTTATTTCAATAATAGAACCCACAAATATTGATCAAACACTTTTGGATGAATTTTGGATATTAGCCATGTAAGAAAAATTAAATCAATTTTTAAGAAATGAAGTTTGGGAATTAACTACAAGGCCAGGATCAAAGTGTAGTTGGAACTAACTGAGTATTCAAGAATAAAATAAATGACTCAGGAGTAGTCATTAGAAATAAGGCTAGATTGGTGTCTAAGGGGTATAATCAGATTGAAGGAATTGATTTTGAGGAGACTTTTGCCCCTGTAGATAGACTTGAAGCAATTAAGGTTTTGTTAGTCTTTGCATGTTTAGAGGATTTAAATTGTATCAAATGGATGTTAAAATTTCCTTTTTAAATGGGATGATTTAAGAGGATATTTATGTGGAACAACCTCCATGATTTGAAAATTCTAAACACCCAAATCATGTTTTAAAATTAAAAAAAAATGTATTATATAGATTGAAATAGGCACCTAGGGCTTGGTATGAGAGATTGAGCACCTTCCTACTTGAGAGATCTTTTAAAAAAGGAAGTGTGGACACAACTCTCTTTTTAAAGAAATTAGGAGAAGATATACTCATTGTATAAATTTATGTTGATGATATCATCTTTAGATATACAAATAAATCTTTATGATGATTTTTTTAAAATAATGAGTAGTTAATTTGAAATGAGTCTAATGGGAGATTTGAGTTACTTTCTAGGCTTTAGCATTAAGTAAATTGAAGAGGGTACATTTCTTAGTTAGTCAACGTATGTTAAGGACATCCTCAAAAAGTATGAAATAGACAATGCTAAACCTGTTAGTACACCCATGAGTTCCTCAATTTAGTTGGATAAGGATCCTAAGGAAAAATCTATTGATGAAAAGAAATTTAAGGGAATTATTGGATCTTTGCTTTACTTGACAGCAAGCAGACCCAATAATATGTTTAATATTTATTTGTGTACTATATTTCAATCGGATCCAAAAGAATCACATTTGATAATAGTGAAAAGAATTTTGAGACATCTTTTTGGAACACAAAACTTAGGAATTTAGTATCCTAATTTTAGCTTTTCATTTGAAATAATTGGATATTCAAATTCGGACTTTGTAGGTTGTAGGCTTGATAGAAAAAGTACTTTTGGAACATATCAATTTGTTGGAAATTCTTTAGTATTTGATCCATTTGATAAAAGAATTCTTTAGTCCTATCTACTGTTGAAGCTGAATGCGTTACCTTAGGAAGTTATGTGGCACAAGTACTTTTGTTGAAATAATAGTTGATTGATTTAGGATTAAAAATAGGCACTATTACAATTTATTATGATAACACTAGTGCCATTTGTATTTCTAAAATTCTTATTCAACATTCAAGAATCAAACATATAAACACGAGGCATCATTTCATAAGGGATAATGTATCAAAAGGAGAAATTGAACTCAATCATGTTTCAACTGAAAATAACCTTACAAATATTTTTACAAAACCATTAGCCTTTGATACTTTCAGTACATTAAGAACAATGCTTGGTATGATTGATTTGAATGCTTAAATAAAGATTTCTACAACATTTATATGTATTTTTGTAACTGTGCTTTTTGGTTTTGTGATTTTCCTTGTGTATTTTTTAGTTTTTATGCATGCTTATTTTTGTTTTTTTTGTCCGTTTGTTTGGTGTGTTTTCAAAAATATTTTCAAATTCAAAATTCATATTTTAGAGCAATCATATGAATGTTTCTAAGTGTGACATTCATCTGTACAAAATTTTTTTATACTAGACGAATCATGTAGCATATCAATCGTTGAGTTGAACAGTCTGCATGCAGTTTTTTAGTTTTTATTAACATTCATCTGTACGATCCGCATATTGTCCAGATGATGTGTATTAATTCGTATGTACGCATGTAGATGATTATACGGTCAGAACATTTTCTTTACTTCTTATCATACGTATAAACCTTCAGTTTGTACATACGAACATGTGGCATTTCTGAGTGGGGGACATTTCAAATCGTCATAAAAATGATCTTAAATAACTAATCGACCAAAACGAAACACCTGTTTGTATGTACGATCATTTGGTCAAAGTCTATACGAAAGAATGCCTCGTAACTTGTATGTTTACCAAAAGCCGTTTCGTTTTGGACACATTCATTCGACATACAAAATTTTATTTCATATGTACAAACTCTATATCGTACATGATGAAACTATTTTCGTTCCCTACGACCTCCTCTAGATTAGGGCCCCTCAGAATGATGACTATACTTCTTTTAATATTCTCTCTACCAGTTGTGATGTGATGTGTTGTTAGTTTATTATGTGTTTATGTTTTATATTTTATGAAATATGTGTGTATTGATATCTATCGTGCTCAATGTATTATCATTCATCATGATAAAAATAAAAATTATCATGTCTTATTTTTTAAGTTATTTTTTATCTCTTTTTAGAAATATTTGTTAGCCAATATGATTATCCTGTCAAATTGATCTAACAAGTGGTATATTTTAAAATGCAATACAAAATTGAATTCATTAGAAAATCTAATTTTTTTCAAAAAATTTAAGTTGTGTTATAACTCAATCATGTTAAGGCTTTCAAACTTATGTCTCTTGTTAGACTAACATAATTTAAATATTATTATTATTATTTTGATGTTTTCTTATTTTTATTTCTCTTTTCAATATAAATATCTTTGTACTTAGAGAAATTTGAGATTTTAGATTATCAATTTTGAAAAGATCAATTAAAAACTTGAAAATATACAAGTGTACAAAAATCAAAAGAATGCACAATGGTTCGCAAATTAAAAAAGAGGCACAAAATTAGCCCACAAATATAAAAGATGCACAAAGTGTGCCCCAAATATTAAAAAGATGTGTAAAGAGACACAAGTATATAATATTTCCTCTATCTTTTAATCTTTAAATTCAAATCAATCTTCTGTTCAATATTATTTTTTATTAAAATTTGAAATACATAAATTTTCATTTCATATATTTTATAATAATTTTGCTTATCTCATTGTCTAAACTGATTCATGACCTAAATATTTTTTTCTTGTCTACGTTATATCTATACTTAAAACATATGAATTATTCTTTTTTTATAATGACATTTTTTTATTGCAAATATATAACTCAATATCTTTCAAGATCAATTATCAAAGGCCTCTCATATAACTTCTTGCATTTCTTTGTCTGTTCGTTTATTCCTCTCTTTTTTCTATTATAAAAAAGGAGGAGAAATATTATTTGAGGACATTTGATTGATTGTTTTGTTCGTGCCTTTTCAAATGTTTGGTATTTGTTTTGACGTTTCATTGTCTTTTTATTTTCATGTGATTATTTTTGTGTGTTGAAAAACTTTAAAATTAAATTTTTGATTTGTTCAAAATAAATGCCCCTTATTCTCTCATGCTTATTCAATCAAAGGGAGTTTAAGAGAAACTTAGGACTTTTAAATTTAAACAAATAATAATTATTTCTCCATCATAAAAAAGGGGGAGATTGTTGAGAGAGTTGATACTTAGCTTTGCATGTTTTATACTCTTGCAACTTGTATATTTTGATGATTCTAAATATTATTGTTTTGATTATTATTTTCTCCTAACACATATTGGAATATTTATTTTTACTCTTGTGTGTACTAACATTTCAGGAAAATCATACTCTAGATTGTTGAAGACTTCAAATCAAGATCAGCTTAGAAAGTTTTGTGATAATTGAGTTTGTATTTTTTTTATTTTATTTGAGCTGAGAGAGGGTGATTATAATTTAGCAACTTAGCCCACACACACCTAGGGAGAGCTTTAAAATTCTTAATTTTTAAAACTGATCGTATAATGCGAACCATGTTTGTACTGGATGATCTTGTCAGTTATAGTCCCAAATGAGCAATGGAAAGAACAGAGATGGCAAAACTTTTTCTAAGTATAAATCATCCAAACAATTTTACCCATTCATCTCAAGATAATGTCCTATGGATTTGTCATTTTAACTATTCGTCCAGATAATTTTATGCATTCGTCTCAGGATGATGTCCTTTGGGTTTATAATTTGAACTATTTATCCAAACAATTTTACCTTTTCGTCCCAAGATAATGTCCTCTGGATTTTTCATTTGAACTATTCGTCAAGAAGATTTTAACCCATTCGTCCCAGGACAATGTCCTCTGGATTTGTCATTTACACTATATATCCAGACGATTTTGTCCATTCATCCCAGGATGATGACCTCTAGATTTGTCATTTACACTATTCATCCATACGATTTTACCCATTCGTTCAAGGATAATGTCCTATGGATTTTTCATTTACACTATTCATCCAGATGATTTTACCCATTCATCCCAGTATGATGTCCTCTGGATTTATTACTTGAACTATTCGTCCAGATGATTTAAACCATTCATCCCAGGTTGATGTCCTCTGGATTTGTCATTTGATCTATTCGTCCATACGATTTTACCGATTCGTCCCAGGATGATGTCCTAAATTTTGAAAACTTGTAGTCCTCCCTACATTTTCATACCAAAAAACTTTGGGAATAACTGTTCGTAACGGACGAACCCGGTTCGTATGGGATGATGATCAGGTACAAAGGCTTTTCGTAGTGATTCAATTTGAGATTATACGCAATAGTTTTAATACTGTTCGTATGTACGAATTACGATTGTACGAGGCGATCGCGAACATACAGATTTGAAAAATTATATTTTTTGACAATTTTTTGTTTCTTTTCGATAAAAGGTCCACTTAGAATTATCTTGTATCTTTTTTTCATTTGGTCTTCGTGCATACTTAAGAGAATTTAAAGGAGAGAGTGAGAGAGAGTGTTTGAAGGAGGTTTCCTACTACTATAACATGAAGGATTCACTTGGTTACTCAAAGGTAAGGATCTATGTGTATAATTTGTGATTACTTAACTATTTTCTCTTATCTTTCTAGATTTCTCATGAGAAGATCTTTCAAGAAGATCTGGTTCTTCGCCGACACACAGAGAGTGTGAACAGCGGAAGATTCCCTGCCTACAATTAGAGAGTGTGAACAATGAAAGGTTATCTGCCTACACTTATAGAGTGTGAACAACGGAAGGTACTCTGCCTACACTTGGAGAGTATGTAAAGCGGAAGGTTCTCTGCCTATGCTTGGAGGGTGTAAAAGGATGACGGTTCTCTGCTTACACTTGGAGAGTGTGAAAAGCGGAAGGTTTTCTGCCTACACTTGGAGGGTGTAAAAGGATGATGGTTCTCTTCCTACAGTTGGAGGGTGTAAAAAGACGACGGTTCTTTGCCTACACTTGGGGGGTGTAAAAGGATGATGGTACTCTTCCTCCACTTGGAGGGTGTAAAAGGGCGACGGTTCTCTACCGCACTAGGTAGTGGTCGAAGAGAGTTTTTGTGAAGGCTTCTCCGCCTTGCTGTGGCGGCAAAAGGAGAGAAACTAGAGGTAATAGTGTAATACCTAAAGTGGGAGACTTTAGGGAGTGGATGTAGGTCGTGTTCGACAGAACAACTATAAATCTTGTGTCTTTTATTTTCCACTGTTTTCTATTTTTCTATTTTTTATTATCTGTGGTTGAAAAATTATTTTTAAAATTACTAAAAATATTTCATCAGTTTTAAACTCTTAAAATTCTAATTAACAAGAGGTAAAATTTTAAATTACCAATTCACCCCCCCCCCCTCTTGGTTAGCCATTGAGACATAAGCTTAGGTCCTAAAACCTAACTCATAATTAAAAAGTTTCAACATCCTAGATCATCGCCGGACTTTTTTCTGGAAGCCGACTTACGCCAGAGTTCTACCCATCGCCGACTTTCGTCGGACTTCTATCGAACTTCTGTACATTGCCTGACTTTTACCAGACAACGAACTTCTAAACGTTGCCAGACTTCTGCCCGTCAATGAACTTTCATCGAACTTCTACACAACAACATACTTATACCCGTCATAGGATTTCTACAAGACATCAAAACTATACCCATCTCCAAACTTTTTCCCTTTGTAAGATATTCATCGGACTTCTACCCGACACCATACATCCGCCCTTCGCTAGATTTCTACTCGACGCCAAACTTCCTCCCATCGTTGGAATTTCGTAGGACTTCTACCCGATGTGAAACATCCGCCAATCGCCAGACTTCTGTCCATCACTAGACTTCTACCCGATGCTGAAATTATTCTCCTCGCCATACTTCTACCAATCATCTGACTTTCATCTGACTTCTACTCGACCCCAGACTTTCGCCAGTGGCCATATTTTTACACGATATCGGACTTCCACCCGTCCCTGGACTTCTGCCCATTGACGGACTTTTGTTGGACTTCTACTTGACATCGAACTTCCGCATGTCACTAGATTTCTACCTGACGTAAGACTTTCACCCTTCACCAGACTTCTGCCCATTGCCGGATTTCTATTTGACTTCTATCTGATGCTTGACTTCCATTCATCATTGAATTTCTTCCTTACACCAGACTTTTGCACATCACCGACTGAGGTCCTTAAAACCACCACAGCCAAACTATGGTCCTTTTGACCTCCATCACAAAATAATGGTCTTTTTGATCACTGTTGCCCGCCAACTATGATCCTTCCAACCTCCATAGCCAGATTACGATTCTTTCGACATCCATTGCCAGACAATGGACCATTATCGCCTGTCCATTAGGGTCCCTCCGACAACCGTCAAATGACTATGGTCTTTCCGACCTCCTTCGCCCACCAACTATGATTCTACCGACCAACAAACATATCAATAGTGATTCTTTTGAACTCCGATCATGTAATGCATTTTATAAGATGTATATTGATTACATCAAGCCAAGGCCATCCCCCAAGAAAGGTTTTTCTTTGAAACTGACTGCAAATAATGGTGGATTCAATCAAACTAGGTCAGTCTCCGTGGTTTCTGTTATGAATTCTACATCCCTCTCTTATCTGATTATGTGCTGGATCTTTGTATAAAGTTAAGATTGTACATTTTTTATTTCTCTGCCTTCGTGAATATTCTAGGATATAACAAGATTTCTTAAAATCTAAAAATTTTATAATACCTACATAAATCCCTTCTATATTTTAAATGAGTTCAGCCTACTCCTAAAAATTTTCTATCTGTTTTCTCGGGCAATTTTAAAATAATAGAAAAACAATTAATTTTCAAAGGAATTGAGGGTTGTGAATGTTTCATGCGTTTGATCTTTTCCGCACGATTTTTTGAAATGTTATAAAGTTTCTCATATTCCCAAATCCGACGAAGATATACGTAAGTACGAATAAAAAAAAGTTTTCTTTTTTGCTTTGGAAATTCAAGTCTTCTCATGTACTTTTCGCCAGCGGTGTAAATTATAGAGCCAAGTAGAGTTAAGTTGTGCTCTTTTCGAGCTCAAATAGTCAATCAAAAAAATGGTTCAAATTTGAGCTTAAGGCGAGTTGACTTTGAGCCGAGCTAGAGCACAACTCGTCTCCGCACAGGTCGGCTCGACGAGCGGCTCAAATCTGCACGGGAATTCATGTCCTGCTTCTTGCAGGCGAGCACACCGTCGAGCAGCCCGTTTGTTCGTTTGCGGTTCGCACAAAAGCCCGCGACCCTCATCCTCATTCCAGCCCGGCCATTCGAAATTCTCGCTTTCTTTAGCATTTAGAAGCCCGCCACATTCCATCTTTCGAAATTCCCGCACCTGATCGGAATTTCCGCTTTCGGCCACCGCCAGCTATATATTACGTTAATATAAAAATATTGTATTCGATAATTAATTAATTATGAGCCGGCTCGCGAGGTCATGAGCCAAGCCTCAACACGCCTAAACTCGAACTCGTTTAATAAATGAGCTCGAGTTTGAGCTTGAACTCAAGCTCGTGGCTCGATAAATTTGTCTCGCCAGCTCGTTAATGAGGAGAGATCAAGCCCCATGCTCACCTACCCCACTATTTTTCGCTATTCTCATATCAAAGAAAAAGTGTTCAACGACATCCAAAATAGCAAAACAGTTATTCATAAGCAACAGAAGTTATGTTAAAATTTCACTTGATTTTACTTTTTAATTTATTGAATAATTTAATTTGTATAAAATATAATACAAATGATATATATAATACAATAAATGACAATAATTCGTAACATTTTATTATTTTAAGAGGCATAGATGAAATATCAGTGTACCGAAGTTTTCCTCACGTGAACCAGCAAACGTGCACAATAAAATAAACAGAGCAGTTCAGCTTGCCATTTGCCTGGCTAGTAGAAGTCCTGGCAAACGTAAAACTTATGGTAGCATAAGAGCCCCGTGCGAAGAAGTATAATTTATTATTTATTAAGATATGACAGACATTGACACAATTATTATAGATTTGCTATTATATTTTTTTTTTCGTTAATTGTAATATCCATTTTATAAAGCCTTTTTTAGACGGCTGTTCACTTGACAATTGTCATATCCATAGAAATTTAAAATCATATATATATTTTTTATGAACATTATAATATTCCGCATAATTATAAGTCTTTTGAAACTTGTTCTTAGTGTTTGATCCAAATGTGTCTATGGATGGTACCTGACCTTATTAGGCGACAAATTAATCAAAAAGCTATGACTCGAAAACTTGTGATTTGTATGAAAAGAATAGAAAAAGATTTGGGTGATAATATATTGTTAGCTAAATAGTTCCTTTAGAAAGTTGCGAACAAGTTCATTTTCATCATTATTTTGTAAGAATTTGAGGGCTATAGAAAAGATTGCATCATAAAATACAAAAGATTACTATAATAAATAACCCCTAAAATAGTTTTCCCTGGACATATGCCATAGGCTAAGAGGCCTTATGAATCGCTTCACCTTTCTTGCTCAACTTCTCACCCTTAGGGCGAGTCCCCTCGTGTCAATTACTTATGGGAAAGTGAGCAAAGGTGGGTTCGACGATCAGATAGAACTAAAAGTGATGTTATTTATGAGTCATTTGGAGGCGTTGGCAACCATCTGGATGGAGTGTCCAGATTGCTTCAATATGTTGAATGAGTTTGCTTAAATCAAATATGGCAGTAATGAACTTCATCAGCAATCGACTATGACAAAGAGAACTTGAATCTCCTTAGGAGAATCATTTGCTATTGATAGGATGATAGAATTCATTAATGAAAAACCTCCTGAGATGATGGTGAGTAGCTTAAAAGTTATGCTTCTTGCAAGATGAGTGAACTCCAATCTAAGTTGTTTGTGTGAACCCTTCATGTACCCAACTCTATTTTTGGCTATTTTGTTGAGTTCGGTTTAGTGACCCCTAGGTGAGTCTTCATTGCTAAGGTCCACGAGATTCATGTTCATTAATTATAAGTTGACAACTAATAATTAAATATCTATGGTGAGACATATACGAGTGTATACTTTGGTGCATAAATGGCTAGTATTTCAATTTGCAGGTTTAGATTAGTTTTATTAGTTATAACAATGTCTAAATAATTTTTTATAACACTATTATATTTATTATTAAATTTCTCTATTAATTTATTTTATTTTTTTATTTCAAATTATTATAATTGATTGTCTATCATATGATTATATTAATTGTATACTCATACATGAATAGTAGATCAAGTTCATTCACAAAATCCTTTCAACAATATGATACTTAGGCTTCGTTTGGGACGGCTTTTTTACTGCTTTCTAAAACGGAATTTTATTACAAAATTAAAAAAATTTGTCAAAATCCTTTTAGAAAAGCAATATGCCAAACGAAGCTTAGTGTCATATTCAGATCTCTCACAAAATCTTTCTTCATAGTATCCACAAAAACATTACTTGAAGCATCTACTATTAATGTTGCCATTATTTTGGCTAATCTCTCTATTAATGTCGTGCTAGTTATTTAAAAGAGTATTTTTTGGGTCTATTTAAAGGTACTTAGTACTTAATATCAAGTTCTAGGCAACCCTCACGCAATGGCATAATGATAACTACAAGTTACTCTATGATGCCGTTCATTTACATAAAACAAATATCATCTTTGATGAAATACATGAAAACCTTATCAATAATGAAGTTTATTTGCAATTAGAATTAAGCCATATCCATTATTAACTATTAAGTGCGAAAATCACTATCACACATGCCTTGGATCATACTATACATATCTTTTTGCTTGCACTCATCTTTTGCTTGCACCCTTTTATTTTTAGGCAAAACCTAAGAAAAATAAGGCCACTTCGCAAGGTGCAAAACCTATCATTAAATTCTTTTGAGCTCCTCGCAACCAACCTATACCCATCTCTGCTATTATTCTCTCTATACACAATATATTGATAATAATTAAATTCTCATAGGTGATGTCTATAGCCTCTCAATTACTTATATGACTTTCACATTTATTTCTTTTTTCCACTCAAAATTTTAACTAATTTAAAGTCTTATATGTTTCTACTATAGAGCATAAATTTATCTATACATCTTAATTTTGCTGAAACCATATGTAATGTTCATATTTAATTCTTATTTTATTATTTCTTCATGAACGATTAATACCTTATTAATGGGCACAATTAAATATGATGTCTATGATTGACCCTCATAAGCCTCTAATAGATGCCCATTTAATTATTGTCAGTGATCAAAATTTGAGTCGCTCATTGACTCTCACATGTTGGCTACCTCCCAAGATAACTCTTATCTCTTTTAATCTAATATATATATATATATATACCAATTATCACTTTTCATTTTCTTATAATACTTGCACAAGCAAGAAAAGTTGCATACTTCCATTGTCATATTCATTATTATTACCTAATAAAGCACCCTTTGAATTAGCCAATTCAAGTGTATAGATTTCTTCCATTTTCTATATGCAAATTTTTTTTCAAAATTTATTTATCATTTAACCAATTATATTTGGTTAATTTACTTTGAAAGAAATGTAATGTCTTGGCTCTTTTTATTCACTTTAACACAATTGTACCCATTAGTACTATATTAAACAATAATGGTGATAGCGGTTGTGAATATCACGCCACATACAAGTTTTTAGCCTAGTATTTAACTTACACCACACAAGCTTAAACACAATGGTAATTTTTAACTTACAACATAAACATATTACCAAATTTTGGTTCTATCATGTATGCTACACCTTTATTCCATTTACATTCTAGGTGTAACCATTTGAAAACACTATCTACATAATTAATCGTGTGCCCAAAACATAACTATCAATCGAAATTGCTAAGGAACATCATGAGGAGGAGGGGGTGTTGAATTTGCATTTTTTTTAACTTTTTCACTTAAAAGCAATTGACCAACTTAATGACAAAAATTAAATTATGATATAAAAAACAAACTAATCAAAGCAAATAATACTAAGTTATTATTGTTTTATAAAAATATTCCCTTTCTATCTTTAAATATTTGAGCAATGAGAGATCAAAAGATTGATTCAAAGCAATAGTTTAAAAACAATTTGGAGCAATTTACAAGCACAGAGTAATTAATTAAAGATTCTCAAAGTAAAAGCTTGAAGAAAATAAAATTCGGTAAATTCAAAAAGAAAAAGGTTCTTCTCTTTAGGAAATCAACTAGTCACACTAATTTAGCTCTCAGCTAGGTGAAGAAGCCATTCTCCATTCCCAGGTGAAGAATGACATTTACAGACACCTCCTTAAATGCATACCTTTTTTCGCTCAACAGCATAACATAGCTTTCAATCCCTCCTGCTCCTGGTAACATTGAAGATGCTTCTCGCTCATGCTCATCGCAATGGAGGAGATGCCGCACCCCGAGTCTGTAAAGACCATTTTGCTCCCAGATTCGTCCGGACGAAGTTCGATCGTCCGGGACGATCGGTACAGGTTGAGCAGGAAAATAGTTCTGGCTGTATGGTTTGTCTGGACGAAAATAGGATCGTCTGGACGAAATTCTTACCGAGAGCAAATCGTACGGGACGATAATTAATTTCGTCTGGACGAAATCTGTCCAGAGCCCAAGTCGTCATGGACGATAAATAATTTCGTTTGGATGAAATTCATCCAGAGCATAGATCGTCCGGGACGAAGTTGCGATCGTCCGGTACGATCAGTCTTGATATATAAGGAAATGAGATATTTTTGGAAAAGAAAGGACGTCCAGGAGAGAGAAAAACAAAGGAAAAGAGGATTTTTGAGCGACTCCGGTCTGTTTTCGTCCATTGTGGTAGTTAGAGAAGTTGACTGACTCGAGGTAAGGCACATTCCGCCTTTCTCAATTTTAAGAAACGAGATTTTTGACGCGTTTTCTGTTCCGAATTTTGTTTCCGTTAGCGAATTTCTAGTATTATTTTCTCGTGACAAAGGTTTTACCGCGTAACTTTTGGTATGTCTCTGAGATGATAACTATGCACGTTTTGAGTATTTTCTGGAAGATTTGTACCGGACATTTTGGATTTTGCGGTATTTTAATTGAACTGCAAATTATCAGGATGTTGAAAAATGTTTTGTCAGTACAATGAAAGTCTTATAATGTTGTTGTGAATGTTTTGTGGTAATTTGGTAAATTTCTAGATATGTGAATTTTGTGTAAATTCCGTATATTGCCGTTATGCTGCTGAATTTTTGTACGATTTCTGAATTTCTGAAATGAGATGATTTGGATGAATTGATTATTTGTATGCTACTAGAAGGGAGTTATAAGGGGCCGGAATTCTTTGTGATTCCGTTGTCTGGGTCCGGGAAGGGAGACATAAGGGGAAGTTCTAAAATCTGAAATTCTGTATATCTATTCTGTTCTGGTGCTCTAAGCACAAAATGGAGCTATAAGGGGAAGTTCTGGTGCTATATGCACAAAAGGTAGTCATAAGGGGAAGAGGCGAAGTTCCGACATCTGGAAGGAAGTTATGTTCTAAAATTATCTGTTCTGTAAAGCTGTAATGTGATTTTATCTGATTTTTGATTTCTGTACGACTCTGATTATTTCGTATGATTATGTCTGCTCTGTGACATTAAATCTTTATGATATCCGATTTGATATGATTTTAGTTTCCGTATTCGATGTCTGATTTCTAATTGAGCTATTATCTGTTCTGTCTGTTATATGATTTCTGTACGATTGTTCGATTTCTGTATGGATACTTTTCTGATGTGATTTCTGATGCGAGTTTCTGATGATTTTGGTTGGTGATTGATGTCTTGCTGAGCTGTTAGCTCATCCTTATTTTCTACGTGATTTTCAGGTTCTGGGAAAGGGAAGGAGGTCTTGGACTAGACATTCTGAGTCTGATCTGTGATTAGGTACTTGATACTTTTGATTTTTGTACAGTCATGACTTTTCTGTTCTGTTATGTTCTTTCTGTCTGAAGCCATGCACTGTATCTGTATATGATTATTTTGATAAAAGTAAAGATAGATGAACTACGCTGTGTTTGGATGTTTATAGTAGCTCTGTGTTTTTCTGTCTGTGTTATATTTGGAAGAAAGTTTTGAAGTAAATTCCAAAACCTTATCCTAGATTTGTTGGTCGTGTCGCGACCCGATGCGAGCGGGATCCGTCCTGGTCGGGTTGGGTCGTGATAAGCTTAAGTGGTATCAGAGCAATGATTTTGGAATTTGGATTGTAAGACAGAGCTATAGGAAGTGATCTGTGAGTCTGTCTGGGGTAGTTTTGGTTTGTCTGGATTTTTATTCTGTTGTTTTATGCTTAGTTTTCTGTGTGATCATGGATCTGCCAGACCCTGATATGACAGATGGGCAGATTGCTAATCAGGCAGCTCCAGTGGGTAGTACTATCCTAGTGGTTGGTTCTGATACATTTTCTCAGTTTGCTACATTGGTTGCTCAGATGATGAGCGAGACTCAGAGTAGAGCCGCTACTGTGCGATTTGAGGATATAAATAAACATCTGTAGTTGTTTTTGAGATTGAAACCTCCGAGGTTTGAGGGCACTATTGAGCCCAGAGCAGCTGAAGAATGTTTGAGAAGGTTAGAGAAAACTTTTGACGGCATGTAGTGTCTGCCGGATAGGAAAGTACCGTTGGTAGTTTTTCTGTTAGATGGGGAAGCAAAAGCTGGTGGATAGGCCATCAGGAGGCGAAATTCTAAGGGAAGTTAAATTCGTTGATTTCTTGCCAAGAATTTTATGAGGAATTTCGATCGTGGTTTGTACCTCCTTCTACACGACAGCAGATGCAGGAGGCTTTTCTGAGACTTGTTCAGGGAAGCAAGACTGTGATGCAGTGCAAGACCGAGTTTACTGCTTTAGCTAGATATGCTCCACAATTGGTGAGTACTTCTGCTGAGATGTGTTATTTATTTCTGAGGGGACTACGAAGTAGTCTGAGGTAGCCCCTAGTGCCATTTCACATTTCTTATTTCTCTGAGCTTGTGGAGAGAGCTCGTTTGATAGAGAATGATCTGATGGCTATGCAGCAGCGGTGAACTGCGAGTAGGAAGAGGTTCGGGGGTGATACTTCAAGTAGTGGTTCCTCTAGTAAGAGGAGATTTGTTTCTGGAGACTCCAGGAGGAGTGGACAGTCAGGATTTTCTGGTACTACCACTAGTAGTACGACCAGTTCTAGATCTATCAGTGGGGCACCTATGTTCCAAAGTTGTAGAAGACAACATTTTGGCTAGTGTTACAGGATGGCTGGTCAGTGCTTCAGATGTGGTCAGCTAGGACATCGGAATGCAGAATGTCCAAAGGCTGGATTTGATAGACGATTTGAGTTCCGATCTGAGACTAGACCTATTGGTTCAGTAGGAAGGCCGAGGACTGTTCCTCCATGCACTGTGACTGAAGGATCCTCTGGTGGTGGCTCGAGTTCTGTGGCACGGAGACCACCCATTGGTAGTCAGAGGGAGCCTAGTAGTTCAGAAGCTTCATCTCCTATTCAGCCACGTGTGTATAGTTTGAGTCAGCAGGAGGCTCGAGACGCTCTGGATGTGGTCACATGTACGATTTATATTTCTGATCAGCCCTGTCATGTTTTGTTTGATTCTGGAGCCAGTCACTCATTTCTTTCTGAGAGTTGTTTTGATACTTAGCATCTGGATTCTGTTTTGTTACCGGCTTCTCTTTCTGTTATTTTGCCGGTTGGAAGCAATTTGATCGCCCGAAAGTTTTGTTTTTGTGAGATTGATATTTCTGGCAAGAAGTGGAAATCGAGTTTGATTTTGTTTCTGATTTCTTCTTACGACGTGATTTTGGGTATGGATTGGCTGAGTTTGTATGTGCTTCAGATTGATTATTTGAAGAAGCAAATGATCTTGCTTATGGATGGAAAAAGATGTGTATTCCAAGGATTACGAGGTGTTTTATCCTGTCTGATTTCTATGTTGGAAGTCAGAAGATTGAGGAAGAAGGGTTGATCAGTATTTTTGGCTTCTGTACGGGATATGAACATAGAGGTGGGTTCTCTTTCTGATATCCCGGTTGTATGGGAGTTTTCTGATGTATTTCATGAGGAGTTGGTTGGCTTACCTCCGGATAGAGATGTTTAGTTCTCTATTGATGTTTTTTCGGATACAGCTCCAATATCGAAAGCTCCGTGTAGGATGGCACTAAAGGAACCTTCTGAGTTGAAAGTTTTGCTCCAGGAGTTGGTGGATTGAGGATTTGTTCGTCTTAGTATTTCTCCTTGGGGAGCAACTGTACTGTTTGTCAAGAAGAAGGACGGAACACTCCGTATGTGTGTTGATTATAGGGATTTGAATAAAGTCACGATCAAGAATAAATATCCATTACCACGGATTGATGACTTGTTTGATCAACTTTCTGGCTCTTCTGTATTTTCGAAGATTGATTTGAGATCTGGATATTATCAGGTGAAGGTGAAGGAAGCTGATGTGTTCAAGATAACTTTCAGTACTAGGTACGGGCACTACGAGTTTTTAGTTATACCTTTTGGGGTAACCAATGCACCTGCTATTTTCATGGATCTGATGAACAGAGTGTTCAAGGAGTATCTGGATCAATTTGTGATCATTTTTATCGACGATATTCTGGTGTATTCTGCTTCTAAGGAAGTTCATGCCAGACTTTGAACATTGTGTTGGAGACTTTGAGGCAGCATCAGCTATATGCTATATTTTCCAAGTGTGAATTCTAGCTGAAGAGCATTTCTTTGCTGGGGCATATGGTGAGCGGTGAAGGTATTTCTGTTGTTCCACAGAAGATTCAAGCTGTTGCTGATTGGCCAAGGCCTACTACGGTATTTGAGGTACATAGTTTCTTAGGCATGGCCGGATATTATAGAAAATTTGTGAAGGGATTTTCTCAGATTTCTACGCCTCTGACTAGACTGACTCAGAAGTCAGTTGCTTTTGTTTGGACATTGGAGTGTGAGGCTAGTTTTCAGAAGTTAAAGGATTGTTTGACTTCAGCTCCAGTGTTAGCACTTCCGTCAGGTACGGAAGAATTTCAGGTGTTCAGTGATGCTTCACTGAAAGGTTTGGGTTATATTCTGATGCAGTATGGTAGGGTAATTGCTTATGCTTCGAGACAGTTAAAACCACATGAAAAGAATTACCCGACGCATGATTTGGAGTTGACTGCAGTTGTGTTTACTTTGAAGATTTGGCTTCACTACTTGTATGGCGTCAGATGTGAGATCTTTACGGATCACAAGAGATTAAATTACTTATTCACTAAGAAGGATCTGAATTTGAGGCAAAGAATGTGGCTTGAGTTGATCAAGGATTATGACTTGACGATTTAGTATCAGCCTAGCAAGGCTAATGTGGTAGCAGATGCTCTGAGCAGAAAGTCTTCTGGATTATCAAGTATTCAGCTCACTTCTGATGAGTATCTGATACGAGATATGGAAAGATTATAGTTAGAGGTGATTTCCTCTACTAGTGCGGATTCTGGTGTTTTGACTCAGATGAACATTCAGTTTTCCCTGTAAGAAAGGATTCAAGAAGCTCAGAAGTCAGATTTTGATTATTTAAAGTTGATTACTCAGATTTAGTCTGGTAAGAAACCTAAACTTTGAGTTTCTAATTCTGGTGTTATTTTCTGCAAGAATAGAATGTGGATTCCTGTGTTTGGAGATTTAAGGAAAGAAATTCTGTACGAATCACATCATTCAGGCTATATAATTCATCCGGGAAGTGGCAAGATGTACGGAGACATGAAGAATTTGATTTGGTGGCTAGGAATAAAAAGGATGTAGTAGATTTTATTTTGAAATGAAAAGCCTGTCAGTTAGTGAAGGCAGAGCATCAGCGACCAGGAGGTCTTTTGCAGTCGTTGCCTATCCCTGAGTGGATATGGGAGGAGATAACGATGGATTTTGCTATGGGTTTTCCTCGATCAAGGCAAGGGCACGATGCCATTTGGGTGATTGTGGATTGATTGATGAAGTCTGCACATTTTCTTCCGATCAGGCAGACGGATCCGGTGGATAAGTTAGCACAGGTATATATGAATAAGATTGTCAGATTACATGGTGTGCCTAAAGTGATTGTATCTGATCGAGACAGACGGTTTACTTCCAGACTTTGGAAGAGTATTCAGTAAGGATTGGGTACGAAGTTACATTTCAGTACTACTTTTCTTCCGCAGACTAACGGACAGTCTGAGAGAACTATAGAGGTACTGGAAGATCTTCTGAGATTATGTGTTTTGGACTTTGGAGGAAGCTGGGAAGATCATATTCTTTTGATCGAATTTGCTTATAATAACAGTTTTCAGTCAATCAATTGTTTTTCACTTTATGAAGCTTTGTATGGCCGGAAGTGTGGAACTCCTTTGACTCTGACTGAGGTAGAAGATAAAAAAGAAATGGGTGCTACATTTATGAATGAAAATGTTAAGAAAATCAATCCGATTAAAGAAAGATTGAAAGCTGCACAAGATCGACAATAGAAGTATTATAATCAGAAGCACATGTTTGTGGAATTTCAAGTTGGTGACTTTGTGTATGTCAAAGTCAGTCCGATGAAAGGAGTCAGCAGACTTGGAAGGGTGAGCAAGCTTAGTCCAAGGTATGTTGGACCTTCTGAAATCATTGAAAGGATTGGTAAGTCTGCTTACAGACTGTTACTATCAAATCAGATGTCTGATGTGCACAATATTTTTCACGTATCTATTTTGAGAAAGTGGATATCTGATTCTGAAAAGAAATTGTCTGCTGATGAAGTGGTTATTCAGGAGAATCTGAGGTATGAAGAAGAACCTGAATAGATTTTGGCTTATGATGTTCGTAAGTTATGGAGCAAACAAATTCCAATTGTTAAAGTTCAGTGGAAGCACCGAACAGCACGAGAAGCGACGTGGGAGAAGGAGTTGGACATGAGGCAAGCATATCCGTATCTTTTCTGACTGAGTTTTGGTTTGGAAATGTCGAGGATGACATTTTTTTGAAGTTGGGGAGATTGTAAAGACCATTTTGCTCCCAGGTTCGTCCGGACGAAGTTCAATCGTCCGGGACGATCGGTACAGGTTGTGCAGGAAAATAGTTCTGGCTGTATGGTTTGTCTGGACGAAAATAGGATCGTCTGGACAAAATTCTTACCGAGAGCAAATCGTAGACAATAATTAATTTTGTTTGGACAAAGTCTATCCATGGCCCAAGTCGTCACGGATGATAATTAATTTTGTTTGGATGAAATTCATCTAGAGCTTAGATCGTCCGGTACGATAAGTCTTGATATATAAGGAAATAAGATATCTTTGGAAAAGAAAGGACGTCTAGGAGAGAGAAAAATGAAGGAAAAGAAGATGTTTGAGTGACTCCGGTCTATTTTCATCGGTTGTGGTAGTTAGAGAAGTTGACCAACTCGAGGTATGACACATTCCGCCTTTCTCAATTTTCAGAAATGAGATTTTTGACGCATTTTCTGTTCTGAATTTTGTTTCCGTTAGCGAATTTTTGGTATTATTTTCTCCTGACAAAGGTTTTACCATGTAACTTTTGGTATGTCTCTGAGATGATAATTATGCATGTTTTGAGTATTTTCTGAAAGATTTGTACCGGATATTTTGGATTCTGCGGTGTTTTAATTGAACTTCAAATTATCAGGATATTGAAAAATGTTTTGTCAGTGCAATGAAAGTGTTATAATTTTGTTGTGAATATTCTGTGGTAATTTGGTAAATTTCTGGATATTGTCGTTATGCCGCTGAATTTTCGCACGATTTCTAAATTTCTGAAATGAGATGATTTGAATGAATTGATTATTTGTATGCTATCAGAAGGGAGTTATAAGGGGCCAGAATCCTTTATGATTCCGTTGTCTGGGTCCGGGAAGGGAGACATAAGGGGAAGTTCTGAAATCTGAAATTCTGTATATCTGTTCTGTTCTGGTGCTATAAACACAAAAGGGAGCTATAAGGGGAAGTTCTGGTGTTATATGCACAAAAGAGAGTCATAAGGGGAAGAGGGGAAGTTTCGACATCTGGAAGGAAGTTCTGTTCTGAAATTATCTGTTCTGTAAAGCTGTAATGTGATTTTATCTGATTTCTTATTTCTGTACGACTATGATTATTCCGTATAATTCTTTCTGCTCTGTGACATGAAAGCTTTATGATATCCAAATTGATATGATTTCAGTTTCCGTATTCGATGTATGATTTCTGATTGAGCTATTATCTGTTCTGTCTGTTATACAATTTCTGAACGATTGTTCGATTTCTGTACGGATACATTTCTGATATGATTTCTGATGATTTTGATTGGTGATAGATGTTTTGCTGAGCTATTAGCTCATCCTTGTTTTATGCGTGGTTTTTAGGTTCTGGGAAAGAGAAGGAGGTCTTGGACTAGACGTTCTAAGTCTGATCTGTGATTAGGTACTTGATACTTTTGATTTTTGTACAGTCATGATTTTTCTGTTATGTTCTGTTCTTTCTGTCTGAAGCCATGCACTGTATCTGTATATGATTATTTTGATGAAAGAAAAGATAGATGAACTGTGCTGTGTTTGGATGTTTATAGTAGCTCTGTGTTTTTCTGTCTGTGTTATATTTGGAACAAAGTTCTGAAGCAAATTCGAAAGCCAGATCTTGGATTTGTTGGCTGTGTCGCGACCGATGCAAGCGGGATCCGTCCAGGTCGGGTTGGGTCGTGATAAGCTTAAGTGGTATCAGAGCAATGGTTTTGGAATTTGGATTGTAAGAGAGAGCTATAGGAAGCGATCTATGAGTCTGTCTGGGGTAGTTTTGGTTCGTCTGGATTTTTATTCTATTGTTTTGTGCTTAGTTACTTATGTGATCATGGATTTGCGAGACCCTGATATAACACATGGAAATTGTGCTAGTCAGGAAGCTCTAGTGGGCAGTACTATCCCAGTGGTTGGTTCTGATACATTTTCTCAGTTTGCTACATTGGTTGCTCAGATGATAAGCGAGACTCAGAATAGAGCCTCTACTGTGCGATCTGAGGATATAGATAAACATCTACAATTATTTCTGATATGGAAACCTCCGAGGTTTGAGGGCACTGTTGAGCCCAGAGCAGCTGAAGAATGGTTGAGAAGGTTAGAGAAGACTTTTGATGGCATGCAGTGTCCGCCGGACAGGAAAGTATCATTGACAGTTTTTCTGTTAGATGGGGAAGCAGAGCACTGGTGGATAGGCCAGCAGGAGGCGAAATTCCAAGGGAAATTAAATTCGTTGATTACTTGGGAAGAACTTTTTGAGGAATTCCGATCGTGGTTTGTACCTCCTTCTACACGACAGCAGATGCAGGAGACTTTTCTGAGACTTATTCAGGGAAGCAGGACTGTGATGTAGTACGAGGCCGAGTTTACTACTTTAGCCAGATATACCACTCAGTTGGTGAGTACTTCTGCTGAGAAGTGCTATCGATTTCTGAGGGGACTACGAGATAGTCTAAGGCAGCCCCTAGTGCCATTTCACATTTCTGATTTCTCTGAGCTTGTGGAGTCAGCTCGTTTGATAGAGAATGATCTGATGGCTACGCAACAGCGGTGGACTACGAGTAGGAAGAGGTTCGGGGATGATACTTAGCAGTGGTTCCTCTAGCAAGAGGAGATTTGTTTCCGGAGACTCTAGGAGGAGTAGACAGTCAGAATTTTCTGGTACTGCCACTACCAGTATGACCAGTTCTGGATCTATCAGTGGGGCACCTGTGTGCCAAAGTTGTGGACGACAACATTTTGGCCAGTGTTACAGGATGACTGTTCAGTGCTTCAGATGTGGTCAGCTAGGACATCGGATTGCAGAATGTCCAAAGGTTGGATTTGATAGACGATCTCAGTTCCGATCTGAGACTAGACCTGTTGGTTCAACAGGAAGGCCGAGGATTGTTCCTCCACGCACTGTGACTGAAGGATCCTCTGGTGGTAGAGGTGGTGGTTTGAGTTCTGTGGCACGGAGACCACCCATTGGTAGTCAGAGGGAGCCTAGTAGTTCAGTAGCTTTAGCTCCTATTCAGCCACGTGTGTACAGTTTGAGTTAGCAGGAGGCTCGAGATGCTCCGGATGTGGTCACAGGTATGGTTTATATTTATGACTAGCCCTGTCGTATTTTGTTTGATTCTGGATCCAGTCACTCGTTTCTTTCCGAGCGTTGTTTTGATGCTTTTAATCTGGATTCTATTTTGTTACCTGCTTCTCTTTCTGTTATTTTACCGGCTTGAAGCAATTTGATCGCCCGGAAGTTTTATTTTTGTGAGATTGATATTTATGGTAAGAAGTTGAAATCGAGTTTGATATTTTGTTGCTGATTTCTTCTTACGACGTGATTTTGGGTATAGATTGGCTGAGTCTGTATGAGGCTCACGTTGACTGTTTGAAGAAGCAAGTCAGCTTGCTTATGGATGGAGAAAGATGTGTATTCCAAGGATTATGAGGTGTTTTATCCTGTCTGATTTCTGTGTTGGAAGTCAGAATATTGTGGAAGAAGGGTTGCCCAGTATTTTTGGCTTCTATACGGGATATGAACATAAAGGTGGGTTATCTTTCTGATATCCCAATTGTACGAGAGTTTTCTGATGTATTTCCTGAGGAGTTGGTTGGCTTACCTCCGGATAGAGATGTTGAGTTCTCTATTGATATTTTTCCGGGTACAACTCCAATATCGAAAGCTCCGTGCAGGATGGATCCGAAGGAACTTTTTGAGTTAAAAGTTCAGCTCCAGGAGTTGGTGGATAGAGGATTTTTTCATCTTATTGTTTCTACTTGGGGAGCAATTGTACTGTTTGTGAAGAATAAGGATGGAACACTCCGTATGTGTGTTTATTACAGGGATTTGAATAAAGTCACGATCAAGAATATATATCCATTACCACGCATTGATGACTTGTTTGATCAACTTTCTGGCTCTTCTGTATTTTCAAAGATTGATTTGAGATCTGGATATTATCAGGTGAAGGTGAAGGAAGCTGATGGGTTTAAAACCGCTTTCAGTACTCGGTACGAGCACTATGAGTTTTTGATTATGCCTTTTGGGGTAACCAATGCACCTGCTATTTTCATGGATCTGATGAACAGAGTGTTCAAGGAGTATCTGGATCAGTTTGTGATCATCTTTATCGATGATATTCTGGTGTATTCTGCTTCTTAGGAAGATCATGCCAGACATTTGAACATTGTGTTGGAGACTTTGAGGCAGCATCAGCTATATGCTAAGTTTTCCAAGTGTGAATTCTGGCTGAAGAGCATTTATTTTCCGGGGCATATGGTGAGCGGTGAAGATATTTCTGTTGATCCCCAGAAGATTCAAGCTGTTGCTAATTGTCCAAGGCCTACTACGGTATTAGAGGTACGTAGTTTCTTAGGCATGGCCGGATATTATAGAAAATTTGTGAAGGGATTTTCTCAGATTTCTACGCCTCTGACGAGACTGACTCAGATGTTAGTAGCTTTTGTTTGGACATCAGAGTGTGAGGCTAGTTTTCAGAAGTTGAAGGATTCTTTGACTTCAACTCCATTGTTAGCACTTCCGTCAGGTACGGAAGGATTTCAGGTATTTATTGATGCTTCATTGAAAGTTTTTGGCTGTGTTCTGATGCGGCATTGTAGGGTAATTGCCTATGCTTCGAGATAGTTGAAAACACATGAAAAGAATTACCCGACGCATGATTTGGAGTTGGCTGTAGTTGTATTTGCTTTGAAGATTTGGTGTCACTACTTGTATGGAGTCAGATGTGAGATCTTTACGGATCACAAGAGCTTAAAGTACATATTCACTCAGAAGGATCTGAATTTGAGGCAAAGAAGGTGGCTTGAGTTGATCAAGGATTATGACCTGACGATTCAGTATCAACCTAGCAAGGCTAATGTGGTAGCAGATGCTCTTAGCAGGAAGTCTTCTGTATTATCAGGTATTCATCTCACTTCTGATGAGTATCTGATACGAGATATGGAAAGATTACAATTAGAGGTAATTTCCTCTACTAGTGAGGATTCTGGTGTTTTGACTCAGATGAACATTCAGTTTTCCATGGAAGAAAGGATTTAGGAAGCTTAGAAGTCAGATTCTAATTATTTGAAGTTGATTACTCAGATTTAATCTGGTAAGAAACCTGAACTTTGAGTTTCTGATTCTGGTGTTATTTTCTGCAAGAATAGAATGTGGATTCCTGTGTTTGGAGATTTGAGGAAAGAATTTCTGTACGAATCACATCATTCAGGCTATACGATTGATCCGGGAAGTGGCAAGATGTACGGAGACATGAAGAATTTATTCTGGTGGCCAGGAATGAAAAAGGATATAGTAGATTTTGTTTCGAAATGCGAAGCCTGTCAGTTAGTGAAGGCAGAGCATCAACGACCAGGAGGTCTTTTGCAGTCGTTGCCTATCCCTGAGTGGAAATGGGAGGAGGTAACGATGGATTTTGCTATGGGTTTTCCTCGATCAAGGCAAGGGCACGATGCCATTTGGGTGATTGTGGATCGATTGACGAAGTCTGCATATTTTCTTCCGATCAGGCAGACGGATCTGGTGGATAAGTTGGCACAGGTATATGTGAAGGAGATTGTCAGATTACATGGTGTGCCTAAAGTGATTGTATCTGGTTGAGACGGATGGTTTACTTCCAGACTTTGGAAGAGTATTCAGTAAGGATTGGGTACGAAGTTACATTTCAGTACTGCTTTTCATCCGCAGACTGACGGACAGTCTGAGAGAACTATCCAGGTACTAGAAGATCTTCTGAGATTATGTGTTTTGGACTTTAGAGGAAGCTGGGAAGATCATATTCTTTTGATCGAATTTGCTTATAATAACAGTTTTCATTCAAGCAATGGTATGTCACCTTATGAAGCTTTGTATGGCCGGAAGTGTAGAACTCCTTTGACTTTGACTGAGGAAGGAGATAGACAATAAATGGGTGCTACATTTGTGGATGAAACTGCTAAGAAAATCAATCTGATTAAAGAAAGATTGAAAGATGCACAAGATCGACAACAGAAGTATTACAATCAGAAGCACAGGTTTGTGGAATTTCAAGTTGGTGACTTTGTGTATGTCAAAGTCAGTCCGATGAAAAGAGTCAACAGATTTGGAAGGGTGAGCAAGCTTATTCCAAGGTATGTTGGACATTTTGAAATCCTTGAAAGGATTGGTAAGTCTGCTTACAGACCGTTACTATCTGATTAGATGTCTGATGTGCACAATGTTCTTCACGTATCTACTTTGAGAAAGTGGATATCTGATTCTGAAAAGAAATTGTCTGCTGATGAAGTGGAGATTCAGGAGAATCTGAGGTATGAAGAAGAACCTGAATTGATTTTGGCTTATGATGTTCGTAAGTTAAGAAGTAAATAATTTCCTATGGTTAAAGTTCAGTGGAAGCACCGAACATCACGAGAAGCGACGTGGGAGAAGGAGTCGGACATGAGGCAAGCATATACGTATCTTTTATGACTGAGTTTTAGTTTGGCAATGTCGAGGACGACATTTTTCTGAAGTTTGGGTGATTGTAAAGATCATTTTTCTCCCAAGTTCGTCCGGACGAAGTTCTATCGTCCGGGACGATCGGTACAGGTTGTGCAGGAAAATAGTTTTGGCTGTATGGTTTGTCTGGACGAAAATTGGATCGTCTGGACGAAATTTTAACCGAGAGAAAATCATACGGGATGATAATTATTTCATCTGGACGAAATCTATCTAGAGCCCAAGTCGTCACGGACGATAATTAATTTCGTTTGGACGAAATTCATCCAGAGCATAGATCGTCCGGGACGAAGTTGCGATCGTCCGGTACGATCAGTCTTGATATATAAGGAAATGAGATATTTTTGGAAAAGAAAGGACGTCCAGGAGAAAGAAAAATAAAGGAAAAGAGGATTTTTGAGCGACTCCGGTTTGTTTTCGTCTGTTGTGGTAGTTAGAGAAGTTGCCCGACTCGAGGTAAGGCACATTCCGCCTTTCTCAATTTTCAGAAACTAGATTTTTGATGCATTTTCTGTTCCGGATTTTGTTTCCGTTAGCAAAATTCTTGTATTACTTTCTCCTGACAAAGGTTTTACCGCGTAACTTTTAGTATGTCTCTGAGATGATAATTATGCACGTTTAGAGTATTTTTTGGAAGATTTGTACCGGACATTTTGGATTCTGCGGTGTTTTAATTGAACTGCAAATTATCAGAATGTTCAAAAATGTTTTGTCAGTACAATGAAAGTCTTATAATGTTGTTGTGAATGTTCTGTGGTAATTTGGTAAATTTTTGGATCTGTGAATTTTGTGTAAATTCCATATATTGCCGTTATGCTGCTAAATTTTCGTACGATTTCTGAATTTCTGAAATGAGATTATTTGAATGAATTGATTATTTGTATGCTATCAGAAGGGAGTTATAAGGGTCCGGAATCCATTATGATTCCGTTGTTTGGGTCCGGGAAGGGAGACATAAGCGGAAGTTCTGAAATATGAAATTTTGTATATCTGTTCTGTTCTGGTGCTATAAGCACAAAAGGGAGCTATAAGGGGAAGTTCTGGTGCTATATGCACAAAAGGGTGGTCATAAGGGGATAGAGGGGAAGTTCCGACTTCTGGAAGGAAATTCTGTTCTAAAATTATTTATTCTGTAAAGCTGTAATGTCATTTTATCTGATTTCTGATTTCTGTACGACTCTGATTATTTCGTATGATTATGTATGCTATATGACATGAAAGCTTTCCGATTTGATATGATTTCAGTTTCTGTATTCGATGTCTGATTTCTGATTGAGCTATCATCTGTTCTGTCTGTTATACGATTTCTGTACGATTGTTCAATTTTTGTACGAATACTTTTTTGATGTGATTTCTGATGCGTGTTTCTGATGATTTTGATTAGTGATTGATGTCTTGCTGAGCTGTTAGCTCATCCTTGTTTTCTACGTAGTTTTTAGGTTCTGGGAAAGGGAAGGAGGTCTTGGACTAGACGTTCTAAGTCTGATCTGTGATTAGGTACTTGATACTTTTGATTTTTGTATTGTCATGGCTTTTCTGTTCTATTTTGTTCTTTCTGTCTGAAGCCATGCACTGTATCTATATATGATTATTTTGATGAAAGAAAAGATAGATGAACTGCACTGTGTTTCGAAATTTATAGTAGCTCTGTGTTTTTCTGTCTGTGTTATATTTGGAAGAAAGTTCTGAAGCAAATTCCAAAGCCATATCCTGGATTTGTTGGCTGTGTCGCGACCCGATGCGAGCGGGATCCTTCCCGGTCGGGTTGGGTCGTGATAGAGCCTCCTCGACATGTTAATTTTTTTCTCCCATGGACTTTATCTAGAGCTCTTCTTCAAGAACTCCATAAACAAAAAAAATGACCCATAATGCAAGCCGATAGGAAAAATTGTGTGACTCCCTAGAGAAATGTCTCCCTTAAACTCACCTCCTCTCTCTCCTAGGTGGTTTGGATTCTCTTTTAAAAGAAAAGAGACCATCTCCCTCTCTAAAGCTCTATCACCAAGAAAAAAAAGTATTTGACTACTCAACTTAACTCAGACCTTAAAGTGGTTTATTTAAATTAAATCCAAAATTTTAATTTAATTACTCTTATCATATAGTATCATATTCAGGTCACAATACTTGATTAGTTTAATTCTTATCATTGATCATCTTGTATGATATTTATTCAAATGATATAATTAGTTATATCAAAAAAGAGATCATCTAGGATGAACCAAGCTTCGACAAATAAGTTAACATGTTTATAACATTATATGATTTGGTTCTTACATGACATTAATTAATTAAGAGTTGATCCTGATTCAATTGCTTAATATATGAGATAACAATAGGCAATATTAATTAATAGTTACACAATTTAAATCCTTCCTGCAGTACAATCATATTAAATTTTATATTTGAAATTTGCCTAATTTTGATAACTTAGATTTGATAGTAAAGTTTATCAAAGTTGTTGATCATTCTATATGATTGAAGATTGCACAATATGATTAGTTATGCTTCACTTTTAATATTTAAAATTTAATTAAATAGTTAAATTATTATTTTTATTAACAAATGATATGTTATGATTTGAATCATATATTATTATTTAACAAATAATTCAAGTAGTTAATTTTTATTCCCCATTGTGAGTGTATGTTTGATTTGTCTTGTTAACATACGCCTAATTATATAATTGAGTCAAGAAAAAAATAATAATTCAGGCTATTTATTACAAATTGACTAGACCTTAATGAAGGACTATTATGAGTCTACTTTCTTTATGATGATACATATTGGAATTTAACACATACTATTTACTCAAAATATTAGGTTGGGTTCCCATATTTTAATAGTTTTGTCTTTCTTTATGATGATACATATTGGAATTTAAATTTATAATTTGATATTTTAATTCTCTTCTTGGTTCTCCTCCTCATTAAATGGCCTCTATAAAATTAACTTTGAAAACCTCTTAAAATTTTAAAAATATATTTTTAAAACAACAAATAAAAATATATTAACACAAAAATCGAACTAATCTAAAACACTAATAAAAATTAAAATAGTACAACAACTCTACTCCCCTTTTAACATCATAAAAAGAGTCAGCTTGAAAACTAAATTTTAAAACTAACTAAAGTAAACACACAAGAGTACAATACCATAGAAGAACTTAAAACATGAAAGTTCGACAAATGAAGAAAAAACATATATATAGACATTACTCATGAAAGGGTCACTAATAATATGATGTCGGTGGTGGATGGAAATATTTTTGAACTGAAGAGTGTTTCTCCTAAAACCATACACGATATACCTCGTGTTTCTATTTTGGCTACTCCCAATGTGTTGTTGACTCCAAAATGTGTGTGTCTAACCTTAATTCTAAGTGAATAAAATGCTCAACCCTTTTTTTTTTAGGGGAAACCCAACAACGAGCCAATGCGTTAATATAAGAAATTAAGTACAAGGTCCATAAAGAGATCTCAAGCTCAGCAATGCTCAAAAGAGCTACAAAAAGAAAATAAAAATATCCTAGGAGCTTGAGTTTTCTACTATGCTAAAATACATAATAACCTAGGTACTGTTGAATCTTGAATATGTTATTAAACTTAAGCTTGCGTCTGAAGGCTAACAAAGAGGGGAGGTGAACTGGTAATTTAAAAAATTCTCTTGAATCTTAAAATTTGAAGCCGATTGATTAAAAAAAAGCAAGTTAATTAAAATTTCAAAAGTAAAACTTTTCAACCACATAATTAAAAACTTGCAGTAAGTAAGCAGCGAAATTTAAATTAACACGAAGATTTATAATGGTTCAGTCAAACACGACCAACATCCACTCCCGGAAGACTCTCTCTTCAGGTATTATAGTATTAACAAAAGTGACTCTCCTTTTTCCCTCACAGTAAGGTTGAGAAGTCTTTACAAAACTCTCTTCCACCAATCTCCAGTGTAGCAGAGAACCGTCAACCTTCAAACCCTCTATGTGTAGGCAAAGAACCTTCGCCTTTCACACCCTCCAAGTGTAGGCAGAGTACCTTTATCCTTTTACATCCTCCAAGTGTAGGAAGAGTACCTTCGTCCTTTCATACCCTCCTAGTATAGGCATAGTATGTTCATCCTTTCACACCCTCCAAGTGTAGGCAGAGTACCTTTGGCTATTCACACTCTCCAAGTGTTGATATAGAACCAGATCTTCTTCAAAGATCTTCTCACGAGCAATCTAGAAAGATAAGAGGAAGAGTTAAAAACATAAATCACACACAGAGATCCTTACCTTTGAGTAACCTTGTGAACCCTTCACACTCCACTAGGAAGAAATCTCTCTCAAATACTCTCTCACACTCTCTCCTTTAATTTCTCTTAAAAAATCACGAAGCAAAGATTTTTAACGTCAGCTTTAATGGACCATTTATACAAAAGACATCAAAAACCATCCAGAAAACTAAAATTTTCAATTTTGAGCACATACAATCGCACTGTACGATCGTATGTTCGTATGTTCAAATAGTTCAAATACTGTTATGTACGAACCTATTTTGAATCGATACAAAATTATTTCATACGTGATCAACGTCTGGTATAAACTAAGTTAATTTAGGATGAATAGTTAGAAAATTTTAATTCTATATGAAACTTCATGATGAAATGAGCGAGAACAGCCTGAGACGTTCGTCCTTGTACGTAACTGGATCGTCCCATATGATCCATACATAAAAAAAAGTTTCATGCAAGAATTGATCTGAGACGCTCATCCTTGTACGAAACTGGGATCATCCCGTATGATCCATACTTTGGAAAATATTTTCATGCGAGAAAAAAACAGAGATGTTTGTCTTTATACAAAAATTGGATCATCCCCATACGAACCATACTTAGAATTTTTTTTTTTTGCGAGAACATACCCAAGAAGTTCATCCTTGTACGAAACTTGGATCGTCTTGCACAAACCATACTTAGAAAAAAATATTTTTATTTCTGTTCATTTGACTGCTCGTCGGGAAAAAATAATTGACCAGATCATCTCGTACGAAGTGATATCATATAGTACGATCAGTTTAAAAATATGAATTTTGAACTATCCCCTAGTGTGTGTGTGGGCTTACTTACTCAATTACAATCATACTCTCTCATACTCAATAAAATGAAAAATACATACTTCAATTACAATAAACTCTAAACTGATCTTGATTTGAAATCTTCAATAATCTGGAGTATGATTTTTCTGAAATATTTATACACACAAGAGCAAAATAATTCTTTCAAAATATGTTAGGAGAAATAAACATAAAAATAATAATATTTAGAATCATTAAAAATATAGAAGTTTAAAAAATATCAAACATGCAAAACTATGTATCAACCATCTTAATAATCTCCCTCTTTTTGATGATGGCAAAATAATTATTGTTTGAATAAAATTAAAAATCTTAAATTTCTCCTTAACTCCCCCTAAATGAATAAGCATGTGAATATTATGGAATTTTTATTAAGTACAAGTCAATTATTTATTTTTAAACTCAAAAAACACTTTAAACAGTCACAAAACACTTCAAATAGAAAAACAAAAAAATAAAACAACTCTTATAAAGACGAAAAATGCAAAAAAAAATTGCAAACAGACAATATCAAATGCAAACAAACAATATTTCTCCTCCTTGAAATAACAAAAAGAAGGAAAAAGAATTAGTAAAAGAAAAGTAAGAAGTCATATGAGAAACCTTTGATAATTGATGTTGAAAGAGATTGAATTATAATTGCAATAACAAGATTAATGTTCATTGAAGAAAAATAAAGATTCATAACAATTAAATTAAAATATAACATAGACAAGATAAATATATCAAGGTTATGAAACAATCTAGATAATTAGATAAGGAGAACTATTAAAAAAGTGATGAAATGAAGATTAATTAAAATCAAATTCCAATACAAAATATAATTGAACATTAGATTGATTTGAAATTGAAGATTAAAAGATAGAGTAAAGAACGTTATCAATACACTTGTTTGGCAACATTGCGCATCTTTTCAAATATTTGTGGCACATCTTATGCATCTTTTTGTATTTGAGCTAATTTTATGCCTATTTTTCAATTTGCGAATCATTACACATTCTTTTCTATTTTTTGTACACTTGTAAATTTCTCCATTTTCTTAATTGATCTTTCCAAAATCAATAATCTAAAAACTCAAAATTCTCTAAGTACAAAGATAATTATATTGAAAAGTGAAATAAAAAATAATAGGACATCAAAATTGTAATAATAATATTGAAATTATGTATGCCTAAAAAAAATATAAGATTGATAGCCTGAACTTGATCGAGTTATAAATTAACTTATATTTTTCAAAAATTAGATTTCTTTATGAAATTAATTTTTGTACTGCTGTTCATATTATAATACTTTTAAGATCAATAAATCAGGATTATCATATAGATAAAACAAACTTTTCAAATAAAGAATAAAATTAACTAAATAAAATAAGATATTTTTTATTGATATCAAATTAGAAGAAGTGATATAATAAAACACATTTGATATCAATACATCTATCTCAAATTATAAAAGAAATAACAAACATAAGTACAAAAAACACTAAACAAACATAAGTATAGAATCTACCGAAATCATCACATCACGTCACTAAGGACTGGCAAAGATAATACACAAGAAGTACATTTATAAATCTTAGGGGCCCTAGTCTGGAGGAGGTCGTTGGTTGAAGATAGAAAAATAGTTATTTATCATAGCCATATTGGTTTTCACCGAGTCGAACTGACCTCGAATCCAACCCATGTCCTACTGGTATTATGCAACCTCCTGGTGTAGGTGAGTCTGAATTTGATCAAAGCACTGATCAAAATGACTCTCTAATCTGTCAAAGCACTAGTCCATCTCTTGAAAGTTAGATCCATGAGCAAGCATAGGTGTAGGTGTAGGTGCTCCCCCTTCTCTCTCAGAATCCTCACTTGTATTATCATCTCTCCCAAAAAGTGCTCGAAATGAAGCATTAGTGAAGTAGATAAGAAATTCAAGTAGAGGATCAAGATGAATAAGATTGTACTTCTTCTCAAGGATATAGGTCACTAGGTGTCCCAAAGCAATATTTTCTTTCTCTTATGTGAGACATGTCCAATTTCAGAAAGGCTATAAATATAGTCAGTAATAAGTTGGGCTTCTTTTAAAGGTTGACTAGTCATGATAAGGTAAGTAACAATGGACAAAAGAGTAATATTAATGCGGTCACAAGCTTTAGGAATAATAGAGATTCTAAGGACATGCTGAATGACCCTTGCATTTTGGTTTAAAGAATAGACCCTAGATAATTGACGTACTTATTCAATCCCTCTAAAAACTTTATTTATTTTAGTCCAATCAAAATTAGATATAGAAGTAAAAGTGTGGGCTCTAACTCCTTGAGACCTCCAAGTGCAAAAGGTTCCTAAATCTTCCTTAATTATTTCTACCCTTTTATTAAAAACAAAAGATCTAATCCTACTCTCATCCTCATTAAAAGATATGTTTGCTAGAAAGTAGTGAAAGGTCTCTTTATTATAGGCATGAATCAAAGTTAGGATAAATGAAAATTGAGTAGTAGAGAAAAGAGGCATCACTTAAAAGTGAATATCCTCTTAAAGTAGGATTCTAGAGGGTGTAATCTTGGCAAAAACAAACCTAAGAAAAGAATCCTTATTATCCCTGCATAGAAAGTTGTCGTCTCCACCCCTGGAAGATGAACCCTTAGTGAGTCTATCCCTCTTGCTAGAATTGGCCATTGCTAAGATTTGAAGGATTAGAAAAGGTTATTGAAGTGAATGAAAATGAATTCTAAAGTTCTTCTATTTAAATAATAATAATATTTCATACGTACGAAAATAGGTTTGTACAGTACAATTGATGGTTCGTATATGATGAAATAAGTTTTGTATGTGCGAATGAATACATTCGAATTGAAATGACTTTTCATAATCACGCAAGTTATATGGAATCCTTTCATACAGGTTTTTTGACCAGACGATTGTTTAGACGAACATGTGTTCATCTAGGATGATCAGTTATTTAAGATCATTTTAATGATGGTTAGATTCATTCCCCACATCGAATGACATGTGTCTTGTATGTACGTACTATAGGTTCGTATGTACGATCAGTTATAATAACTTATTTTACACGTATAACCGTCAACATGCGAACAGACAAAGTAATACAAATCATCCGGGATGCTAAAAATATAATACAATATGATATGTATTAAAAATGAAAATATTACACAATCAGTTCAAAATAATGATCAAAATACTACATAATTTGTACATGACAAAAATAATTTTGTACAGTATGAATAGAACACTTAGAAAAATTTGCACGATCGATAAGAAATAGTTGATCCGATGTGAAAACATTTCAAAATCACACAAAACATAAAAAGAAAAACAAAAAATCATAAACACAAATAAGCACATAAAATAAAAAAAACACATAAAAACACATATCAACTTTGCAAAAAAATTTTAATTAAGCGTTAAGATCAATCACACCTAGCCTTATTCTTAATGTACTAAAGGTATCAAAGGCTAGATTTTTTATAAAAATATCTGCAAGTTGATTTTTAGTTGAAACATGGTTTAAATATATGATCCCTTATGAAATGATACCTTAGGTCTATATGTTTGGTTCTAGAGTGTTGAATAAGATTTTTTGAAATACAAATGGTACTAGTGTTATCACAATAAATTGGAACTATACCTATTGTAAATTTTAAGTCAATCAACTATTTTTTCAATCAAAAAACTTGTGCTACACAACTTCCTAAGGCTATGTATTCAACTTCAGCAGTAGATAGAGCTACGAAATTCTATTTTTTATTGGACCAAGAAACTAAAGAATTTCCTATAAATTGACAAATTCTAGAAGTACTCTTTCTATCAACCCTATAACCTATAAAGTCCAAATCTGAATATCCAATTATTTTAAATGAAGAGTTGTACTTATGATACCAAATTTCTAAATTTTGAGTTCCCAAGAGATATCTCAAAATCCTTTTTACTACTGTCAAAAATGTTTCTTTTGGATCTGATTGAAATCTAGCACACAAATAAATATTTAACATAATATTCAGTCTACTAGCAGTCAAGTAAAGTAAAGATCCAATTATTCCCCTAATTTTTTTTATTAATAGATTTTTCCTTTGGGTCCTTATCCAACTGAACTAAGGAACTCATAGGTGTACTGACAGGTTTAGCATTATCCATTTCATTCTTTTTGAGGATATCCTTAATATATTTCGACTGACTAAAAAATGTTCTCTCCTGAATTTGCTTAATGCTAAAATCTAGAAAGTAACTCAAATCTCCGATTAGACTCATCTCAAATTCACTACTCAATGTTTTAGAAAACTCATCACTAAGAATTTTATTTGTAGATTTAAAGATGATATCATGAACATAAATTTATACAATGAGTATATCCTCTCCCAATTTCTTAACAAAAAGATTGGTGTCTTCACTTCCTTTTTCAAAAGATCTCTTATGTAGGAAAGTGCTTAACTTCTCATACCAAGCCCTAGGTGCCTGTTTTAATCCATAAAATGCCTTTTTCAATTTAAAAATATGATTTGGGTATTTTGAATTTTTTAAAACAAAGAGGTTGTTCAACATAAACATCCTCTTGAATCACCCCATTTAAAAAGGCACTTTTAACATCTATTTGAAATAATTTGAATCCTCTAAAATAGAAAAATGCTAACAAAACTCTAATTACTTCAAGTCTCACTACAGGAATAAAAGTCCCCTCAAAATCAATCTCTTTATTTTTATTATACCCGTTAGCCGCCAATCTAGTCTTATTTCTAATGATAACCCTTGAGTTATTCTTTTTTTTTTTTTGAATATCCACTTAGTTCCAACTACATATTGATTCTTTGCCATTGCATTTAATTCCCAATCATCATTTCTCACAAATTAATTTAATTCTTCTTGCATTACCAAAATCTTAAATTCATCCAAAAGTGTTTGATTTACATTTGAGAGTTCTATCATTGAAATAAAGATAGAATGATTGAATGTTTTGCTTAGTCCACACCTAGTCCTAACAGCCTCACTAGGTTCACCTAAAATTAATTCCTTATGATGGTTTTTAGAAAATCTTAAATCTCTAGGCAATAGGTTTTCTAACTCTAAATTTTCATCCAAAATAATCTTCTCAATCTTTTAAGAGTTATTTTCTATTTCACCCTCTTTCAAAATTGGCTTTTCTAAAATTTCATATTCAATAAATACAATATGTGTGTTCTCCTCAATTACCAAAGTTATTTTATCAGATACTCTATAAGATTTTATAACACTAGAGTATCCAAGAAAAAATCCTTTCATCTAACTTTGGATTAAATTATCCTAAGGTAGATTTTTCATTATTATGTATGAACACCTTACATCCAAAATTTGTAAATGTGATAAATTAGATGGTATCCCCTTAAGAAGATCATAGGGTGTTTTATTTAATTTCGATATGATGTTCAACCTATTCAAAACATAACATGCAGTGCTAACCACTTCAACCCAAAAATATTTAGGAAGTGAATATTCTGCCAACATGGCTCGAGTGGCTTCTACTAATGTTCTGTTCTTTTTTTTTGACTACCCCATTCTGTTGAGGGGTTCTAGGTGTAGAAAAATTGTGATCAATTCCTTTTTGTTTAAAAAAATCCTCAAATTTTTCATTTTCAAATTCACCGCCATGATCATTTTGGTTTGTTTGAATCTCACATCCTAATTTTCTTTAAATCCAAGTCGAGATACTTCTAAACTCGTCAAATGATTCACTCTTATTATACAAGAATTTACCCAAGTGAATCTAGAAAAATCATAAGTAATTATAAATCCGTATACCTTCCCTCCTAGACTTATAGTTCCAACCGGTCCAAAAGATCTATATATAAAATCATTAAAGGTTTACTAGTTCTAAGATCTTTATTGGAATGAAAAGAGGACTTCACATATTTTCTTAATAGACATGCATCGCAAAGGTGATCCTTAGTAAAGTTTAGTTTTGGTATACCTCTAACCAAATCCTTTTGGGTAATTTTCCTATGATTTTTTATGCTAGAGTGACAAAATTTCTTATGCCATAACCATGATTCATTATAAATAGTTTTCAAGTAAAAATCTTTAGGAGTTTTGATATAATTTAAATTTAACCTATAAACATTATTTACCCTTAAACCATACAAAATATCATTATCATTTAGGCTTAATATATAGCTAGTAGGAAAAAATTTTACACTATATCATTTATCATATAGTTGGTAAATACTCAACAAATTGTACTTTAAGCCTTCTATAAGTAGCACATTTTCAATAAAATTTTTTTGTAAGTTTCCAATCATACCTGATCCAACCACTTTCTTAGTGGTGCTATCTCCAAGGGTAACCCAGCCTCCACTTCTAGCTTTCAGCAATATAAATTACTTTGTGTCTCCAATCATATGCTTTGAGCAATCACTTTTGGTAAATTAAAATCAGATGCATATATGATATGCCTAGATTTATGCTTTTTTAGTTTCCACACAAAATGTGTTTTTCTATGTAAGGTACAAGTATATTCTATATGTCCAATCATGCCACAAGAATAAAATTTAATTCCAGGAAATGGATTTCTCAATCTCTTATAATTACTCTGTCTCTTCCTGGGTTGTATAAATTTTTGATATAAAATAGAATTAGTAAAATCTTCAAGTGTTGGTGGTTTCTTATTTTCCTTGAGATCTTTTACTTTCAACTTCAAAAATGTGTTTAAATATTCTAACACATGTTTATAAAAATTTAAATAATTCTCTCTATCCTCTGATTTAACCTTAAAACTTTTAAAATATTTTCCAATTGAGCATAAGATGATTTTAAAATTTCATTCTTCTTACTCTAGTCATCAAATTCATCAAGTAAGCTCTTATGGCTATTTTTTATCAAGGTATGATATTTCCTAAGGATTTCATATTGTTTTTATAATTCTTGTAATTCTAAATTATGACTAGCATGCATTTTGTTTAGCTTCCTATATATGTCATGCATCGTTTTAGAAACTTCTAACAGTTCAGTATAGGTTAAGTCACATACCTCTTATTGATCTAACTAATCAAGATTATCGGCCATTAAGCACAAGTTGGTGTCTTCCTCATCCTTTTCTATTTCTAACAAATCTGAAGTTAAGTCCGCCCAAAAAGCTCTTTAGAATCTCTTCTTCCCTTTTTTTCACATTTGGTTTCTCCTCTGCCTTCTCCTTCCTAGGAGTGGATTTTAGATTTCGGCAATGTGACTTTATATGTCTATATTTTCTACATTCGTAGCAAATCACATCATTATAAACATTAACATTCTTATGAAATCTACCTCTATTCCACCACTGGCATCTCCTCTGCTTCCTTTTAAGAAAGCTCCTGAATTATCTAGTCATCAAGGCAATTTCATCCTCATACTCAGGTTATGATAGATCACTCTCTGACTCCTCTACTTTAAGTGTAATGTTCTTCTCCTTTCGCTATTCACCTACATCAATCTTCCTTTGACTCACTCCTTACACGTAAGTTATTAGTAAACCAAGAAGATTATCAATAGAGTAAATATTTAAATCTTTAAACTCTCTAATAGTAGTTATTTTTGCATCATAAGAAGTAGGCAAACATTGAAGAATTTTATTAACCATTTCAACATTTGTTATTTCCCTACCTAATGCATGCAAAGAAGTGGCTATCTGAGTGAATCTTATATACATGTCAGAAATAGATTCATTGGATTTCATGCAAAATAATTCAGTCATGTAACAAGGAGTTTAGTCTAAATGGCTTTACTTCATTAGTCCCTTCGTAAGTAATACAAAGTCTATCCCATATGTCCTTTAAATTTTTGTATTTGAAAACTCGCATGTAGTCTTCTGACTTTAAGTGCACAAAAGAAACTGTTTAAATATGTTGCATTTAACTGTGCTAAATCATGTTGTTCTACAATCCATTCAAAAAAGGGTGTTTGAACTCTAATACCATCAACTAATCTAGTTGGTTTTATATACCCTTCTTGAACTACAATCCACATACGATAATCTAGTGACTATAAAAATGTAGACATGCATGTTTTCCAAAAATCTAAAGGGATATTATCAAATAAAGTGGATCTAGTGATCGAATACCCTTCAGGTGTGTTAGATTTTCCAAAAATAGCGATACTCATTTATCAAAAAATAGTCTAAACTTATGATTTTAAAACAATGCTCTGTTACCATTTATTGAATCTTTAATAGGTTGTTAAACCTAAGCTTATGTCCCAAGGCTAACAAAGAGGGGGTGAATTGATAATTTTAAAAATTCTCTTGGATCTAAAAATTTGAAACCGATTGAATAAAAAAAACAAGTTAATTAAAGTTTCAAAAATAAAACTTTTCAACCATGAATTAAAAACTTGAAGTAAGTAAGAAGCAAAAATTAAAATGACACAAAGATTTATAGTGGTTTGGTCAAACACGACCTACATCCACTCGCTGAAGACTCCCTCTTCAAATATTACACTATTACTAAAAGTGACTCTCTTTTTGCTCCCACAGCATGACGGACAAACCTTTACAAAACTCTCTTACATCAATCCCTGATGCAGTAGAGAACCGTCATCCTTTCTCACCCTCCAAGTATAGGCAGAGAACCTTCATCCTTTCACACCCTCCAAGTGTAGGCAGAGTACCTTTATCCTTTTACACCCTCTAAGTATAGAAAGAGTACCTTTATCCTTTCACACCCTCTAAGTGTAGGCAGAGTACCATCATACCTTCACACCCTCCAAGTGTAGGAAGAGTACCTTCGGCTGTTCACACTTTCCAAGTTTTGAAAGAGAATCAAATCTTCTTCAAAGATCTTCTCACGAGTAATCTAGAAAGATAAAAGAGTGAAAAAAAATCACACACTGAGATCGTTACCTTTGAGTAACCTTATGAGCCATTAACACTCAACTAAGAAGAAATCTCTCTCAAATAGTCTCTTTCACTCTCTCCTTTAATTACTCTTAAAAAATCATGAGGAAAAGATTTTTAACATCAGTCTTTAATGGACCATTTCTATAAAAGGCATAAAAAACCATTCAGAAAACTAAAGTTTTCAATTTTGAGCGTATATAATCATATAATACGATCCTAGGATCATACATATGAATAGTTTAAATACTATTGCGTATGAACTATTATGAGTAGGTACAAAATCATTTCATACGCAATCATCATTCAGTATCAACTAAGTTTGTCCGGGATGAACAGTTAAAAAATTTGAAATTTTGTCTCTAGCAAGAACAAACCTGAGATATTCGTCCTTATATAAAACTGGGATCATCACGTACGATCCATACTTAGAAAAAAATATTTATGCGAGAATGGACTCGAAACGTTCATTATTATAAAAAATTAGGATCGTACTGTACGATCCATACTTAGAAAAAAATTTTTTTTTTTTTGAGAACATGCCCAAGACGTTCGTCCTTGTATGAAAATTGGATCGTCCCGTACGAACAATACTTAGAAAAAAACTTTTTGCTAGAACAGACCCGAGATGTTCATCCTTGTATGAAACTGGGATTTTTTGTACAACCATACTTAGAAAAAATTATTTTCACTTCTATACATTTGACTGCTCGTTGGGAAAAAATACCTGACCAAGTCGTCCTATACGAAGTGATATCGTACAGTATGAGCAGTTTAAAAATATGAATTTTTAACTCTCCCCTAATGTGTGTCTGCTTAGTTACTTAATTATAATAGTACTCTCTTAGACTTAATAGAATGAAAAATACTGACTTTAATTATAATAAACTCTAAACTAATCTTTATTTGAAGTCTTCAACAATCCGGAGTATGATTTCCCTAAAATGTTAATACACACAAGAGCAAAACAATTTTTCCAAAATATGTTAGAAGAAATAATAATCATATAAATAATATTTAGAATCATCAAAATATACAAGTTGCAAGAATATCAAACATACAAAACTAAGTAGCAACTATCTCAATAGGTATAATCTACAATGCATAAGAAAGAGCACCCAAAAAGAGGGAAAAAGCTAAAAACTAGCAATGAGGTTTATCTTCCCATCCAACTAAACACAACAACGAACACTTGCACAAAAGACCCCCTGAAGAAAAAATTGGTAGGCAAAGTGGAAATTGCACAAATAAAAGCCAAAAAACTATGGTAATAGTCCAACCACTTATCCACCAAATAAATAGCAAAATAAGAATAGAACTCTTTTAGAATCAAAATTCTCTTTTTATCAGGTAAACAGGCAGCAAACAAACTTACAGTCAAATTAAAGAAGTTAGCCAACCTATCCATAGAAATTTCACAAACCCCATGGAAAAACTAGAACAAGCCAAATGTCTGACCCGAATAGAGAGAGCACATACAAAGCAGATACCATGAATAAGAGGTCTCCCGGCTGAAATGAATAGGAACAAAAGTTCCAGTAAAAAAAATTCCACTCCAGCCTTAACCTTGCAAGAATAGGAACCATGACAAAGAAAGGTAGTAAATTATGAGAACCAACCTCAACAATCTAGAAACCTAACCCACTAGAGCCAGACAAACCTAAACAAGAATAGTTCCAAAGAACAAACTTCAGAACAACCCACAAGCCCAGCCACAAAATACATAAAAATAGTACACCAAAAGCTAAACCAACACCCAGCACCCTAGCAAAATAGGGCTAAAAATAACCCTCAGCACACCCCCAATAAAGACCAGCCTCAAGAAAGTGCCAAACAGTCCACTGGAACAAATTAAAGCAGAGTAGGTATAAAGAACAACCACCAGCACAACCCACTTTAGCTCAACCACATATTACATATAAATAGCCCATAGAAAACCTACTAACATCTAGTAAGATAGCAAAATAAGTCCAAAAATAGCAGCCCAAAAATAGCCCAGCCATAGGAAAAAGGAAAACATACTAGAAAAAGTCAAACAACACCTAGAAACTTGAGATATGATGAACAACACCAAAAACCCTAATGGTAGCAAAATATAAACAAGAAAAACATACAATAGAAGAATCCCATCGGTACAAAAAGGCAGCCTCCAAAGTAAGAAAAAAAAAACACAGCTAACTTCTAACCTAAGGAAGACCAAGTTTGTCTAATCTTATGACGCATTTTAAAGGAACCAAAAGGTTAGAAGCAGTGAAATTAGTAAAATTATCTAGGTTACACCCCAAATTGGCAAGCCAATTAGTATAGGCATTCCCCTCCCAATATACATGAGAAAGAGAGTAATTAACAAAAATCAACAACTGTTTAATGTTCCTAATAAGATAAAAAAGATCCAGGTTGCACAAAATGTCATCCACATTACCTAAACAATGAATATTGTAAGTAGCATTAACTTCAATACAGATATTAGAGATGCCAAGAGAAACTCTTAATTTAATCTCATGCAAAACAGTAGAAAGCTCAGCAAAATTCGCCGAGCAATTATGTAAGAGTCCCACAAAAGCCAAGATAAAATTTCGATAACCATCCCTAATAAGGCCATCACAACCCAAATTAGAATGTTTCATCGCACCATCTCCTTTAAGCTTGTAGGAATTATTATGAGGTACGATCTGGTAAGCAATCCTAGGTTTAATAGACAAATGCTTAACCTCCATCTTGATACCTAAATTGGAAACCACAAAGTAATAATTCTTAAAATTCTTAATAGAGAGATTGACAAGAAAAGCCTCTTAACCTTATCTTTTAAATTCTTAATAATCCTATGATGATCTATATTAAAAGCATTAAAAAGAGAGTTATTTTTGTCCAACCATAAATACCACAAAATGACGGATGGGATAAATATTATGAATGTGACCTTTAAACTTAATAAACAAAGAAATAGGAAAAGCATTAATAAACAGACTAGTATTAAAATAATTTAATCTAAAAATATCATCAAAATACACCCAAGTTTTAATAGTTAAAAGGCCTGATAGAAAGACATGATGCACATTCTCTGCATGAAAAAACCATTGGCACTTGGATGGTAAGATAAAGCCTTCTTTATCAAGTTCTCATCAGTAGCGATGAACTTTTGTAAAATTCTCCAGATAAAGTAGCAACAATGGTAGGAATGCTTTAATGCCAAATCTTAGAAAAAATAGTAGGATAAATCATTAGAATCCATGTTAAGATGAAGGTTCATAATTTTTTGAATAAAAGGATCAAGAATAACACTAGCAAGTTCATCATAATCCTAACAATTTTCAGTAATGAAATAATTCACCATAACCACTATTGTGGAAGTGGTATTAAAGATGGAATCAATAGAATGAGATTCCAACCAATGGTTCATCCAAAAAAGGATGTTACCAACACCAAGCCACCAAAAAATATTGGGATCAACCTCCGTTTTAATTTTACATAGTCTCTGGCACTCTTTAGAGTCCACCTTATTATAATAGCAAATAGTAGGCTGTGAGTATACAATACTTAGCAAAATAAACTTTGCCCAAAGGCTCACTTTAGCACAGAAAGAATACCCAAATTTAAAGGAAAATGGATAAACCAAATCAAACATACTCTTACAACCGAAGCCACATACATTTAAGAAACCAGAATATTTATCACAAGAGGACCAGAAAATTTTAGAATTGTGATTAGTCTTTTTTTTTCTTTCTTGAGAAGATGCACCAAATTGGATTAAGAATGTAAAAGGGAACTAATTACAATTGCTAGAATGATAGCATTCCTCCTTGATTAATTTCAACAACAAGGAAGGAATATTATAAAAAGTAAAGCTGTCAAAGGTAAAACTCCTATCTAAAGCCATAGTAGCACAATGATTAGTTACTTTATTAAAACTTCTCGAACATGAAGAAAGATCACTTTATTGAACTCATCCAAGAAGTATAGCTCCTTATCCGGCCACTTATCCACATGCCAAAGCTTCTTCTTTAAAGAATTTTGAATGAATGTAATGATGTTGATGTTGTCACTCTCAATGATCACTGCTTTACACTCAAGCATCCATCTTCGAATGAAGTGTCTTACTGTAAATACCACCTCCAGCTCTACCTGAGCTATATCCCAGTGAAGCTTACTCTTCCCAAAATCAAGAATAAGCCTACCTTTGTGGTCTCTGAATACTCCTCCGATTTAAGCTGCATTTGAACTGAGCAATACAACGTCCACGTTGATCTTAATCCAATATAATGGTGGAGGGCACCAAGCTTTTGAAGACTCCTGAAGGAGAATAGTACCCCAACAATTTAGATATGGACTAGACTTTAACATTTCCATAGAAAGAGCATTTGCAGCTACTAAAGAGCATGGTTAAGCAGACTTACCATATTTGACATTATTCCGGTTCTTCCAATTAAGATAAACAACTATGCAAATTCTAACAATTCCAAAATCACGGTTTGTTAAACTCCTCAACTTCTGTAAACAATCTTCCAAAGACTGAAAAATAGGGATGTGAATACCCCAATAACGCAATTTCACAATGGTATCAACTAGATATCTACACAGAACCATGATATGCTCATAGTCCTCAACCACCTGACATCCTCTAGCACATTGATCAGTCATGGAAATCCTTCGGTATTTAAGAAAATGATTGGTAGGAATCCCAGATTTGCAAAGCCTCCACCAGAAAATCTCCACCTTCTTGTTGAGTTTCAACATTTTAAGCCAATTACCATATTTGACATAATTACCAGGATATCTACATTTCATCAAGTTCTCATATGACAAGGCTGAGATTTTTTTCACAAAAACATACTCAGCAATTCCAACTGATCCTCCACCTCATTAGACTCAACCTAAATTTGACTGAATAGAAAAATGAGATATGTATGAAATAACTGCCGAAGCAATCTAGCAATTTTCTTCTTCAAAGGTTGTTTAACAGCCTTGCCATATAAAATCTGAGACTTATTGGAATTACTTCTCTGTCCCGTCCACTTACAAAACTCCTCAACAATAGCCTTGAGGACTTTAGCAATTGCCAATGAAGCCTGAGAGAAAACTAGTACATCATCCGCTTAGAGAAGATGTGTGATCTTATGACCACCAGAAGAGACCTGGACTCTGAGTACCTACCCCCTTTGCTTCAAAGAGCTTGAAAAAAGTTGATAACACATTATGAAAAGATAAGGTGACAGTGGACATTCCTGACAAAATCCACTTTGTGCATTGATCCACTTGGAGTTCTTCCCATTGAAAATAATAGAAAACCTTACATTCACAACACACTCCATGAGAAGATTTGAGAAAAAGGTGGGAAAACCATACAATTTAAGTAATTGACAAAGCGTCGGCCAACCCATACTATCATACGCCTACTCCATGTCCAACTTGATAGCCATCAAACCTTTCTTCTTTTTGGAAATTTTAAAATTGTAAAAGACTTCCTGAGCCAACAAGCAATGCTCTAAATCAGATCTACCAGGAATAAAGGCCATTTTTTCTTTTGAAATCATTGTAGAAATGCACTTCTTCAATCTATTAACTAGCATAGCAGCCACGATCTTATAATTAGTCTGGTAAAGACTAATTGGACTATAGTTGGATGGAACTAATGGGTTCTTAACTTTAGAAATAAACACAATAAGTAAATCCTTCCATTCCATATTCATATGCCCGGAGATTAAAAATCTTTTGACAGCATTCCAAAGAGTTTCATAAACAATAGTCCAATAACATTTGTAAAATGAAGAAGTAACTCCATCCATACTTGGGACTTATAGTTTCCTTGCTGGAAAATCGAAACCCTCATCTCTTCGAGAGAAAAACCTGCAGCCAGCAAATTCACATCCTCCTCCTTCAGCATTTGATTTTATGTAATTGCAGGCCAATCCGACAATGTGCATTTCCTTAACTTCCATTTTTCTTCAAAAAATTATCAAAAGACTTTCTCTATTTGATCATCCTCTTCTATTACATTGTTGTTGGCATCTTTAACTTGTCTTATATGATTACCATTTCTCCCTACCGACGCATAATTATGAAAAAGATTTGAATTGGAATCTCCCTCCTCATGCCACTTTGCCTTTGCTCTCTGATTCCACCAGGTTGACAATCTCCTCAAGGTAACATTGAGTTCATGAACTTTGCTTCTAAGAAGGAACAAATTAGCATTTGAACACTCCTCTCCCAATGCTTCCTTACTTTGCAACTCCAAAATTTCCTTTTTCATATCCTCCTTTAACGGATTTAGCTCCTTGCACTTATTCTTATGCCAAAAGAATAATGCCTTCAGTGTTCTATAAAGATTTCTATGCAGAATTGCACTCTCATCACCAAAATCCTTCTTCCTCCAGGAATGTTGCACAATGCTTCTAGCCGCCGGGTATGATCTCCAAGTATCCTCAAATCTAATCAATCTTTACTTGTAACCAAGCCTTTCATCCAATTTTAGAGTAATTGGACTATGATCCGAAGCCACCCTTGCAAGGTTCCTGCTAATAGCTAGAGGGGCCTTTTGTAAAGCAGCCGAGTTCAATAGGCACCTATCCAATCTTTCCCAAATCCTAGAAGCTCCTTCTTTATTGTTACACCAAGTGAACCTTGGTCCAATGCTTCCAACATCATGGAAGTCTGAATTAGCCATAAAATTCCTCATTTCTCTAGGGCCTTTAGAGAAGATGAACCTCTTAACCACCCTTTTTCTCCTCCTTGTTCAAAATATAATTAAAGTCCCCCCCCCAAAAAAAAATTTAACGGAATAGTATCCTCCATACCCTTCTCAATCTTGCTCCAAAGAGCCTCCCTCTCCTTGCAACATCTGCTACCATAAACCGTAGATATCTTCCAAGTTCCCATAGAGGGAACAATAAGATCTCCCATAACCATTTGAGAAGAACTCTCCACCATAGCAAATGAAACCAACTTCCTATTCCATAAGACCAAGATACCTCCTGAAATGCCAACAACAGGATAGTGAAAAAACTCCCACTCATTTCCAAAAAGGCAGTCAACATCTCTCCTATCAATCCTATTTAACTTTGTCTCCATTAACCAATTGAAAAAAAACATCCTGATCCCTAACAATGTCTTTCAAATATAGCGAGGCCTCCTTCTTGCCCCCCCCTACAATTCCAAAATAAAAGAGAAGACATTTACACCTTCATAGGGGATCTCTCCCCAACTGAGAGGTTCATCCTCACCTCTCTCTTTTTCTTTCTATGTTCAGGCTCAAGAGGACCCAGGGACTTCACTTCTTTGGAAAACTTTGGTTTAATAGTTCTACTATTAATGAGAATGACATTACTCACCTTCCCTTGCACAGCATGAACACCAGCCTCATCCTTCACTTCTATGATTTCTTCACATCTTTCAATACTTCCTTCTATAATATCTTCAAGCAAAGCTTCGAATCGGTTAGCAACAGTAATGTCTGTTTCCTTGTTCACTACAAACATTCCATTAGCTGAAAAATTTTTTGCTACCAGACAAGTTTTACCCACAATCAAAATTTCGGCACTAGACTGCACTTGTTAATCTAGCTTTGTTATCTTCCCCCCAAAATTGCTAGTACCCGTCTTCTTCACATTGGCCCCGTTGGCACCCCCTCCTCTTCTGACAGTATTTCCTCCATTTATCATCCTTCTCTTCTTAAAATGGATGTGTATCCAAGGACCATACTCAGAATTTAACACTGAAGATTTTTCCTCACCCGTGCCATCCTCTGTTAAAGAATAATGCACCTTATTCTCCTGGTCTTTGATGCCATGAATAACATTCTCAAGACATTCCTTACTATCATATCCAACTTTGCCACATTGACAACATAATAGGTCAATTTTCTCATATTCTACTCGTTGAAATAATCTCCCAACTGATCCTTCAACCCAGACTCCATTGGGTAGTTTCTTCTCAAAATCTATCTTAACACAAACACGAGCAAACTCACATTTTACCCATCTAAGCGTATTTCCATCTATATACATTGGTGAACCAATCCACAAAGCAATCCATGCAATGTTCTCCTCGTCCCAGCAGTAAAGAGGAAAACATGAGAACCTTATCCAAACGGGAGCGGAGATACCTTTGAAGGATTTGGGATAAAAAATAGGGGACCATTTGTCCATGCCGACTATATGCCCGCTATCAAACCAAGGGCCACCATTCAAAATTTCATTTACCGCCTCCTCCGATTTAAAAGAACAAAGATTCCAGTTCATACCAATTGATGTCATGTGAAACCCAGCATAGCTGCTCCATTGCCTCCTCAGCTCCACGTTGTAAACAGAGAACGATACGTTGCTTCCCAGAACTTTTATCACCAACGAATTCTTCTGAACCTATGAATTATTTGTTTCTATTTCAGCATTAAGCTTGTCTGCAACCCCATCATCAGAGAGTTCACAAAGATTGTTGTTAAAATCAATCTTTATATGCTTCGTCTTCTTCCAAGCAGCAGCAACCTCCCCATTAACAATGTTGTTTTCCATATTGTTAAACAAAATTCCCTTCATCACAAATCCTTTCGCAGGATTATTGTTATCTTCAACTTCCTGATTTACCAGATCGTTCGCAATTTGACGAACTTCAATCGCCTCAAGATTTCCATAAACTTTATTCACTTTAACAATCAAATAAATCGACGATGATGCATCAAGAAGATAAATACCTGATTCCTTCATCACATCCATATTACTCCTATCAATCACATCCTCTATCTGCACATTCTTTCCTTTACCTTCAGCAAGAATCTCTCGCCGACCTACAGGTCTAACCTTCTCCCTGATAACGAGACACCTACCATTGGTTCGAAGGTTACCAGGTGGTCGCGAAGTAGCCATGTCATCGTAAAAGGAATGCCAGCAATAATAGAGGCTAGGTTGGTTCTCAAAAAGGTGAGCTTTCTTTCTCTAAAAACTCAGAGCTTCTCTCTCTAGAACTGGCACTAGAAAATGATATTTAAAAATTGTGATTTAAATGATATTCTCTCTCTAAAAACTTAGAGCTTTCCCTCTCTAAATGAATTGTGATTAATCCCTTTCCAAAAAAATGTATTGTGAAGTTAATAAATTCTACTGCACATCGCATGAGTAGGTTGAAGAGTTTGAAAAGCATATGCAGGAAGAGAACATAGAACACTTCTAATGAGAGCTAAACGACCTCCAAAACTCAAAAAAAAATAGACTACCAATATGAGATCTCATAATGTACAAAAGTAATCAAATCATCAAAAACAAAGTTTTTCTTTCTGCCTTTAAAAAGAGGAACCCCTAGGTACTTCATAGGCAATTAACCTTGCACAAATTCAGTGAGGCCTCTAATAGCTAAAATGTAATCATTAGTCACTATATTGGAGGCAATAAAACAACATTTATGCTTATTTAGAGAAAGACCACTAAATTTCTCAAACTTATGGAAGAAACCCATAATTATGTTAATTTTATTTTTGGAAGCATTAGTGAAAACTATAAAATTATCAACAAACCATAAATGGGAAATTGGAAAACCACCCAAAGTTCTAAAATAGAGGCTAGGTTGGTTCTCAAAAAGGTGAGCAAGGCCTCTAGAAAGATATTTGCCAGCAATAATAAAAAGAGTGGGAGAAATTGGATCCCCTTATCTTAAACCATTAGAGGATTTAAGAAAACCAAAAGTTTTGCCATGCACAATAACTGAAAAGTAGGATCTTTCAATACAATTCTTAGTGAAATTAATAAATGTTGAATTTAAGCCAAATAAATACAAAATATTATAAAGAATGACCTAGTCAATATTATCATAAGCCTTAGAAATATCAAGTTTCAAAATGATGTTTCAACCTCTTATCGTAACATCAAGATCCTGACAAAATTCTTATGCCGAAAGGATATTATAAGAAATCTCTCGCCCCTTGACAAAACCCATTTGGTAACGGGAGATAATTTTAGGAAGGAGAGGAGTTAACCGATTCATAAGAATTTTAAAAATTAACATACAAAAGAAAGTTATCAGACTAATAGGTCAAAAGTCATTCTAGTTACAATAGTAATGCTTTTAGGTATAAGCACAACAGAAGTGGAAGTGAAGAATTTATGACTAGTATGACCAGTAGAAAAATCCAAAACATGAGAATGAAGATCAGTACTAGTAATATTCCATGCTTTCTAAAAAAACTTAGTGCTAAGTCCATCCGGACAGGCAACAGAGTTAGCTTTCATACTATGATCAACCTATTTGATTTCCTAAAGAGAAGGGATTTTAGAAAGGCAATCATTATCGTATAAAGAAATAAGGCTAAGGATAACATAAAGGTTATCAATAGGTTTAGGAGTAAAATCCTTGTTTAGGAAATTCTAAAAATGCTGAATCACCATGTTAGCAATTTCCTCCACATCCTCAATAATAAAACCATTATCACGAGTAATTTTATTTATAGAGTTTTTGGTACGATTCCTCTTAACCAACAAATGGAAATATTTTGTATTATTATCACCTTCAACAAGGTGCTTAGTAGCTACTTTTTTCTCCATGTAGCTTCCTCTTGAGCATGTAACTTAAACAGGAAATCTATAACACCCCTAAGCAAAATGAAGTTATAATCAGAAGGAAATTATTGGGAGTTAAGCTCAAAAGTGTTCACTTTATCTTCAGCATTCAAGATATTAATGAAAATATTTTTAAAAACCTTTTTATTTCAATAATTACTTTTTTTCTTAAGTCTTTTCAAATTAAATAAAAATCTATTCATTCCAAAGATATAATTATCAGGATGCAAAGGGGATTGCAAGTTTTCCCGAACCACATCCATAAATAAGTCATGAAGTAACCACATGTTTTGAAATCTAAAATGAGGTGAATGACCCATATGCCTTGTCACGAGGCAAACTAGAAAAGAAGAGTAATCAGAAAGAGTTCTACTAAGATGTTCAATAGAAATAGAACTAGAAGCACTAAGCCATATATCATTGAAAAAAACCCGATCAAATCTTTGCCATATATGCCCACGGTTCCAAGTGAAATTATTGCCAAAAAAACTGATGTCCACTAAGTTACAATCCATAATCATATTTTGAAAATCCTCCATAGATTAATAATTAGGATTAGATCCCCCTACACATTCAGAAAGATTAGAAATAGTGTTAAAATCACCACCAATGAGCCAAGGCAAATTATAAATGTTGTGGAAATTAGCGAGTTGTTCCCAAAGAGCTTTTTTAATACTACGAGATGAAGCAGCATACATAAAGGAAGCATAACAATTCACATTTAAAAGTTTAATATTACAATGCAAAACTTGAGTAAAGTTTCCAATAACATCAAGCCGAAGAGGATCCTTCCAAAATACCCATATTTTATTGGAAATATTAGCATCAACATACTTAAACCCCAAATATCTAGCAGTAGTAAGTAATTTATCAAAATTAATGAGTGGTTTAAGTAAGATAAGGATAAAAACATTGTGAATATGACATAAATTCTTAATCCTCACCCTATAGGAGGGGCATCCAATACCCCTAAAATTTTAAATAAGAGATTTAAATATAAGAAAAAGGGGGTTAGTGACTAGTTTGAGATCGAGTGGTTCTTGGGGGATATCAAATGATGTTCTTGCTTTTCTGACCCCACCTATTAGAAAACTTAATAAAACTAGTGTCTTTATCATCTTTAGCAAAATATTTAGCCACAATATCCATACCCTCCATATCATCCAGGAATTAATAGGATGCTGAGGGGCAGTAGATTGCATATTACTAATGTGTAGCCACATTTGTCTTACCTCCTGAGCCAAGTCTCCCTCATCAGGGTTACACCCTTCTTCCATATTTCCCTTACCACCCAAAACCATAAAATTATTATCTATCTCTCCCTCCGCCATGTTGAGTTGTCTGTAATCCTGATCATGCACAATAAGTTGAGAAGATAAATCATTGGTACAGTTACTGTTAAGCATCAAAAAATCCATTTCAGGCAGATTTTTATCAGTAACACAGAGACTAAAAGAAGGTGCTGAAGCCATATTATGATTAGAAGTAATAGCTAACATTTATTAATCCACATTCTTAGAACCATAAACTAAAGAAGGATTAGAGTTATTACAGACTCCCTAAGATATAAACAGTTCATCAACATTGGTAGAAGGTGGTTCACTATGCAAATATATAGGTTCTTTGTTATTACCCAATTATTTTGCAAGAGTTTCCTCAACCAAACCTTGACAAGGAGTCTCATTTTCATTTTCTTCCAAAAGAGCTAAGCCATTACTCATATGTGATTATTTAGAAGACTCGTTCTCCTTATGAAGTTGAGGATGTAATCTATAGCATTTATTTAAACCGTAACCATGCATTTTATAATGAGAATAAAAAATAGGCATGCTTTTAAATCAAAATTTTGAACATATCCATTTAGATATGACCCAAGCTAGATCTCAGTTAGATGTTTCTTAATGACATCCAATTTGACTAAAACATAAGCCACTAATGGCCAAAAAATAAAAAATGTAGCATCGTCCGTTATTAGTGTCCTAATAAAAATTAAGGCAAGGACAAACAAGATTTGGGAGTTAAAAAAATGTAATATCAGATTAGGAAAGGAAATCCACACTGGAGTAATAGGGGACTGTTCACCTACAACAAAATCAAGTGTCCACTAGAATAATCATGTTTGACAAGCTTGAATGTAATACGATCGCCTCAAAAAAATATGGCTATAGTCAAGATCGTTCGAAAGTTGGATCACAATTTGCCTAGGATATAGAAAGCCTTTATGGAATAAACTAGAAAGATTTAGATTAATAAAATTTTTTCATATAATATCCAGGTTTGGATGACTTAAAAAAAATTCTAGCCAAGGATAATGCAAAAAGAGCAGCCAGCTGAGAAACCACATATTCATCAAACATAAGTGTCAGACATCCTTTGAAAGAAGTTTGAACAAAATGCAATTTAGATGCTGAAGAAGAAGAACCAAGTATAACATCTTTGAAAGAATGGAATTTACAATCAGAAACCAAAGAGTTAGCAAGGAATAATGATAATGGCATTGTCATCTCCCAAACCTTATCTAAATGATATGAAAGCCAAATCTAAACACAAAACAAATCAAGCACATATAAAGAGAAAAAAAGGCAAATGAATGGTGAAGAAATCAGCCATAAAGAGAAAGAGGGTGATCAAAAGGGAAAACCATAGATCACCAGTGAGTCGTCAGAGAGCACGAGACTTCGTGAGCAGATGAGGAGAGTCGAGATCAAAACTTTTCACTTTATCTACAGTATTCAAGACATGAATCAGGCGGAGGTCATTAAATCATAAGTGTTAGCTAAATTTTGCATGTCAAGCTCCATTTTTATGTCAAGCTCCAGAACAGCATGTGTTCCTAAACATCTATTTTTATAAAGAAAATGGAAAGACCTATTTGTGAAGTTTGTTAAGAAGTGATCGTTAAGGGTAATGTACATTAAGCTAAATTTTGCATCTAAAAGTATATATAAATATGCCTAAAGTGAGGTTTTGTGTATGGTGTGCCTCAGGGTTCCTAATAGTATTCATGTTTTCTATGTAATAGAGAAGCATCTTGGGAACAATAAACTATGTTTCAGCCATACCAAAAGCATGACAATAGATATTAGTTGGATGATATTAAATATATCACAAGAATTAGGTATAATAGAGTCAAAGAATGTGTTGAATAACACGTGCATTGAGGACTAAAGTGTTAACAAGGGGGTAGTTTAGGTTTATTGGATTATTCCTAATTATGAGATTAACTTGTGTCTAATAATAATCACTAATTATCATGGGTTTTAATATTAATGATAGTAATATGAAGGTGTTCGTGAAAATCCTAGGGGTAAGCTTTACAGGTCATTTATAAATATAGGATTGAAGTGATGTCCGTTTTGGAATTTTTACAAAAACTTGACAAAAATACTATAATTAACTTAAAGATGTTGGGTAGTTCAAAGGTATAAAAAAAATTGTAAAAGGGTCGCAATAAATACTTCATGTACCTCATATCTTAGGGTATATTATTTTATGATATTTGACCTCATGATAAAAAATTATTTTCACCTTTGGTAGATAGAACTTCATCTTTATATTAAAAATGGTCATCAACCTGGGGCTGAGAGGGACCCCCTAAGAGACATCAAGCTCAGTTTCCAATCATCAGGAATCCTAGGGACTATAAAGTATTGGGAAGGAGGATTGGAAGAAGATGTGGTATATTTTGAAATAAAGTTTTCCCTTTATTTATAACCTTTGTTTGATCATACAATATAAAGTTTATTATATAATATGAAGTCATTCAGAAAGTATGATTTGTCCAATATTGGATAGAATGATTTGTAAAGGCTAAATTCTACTATTATAATATGGATCCAATATAGTGTGAAAACTGGTCAAATCATCCTATATGATCTTTATCTTTTTTTTTTAATATTGATGGCATATTTTGTACGATCATTAACTTGATGGATTATTTGAATTGGAGTTTATATAGTCTGATGTGCAATAATGATTGTATTGACCAAATTAATGTCATACTACAAGTATTTTTTGCCATGTCATTCTTATAGTATTGATGGTGTTTGTATGATATGAACCACCAAATATGATTCAATCTGAGCCATTGGCTTTAAACGAAGGGTTTATTCAAGTTGATTTACTTGTATTGTTTAGTACGATAGTGCTCATACTATAAGATTTGAAATTTTCTTTGTTGTTGTGTGTGATGATTAACAACTCTAACATAGTAATTAATAACACATAATCCACAAATATAAAATACCGAACTAGTGATAAAGAAGTAATATAAAGAATGACATAAAACAAAATTTAAACTACAAAATATACACATAAACCAATAAATGCCAAAACACCTAAACATATATACTGCACAATACAAGCATATAAACTAAAACATAAACATAAAAAACACATACTTTTGAATAAAACACAAAACACAACACCAAACACAACATGTAGTGACCCCAATTTTCTAAGCACTAATATCAATGACTACCAAACTAATTCTAAGTGTGTTGAACCTACCATAACTTAGGTGTTTAGTGAAAATATCTTCAAGCCAATTTTTTTTTTTCCACAAATTGTTTATTAATATCTCCCTTTATTGTAGTCTCATATAAAGTGATGTCTCGCATATATTTTTTCATATGAGAGTACTGAATTAGGTTCTTACAGATATAGAGTACATTTATGTTATCACACATAATGGGGATGGTTTTATATATAGTCCAAAATTAAGGAGATGTTTCTTCAACCAAAGTGCTTGGGAAACATAGCTTCCTATAGCTATATGTTCAATGGACATGGCTACTAAAATTTTCTTTTGAACAGACCATGGATTAAGGATTATCCTATAAATTGGTAAGCACTTGAGGTAATTTTTTATGTATCTTAAATCTAGTAAAAATTGAATAAGAATAACCAACGTTTTTAAAGTTCAAGATACTCCTAGATATCATATTCCTAAATTCTAAGCTTCTACGAGATATCGTAAGAATCTATTTTATGGCAGTCATATGAGAATCCTTAGTGTGACTTAAAAACCTAGCGCATAGATAAAAACTATCCATATTATTATGTCAGCTGACGATCAAGTAAAGTAAGGATTTTATAATCACTATGATCTATCACTCTTCAATCCAAATCCTTGCTTGATTTGGTGGTCGAGCTCATGGGTTTATTCGGGCTATTACAATATTTTATATCAAATTTCTTTAGTATTTATTTTATATATTTTATTATACTCAAGAAGGTTTCATCTTCTCTTTCCTTTATATCTATTCAAAAGAAATAGGTTAATTGGCCCATCATACTCATTTTTGATGAAATTTTTTTTACATAAATTATCAATGGTGAATCCAATGAGAATATCAACCACATAAATTAACATAATGATTTTATCATCTATAATTATTTTAATAAGGATTGTGGAATCTACCATGCCTTTAACAATGAATTTTTTTTTTTAAATAAAAGTGTTGAGCCTATCATACCATATGTTAAGTTCTTTCTTAAGCATTTATAGTTCTTTCTTCATTTTATAAAAATGATTTGTAAAGGCTAAATTCTTGAAACCTTGGAGCTTCTCTACATAGACATCTTCCTTATCAATCAATTTAAAAGGGCACTCATCATATCGATTTAGTATAATTTAAATCCCATGAAATAAAAAAATATTAATAATACCCTGATGGTAACTAATCTAGCTACCGAGCTAAATGTTTTCTATAAATATATCCTATATATTTTGTTGTAATGCTTAGCTACCAACCTAGCCTTATTCTTATTTATTGATCTAAATTTTATTAATTTATTTTAAATACCAACTTTATTCTACTAATACTCTGATTATTATGCCTTACAACTAACTCCCACACATCATTCCTATTAAATTAATTTAATTCTACTTACATTACTATAATATAGAATCTATTTATGAGTGTATGATATACACTAGTTGGTTCTATCATCAAAATGAAGGCTGTTTAGCTAACATCTTTCCTAAGTCACTTCCTTGTCCAAGCACCTCAGATGGGATTCATTTGATAAGCTCCCTAGGATAACTAAATCCATATCTCCACTCCCTAGCTTAGGGGTACAGAGCAACCTCTCTATCTTTTAAATCTATATGTTAAATTCTAGTGGTAATGTAATCCTTTTCTTCTTCTTGTATAGGTGGTGTATCCACATAAGTCTCATCAAAATACTACATTGGTTAACTCTTCTACTACTAGAAGCATTTGTGTAGATTATATTTATTTAGTTGCAAATCTAATTTTATCGATTAGAATTTAGTTGAAAGCAAACATTCATGTTTTTATACGACTGCCTTGCCTACCAACATTTTAAATCCACAAGATCGAATGCAACTCAAGCCAGCTGAAGAATAGGTATATTAGGTTTGAGTCAATTTGTAATTTTTTCCCTTTATTGAGTTTATTATAAATGATGTGGTTCCTGATGTTAAGTAACCTTACACACACATGGGAGAAAAGTTATTTGTGTTAGATAGAGTTCTCTATTTTGATCACATCATCCGGGATGATCCAAACATCGTCCTAGATAATTAGTTAAAATAGAAACCCTAATTAGGGCATCCTAGTTAAGGTAGCCATCATTAAGCACATCATCCTATATGATATTTGTATCGGCCAGAATGATAGGCTCAAATTAGAAAGAATTAGCTGCTCGATCTATTTAGATATTCTTTATTTTTTGACATCGTCCAGGACATCATCCTGGATGATATAACACAATTATGCCTAAAGTAATCTAGTAATTAAGGAAAGTAATTAAGTTTTGATTACACGATCACATCATCCAGGATGATTGCAGGATTATTCGGGATGATCTCTTGGATGACTGACATTAGCCAGCTTCTATTCAGAGCAATACTTTGGACTATTTTCATAGATTTGAACTAATCATCCGGGACGATCGTGAGATTGACCTGGACTATAAAGATATTTTTTTCATCATCTAGACATCCTTTCAGAGCAATTGTCTGGATAATATTCAAGAATTTGTACTGATCGTATAGGATGATATTATATCAGCCTGGATGATATGACCAAAAATCTTCTGATTGTCCCAAATCATCCAGGCTGATTGTGCAAAATTTACACTGATCATCTAGGATGATATACATATCACCCTTGATGATAAAGTAAATTTGTATAAAATAAGAGCTATTCTGAAACTCTTCTATTTAAGAGCTCTTATTCTACCCGTGAGCTCATCTTTTGCTGTTATTCTAACCTGAGAGAGCCAAGAGGAGAGTGAGAGCAAGGGAGAGATAGAGAGGATCTTGTTTAGATTTGTTCACTATGAATTAGGTTGTTAAACCTATGCTTATACAAGAGGGGGGTGAATTGTTATTTTTTTAAAAAAAAATTATCCCTCTTGAGTATGTTAAACCGAAATATAACTTTAATGAATTTTTAGAAAAAGTTTTACCACCCCAATTTTTATAACAAAACAAAATATGGAAAATAAAAAGCTGTAAAATAAAAGACACAAAATTTATAGTGGTTTGGTCTAAACCAGACCTACATCCACTCCCCGAAGGCACCCTCCGAGTATTGCACTAATACCAATAGTCTCTCTCCTTTTGCACCAACAGCAAGGCAAAGAAGCCTTTACAAACACTCATTCCAACACTACCCGGTGCAGCAGAGAACCGTCGTCCTTTTACACTATCCCCAGTGTTGGCAGAGAACCCTTCCTCCTTTCACACTCTCCTAGTGTGGGAAGAGAACCCTTTATCCTTTCACACTCTACTAGTGTGGGCAGAGAACCCTTCTTCCTTTTACACTCTTCTAGTGTGGGAAGAGTACCCTCATCATTTCACAATCTCCTAGTGTGGGCAGAGAACCCTCCGTCAGTTTACACTCTCCAAGTGTCGATAGAGATCTGGATCTTCTTGACAGATATACTCACAAGAAATCTAGAAGGAAGAAAGAAAAGAGTAAAGTAATCCAAAAACACAAGTAGAGATTCTTACCTTTGAACACCAAGAGAAGCCTTCACGCTTCAGTGGTAGAAATCCTCCTTCGAATGCGTTCTCTCATTCTCTCCTTGAGTCGTCTTTCAATAGGCATAAAGATCAATGACCAAAAAGATTGGGTGGCAGTAAAAATTTGACCTTATATAGGAGAGAATAAAAACCATCCAAAACTGCAAAATTTTCAAGTTAACACGAAATTGATCGTCCCCTACGATCATGGATTGTCCCGGACGATTTTACTTAAAGTGTCGGAAATGATCCTAATGAATATTGGTACGAATTGTGTTCGTATATGTTTATCGTCCCGTACGAACTAGGTTCGTCTGGACGATCAGTTATTCCATAGGTCGGTTCCTAAAAAGTGTAGAACGCCTCTAGAATGTGAAGTGTTGATTCACTTCGTCCTGGAACGATCAGGACATCGTCTGGACAAAATTTTTTACAGAGAAGAATTCATCCTGGGACATTTGGATTTCATTTGGGTGAAATTTTTATAGAGAAGAATTCATCCTGGGATTATTTGGATTTCGTTTGGACGAATTTTTTACAGAGAAGAATTCATCCTGGGATGATTTGGATTTCGTCTGGATAAAATTTTTACAGAGAAGAACTTCCTCCGGGGACGATTTGGATTTCATTTGGATGATCAGGACATAGAAAAATTTTCTCAATTCCTGATCGTTTCATTGCTCTTATGAGGAAATAACTAACATGATCGTACTGTACGAACTAGATTTGTCCCGTACGATCAGTACAAATTTTATAAGATCTCCTTAAGTGTGTGTGTGTGCGTGTGTGTGTTTATTCACTCAATTACAATCACTCCCTCTCAATTCAAAGAACAATTTAGAGCTCCAATTTGCAAAGTATTGAATCTTGAATTTGATTCGAAGTCTTCATAGTTTGGAGTTCAATTTTTCCTGAAATGTTAGTACACATAAGAGCAAAAAATAATTCTTCTAAAAAGTGTTAGGAAATAATTGCACATAAAACAATAATATTTTAAATCATCAAAACTATACAAGTTGCAAGAATGTAACATAAGCAAGTAGCAACTTTCTTAATAATCTCCCCCTTTTTTATGATGGTAAAATAGTTATTGTTTGTCGAATTTCAAATTTTAAGAATTTCCTAAACTTCCCCTAAATTAATGAGCACGTGAAAATAAGGGGTCTTTGAACACAAATTTTTTTTTTAAGTTTTAATAACAATAACAACAAACAAAATAAAACAGACAAAACCAAACGACACGATCACAACAAATAACAAACAATTATTTCTCCTCCTTTTTGACAATAGCAAAAAGTCAAGAAGAAACTTGAAATGCAAGTAGACATACGAAAATTATTTGAGAATTCATTCTTAAAAGTGATTATAATAAAGTTATGCAAATAAAATTAGTACATTAGATAAATCATAATATTTCATAGAATTCAAGAATAGACATAACTTAGATAATAAAAATTTTATCAAACAGCATGAGTCAATTTAGACAATTAGATAGAGACATTATTGCAAAGAGGATGAAAAGAAAAAATTATATATTTCAAAATTCAATATACATGAATGAACACAAAATCAACTTGAATAAGAAGATTAAAAGAGTCTAGAAAGAAATAACTACCACAAGTGGCGCTTTGCGCATATTTTTTTTATTGGGCTTATTTTGTGCCTCTCTTTCACATTGCGAACCATTGCGCATTTTTTTTATATATATATTTGTCAAAAGTAATTGTATTCTTTCCAAAGTCATTAATCAAAGTTTTCAAATTAATCTAGGTGCATAAATATTAATTGAAGAGTGAGATACAAAATAAGAAAAATATCACAATTACAATAATAAATTAATGTAGTCTAAACAAGAGACATGAAATTTGACAATCTTAATTATTATTAAGTTATAAGCTAAACTTAAATTTTAAAAAAATTAGATTTCCTAATGAGTATATTTTTTAATTTGCATTTTAAGATTATAGCACTGATAAGAAAATAAAAATCAAATATTTCCATAGTTAAACACACATTTTTGAAACAAGACATGTTTACTTATATTGATATCAAAAACATATTATAGTCACTGCAATTGATATCAATACACACAATCTAGAGAAAATCAGAAAATAAAAAAAATCCAAAGAAATACAACAAAACAACAACAAACACATGAACCATAACAACTCAAACACAAAACAGAAAATGCAACAATCACTCGTACGGTCCCTGATCTGGAGGAGGAGGAGGTTGAGTATTGAAGAAGGTAAAGTAACTACTTACTAAGAGCATGTTATTGTTTAAATCATTCATTTGCTCTCTTATGAAGCTCATATCCTAATTCTAGCGATTTTCAAATTGATCAAATGTTGATCAAAATGAGTCTCTAGCTGATCAAATCTTTGAACCAAATTTTGATAATTTGTATCATTGGTCGGTGCTGGTTCGGCTTCAGGTTCCTCCTCGGTGTCACTGATGATGTGTGCCTTAGTTGTGTCATCATTTTTGAAGATTTCTCTAAATGATGCATCATTGTAATAGAGAAAATCTTCAAACTCTTGATCAGGATGAGTTAAACTATATTTCTTTTCCAGAATATAGGCAACTAGATGTCCTAAAAAAATATTACTTTTCCTTTTCTGATCAGCATGACCTATTTTAGAAAGTCCAAAAAGATAGTCGAGAATTAACTGGGCTTCATCTATAGGTTTTTTAGTCATGACCATAAAAGTGACCATAGAAAGAAGTGGAGTTATGTTCACTCTATCACCAGCCTTAGGGATAATGGAAGTTCTAAAGACTTGCTGGATGATTCGTGCAGTTTTCACAAGACCAGATACTCTAGCCACATGTTCATTCACATTATTCCCTCAAATCACTTGATTGATTTTAGACCACGAATAATCATCAGTATTGATTAGATAATTTGCTCTATCCCCTTTAGTTCTTAAGTTTAGAAATGCTCGTAAATCATGCTTAGTAATTTCTACTTTTTGTTTAAAGACAAACGAGTAGACTACAGACTAACAAGGGCCAAAGGACATATTGGCTAGGAAATAGTGAAAAGTCTCTTTGTTGTAAGGATGGACCAAAGTAAAAATGAAATTAAATTGGGTCGAGGCGAACAGGTTCATTACCTGGAAAGTAAGATTTTCTTGAAGTAGAATCCTAGAGTGTGTGATTTTGGTAGAGGCAAATCGAGGAAAAGATTCCTCATTTTCCTTTGACAGAAAGTTCTCTGAAGGATTCCTATGTTGTTTCTTTGCTATGACCTTCTGCCTCTTACTTGAACTAGCCATCTGAAAAGGACTGATCTAAAGAACGAAAGAGATTGAAAGTGATGTTTAGAGTGTGATAGATAAGTACAAAAGCCTGCCAATTTATTAAAAAATGGCATATTCGTACTGGACAAATAAAATTTATCCCGGACGAATAAAAAATTCATCCCATACGAAATATTTTCATACATACGATTCAATGCGTCAAAATTAAACGGCTTTTCGTAATCAACAGAACTTACGATGCATTATTTCGTACAGAATTTTGACCAGTCTAATCGAATAGACGAATACGTGTTCGTCCCGGGACGATCAGAACTCATATCGTTTTAATGGCAGTTGAAATCGTCCCCTAAATCGAACCTACATGTGTTCGTCCAGACGAAGCAAAGGATTGTACAAACGAAGTTCATATTAATAACTGTCTTATCCATTCAACTGCTCCATTCATTCATCCCGTCATTTGAAAAAATAAAAATTCATCCCGGACGATCGTAATGATCGTACAGACGAAGTATATTAAAAATTGCACTCAAACGGGTAAAAAACGGATAGATTGTCATAATACACAAATCGTCCCGTACGAAATGATTTCATCCCGGACGATGATGACACAAAAAATTTATTTTATTTTATTTTTGTACCCAAAACAAAAATTAGAAATCAAAAACACAAAATTACCAAAATCAACGATGAAAATACATACTCTAAAAAGGAAAGAAATCATCTAAACAAGAACAAAAAAAATTAATTAATAAACTAACATCAATGTTGCAAAAATATTTTTATTTAAGCATTTAAATCAATCACACCAAGCCTTATTCTTAATGCACTGAAAGTATCAAAGGCTAAAGGTTTTGTAAAAGTCAGAATCTGAATATTCAATTATTTCAAAAGAAGAGCTAAATTTAGGATACCAAATTCCTAAGTTCTGAGTTCCTAACAGATATCTCAAAATCCTTTTCACTGCTGTCAAATGTGATTCTTTTGGATCTGATTGAAATCTAGCATACATGCAAACACTAAACATGATATCGGGTCGGCTAGTAGTTAAATATAGTAAAGATCCAATTATCCTTTTAAATTTCTTTTTATCAACAGATTTTCTCTTAGGGTCCATATCCAAGTGAACCGAGGAACTCATTGGAGTACTAACAGGTTTAGCATTTTCCATTTCATATTTTTTGAGGATGTCCTTAACATATTTAGATTTGCTAAGAAATGTACCTTCCTCATGTTGCTTAATACTAAAGCCTAGGAAGTAGTTTAAGTCTCCCATTAGCTTCATCTCAAATTCACTACTCATTGTTTTAGAAAAATCATCTCAAAGATTTTTATTTAAAGATTCAAAAATGATATCATCCACATAAATTTGAACAATGAGAATATCTTTTCCAAATTTCTTCAAAAAGAGAGTTGTTTACACACTTCCTTTTTCAAAAGATCTTTCAAGTAGAAAGGTGCTTAACCTATCATACCAAGCCCTAGGTGCCTGTTTTAATCCATATAATGCCTTTTTCAACTTGAAAACATGATTTGGGTATTTAGAATTTTCAAAGGCTGGAGGTTGTTCTACAAACACATCCTCTTGAATTACCCCATTTAAAAATACACTTTTGACATCCAATTGATATAATTTAAATCCTATAAAATAAGAAAAGGCTAGCAAAACCATAATTGCTTCAAGTCAGGCTACAGGGGAAAAAGTCTCCTCAAAATCAATCCCTTCAATTTGATTATACCCCTTAGCAACTAATCTTCCCTTATTTCTAATGACTACTCCTGAGTCATTTATTTTATTTTTGAATACCTACTTAGTTCCAACAACACATTGATCTTTTGGCCTTGAAGTTAATTTCCAAACTTTATTTCATACAAATTGATTCAACTCTTCTTGCATGGCCAATATCCATAATTCATCAGAAAGTGCTTGATCAATATTCGTGGGATCTATAGTTGAAATGAAAGCTGAATGATTGACTTCCTTATTTAATCCACACTTAGTCCTTACACCTTCACTTGGTTCACCTATGATCAATTCTCTTGGGTGATTTTTAGAAAATCTCAAATCACTAGGCAAAGGGTTTTCTATCTCCAAATTTTCTTTCACATTTTCTTCCAAATTTTCATCCAAATTTATTCTTTCAATCTTTTGGGAGTTATCCTCAATTTCATCATCTACAATATTTGTCTCATCCAAATTTCCTGATTCATAAAATACAACATGTGTGGTCTCCTCTATTCTTAAATTTCTTTTATTGAATACTTTAAAAGATTTTTCAACACTTGAGTACCCAACAAAAATTCCCTCATCTGATTTTGGATCAAATTTTCCTAAGGCGGATTTTCCATTGTTATGAATAAACACCTTGCAACCAAAAATATTTAAATGAGACAAATTAGGTGTTCTTTCTTTTAGCAACTCATAGGGTGTTTTATTTAAACAAGATCTCACATTCACCCTATTCTAAACATAACATGCTGTGCTAACCGCCTCAGCCTAAAAATATTTAGGAAGTGAATATTCTACCAATATTGCTTAGGCGGCTTCTATTAATGTTCTATTTTTCCTTTCTACTACCCCATTCTGCTGAGGTGTTCTAGGTGCAGAAAAGTTGCGATCAATTCCTTTTTTCTTATAAAAATCTTCAAATCTTTCATTCTCAAATTCTCCTCCATGATCACTTTGTATAGAAATAATTTCACACCCTAATTTCCTTTGAATCCAAGTCAAAAAATTTCTAAATTCCTCAAATGATTCACTCTTTTGAAATAGAAATCTAAACCAAGTGAATCTTGAGTAATCATCCATAATAATAAATCTGTATACCTTCCCTCCTAGACTTATAGTTCCAACTGGTCCAAAAAGATCCATGTGTAAAATTTCCAATGGTTTACTAGTTCTAAAATCCTTATTGGACTGAAAAGAGGACTTCACCTATTTTCCTAATTGACATTCAACACAAAGGTGGTCCTTAGTAAAGTCTAGCTTTGGTATACCTCTCACTAAATTCTTTTGGGTAATCCTCCTAAGGTTTTTCATTCTAGAATGACAAATCTCCTATGCCAAAGCCATGACTCATCAGAAATAATTTTCAAACAAAAAGCACTAGGAAACTGAATTTAAATCTAGCATATAAAAATTATTTACCCTTTTTTCATTCAAAACATCTTAACCATTTAGGCTTATTATGTAGCTAGTAGGAAAAAAATTTACACAATAACTCTTATCACATAGCTGACTTATACTTAACAAATTATGCTTTAAGCCTTCAACTAATAACATATTATCTATAAAAAAAATTTTAAGATTTCCAATCATACCTGATCCAACCACCTTTTTTGTGGTGTTAACTCCAAGTGTAACCTTCCCTCCACTCCTGGCTTCCAACATTATGAATTGAGCAGTATCTCCAGTCATGTGCTTTGAGCATCCGCTGTCCAGGTACCATATGCTCTCATGAGGTCTTGTGTGACAGCGACCCTGCAAAATTATCAAATGTTAGAGACCTGGGAACCCAAACAAGTTTGGGTTCACCTTTAGCAATTTATAATTAGATGCATGTATGAAATATCTAGGTTTAAGCATCTTAGGTCTCAATACCAAATTAGTTTTAATCTTCAAAGTACATGTGTGAGCTATATGTCCAAACAATCTACAATTATTACATTTTACTTTAGGAAATGGATTCCTAAGTCTTATAACATTCATCTGTCTTTTCAGGGATTGCATAAATTTAGGATACATAATAATATTAGTAAAATATTCAAGTTTAGGTGGTATCATATTATCCTCGAGAGCTTTTATTGTTAATTTATAAAATGAATTTATATCATCCAAAATTCAATTTGTATAATTTCTTATATAAAGTTTGCTCTCAAATTCATCCTTAGAATTCTTAAAATCTTTCTCGAGTTCTGCATAGGATGATTTTAAATTCTCATTATTTTTATTCAAGTCATCAAACTCATCAAGTAATTTCATGTGGTTGTTATCAATCAAAGCATGATCTTTCCTAAGGATTTCATGTTCCTTTTTAAGTTCTTCAAATTTTAAACATAGACTAGCATGCATTTTCTTTATTTTTCTATATGCATCATGCATGTGTTCAAAAACTTCAGATAATTCATCATAAGTTAAGTCACATGCCTACTCTTGATCTGAGTGATCAAGATTGTTAGCCATTAAGTACAAATTAGTGACTTCGTCTTCTTTTTCAGTCTCTGATCAATCCGAAGCTGAGTCCGCCCAGAAACCTTTTTAAAACATCTTTCTGCCCTTCTTTACTGTAGGTTTATCCTCTACCTTTTCCATGCTAGGATTGGCTTTGAGTTTAGGGAAATCCATCTTTATATGTCCAGGTTTCCTACACTCATATCAAATAACTTCATTTGAAACCTTGTTATTTCTATTGAATTTACCTCTATTCCATTGCTGGCGTTTCTTCTGCTTCCTTTTCAGAAAGTTTTTGAATTGTTTAGTCATTAAAGTGATGTCTTCTTCATCCTCAGGTTGTGAGTGTTCACTCTTAGACTCTTCCACATTCAGTGCTATGTTCTTTTCCCTTCGTGGTTCACCTGCATCAATCTTTTTTTGGCTAACTCCTTGCTCGTAAGCAATAAGCGAACCAAGAAGATTGTCAATAGAATAAATATTTAAATCTTTAAACTCTGTAATTACAGTAATTTTAGCATCATAAGCAGTAGGTAAACAATAAAGAATCTTATTAAAGATTTCCGCATTCGTTAGTTCCCTACCAAGTGAATGCAAAGAGGTGACTATTTGAGTGAATCTTATGTACATATCAGAAATGGATTCATTATGTTTCATAAAAAATAGTTCATAATCATGTAATAAGATATTAAGTCTAGATTATTTATCTTCATTAGTCCCCTCATATATTATACAAAGTCTATCCCATATGTCATTTCCACTTTTGCAAGTGGAAACTTGCTTGTAGTCTTCTGATTTAAAGCACAAAAGAAACTATTCAAGTATTTAATATTTAGTTGTGTTAAGTCACGTTCTTCTACAGTCCAGTCTGCAAAAAGTTTTTCAACTCTTACTCCATCAACTAATCTAGTTGATTTTGTAAATCCTTCCTGGACTAAGATCCACATATGATAATCAAGTGTCTGTAAGAAAGTAGACATGCGTGTTTTTCAAAAATCAAAAGGTATATTATCAAATAGTGGAGGTCTAGTAATAGAGTAACCCTCAGGTGTGTTTCGATTTCCAAATGTATCCATCTACGTTAATCAAAAACTAGTTTAAACTTATATTTTTGAAACTAAGCTCTGATACCACTTGTTGAGATTTGTTCAGTATGAATTAGGTTGTTAAACCTAAGCTTATGTCCCAAGGCTATACAAGAGGGGGGGGTGAATTGTTATTTTTTTTAAAAAAAAAATATCCCTCTTGAGTATGTTAAACCGAAATTAAACTTTAATGAATTTTTAGAAAAAGTTTTACAACCACAATTTTTATAACAAAACAAAATACGAAAAATAAAAAGTAGTAAAATAAAAGATACAAAGTTTATAGTGGTTCGATCTAAACCAGACCTACATCCACTCCCCGGAGGCACCCTCAGAGTATTGCACTAATACCAATAGTGTCTCTCCTTTTGCACCAACAGGAAGGCGGAGAAGCCTTTACAAACACTCATTCCACCACTACCTGGTACAGCAGAGAACCATCATCCTTTTATATTATCCTCAGTGTTGGCAGAGAACCCTTCATCCTTTCATACTCTCCTAATATGGCCAGAGAACCCTTCATCCTTTCACACTCTCCTAGTGTGAGTAGAGAACCCTCCATCCTTTCACACTCTCCTAGTGTGGGCAGAGAACCCTCCGTCTGTTTACACTCTCCAAGTGTCGGTAGAGAACCAGATCTCATTGACAGATCTCCTCACAAGAAATATAGAAGGAAGAAAGAAAAGAGTGAAGTAATCCAAAAATATAAGTAGAGATTCTTACCTTTGAACACCAAGAGAAGCCTTCACGCTCCAGTGGTAGGAATCCTCCTTCGAATACTCTCTCTCACTCTCTCCTTGAGTATTCCTTGGGAGTTCTAGAGAGGTAAATTTCAGCATATGATCAAGGTTCTCTGCCTACTTTAGGAGGAAGCAAAAGGAGTTGGGTTCTCTGCCTTCTTTTGGAGGAAGCAAAAGGAGTTGAGTTCCCTACCTCACCTGTATTGGTAGAAAGGAGGTTTGTATAAACTTCTCTGCCTTGCTGTGCGGGCAAAAGGAGAGACACTGAGTTTAGTGCAATACTCGGAGGGCACCTATGGGGAGTGGATGTAGGTCGTGTTGACCAAACAACTATAAATTTATGTGTTCTCTATTAAATCTTATGTATTTATTTTTTGCACTTTTATTTTTATGGTGAATCTTATTTTTTGTTTTAAGATTATATTTTGATCAAAATATTTTTTAAAATACCAATTCACCCCCCCCCCCTTATTGGTTATCCTTGGGACTAGTTCATAAGTGCTTAACATCGATAATGAACTTTTAAGTGGTATCAGAGTGGGATTCTTAAAAATGAGTTTTTGAAAACTTTTTGAATTTTGATTCATGGCTAACTTTGGTAATCATAATAGAATAGAAGAATATTCTATTACATGTCTACCTTTGTTTGATAATATTCCTTTTGATTTTTGAAAAACTTGCATGTCTATGTTTTTACAATCGCTTGATTATTGTATGTGAATGCTTATTAAAGAAGGTTATACACTACCTTCTCGTGAACTTAATGACATTAAAAATGAAATTCCTTTTACTGAATGTACTTTTGATGAAAGAGATTTAGCACAACTTAATGCAAAATGCTTGAACTATTTTTTCTGTGCTTCGAAATCTAAAGATTAAATGTGTGCTCAACTTGTGCAACTGGTAAAGATATTTGGGATAGATTGTATGTAACTTATGCAGGAACTAATGAAGTTAAACAATCTCGTTTGAATTTTTTATTGCATTACTGTGATATTTTTCATATGAAACCTTCTGAATCAATTTATAACATGTATATAAGATTTACTCAAATCGTCACCTCATTGTATTCTTTAGGAAGAGAGCTAACTAATTTTGAAAGAGTCAATAAAATTTTGATGCTAAGATCACTATAATTACTTAATCTAAAGATTTAAATACTTATTCTATTGATAATTTACTTGGATAACTTATTGCTTATGAGAAAGGGGTGAATCAAAGAAATCTTGATGCAGGTGAGAAAAGGAGGAGAAAACTATGGCACTAATAGCCAACAACACGGAAACTAATTCTTTCGGATCTGAAATTGATGATAATGCCTTCATCACTAGGCAATTTAAAAGCTCTTTAAGGAAAAATAACAAGTATCATTAGAAGTGGAAAAGAGGTAAGGATAGCAAAAATTATAAAAGTTCTTCTGATTTGTTTGTTTTGAATGTAGGAAGTCTGGACATGTTAAAACTGATTGTCCTACACTTAAGGAGCACCCAAGCAAGGAGAAGGGTGAGGTGAAACCCAGATACAAGAAGGATAAGAAATAATTCGAAAAGGCATTCTAAGTAGATTTTGCATCTGACTCGTTTGAGACTGAAGCAAACGAGGAAACCATAAACTTGTGTTTGATGGCCAATAATCATCTTGAATAGTTTGACCAAGAAGAGGTATGCCAACCAACCTATGATATGTTGCTTGAAATATGTGAGAAAACTCTTGTATCATATAGAAAACTTAAGAATCGGTCAAAATAGTAGTAAACTATAATATCGACTATCTCTCTCCGCTCGCCCTAGCCGCTCTGGCGATTTAGGGTTTCCCTGCCTCCGACCTTTGCGACCCTCGGTTCCTCTGTTTTTTGTGAGTTTTTCTCAAGCGATCGTTGTGTTTTGGCTTCAGTTGGTGTTCTCTGCCCTTCTGCGCTCTTTTGGGATGGCCGGAATAGCGTCTTCCTCCTCTTGGGGGAAGATTTCTGAGCCTGTTCCGCAAAAGAACAAGGGCTTTTTCAACCTCGTCGACGATTCTCCGACATCTCCTTAAAGATCTAGATCCTTCAAAGAGGTACTAGCCGGTAAAGCTTCAGCAGGTGATGAACTTCCATCTCTTACTCAATCTACTTTTAATGGTGTTCCTGCGATTTTACTGTCGGATGAGGAAGTTCTGAAACTTGCATCACCTTTCAAGTTCACTCTTGTCGGTAAATTTGGTCTTCGTAGACCTAATCTTGATGATATTTGACTATTTTTTGCTTCTTTAAAACTTATGGGTTTCTATTCGGTCGGTTTGCTCGATTCAAGGCATGTTGCGATTCAATTATCGAATGATCTGGATTATAGTCGCATTTTTGCTAGGCGTTCGTATTTCATCTTCAACTGTCAAATGCGGATTTTAAAGTGGACACCATTTTTTGATATTAATGAGGAATCCCCCATCGTGCCTGTTTGGATTTCTTTCCCTAACCTTCGTTTACATTTTTTCAATCAACAAGTTCTGCATGCATTAGGATCAATTTTTGGTAGACCTTTGCAAACGGATCAAGCCACTGCTTCTAGAACTAGACCTTCTGTTTCTCGCATTCTTGTTGAGATGGATATTTCGAAGAGCCACCCCAAAGAAATCTGGGTTGGATCTAAAGCTTTCGGGTATTTTCAAAAAGTAGACTTCGATAATGTGCTGGATTTCTGTTCTCATTGTAAAATGCGGACACGCACAGAATGCTTGCTATAATCTTCATCCTGAACTCAAAAAAACCAAAGTTATGCCTAACGGGAAGCAAGGCTATGCCGATTCTCAAAAAACAATTTATGTTCCTGTCACCGACAAAACTAACGAGATTCCAGAAAATCAGGAGAATCTGGTGGAACCACAATCCATTCTTCATAACCTTGATGTTGATGATTTGAATATTTCTGACAATACCTTACTCAATGAAATTTCCAATGTTTGTAATTTGCAGTTAGCTAATAATCCTGTTTTATCTAATAATCCTGTTTTAGAGGATTCTCATGCTAATCAAACCAATGATTCGCTCGTTCCTGTTAATGAATGTGTTGTATAACTGATCCTACACTTTTTGTTTATGTTGCTTCTATGTTCAATAAAGGGGACATTGGTGTTACTAACGTGAATTGCTTACAACCGCTGTCTTTAGATAATAATGCTCTTATTGCTAATAATAATGGGAATGAGGGGGAGCTCATAGTTGAAGAGGGGGAATTCATACCTCAGTATGCTGGGAATAATGAGCCTATCTCCGACAAATCTTGATCAGATGTTTACAAAGATATGTCTAGCAGCCCTCATGATGATAACTTTATTTAGGTTCCTAAGAAAATAGGTAAGCAGCCCAAACAGATTTTACCACCAACCCCAAGATGAACTAGAGCTCAAAATTCTTCAAAACATTCCAATGATTAAAGCCCTTCTATGGAATTTTAGAGGTATTGGTGGTAAGGATTCTAAGCTTCGTGTTCGTAATTTGTGTAGAATTCATAATATTCAGTTACTTGTTTTTATTGAGCCGTTAATTAAGAATATCAACATTGCTTCTACTGCTAAGTTATTAGGTTTTTCTAATTATTATGCTAATTGTTCCAACAAAATTTTGTTATTCTAGTCTAATGTTATCTCATTAAATGTTATTGAGGATTTTTCTCAAGTTTGCCACTGTTATATCTCTATTTTCAATGTCAACTGTTATGCTTCTTTTGTTTATGCTGCTTGTACTAAAAACAACCGCCTTCCCCTTTGGAATCAATTAAGACAATTTGCCTCTATCATTAATGGCCTTTGGTGCATAGGTGGTGATTTTAATATTATTTCAAATTCCTCGGAAAGACTTGGAGGTAATGCTCCTAATGCTACTGCTATGGAAGATTTTAATTCTATGATAAGTGATTGCAACCTTAATGATATTGGTCATTTTGGTAGCCCCTTCACGTGGTATAGAGCCAATTTGTGGCAAAGACTCGACAGATTTCTTTTTAATGATGATTGGATTGCTCTTTTACCCTCTTCTAGTATCGAGCATCTTAGTAGAACTCTTTGTGACCATTCTCCCCTTCTTTTGAACATTAACAAAAGTTTGCAGCACAATGTGTTATCTTTTAGATTTCAAAATATGTGGATGTTACATGCTGATTTCTCTAAAATGCTTTCCACTAATTGGAATGCCCCGGTGTATCCTGATAACAATATTTCTGGCATGTTAAGACTCTGGTCTAAGCTTTCTAGATTAAAGCAGTGCTTAAGATGGTGGAATAAATGCATTTTCAAAAACTTATTTTCCAATATTAAAGATGTCGAGAACAAGGTTTCTTATTTAGAGAATATTTTCCAAAGTAACCCCAGTTCTGATAACATGACCAATTTGAACCAAGCTAAAGACTCTCTTCTTCTTCTCCAACGTCAAGAAGAATGGTATTGGCATCAAAAGTCCAATGCTAAATTTATTGTGGAAGGTGAAAGAAACACTAAATTTTTTCATGCTTTAGCAAACAAGAAGAAATCTAGATGACATATTCATAAAATTATTGATGTTGATGGTTCTATTCTTATTTCTGATGAGGCTATTTGCAATTCTGGTGTGGCTTACTTTAAGAATACTTTTACCAGCTCGTCTATTTGTTTGCCTTTGTCTAACAATCATATTATTCCTAACATTATTTCTGAGCATGACAATATTATGCTTTGCCAAACTCATTCTGAAGAGGAGATTTTTAGAGTTATCAAGGATCTCAATAGTAGTGCGGTGGCTGGTCCTGATGGTTTCACTACGAAATTTTTCCAAGATAATTGGGATATTATCAAAGAGGATGTGATTAATGCTGTGGAGGATTTCTTTGCTGGTGACCCCTGCCCTAAATTTTTCTCTTCGACTTATATTGTGCTGATCCCTAAATGCGATGGCCCTAATTACTGGCATGATTTTAGACCTATAAGTTTGTGTACTTTTCTCAACAAGCTGAACTCTAAAATCATTGCGAATAGACTTATTACCATTCTGCATAGCATTATCTCTTTGAATCAAATGGGTTTTGTTAAAGGTCGTAGCATCTTTGATAATATTTTGTTAGCTCAAGAAATTACTCATGATATCAATGTTAAATCTAAAGGTGGCGATGTTATTTTTAAACTTGATGTGTCTAAAGCGTATGAAAACCTAAACTGGAATTTCCTCTATGAGGTTCTCTCTCTTTTTGGTTTTAGCAGATCTTTTATTTCTCTTATCAAAATTAGTATTGAAAATTGTTTTTTCTCTATGATTATTAATGGCAAGCATAATGGTTTTTTCAAATCTACCAAAGGCTTAAGACAAGGTGACACTATGTCTCCTGCTCTCTTCATTATTGCTATGGAATTTCTTTCTAGAGGTCTTAATGATTTATTTTTGAGACTTCCTAATTTAAATTATCGTACTATTTGAGGTTTACCTATATCTCACCTTAGCTTTGCTGATGATTTCATTTTGTTCACTAATGGTTCTATTAACAACATCTCTTTACTGTTGAATTTCCTGACCAGTTTTTATAATCATAGTGGTTTATCTATTAACAAAGCTAAAAGCACTTTTATTGTCAGCAGTTCTGTCAATCAGAACAGAATTCAAATAATTCAAAGATTATGTGGTTTTATGTCTAAAGCTTTACCCATTACGTACCTTGTCACCCCCATCTATAAAAGTAAAAAAAGGTATTTTCTTTTTGATAACATTTTTTCTAAGATTGAGCAGAAGCTTAACAATTGGTCCTCTAAGTTTTTATCTTATGGTGGTAGGCTCACTCTGATTAAATCTGTTCTTAACTCGATGCCTGTTTATTTATTTCATACCTTATTACCTTCCACTTCCATTTGTACCAAGCTTGAGAGAATTTTAAACAAGTATTTTTGGGGCTCTTCTTTTAACAACAAAGGCATTCAATAGTCCTCTTGGGATAAAAATTGTGGTGTGTTGTCAGAAGGTGGCCTTAGCTGCAAATCCTTAACGGATTCGGCTAAAGCTTTTTCTTTTAAACTCTAGTTTTCTTTTAGATCTAACGTCAGTCTTTGGGCTCGTTTCATGAATATTAAGTACTGCCCGAATACTCATCCCTCGTTATGCTTTTATAGAAATAATGCCTCGTTTATTTGGAAAAGGCTGTGCAATATTAAGTGGGAGGCTGAACATTTCATACAATAGGGCCATGGAAAAGGTGATATTTATTTATGGCAAGATAATTGGCTTGGGTATGCTTCTATTGACAATATGCTGAGTACGCATTCTCTTAGTAATGATAAAGTTTCTTAGTTTTTTCAAAATGGCTTGTGGGATGCTGCCAAGCTTAGAGAGGTGGCCCCTCCCTTCATTTTTGATAAAATTTTAGAGGTCCCTCTGCAAACGCAAGATAAAGCTTTAATTTTATTTTCTTTATCTAAGTCTGGTAATTTTATGTTAAAGGATGTTTGGAATTCTTTCAGAATTAAAAAGGACTGTTCTACCATTTACTCGGCTATTTGGCATAAGAACTTTCCTTTATCTTATTCTATTCTAATTTGGCGATGTATCAAAGGATACATTCCTGTGGATTTTAGGCTTCAAATGAAAGGTTTCCAACTATCCTCTAAATGTCATTGCTGCTCGGATATTGAGACTATTGATCACCTTTTCGTGTGTGGTGCCATTGCCCAAACTGTTTGGAGTTATTTTGGGAATATTGCTTATAGACCTTTTCTTGCTACGCATGATGATTTTATTTCTGTTATCAAAACTTGGTTCCAAAACTCTAAAGGTCACATTTTAAATCTTATCCCCATTTTAATTGTTTGGTTTATTTGGAAATCTCGCAATGATGCTAAGCATAACAATATTGTTATGGATGCCACTACGATTATTTCTAATGTTAAACACAAAATTCTTCAAATGCATTCTTACAAACTTATTTCTAAGAAGAATTTCAAAAACTTTGTTCATTTGGCCAATTCTTTGGGCATTCAGTTTGCTGATATTTACACTGCTGAGATTGATAAGATGGTGAAATGGATAAAACCCAAACCTCCGTATATTAAGCTTAATACTGACGATTCTTTTTGCCCTAACGGTGCTGGTGCTGGCGGTATTATTAGAGATGAGGTTGGTAAAGTTTTAGCTGCTTTCTCAGCCCCCATTATTTGCAATTCTGCGATTTCTGCTGAAATTCATGCTCCTCCTTGGGCTGAATATTTGCACTAATTTAGGTATTAGATTTCTTTGGATTGAGGTTGATGATTTGCTTCTTATACAGATTATTAATAATATGGTTCCTGGTAATCCTGAGAATTTTTATCTTATTAGAAAGCTTAAGCTTTCTCTGTCTACTTTTAATTTTGTTATCTCTTACATTTTTCGTGAAGCTAATGTTTGCGCTGATTGGTTAGCCAAGCGTGGTTGAAATATTCCTCATTATGAGGATTTAAATCTTACTGATTTGCATCCGCTCCTTCTAGGTATGATCATGTTAGATAATACTGGTTTACCCTATATTAGTTATGGTTAATTTCATGTTTGCTGTGTAGTTTCCTTCTAATTTCTTTGGCGTTCCTTATTTCTCTATTGGTTGGGTTATTCGTGATGTTCTGGGCAATTTCTGCTTCAATGTGTTTCTGGCATGTCTTGGGATTTTCTCTGGCATGGTTTTTTCTATTAACTGGTCTATGTCTAACATTGTTATTCTTATTTGTTACAGTCCAGAGTTTTGTAGTTGGGTGTTTTGGTTGTTTGAAATGCAGCTGAGATCTCTTAATTTTTTGATGAATCTTTTATGTTGGCCGAGCTCTATGACCTGCTGCTTCACGTCGTTGAATGCTTGCTTTCTGAATGGCTGTATTGATCAGTTTTTCATATCCCTTTCATTGTGTTATTTCATATGCTCTCATTGGGTTTTTTGGAGATTTCTTTGCAGGTTACCTTTAGCTCCTTCGCGCTCTACCTTCTTGGTTATCCAGGTAGTTTTCTGGTTGTTTCTTTTTGGGCTTCTTTTTTGGCTTCTTCTTTTTTGCAGGAAGTGGATGCTGAACTCTTACCTTCAGAACTTCCTTTTTTGGGTGCCGTATGCTCACATCACCATTAGTATTAACGCTTTTCTTATTTGTATTATTAGGATAAGGAACCACGGACTCGTAGGTCTTTTTTACTTTTTGATTGTAGCTCAGTCGAGCATTAGAGAGTCTGTGGATCCTTTTAAGGACTATGTAACCGATTTTTGATATTAACACGTAGGCCCCATAGTGGGTTTTAACCAAAAAAAAATATAGAAAACTTAAGAAAATGCATGCTAGTTTGAAATTGGAATTTTTGAATTTATAAAAAAAGCATAAAATTCTTCTTAAAGATCATTCTATAATTGATAGCAATCAAATGCCATTACTTGTTGAGTTTGGTGCATTAAATAAAAAGCACACTAAATTATCTGATGCACATGATTCCCTGAAGTCATACTATGTTGAGTTAGAAAGGATTTTAAGAAATTAGCAAATCTCAAAATTTTTGAAAATACATCATCATTGCATGTAACACATAACTTTAAAAAGAAGCCTAACCACATGAGTAGATTAGTACATCCTTTTCCAGGAGTTAAATGTTTTTTATATGGCATGTTAGGACACATTGCACACACTTGAACCATTCATCGTAGTACACGTTGGGTGTGGAGACCCAAATTTAATGATTCACAGCATAAAACATATGCATTGCATTCTTCTTTGATAAGAAGGGACCCAAACTTATTTGGGTTCCTAAATCTGAGGTTTGATAATTTTGCAGGCTTGCTCTCATAAAAGGCGTTGTGAGAGCATGTGATACCTAGACAACGGATGCTCATGAGACATGACTGGAGATGCTAATTAATTCTTTTTGCTGGAGACCAGGATAGGAGGCAAGGTTAATCTTGTAGATAGCACCTCTAGGAAGGTAGTGGGCGCTGATATAATTGGAAACTCCAAAAACTTTTTGATTGAAAATGTTTTACTTGTAGATGGACTAAAATACAACTTGCTCAACATCGATCAGCTTTACGATAAGGGCTTCATCATAAAATTTTTGGCTAATACTTGCATTATAAGATTAATTAAAAAAACTATTTTGTAGGGAATACTGATCAATAATGTTTACATTCTTGAGCTAAATAATATTAAAAGTGCTGCTTCATTTTTCTTAAAAACTATTGTTGATGATTCATGGTCGTGGAATAGGACATTATGTTATGCCAGTATGAAAACCCTTAGAAGAGTGACCCAGAAAGACCTAGTTAAAGGTGTCCCCAAACTTAAATTCTCAAAAGACTACCTTTGTGATGCCTGCCAAGTAGAAAAGCAAGTTATTTCTTCTTTTCACTCCATTAAGAATATTAGCACCTCTAGACCTTTAGAAATCCTTCACATGGATTTGTTTGGATCCATTAGCACTACCAGCTTAGGAGGGAAATTCTATAATTTTGTGATTATTGATAACTACTCAAGGTTTACTTGGATTAGATTTCTGTCACATAAGAATGAGAGTTTTGATGAGTTTAGATCCTTCTTCACTTGTATTCAAAAAAAGTTAGGTTGTGAGATTTTAAACATCTATAGTTACCATGGGGGAGTGTTTGAAAATGAGAGATTTAGAGACTTATGTAAGGATAAGGGGATTAGTCACAACTTCTCAGCTCCTAGGACCCCTAAGTAGAATGGGGTAACTAAAAAGAATAATCAAACCTTAGTTGAAGACACTAGAGCCATTCTTGCTGAGTATTCACTTCCAAAATACCTTTGGACTGAAGCGATAAACACAGTTTATTATGAGTTGAATAGGGTGAATGCTAGAGCCAAACTTGATAAGACACTCTATGAGATCCTTAAGGGTAGGACACCCAATCTTTTCCACCTCTATATCTTTTGTTGTAAGATTTTCTTTCATAATAATGGAAAGTCGCACTTAGAGAAATTTGACCCAAAATCTCATGAAGGAGTATTCTTAGATATTCAAGTGTGGGGAAAACTTTTAGGGTGTTTATTAAGAGGACATTAGAGGTGGAGGAGATAACTCATGTAGTATTTGATGAATCTAATCCTAAGAAGTCTAGAGTTGAGGAGGACGATGAAGTTGGAGAGAATACCATTGGAGTTGTAAATTTTGAGAAGAGGGTAGAGCCCCAAAATACTGAAGGAGTAGGTGAGATTACCCAAGGAATAGAAAATGTAGATCTGGAGGAAAGGATTGAACCTACACATTCCTTACTTTGAGATTCGAGATATTCTTCGAGTCATCCTAAAGAACTGATCTTAGGAGACCCTTCTAAAAGTTTTAGGACTAGGCATGGACATATGAAGGAAGTGAACCACTCTACCTTTATCTCAGTGACTGAACCCACCAACATCAATCATGCCCTTTCTGATGAGTTTTGGATCTTAGCCATGCAAGAGGTGTTAAACTAATTTATTAGGAATGATGTTTAGGAGCTTGTAGAAAGACCAAAGGGACAAAGTGTAGTTGGAACCAAATGGGTTTTAAGAATAAAATGAATGATTCTGATGTGGTGGTTATGAGTAAGGAAAGATTAGTGGCTAAGAGGTACAACCAAATAGAAGAGATTAATTTTGAGGAGACCTTTGTCCCTGTAGCTAGATTGGAAGTCATTAGAGTGTTACCAGCCTTTACCTGTTATATGAGATTTAAGTTTTTCCAAATGGACGTTAAGAGTGACTTTTAAATTTGATAATAAAAGATGAGATGTTTATAGAGCTACCCCGAGGTTTTGAGAGTTTCCAATTTCCAAATTATATATTTAAATTAAAAAAGGTCATATATGGATTAAAGTAGGCACCCAGAGCTTGGCATGAGAGGCTTAGCACATTATTACTAGAGAGGGAGTTTGTTAAGGGGAGTGTAAACTCCACCCTTTTTCTAAGGAAAGAAGGTGATGATTTACTCATTATTCAGATCTATATCGATGATATATTGTTTGGATCTTTTGATAAAAGGCTATGTGATGATTTTTCTAAAATAATGAGTAAGGAGTTTGAGATGAGTGTGATGGGAGAATTGTCCTACTTTTTGGGGTTTAGCAGAAGATAATTTGATGATGGAATATTTCTAAATTAATCAAAGTATGTAAAGGATATCTTCAAGAAGTATGAAATGGATAAAGCTAAGCCAATTAATACTCTCGTGACCTCTAGTATTCAGTTGGATAAGGACCCAAATGGCAAGTCTGTTGATCAAAAGAAGTAAAGAGGGCTGATTAGATCTTTACTTTACCTGACTGCTAGCTAACATGATATAATTTTTACTATTTATCTTTGTGCTCAATTTGAAGCTGATCCTAAAGAATCCCACCTGACTATAAGTAAGAGAATTTTTAGATACCTCTTAGGAACTCAAAACTTAGGAATCTAGTATCCCAGGCACAACACTTCTTTTGAGATTATTGGATATTATGATTTTGATTTTGTAGGTTGTATGGTGGATAGAAAGAGTACTTCTAGGACTTGCCAATTCATAGGACTATCTTTAGTCTCATAGTCTTGTAGGAAGCAAAACACTATTGCACTTTCCACTGTTGAACCTAAGCATATTGCTTTACGAAGTTGTGTGGCCCAAGTCCTTTGGTTGAAGTAGCAAGTTCTAGATTTAGGATTATCTGTAGGCATAATTTCAATCCTTTGTGACAATATTAGTGTCATCTGTATTTTTAAGAATCCTATCCAACATTCAAGGACCAAGCACATTGATAAAAGGCATCACTTTATTAGAGACCATATGACAAAAGGAGACATTAAGTTACACCATGTGTCAACTAAGAATCAACTGGCTAAAATCTTTACTAAACCACTAGCCTTCGACACTATCAGCACTTTAAGGACCAGATTGGGTGTTATTGACATAAATGCATAAACTTGATTCTTACTGATTTCTGATCTATTATATATTTTTCTTGTGTTATTTTATTTCTATGGTTTCTCAGTATTTATTTCTTTTTTTTTTCTTTTGTTTGTTGCTTTATTTTTCATTCTTATGACATTTTTTCTAATTATGCTGAATTGATATCTTATGCCTTCTTTTTATTTTTGGAAATTTGTAAGTCAAAGACTGACATCTCTCAATCAGTTAAAGGGAGAAAATATCATTATTTGTTTCCTTCTCTCTAACTTCTTTTAGTGGTGGAATTTTTTTTTCTAAACAAAAATCTATCTCACATTAACAGCTGGATTTTGAAATTGAGATCTTTTCAATCTTGCAACAGTAATTTATTTTTATATATACAATATTTAAATTCTTTATTTTACCTTCAGATTTTTGTAATCTTATTGTTGAATTTATCATATGATTTTTTATTCTACTTTGTGATTAATTCTTCTTTATATTAAAGAGTGAGTTTTTCTTCTTTAATCTCTAGAAGATATAATCACAATTGAGAATTTTTAAGAATTTTTAAAAAGGGATCTAGCTTGCTAAAAAAAAGATAAAAAGTGGCCAATGATGCCAAAATTAAAAGATGTACAATGATGCCAAATTAAAAAAATATATACATTAAGTGTATCAAAAATCAAAAGATGTGCAAAGAGTGCCAATGAAATTTACAATAGGCATAAAATGAGCCCACCAAAAGCAAGCTTCTTCTCTTTCAAAATTTTTAAATCTTAGAAGAATTTGTGTCGCTTGATATTTTTTAAAGGCTTGATTTCAAATTTCATGATTGTAACTAATTAATTTGATATATTATTGTATAAAATATATTTTTGAAATTAAGTCTTGAACAAATTTATTTTCTTATCCAATTGATTTTTATGATTTAGATCCTTGTTTTCAAAACACAGTTTTCCCTGGGAGAAGTCCGATTTAAGGCTAACAGGATTAGTTTTTCTACCGCTTAGTTATTATATCGCTTTCTCAAATTTTGATAATGTTAACTAATTGATTCATATAAATTTTTAATTCAATCACATGGAAAACTTATCATATTCAAGCTTTAATTTAAAAAAAAAAAACCTTATTTTGCTTTTGTTCTTGTCTTTTTCGTATTTTTTTAGTTTATTTCTATGTTTAGTCTCTACTTTATTTTTATTTTACTTTCCTCCTCCTTTTTATGATGTCAAAAGGGGGAGCAGTTAGTTGTATTATTTGTTCTATAGTTTGATTCTGTTATTGGATAGTTGATCTATTTCTATTAAATTACCTTGAACTGCTTAGATTATTGTTTGATTTGCCATCATCAAAAAGGGAGAGATTGTTACAAATCTAATTTTATGGATTATAATTTTGATGATAGAAAACATTCATATTTTTCTACGAATGCCTTGCCTACTAACATATTAGGTCTACAAGAACTAAAGCAACTCAAGCCAACTCAAGATTGGATAGATTAGGTTTGAGTAAGTTTGAATTTTTCCCCTTTGTTGAACTATTAAAATGATGTGATTCATGATGCTAAGTAAACTTACACACACACATGGGAAAAAATTTCAGTCTATTGGTTAGAGTTCTCTGTTTTGATCACATCATCTGGAATGATCCAAACATCGTCCTAGATGATCTATTAAAAATAGAAACTCTAATTAGGGCATCCTCGTTAAGGAAATTTTCATTAAGAACATAATCCTAGATGATATTCATATCGTCCGTGATGATAGGATCAAATCAAAAAGAATCAACCGCCATATCTATTTAGGTATTTTTTATTTTTGGACATCATCCTACATGATGCAGCACAATTATTCCTAAATTAATCTGGTAATTAAGAAAAGCAATTAAGATTTAATTGCATGATCACATTATTCAGGACAATCATAGGATTGTCTGGGATGATCTCTTGGATGATTGACTTCGACCAGCTTCCATTCAGGGTGATGCTCTTGACGATTTTCACATATTTTAAGTAATCGTCCGGGATGATCATGAGATTGTCCTGGACGATCAAGCTATATTTTCATCATCAAGACATCTAAAACTCTTCTATTTAAGTGCTCTTGTTCTACCCATGAGCTCATCTTTTGCTATTGTTCTAACCTAAGAGAGCTAAGAGGAAAGAGAGAGAGCAAGGGAGAGATAGAGAGGATCTTATGAGGGGGAGTTTGTGAGGGAGTTCACAAATGTTACTCCAAGCAAGGATCCATCATCGACTGCTCCAGTCATCATCCTTTATTCCTTGGTGGTTCTAGAGAGGTAAACTTAAACATCTGATCAACATTCTCTGCCTGCTTCAAGAGGAAGCAAAAGGAGTTGGGTTCTCTGCCTGCTTTTGGAAGAAATAAAAGGAGTTTGGTTCTCTGCCTCACCTGAGTTGGTAAAAAGGAGGTTTGTATCAGTTTCTCCACCTTATTATGGGCGCAAAAGGAGAGACACTGAGTTTAGTGTAATTCTCAGAGGGCGTCTCTGGGGAGTGGACGAAGGTCGTGTTGACCGAACCACTATAAATTTCTATGTTCTTTATTTCAGCTTTCACATTTATTCTCCACACTTTTATTTCTGTGGTGAATCATTGTTTTTGTTTTAAGATTGTATTTTGATCAAAAGTTTTTTTTTTTTAAATACCAATTCACCGCCCTTTGGTTCGCCTTGGGACTAGTTTGTAAGGGCTTAACATCCCTAATAAACTTTCACATTTAACATGGATATAATGTCTTTTACCAAGTTATATTCTTTCTCTTTTCTATTCCATTCTGCTGGGGCATCCTAGGTGAAGAAAACTTATGCTCTATCCCAACATTTTTATAAGAAAATTCAAATTTATTATTCTGAAACTCTTCTTAATGGTCCCTATGAATGGTGAAAATAGATCATCGTAACTTCCTTTGAATTAAATTTAAGAAAATTCTAAAATTTCAAATGAGTCAATTCTACTAGATAGAAACTTAACCCAAATATATCTCATATAATCATTTACAATGATAATACCATAGGCTTTTCCACTTAGAATTATAGTGCTGATGGATCCAAGAACTCCATATATTAAAGTTACTGCAAAAATTACTTGACCTGCTTACCTAGCTAACATGCATTAATAAGTGATCTTTAGTTAACTCTATATTGGGTACTCCTCTTACTTGGACTCTACATTTGATCATATTTAGTGTTCTCATGCTTGCATGATATAATCTCTTATGCCACAACAAAGCCTTATCTATAATTAATTTCAAACTGTGCACATTACTAGGCTTATTTACATTTTTTAGATCAAGCATCAAATTATTATTGATGTGAAATCAATGTGAAAATGTTTAGTATAAAGTAAAATTAAACATTTATCAGATTAAATTTTATTGCCCCTATCCTTAGCTTTTTCCTTAATTGGTTGGCTATTGATGTTTTGGTATTTAGATTTGATATGACATAGTTTATTTAAATCAAAGCACACAACTTCTATTGAAATATTATTAAATTTAATATTCTTACCTTTCCCTTTCTTGTTGTACCGTCTATGCTTTCTCTTGAGAAAATTTTTGAATTTCCTTATAATCAATGTTAGGTTCTTATTCTTGTCACTTTAAAAATTTTAATTTTCGAAGTCATTTTCTTTTAATGTAGCTGTAGATTAAAAGAAAATATTCAAAACAAACTTAAGAGAAATTTACAAGAAAAAAAGTAAGCAAACCAAGATTCTCAAAATAAAATCTTCTGGAAAATAAAATGTTTTAAAGTAAAAAAGAAAAGAAAACCAATATTTTTAGTTTTTCAATAGAAATAAACCTACTTATCCACTCCCCAAAGGTCCTCCTATTTTTTTTTTTATTTCACTAGTTACACTACATCTAAATATAGAAATATAGAGAAGCTCTTCTCTATTCCAAGATCGAAAATGCCTTATCTAAGCTCCTCCACCAAAAAAGCCTTCCACCTTCTGTTTTCAAACGTGACTTAGATGCCAATTTTAATCCCTCAAACTCTTTGACTCCATCAAGAAAACTATCCCTCAACCTCACCTCCTCCCTCTCCCAAGTGACTTGGACTCTCTCTTATAACAAGGAATCGCTCGTCGTCTATGAAGCTCTCTAACTAAGAAAAAGACATCTCTAACTACTCAGCCTTATCCCTCAAACCTTATCTAAAAGAATTAACATGGTGTATTTAAATGAAACCATATCTTTCATTTTAGTTGCTCTGACTGTGCCCTATAATTTTAATATTACATTATATAATTAGTTGAATCCCATCAACGATTGTCTTATATGATATGAAGTCATATAGTACAATTATTTATATCAAATTAGAGATCTTTCAGAATGTGTCAAGGTTCAACAAGTGAGCTCTAAGATTGATCCAAGTATATGATTAGAATTTTATAATACAATAATAATTTATGATTTGATCCTTCTTTTATTCCTTAATTTATGGGATAAAATTAAACAACATTCATTTCTAATTATATAGTACAAAATCCTTTGTATAGTATAATTAATATAATTTTCAAATTTTTAATTTGCCTAATTTTGGCAACATAGATTCAATGGTGGGGTTTATAAAAATGGTTGACCATCATATACGGTTGAAGATTATATAATATGTTTAGTTTTGCTTCAATTTTAATTTATTTTATTTAATTAAATACTTGAATTAATTTTTGGATTAACATATCATATTATACTAATTGCATAGTACTCTATGATTTAATAAACAAATCAAGTATTCAATTATTATGCCTCTGTTTGAATTTGTTCTCGATTTTCTTGCCAACAGACACCAACATATGTAATTGACTCAAGAAAAGAAAAAGTACAAATTCTTCATTACAAACTAACTAGGCTTTAACAATGAATAATTTTGAGACTAGTTCTTCAATTTGTCAAAATGTACGTGGTATTTGAAATGGTTAGTAACCCACAAAAGAAACATAAAACACATAAAGTAAAGACTTAAAAATGATCAAGCCAATAGTATCGTAATGATAAAAAACTAGGTCGTTCCCCCGATTTTCAACACCTATTATGTCCACCTTTGAATTAATTTTTGGGCACCTCCCAAGTTGTATGAAATAACCTCTTGGCCTAATTTTTGTGAGAGGATATAATGAAATACCAAACTTTTGACCCTCAATCCAATGAATGGAAATTATCCAATAGTCAATCATCCAGCTTACAATCACCTGATTTGTAGTCATCTAGCCAACCAATTTCAAGTTTTTAATTATATACAATCAATCATCATTAAATCATATAATCACTTAACTTATAATCAATAAGTTTATATCAAGTTGATTAACAATCACATTATAAATTTAATTACATTGATTAATCATTTAGATAATAACCATATTGGGCATTTCAATCTATTAACCTAGTGCATTTTCCTTCACAATGAACAGGCTCTTTGGCCTTTGTATGATCCAAACCAGTTCACTAAGAGGTTCATATGCTAAATTACCAATAAGCCTTTCAATAATAAATTGATCAATTTAACCCTTTTGGGCTAGCTTAAGCTAGCCCAATTGATGATACACTTCAATCACCTTTAATTAAACCCCAAATCAGATCTAATTTTCACTAAACTTCCCTAAAGAACACTACTAGTGGATTGGGCTTAATTGACCACCTTGGCGAAGTCAATATTTGCCTTGGTCAACTAAGCTTTGGTTTGTAAAATCAGACCAATTAGGTCAAACCACTTCATACCATCAACTCAAAACGTCAAACCTCTAAAACTTCTTTCTTACATGATTTAAACAAACTCAAATCCACCATCAGTCAAACCACCAATGGTTAGACTTGCTCAACCTACCATGGGTGGTTAAACTCAAGAATATCCCATCATTTTCTCAAACACCAAAATCACTCTCAAACCCCTTGATATTGGCACCAATAGTAGCCAACTATTCCTAAAAGCTAACATAGTCTCCCTTTATCATATGACTTGCTAAAAATCAACAAGACCTATAAAACTACTCAATATACTACATTTCCCTCCATTACATCTCATCCAATCCATTAAAAACTCTTCCATAACCTTCTTGCTTAACACTTGACTTGCCCTAGCCCTAAATAAGAAAGTGGTCCCATACCCGTGTTGCAAATCTAATTTCAGGGAATAGAACTTTGATGATAGCAAATATTCCTATTTTTCTATGACTGTCTTGCCTACTAACATTATAGGTCCACAAAATCAAGTACAACTCAAGCCAACTCAAGATTGGATAGACTAGGACTGAGTCAGTTTGTAATCTTTTACCTTTTCTTGTGTCAATTATATCATTATGATATGTATTGAATGATATGTACTGAATTAAACTAATCTTCAGGAATGATCGAAGATCAGTCTGGACAATTAAGTCATTTTTCCATCATCTAGACACCCATTCAGTACGATGGTCTAGATGATATTCATTATTTTGTGCTAATCATCTTAGATGATCGGGAGATCAGCCTAGAAGATAAAGCAAATGTTTCATCGTCCAGACATCCATTAAGGGCGATATGCTGGAGGATATTCTATAGATTGAACTAATAATATAGGATAATATACTATAGACCAGGATGATATGAACAAAAAACCCTCTGATCATCCCAGATCATTCTAGCTGATTGAGCTAAAATTGTACTGATCGTACAAGATGATCTTCAGATCATCTTGGATGATAATGTCGGTTTATTGTAATTAAGAGCTATTATGAATCTCTTCTATATAAGATCTCTTGTTTCACCCAAGAGGGTATCTTTTGCTGTAGTTCTGACCTGAGAGAGCCAAGAGGGAATGAGAGCAAGGGAGCCAGAGAGAGGATCTTGTGAGGGGGAGTAAGGATCCATTGTCATCTACTCCATTCTTCATCCCTAGTTCCTTGGGGGTTCTAGAGATGTCAACTTTAGTATTTTATCAAGGATTTCTGCCTGCTTCAGGAGGAAGCTAACTCTGCCTGCTTCTAAAGGAAGTAAAAGGAGTTGGGTTCTCCGCCTCACCTAAGTTGGTGGAAAGGAGGTTTGTAAAGGCTTCTCCTCCTTATTGTGGGGCCAAAAGGAGAGACACTGAGTTTAGTGCAATACTCAAGAGGGCTCCTCTGAGGAGTGGATGTAGGTCGAGTTAACCAAACAGTAATAAATTTCTGTGTTCTTCATTATTACTTCCACATTTAATTTCCACATTTAGATTTCTGTGGTGAATCTTAGTTTTGGTTTAAGATTGTGTTTTTGATTGAAAGATTTTTAGAAAAACTAATTCACCCCCCTCTTGGTTAGCCTTGGGACTAGTTCATTAGGGCTTAACATCCCTATCGAACTTTCACCGCATGTATAAAGTAACCAAGGCTAGTTCCTCACTACCTAGGCTACCTCTCTACAGCCTAATAGCCAAGGGAAAATGTCTAACATCCACTAAAGTTCCTTGATTCATAATGTCTATCCATAATAGCCGTAGTAGCTGAATTGGAACAAAACATGTAAAAAGAATAAACTAAACTCGTTATCACACTGCCATGCTCATATTCCTCTAGTATTTTGTTTTTCTATCCCATAGAATCATACACACTTTTCAGTCATTTCCATATTATTTGGTGGTTGTTAGTGACAAAATAGTTGTGGACTTAGAGCAGCTCTATCCAAGCTTGAACAACTCATCATATAGTACTTTCCACAGCTTGGTGTCCTCATCGAACTTGCTATGAAACTCAAAAGGGAATAATCTTGCCATGAAACTCTCCTAGAGATATCTTATATATAGTTATTTTCTAAATTCTAGAGTTCCAGCTAGGTTCTTAGATAAATTTCTAAGGATATCATGTAAAGATCTTAAAACTAATTCCCAATATTTCTATTTTCCTCCTCCTTTATAAGCTTTATTATCATGCCAACTAATGCACTATAAAGGAAGTTTAAAATAAAACCTAAAAATTGCGTTTGTGACTTTTCAAGCTCAGAAATAAAATAACAATATTTATTCTTGAGTTTAATTCCAATGGCCACGATTTCGTTATTCTAATTACTTTATTCAACCAGCATAATCAGTTAGATGAATAAGATTACATCTAACCATATCTTACCCGTTCGATTGAATTTATGTGGATAAAATAACCCTTGGTCACATCCAACGTTGTTAATTGATTAACCATACGTAGACATGTGGTTAACTAGGATGCCACCTTGTGTTAAGTGTAGCGCATTACCACCGCTGCTACATTAGGTGGCCTAATCACCTTCAAACGTGTGTAAAGTAGTCACTGACACTTGTATTTTAATTTAAACATTTTATTAAATTATTTAAATGGATTAATTTTATTAAAATAATAACTAATTCATTTTTCACCCAAAAATAGCAAATACATATTCATTTTGTTACAAATTAAAATTCCTTTCTTTTAAAAGTAAAATTCATGGAAATAGTAATTATACATAGAGTAATGTGGATTTATTTATATATCAAAATTACCTCATTACTTTATAGATGCTTGTTAAATAAAGCTCAACTTCAATGCATTTAATTATTGGATATTTGACACCTTTAGTAATTTTTCCACGACTATTTGAGGCATAATATATTCATAAATGAATTTTAAAAAATATAGCAACCTGTTTGAGCCACATTTTTAAAATTCATTATAATTTATACATTGATCCAAATAATACAATATAAGGCTCTATGGATTTATTGAAATGGGCTCTTTCATTAAATACTAAAATTGGGATATAACTAAGCATAATTTGATGATAAATTGTTTTCCATTAGTGATTGATTTCTTAAAATTATTTCAAAATAAGCATTGTTTCGATCCCATTTATTAGTAATGTTTAATTTGAGATATACCTTGAATCTCCTTACTAATCTTGCCCAGATCTATCCTATGTATTCTTTATCCTTGAATTATTAAGTCGGTAGGTTATTATATGACCTATAAGCTTCATAATTCACTATAATCCATCCATAGAACATTAAGAAATATGTTTGTTGTGCTATGCTTGTTCGTACATGAGGCTTAAATAGTATGATTATTCAATCCTATTCCAATATTAGTGTCACCTATTCACAACAATTAAGGTTAGGTATAGTAAATTTTGGAATATCATAGAAATTCATACACAAATTCATACACACATTCAATAGGGATGAAGCTTCAACCTCTTAAACTTAGAATAATTATTCATCATAGAAACTAATCCTTGCTTCAATTGACATTAATTTACCTTAAAACAAATAATAAAAAAAGCCGTTAATTAATGGCTAAAACTTCCATAATTTATAATAATTCAAATAAAATTTATAAAAATAAAAAATTAGTTTTAAGCAAAGGAGTTGAATATATAAAATCAAAGAAAAAAAAAAACCTAGATTAAATTTTAATTAAAATTTAATTATAGTTAATTAATCTTTAATTAAAATTACTTAAATAAATTCATTAAGAAAAAAGAAATCAATCTATTTTAAAATTTTGAGGATTTGAACCATTTGCTATCCTTTACTAATATTATCAATTTCATAATTTTTGAAATTAATTTGATATCAGAATTAAATAGCCCATGTTATGTTAATAATTAGGCTATTTAAATAATTCATTAAATAAAAAATTTTAAATATTATAAAATAAATATAATTAAAATGTAAATTACAATTTTAAATATAATAAAATGAAATTCAAAGATATATTTTTGACAAAAGCAAATAGTAATTAATAAATAAATATTTAAAAATTTAATAATTAATTAAAAAAAATAATTTAATAAAAATTAAGAAAAACAAAAAAACATTAAAACATTAAAATAAAATTAACTTGATAATTTATTTAATTCAAATTTATTTTTATTTATTTAAATTTCATAATTAATTTTAATTAAAGAATAAGATCTTTTTTGCTTAATGCTTGGTTCCATTTGGAGGTTATTTTAGCATTAATTTTCAAGGTCTTTAATAAACCTTCAATCTCCCAACAATCTCTATATTTTGCTGCTTGATTACTTTTATGAGAGCACATTGATATTTGATTATGAAATTTTAATAAACTTTAATATTAAATTTAACGGTTTTATAAACTATGAATTATTTATGGAGGGCATTGTTGTATAGGATTCATAGCCCTTAATCAAACATTAATAAACCAAAGATCCTTTACATCATGCTTGATTCCACTTGGAGATCATATGTATTGAATAAAAGGCTTCATGTAATCATCAAGCCTCTATAGGGGAAGATTATATTTTGATTGTAAGCCTTAGGATTTATAGGTTAGTAGCTCCCAAACCTAGTGTTATTAACTCACAAATTCATTAAAATTAAATTGTACACTTCAAACCATTTATAACACAAATAATAAAAACCAAATTCATATAGGTAAAGCTCAATTAAATAATCATTTTTAGGTTTAAATAAACAAACACTTTAAATTCATGCAACTTAAATATTAAACTCCAATAGGATATATTAAAGTCACACTGCCCCCTTCACAAAGATGATTAGCTAGGACAAATAATTTAACTCTAAGCTAGGGTTAAGCTAGGGTGGTGGAGTGAATTTCTTGTTGGATGCTTTGCTTCGAGAGAACTTCATATATGTTTATTTGTTTTCAATAATTTGAATGTCATACTTTTTAAATTCCTATCAATGCACTTAGGCTCTTTAAGAACTACACTATAAGCATTAGGTTATGACACAATTGCTCCTATACTTTATTTTTATCTGCTAATGATTCTCCATTACTTTATATTTCCAACAAGAGACAAAGTAGAATGTACCTAGAAATGACGTATATAAATGATTCCCTATTACTTATAGATTATATGTAGATTCATTTATGCAATGTCTTGAGCTATAAATGATTCCCTATAATGTTTATTTGTTTTCAATAATATATATTTTTATATGTACATGTAAATGAGGCTCCAAAAGATGATATCCTCTCCCTTGGAGAATACTCCCTTTTAAAATTCTATAGATGACATGGGGATTAAAGACCATAAGCAAATATATATATATATATATATATATATATATATATATATATGCAGGCTTATAAATCCAAGTTGTTGTGGTAGAGCCTAGTCACCTTTCTTTTCTTCAAAGTTTGAGTATGTTGTATATTTTCAAATCAATCAATTAAAAAATTCTTTTATACAAAACCTTTTCTTTTCATGACATTGCATCATACATTACATTCATATGAGTGGTAATTTGCATTCGTGAGTAAAAATGTTTTAGGCTTTACATGATACGAACTTTGTAGGACCTTGTACTGTAGATTTAAGATGATATGGTACTTGACACCACATACACGAACACATTTTTAACATTTGACATATATTTTAAATATGGAATGAGTAAAGTTTCCACTTTAATAAAAAAAATATCTCTTTAGGGAAGTGAATGACTTTGGGGCTTGGCCACTATAAAAGCCCAAGATCCAATATAGAATAAACCTTGTCTTAGTTAGCTTACATCGGGGGAAAATCTTTTGGATCTCTACTAAAGCTAATCATGGGCTTGCTTTACATTTGAAATTATAGGTGTAAGTGAATACTTTCCTCTGGAATGAATTTCATTTGCCATATGCCAAATTTGAATACAAAATTAAATTATCTCTTTTCTCAAATTAGTAATCCATTGTATGTTTATCATTTTAGATAATTAATGATAATTATCTAAATTTTTCTAAAGAAACATAAAAATACTAAATTAAATCCTAAATTAATGGTCAATCATTTAATTTTCCCTCGTAATCCATCCTTTGGTGCTTATTTTACACATGGTTTTAACTATATACTTCTGGCTAACTTAAGTCCCTCTATATGCCACATATCTCTTTCAGATATCATTAATCTAAAGTGCATACAAATGCTTTGACTCTAACAACAAAATTTTTGTATTCTGACATGTAAGTTTTGTTGAAGATATTTTTCCATCAAAACTTGAAAGTGAAATTTATATGCGCTTTACATCATTCTTGTTATCCAAATGATGAATGGGTGGCTTTTCTAAGATACATAGGATATTTATATTATGTGCTTTTTTTAAATTAAAACCCACAAAGGGGCCTACATGTTAATATTAAAAATAACAGTTATAGAGTTCTTACATGAGACCATCGGCTCAGTAATGCTCTTACGAACTATAAAACAAAGCTAAAGAAAACCTACGAGCCAATTGTCTCCACTAATCAAAATTACAAGGCACCCTAGTAACATTATAAAGATGTTGTAGACAATAATCTAAAAAAAGAAAGATAGTATGAATACAGTAAAGCCCAATCTTTCTATAAAAAAGCTTGAAGACAACCAAAAGCAGCTCCACCTGGAAAGGAAAGCTGTTACAAATGGAAAAGCTACACCACTAAAAATATAGGTTAAATAATAACAAAAAAATAAATAATAGCTAATAAAAAGGGAGATGAAGAAAATTCTGCTCCAAGTAAAGCCAATCATAGAATTAAGACTCAACAAGCTCATAATACAATTAATTTAATAAGCCTCATTAGGAAAGTCCACATCCCACTCAATCCTACCATCAGAGCCACCTAAAACCACCATGGACAGACCCATCCAGCAAAATAGAAGAGCCCCAGAAAAATAGCACAGGTTATGTTCTTTGGAGTTTAGATTTGAGTGGAATTAGGGTTTGTAAGAATTAACTATTGACAAATTGAAATTATAACAACCAACCATAATCTAGGTCCCTAGATACTAAACCAAATAACTTCCTCTCAAAAACTCTAAAAGGCAAGAGAAAAAAATAAAAAAAATTGTAAGATAAGAAGTTGATGTATCATATCTTTGTTAATTTTAGTGAAGGTTTTATAAATTTTCCTAAAAATTCTTCCAATGTTTGTATGAAAAATTTCCTCTCAAATTGAATGCTAAATTTGATATAGGGCTTATAGAATTTTGGATGTAACACTGTCATTGCAAGCTCCCAAGTTCTAGATGTTAAAATTATAGGGTTGTGTTAGATAGTCAACAGCCATTATAAAACTTATCAAATAATCATGACATGAATCATTTAATACATTTTGTTAATGATAGGGTGTTCGTTGGAAGAAATGCACTATATGGTCTTAAAAAAGTAAGAAATGTGTAATGGAAGATACATCAGATTTTGGGTGGAATGTTAAATAGGTAAAGAGTTCTCACTTCTTGGATGGATCATGAAATGTTGGTTCTGTGGCATATTAATTGATATTTGAATTCACAGGAAGGTAAATATTATATGCATTCAAGAAATTAAATGAGTTAGAGAGATGGATAAGGAGATTGATAGTTTAGGATTTAAGGTTTGGTATTCTTGTTGAAGTTGTACTAGAAATATTGTAGGTGTGATTATATACAAGATTTTGAAGGATAGTTTTTTAAAAAAAAAATTGATAAAATAGGAGACATAATTATAGCTTTAAAGATAATTATTCATATTATGATCAAATAACAGCTTATGCTCCTCAAGCAGGCTTTGATATGTGTTTAAAATTAAAATTTTAGAATTACTTAGAATAATTAATTTAAAAGATACACCGTAAAGAAAGATATTTTATTAGAGATGATTTAAATGGTCATATTGGTAGAGAGGAAGAGGATTTTAAAAGTATTCATTATGGCTATGGGTTTGGAGTGACTAGTATAGGTGGTAAGACTATATTAGATTATCCTCTATCTTATAACTTTTTAATTACTAATACCTTATTTAAGAGAAGAAATAAGCATCTCATCACTCATAAAAATAGATATAACAAAACTCATTTTGATTCTTTTCAAAGAAGGAAAATATATTATTTAGAGTATGAAGATTGTAAAGTTATATTGAGTAAAAGTTTACATACCCAACATCGCTTGTTAGTTTTTAACTTTAAGATAAATGGGAAGAATATGAATAATATAATAATATATTATTCTAAGATTAGATGGGAGCATTTAAGGAACACTAACAAAATATTTTTTAGAGTTAGATTCAAATGTTAATATTTTTTTCTATGCATGAGGAAGCGAATGTTATGCTAGAAAAAATACTTACAAATATTAAGAATGTTTCGTATGTAGTTCTTTGAGTTTAAAAAGTAAAAGCTCCTTGTAATAAAAATAGTTTTTGGTGAAATCAAAATATGTAAGAAAATATCAAAGTATAAGAATCTTTGTTATAATAGTTAGTTTTGATGTAAAAACCCTACAAATTTTGGAAAGATATAAATAGGCTTATGAGGGGTCTAAGAAAGCAATCTATGATGTAAATAATTTAACTTTAATGATTTATATAATGGATTAGATTCAAAAGAGGATAAAAGATATATGTATAAGTTATCCAATCAAAGAGATAGTGGTTAGGATTTAGTTTGAGAGAAGTGCATTAATGATGAAGATCAAAAAGTACTTTTTTTAGAAGAGGATATTCTACAAAGGTGGAAGTGATATTTTGCTAAGGTTTTAATAGAAAATTGTGAGAATATAATTGAATTTACTGACCTTAGTACTCTAAGTAAAAAAGAGAAATTTTTATTTTTATTAGTGTTTTAGTAAAACATAAGTTAGAGAGACTTTAAAGAAAATGATGTGTGAAAAAACTATTAGGCCTGATGATATTCCAATAGAAATGTAGAAATGCTTAGGAGATGAAAGAATTTCCATGCTTACTAAACTTTTTAATATTATTTTGATGACTAAAAAGATATCATATGTGAGAAGAATGAGTATGTTATCTCATATTATTAAGAATAAAGCTGATGCACAGAATTGTGCAAATTATAGAGGAATTAAGCTGATGTATCATACTTTAAAACTTTGGGAGACAGTTTTGGAGAATAAATTACAAAATGATACTAATATTTCTCAAAATCAATTTGGATTCATGCCGGGTAGGTCTACTATGCAAGCTATTCATTTATTGAGAGGGCTAATGGGGAAGTTTAGAGAGAATAAGGAGGATCTACATATGATATTTATTAATTTAGAGAAAGCATATGATAAAGTTCCCAGAGAAGTGTTATGGAGAGTTCTAGAAATTAAAGGGGTTAATAATTCTTATATTAAATTCAGTTGGGATAAGCATGCATGAGTTACTACTTGTGTTCAAATACAAGGTGGTTTGACCAAGTATTTAATTATTTTAGTTGGATTACATCATGGATCATCCCTAAGCCATTATCTTTTTTTCCTTAGTCTTGGATATTCTAAGTAGAAATTTTTAAGAGGATGTACGGTTTTTTACTTTTTGCTTATGATATTATTCTTTTTGATAAGGTTAGAGAGGGAGTTGAAGGTAAACTCAAATTATGGAGGTCAATGATTGAGCCTAAAGGTTTTCATTTAAGTATCTAAAACCAAACACATATAGTATAATTTTAGTAGTAATAGATCTATTGGGTGGTTTATGACTTTAAGCGATCAAGTCATTAGTAAGTGTAATCATTTTACATATATTGGGTGTATTATTTATAGTGATTGTGAAATACTTAAGGATATTATTAATAGAATTCAAGTTATATGGTTTAAGTGAATGAATTATTCAGGTTTGTTGGGTGATATAAAAGTGTTGCAGATTCCATGAATTATGTTTTGATGATTAGAAAACACTCTTGCTTCTTTTCGAATGCCTTTACTACTGACATTTTCAGGATTCAAAGATCGAACGGAAATCGGAATAAGCTCAAGACTGGGTAGATTAGGGTTGAGTCAGTCTGTATTTTTCTTTTTTCTTTCTTGAGTCAATTGTAATTGTTTGAAGTGACTGATGTTAAGTAACCCTACACACACACTTGAGAGATTTAGAACTTGTGTTTTTACTCACATCGGCCCGGACGATATTTATATCATCCTGGACGATCGAGTTCAAAATAGAAGATCTAATCAGGATTTTAGTTAAGGTCGCCATAATTAACTGATCAGCCTGGATGATACCTGTATCGGACAGGTTGATATGCTCAATATAGAAAGAAATTACTGCCATGATCAATTTAGGTATTCTATATTTTTGGAAATCGGCTAGGACGATTCTTTGATCGGCCTAGATGATATTGTATAATTATGTCTAAATCGATCCAGTAATCATGGGAGTAATTAAGGATGATTGATATGATAACATCACCTGGACAATCGCAAGATCGGCCTGGATGATCCATTAAAAAACCCTTAGTTTATCCTGGCCGATTTGGATCGGACAGTTTTCTCTAATTTGAACTGATCGGTCGGGACGATCTTGAGATCGTCCGAGACGATTAAGAAAATTTTTAATCATCCAGTTTGCATTCAGGGCGATGCTCTGGACGATCTTGTGAGATTTGTACGGATCGGCCGGGACGATGTCCATATCGTCCTAGACGATAAAGTCGACAACTTTTAATTAATGATATCCTTTGAAGCTCTTCTATTTAAGAGCTCTTGTTCAACATTTTTAAACATCCTTGGCTGCTTTCTTGACCTGAGAAAACCTAAAGGAGAGAGAGAGAGAGGGAGAGAGAGAGAGAGAGAGGATCTTTTGAGGGGGAGCTTGTGAGGGGGTTCACAAGTGTTGCTCCAACTATTGTTCCACTTCTTCTTCCCTAGAGTCTCTTATCCTTAGAAGGGTTGGGAGAGGTATGTTTCAGCAAGTGATCGTGGTTCACTGCTGCATCAGGAGGAAGCAAAAGGAGTTAGGTTCTCTGCCATGTCGGGTGTGGCAAAAAGGAGGTGTTTTTGTAAGGGCTTCTCTGCCTAGTTGTGGGGGCTAAAGGAGAGTCACGTTGGTAGTGCAATACTCAGAGGGTACCTCCGGGGAGTAGACATAGGTCAAGTTGACCGAACCACTATAAACCCTTGTATTCTTTTTTACTGCTTCCGCACTTTAATTTTTCGTATTTATTTTTTCGTGGTGATTTTGGTTTGTGATAATCGTTCTTTTTGTTTTAAAGAATTTTTAAAATACCAATTCAACCCCCCCCCCCCCTTGGTTGGCCTCGGGACTAGTTTATAGGGCCTAACATCCCTAACGAACTTTCAAGTGGTTTCAGAGAGGGATTCATAAAAACAAAGTTTGAAAACTTTTTGAATTTTGATCAATGGCTAACTTTGGAAATTGTAATACAACTGAAGGATATTCTATTACACAACCTCCCTTATTTGACAACCTTCCTTTTGATTTTTGGAAAACTCGCATGTCTACTTTTTTGCAATCAACTGACTATCGCATATGGATGCTTATTAAAGAAGGATAATCTCCACCTACTCATGAAATTAATGGAATTAAAACTAAAGTTGCTTTTTTGAATGGACTACCAATGAAAGAGATTTAGCTCAATTGAATGCGAAGTGTTTGAACTATTTTTTCTGTGCCTTAAAGTCTGAGGACTACATGCGTGTTTCTAGTTTCTCTACTGGAAAAGAGATTTGGGATAAGTTGAGCATTACTTATGAGGGAACCAATGAAGTGAAACAATCTAGTTTAAATATTCTCTTGCATGACTACGAACTTTTTTGTATGAAACCTTCTGAATCAATTTCTGATATGTATACACAGTTTACTCAAATTGTAACTTCTTTGCATGCCCTAGGAAGTGAAATTTCAAAATATGAAAAAGTAAACAAAAACTTACGATGCTGGCCTTCCTCTTTTGATGCTAAAATCACTACAATAGCTGAATCTTAGGATTTAAACACATATTCGATTGATAACTTACTTGGCTCACTCATTGCTTACGAGTAAGGGGTGAATCAAAAAAATCTTGATGTAGGTGAGAAAAAGAAAGAGAAAATAGTGACACTAAAAGCACACAAATCTGACTCTGATTTTTCCCGATCTGAGAGCGATGACATTGCCTTTATCACAAGGAAATTCAAAAGCTTTCTAAGAAAGAAGCAAAAGCATCATCAAAATTGGAGAAAAGGTAAGGATAATAAATATTCTAAAGGATTGTCTAATGTGGTTTGTTATGAATGCAGGAAGCCCAGACACGTGAGAACTGATTTCCCTACACTTAAGACGCACACAAGCAAGGAAAAGAGTGAGGAGAAATCCAAGTTTAGAAAAGGCAAAAAGAGACTTCAAAAGGCGTTTTGGGCGGATTCTGCATCAGATTCATCGTAGACGGAATCAGAAGATGTGAAAACAAACTTGTGCTTAATGGCAAACGATAATCTTGATCAAGAATAGGTATGTTAACTTTCCTACAATCAACTTCTTGAAATTTCTGAAAAAATTCATGCATCATATTAGAAACTCAAGAAAATACATGCTAGTTTGAAATTGGAATTTTTGAATTTCGAAAAAAGTATGAAGTTATTCTCAAAAAGATCATTCTACGATTGATTCAAATCACATGACTCTACTTGACAAATTTGATGAGTTAAATAAAAAGCAATGTGAATTAATTGAAGATCATGAGTCACTAAAAGCCACACACACATCACTGAATCTAAGTTTAAGAATTCTAAAGAGATGGAGAAAAATTTGAGGATTGATAATGATGCCTTAAAAAGTACTAATTTGATAATTCAAAAGGAATTAGATACATTTAAGAAAATTAGGATGACACCAACACTTGATCAAAAGCCAAAATCTAGGAATAGGCATTATAACTCAAGCCATTTAAGGAATCCTTTTCCAGGAGTTAGATGTTTTTTATGTGGCATGCTACGACACATATCACACACTTACACTGTTCACCATAGTACACATTAGGTGTGGAAACCAAAGGTGCATGATTTACAGCATTCCACAAATGCATTGCATCCTACTTTTCATAAGAAGGGACCCAAACCTGTTTGGGTTCCTACATATGACATTTGATAATTTTGAAGGTGGGCTCCCACAAAAGGCCTCGTGAGAGTATGTGGTACGTGGATAGCGGATGCTCTCGACATACGACTGGTGATGCCAATCAATTTGTTACGCTGGAGTCCAGGACTGGAGGCAAGGTTACTCTTGGAGACAACACCACTAGGAAGGTGGTAGGCTCAAGAATAATTGGTAATTCCAAGAACCTTATGATGAAAATGTTTTGCTTATTGATGGATTAAAGCACAACCTGCTCAACATCAGTCAACTCTGTGACAAAGGCTTCATCGTGTAATTCTTTGCAAATTAATGCATTATAAGTTTAAGTAACAATACTATTTTGCACGAAAAAAGGATCAACAATATGTACATGCTTGATTTAAATAATATTGAATGAATTACTTCATTTTGCTTAAAAATAGTTGTTGATGATTCATGATTATGGCACCGGAGATTATGTCATACAAGTATGAAAACCCTTAGGAAAGTGACCCAAAAAGACCTAGTTAGAGGTGTCCCCAAACTCAAGTTTTTAAAAGACCACCTTTATAGAGCCAAACTGGATAAGACACCCTATGAGATCCTTAAGGGTAGGACACCCAATCTTTCCCACCTTTATGTCTTTGGTTGTAAGGTTTTCATTCAAAATAATGGGAAGTCTCACTTGGGAAAATTTGATCCTAAATCTGATGAAGGAGTGTTCTTGGGATATTCTAGTGTTGGGAAGTCTTTTAGGGTGTTTAACAAGAGGACTTTGATGGTGCAAGAGACTACGCATGTAGTATTTGATGAGTCTGATCCTAAAAATTCTGGAGTTAAGGATAATGATCTTGGAGAGATTACCTCTGGAGTAGAAAATTTGGAGAAAGGAGTAGGTCACCAAAACATTGAAGGAGTAGAAGATGTCACCCAAGGAGTAGAAAATATAGATCTCGAGGAAAGGGTTGGACCGTCTCACACCTTGCCTAGAGATTGGAGATACTCTACTAGTCACCCTAAGGATTTGATCTTAGGAGACCTTTTTGATGGAGTTAGGACTAGACATGGACTTAGGAAGGAGGTGAACCACTCTGCCTTTATCTCAATGATTGAACCCACCAACATAAACCAAGCCCTTACTGATGAGTTTTGGACTTTATCCATGCAAGAGGAGTTGAATCAATTTGTTAGGAATGATGTTTGGGAGCTTGTAGAAAGACCTAAGGGACAAAGTGTAGTTGGAACAAAGTGGGTCTTTAAGAACAAGGTGAATGATTCTGGAGTAGTGTTTAGGAATAAAGCAAGATTAGTGGCTAAGGGGAATAACCAAATAGAAAGGATAGACTTTGAGGAAACTTTTGCCCCTGTAGCTAGATTGGAAGCCATTAGAGTGCTATTAGCCTTTGCATGTTATAAAGGATTTAAGTTTTTTCAAATGGATGTTAAGAGTGCCTTTTTAAATGGGGAAATAAAAGAGGATGTGTTTGTAGAACAACCCCCACGAGTTTTGAGAGCTCCCAATGTTCAAATCATGTTTTTAAATTAAAAAAAGGCTTTGTATGGGTTAAAGCATGCACCAAGAGCTTGGTATGAGAGTCTTAGCAAATTTTTACTAGAAAGGTAGTTTGTTAAGGGGAGCGTAGACACCACCCTTTTCTTAGGGAAGTTGGAGATGATTTGCTCATTGATCAGATTTATGTGTTTGATATACTTTTTGGATCTTTTAATAAAAAACTTTGTGATGAGTTCTCTAAAATAATGAATAGAGAGTTTGAGATGAGTTTGATGGGAGAGTTGTCCTATTTTTTGGGGTTTAGCATAAAACAATTGGATTAAGGAACCTTTCTAAATCAAATAAAATACATTATGGAGATTTTGAAGAAGTATGAGATGGATAAAGCGAAGCCAATTAATACTCCCATGACTTCTAGTGTTCCGTTGGATAAGGACCCAAGTGGTAAGTCTATTGAAAAGAAGAAGTACAGAGGCATGATTGGATCCTTACTTTACCTGACTGCTAGCCGACCTAATATTATGTTTAGTCTTTGCCTTTGTGGTAGGTTTCAAGCTGATCCCAAGGAATCCCACCTGACTGCTGTTAAGAGAATTTTTAGATACCTTTTGGGTACCCAAAGCATAGGGATTTGGTATCCGAGGCACAGTACTTCCTTTGAGATTATTGGATTTTCATACTCTGATTTTGTAGGATGCAAGGTGGTTAGAAAAAGCACTTCAGGAACTTGTCAATTTATAGGACAATCTTTGGTTTCATGATCTAATAGAAAGCAAAACTCTGTTGCACTTTTCACTGTTGAAGCTGAATACATTCACTAAAGGAAAATCGTGAATTACCGGCAGATTTTTCCGGCGGCTTGCCGGCAGCCGACTTTTCCGACGCATTCCGTCCGCTTTCTGGCGGCTAAAATTTTAGAAAAAATTCTGACGGTTATCCGGCGACTTACCGGTGGTTTTACGACAGTTTTGTTTCTGGCGATTTCCGGCGGCTCTTCCATCGATTTACCGGCGATTTTCCGGCGGCTTTCCAGCTTTACCAGTGGCTTTTAATAATTAATTTAATTAATAAATAATTTTATTTTATTTTAATTAATTTTTTAATTAATTAATTAATTATTAATTTATTTTAATTAATTATTAATTTAATAACTTAGTCTAATTAAGTATTAATAAAATAATAGATTTAATTAATTATTAACTTTAATATATTATTTTTTATTAATTTTTAATCATAATTTTACTATTATATAGTTTAAATAAATAGTAATATATAGTTTGACACATTTTCAAACTCAGCATAATGGTTGGGACTTAGCAAAACCAAGGGACACGGTTCAAATCCCGGACAGTGCGGGCAGCGCACGGGTGCTCTGGCGGGCAGGGCAGGCAACGCGCGGGCACTGCGGAAACTCGGGCGGGCAGGGCGGGAGCTTGTGCGGGCAGGTCGTCGGCGGCAGTGGGCAGGCCGTCCGGCGGGAATCTGGCGGGGCGGGAGTTCGGGCGGTCACGGCGAGAGAACGACTGGGCAAAGGGCTATTTTTTTAATTAAATTTTAGATATTTTCCGGCGGTGTATGGCCGCCAGAAAATCGCCGGACAATTAGGCCGCCGGTAATAACCGCTGGTGATCTTTTTCCTACGCCATTTTTTCCGGCGGTTCATTAACCGCCGGAAAGCCGCCGGTGTTACTGAAAACCGCCGGTGTTACCTTATAAACCGCCAGAAAAAACCGTCGGTATTGGCTGTTTTTCCTATAGTGATTGCTTTAGGGAGTGGTGTGTCCCAAGTCCTTTGGTTGAAACAACATGTATTGAATTTAGGATTACCTGTATGCACCATCTCAATTTTTTGTGACAACACTAGTGCCATATGCATTTCTAAGAATCCTATTCAACATTCAAGGACTAAGCACATTGACATTAGGCATCACATTATTAGAGATCATGTGACTAAGGGAGACATTGATTTACACCATGTGACAACTGAAAATCAACTGGCTGACATCTTTACTAAACCACTGGCCTTCGACACTTTCAACTCTTTAAGGACCAGATTGTGTGTGATTGACATAAATGCATGAACTTGATCTTTTACTTTCTTCCTTTTGCTTTTGTTGTTTTTTTATTTTTGATTTGCTTTTCCTTTTTTTCTCTTTGTTGCTATTTTCTTCTTTTTGCTTTACTTTCAATTTTTTGTTTGATTTATCTTACTTTCATGTTCTTTTAATTTGGTTTTCGAAATCATCACTGAAATGATATCGTATGCCTTGTCCTTGATTTTGAAAATTTGTAGTCAATACTTTACATCTCTTAATCTATTAGATGGTAAAAATATATCGACAATTGTCTCTCTTTCTCTAATCTATTTTAGTGGCATAATTTTCTTTTCTAATCAAAAATCTAATTCAAATTAATAATTGTGTGTGAAATTTGTTGCAAACCTTATTTTATGGATTATGTTTTGATGATTGGCAAACCCTACTGATTATCTTGGACTGCCTATTTTTTCTAACATTTCAGGAATCGAAGATTGGACAAACAAACGATGCAAATACACAAGTGGGTAGTATAGGGTTGAGTCAGTCTGTAATCTTTTTTTTTTTTTTTCTCTTCTTGAGTCAGTTTGTAAGGTTCAAAAGACTGATACTTAGTAACCCTACACACACACACTTGAGAGATTTAGAATCTCCGTTTTTGCTCACTTCGGCCAGGACGATCTATTGGATCGTCCTGGACGATCGAGTTCAAAACAGAAACTCTAATCAGGATTCTTAATTAAGGCAGACGTCATTAACATATCGACCTGGACGATACGTGTGTCGGCCAGGACGATAAGCTCAAAACAGAAAGAAGTAGCCGTCATAGACAGTTAAGGCATAGTGTATTTTTAAATTATCATCCCGGACGATCCAAGGACCGGCCTGAACGAAATTACCAAATTATACCTTAATTGATCAAAAAATCAAGGGAGTAATTGAGGATGATTGATACGATCATATCATCCTGGACGATCGCAAGATCGGCCTGGACGATCTAGTCAAAAACCTTAAGTTACTTTAGAACGATAAATATCGGCCATTTCAAAAACAGGGCGATGCTCACGACGATTTTCCTCTGATTTGAACTAATCGGCCAGGACGATCGTGAGATCGGCCTGGACGATCAAGCCAAATTTCAATCGTCCAAGACTATTCCCAGGGCGATGCTCTGGCTGATCTTCTGAGTTTTGTATTGATCGGCCAGGCCGATGTACATATCGGCCTAGATGATAATGTTTGCAACTTGCAATTAATGAGCTCCTCTTGAGCTCTTCTATTTAAAGAGCTCTTGTTCAACGTTTTTCAAGACCTTTTGCTGCTGCCTTGACCTGAGAAGACCTTGAGGAGAGAAAGAGAGGGAGGGAGAGAGAGAGGATCTTGTGAGGGGGAGCTTGTGAGGGGATTCACAAGGGTTGCTTCAAGGATCGCTCTGCTTGTCTTTCGTCTGGATTTTCTCGTCCGTGGAAGGGTCGGTAGAGGTAAGGAGTTTTCTTTTGGTTGTGGTTCTCTGCCAGCTTCAGGAGGAAGCAAAAGGAGGTAGGTTCTCTGCCTTGCCGGGGTGGCAAAAAGGAGGTTCTTGTGAGGGCTTCTCCGCCTAGCCGTGGGGGCTAAAGGAGAGTCACGTTTTGTAGTGCAATACTTGGAGGGTGCCTCCAAGAGTGGACATAGGTCGAGTTGACCGAACCACTATAAATTTCTGTGTTCTTTTTCTTGCTTCCGCAGTTTTTAATTCCGCATTTATTTTTGTGGTGTGATTTGGTTTATGCAATTTTTATTCTTTGTGAAAAGAGTTTTTTTAAAATACCAATTCACCCCCCTCTTGGTTAGCTTGGGACTAAGTTCATAGGGCTTAACATACCGAACGAACTTTCAAGTGGTATCAGAGCGAGATTCAAAAATTTAAGTTTGAAAACTTTTTGAATTTAATCCATGGCTAACTTTGGGAATAGAAACACTACTGAAGGATATTCGATTACACGACCTCAACTTTTTGACAACTTACCTTTTGACTTTTGGAAAACCCACATGTCAACGTTTTTACAATCTACTGATTATCGCATATGGATGCTTATTCAAGAAGGTTATTCTCCACCTTCTCGTGAAAATAATGGTGTTAAAACTGAAATTTCTTTTACTGAATGGACTTTCGATGAACGTGATTTGGCTCAGTTAAATGCGAGAATTTGTTTTTTCTGTGCTTTAAAATCTGAGGATTATATGCGTGTTTCAACCTGCAAAACTGGTAAAGAGATTTGGGATAAATTATGCATCACCTATGAAGGTACTAATGAAGTTAAGCAATCCCGTTTGAACTTTCTTTTGCATGACTACGAACTTTCGAATTATGAAAAATTAGGTTTACACAGATTGTTACTTCATTGCATGCACTAGGAAAGGAACTTTCGAATTATGAAAAAGTTAACAAGGTTTTGAGATGCTTGCCGTTGTCTTATGATGCTAAAATTACTGCAATCATTGAATCTAAGGATTTGAACACCTATTCTATTGATAACTTACTTGGCTCACTCATTGCTTACGAGCAAGGGGTGAATCAAAGAAATCATGATGCAGGTGAGAATAAAAAGGAGAAAACAATTGCACTGAAGGCGCACAAATCGGATTCTGAATCTTCCGGGCTTAAAGCGATGAAGTTGCCTTCATCACAAGGCAATTCAAAAGCTTTCTAAGGAAGAAACAAAAGCATCATCAAAGTTGGAGAAAAGATAAGGATCATAAACATATTAAAGGATCTTCTGATGTTATTTGTTTTGAATGCAGGAAGCCTGGACATGTGAGAACTGATTGCCCTACGCTTAGAGATCAATCAAGCAAAGGAAAAGGTGAGGAGAAAGCTAAGTTTAGGAAGGACAAAAAGAAAAATCAAAGGAGCTTTTGGGCAGAATCTGGTTCTGACTCCTCTGAGACTGAACCAGAGGAAGAAACTACAAACTTGTGTTTTATGGGAAAAGATCAAAGTGATCAAGAAGAGGTATGTGAACTTTCCTACCATCAACTTCTTGAAGTTTCAGAGAAAATTCATTCATCATATAGGAAATTAAAGAAAACTCATGCTAGCTTGAAACTAGAATTTTTAAATATACAAAAAGAGCATGAAATTTTGATTAAAGACCATCAAACAATTGATTCAAATCACATGACTTTACTTGATGAATTTGATGAGTTAAATAAAAATCATGGTGAGTTAGTTGATGAGCTTGATGCATTAAAAATAATACACACATCACTTGAATCAGATTTTAAGAAGTCTAAGGAGATAGAGAAAAATTTGAGGATTGAAAATGAAGTTTTAAAAAGCACTAATTTGAAGATTCAAAATGATTTAGAAGCATGTAAGAAAACTAGGATGACATCTACTTTTGATCAATTGCCAAAACCTAGGAAGAGGCATTATAACTCAAATCACTTAAGAAATCCCTTTCCTGGAGTTAGATGTTTTTCATGTGGCATGCTAGGACACATCTCACACACTTGCACGATTCACCATAGCACACATTGGGTGTGGAGACCTAAGGTGCATGATCCACAGCATACCACACATGCATTGTATTCTTCTTTTCATAATAAGGAACCCAAACCTGCTTGGGTTCCTGAATCTAACATTTAATAATTTTTCAGGTGGGCTCTCACAAAAGACCTTGTGAGAGTATGTGGTACCTGGATAGTGGATGCTCTCGACATATGACTGGTGATGCTAGCCAGTTTATTGAACTAGAGTCCAGGACTGGAGACAAGGTTACTCTTGGAGACAACACCACCAGGAAGGTTGTAGGAGCAGGTAAAATTGGTAATTCCAAGAACCTTATGATTGAAAATGTTTTGCTTGTAGATGGATTGAAGCATAACCTGCTTAGCATCAGTCAATTTTGTGACAAAGGCTTCATCGTGCAATTCTTTGCAAACTCATGCATTGTAAGTTTAAGTAACAACACTATTTTGCAAGGAAAGAGAATCAACAATGTCTACAGCTACATTTAAATAAAATTGAATGTGCTGCTTCTTTTTGCTTACAAATTATTATTGATGATTCATGGTTGTGGCACCGGAGACTTTGTCATGCTAGTATGAAAACCCTTAGGAAAGTGACCCAAAAAGACCTAGTTAGAGGTGTCCCAAAACTCAAGTTTTTAAAAGACCACCTTTGTGATGCCTGCCAACTAGGAAAGCAAGTCCACTCCACCTTTCACTCTATTAAGGACATTAGCACCTCTAGACCTTTAGAAGACCTTAACATGAATTTGTTTGGACCCATTAGCACTGCTAGCCTGGGAGGGAAAGTCTATGGATTTATGATTGTTGATGAGTACTCGAGGTTCACTTGGACAAAATTTCTTACACATAAAAATGAGTCTTTTGAGGAGTTCAAAACCTTTTCTACTTGGATCCAGAAAAAGCTAGGTTGTGAAATAGTGACCATCCATAGTGATCATGGGGGAGAGCTTGAGAATGAGAAATTTGGTGATTTTTGTGAGGACAATGGGATTAGCCACAACTTCTCAGCCCCTAGGACCCCTCAGCAGAATGGGGTAGCTGAAAGGAAGAATCGGACCTTGGTGGAAGCCGCTAGAGCCATGCTTGCCAAGTATTCACTTCCAAAATACTTTTGGGCTGAAGCGGTTAACACAGCTTGTTATGTGTTGAACAGGGTGAATGTTAGAGCCAAACTAAAAAAGACACCCTATGAGATCCTTAAGGGTAGGACACCCAATCTTTCCCACCTTCATGTCTTTGGTTGTAAAGTTTTCATTCATAATAATGGAAGTCACACTTGGGAAAATTTGATGCAAAATCTGATGAAGGAGTTTTCTTAAGATATTCTAGCGTTGGGAAGTCTTTTAGGGTGTTTAACAAGAGAACTTTGATGATAGAAGAGACTACCCATGTGGTTTTTGATGAGTCCGATCCTAAGAAACCTAGAGTTGAAGATGATGAGGATGTTGGGGAGATTACTAGTGGTGTAGAAAAGTTGGGGAAGGGAGTAGAACAACAAAATGAAGGAATAGTAGAAGTCACCCAAGGGGTAGAAAATTTTGACTTGGATGATAGGATTGGAGATACTCTACAAGTCACCCCAAGGATTTGATCTTAGGAGACCCATCTAGTGGAGTCAAGACTAGACATGGACTTAGGAAGGAAGTAAACCACTCAGCTTTTATTTCAATGACTGAACCCACCACCATTAACCAAGCCCTTACTGATGAGTTTTAGATTTTAGCAATGCAAGAGGAATTGATTCAATTTGTTAGGAATGATGTTTGGGAGCTTGTAGAAAGACCTAAGAAACAAAGTGTAGTTGTAACAAAGTGGGTATTTAAGAACAAGGTGAATGATTCAGGAGTGGTGGTTAGGAATAAAGCAAGATTGGTGGCTAAGGGGTATAACCAAATAGAAGGGATTGACTTTGAGGAGACCTTTTCCCCTGTAACTAGATTGGAAGCCATTAGAGTGCTATTAGCCTTTGCTTGCTAAAAAGGATTTAAGCTTTTTCAAATGGATGTCAAGAGTGCCTTTTTAAATGGGGAAATAAAGGAAGATGTGTTTGTAGAACAACCCCCAGGTTTTGAGAGTTCCCAATTTCCTCATCATGTTTTTAAATTAAAAAAGGCTTTGTATGGTTCAAAACAGGCACCAAGAGCTTGGTATGAGAGGCTTAGCACATTTTTACTAGAGAGGGAGTTTGTTAAGGGGAGTGTAAACAACACCCTTTTTCTGAGGAGAATTGGAGATAATTTACTCATTGTTCAAATTTATGTGGATGACATACTCTTTGGATCTTCTAATAAAAAATTATGTGAGGAGTTTTCTAAAACAATGAGTAGAGAGTTTGAGATGAGTTTGATGGGAGAATTGTCATACTTTTTGGGGTTTAGCATAAAACAATTGGAGGATGGAACTTTTCTAAATCAAACAAAATACATAAAGCACATTTTAAAGAAATATGAGATGGACAAAGCCAAGCCAATTAACACTCCCATGACTTCTAGTGCTCCATTAGATAAGGACCCAAGTGGTAAGTCAGTTGATCAAAAGAACTATAGAGGCATGATTGGATCTTTACTTTACTTGACTGCGTGCCGACCTGACATTATGTTTAGTGTTTGCCTTTATGCTATATTTCAAGCTGACCCTAAGGAGTCCCACCTGACTGCAGTTAAGAGAATTTTTAAATACCTTTTGGGGACACAAGGCTTAGGGATTTGGTATCCTAAACACAACACTTCTTTTGAAATTGTTGGATTTTCTGATTCTGATTTTGCAGGATGCAAGGTGGACAGGAAAAGAACTTCAGGAACTTGTCAATTCATTGGACAGTCTTTGGTCTCATGGTCTAGCAGGAAGCAAAACTCAGTTTCACTTTCTACTGCTGAAGCGGAGTACATTGCTCTTGGAAGTTGTGTGGCTCAAGTTCTATGGTTAAAACAACAGGTAATAGATTTGGGAGTTCCGGTAAGCACTATCTCAATTTTTTGTGACAACACTAGTGCCATATGCATATCTAAGAATCCTATCCAACATTCAAGAACTAAGCACATTGACATTATACATCACTTCATTAGAGATCATGTGACAAAAGGGGACATTGAGGTAAACCATGTGTCAACTGAAAATCAACTAGCCTACATCTTTACTAAACCACTGGCCTTCGATACTTTCAGCTCATTAAGGATCAGATTGGGTGTGATTGACATAAATGCATGAACTTGATTTCTTTACTTGCTTTCCTTCTTTTTCTTTCTTTTTTTTTTATTTATATATATTTTTTTAGTTTAGTTGTTTGTTCCTTTTTATGTTGTTGTGTTTGTTTGATTTATGAAAAAAAAAAAGGTTTTTTCAAAATCATCGCAAATATGATATCGTATGCCTTGCATTTGCTTTTAAAATTTTGTAGTCAATGGTTTGCATCTCTTAAATCCATTAGATGATTGAAAAAATTCTGTTGATTGTGTCTCTTTCTTTAGTATGTTTTAGTGGCACAGTTTTCTTCTCTAATAAAAAATCTATCTCAAATTAATGATTATATATGAAATTAAGGTCTTTTCTAAATCTTGCTAAAGCAAACCTATCTTATACTATAGGGATTAAAAGTCTTTTTATCATATCAAGATTCATTATTTCTCTTGACATTGGTCCGTGATTTTTTTTTGTGGATTGTTCTTCTCTATGTTAAAGAGAGAGCCCCTATTCTCTAATATCTAGAAGATATACTCACAACTAAGTCTTTTTTAAGAGATGACTAAAAGAGAGTCTAGCTTAAAATTCTTTTTTGGCCAATGATGCCAACCAAAGAAGCGCAATGCCGCTAAATTGAATTTATGAAAAAAAAGGGGATTCGCAAAGCGCGATTCAAATGACAAGAGGCATAAAATGAGCCCATCAAAAAGCAAGCTCTTCTCTCTTTTCAAATCTTTTAAAAACTTAGAAGCTTTCATATACCAAAGACTTGAGTTCGTTTTGCGATTATGATGTATCTACTTTGATCCTTTATTCTATAAGATATTTTTCTTGACTCAAGGAATGATTAGAACCTTTATAGTAATATATGATTGAAGTTTTGAGTTAGGTCATTGATTTCAAAAGACAACTCTATCCTACAAAGAAACTTCAAGCTTAGGGTAAACATGATCGGATACTTTTCTAATCCTTTGAGTTTTTGATGTTGTTCAACTCATTAACTTACATGCTTTTAAAATCAATTACATGGAATGCTATATCATATTCCTGCCTTGAATCAAAATTAAAAAATGTAGGAGAGATTTTTTTTCTTATTTTTTGCATATTTTCTTTTTGATATGTCAAAAGGGGGAAAAATAGGAAAAATAGGAATTGCTTACTTATTTTTGCCATCATCAAAAAGGCGGAGATTGTTGCAAACCTTATTTCATGGCTTATGTTTTGATGATTGGCAAACCTTACTGATTATCTTGGACTGCCTATTTTTTCTAACATTTCAGGAATCGAAGATTGGACGAACAAACGATGCAAATACAGAAGTGGGTAGCATAGGGTTGAGTCAGTCTGTAATCTTTTTTTTTTCTCTTCTTGAGTCAGTTTGTAAGGTTCAAAAGACTGATACTTAGTAACCCTACACACACACACTTGAGAGATTTAGAATCTCTGTTTTTGCTCACATCGGCCAGGCCGATCTATTGGATCGTCCTGGACGATCGAGTTCAAAACAGAGACTCTAATCAGGATTCTTAATTAAGGCAGCCATCATTAACATATCGGACTGGACGATACGTGTATCGGCCAGGACGATAAGCTCAAAATAGAAAGAAGTAGCTGCCATAGACAGTTATGGCATAGTGTATTTTTAAATTATCGTCCCGAACGATCCAAGGATCGGCCTGGACAAAATTACCAAATTATGCCTTAATGTATCAGGAAATCAAGGGAGTAATTAAGGATGATTGATACAATCATATCATCCTGGACGATCGCAGGATCGGCCCAGACGATCTAGTCAAAAACCTTAAGTTACTTCAGGATGATAAATATCGGCCAGATCAAAAACAGGGCGATGCTCAGGACGATTTTCCTCTGATTTGAACTAATCGGCCAGGACGATCGTGAGATCGGCCTGGACGATCAAGGCAAATTTCAATCATCCAGGACTATTCCCAGGGCGATGCTCTGGTCGATCTTCTGAGTTTTGTACTGATCAGCCAGGCCGATGTACATATCGGCCTGGACGATAATGTCGGCAACTTGCAATTAATGAGCTCCCCTTGAGCTCTTCTATTTAAAGAGCTCTTGTTCAACATTTTTCAAGCCCTTTTGCTGCTTTCTTGACCTGAGAAGACCTTGAGGAGAGAAAGAGAGAGAGGGAGAGAGAGAGGATCTTGAAAGGGGGAGCTTGTGAGGGGATTCACAAGGGTTGCTTCAAGGATCGCTCTGCTTGTCTTTCGTCTAGAGTTTCTCATCCGTGGAAGGGTCGGTAGAGGTAAGGAGTTTTCTTTTGGTTATGGTTCTCTTTCAGCATCAGGAGGAAGCAAAAGGAGGTAGGTTCTCTGCCTTTCCAGGGTGGCAAAAAGGAGGTTCTTGTGAGGGCTTCTCCGCCTAGCCGTGGGGGATAAAGGAGAGTCACGTTTTGTAGTGCAATACTTGGAGGGTGCCTCCAAGGAGTGGACGTAGGTCGAGTTGACTGAACCACTATAAATTTCTGTGTTCTTTTTCTTGCTTCCGCACTTTTTAATTCCGCATTTATTTCAGTGGTGTGATTTGGTTTATGCAATTTTTATTCTTTGTGAAAAGAGTTTTTTTAAAATACCAATTCACCCCCCTCTTAGTTAGCTTGGGACTAAGTTCATAGGGCTTAATATCCCGAACGAACTTTCAAAATTAAGATCTTTTCTAAACTTGCCAAAGCAAATCTATCTTGTATTTATAATAATCAAAGTCTTTTTGGCACATCAAGATTCCTCGTTACTCTTGTCATTGGTTATTGATTCTATTTTGTGAATTGTTCTTCCCTATGTTAGAGAGAGAGCTCCTATCCTCAAATATCTTGAAGATATACTCACAACTAAGATTATTTTTAAGTTTTTGAAAGAGAATGAAGCTTTCAAAAATTTAAAAAAAAATTTGGTCAATGATGCTAACAAAAGATGCACAATGACGCCAAAATTGAAAATATATATATATATACACAAAGTATATCAAAAATCAAAACATGCACAAAGTGCCATTCAATTGACAAGAGGCATAAAATGAGCCCACCAAAAGAAAGCTCTCCTCTCCTTTCAAATCTTTTAAAACTTAGAAGATTTCATATATCAAAGGCTTGATTTCGATTGCTTTGCTATTGTGACAAATTCACTTTGGTTCATTATTCTATAAGACATTTTTTTTGGAAACAAGTAATGAATTGATCCTTTTTTTTCTATCCACTTGAACTCTTTGAGTTAGGTCATTGATTTTCAAAGACAATTCAACCCTAAAAGAAAGTCCGAGCTAAGGGTAATCATGATCATATATTATATCATTTTATGGATTTTTTTATCTTGATTCATTAGCTCACAAAATTTTTACAAATCAATTACATGGAGTACTACATCATGTTCATGCCTTGGTTAAAAAAAAAAAATTTGATTTGTCTCTTAGTTTCCTTCTCCTTTTTGATATGTCAAAAGGGGGAGAGGGGTTCTTTTGTATGCTTACACTTTCAATTCCATATTTTACACTACTATTTTTGGATTAATTGTAAAAGTGTTTGCCATCATAAAAAAGGGGTAGATTATTGCAGATTCCATGAATTATGTTTTGATGATTAGCAAACACTCTTGCTTCTTTTCGATTGCCTTTACTATTGACATTTTCAGGATTCAAAGATCGAACAGAAATCGAAATCAGCTCAAGACTGGGTAGATTAGGGTTGAGTATGTCTGTAATTTTCTTTTTTCTTTCTTGAGTCAATTGTAATTGTTTGAAGTGACTGATGTTAAGTAACCCTACATGCACACACTTGAGAGATTTAGAACTTATGTTTTTACTTGCACTTATATTTTTATGATTTTCCTCTGATTTGAACTGATTGGCCGGGACAATCTTGAGATCATCGGGGATGATCATGCAAATTTTTAATCGTCCAGTTTGAATTCAGGGCGATGCTCTGGCCGATCTTATGAGATTTGTACTGATCATCCAGGTTGATGTCCATATCATCCTGGACGATAATGTCTGCAACTTATAATTAATGAGCTCCTTTGAAGCTCTTCTACTTAAGAGCTCTTGTTCAACGTTTTTGAACATTCTTGGTTGCTGTCTTGACCTGAGAAAACCTAAAGGAGATAGAGAGAGAGGGAGAGAGAGAGAGGATCTTGTGAGCGAGAGCTTGTGAGGGGGTTCACAAGGGTTGCTCCAGGCATTGTTCCACTTCTTCTTTCCTAGAGTCTCTTGTCCTTGGAAGGATTGGGAGAGGTAAGTTTCAGCAAGTGATCATGGTTCTATGCCTGCTTCAGGAGGAAGCAAAAGGAGTTGGGTTCTCTACCTTGCCGGGTGTGGCAAAAAGGATGTATTTTTGTAAGGGCATCTCTGCCTAGCTGTGGGGGACTAAAGAAGAGTCACGTTGGTAGTGCGATACTCGGAGGGTGCTTCCGGGGAGTGGACGAAGGTCAAGTTGATCGAACCATTATAAACCTACTGCTTGTGCACTTTAATTTTATGCATTTGTTTTTTCGTGGGGATTTTGGTTTGTGAATCGTTCTTTTGGATTTAAAGAAAAATTTTAAAATACCAATTCCCCCCCCCCCCCTCTTGGTTAGCCTCGGGACTAGTTCATAGGGCCTAACATCCCTAACGAACTTTCAAAAAGTACCACTCAAACTTAAGGGAAACTTTTATAATATGATAGTGAGACCTACAATGCTTTATTGCAATAATTTTGGCCATTAAAATAAAAGAATAATATTATGTTAAATGTTGTTGAGATGAGGATTCTTGTGTCAATCAGTGCATTTACACTTAGAGATAGGATAAAAAATTTGCATATCTGTAAATAGGTTGGAGTAGCTATTGTGATAGATTAGATTAGAGAGAGTTTTCTTAGATGGTTTGGTCATGTGAATGGAAACATTTTACATGAAATTGTTAGTAGAGTATGTGTATTAGATTTGGCCAATATTATGAAAGATAGAGGAAGACCTAAAAAGGCTTAGTTAGAAAATAGTAGAAATAAACTTGTTTTTTTTTTATTTAAATGAGAGTTTATCTCTTAAGAGAACACAATGGAGAAAAAGGATTTATTTAGCCAGTCCTCTGTAGTAGGTTAAAGGCTTGATGTTGTTGTTTGCTTATAGAACTTTAGATATTTTTGAACAAAAACCATAAAAACATATGAAAAAAATGCTTATGATATTTTCTAATAGATTAAAAGTTTTTTGTGATTTTAAAGGAGTTTTGTTGAAATTCAAGAGGATGAGCTTATATTTTGATAATAAGAAATATTATTAAACTTTATATACTTTCTCTTGAACTTATTACAAATATTTTTTCTATGTTACTAACAATTTTGGTAGAACATCACCAAGCACCGCGAAAAGATTAGGGCTCAAGATTGGGTGAAACCAATTAATTTATACAATAGTTTATATTTTTATATATCTTATGTCTATGTATTATTAAAGTGGCATGCTAGCTTAACAAAAGTACACCTAGAAATGAGGGGAGTAAAATATAAGTATTTAATTTTTTTTGATGATATTACTAAATGATTTGGATAATATTTTATGGCATGTTCATCCAAAAATTAATTAAAATAATTAAATTATGAAAAACAAAGTTGAGATTAAGATGAACCAATCATACTTTACAATATTAATCGTACAAGATAATTAATTTATATTTAAAAATCCTTGCTACAGTTTATAATTAGGAAATATTTGAAAATTAGAATTTAGTTACTTCGTATAGTATGATAAGAATCATTTTGTATGATATTCAAAAATCATACCTAATTAAATACCTTAGATTAAGCAATTGAATAAAAAATTAATTATGATTAGTGATTATTCAATACAACTTGAGGTTCAGACTATATAAGTGGAACAGTGGCAAGGATGATAAATAATTGTCATGCTTCATCTTGGATGAACTATCATTCATTTTAAGTAATCGTATTATCCAACACTAAGAACATACTGGATGATCATCTAAAAACCTTTGAATTGATCATATAAGGAAATAACATCGTACATTACTAAAGGGAAAATTTGAACTAATTGTAATATATGGTCCTCAGATCGTACTATACAATTTATGATAGCTAAATTAAACTTTAGGGTTTTCTTCGAGCCTCATATTTAATTATTCCTGATTTCATTTTGAAGAGACTTTTTGCTATTTGAAGAATTATGAGAGAGTTCTTTCTAAAGGCTTGTCTTCATGAGAGAAATTGAATAGTGAAAACTTACAACTTTTGAGAGAAAGGAGCAAAAGTTTTGTGTAAGGGACAAGTAGTGGGAGAGGTGTTTTGACATTATTGCTTCAAAAAAACTTCTACCTTAGTTCCTCTTTTTGTCTTTGTTGATCTTGAGGGAAGCTTTGTTGAAGAAAGTTTTCAAGGTTAAACATTATAGGCAACTCCGTCGCAATAGGAAACGTGAAATTGATTTGCAAAAGCATCGAAGAAGGTGAAAGTGATTTGGTTATTAGTCGCACCGTTGGTGGAAGTGATTAAATTAATGGATTCTCCTCCTAGTTATGTTGGTAAAAAGAGGGTCACTAAAGTCTTAGAGCAATGCCCAGAGAGGAGGACTCTAGTGAGTGGAAGGAGGTCATTAGATTGAATCACTATAAATTTTGTGTGCTCATTCATATATTTTCTTACAATATTTTATTATTGCTGCATATATATTTTCTTATAAATCTTTGTTTAGATAATTTATCATTGTGTATGAAAATATTTTATATTTGCATTGAATCAACTTATGCTAGAAAAAAAATAAAAAAGAATAGTATGACATTTTTTTTTCTACAATATTAAGATGAACAAAAAATTTTGTTTCATCATTAACTTTCATTTACTTTTGCATAAATTTGTTTAATGTTTTCAAAAGAGTACCTTTGTAAGGAACATTTATAAAACAAAAATTCTAATCCCCCCCCCCCCCTCCCAGTCTCTTTTGGCGGGCCTTAGGCAGTTTAAGTGGTTAAACAACCCTTCCTTGAACATTTAAGTTTAGGTTAGTCAATTGAAGGAAACCTATAACTCGGTCAAATTTTACCATGTTAGGCTGATTTTAACAAAACCACTAAATAGTTGGGTACTTAACTGATAAAAAAATTAGGTTAATATTTTATTGGAGTGAGGGATTATATATATCACAAAATAGAAGAGAAAATTAATAGAAATTCAATTAAAGATAAATCTATACTACTCAATAAACCTATAATCATAGTGAGGATCACCAAACCCTTTCAAGTTTTCTTGAACTTCAAGTTCCAATAATATATTTTTAAAAAAAATTCAATCACAAAACAAATAAGTATGTTTTTTTGTTAGCCTATTAAGTATTTATATAATTTTTGCAATAGAGCTTCGAAAAAAAAAGAGAGGAAAAGATGAAGAAAAGTAACAACAACAAATGAGGTGATCCACATTAGTAATATGATAACCCCACTTTCCAAGCTTAGCTATCCCATATATTCATAACCAACAACTTCCATGTTTGAAGCACTTAATTAACATAATTAATTTCCTTTACTAGCTAATTAACACATGAAATCCATAGTACAAACACAAAGTCTTACACATGTTATTACAATATCACATGAAGGAAATATCAATAAGATTTTTCAGCTTATGGTCTTCAACTTGCTATTAGCGATGAGTCCATTTTGCTTATTTGCAATTTCTTTATACTGATCCCTCGTGGTTGAACCTCTTTTGTCATCTGGTACTTTTGATGCTCTTGGTACTACACTTAGCCAACCACAATAATACCTCTCTCTTCTGTGTTATGATGTTCTCTTTCCAATCCTCAAATAAATCTTATCACCTCACCCACAACAACTACCTAACAAAAATCTCATCATAGAACAATTTTTTTTAATCCTCTACCTTCCCACGCCTACTCATGTTTACACATCTCTCTATAAGAACTTTCATCACTTATTGAAACCGCTCACACATTATATAGATTTTATGATTAATTAACATAAAAAAGTTAGCCAGCACACCACACAAAATTTGAGCATATGTTGATAAGGAATGATTTTAGTATTGCCTATTTCGATATGTAATTACACACAGAACCATACTTACTTTATCGTAAATTTCACTTGATCCATTTTTCCTTACCCAACCAACATCTAAGCACAATCGACCAAAGAATCATCTTGATTATAGATTATTTCTTTTAAATTCATTATTGTATAATTTCATATTAACCCATAACAAATAATCAAGCTGCTTCCTCTCCTTTCTTAATTTTGATCCCACCTCAGCTATTACTTCCTAAAATGCATAAACTTTCGATAAGCTTAATATTTGGGGAAATTGTTAACTCACTTTATCTGGTAAACTTCAAGTAATCAAGTCCTCATTATTAACTATTCCAATTTTCATTTCTACACATTCTTTAGTTCCATTAGGGATGTTGAGAAATCATGAAAAGCTGAGTAGGATTTTCTTTGGATGAAGCAAGATAGGAGTAAAGGTATTCATTTTGTGGATTGGAAAACTCTTTGTAAATAGATAAAGTTGGGAGGTGAAGGAGTTATGTCAGCTACAGATAAAGTTGGATCATGGAGAGCTAAATTCCCATGGAACCTGTTGTCCAATCCATCTCCATTGCTGAATAGAATTTTAATTGCTAAATACGGGACAAAATCCAAGAATTCTGAAATCATGAATGGTGTTTCTCCTACATGGAAAATCATTAAAAATGGTGTTAAATTTCAACAGCAAATAGTAAGATGGAATGTATCAGATGAGAAGAGTATTTATGCAACAAAGGATATTTGGATCCTAGATAATTGTATCGATAAATAGCCTACATATTTGCTGATTTACAAGAAGAACAATGCTGCATGAAGTTTTTCATTAAGGAAGGAAGTTGCAACATTCTGAGATGTTGAAACTTATTCATTATGAATTAGGTTGTTAAACCTAAGCTTATGTCCCAGCGGCTAACCAAGAGGGGGGTGAATTGGTATTTTAAAAAAATTTACACTCTTTTAAAATTTAAAACCGAGAACTTAACTTTAGTAATTTTATATAAAAAATTTTTCAACCACAAGTTAGAAACAGTAAAACAAAAATAAAAGCAATGGAAAAATAAAAGACAAGAGATTTATAGTGGTTCGGTGAAACACGACCTACATCCACTCTCCGGAGGCACCCTCTGTGTATTACACTAATACCACTAGTGACTCTCCTTTTGCACCCGTAGCAAGGCGGAGAAGCCTTTACAAAACTCTCTTCCACCACTACACGGTGCAGTAGAGAACCGTCGTCCATTTACACTCTTCCTAGTGTTGACAGAGAACAGTTTGTCCTTTCACACTCACCCGATATAGGCAGAGAACCCTTTGTCCTTTCACACTCTCCTAGTATGGGCAGAGAACCCTTCTACTGTTCAAACTCTCCTAGTGTGGGCAGAGAACCCTTCGGCTGTTCACACTCTCCAATATCAATAGAAAACCGGATCTCCTTGACAGATCTTCTTCACAAGAAATCTAGAAGAAAGACTAAAAAGAGTGAAGTAATCTAAAACCAAAAGTAGAGACTCTTACCTTTAAGTACCAAGTGAAACATTCACGCTCCAGTAGTAAGAATTCTCCTTCAAACACTCTCTCACACTCTCTCCTTGACTCTCCTTTCAATTAGCACGAAGATCAGCAGACAAAAAGATTAAGTGACAGTTTATATTGAACTTTATATAAGAAAGACACAAAAAATTCATCCAAATACTGCTAAAATTCAAGTCTGTCAACAGTGGATCGTCTCGTACGATCGTGGATTATCTTGGATGATTTTACTTAATTTAGTTGGAAACAAACCCAATGCAAATTGGTTCAAACTGACTTCGTACACATTAATCGTCCCGTACGAACTAGGTTCATCCGGTACAAACAGTTATACCATAGGCCAGTTCCAAAAATTACAGGAAGTTGCCAATTTTTTTAAGAGTTGGTTCGCTTTGTCCTGGGACGAATTGGAGTTCGTCTGGAAGAAATTTTTCTAGAGAACATTTCATCCTGTCACGAATATAAATTTTGTCTATATGAAAATTTTCTAGAGGACATTTCGTCCTGGGACGAATTGGAGTTCATCTGGACGAAATTTTTCTAGAGAGTATTTCATCCTAGCAAGGAAATAAATTTCCTATGAACGAAAATTTTGTAGAGGAGATTTCATCGTGGGACAAATAAAAATTCGTCCTGGACGATCAGGACTTAGAAAAATTTTCATCTCTTCCTGTTCGTTCCATTGCTCTTCCGAGGATATAACTAACTTGATCGTCCTGTACGAACTATGTTCGTCCCTTACAATCCGTATAAATTTTTAAAGATCTCCTCAAGTGTGTTTTATTAACTCAATTACAATCACTCCCTCTCAAACTTAATTCAAAGAAAAGTACAAGGTTCAATTTATAAAATATCTCATGTTGAATTTGATTTGAAGTCTTCAGTAATATGAAGTTTGATTTTTCTTGAAAGTGTTAGTTCACACAAGAGTAAAAATAAATCTTCTAAAAAGTGTTAGGAGATATCAACACATAAAACAATAATATTTGAAATCATCAAAACTATATAAGTTGTAAGAATATAAACCATGCAAATAGCAACTCTCTTAACAATCTCCCCCTTTTTGATGTTGGCAAAACAATTATTGTTTGTAAAATTTCAAATTCTAAGAATCTCCTAAACTCCATCTGAATTGATGATCATATGAAAAATAAGGAGGCTTTGCACAATAATTTTAACTTTTTCCCCTTTTTTATTTTATTTTTTAAAAATAAAATACGAAACAAATACAAAGCAACAAAGATATAAACATATGAAAAGATACGAACAATATTTTCTCCCCCTTTTTCACAACAGCAAAAAGAGAAGAAGAAAAAGATAAAAAATGTAAGTAATCATATGATAATCCTTTAATAATTGGTCCTTGAAAGTGATTGAAATAAATCTTGCAAATAAAATCAAAACATTAGGCAAATCATAATAATTCATAGAATTTAAGAAGATATATAACATTGATTATAAAAAGTATATATAAAAAGTATGAGTCAATTTAGACACTAAGATAGAGAAAATCATTGCAAAAAGGATGAATAAAAAAAATTTTTTATTTCAAATTTCAATATGGAATATAAATGTACAGAAGATCAATTTGAATTAAGAGAGTAAAAGATTATGGAAAGAATTAACTACCACATGTGGCGCTTTGCGCATCTTTTTAAAATTTGTAGCACATTTTTGTGCATCTTTTCACTTGTGGGCTTATTTTGTGACTTTTTTTCAAATTGTAAACCTTTGCGCATTTCTTTTGATTTTTGTACATTTGTATATTTTTCAAGAGTAATTTATCTTTCCAAAATCAATAATAAAAAATTTCAAATTTTTCTAACTGCATAAATATTTATTGATAAGTGAAATACAAAATAAGAAAACATCATAATTATAATAATAATATTAGACATTAATGTAGTTTAAATAAGAGACATGAAATTGATAATCTTAATTACATCAAGTTATAAGCAAAACTTAAATTTAAAAAAAATTGATTTTCTAATGAATTTAATTTTAACTTGCATTTCAAAGTATAGCACTCTTAAGATAAAAAATTATAACGATTGTCAAATGGGATAACACACATTTCTAAAAACAAGATTAAATCTAAAACAGGATAACTTATATTGATATCAAAATAAATGATATTACAATCTTAGTAAATGATATCAATATGACATAAGATTTAAAAACAAAAAACATCTAATGAAAAGAAAATGCATCACTTCCTAAATCACAAAACTAACACATCAACTAAAGAAAATAACAAAAATAAGTACATCTGTCACTCAGATGGACCCTGATCTGGAGGAGGAGGAGGAGGTGCAGCACTGAAGAAGTTGAAATAGCTACTCATCATAAGCATATTGGAATTTATATCGTTTATATGTTCTCGCATAAATCCCATATCTTGAGTGTACTGTATATTCTGCTGCTGCATATGAGCTTCAATTTGATCAAACCTTTGGTCAAAGTGAGTCTCTAAATGGTCAAATCTTGATAATTTAGTTCATAGCAGGTGCAGGTGCAGCTTCATGTTCTTCCTCAATATCACTAATGACATGTGTTTTACTTGGTTCTTCTTTATTGAAGATTACTCTTAATGATCCATCGTTTTAGTAGAGCGATTCTTCAAAATCTTGATCAAGATGAACCAAATTGTATTTCTTATCCAGAATGTAGGCAACCAGATGTCCTAAGGCAATATTCTTCTTCCTTTTATGTTCGACATGTCCAATTTTTATAGAGTCCATAAAGATAGTCAAGGATTAGTTGGGCTTCAGCTATAGGTTGTTTAGTCTTGATCAAGAAGGTTACTATAGATAGAAGAGATGTAATGTTGATTCTATCACCAGCTTAAGGAATTATATAAGTTCTAAGAACAAGCTAGATAATATGAGCATTACGAACGAGACTGGATACTTTAGGCATATGTTCGTTAAAAATGATTCCTCTAATCATTGTATTAGTTTCAGACCATTCATATTCAGAAGTGGTGGTCAAGGTATGTGCTCTAGCTCTCTCAGTCCTTAAGTTTAAAAAGATTCCTAGGTCAGCTTTGGTGATTTCAACTTTTTTTCTTAAAGACATAGGAACAAATAACAGAATGGTCGGAGTTGAAAGACATATTTGTCAGGAAATAGTGAAAGGTGTCTTTGTTGTAGAGATAAACTAGTGTGATGATGAAACCAATCTGAGTTGAAGCAAATAAGTTCATTACCTGAAAGGTCAGTTGATCCTGGATAAGAATTCTAGAGGGTGTGATCTTAGTAGAGACGAATCTGAGGAAAGATTCTTCATTGGCTTTAGAAAGAAAGGTATCAGAAGAGTTTCTAGGTGGTCCCTTGGCTAGAATCTTTTGACACTTGCTTGAACTTTCCATTGGAAAGGATCTAAAGGACAACAAGTTTTGGAAGTGATGTGTGAATTTGACTATTGAGTTCGAAAGCCTGCCAGCTTATTGAAAAATGAATATTCATACAGATAAAATTACGTTCGTCCCATACGAAATTTGATTTGTCTCGTACAAAAAAAATTTTGTATGGACGAATGAATGAGTCCAAAATAAAATGGATTTTCGTAATCACACAACTTACAAAGCATGCTTTCGTACAGAGTTTTGACCAAAGTGATCGTACAGACGAACACGTGTTCATCCTGGATGATCAAAACTTAGGATCATTTTAATGGCAGTTGAAACCGTCCACTGAACCGACATGTGTTCGTCCAGACGAACCAAAGGTTCGTACGTATGAAACATGTTATTAAAAACTACCTATCCATTTAACTGACATTCAATCATCCCGTCGTTTGAACAAATTTGTCCTGAACGATCGTGACGATCGTACAGATGATGTGAAAATTAAAAACTAAAAAACTGCACATAAACGATTCAAACTCGGACAGTTTGACACACGACACAATTCATCCTGTACGAAAAAATTTCGTCCTAGACGATTGTCACTCAAATGTTTCAAAACAAGCAGTCAATCAAAACTAAAACACAGGCACACTAAAAACACAATGAAAATGAAAATAAAAACTCAAGATACAGAAAAAAAATCACAAAACATAATGATAAATTACTAACTAAAAATACACATCAATGTTGCAGAAATAACATTTTTATTAAGCATTCAAATCAATTACTCAAAGCCTTGTTCTTAATGCACTGAAAGTATCAAAGGCTAAAGGTCTTGTAAAAATGTCTGCAAGTTGATTTTCAGTAGAAATATGAGTGAGTTCAATTTCTCCTTTGAATACATGATCGCTTGAAATGATGCATTATATCTATATGTTTGGTTCTTGAATGTTGAATAGGATTTTTAGAAATAAAAATAGTACTAGTGTCATCACAATAAATTGGAATAGTGCCTATAGTTAATCCTAAATCAATTAACTGTTATTTCAACCAAAGCTTATGCCACACAACTTCCTAATGCAATGTATTCAGCTTCTGCCGTAGATAGGGCTACTGAATTTTGTTTTCTACTGGACCAAGAGACTAAAGAATTTCCAATACCTACAAAGTCATAATCTGAATAAACAATTACTTCAAATGAAGAGCTAAACTTAGGATACAAAATTCCTAAGTTCTAAGTTCCTAACAAATATCTTAGAATCCTTTTTACTACTGTCAAATATGATTCTTTTGGATCTGATTAAAATCTAGCACACAAACAAACACTAAACATGATATCAGGTCGGCTAGCAGTCAAGTAAAGCAAAGATCCAATAATCCCTTTAAATTTCTTTTGATCAACAAATTTTCCCTTACGGTCCTTATCCAACTAAACTGAGGAACTCATTGGTGTACTATCAGGTTTAGTATTGTCCATTTCATACTTTTTGAGGATGACCTTAACATATTTTGATTGAGTAAGAAATATACTCTCCTTAATTTGCTTAATGCTAAATCCTAGAAAGTAACTTAAATCTACCATTAGACTCATCTCAAATTCACTACTCATTATTTTAAAAAAATTCACCAGAAATATTTTTATTTGAAGATCCAAATATGATGTCATCTACATAAATTTGTACAATGAGTATATCCTTTCCAAATCTCTTCAAAAAGAGTGTTGTATCCATACTTCCTTTTTCAAAAGATCTTTCAAGTAAGAAGGTGCTCAATCTGTCATACCAAGCCTTATGTGCCTGTTTCAATCTATATAATGCTTTTTTCAACTTGAAAATATGATTTGGGTATTTAGAATTTTCAAAACTTGGTGGTTGTTCTACAAAAATATCTTCTTGAATTATCCCATTTAAAATGGCACTTTTTACATCCATTTGAAATAATTTAAATCCTCTAAAACAGGCAAAAGCTAGCAAAACCCTAATTGCTTCAAGTCTAGCTACAGGGGTAAAAGTCTCCTCAAAATCAATTCCTTCAACCTGATTATACACCTTAGCAACTAATCTTGCCTTATTTCTAATGACTACTCCTAAGTCATTCATTTTATTTTTGAATACCAACTTAGTTCCAACTACACTTTGATCCTTTGGCCTTGTAGTTAATTCCTAAACTTTTTTTCTTACAAACTAATTTAACTCTTCTTGCATGGCCCAAACTCAAAATTTATCTGAAAGTGCTTGATCAATATTAGTGGATTCTATTGTTAAAATGAAGGCTGAATTATCGACTTCTTTGTTTAATCCACACCTAGTCCTTACAACCTCCCTTGGTTCACCAATTATCAACTCCTTTGGGTGGTTTATAGAAAATCTCAAATCTCTAGGCAAAGTGTTTTCTATCTCAAAATTTATTTACATATTTTCTTTCAAATTTTCTTCCAAATTTATTTTATCAATCTTTTGGGAGTTATCCTCAATCTCATCTTCTGCAACATTTGGCTCTTTCAAATTTCCAGATTTATCAAATACAAAATGTTTGGTCTCCTCAATTACCAAAGTTCTTCTATTAAATACTCTATAAGATTTTCCAACACTTGAGTATCCAATAAAAATTCCTTCATTTGATTTTGGATCAAATTTTTTTAAGGCAGATTTTCCATTGTTATGTATAAACACCATGCACCCAAAAACATGCAAATGAGACAAATCAGGTGTTCTTCCTTTTAGCAACTCAAAGAGTGTTTTATTTAATTTAGATCTCACATTCACCCTATTCAAAAAATAACATGCAATGCTAACCGCCTCAGCCCAAAAGTATTTAGGAAGTGAGTATTCTGCCAATATTGCTCAGGAGGCTTCTATTAATGTTCTATTTTTTCTTTCAACTACCCCATTCTGTTGAGCGGTTCTAAGTATTGAAAAGTTGTTATCAATTCCTTTCTCCTTACAAAAATCCTCAAATATTTTATTTTCAAATTCTCCTCCATGATCACTTTATATAGTCATAATTTCAGACCCATATTTTCTTTGAATCCAAGTCAAAAAATTTCTAAATTCCTCAAATGATTCACTCTTATGAAATAGAAATTTAATCCATGTAAATCTTGAGTAATCATCCACAATCACAAAACCGTATACCTTCCCTCCTAGACTTACAGTTCCAACTGGTCCAAAAAGATCCATATGTAAAATCTTCAATGGTTTACTAGTTCTAAGATCCTTATTGGATTGAAAATAGGACTTCACTTGCTTTCCTAATTGAAATACATCACAAGGGTGGTCCTTAGTAAAGTCTAATTTTTGTATACTCTCACTAAGTTCTTTTGGGTAATCCTCCTAAGGTTTTTCATGCTAGAATGACAAAGTCTCCTATGTCAAAGCCATGACTCATCAGAAATAGTTTTTAAATAAAAAATAGTAGGAGTTTGAATGCAATTCAAGTCTACCATATAAATATTATTTACTCTTTTACCATTCAAAACATCATTTCCATTTAAGCTTAAAATGCAGCTAGTAGGAAACATTTTTACACAATATCCTTTCTCACATAGCTTACTTATACTTAACAAATTATGCTTTAAGCCTTCTACCAATAATATAATTTTAATATAAAAATTCTTTAGATTTCCAATCATACTTATCCCAATCATCTTACTTGTGGTGTTATCTCCAAGTGTAACCTTGCCTCTACTCCTGGCTTCCAGCGATATGAATTATGCAGTATCTCCTATCATATGCTTTGACCTTCTGCTATCCAGGAACCATATGCTCTCATGAGGTCTTATGTGAGAGCGACCCTGTAAAATTATCAAATATGAGACCTAGAAACCCAAATAAGTTTGGGTTCTCCTTTTGCCAATTTATAAAGAGATGCATGTATGATATGTCTAGGTTTATGCATCTTAGGTTTTCACACCAAATAAGTTTTCTTCTTCAAAGTATAGGTGTGAGCTATGTGTCCAATCAATCCATAATTGTAGCATTTGACTTTTGAAAAAGGATTCCTAAGTCTACTACTATTCATTTTTCTATTTAGGGATTGCATAAATTTAGGATACAAAATTGGATTAGTGAAATCTTTAAGTTTATGGGGTATCCTATTATACTTGAGAGTTTTTATCGTTAATTTGTAAAATGACTTCATGTCTTCCAAAATTACATTTGTATAACTTGATCTGTAAAGCTTGCTCTCTGATTCATCCTTAAAATTTTGAAAATCTTTTTCAAATTCTACATAGGATAATTTTAAATTTTCATGATTTTTATTCAAGTTATCAAACTCATCAAGTAATTTCATGTGGTTGTCATCAATTAAAGCATGATCTTACCTAAGAATTTCATGATTCTTTTGTAATTCTACAAATTCTAAACCTAGACTAGCATGCATTTTCTTCATTTTCTTATATGCATCATGCATGTGTTCAGAAACTTCAAAAAGTTCATCATAACTTAAGTCACATACCTCATCTTGATCTGACTGATCAAGACTATTGGCCATTAAGCACAGATTAGTGACTTCCTCTTCCTTTTCTATCTCTGATGAGTCCGAAGTTGAGTCTACCCAAAAAGCTCTTTGGAATTTCTTCTTGCCCTTCTTCACAAAAGGTTTCTCCTTTACCTTCTCCTTGCTAGGAGTGGCTTTGAGTTTTGGGCAATCTGTCTTTATATGTCCAGGTTTCCTGCACTCATAGCAAATAACATCATTCGAAACCTTTGCATTTCTATTAAATTTACCTCTATTCCATTACTAGCGTCTCTTCTGTTTCCTCTTCAGAAAGCTTCTGAATTGTCTAGTCATTAATACGATGTCATCTTCATCCTCAGGTTATGAGTGTTTATTCTCATGTTGAGTCTAGTAATTAGGTTGTTAAGCCTAAGTGAATGTCCCAAGGCTACCAAAACGGGGGGTGAATTGGTAGTTTAAAAATTTAAGTTCCCTTTTGTAAATTATTGAACCGAAATAAAAATTTCTTTTAAATTTTGTAGAAAAATATTTTTCAACCATAGAGTTTTAAAAACTAAAATTTAAAGTGTGGAAACGTAAAAATAGTAAAGTAAATGACACCAGATTTATAGTGGTTCAGTCTAAAACCAGACCTACATCCACTCCCCAGAGGCACCCTCTGAGTATTGCACTAATACCAATAGTGACTCTCCTTTTGCATCCACAGCAAGGCGGAGAAGCCTTTACAACACACTCTTTTCACCACTCTCCGGTGCGGCAGAGAACCGTCCATCCTTTTACACAATCCCCAGTGTTGGCAGAGAACCGTCGTCCTTTCACACTCTCCTAGTGTGGGCAGAGAACCCTTCGGCTGTTTACACTCTCCAAGTGTAGGCAGAGAACCCTTTGGCTGTTCACACTCTCCAAGTGTAGGCAGAGAACCCTTCGGGTGTTTACACTTTCCAAGTGTAGGCAGACAACCCTTCGGCTGTCACAGTCTCCAAGTGTAGGCAGAGAACCTTTCGGCTGTTCACACTCTCCAAGTGTCGGCAGAGAACCGGATCTCCTTGACAGATCTTCTCACAAGAATCTGGAAGGAAGAAGGAAAAGAGTGAAGTAATCCCAATTCACTAGTAGAGACTCTTACCTTTCAAATCCAAGTGAAGCCTTCTCGCTCTAGTGGTAGGAATCCTCCCTTGAATGCTGTCTTCCACTCTCTCCTTGGCTATTCTCTCAAGAGGCACGAAGATCAAATGACAAAAAGATTGGGTGGCAGTCTAATTTGGATTATTTATACAAAAGACAAGAAAAACTGCCCAAACACTGTAAGTATTCAATTCTGTAAGTAGTGGATCATCCCGTACGATCGTGGATCGTCCTAGATGATTGTACTTAAACGATCTGAAATAACCCTATTTGAATATGTGTTTGAAATGTCTTTGTACAGCTGATCGTCCTGTATGAACTAGGTTCGTCCAGTACGAACGGTTTTTACAAGGTCGGTTCTAGAAACTGCTGAAAACTGTTCTAAGTCGGTTAATCATTTGGACGAGAATATGTTCGTCTCGACGAAAAATTTTTACAGAGAACCGATCGTCCTGGACGATTCTTGACTTCGTCTAGACGAAAACTTTCCAGAAGACCAATCGCCATGGACGATAATTTATTTTCGTTTGGACGAAAATTTTCCTGAGACCCGATCGTCCTGGATGATTATTAATTTCGTCTGTATGAAAATTTTCCAGAGGACCAATCGCCATTGACGATAATTTAATTTTGTTTGGACGAAAATTTTACAGTGAACCAATCATCCTGGATGATAATTAATTTCATCCTGGACGAATAGAACATAGAAAAAAATTTTCGAGCAAGTTCCTATTCGTTCCATGTGCTCTGTAGGAGATAACTGTCTGATCGTCCAGTACGAATGGATATCGTCCCGTACGATCAGTATATATTTTATATGATCTCCTTATGTGTGTGTATATGTTTTTATTCACTCAAAATACAATCACTCCTTTTCAATTTGATTTCTAAGAAAAGTGCAAGCTTCAAATTTTACAAAGTATTTCATGCTGAATTTAATTTGAAGTCATCATAGTCTGGAGTTCATTTTTCCTGAAATGTTAGTACACACAAGAGCAAATACAATTCTTCTAAAAAATGTTAGGAGATAACTACACATTTGAACAATAATGTTTGGACTCATCAAAACTTCATAAGTTGCAAAAATATAAAGCATACAAATAGCAACTATCTTAACAATCTCCCCCTTTTTGATGATGGCAAAACGATTATTGTTTGTATGGTTTCAATTTAAACAAATCTCCTATCTCCTAAACTCCCTCTGAATTGATGAATACTTGAAAATAAGGAGGCATTTTGAACCATAAAATAAAACATAATTTTTTGTTTTTCAAAAAAAAAAATAAATAAAAACAAACTGGTTTTAAAAAAAATTTAAATAAAAACAAACTAGAAAACCTAGAAAACAATAACACACAAATATACAAACACAATGATTTCTCCCCCTTTTTTACAACAACAAAAGGTGAAGAAGAAATAGACGAGAAATGTAAGTAATTGTATGAAATTCATTTGAAAATTTAATCTAAATGGTGATTGACACAAGGTATGCAATTTTAAACTAAAAATATTAGGTCAATCATAGAAATTCATAAAATTTAAGAAGTGATATAACATTGCTAGTAAGAAGAATTTATCAAAGACATGATTCAATTTAGACATTCAAATATAGACAATTTTTACAAGAGAGATGTAAAAAAAATTCAATATTTCAAAGTTCAATAGAATATAAATGAACATAAGATCAATTTGAATTAAGAGATTGAAAGAATTTGGAAAGAAGAGAATTACCACATGTGGCGCTTTGCGCATCTTTTTCAAAATTTTGGGGCACATTTTTGTGCATCTTTTGATATTGGGCTAATTTTGTGCCTCTTTTTTATATTTGCGAACCTTTGCGCATTCCTTTTGATTTTTGTACTTTTTGTACAATTTTTAAGAGTAATTGAGACCAATTCTTTCCAAAATCAATAATCTAAAATTTCAAAATTTCCTAAGTGCATAAATATTACTTGAGCAAAGAAATACAAAATAAGAAAACATCTAAATTGCAATAATAATATTAACTTTTATGTAGTCTAAATGAATAGACATTAATTTAAAAGTTCTAATTACAATAAGTTATAAACAACTTTTAAATTTAGAAAGACTAGATTTTCTAATGTAGATAATCTCAAATTACAATCTAATTTAAGCACTATGAAGATTAAATAATACTAATGGAATTCATAAAAATTAACCACATTTCAAAAACAAATCAAATTTGAAACAAGTACAACATGCATTGATATTAATGAAAGGATTACACATTTTATAATATCCAAAAACAAATAAGAAAATAAACTGAACATAAAAGTAAAAACAAACATAAAAACAAACACTTAACATAAAAACTGATACAACAAAACATAAAACACGAGTACAACAAACACAAGGAAATTCATCTCTACTATTCTGGAGGAGGAGGAGGAGGAATGCCTCCGAAAAGGTTGAAGTAGAAGGCCATCAACATTACATTGGTATTGATTTCATGTACTTCAATTCTGATGCTACCAATGTCTTGTTGTTGCTGCATAAATTGAGCATCAAGTTGATCAAATCTTTGATCAACATGAGTCTCAAGTCTATCAAATTTTTCAATCAGATTCTGATAATCTGACTGAGGTGCAGAAGTTTGCACTCCTTCTTCTTCTTCTGAAGCACTAGCATGTGGTTTTTTTTTTCTTTTTCCTCCTTGAAGAGCAATCTGAAGGAAGCATCATTATAGTAAACTGGCTCTTCATATTCTTCATCAGGATGCACTAAGTTGTATTTCTTTTCCAATATGTAAGTAACTAAGTGTCCCAAAGAGATGTTCCTTTTTCTCTTCTGATCTGCATGTCCTATTTCTGTAAGCCCATAGATATGATCTATGATAAGTTGGGCTTCATCAATAGGATGACATTATATAATCAAAAAGGTTAGAACATAAAGGAGAGGGGTAATATTAATCCTATCACCAGCTTTAGGAATGATTGAAGATCGAAGGATATGCTGGATGATTCGGGCATTTTTGGTCATACCGGAGACTTTAGCAACATGATAGTCAAGACCATTTTGTCTAATAACCCTATTGACATTATACCATTTGAAAGTGGTTTCTGTCATTGGAGTGTGGGCTCTATATCCTTCAGTTCTTAAGTTAAAATCTCAAAACGGTTAAATTCGCGCAAACTGTTCTTTCTCACATCGTCCAGTACGAAACAAAATTCATCCCGGACGATTTCCTCCAATTTTTGAATTTTGAATTTTAATGTAAGAAAATCAAACTAAACATTCAAAAACACAGAAAACATAAAACAAAACCATAGACCCAAAAACAAATTCATTCAAAACACACAAAATTTCACGAAATCAAAAAACAAAACAAAAAAACATAAATATCAATGTTACAAAGACATTTTATTTAGGCATTCAAATCAATAACACCAAGCCTTGTTCTTAAAGTAATGAAGGTATCAAGGGCTAAAGGTTTTGTAAAAATGTCTACAAGTTGATTTTCAGTTGAAACATGTGTGAGTTCAATTTCTACCTTGGATACATGATCCCTTATGAAATGATGCCTTATATCAATGTGTTTGGTTCTAGAATGTTGAATAGGATTTTTGGAAATGCAAATAGCACTAGTATTGTCACAATTAATTGGAATAGTGTCTATAGTTAATCCTAAATCAATCAACTGTTATTTTAACTAAAGTACTTATGCCACACAACTTCCTAATGCAATGTATTCTGCTTCTGCAGTAGATAGGGCTACTGAATTTTGTTTTCTACTGGACCAAGAAATTAATGAATTTCCAATGAATTGACATGTTGCAGAAGTGCTTTTCCTATCCACTTTATAGCCTGCAAAGTCAGAATCTGAATAACCAATAATTTCAAATGAAGAGCTAAATTTAGGATACCAAATTCCTAAGTTTTGAGTTCCTAGTAAGTATCTTAAAATCCTTTTCACTACTGTCAAATGTGATTCTTTTGAATCTGATTGAAATCTAGCACATAAGCAAACACTGAACATAATATCTGGTCGGCTAGCAGTCAAGTAAAGCAAAGATCCAATAATCCCTCTATATTTCTATTGAATAATAGATTTTCCCTTAAGGTCCTTATCTAACTGAACTGAGGAACTCATTGGTGTACTAACAGGTTTAGCATTGTCCATTTCATATTTCTTGAGGATGTCCTTAATATATTTAGTTTGACTAAGAAATGTCCCTTCCTCAAGTTGCTTGATGCTAAAACCTAGAAAGTAATTTAAATCTTTCATTAGACTCATTTCAAATTCACTACTCATTGTATTAGAAAAATCATTACAGAGATTTTTATTTGAAGATACAAAGATGATATCATCCACATAAATTTGAAAAATGATTATTTCCTTTCCAAATTTCTTTAAGAAGAGAGTTGTATCCACACTTCCTTTTCAAAGGATATTTCAAGTAGGAAAGTGCTCAATCTCTCATACAAAGCCCTAGGTGCCTGTTTCAATCCATACAATGCCTTCTTTAACTTAAAAATATGATTTGGGTATTTTGAATTTTTAAATCCTGGAGGTTGTTCTACAAAAACATCTTCTTCAATAACACCATTCAAAAAGGCACTTTTGACATCCATTTGAAACAATTTAAAACTTTTAAAACAGGCAAAGGCAAGTAAAACCCTAATTACTTCAAGTCTTGCTACAGGGGCAAAGGTCTCCTCAAAATCAATTCCTTCAATTTGATTATACCCCTTAGCAACTAATCTAGCCTTATTTCTAATGACTACTCCTGAGTCATTCATTTTATTTTTGAACACCCACTTGGTTCCAACAACACTTTGATCTTTTGGCCTTGTAGTTAATTCCCAAACTTTATTTCTTACAAATTGATTTAACTCTTCTTGCATGGCCAATATCCAAAATTCATCAGAAAGTGCCTGATCAATATTAGTGGGTTCTATTGTTGAAATAAAGGCTGAATGATTGACTTCCTTATTTAATCCACGCCTAGTTCTAACACCCTCACTAGGTTCTCCTATAATCAATTCTCTTGGGTGGTTTTTAGAAAAAATCTCAAATCTCTAGGCAAAGGGTTTTCTCTTTCCAAATTTTCTTCCACATTTTCTTCCAAATTTAATCTATCAATCTTTTGGGAGTTTTTCTCAATCTCTTTGTCAACAATATTTGGCTCTTCTAAATTTCCAAATTCATCAAATACAACATGTGTGGTTTCTTCAATGACTAAAGCTCTTTTGTTGAATACTCTATAAGATTTTCCAACACTTGAATATCCAACAAAAATTCCTTCATCTGATTTTGGATCAAATTTTCCTAAGGAAGATTTTCCATTGTTATGAATGAACACCTTGCAACCAAAAACATGCAAATGAGACAAATTTGGTGTTCTACCTTTTAGTAACTTATAGGGTGTTTTATTTAAATTCGATCTCACATTCACCCTATTCAGAACATAACATGCAGTGCTAACCGCCTCAGTCCAAAAATATCTAGGAAGTGAGTATTCTGCCAACATTGCTCTGGCAGCTTCTATTAATATTCTATTTTTCCTTTCAACTACCCCATTTTGTTGAGGGGTTTTAGGTGCAAAAAAATTGTGATCAATCCTTTTTCTTTACAAAAATTTTCAAATATTTCATTTTCAAATTCTCCTCCATGATCACTTTGTAAAGATATTATTTCACATCCTAGTTTTCTCTGTATCCAAGTTGAAAAATTTCTGAATTCCTCAAATGATTCACTTTTATGAAAAAGAAATCTAACCCGCGTGAATCTTGAGAAATCATCCACAATAACAAATCCGTATACATTCCCTCCTAGACTTACAGTTCCTACTGGTCCAAAAAGATCCATGTGAAGAATTTCCAATGGTTTACTAGTTCTAAGATCATTATAGGACTTAAAAGAGGACTTCACTTGTTTTCCTAATTAACATGCATCACAAAGGTGGTCCTTAGTAAAGTCTAGTTTTGGTTTACCTCTTACTAAATTCTTTTGGGTAATTCTCCTAAGATTTTTCATACTAAAATGACAAAGTCTCCTATGCCAAAGCCAAGATTCATCAGAAACAGTTTTCAAATAGAAAGCAATAGGAGTATGAAATGAATTCAAATCTAGCATGTAAACATTGTTTACCCTTTTTCCATTTAAAACTTCTTTCCCATTTAGGCTTAATATGCAGCTAGTAGGTAAAAATTTCACAATATATCCCTTGTCACATAGCTTACTTATACTTAACAAATTATACTATAAGCCTTCAACCAATAACACATTGTCTATAAAAAAGTTTTTGAAATTACCAATCATACCAGATCCAACCACTTTCTTTGTGGTATTATCTCCAAGTGTAACCTTGCCTCCATTCCTGGCTTCTAGCGATATGAATTGTACAGTATCTCCAGTCATATACTTTGAACATCCGCTATCCAGGTACCATATGCTCCCACAAGGTCTTGTGTGAGAGCAATCCTGCAAAAATATCAAATGTTAGACCTGGGAACCTAAACAAGTTTGGGTTCACCTTTTAGCAATTTATAATCAGATGCATGTATGATATATCTAGGTTTATGCATCTTAAGTCTCCACACCATATTAGATTTCATCTTCAAAGTACAGGTGTGAGCTATATGTCCCAAAAATCCACAATTATTACATTTAACATTAGGAAAAATATTCCTAAGTTTTCTTCCATTTGATTGTCTTCTAAGGGATTCCATATATTTAGGATAATATTTCGGATTTGTAAAATCTTCAATTTTGAGGGGTATCCTATTATCCTCAAGAGCTCTTATTGTCAATTTAAAAAATGAATTCATTTCTTCAAAGAGTCTATTTGTATAACTGATTCGATATGTTTTCCTCTCAGATTCATCCTTAAAATTTTTAAAATCTTTTTCAAGATCCGCATAGGATGATTTTAGATTTTCAAAATTCTTATTCAAGTCATCATATTCATCAAGTAGTTTCATGTGGTTGTCATCTATTAATGCATGATCTTTCCTAAGGATTTCATGTTCCTTCTTGAGCTCTTCCAATTCTAAACTTAAACTAGCATGCATCTTTTTCATTTTCCTATATGCATCATGCATGTGTTCAGAAACTTCAAACAATTCATCATAGGTTAAGTCACATACCTCTTCTTGATCTGATTGTTCAACATTATTTTCCATCAAACAAAGGTTGGTGACTTCTTCTTCTTTTTCCGTCTCAGATGAGTCTGAAGCTGAGTCCGTCCAGAAAGCTCTTTGAAACTTCTTCTTACCCTTATTTACCATAGGTTTCTCCTCCACCTTCTCCTTACCAGGAGTGGCTTTGAGTTTTGGGCAATCAGTCTTGATATGACCTGGTTTCCTGCATTCATAACAAATCACTTCATTAGAAACCTTGCCATTTCTGTTAAACTTACCTCTATTCCATTGCTGGCGTCTCTTTTGCTTCCTCTTTAAAAAGCTTCTGAATTGTCTAGTCATCAGTGCAATATCATCTTCATCCTCAAGTTGTGAGTGTTCACTCTCTAACTCTTCCACTTTTAGTGCAATATTCTTCTCCTTTCGTGGTTCACCTGCATCAATCTTTCTTTGACTTACTCCTTGCTCATAAGCAATGAGTGAACTAAGAAGATTGTCAATAGAATAAATGTTTAAATCTTTAGACTCTGTAATTACAGTAATTTTTGCATCATAAGCAGTAGGTAAACAACTAAGAATCTTATTGACCATTTCAGCATTAGTTAACTCCCTACCAAGTGCATGCAAAGAAGTGACAATTTGTGTAAATCTTGTGTACATGTCGGAAATAGATTCATTAGGTTTCATGCGAAAAAATTCATAGTCATGTAACAAGATATTAAGCCTTGATTGTTTAACCTCATTTGTCCCTTCATAAGTTATACAAAGTCTATCCCATATGCCCTTCCACTTTTGCAAGTGGAAACCCGCATGTAGTCTTCAGATTTTAAAGCACAAAAGAAACTATTTAGACATTTAGCATTTAATTGTGCTAAGTCACGTTCTTCTATAGTCCAATCTGCAAAAGGTATTTCTACCATAACTCCATCAACTAATCTGGTTGGTTTTGTGTAGCCATCCTTGACTAGCATCCACATACGATAATCAAGTGACTGTAAGAAAGTTGACATGCGTGTTTTCCAAAAATCAAAAGGAATATTGTCAAACAGTGGAGGTCTAGTGATAGAGTAACCCTCAGGTGTGTTTCGGATTCCTAAAGTAGCCATCTACGTTAATCAAAAAGTAGTTCATACTTATGATTTTGAAACGAAGCTCTGATACCACTTATTGAGTCTAGTAATTAGGTTGTTAAGCCTAAGTGAATGTCCCAAGGCTACCAAGAGGGGGGGTGAATTGGTAGTTTAAAAATTTAAGTCCCATTGTGTAAATTATTGAACCGAAAAAAAAATTTCTTTTAAATTTTGTAACAAAATATTTTTTAACCACAGAGTTTTTAAAACTAAAATTTAAAGTGCGGAAACGTAAAAACAGTAAAGTAAATGACACCAGATTTATAATGGTTTGGTCTAAAACCAGACCTACATCCACTCCCCAGAGGCACCCTCTGAGTATTGCACTAATATCAATAGCGACTCTCCTTTTGCACCCACAGCAAGGCGGAGAAGCATTTACAACACACTCTTTTCACCACTCCCCGGTGCGGTAGAAAACCGTCCGTCCTTTCACACAATCCCTAGTGTTGGCAGAGAACCGTCGTCCTTTCACACTCTCCTAGTGTGGGTAGAGAACCCTTCAGCTGTTTACACTCTCCAAGTGTAGGCAGAGAACCCTTCGGCTGTTCACACTCTCCAAGTGTAGGCAGAGAACCCTTCGGCTGTTTACACTCTCCAAGTGTAGGCAGAGAACCCTTCGGCTGTTCACACTCTCCAAGTGTAGGCAGAGAACCCTTCGGCTGTTCACACTCTCCAAGTGTAGGCAGAGAACCTTTTGGCTGTTCACACTCTCCAAGTGTCGGCAGAGAACCGGATCTCCTTGACAGATCTTCTCACAAGAATCTAGAGGGAAGAAGGAAAAGAGTGAAGTAATCCCAATTCACAAGTAGAGACTCTTACCTTTGAAATCCAAGTAAAGCCTTCTCGCTCCAGTGGTAGGAATCCTCCCTTGAATGCTCTCTTCCACTCTCTCCTTGGCTATTCTCTCAAGAGGCACGAAGATCAAATGACAAAAAGATTGGGTGGCAGTCTAATTTGGACTATTTATACAAAAGACAAGAAAAACTGCCCAAACACTGCAAGTATTTAATTATGTACGCAGTGGATCATCCCGTATGATCGTGGATCGTCCTGGACGATTGTACTTAAACAATCTGAAACGACCCTATTTGAATATGTGTACAAAATGTCTTCGTACAGCTGATCGTCCTGTACGAACTAGGTTCGTCCAGTACGAACGGTTATTACAAGGTCGGTTCTAGAAACTGCTGAAAACTGTTCTAAGTCGGTTAATCGTTTGGACGAGAATATGTTCGTCTGGACGGAATTTTTATAGAGAACCGATCGTCCTGGAAGATTCTTAAGTTCGTCTGGACGAAAATTTTCCAGAACACCAATCACCACGGACGATAATTTATTTTCGTTTCGATGAAAATTTTCCAGAGACCCGATCGTCCTGGACGATTATTAATTTCGTCTGTACGAAAATTTTCCAGAGGACCAATCGCCATTGACAATAATTTAATTTCTTCTGGACGAAAATTTTACAGTGAACCAATCATTCTGGGCGATAATTAATGTCGTCCTGGACGAATAGGACTTAGAAAAAAATTTTCCAGCAAGTTCCTATTCGTTCCATGTGCTCTGTAGGAGATAACTGTCTGATCGTCCAGTATGAACGGATATCGTCCCGTACGATCAGTATAAATTTTATATGATCTCCTTATGTGTGTGTGTATGTTTTTATTCACTCAAAATACAATCACTCCCTTTCAATTTGATTTCTAAGAAAAGTGCAAGCTTCTAATTTTACAAAGTATCTCATGCTGAATTTAATTTGAAGTCTTCAGAGTCTGGAGTTCGTTTTTCCTGAAATGTTAGTACACACAAGAGCAAATACAATTCTTCTAAAAAATGTTAGGAGATAACTACACATTTGAACAGTAATGTTTGAAATCATCAAAACTTCATAAGTTGCAAAAATGTAAAGCATGCAAATAGCAACTATCTTAACATCTCAAACTCCTCCACTTTAAGTGCTATATTGTTCTCCCTTCATGGTTCACCTGCATCAATCTTTCTTTGGCTAACTTCTTGGTTGTAAGCAATTAGCAAGCTAAGAAGATTGTCAATAGAGTAAATGTTTAGATATTTAGACTCTATAATTGCAGTAATTTTAGGGCAAACAACGAAGAAACTTATTAACCATTTCAGCATTCGTTAGTTCCCTACCTAATGCATATAAAGAGGTGACTATTTTTGTGAATCTTATGTACATATCAGAAATGGATTCATTAGGTTTCATGCGAAACAGTTCATAATCTTGCAACAAGATATTAATTCTATATTGCTTAACCTCATTAGTCCCCTCATATGTTATACAAAGTCTATCACATATGTCATTTCCACTCTTGTAAGTAGAAACCCGCATGTAATCTTCTGATTTAAGTGCATAAAAGAAATTGTTCAAGCATTTGGCGTTTAGTTTTGCTAAGTCACGATCTTCTACTGTCCAGTCCACAAAAGGTGTTTCAACTCTAATTCCGTCAACTAGTCTAGTTGGATTTGTATGCCCTTCCTGAACTAAGATTCACATACGATAATCAAGTGACTGTAAAAATGTAGACATGCTTGTTTTCCAAAAATCAAAAGGAATATTGTCGAACAATGGAGGTCTAGTTATAGAGTAACCATCAGGTGCACTTCGATTTCCAAATGTAGCCATCTACATTAATAAAAAAGTACTCTAAACTTATGATTTTGAAACATAACTCTGATACCACTTGTTGAAACTTGTTCACTATGAATTAGGTTGTTAAACTTAAGCTTATGTCCCAGCGGCTAACCAAGAGGGGGGTGAATTGGTATTTTAAAAAAATTTACCTTCGTTTAAAATTAAAAATGAGAACATAACTTTAGTGAATTTTATAGAAAAAGTTTTTCAACCAAAAGTTAGAAATAGTAAAACAAAAATAAAAGCAGCAGAAAAATAAAAGAAACGAGATTTATTATGGTTCGGTCAAACATGACATAAATCAACTCCAAAGAGGCACCCTCCAAGTATTGCACTAATACCACTAGTGGCTTTCCTTTTGCATCCACAACAAGGCGGAGAAGCCTTTACAAAACTCTCTTCCACCACTAACCGGTGCAGCAGAGAACCGTCGTTCTTTTACACTCTTCTCAGTGTTGGAAGCGAACCGTTCGTCCTTTCACACTCTCCCGATGTAGGAAGAGAACCCTTTGTCCTTTCATACTCTCCTAGTGTGGGCAGACCCTTCGGCTGTTTATACTTTCCTAGTGTGGGCAGAGAACCATTCAGTTGTTCACACTCTCCTAGTGTGGGCAGAGAACCCTTCAGCTATTCACACTCTCCAAGTGTCGGTAGAGAACCAGATCTCCTTGATAGATCTTCTTCACAAGAAATCTATAAGAAAAAGAGAAAAGAGTAAAGTAATCAAAAACCAAAGTAGAGACTCTTACCTTTGAGTACCAAGTGAAACCTTCACGCTCCAGTAGTAAGAATTCTCTTTTAAACACTCTCTCACACGCTCTCCTTGACTTTCCTTTTTAATTGACATGAAGATCAGTAGGCAAAAAGACTTAGTGGCAGTTTATATTGGACTTTATATAGGAAAGACACAAAAAAATTGTCCAAAAACTGCTAAAATTCAAGTCTGTCAGCAGTGGATTGTCCCGTACGATCGTGGATCATCCCGGACGATGTTACTTATTAATTCAATTGGAAATGAACTCAATATATATTGGTACGAACTGACTTCGTACACATTAATCGTCTCGTAAGAACTAGGTTCATCCGGTACGAACGGTTATACCTTAGGTCAGTTTCGAAAACTGCAGGAAGTTGCCAATTTTTTTAAGAGTCGGTTCGCTTCATCCTGGGATGATAATGCGTTCGTCCGGTCAAAATTTTTACAGAGGACGTTTCATCCCGGCACGAATATGGATTTCGTTTGAATGAAAATTTTCTAGAGGATATTTCATCCTGGGACGAATTGGAGTTCGTTTGGATGAAATTTTTCTTGAGAGAATTCGTCCTAGCATGAATATAAATTTCGTCTGAACAAAAATTTTCTAGAGGACATTTCATCCTGGGACGAATTGGAGTTTGTCTGGACAAAATTTTTCCTGAGAGCATTTCGTCCTGGCACGAATATAATTTTGTATGAATGAAATTTTTCCAGAGGAGATTTCGTCCTGGGATGAATAAAAATTCGTCCTGGACGATGAGGACTTAGAAAAATTTTTGTCGCTTCCTATTCGTTCCATTGCTCTTCCGAGGAGATAACTAACTTGATCATCCAGTACGAACTATGTTCTCCCCGTATGATCCGTATAAATTTTTAAAGATCTCCTCAAGTATGTGTGTGTTTTTATTAACTCAATTACAATCACTCCCTCTCAAACTTAATTCAAAGAAAAGTATAAGCTTCTATTTACAAAATATCTCATGCTGAATTGGATTTGAAGTCTTCAGTAATATTGAGTTTTATTTTCCTAAAAGTGTTAGTTCACACAATAGCAAAAACAAATCTTCCAAAAAGTGTTAGGAGATATCAACACATAAAACAATAATATTTGAAATCATCAAAACTATACAAGTTGCAAGAATGTAAAACATGCAAATAGAAACTCTCTTAACATGAGATTGCAGCAAGATTTTGGAAAAGAAATGGAAGAATTAATAACCTCTGTCCCGATCAATGCTGGAATTCAAGGTGATGTAATGGAAATTCTGTACAAGAATTCCAGTAAGATGCTGGCCGCATTGATTTCAGAATAAAGCAACAGATATGAAGAGGAGGATGACAATTGGAGATGGTTAAAAAATTTAAAATCAAGGCCAAGAGTGGGAATTTTTTGGTCGAGATTTATTTACAAAGCTATTCCTTCAAATGAGTTCTTAATGTGTAGAATAATTCTCAACCAAAATTGATGTCTGAGAGGGTGTAGTGCAGTTGAGGATGCTGAGCACATAGCAGTTCGCTATTTTTTCTTCAGAGATGTTATTAAGACCATTAATAAGTGGGGGTTCAGAATCCCTATTATATCATATTTGAAGAATTTCTATAAGGAGCTGTCAGATTTTTCTAAATCTAATCCTTTCATGGGTAATTTGTACTATTAAGCTATCTTCTTTTCCTGGAAAAGTATAAATAAGCTAGTGCATGGAAATAAGGAGGATATTCTACATGTAATAGTAACTAATGCTATCAGCTTTGCTTCATCCTCGTTCAGCCATGATCTAATTTTGGTAAACTGGGATTCTAATCAGCTAAGGCTATTTTCAACCTCTTGGAATCCCCCTCCAACCGGATGGATCAAACTTAATGTGGATGCATCTCTTGGTATGGATTATACTGCTGGAGTAGGAGGTGTAATTAGAGATAGCAAAGGTAGATTTTTGTTTTACTTTGGTTTCAAACGTCTAAATTGGAATATCTTGGCATTGGAGATGGAAACTATTATTTCCTTGAAGAAGGTAGTTCAAGAATGGATGTATGAAGCAAAAGGAATCATTATTGAAGGAGATAACTATAATGTCATGAAGCACATCCAAAAGGTTATAAATGAAGGAAAAATCGAAGGTAATAGCTCTAGTATACTTGATCTTTTTTTTCTTAGAAATTTCAATAAAGTTATTATTCAATTTGTGAATAGGGGATGTAATAAGTTAGCCGATTGTTGTGCTAACTAAGCTTGTTTTGGCAATTTTATTTGGGATAATTTGGTAGACAATAACATTCCTCCTCTCTTTTACAAAGTGTTGAAGGTGGAATGTGATAGAGTTTACTTCTCTTAGGTCTCTATTTTTCTTATTAATAAAATTGCTATGGGCATTTCTTCAAAAAATAATAATCTCAAATATTTTCAAAAATCCTACTCCAATTATTTATAGCTAAACAAACTCACCTAGACATCCAACTGCACTCCCATCTCTACATCTAGCACAATTTTGCATCAAGAATACTATTATTAAACCCAACCCTAAAGTTTCTCTCCACATAAAATTTTTTCCTCAACTTCTCATACCTATTTATGTCACACAAGCCATAAAAAATCATGGATTGCATCCTACAATACCTAACAAGTAAATTTGTTTTAATATTAGACATGGGACTTATTCCATCCATGCCATCAAAATATTTATTTGGTAATAAGTGAGCACTTTCTATTAATCATAATCCTAATGATGCCATAGAATTAAGGGCCACCATGTTATTGAAAAAATATTTCATCAATGTTCGGACATAACTTAATAAAATCCTTCAACCTTGCCTTAAAGCTAACCACTTTCTCTTCCACTCTTTAACTATTGGTCCATTTGTAAACATGACATATATATTTCTTTCTCATATGCCATCATTCCTAAGGTTATTTATATGCTTCTACCAGTGGAATTCATTGATAAAGGTTTTCTTCATCATGTATATAATTTTAAAAATGTAAATTACTATCTTAATCAAACATTAAGTGTATTATAACAGGAGCTTCATGACCTTTTTGATAATAAAGGTTTATCAAATCTATAATAAAAATAATATTATTTATTCTCATAATAATATAATAAAATTAATATTAATCTATATGGATGACTTGATTTTCACTAATAATCATTACAAATATTTTAAATATTTCAACCCAAACATAGCAAACCAATTATCCTGTAAAGATCATGACATAGTCACAACTTCAAATTGTATTTTCTCTCACATTAAAAATATAAACATAAATTTCTCTAATAATGCAAACTTGATTAATGCCAAAGCTATTAACACTAATTTCCCTAATCCATGCTCCTACAAACATGACAAAATACCAATCCATTGCTAGTGACCTCTAATATATTGCACTTTCTAACCTCTATAATGCCTTTACTATTAGAAAGCTCACTCAACTCTAGAGTTTTTTAACATCCAAATATTACTCCTTTATTAAATAGGTACTCTACAATTTTTATTATATATATAAAAAAGGACTTCTCGTCAAGTAAACCGCCTCTCTCACTTTGCATGTCCTTTTACATATTGTTGGAAAATAATATCACAAGTTCTTATGTTTCCATTAAAGATATAATCCTATTTCTTGGAGTTCTAAAGAAAATATCAATGGCACAATCCTCCACAATATTTAAGCATAGTGTAACCACATTTTCAACATTAAAATATATTGAGTTACATTTCCTCCCTAGGAATTTGGTGTTATCACATTGTCCCACCAATCTTTATTAGTATAATGCTAATGCAACATACATACATGCAAATCTAGTACTTCACTAACTAATGAAACATATCACTATCATTTTTTAAATTGTATGTGTTAAATTCAACGGTGCAAATTTTCACCTTGCTGAAATTTCTTTTAAGGATCAAGTTGTTGATGTCTTTGCGAAACTAATTATAATACCATACATGTGATACAAGAGTTGGGTGAATTAGGAATTTGAATTTTTCTTAATAATTATTTAAAGAATTATTGAAAGATAAAATATTTTGACGGAAATAACTTTGACAATAAATTCAACATAAGTATACAAGTGTAATAAAAAGTAAAGTCATGGGGAAGTATAATTTGGATGTTGTTCGACTTAATAAAATCTACATTCATGCTTTTTGTTCCAATGCAACAAGGATTACATACTCAAATTAATGCATCTTAACTTCTTTTCATTGGAGAAACACTTTAAAATATGCCTTTAGAGACGAATCAAACCTTATATTCTATTATAAGTAAGGTTACCACCTCGAATCCTTTTATAAAAATACATAATAAATTTATTACAAAACCTAAAATGTAAAAAATTAAACGGAACAATCTAGCATGTCAATATTATTATATGCGTTTCAAATATGGACCAAAATCTTATGATTTTGATGATAATAAATATTATTGGATTCTTGACTATGCTATCTCAAGCTATTACTATTATTGCATAGCTATTTTTCTTTTATACTAATATTTCGGGTCCACCGTACACTATGTAAAATTAATAAGCTCAAGACATGATTGAATAGGGCTAAGTGTTTTGAAAAGTTTGTATTTTTTCTTGTTCTTACTTCTACATTTATTGAGTCAAATCTTGTATTTAGTGGATGCTAAACATAGTGATCATGTACTCACACACTCAAGGGAGTGAGATAGTGAGAAAATTTTGAGTATAATTTTTTGAACTAATTGTATTATTCAATCCATATCATTTTATGGGATTAGTTATTTAAAAAATTATTAAAAATTCCAATTGAGATAATTAAAACCATTTGAACTAATCATATTGTACGATACTGATCATACATGGTGATAAGTTGAAATAAAGTTCTTAGCAACCAATCATAATTTAGGAAATATTTTAAAATTTAAAATTTATACTAATCATACTGTATGATAGGTATTATAATGTTCGATGTAATTAACTCTTACATAAATTAATCCTATAATTAGGGAAATGATTTTAACTAATTAGTCCAATCATAGCATACAAGACAATTCTAACTAATCGTACTATATGACATGATCTCTATATTATATGATATTTATATCTCCACCAGTTACACTAAATGATAATATAAGAAATTTAAACTAATTATACTGGATGATGCTTAAAATCATTCTAGGTGATCACCTTAATCAGTTGAACTCATCGTATAGCACCTTACAGTTCGTATAGTACTTATAAGGTTATTTGAAGTAAAAGTACCATACAAACTTGGATCATATTATATTATTAGTGTTTCCATAATTAAATTCTATAGCTTTTATGGAGCCTTGTATTTAATCTCTCTTAAAAGACTTGTTTCAAATCTTTGGCTCCTGAGTATACGGGAGAAGAAATCTTGGAGTTTTTGGAAGAAGAATGGGAGAGCAAGTGTGTGAGGGAGAAGCAGTGTGAGGGGTTTACATAGTTTCTCCAATCAAATGTCTTTCCTTATTTCCTCCAGTGTCTCTCTATGTTTTATGGGTGGCTCCGAGAAGTAGTTCTCTAGCTCAAAGACCATTGAGATTTTCTACCTTCATCAGGACTGTGAAAAAGGAGGTTCAGCTTCTCTACCATCACTAGGAGGGAGAAAAAGAAGGTTCAGGTTTTCTAAAATCACTAGGAGGTTGAGAAAGGAGGTTCAAGGTTCCTGGTCATCACTAGAAGGGTGACAAAGGTGGTCAAGTTCCATGCAATCACCAGGAGGGTGAGAAAGGAGGTCGAGGTTCTCTGCTACACCAGGATGGTGAAAAGATTATAAGGGCTTCTCTCCCAAGTTGTGGGGGCCAAAAGATAGACATTAAGGTTTAGTAAAATACTTGGAGGGGTGGACTCCATGGAGTGGAGCTAGATCATTATTTTACCGAACCACTATAAAATTTTGTGTGTGTTCTTTCTAGTTTTTAATTTGAACTTTTGATAAAATTATTTGCTTCCTCATTTGGTGATAAGTTTTTTTTATTTTTAAGTTGTTAAAAATCCCAAAATCAAGAATAATATTTCATTTTCCAGTAGAATTTTTTAAACTACCAATCCCCCCCCCCCCCCCCCTCTTGGTGTGCCTAAGGATAGTTCACTTAGGATTAACATCCTATATCAAACTTTCAATTGGTATCAAAGATATTCTTATAAATAGTATTTTATAAATCATAGAATAAAATGATCCTTGACTCATTTCAAAAATTGGAACATCATGGATGGCTACTCTATAACATGCCATCTAAATTTTATGGCATACAATTTAATTTTTAAAAATTCACATGTGTACCATTTTACAATCTATTGATATTAGCATGTTATTTTTAATGCAAGAGGGTTATATTGCACCCACTCTTTTTTTAATGGACTTAAAACTAATGTATTATTTAATGAATGGAGCAATGAGGATAGGGACTTAGCTGAGCTTAATTCAAAGTGTTTAAATTATTTTGTTAGTACTCTTAAGTATAAATATTACGTTAGTCTCTCTACCTTTACCACTAGTAAGGATATTTGGGATAAACTATTTATTATATATGAAGGAACCAATAAGGTTAATTAATCTAGGTTTAATATTCAGTTGCACTATAATAAACTCTTTCAGGAGAAGCATAATGAAACCATCTCAAACATGTGCACTAGGTTTACACAAATCATGGCTTCCTCGCATGATTTAGGAAGAGAGCTTTCAATTCTAAGAAAGTTTATAAAATTCTTCAATATTTACGTAGTAATTATGATTCTAGGGTTACTTCCATTTGTTAATAAAATAATCTTAATATTTATTCTATTAATGACTTGATAGGCTCACTTATTGCCTATAAGGAAGGTGTGAGTTAGAGAATATAGGATGCAAGAAATAAGATAAAGGGAAAAGGGTGGAACTGAAAGTAAATGAATAAAAATTTGATAGCTCTGTAGCTAAGAAAGATGATGACAAGCACTAATGACACAATAATTCAAAAACATAATAGGAAGAAAACAAAAACGCTATATGTAATGAAACCAAGGTAAATAAACTAAAAATTTTAAAGCATCATCTGAATCATATTTCTTTAAATGCAAAAAGTCAAGCCACATGTGGGTGGATTCCCCCAACCTAAAATCTCATTTGAACAATGAGAAGGGTGAGGAAAAGACAAAGTTTAAAAAGGGGAGGCAACAAACACAGAAGGCATTTTAGGCAAACTGTGATTCAGATTCATTAGAAATATAAATGGAAGAGGAGGAAACCAATATGTGCCTTATGGAAGATAATATTCTAGATCATTCTAATAAAGAATAGGCATTTAATTGTTTATATAATGAATTATTTAAATTTTATAAAAAAATTCACAATGTATATATAAAGCTTATTAAAATTTATCCTAGTTTGTATTCTAATTTTTTAAGTTTCTAAAAAGAGAATGATAGCCTGAGAATACATCATTATGCAATAGATAAGGATCATAAGTCTTTAGATGATGAATATGATGCCTTAAATAAGGAACATATTGATCTTTCCAACTCACATGAATCCATAAAATCAAAACATCTTGAGATAGAAAACACATACATGTAATTAGAAACATGTGCATCATAATTAGATAGTAGTGATCATGAATTAAGATTAGAAAAAGCAAATCTAGAAAATGTGAATCAATTAAAAAAAAAATCATGCACTATAAAAAAATTAGAACACTACCCACATTGACACAATGACTTAATCCCACATCATTGCATGCATTATATACCCATACGAAGAGGCATCAACACCCATATAGATTAGTAAGACCTTTTATAGGTGTTAGGTGTCATTCTTTTGGCATGATATGTAACATAGCCCATACTTACATGATGCACCATAAGACACATCTAGTATGGATACCTAAACCACTTACACCATAGTATAACATGTATGCAAGTCATACATTAATGCATAAGGTGGAACCTAAACTCATTTGAGTTCCTAAATCTAATATATGATTGACTTTGTTAGAGTGCTCTCATAAAAGTCCTAGTGAGAGCATGTGGTCCATGTACAGTGGATTCTCAAGAAACATGATTGGAGACTTAAAGTAATTCATCACACTAGATGCCAGGGTAGGAAGCAAGGTAACACTTGGAGATAATTCCACTAGGAAAGTGGTAGGCTTAGGAAAGATTGGTAATTCTAAGATGTTCATTACTGAAAATGTATTACTAGTAGATGGCTTGAAACATAATTTATTTAGCAAAAGTCAAGTGTGTGACAAAGGCTTTCATATTAGATTTTTATCTACTAGTTATGTGATTAATCTAAAAGGGAATAGTGTTTTAGAAGGAAAGAGAAGTAATAATATTTACAAACTTGATTTAAATTGTTTTAAATCTACAAATTCTCTATGCTTAAAAATAATTACTGATGAATCCTAACTATGGCCTAGGAGACTATGCCATGCAAGCATGAAAAACCATAGAATTATATCCCAAAAGGACCTAGTTAGAGATATACCCAAACTAGATTTCTCTAAAAACCACCTATGTGACCTTTTTCCCTTGTGCGGCTTGTCTATTCCAGGCCTACTTGGTATCAATATTGCTCAGTGTGGGCGGGTTTCCCGTAAGCTGTCACTTGGTTTTGTTGAGATTTTGTTGGTAATTGTCCCTTGGATCCAATGGGGTTTGGATAATTTAATCTTTCTTTATTTAGCTTATCTGGTATGTTTCCTTTATCTAGTCATGGTTCCTTTATTCTTAGCTGGGGCTAGGATTAGACTAGAATGGCACTTGGGTTATGATTTTACTAGAATTTATGGTTCTAATTGTTTTTGCCGGGTTGGCCAATTTTTTAATTACCTTCCTTTTATGTGGACTCATTGTTGGTATGTTTGATTTATTTGGATATGGTATTTCATGAAATAGTTTAGGGTTTTATTTTGCTACTTTTTTTAATCTATGGCTATATCTTAAGTTGGTTGTGAATGGGTTAAATATTTTGATTATCTTGGTTTAATGTGTTTATGTCATTATGGATTATGGCTCGTGGTCTACTTCTTGTGGGTTTTCCTTTAGGTTTCATGGCTACTTAGCTTATAGTTGGATGGTGTTTGCTCACTTCTTTGTGAAGATGTTGCTAAGTATTATAAAGCTATTGGTTGGAGGCTTGATATATTTTCTTTTGTTTATATATTTTGTTCTGTGGATTATTGTTTGAATTATCATCCTGCCATTTTTTGGTTTTATTTTGTGCAATTTCCATCTTGGTTATCACATATTTTTGCATAATTTCTTTAGTGCAAGTTTTCAAAGTGGTGGCACTTTAGAAGGGAAGGTGGATGTCGTTGCTATTTTTTTTTTGTTCCCCACTTTTGGGTGCTCTTTCTTATGCACCGTAGATTGTACCTAGGTTGTATTATACTTTTACGTGGTTGGGAACTGGAGCTCTTTAGCTTTATTACTTTCTTTTTGTAGCTCTTATGAGCATTATTGAGCTTCACATCCCTTTAAGGACTGTATAATCCTTTTCTTAATTAACGTGTAGGCCCCTGTAAGGGTTTCTATTAAAAAAAACTATGTGATACCTATTAATTAGAAAAATAAATCATAACTTTCTTTCACTCAATTAAGCACATTACCACCTAGAGACCCTTATAAGTCCTTTGTATTGATCTATTTGGATAGGTTAGTACTACTAGCTTAGGCAAGAAAATATATGGATATGTGATTATTGATGATTACTTAAGATTTCTTAGGATCATTTGGAAATTTAGGACATTCTCCATATGGATTTAGAAAAAATTAGTCTGTGAAATCCTAACAATCCATAGTGGGAAATTTAAAAATGATAAATTTGAATAATTTTGTAAGGAGCTAGGCATTGAACACAATTTCTCAACTCCTAGAACCCCTTAGTAGAATTGGGTTGTTGAAAGGAAAAAAATAAAACTCTAGTAGAACTTACTGGAGCCACACTAGTTAAGTGCTCACATCATAAATATTTTTGGGTCGAGGCACTGAATGCTACTTATTATGTTCTAAATATGGTTAATATCAAATAAAGCTTAATAAGCACCATCTGAATTACCCAAAGGAAGAGCACCCAATCTCTCCCACCTTCATGTCATTGGATGTAAGATGTTCATTCTAATAATGGAAAATCTCCATTAGGAAAATTTGATGCTAAATCTGATGAAGGAGCTTTCCTAGGATATTCAACTATATGTTAATCCTATGGGGTTTTTAATAAGAGGACACTAGTGGTAAAGGAGACCACCAATATAGTATTTAACAAATTTGATAGATTCATTGAGCCTAGGCCGAAAGAAGAAGAAGAAGTTTTTAAGGTGACACAAGGTGTAGAATCTATTGACCTAGAAAATAAATAAGAGCCTCAGACTCCATTTCCTAGAGATTGGAGATATTCATCTAGTCATCCTAAGGACCACATCCTAGGAGATCCATAAGTAGAAGTAAGAACTAGGAATATACATAGAATGGAGGTTAGCCACTTTCTTTTATCTCTATGTTAGAACCCTCAAACATAAATCAAGCTTTATTAAATGAATTATGGATCCTAGCTATGCAATAAGAGTTGAATAAATTTATTTGGAATGATGTTTAGGAGTTGATTACTAGACCTAAAGACTAGAGTATTATAGGAACCAAATTGGATTTCAAGAATAAGATGAATGACTCTGGCAAAAAAATTATAAATAAGGCTAGAATATAAGCTAAGGGGTATAATCAAAATGAAGGAATTGGTTTTGAGGATACCTTTGGCCTTGTGGCTAGACTAGAATCCATTATAGTGTTACTAGGCTTTTACATCTTAAGAGGATTCAAGCTATATCAAATAGATGTTAATAATTCCTTCCTAAATAGGGTAGTAAAAGAAAATGTATATGTTTAGCAACCCCTAAGTTTTGAGAACTCAAAATTTCCCAATCATGTATTCAAACTAAAGAAGGCAATGGATTGAATCAAGCAGCTAGAGCTTGGTATGAACGGCTGAGAACTTTTCTCCTAGATAGAGCTTTTATTATGGTTAATATAGACACCACCCTACTCCTAGAGAAAGAAGGAGAAGATCTACTCATTTTTTAGACTTATGTTGATAATATACTATTTGGTTCTACAAAAAAAATTCTTTGTGATAAAATCTAAAAAAATAATGCAAGTGGAGTTTGAGATGAGCAAGACGGGAGAGCCTACCTATTTCCTCAAATTTAGTATGAAAATGTAAGATGTATAATAAAGATATTCTTACAAAGTGATGATAGAACTTTTCTTTGACAATTAAGGTATAATAAGGATATTCTTAGAAAATATTAGATGTATAATGCTAAGGAAATCAATACTCCCTTGATATCCACCATTTAATTTGATAAGGATCAAAATAAAAAAAAATTAGTTAATCAGAAGAATTACATAGTGATAATTGGATCACTTCTTTACTTAACTACTAATAGACCTGATATCTTGTTTAGTATATATCTTTGTGCTAGATTTTAAGTTGGTCCTAAAAAAATCCCATATGAGTGTTGTTAAGAAAATTCTTAGATATCTTCTAGGAATTCTTAGATCTTATATATTTTCTATGAATCTGGTATCTAAAACATAATACTTCTTTTGAAATTATAGGATATTTTGATTCAAGATTTATATGATATAGGGTTGATAGAAAAAGTACCTCTAGAACCTGTCGATTCATAGAACTATCTTTAGTCTCGTAGTCCAGCAAAAAAAAGCTTTGTAGAACTATTTACCATTGAAGAAAAATATATAATTGTAGGAAGTTGTGTTTCTTAATTCCTTTCTTAAATAATAAATTGTTGATCTTGGACTCCCTATCAGCACTATTATAATCATGAGAGATTTGGAGACTTTTATGAGGATAAATGGGATTAGCTATAACTTCTCAGCTCTTATGACCCCTCAAAGAGAATGGGGTAGTTGAAAGGAAGAATTGAACCTTAGTGAAAGCCACTAGAGCCATGTTTGCTGAGTATTCACTTCCAAAATACTTTTGGGCTGAAGCGGTTAACACAGCTTGTTATGTGTTGAATAGGGTGAATGTTAAAGCCAAATTAGATAAGACACCCTATGAGATCCTTAAGTGTAGAACACCAAATCTTTCCCACCTTCATGTCTTTGGTTGTAAGGTTTTCATTCAGAATAACGGGAAGTCTCACTTAGGAAAATTTGACCCAAAATCTGATGAAGAAGTGTTCTTAGGATATTATAGTGTTGGGAAGTCTTTTTTTTTTTTTGAAGAAAATGCAGCAAATTGCATTAAGGAAGAAAATAAAGAGCAAACTACAAGCTAAAGACAGACGACTCCTCCTTTAATAATGACACAAATAAAGGAGGAATCTTGTAAGAACTAATATCATCTCAAATAAAAGAACTAATAAGGGCATAGTTAGAACATAAATCTGCTAACTTATTACCACTTATATTAATACCATTAAAAATAACATGATCAAACTTATTAATACCTTGAAAATTATCAAAGAATGAGGTATATTTTAATTTCTCTTCTTGAAGAAACTTGATAATGTTTTCATTGTCCTCCTCTATAATTATTCCCTTAAACTTGAACATCTAATCCTTAATGACTTCCTTGATAGCATGAATAGCCAGTAACTCCAAATAAGAGACATCCAAATGAGTGTCGGTCATACCAAATGATAAGAGAAATCTGCCTTTATAATCCCAAAATACACCTCCTATTCTAGCTTTGTAAGAAGGAAGTGTTGAGTCTAGTAAATAGGTTGTTAGACCTAAGTTAATGTCCCAAGGCTACCAAGAGGGGGGTGAATTGGTAGTTTAAAATTTTAAACCCTCTTTGAATTTAAGTTGAACCGAAATGAAAATTTTTCTTTTAAGTTTTTCTGTTAAATGTTTTTCAACCACATAGTTTTTAAAATTAAAAAAAAATGCGGAAACGTAAAAACAGTAAAGTAAATGACACCAGATTTATAGTGGTTCGGTCTAAACCAGACCTACATCCACTCCCTAGAGGCACCCTCTGAGTATTGCACTAATACCAATAGTGACTCTCCTTTTGCACCCACAGCAAGGCGGAGAAGCCTTTACAAAACACTCTTTTCACCACTATCCGGTGCGGCAGAGAACCGTCATCCTTTTATATAATTCCCAATATTGGCAGAGAACCGTCCGTCCTTTCACATAATCCTCAGTGTTGGCAAAGAACCGTCGTCCTTTCACACTCTCCTAGTGTGGGAAGAGAACCCTTCGGCTATTCACACTCTCCAAGTGTAGGCAGTAAACCCTTCGGCTGTTCATACCCTCCAAGTGTCGGCAGAGAATCGGATCTCCATGACAAATCTTCTCACAAGAATCTAGAAGGAAGAAGGAAAAGAGTGAAGTAATCCTAATTCACAAGTAGAGATTCTTACCTTTAAACTCCAAGTGAAGCCTTCACGCTCCAGTGGTAGGATTCCTCCTTTGAAGACACTCTCACACTCTCTCCTTGGCTATTCTCTCAAGTGGCACGAAGATCAAATGACAAAAAGATTGGGTGGCAGTCTAATTTGAACTATTCATACAAAAGACAAGAAAAATCGCCCAAAAACTGTAAGTTTTCAATTCTGTACGCAGTGGATCGTCCCGTACGATCGTGGATCGTCCCGTACGATCGTGGATCGTCCTCGACGATTTTACTTAAAAGCCTTGAAATGAACCTCTTTGTATATGTGTATGAAATATTTTCGTACAAGCTGATCATTCCGTACGAACTAGTTCGTCCGGTACGAACGGTTATTACTAGGTAGGTTCCAAAAACTGCAAAAAACCATTCTAAGTCGGTTAATATTCTGGACAGAAATATTATTCATCTAGATGAAATTTTTACAGAGAACCGATCGTCCTGGACGATATTTAATTTTGTCTGGACGAAAATTTTACAGAGAACAAATCGTCATGTACGATAATTTAATTTTGTTTGGACGAAAATCTTACAGAGACCAGATCTTCCTGTACGATATTTAATTTCGTCGGGACGAAAATTTTACAGAGAGAAAATCGTCATGTATGATAATTTAATTTCTTCTGGACGTAAATCTTACAGAGAACAAATCATCCCGTACGATATTTAATTTTGTCCTGGACGAATAGGACTTAGAAAAATTTTTCAAGCCAGTTCCTATTCGTTCCATGTGCTCAATAGGAGATAACTGTCTGATCGTCCCGTAGGAACTGATATCGTCCCGTACGATCAGTAGAAATTTTATATGATCTCCTTATTGTGTGTGTATGTTTTTATTCACTCAAATTACAATCACTCCCTTTCAAATTTATTTCAAAGAAAATTACAAGCTTCAAATTCACAAAGTATCACATGCTGAATTTGATTTGAAGTCTTTGTAGTCTAGAGTTTGATTTTTCTAAAATGTTAGTACACACAAGAGTAAATACAAATATTCTAAAATTGTTAGGAGATAACTACCCATTTGAACAACAATATTTGGAATCATCAAAACTATATAAGTTGCAAAAATGTAAAGCATGCAAATAGCAACTATCTTAACAATCTCCCTCTTTTTTATGATGACAAAACAATTATTGTTTGTATGATTTCAATTTAAACAAATATCCTAAACTCCCCCTGAATTAATATATACATGAAAATAAGGAGGCATTTTGAACCAAAGAACATAATTTTTTGTTTTTCAAATTTTTTTTTTAAAAAAAAAAATTTAAAAATACCAAGACAATACTAATAACACAAGCCAATTGACATAAAATCAAAATACAAACATACAAACACAATAATTTCTCCCCCTTTTTGACAACAACAAAAAGTGAAAAAGAAATAGACAAGAAATGTAAGTAATTATATGAAATTCATTTGAAAATTTAATCTAAAGAGTGATTGACATAAGATATTTAATCTAAAACTTAAAACATTAGGTAAATCATAGAAATTCATAGAATTTAAGAAGTGATATAACATTGTAAGTAAGAAGAATTTATCAAAGACATGATTCAATTTAGACATTTGAATATATGAAATCATTACAAGAGAGATGAATAAAAAATTCTATATTTCAAAGTTCAATAGAATATAAATGAACATAAGATCAATTTGAATTAAGAGATTGAAAGAATTTGGAAAGAAGAGAATTACCACATGTGGCGCATTGTGCATCTTTTTCAAGTTTTTGGCTCATTTTTTTGCATCTTTTTACATTGGGCTTATTTTGTGCCTCTTTTTCACATTTGCGAACCTTTGCGCATTCCTTTTAATTTTTGTACTCTTTGTACAATTTTCAAGAGTAATTGAAACCATTCTTTCCAAGATCAATAATCTAAAATTTCAAATTTTTTGAAGTGCATAAATATCACTTGAGCAAAGAAATACAAAATAAGAGAAACATCTAAATTGCAATAATAATATTAATTTTTATGTAGTCTAAATCAATAGACATGAGATTAAAAATTCTAATTATGACAAGTTATAAACAAATTTTTAATTTAGAAAGACTAGATTTTCTAATGAAATTAATCTCAAATTTTTGATACTACTAATGTCCTGTTGTTGCTGCAGAAGTTGAGCATCAATTTGATCAAATCTTTGATCAAAATGAGTCTCAAGTCTATCAAATTTCTCAATCAAATTCTAATAATCTGATTGAGGTGCAGAAGTTTGTTCTCCTTCTTCTTCTTCTTCAGAAGGACTCGCATGTGCTTTCCCTTTTTCCTCCTTGAAAATTGCTCTAAAAGAAGCATCATTGTAGTAGACTGGCTCCTCATATTCTTCATCAGGATGCACTAGATTGTATTCCTTTTTCTTTTCTGTTCTGCATGCCCAATTTCTGAAAGCACATAGAGATGGTATAGGATAAGTTGGGCTTCATCGATAGGCTTAACACTCATAATCAAAAAAGTTACAACAGAAAGGAGTGGGGTAATATTGATCCTATCACCAGCTTTAGGAATAATATAAGATCGAAGAATGTGCTGGATGATTCGAGCATTTTTTGTCATTCTTGAAACTCTAGCAATATGATATGTTAGGCTATTTTCTCTAATCACCCTATTGACTTCAAACCATTTGAAGGTGTTCTCATTCATAAGAGTGCGGGCTCTAAATCCTTCAGTTCTTAAGTTTAGAAAGGCACCTATGTCGTGCTTAGTGATTTCAACTTTTTATTTGAAAATAAAAGAACTTATAGAGGAGTGGTCGGAATTTAAACTCATATTGGCTAGGAAATAGAGAAAGGTTTGTTTGTTGTAGGGGTGAACGAGAGAAAGAATGAATCCAAACTGGGTGGAAGCAAAAAGGTGCATTACCTTGAAGTGTATCTCGCTTTGAATCAAAATGCGAGATGGAGTTATTTTGGCAGAGGCAAAACGAGCAAAGGATTCCTTATTTGCTTTTGAAAGGAAATTTTCAGAGGAATTCCTATGGGGTTTCTTCGCTAACACCTTTTGTCTCTTGCTAGAGGATGCCATTGATGATTTGGAAGTCGAAATGGATTGAAAGAGATGTTTGTAGATGTGATTGTTGAGTTAGAAAGCCTTCATATTTAAAGAAAATCGATACGTTCGTCCTGGACAAAAATAGTTCATCCTGGACAAAAATTATCATTCGTCTGGATGAAAATTATCATTCGTCTGGACGAAAAACTTTCATACAGACGATCCAATTCATCCAAAATATAACGGCTTTTCGTAATCAACACAATTTACGATACGTCCTTTCATACAGACTTTTTGACTTGACCGATCATACAGATGAAAAATTTTCGTACAAACGATCAAAAGTAATTTCGTTTTAATGTCAGTTGAAAACCGTCCCCTACTATGAATCGACGTCTGTTCGTCTGGACGAACAAAAAGTTCCTACAGACGAACTTCATAATTAAAACTGTCTTATCCACTCAACCGCTGCATTCAATCGTCCCGACGTTTGAGAAGAAAAAAAAAATTTTGTCCTGGACGATCATCAGATCGTACAGACGAACTACATTAAAAACTACTCTCAAGTCGCTTCATATCACGCAAACTAAATTTTACACACATCATCCCGTACAAAAAATTACTTCTTGGACGATTTCCACATTTTTGGATTTTTTGAATTTTTATCAAACAAAAATAAACTAAACATACAAATCACAGAAAATAATGACAAATCAACAGACTCTAAAATAAAATAATTCAAAAAACACACAAAAACTACAAAAACAAAACAAAGAAAAATAAACTACAAAAATATAAATATCAATGTTGTAAAAATATTTTTATTTAAGCATTCAAATCAATAACACCAAGCCTTGTTCTTAATGTACTGAAGATATCAAAGACTAAAGGTTTTGTAAATACGTCTGCAAGTTGATTTTCAGTTGAAACATGACTAAGTTCAATTTCTCCCTTGGATACATGATCCCTTATGAAATGATGTCTTATGTCAAGGTGTTTGGTTTTAGAATGTTGAATAGGATTTTTGGAAATGTAAATATCACTAGTATTGTCACAATAAATTTGAATAGTGCCTATAGTTAATCCTAAATCAATCAAATGTTGTTTTAACCAAAGTACTTGTGCCACACAACTTCCTAATGCAATGTATTTTGCTTCTGCAGTAGATAGGGCCACCAAATTTTGTTTTCTACTGGACCAAGAAACTAATGAATTTCCAATGAATTGACATGTTCTAGAAGTGTTTTTCCTATCCACTCTACAGCCTGCAAAGTTAGAATCTAAATAACCAACAATTTCAAATGAAGAGCTAAACTTAGGATATCAAATTCCTAAGTTCTGAGTTCCTAGTAAGTATCTTAAAATCCTTTTCACAGCTGTCAAATGTGATTCTTTTGGATCTGATTGAAATCTAGCACATAAGCAAACACTGAACATAATATCTGGTCGGCTAGCATTCAAGTAAAGTAAAGATCCAATAATCCCTCTATATTTCTTTTGATCAATAGATTTTCCCTTAAGGTCCTTATCCAACTGAACTGAGGAACTCATTGGTGTACTAAAAGGTTTAGCGTTGTCCATTTCATATTTTTTGAGGATGCCCTTAATATATTTAGTTTGACTAAGAAATGTACCCTCTTCAAGTTTCTTAATGCTAAAACCTAGAAAGTAATTTATATCTCCCATTAGACTCATTTCAAATTCACTACTCATTGTTTTAGAAAAATCATCACAAAGATTTTTATTTGAAGATCCAAAAATGATATCATCCACATAAATTTGAACAATGAGTATATCCTTTCCAAATTTCTTTAAAAAGAGAGTTGTATCCACACATCCTTTTTCAAAAGATCTTTCAAGTAGGAAGGTGCTCAACCTCTCATACCAAACCCTAGGTGCCTGTTTCAATCCATATAATGCCTTTTTTAACTTGAAAACATGATTTGGGTATTTAGAATTTTCAAAACCTAGAGGTTGTTCTACAAAAACATCTTCTTCAATTACCCCATTTAAAAAGGTACTTTTGACATACATTTGAAATAATTTAAAACCTTTAAAACAGGCAAAGGTAAGTAAAACTCTAATTGCTTCAAGTCTAACTATAGGGGCAAAAGTCTCCTCAAAATCAATTCCTTCAATTTGATTATACCCCTTAGCAACTAATCTAGCCTTATTTCTAATGACTACTCCTGAGTCATTCATTTTATTTTTGAACACCCACTTGGTTCCAACAACACTTTGATCTTTTATCCTTGAAGTTAATTCCCAAACTTCATTTCTTATAAATTGATTCAACTCTTCTTGCATGGACAATATCCAAAATTCATCAAAAAGTGCTTGATCAATGTTAGTGGGTTCAATAGTTGAAATAAAGGCTGAATGATTAACTTCCTTGTTTAATCCACGCCTAGTTCTAACACCCTCACTAGGTTCACCTATAATAAATTCCCTTGGGTGGTTTTTAGAAAATCTCAAATCTCTAGGCAAAGGGTTTTCTCTTTCCAAATTCTCTTCCACATTTTCTTCCAAATCTAATCTATCAACCTTTTGGGAGTTTTTCTCAATCTCATCTTCAACAATATTTGGCTCTTCCAAATTTCCAGATTCATCAAATATAATATGTGTGGTTTCTTCAATGACTAAAGTTCTTTTGTTGAATACCCTATAAGATTTTCCAACACTTGAATATCCAACAAAAATTCCTTCATCTAATTTTGGATCAAATTTTCCTAAGGCATATTTTCCATTATTATGAATGAACACCTTGCAATAAAAAACATGCAAATGAGACAAATTAGGTGTTCTACCTTTTAGCAACTCATAGGGTGTTTTATTTAAATTTGATCTCACATTCACCCTATTCAGAACATAACATGCAGTGCTAACCGCCTCAGCCCAAAAATATCTAGGAAGTGAGTATTCTGCCAATATTGCTCGGGCGGCTTCAATTAATGTTCTGTTTTTCCTTTCAACTACCCCATTTTGTTCAGGGATTCTATGTGTAGAAAAATTGTGATCAATCCTTTTTTTTATAAAAATTTTCAAATCTTTCATTTTCAAATTCTCCTCTATGATCACTTTGTATAGAAATTATTTCAATCCCTAGTTTTCTTTGAATCCAAGTTGAAAAATTTTCTGAATTCCTCAAATGATTCACTCTTATGAAAAAGAAATCTAACCCAAGTGAATCTTGAGAAATCATCCATAATAACAAATCCGTATACCATTCCTCCTAGACTTACAGTTCCTATTGGTCCAAAAAGATCCATGTGAAGAATTTCCAATGGTTTACTAGTTCTAAGATCCTTATTAGACTTAAAAGAGGACTTCACTTATTTTCCAAATTGACATGCATCACAAAAGTGGTCCTTAATAAAGTCTAGTTTTGGTATACCTCTCACTAAGTTCTTTTGGGTAATAGTCCTAAGGTTTTTCATACTAGAATGACAAAGTCTCCTATGCCAAAGCCATGATTCATCAGAAATAATTTTCAAATAAAAAGCAATAGGAGATTGAATACAATTTAAATCTAGCATGTAAACATTATTTACCCTTTTTCCATTTAAAACATTTTTCCCATTAGGCTTAATATGCAGCTAGTAGATAAAAATTTAACATTATAACCCTTATCACATAGCTGACTTATACTTAACAAATTATGCTTTAAGCCTTCAACCAATAACATATTGTCTATAAAAAAGTTTTTCAAATTTCCAATCATACATGATCCAACCACTTTCTTTGTGGTATTATCTCCAAGTGTAACCTTGCCTCCACTCCTGGCTTCCAACGTTATGAATTAAGCAGTATCTCCAGTCATATACTTTGAACATCCGCTTTCCAGGTACCATATGCTCTCATGAGGTCTTGTGTGAGAGCAACCCTACAAAAATATCAAATGTTAGACCTGGGAACCCAAACAAGTTTGGGTTCACCTTTTAGCAATTTATAATCAGATGCATGTATGATATGTCTAGGTTTATGCATCTTAGGTCTCCACACCAAATAAGTTTTCATCTTCAAAGTACAGGTGTGAGCTATATGTCCCAAAAATCCATAATTATTATATTTAACATTAGGAAAAGTATTTCTAAGTTTTCTTCCATTTATTTGTCTTCTAAGGGATTCCATATATTTAGGATAATATATAGGATTCGTAAAATCTTCATGTTTGGGGGTGTCCTATTATCCTCAAGAGCTCTTATTGTCAATTTATAAAATGAATTCATTTCTTCCAAGATTCGATTTGTATAATTGATTCGATATGTTTTCCTCTCAGATTCATCCTTAAATTTTTTAAAGTCTCTTTCAAGATCAGCATAGGATGATTTTAAATTCTCAAAATTCTTATTCAAGTCATCATATTCGTCAAGAAGTTTCATGTAGTTATTATCTATTAATGCATGATCTTTTCTAAGGATTTCATGTTCATTCTTAAGCTCTTCCAGTTTTAAACTTAAACTAGCATGCATCTTTTTCATTTTCCTATATGCATCATGCATGTGTTCAGAAACTTCAAACAATTCATCAAAGGTTAAGTCACATACCTCTTCTTGATCTGATTGATCAACATTGTCTGCCATCAAGCAAAGGTTGGTGACTTCTTCTTCTTTTTCAGTCTCAGATGAGTCTGAAGCTGAGTCCGCCAAAAAAACTCTTTGAAACTTCTTCTTGCCCTTCTTTACAGTTGGTTTCTCCTCTACCTTCTCCTTGCTATGAGTGACTTTAAGTTTTGGGCAACCAGTCTTGATTAGACTTTTTTTCCTGCATTCATAACAAATTACTTCATTAGAAACCTTGCCATTTCTGTTAATTTTACCTCTATTCCATTGCTGGCGTCTCTTCTGCTTCCTTTTTAAAAAGCTTCTGAATTGTCTAGTCATCAATGTAATATCGTCTTCATCCTCAGGTTGTGAGTGTTCACTCTCTGACTCTTCCACTTTTAGTGCAATATTCTTCTCCTTTCGTGGTTCACCTGCATCAATCTTTCTTTGACTTACTCCTTACTCATAAGCAATGAGTGAACCAAGAAGATTGTCAATAGAATAAATATTTAGATCCTTAGACTCTGTAATTGCTGTAATTTTAGCATCATAAGCAGTAGGTAAACAATGAAGAATCTTATAAACCATTTCAGTATTAGTTAATTCCCTACCAAGTGCATGCAAAGAAGTGACAATTTGTGTGAATCTTGTGTACATGTCAGAAATAGACTCATTTGGTTTCATGCGAAACAATTCATAGTCATGTAACAAGATATTGAGTCTTGATTGCTTGACCTCATTAGTCCCTTCATAAGTTATACAAAGTCTATCCCATATGTCCTTTCCACTTTTGCAAGTGGAAACCCGTATGTAGTCTTCAGATTTTAAAGCACAAAAGAAGCTATTTAAACATTTGGCATTTAGTTGAGCTAAGTCACGTTCTTCTATAGTCTAATCTTCAAAAGGTGTTTTTATCCTAACTTCATCAACTAATCTAGTTGGTTTTGTGTAACCTTCCTGGACTAGGATCCCATACGATAATCAAGCGACTGTAAGAAAGTAGACATGCGTGTTTTCCAAAAATCAAAAGGTATATTGTCAAACAGTGGCGGTCTAGTTATAGAGTAACCCTCAGGTGTGTTTCGGTTTCTGAATGTAGCCATCTACGTTAATAAAAAAGTAGTTTAAACTTATGATTTTGAAATAGAGCTCTGATACCACTTGTTGAGTCTAGTAAATTGGTTGTTAGACTAAAGTTAATGTCCCAAGGCTACCAAGAGGGGGGGGGGGGGGTTATTGGTAGTTTAAAAATTTAAATCCTCTTTGAATTTAAGTTGAACCGAAATGGGAATTTTTCTTTTAAGTTTTTCTGTAAAATATTTTTCAACCACAGAGTTTTTAAAATTAAAAATATAATGCGAAAACATAAAAACAGTAAAGTAAATGACACCAGATTTATAGTGGTTCGGTCTAAACAAGACCTACATCCACTCCCCAGAGGCACCCTCTGAGTATTGCACTAATACCAATAGTGACTCCCCTTTTGCACCCACATCAAGGCGGAGAAGCCTTTACAAAACACTCTTTTCACCACTACCCAATGTGGCAGAGAACCGTCATCCTTTTACACAATTCCCAGAGTTGGCAGAGAACCGTCCGTCCTTCCACACAATCCCCAGTGTTGGCAGAGAACCGTCATCCTTTCATACTCTCCTAGTGTGGGCAGAGAACCCTTCGGCTATTCACACTCTCCAAGTGTAGGCAGCGAACTCTTCGGCTGTTCACACTCTCCACGTGTCGGCAGAGAACCGGATCTCCTTGACAGATCTTCTCACAAGAATTTAGAAGGAAGAAGGAAAAGAGTGAAGTAATCCTAATTCACAAGTAGAGATTCTTATCTTTGAACTCCATGTGAAGTCTTCACGATCCAGTGGTAGTAATCCTCCTTTGAATGCACTCTCACACTCTCTCCTTCGCTATTCTCTCAAGAGGCATGAAGATCAAATGACAAAAAAGATTGGGTGGCAGTCTAATTTGGACTATTTATACAAAAGATAAGAAAAACTGCCCAAAAACTGCAAGTTTTCAAACATGTACGCAACGGATCGTCCCGTACGATCGTGGATCGTCCTGGACGATTTTACTTAAAAGCCTTGAAACGAACCTCTTTGTATATGTGTACGAAATATTTTCGTACAAGCTGATCGTCCCGTACGAACTAGTTCATCCGATACGAACAATTATTACTAGGTAGGTTTCAAAAACTGTAGAAAATCGTTCTAAGTCGGTTAATCGACTGGACGAAAATATTATTCATCTGGACAAAATTTTTACAGAGAACCGATCGTCCTAGACGATATTTAATTTCATTTGGACGAAAATTTTACAGAGAATAAATCGTCATGTACGATAATTTAATTTCGTCTGGACGAAAATCTTACAGAGACCAGATCGTCCTATACGATATTTAATTTCGTCGGGACGAAAATTTTACAGAGATCAAATCGTCATGTACGATAATTTAATTTCGTCTGGACGAAAATCTTACAGAGAATAAATCGTCCCGGATGATATTTAATTTTGTCCTAGACGAATAGGACTTAGAAAAATTTTTCAAATCAGTTCCTATTCGTTCCATGTGCTCAATAGGAGATAATTGTCTGATCATCCCGTACGAACTGATATCATCCCGTACGATCAGTATAAATTTTATATGTTCTCCTTATTGTGTGTGTATATTTTTATTCACTCAAATTACAATCGCTCCCTTTCAAATTTATTTCAAAGAAAAGTACAAGCTTCAAATTCACAAAGTATCTCATGCTGAATTTGATTTGAAGTCTTCGTAGTCTGGAGTTTGATTTTTCTGAAATGTTAGTACACACAAGAGCAAATACAAATCTTCTAAAATTGTTAGGAGATAACTACACATTTGAACAATAATGTTTGGAATCATCAAAACTATACAAGTTGTAAAAATGTAAAGCATGCAAATAACAACTATATTAACAGGAAGCAATAAGGCATCTATATTAACCTTGATCCAATTGAGTGGTGGAGGCTGCCAATGAAGATTACACAACCTAGATGGTTGATTAACACCCAATAAACCTGAATTTCCACTATCTCCACGAGCAGCAACGGAAGCATATCTTAAGGCTTTTGTAGCTATAGCCAAAGAAGTGTCATCTATACCTTTATGAATAAGATTATTTCTAGATTTCCAATTTAAGAATATTAAATTACAGAATAAAGAAGCCAAGAAAGAATTCTCTTTGGATAGCCAATTGTAACATTCTGATAGATTAGAGAAATTTGGGATAAAAAAACCCCATTTATTTAATATCCGGATAGCTTCCTGCAATTTACTGCTTCTGACCACTATATGCTCTATATCTTCTTCTTTGTTGCAATTCTTAGGACATCCAAAATTCCTATGCAACCTTCTATAAATAAGGAATTGACAGGTAGGCAATGCATCATGGAAAATCCTCCACCTGAAAATCCTCCACAGGTTGGGAAGTCTTTTAGGGTGTTTAATAAGAGGACATTTGTGGTGGAGGAGACTACTCATGCAGTGTTTTATGAATATGATCCTAGGAAGCATAGAGTTGAGGATGATGATATTGAAGAGATTATCACTAGAGTAGAAAATTTGAAGAAGAGGGTAGACCCCCAAAACACTGAAGGAGTAGAAGAGATTACCCAAGGAGTAAAAAATAAAGATCTGGAGGAAAGGGTTAAACCTACACACACTTTGCCTAGAGATTGGAGATACTCTTTGAGTCACCCCAAAGAACTGATCTTAGGAGACCCTTTTGAAGGAGTTAGGACTAGGTATGAACTTAGGAAGGAAGTGAATCATTTTTCCTTTATCTCAATGACTTAACCCAACAACATCAATCGAGCCCTTTCTGATGAGTTTTGGATCTTAGCCATGCAAGAGAAGTTGAAGCAATTTGTTAGGAATGATGTTTGGGAGCTTGTAGAGAGACCAAAGGGATAAAGTGTAGTTTGAACCAAATGGGTCTTTAAGAATAAGATGAATGATTCTGGTGTAGTGGTTAGTAATAAGGCAAGATTAGTGGCTAAGGGGTACAACCAAATAGAAGGGATAGATTTTGAGAAAACCTTTACCCTTGTAGCTAGATTCAAAGCCATTAGAGTGCTATTAGCCTTTGCCTGTTATAAGGGATTTAAGCTTTTCCAAATGGACGTTAAGAGTGCCTTTTTAAATGGGGTAATAAAAGAGAATATGTTTGTAGAATAATTCCCGGGTTTTGAGAGTTCCCAATTTCCAAATCAAATTTTCAAATTAAAAAAGGCCTTATATGGATTAAAGCAGGCACCCAGAGCTTGGTATGAGAGGCTCAGCACATTTTTACTAGAAAGGGAGTTTTTTAAGGGGAGCGTAGACTCCACCTTTTTTCCTGAGGAAAGTAGGAGATGATTTACTCATTGTTCAGATCTATGTCGATGATATACTTTTTGGATCTTCTGATAAAAGGCTATGTGATGATTTTTCTAAAATAATGAGTAAGGAGTTTAAGATGAGTATGATGGGAGAGGTTTCCTACTTTTTAGGGTTTAGTAAAAGACAATTATGGAACCTTTCTAAATCAATCAAAGTACATAAAGGAAATCTTGAAGAAATATGAAATGGACAAAGCTAAGCCAATTAATAATCCCATGACCTCAGGTGTTCAGTTGGATAAGGACCCTAATGGAAAATCTATTGATCAAAAGAAGTACAGAGGGATGATTGGATCTTTAGTTTACCTGACTGCTAGCAGACCTGATATTATGTTTAGCATTTGTATTTCTGCTAGATTTCAAGCTGATCCTAAGGAATCCCACCTCGCTGTAGTTAAGAGAATTTTTAGATACCTTTTAAGGGCCCAAAACTTAGGAATCTGGTACCCTAGGCACAGCACTTCTTTTGAGATTATTGGATATTTTAATTTTAATTTTGCAAGATGTAAGGTGGATAGAAAAAGCAATCCTGGGACTTACCAATTCATAGGACAATCTTTAGTCTCCTGGTCAAGTAGAAAGAAAACTTCGTTGCACTTTCCACTACTGAAGTTGTTGCTTTAGAAAGTTGTATGGCCCAAGTCCTTTAGTTGAAACTGAAAGTTCTGGATTTAGGATTACATATAGGTACAATTCCAATTCTTTGTGACAACACTAATGCCATCTGCATTTCTAAGAATCCTATCTAATATTTAAGGACCAAGCACATATATATAAGATATCACTTCATTAGAGACCATGTGACCACAGGAGACATTGAGTTACAACTTGTGGTAACTAAAAATCAACTAGCTGACATCTTTACTAAACCACTGACCTTCGACACTTTCAGTACTTTAAGGACTAGATTGGGTGTGATTGATATAAATGTATGAACTTGATTCCTACTGATTTCTAATATGTTTTATGTTGTTTATTCTTTGTTGTTTTAACTTTTTTCGTACTAATTTTACTTCTTTTGTCTTGTTTTTTATTTAGAAATCATTGATGAAATTGATATTGTATGCCTTATTTTTTATTTTGAAATTTTGTAAGTCAATGCTTTTACATCTCTTAATCTGTTAAAGGGTGAAAACATTGTTGATTGTGTCTCTTTCTCTAACCTCTTTTAGTAGTATATTCTTCTTCTCTAAATAGAAATCTATTTCAAATTAATAAATGGTTTTTGAAATTGAGCTAGTTTTCAATGTTGCTACAGTAATCTATTTTATAAATATATTGTTCAAAGTCTTTATTTTACTTTCAAATTTTTGTAATCTGTGATTCATTCTTCCCTATATAGAAGAGTGAGTTTTTCTTCTCTAATATCTAGAAGATATAATCACAACTAAAAATATTTAAGAAATTTTGAAAGGGATCTAGCTTGCATAAAACTTAATGAGAAAAAAAGTGGCCAATGATGCCAAAATAAAAGATGCGCAATGATGCCAAATTGAAAAAAATATGCATACACAAAGTGTATCAAAAATCAAAAGATGTGCAAAGCGCCAATCAAATTGAGAAGATGAATAAAATGAATCCATCAAAAGCAAGCTTCTTCACCTTTTAATTTTTTTTTAAATATTAGAAGACTTCATGTGTCACTTGATATTTTTCAAAGACTTGATTTCGAATTTCTAATTGTAACTAATTACTTTTATATATTATTCTATAAAATATTTTTCTGAAAACAATTTTTTGAACGGATATCCTTTTTTAAACCAATTGGCTTTTCTGATTTAGATTTTTTATTTTCAAAAGATGGTTTACCCTAAAGAAGACTGAGTTAGGGTTAACAGGATCTGTTGTTCTAACTAATTTTTTTTTATTTTGGCGATGTTAACTCAATGATCCTTACAAAATTTTTAAATCAATCATAAGGTGACTATGTCATATTCATGCCATAAAAAAAATCCTTTTTTTGTTTGTGTTTGTCTTTTTCGTATCATAAATTTTTTTCATTTTCACTGGATTTTGATGTTTTTGGGCCTTCTCTGATCATCTCCATCCATCCTCTAATTCTCAATTTTTTTTTTCACATTATCCCAGTCGATACCCCTATCGGCCATGATGATCCGATCAATTAACTCTAAAAACTCCCCTCTGTCGGCTGATTTGATTTTTTGCTTCTGATCGTCCTGGATGATCCATTATCGGCCTGGACGAGCAGATCGTCTTCTTCTTCAATCATTTTTATTAGCCTTGCCAATTTACTTTTCAGCCTAGATGATGTTATCCTTTTATGAATAATAGTCCTGATCGATCCATATTTTTGTCCTGGATGATACACGTGGATGTACGTTTAAAATCTTTAAAACCGATTGGGACGATCCATTTTTGGACAATCGGCCTGGATGATTAACCTGTTTGGCTTGGCCAATACACGTGGCACATGATTTAAACATTTTAAATTCGATCAGTATGATCCATTATTGGACATCATCCTGGACGATCCACTAAATTAGCCTGGACTATCTATTTTTTCAACAGTCATCCGGCTTGACTCTTCAGGACGATCACCTGTGTCTAATCATCCCGGTCGATATCTGATTGGCTCGAACGATCGAACCACCTTTTTGACCAATTGGCCTGTACGCAATTATTGAACCATATCAACCTGGATGATCCTGTGATCGGTCTGGCTTATCTAGCTGAATCTTTATGAACCAAGCCCTTCAAGCCATTTTCATCACACTAAATTCTTCTCTTTGCTTCCGGATCTCTATTTTCTTGCTATTTCATAAAAATGGCTAGAGGAAAGCGCTCTCATCAACTGTTTGAAAGTTCCTCAAGGGCCACTAAGGACCCTCATTTCCTAGGGGTGGATGATCAAGCCGTCTACCAGCGTTACAAGGAGGCCAAAATCACAGTCTCCCGAAAAGTCAATCCAAATTTTCTCTCTTATTCGGTACTAGACTTATTTGCCCATAACTCCTTGTGCTTTCTTCTAACTCTTATTATCCCATTCAATTCTGAATTGCTCTATGAGTTCTTTGCAATTCTCCCATTAATTCTACTTTTACCTCTACTACCTCATATTTGAATCAACGCACTGTCAAGATCATATATCAGGATTGTGCAGACATTTTAAAGCTTTCCATTACAGGGGATAAACTTCACACCCTGTGTTCTGATCCTAATTTTGACTGGGCTACGGCCAATCATTTTCTTCACAATTCTAATTCTAATTTTCATATGGGTGAGACTACCAACTTATACAAGGATGCTAGGACCATCTAGCACGTCCTTCGCACCTCGATAATTCCTAAGGCTGGTGATCGTGTTCACATCACTACCCTTCTTTGACTCACCACCTTTTACAATTTAGCAAATCATGAATTTAATGCTATTGACCAGATCTTTTGCTACATCGACCATCTTACTACCATTCGGGATCAAGGTCATAGGAGGAAACCAAATATAGCCTTAGGATATATCATTTCATATGTCTTAGAATCAAAGTATAACATCCAATATCCTGCTCCATCAAACCTCCAACCTGCTTTCTACTCTAACATTTCCTTTCAAACTCTTTATAGTACTCATCTCCACCTAGGAGACAAGGAAGCTCAGCTAAGGGAAGAGGAAACTCCTGCACCTGCTCCTGCACGTGTTTCACTCTACTAGCGCTCTCAGCTGGACCAGTTGGTAGAGCGCTTTAATCAATGGGAGGCCAAATTTGCACTTACGTTGCTACATAGGAGCAGCAATATGCTGAGTGCATAGCCCACTATGAGCAGCACCGCATAGAGGACTTAGCCCATTTTGATGCCTACGTTGCACACCAGTAGCAGCAACATGACCAGGACATAGCTTGGTTTGGTGCATAATTTGCTATACTGATAAGCTACTTTCAACAACCTCAACCACCACCTTCTCTTTCAGATGATCAGGGCCCATTATTTTACTAGTTTTCTTTTAGTTTGTTTCTATTTTTCTGTTGATTAGTTTCTATTTTTCTTCTGCTGTTTGGTTTCTACATTTTTTTTTATTTATCTCCTCCTTTTTGAGATGTCAAAAGGGGGAGTGGTCTGTTTGTACTTATACTTTTCTATTATGATATTTGATGTTCTTTATATTTGCATGGCTTCTAGTACACTATTATGCTAACTACTTAGAATTATTCGTTGTGTGTTTGTCATCATAAAAAATGGAGAGATTATTGCGAATCTATTTTCATAGATTATGATTTTGATTATAAAAAATATTATTATTTCTCTACAACTGTCTTGTCTACTAATATTTTAGTTCTACAAAATCAGACGACAATTGAACCAGCTCAAGATTGGGTAGACTAAATTTGAGCCACTTTGTAAACTTTTCCTTTTTTTGAGTCTATTGTAAAAGATATGGTTCCTAATACTAAGTAACCTTGCACACACACACCTTGGAAAACTTTATGACTATTTCTTAGATTTTACTATTTTTAGTAGCATCGGTTGGGCCGATATTTATATTGGTCTGGACGATTGGTTGAAAAATAGAAATCTTAATACATGCATCATAGTTAAGGCACTCGTAATTAAGTAGATCAGCCTAGATGATATTGTATCGGTCGGGACGATAGGCTCAAATTAGAAAGAATCAACAGCCATGATCTATTTAAACATTCTTTATTTTAGGACATCATCTAGGATGATATCCTATCATCCTGGAAAATGCAGTATAATTATGCTTTAGTTTATTTGGTAATTAAGAAAAGCAATTAAGGCTGATTGCATGATCACATCGACCAGGCTGATCACAGTATCGGCTGGGACTATGGTGTGGACGATTGACATCGGCCTACTTCTATTCAGGGCGATGTTCAGGATGATTTTCCTCAAATTTGAACTAATCAGCCAGGATGATATCTATCAAGGTTCTTCTTCCACTAGAGTCTCTTTATCCTTGGAGGGTTTAGAGAGGTCTTCTTCAGTAATCGATCAAGGTTCTCTACCTGCTTCAGGAGGAAGGAAAAAGGAGATGGGTTCTCTGCCTCATCGGGGTCGATAGAAAGGAGTTTTTGTGAGGGCTTCTCTGCCTTACTGTGGGAGCAAAAGGAGAGTCTCAGTATTTAGTGCAATACCTGGAAGGCGCCTCTGGGGAGTGGACTTAGGTCAAGTTGACTGAACCACTATAAATTTCTGTGTTCTTTTCATATTAATCTTCCGCATTTATTTCTTCCGCACTTTGATTTTCATTGTAGTGATTTTTGTTAGTGCTTGTATTTTGATTCAAAACAATTTTTAAATTACTAATTCACCGCCCCTTTGGGTTAGCCTTGGGTTATTTCATAAGGGATTAACATCCCTAATAAACTTTCAATATAGTCCTCAAATTTTAAAGCGCAAAAGAAATAATTTAAGCACTTCGCATTTAATTAAGCTAATTCTCAACCCTCATTGCTCCATTCATTAAAAGGCACTTTAGTTTTCACTCCATTCACAAGTTTAAAAGGTGCAGCTTAACCATCATTTACTAACATCCACATGCGGTAATCAATAGACTATAAAAAATAGACATTCTAATTTTCCAGAAATTAAATAAGATATTGTCAAAAAGAGGTGGACTAGTTATTGAATAACTCGCCGTAGTATTACGATTACCAAAATTAGACATGATCGATTTTCAAGGTTTTATAAAACACTATTTTTGAAACCCTACTCTGATACCAATTGAAATTGCTAGATGCGCCAAGAGGTGGGGGATGAATTGCAAAAATTTTGTTAGAATAAAAATCTTAAATAGGAGTTCTAATCTTTTGCCCCCTCAACAAGGCGGAGAAGCCCTTACAAGACTCACTTTCACCAATCCGGTGTGGCGAAGTACCAAGCGCATTTCTCACCCTCCTGGCGATGGTAGTATACCTTCTCATTTTTCTTTCTCCTTGATAAGGTAGAGTACCTTAGAGGACACGGATGTAGAAGAGTCTCCTCCTAAGAAAGCCTCCCACAAGATCTTCTCATGCCATAGGAAGAGCTAAGTATAGTAAGCTCGGAGCAACCATATGATCTCCCTGAAACTCCTTCTCCCTCACCAAGCCCATGTTCTCCTTCCTCTCATAAACCCTAAAATCTCCTGAAGAGCAATCACCCAAAGAAACTCTCTCTACTCACGTTCCGCTCTCTCAGTCACTCATTAAAAACATTACTTTCTTATACTTAAAACAGGCTCCAAAAACCCTAAAGTTTTTCAAATTAGCCATTACTGTCGTACAGTATGATCCCACATCGTACAGTATGATTAGTATAAACGAGCTTCACCTTGGTATGAAGGTTCACGAATAGTTCAAAAACTTATGAATACAATAGTACAGTACAATATAAACTCATAACGTACGATCCTCAACTCTTCTGTTCGTACAGGATGATAGCCGGGACGATCTAAACTTGTCTCTGTACATCATAGGGTATGACCTACTTCATACAGTATGATTAGGCAAAATCAAGAGATTGTCTAGGATGAACTCTGGGACAATCAAAAATAGCCTCGGTTCATCATATAGTACGAACTTGTTCATACAATATGATTACCAATCAGAGATTAATCCTTTATTTATTCCACTAATCACAGGTTAATTTAAATAAGAATTCAAAATAAATTGTATAGTACAAATCACTTCGTATAGTACAAACGGTTGATAAAACTTACTTAAACTAATATTGCGACTAAGGTTTTGGATTAGTAACACATCGTACAGTATAATATGAATCGTACAGTACGACCTGTTCACAGAAAGTCGTTCTAACGAGATCATATCGTATAGTATGACATAAATTCGTATAGTATGATCAACATAGAAAAAATCTACATTTTTCTTTTAAAACCCTCTCCCCCTATGTGTGTGCATGGTTACTCAGATTTACATGCACTTTATGACCAGACTCAAGAAAAGACAAAATAAAATAAATGAAAAAGTTATAATGTTACAGACTCACACTCCTACTCTACTCAATCTTGAGTATTCTTATTGTCCTAAGTAACTTGTGATCTTCCTGAAATGTTAGTACACATAGAAAATAACAGAAATCAAAGATATTCAATGAATAGTAGTTCAGACAACATTATCTGTCATTATCAAAATCTCAAACTAGGGGACATGGATTGTAACACCTTTTTTACCCCATCATGAAGTATAACCATCGAATCAAACCCAACATTCACATTCTCAATCAACATGCTCAAAGAAAATTATCCAAAGAATGAACATCATCTTCAACAACATGCACAAGCACACCCACAGGGCTAACAACCTCACGATCCCTAGGGTGTAGAGGGAAAAAATCATTAAAATCCTTTACTTCACCATTACAACCATTAACATTAAAATGAGGAGAAACACTAGGACTAGCTGCCAAATTGACTAAGCAAGGTTATGCTAAGAAACCTCAGCAACACACTCATTAATTCCACATGAAGGAGCCATAAGCAAAACAAAAGATGATGGATAAATTATCCCCTCAACCTGACCAGCAACCCCAATCTTACCTTAGTTATTATCCACAACAATAGCAACATCAATGCCAATCTTCCCAATAACCCCAACCTTAAATGGATTAACATGAGTTAAAGTAGGAGTAGAATTTTCCACAGATCCAATAACAGCTGCAGTTTCCACCATAACATTATCATTATCAACAAAAGTATTATGATTATTATAAATTTTAATTAACTATTAACTTAAATATTAAATTTTAATTTATTTTTAAATTATTAAATTTAGTTGTGACTTATTTTGAAGTTAATATTTTAATTTATTTTATTTTAAATTTTAAGCATAGTTTTATATTAAATATATTAGAATACCTTTTAACAAATTTTACTTCATAGCAAAAGGGTTTAGCATTTGAGAATCCCATGTAGTTGGTAAAGTTCGAGTCCCGTAGGCACCAATGCGTGAACAAGTGCGGACCCACCCGATTGGTAGCTAGGTAGCGCTTGAGGTGTCTGAGCAAGTTCGGGCTAGTGCGAACCAACGCAAAAGCTGAAAGTTCATTAGAAATGTTAAGCCCTTATGAACTTGCCCAAGGCTAACCAAGAGAGGGGGTGAATTGATATTTTAAAATTTTCTCAATCAAAACACAAACTTAAACCAAAGTTTACCACAAGGAAATCAAAGTATAAAAATTAAATGTAGAAAAAGTAGTAATAAAGAACACAAAAATTTATAGTGGTTTGACAAACTTGACATATGTTCACTCCCTATAGACTCTCCTCCCGATATTGTACTAAACTTAGTGACTCTCCTTTTGCTCCCATAATAAGACAGAGAAGCCTTTACGAACCTCCTTTCCATCAACACCAGTGAAGCAGAGAACTCAAATTCTTTCACTTCCTCCTAAAACAGATAGAGAACCATGGTCGATTATTAAAGTAGACCTCTCTCGAACCTCCAAGGACTAGGGACGATGACTAGAGAAGATGAGTTAGATATATGCTTACAATAATCTTTATGAAATATTTCATAAACTCACCCTCACAAGATCCTCTCTCTCTCTCTCTCTCTTGCCATTTTTCTTCCTCTCCCTAAACTCTCTCAGGTCAAGACAGTAGCAAAAGATACTCTCATGGGTAGAATAAGAGGTTTTATATAGAAGAGCTTTGAAATAGCTTTTAATTGCAACAAACCGACTTTATCATCTAGAATGATATGAATATCATCATGTATAATTACTAAAAATTTAGCTCAATCAGTCATGATGATTTGGGACGATCAAAAGTTTTTTTTGTTCATATCATCCAAGATGATAGGATATCATCATGTACGATTAATACAAGTCATTGAATATCGTCCAGACTATCGCCCTGAATAGATGTCTGGACGATGTAATAATAACTTGATCCTCTAGGCCGATGTTTGATCCTCTAGGAACAATTAAGGTTTGTGAACGTATTATCCCGATCAATCATCTGATCATCCATGACAATATGATTGAGCAATCAAATCTTAATTGCTTATCTTAATTACTAGATTAATTTAGGCATAATTATACTACATTGTCTAGTATAATGTTTGGACGATGTCTAAAAATAAAAGATACCTAAACAAATCTAACAGCTGATTCTTTCTGATTTGATCCTATCATTCCGGTCAATATTAATATCATCCAGGATGATGCACTTAATTGCAGTTTCCTTAATCAGGATGTCATAGTTAGGATTTTTATTTTTAACTGATCGTCGAGGCTAATTTTTGGATCGTCCCGGACAATGTTATCAAAAATAAAAACTCTAAAATAGTCAAAACTTTTTCCCAAAATGTGTGTGCAAGGTTACTTAGCTTCAAGACCTACATTAATATAATGGACTCAAGAAAAGGTAAAAGACACATGTCGTACATTACAAACTGACTCAGTAATAATCTACCTAATCATGAACTAGTTTAATTTGCAGTTTGATCTTATGCACCTGAAATATTAGTAGGCAAGGCAATCGTAAAGAAAATAAAAGTATTTGCTATCATCAAAATTCTATTCCCTGAAATAAGATTCGCAACAAAAGCATCCGAGCGGGTTCGGGTACTACGGGCTGGCTCTTTTCTGGGTATCACGGGAGGCCGGGCGGGCTGGTGTGGGCAATTTGGCGTCTGGACAAGAGGAAAGGCAGCATGGGAAGGTGTCGGGGTAGGTTGTAGTTTTTAGCTTAGATAAGTTTTTTCCAGCGGAGTTTCAGCAGGAAAAATTGAAATTTTATTGCAAAAAAATTTTTGTGACGCTCGTTTTACTAGTGAAATCTTTTTCATCGGCAATCCACTAGAAAACTTTTAAATCTTCTAGAAACTAAATAATTTTCCACAAGAAAATCCTCCAATAATACATCATTTTCATGTAATAAGAGGGACAAGAGCCAATAGATGTCGCATGGTCCACCTTAAGAGGAGAGCCAAATAATGAACCCAAGCTCTGAAGAATACAGGGAAAAAAAATGAGGGAGCAAGTTGGAGAACAATATCCAAATAGGTATGAAAGGGGACTCACAACCAATATCTAATGCAGGAGACCATTTTGTCAACATCATATAACATCTGCTAACAAAGTTTATTCTATGAGATAAAACTCTGTTATAGTCAGGGTATCGTGGGAATGATTTAAAAAAGTTACAGAGAAATTGCCATTATGCTTAAAAGCAAAGAAAAACTTCTAAATAAAACCGAGACTCGAACACCGTGAGGGGAAGAAACCAACCCATACGAAATACAATGGAGCCGCGAGCGCAAGAAGCACTTCATCTGGAATCCAAAGGGAATGCAAACAATGAAAAGTAGAAGGCTTGTGATCACGAAAACAAGCATCAGAGGAAAGATCAGAAAAGGCGTCTACAAAACACTAGGATTTAGTCAACCCATCCAAAAAATATGGGTCAACCCAAGGATTCACCTCCATTTCAGTCACAATGGCCAGAGGTGGACGAACCAAGAAGCAAGGCGAGAAAACCACCCAAAAATACGAAAAGGACGAGGCAAAGAAACTTTCCTGTGAGCATCGACATGCCAAGCGGTTGGCTTGCCAACTTTATATATTTCTACCATCACCAGGAGTAGCCATTCTTATTTAGTTCCAATATTTTAATATTTTATTTAAAATTTCTTTGTTATAGTTTTAAAAAATTGTAATTCACAGGTGAATGTATTATCACATTTATTCTAAAAATTTTCATCATCATTGCATCTGTATTAAACTTGAACTTAGTAAAAGCATGTAAGTTTGTGAAGCCAAATTTTGTCTCATGATGAAAATGTGCTAACTAGACTTAGTTAATTGCTTTGGAACTTTTTTCTTTAAGAAGTGCGAAAGACTTGCCTTATCTTGTTCAAGAGAAATTAACATTATGTTATTTTTTTAAATAAAAACCATAGTGAAATTTATAATGACTTAAATAAAGCATAGACATCAATTTGGTGAATTTATATGAAATTTTTTGTGATTTTATGCATTGATATTCTTTTATATTTCTTATTCATCTTTTCATCTCTCGATATTTGTATTAAGTTTTTCCTATTTTATGCATTGATAGCTCATCAATAAACATAATTCTTTCAATATTATTCTATCTAAAATATTGAGCTTACAATAATATAAGTCAGTTAATTCATTCATGTATATTTTTAGGAAAAAAAAGATCTTTATGAAAAATCTTTGTATCATTGTGATTTTAGGCCAATAATTTGAATAAATTTTGTTTAATGTATTAACCTCATTTATTGTGTATTTTCTCTCGCAATTTAAAATTATATGATATAATATTTTTGAACTAAAAATCATATGGGTTTATCGTTTTTATAAATCAACATTGATAGGGACTTCAAAAAATATAAATAAATAAGAAAAAGTTCTTTGATAGTTTAGAAGAGATCAACTGAGAACCAAATTTATAAGGCTTCCAGATAAGCAACCATTTCAAAGTTGCTTATAATTATGGTTTTTATTGCAAAATAAATAAAAAAAATAAAAATAGGTTGCGTGCGAACAAATAAATTTATTATAATTTATTATTTAAAATATACCCTAAAAAAATTAAAATTTTCAAAGAACGATTCTTACAAGGCAACTGTGATGTCTTATATTTCAAGCCCCAATTAAAATGACGTGCAAATTTTGTTTCAATCTGCTTGTAAGCATGCAAAAAAGGCTCGGAAATATCCAAAACTGTGGCTCTCAACAAATTTTGTACTACTATCAACCTGTATATATATAAATACATTTAAATATACTTTGAAGGCTGACTTGTAAAACTTTTAGATTCAAAGACCTAGCTTAAAAATAATAAACAAGTTGGTTTTGTATTCCACGATTTCATATTGCCATATGCCAATTCCAAATTTTAATATTTTATAAGGAATGATTAGAGGAAAAAAATTTATGTTCAGTGCAAAGAAGATTTTAATACTCATTCAAATTAATATTTATTGTTATCGGGTCTCACAATTTGGATTTTTTTTCTTGGCAAAAATTGGTATTTATTGATGGTTGAAATTTCAAATAACAAGAGAGTTTAGGATTACTGATCCCTGTGAAGACAAATGGACAAATTTTGGAACAATGTTTTCCATCAAAGACAATACAAATTTATATGTAGTGTAAGAGACAAAAAATTTATTTAATTGGTGCTCCAATTGGGGCCTTAGAATGAAAAATTCTTAAAATGTTGACCTGCGCTCAAAATATCGTAATGAGATTTCAAAGAGGTTTTTGATTAGGTTGGAGCAAGCGTTCATTTATAGTTTTGAGGAAATTAGTAAGAAAATTACGCACAATAACTACAAGAGCACAATTTCAATGTAATTGTATAAAATATAATCTAAATTGAACATAAATAAACATTATTTAATTTAATTGGCAAACATTACCATGAAATTTAACTTTCATCCAAGCGTATAGCCTATCCTCGTTTGCCTAACTTGATTTATTTTAAAATATAAATATAAATTATACTTTTCTTCTTTAGGCCTGAAAAAGTCCTAGAAAAAGCAATAAATTGTATCCAAATGAAATTTATTTTTAGATTCATGTAATTTCAATTTTAATTGGCTAATCATATGTTATATTCTATAGAAAATATAATAAAATTTATTTGACTGAAATATCTTGAGAGTCTAATAAAACACAATGTTGGATTTTCAATCAATAAAATCAAAATTACATATCGCCATTTGGGATCCATATTCTCATTTACAAACAAATAGAAATTATCAGATAGGCCCAGAAGACCTAATTACTGGGAAGAAATGGTCGTATAAGGGGCATTATGTTTGGCCCATTTGGTGTATAAAAATCTGTCATAATACGGGAAGTGGCACCGAAAAAGTTGAACTGTGGTTTACAGCAAGATTGCTTTGAAGTATAATAATTGGAATATCTTATATTTTATTTTAATAGGTTATGCTGTACGCATCACACAAGAGATTCAGAAAATATTAAACGTTCGATGCACAATTTTTAAAATCCAAACCAAACGCCAAAGATAATAATCATGCAATTTAACTAGAATCATCGTTCAAAATCTAAAACGGTTAAATATGGTTTAATACCTAACTTTGCTAGGTGCCTAAGGTCTCATTTGTTAGAACAATTATTACGTCCTCTGACAGGACCTAGATCTATGTCCGGTCAGAGGCTTGTTACTCAAATTTTGCTCGGTATTTGATCGGTATTGATATGTATTGTTTGATAATATGGAGGAATACCGCTATGTGAAGACCAATACCGAGTTATACCGAGCAATACCAAAAACTACCGAGTTTTTCTCGGTATTTTTTGGTATAACTCAGTATTGCTCGGTATAACTCGGTATAACTCGGTATTTCATCTTCACCTAATGTTATTTTCTCGTTATTATTGGTATTGCTTGGTATTTGCTCTGTATTTCTCATTTTGTGCATGCAATCTTAGTGCCGACCGGACGTAGCTCTACGTACGTTCACCAGAACAAATAAAAGTTCCATTTGTTAACTTTTTGTACAGTCAATTATAACTGTATAAATTGAACACTATTATAACTGTAAAAATCCAATGCTATACTCTCTCCATGTAGAACCATCTTGTTAGTACCTTCATCATCAACCAAATTTACATCAACAGTCATAATACTAATTTGTTCAACTTGTTGTCTCAATCTAAACCGATTAGTCTCTGGATGAACCAAATTTCATTGATATCACATTTTTAAAATTCATAATCGCTCCGTAAGTTTTTTCTCCGTATGTAGTTAGAAAATATCATTGTAGCTATAACAATAAGATTTTTCTTGAATTAGTAATTTGACCTATCTCTCATAATTGTCAAATTTTCTTCCATAAACCAAATGCACATTCTCTTACAATTTGCAATGAGGAATGTCCCCTATTTAAAACTTCATAGAGACTGCAAACAAATTGACTAACTCAAACATTATCTAGTACATGATATCTCGTTTTTATGAAAGGCTTTTAATATCCTTGTTGTACTGGGTAACCAATATTAAATAAGTAATTTTTTTCTGTTAACAATTAAATTGTTTTGTATATATGCTATAACGAAAAAATATATCAATTAAATTAATTTCATACTTTTAAAAGTAACAAGTTGTGGTGCACGAAAATTGCACCAAAGATCGAGCACAGCGCATGGAAAATAAGAGCTTCATGTGTTGAACCCTCTCATCCAAGGGCGGCAAATATGAAGCACATCTTAAAGTCACATATAGCAAATGTTTGGAGGCCAATAGAAAATATATACTGATTATTATTGTGGAGTGTTAGAATGACTTTGAGGTTGCTCTTATGAACTCATTGCGTCCAAAAATGGAATAAAAAAAATGGCAAGAACTCAAATGTTAGATCTATGTAATCCACATAACTCATGATATGATTTAAGAAAGCAAAGTACGTCCATAAAAGTCACTTGAGATATTCTAATACAGCATGAAATCTAATAAAATGACCAGAAAATAACTCCCATATTCATTTATCTCCGTATTGATCTGATATCATACATGGCCTTTTGTTCAAATTTAATAACTAGTAATCATGAAGTAAATAAGTTGAAGCTAATAACCCATTGTTAAATTTAATAATTATCATACAATCATAAATCAACCGCTTTTAAGAGATGAATGCTAGCTAACTTTTTTAATATGAAGGAAAATTTTATGGATGACCTTTTTTAATTTATGGCTTATCATCAACATCTGTTTACATCACTTAGAGTTAGTACTAAAAAGGTGTAGGGAATTTAACCAGATTCTACACTTATATAAGTGCCATTCTATGGTAGGAGAGGGATTATTTTCGGACACAAAGTTTCATTAGCTGGGATTAAGATTGATAGAGCCATAATATTAATGATTGAGAAGCTTTACTCCAACATCAGCAAAGGGAATAAAGAGTTTCTTGAGTTCAAAAGTTTCTACAAGAGATTTACGAAAGATTTTTCAAAGATCACAAAACCTCTGTATAATCTTCCAAGTTTAAGCCAACTAAATTTTAAGGAGCTTATGACAATGCTTATTCATCATCAAAACAATAATATTTCTAATTATAGATTCCATTCAATTTGCAATGCAATGCTATCGATTATACTGCTAGCACTAGCATAGAAGAAAGAATTGGTAGGCTATCTCTCTTCATTTATTATGCGAGTTTTACTTGATTACATTAACTATATTTAACTATATTGCATGTAATGTTCTACCTCTAAAGCAATCATTTCAACAATGCAAGAAGTTTCTATAAGAGGTCAAGAATTATTAATGATATGAAAAATACTATATAAAATCTATTATGATCAAACCCTTGACAAAAGTCTAGAAACGTACACAATTATCTTGCATTCAATTACGCATGACATTTAGGTTCAGTCACGCTATTGTTAATACTTTTTTGTTTGGCTTTTAATGTCCTATGATATTCCAAGTTACATACGATTTTATGGGAAGATGTGAGATTACAAAGGATGGGAAAAATCAATAGAAGAAATGAGATGCCACTAAATAACATCTTAAAGGTCAAGTTATTTATTGTGTGGGGAACCAACTTCATGATTCCAGTGTTTCAATTATTCGACCTCCCCATGCAGTTTGGGTACTCCAGGTTGTAGTTTTGTATCTCTTGGAGTGGAGCTCTATGGAAAAAAGTATTTAGGTGAAAGAATTGTGACTAGCTCAGGAGGCTAGGGGAGCAACATTTCTTCCATTAAGTGATGGTCATTCTCCACCAGGGAGGAGAAGGGCTTCTCCATTTTACAGAGTGCAGAAGGAATATTTATTTGTAAAATATTTAAAAAGGACTTTTGGGTAGTGAACGTAATTAAAATTCAACTGAACAATTATATAAATTATGATTTTTCATTCTTTTACTTTTTTGTATTTTACTTCCTCTACAAGCTTTGTTTTCTAAAATTTATTATTTGATCATATTATGATGGCATTCAAAAATTTATCTAAGCAAATCTTTCATAAGTCTTTTATTAGCCAAATCATTTTTTTTTTTTTGAATTACTTTTGAATTTAAACTTTAGTATTTTACAGATCTCAAAATCTAAAAAAAAAAAAAAAAGTATGTATAATATAAAACAAAAATATATATATCTTTTAATACTATTTTCTTTATTATTGTCTAAAGCAAAATTGATATTCAAAGTTATTTTTAGTTGTATGTAGGTTTATTGCTCATTAGTTAAAATTTTAAAATACAAATAAAGATTTGGTGCTATTCATTAGTAGCTTTTTTTCTAAGAAATTTTTTTAAATCATTATGTACACGTCATTGATAATATCGTTGATAATCACTAAAATCTTATGGTCTTTTTTTAATTTTAGCAACATCATTTTAAATACAATTATAATTTATATGGTTTTTCATTGCTAGTTATTTTTTGGATTCTAACAAATTTTTTTATTTTCATGTACATATCAATTACAAGATTATATTGTCATTGAAATTTATTGTAACTCTCAAAGTGATTAAATAAATAAATTTTTGTCATATTATCATTGAAATATATATTATAATACTAATACAAAAAAATTTCTCAGTAAAAGAACAAAAGGAATCCCAAAGGGCCCATCCCCACCTCTATATAAAGGAATCCAGCTAGAGCTATGTTGCACCGATACGGATATGGCGACACGGATACGACACGATACGGATACGGGACACGTCAATTCTTAAAAATACAGGATACGGGTACGGCGCGGACACGGCATTATAATTTATAAATCATACATAAAAATTAAGAAAGCAATAAAAGCATAATATTTGAAATTACAAAAAAAAAAAGACAACAACATCATTTGTAACCTTGTAGCTTATAATATCAAAATATAAGTAAGCATTAAATGTCTAGTACAACAACAAAAGCATAAACATAAATTGTCTAGTACATAAAGTTTCAACTATTCAATAGAAGGAATGATATGATTAGCTTCTTCAGTGGTTTGTCTTTGAACTTCTATATTATCTTCAATAAATATCATAGCTTTTAATTCAGGCTCATCAAGTGAAAGATTATTGATTTCTATATATATATATATATATGTATATATATATATATATATATATGTATGTATATATATATGTATATATATATATATATATATATATATATATATATATATATATATATATATATATATATATATAATATATATAATTATATTTAATATTCTCATATCATCAAGATACTCAAATCCATCTCGAAAATGAGAAAATGAGAAAGCTTTGCTCGCAGCCACGAAAGTAAATACGACACATCTTTTTTTTTCGGATTTGTTTTTGTTTTTCAACGGACACGTGTATCAGATACGTACGCATGTCCTTTTGAAACTAAATAGTATTTTAATTGGATACGTCTTTGGCGTATCCGACAAGTATTGGTGGAGTATCGGAGGCGTATCCGTGTATCGGTGTATCGGTGTATCGGATATAGCACGCTTTCATAAATAGGTGTATCCGTGCAACATAGAGCTAGAGCATTTCCGTGGAGAAATTATTTGTGCCAAATTCGGATCGGAATAACCAGTAAATGTATACATACTGTATACATAATATATAATATACTCATATCAGTTCTATGTATTTTTACACTTTTATATCTGAAAGATTATCTCTATAGGAACTCAACAGATAATAATTTTTCCTCCCCAACCAGACTGAGCACCTCGTCTTCCTCAATTTCGCATCACCTCCGTAGCAAGTGGGATACTGCTCTAGTTCACGTATGTTCACTCCGCATAGAAGTTGTTTGAGTAAACGTAAATCGTAAGTTGGAACTTGAAAGGTCCTGAAGTTGCCGAGCAATTGCAGTCGTTAACTCGCTCCTCCCCATGCGGAATGCGGGACCCGTGTGACCCAAGCAAACCCCTTCACGTTTTCTCGGACGTGACATTTGTGGACCCCATCGTTGTGCTTTGTTTGAACCGGGAAAGCACACAACTTCATTTTGATCGGTTAAAGTTTATGTATCTATTATATATATAAATTTATTTTTAACACAAACAACCGGAAAAGCAAAACTGTACTGCTACTTTCCCCAAAAAATACAAAAAAATAAAACTGTACTTCTAAAGGGGTGTACGTGAGTGGTGTCAATTCAAACGCCTGCTGGAATTTAATTTAATAAATAGGTCGAGCTCAAAAGTTAGAATAATTATTACGTCTTCTGATCGGATTTAGAGCTACGTTCGGCCGCCAATAACATATCGCCACGTGCTCTTACTCTTTACCGCGCGGCCCGACGACTTGACCCGAGGCGGAACCCGGGAATGTTATGTTCTCTATTTTCTCAGTATTGCTCGGTATTTGCTCGGTATTTGTTAGGTATTGCTTTGCAAAAATGAGAAATAACGCTCTGTGAACACCAATACCATGCAAATACCGAGTTGTACCGAGTTTTTTTACAACTCGGTACAACTCAGTATTTTCTCAGGATTTGCTCGGTATTGCTAGGGATTTGCTCGGTATTGCTAGGTATTTGCTCGGTATTGCTAGAAAAAACTCAGTACAACTCGGTACAACTCAGTATTTGCTCGGTATTGCTAGGTATTTGCTCGCTATTGATCGGTATTGGTTATTGCCGATCAAAATCGACCAATACCTAGCAATACTGAGCAATACTGAGCAATTTTGGATCCGTTCCGGGTCGGGTTGTCGGGGCGAGCGGTAAATAACAAAAACGCGTGGCGCGATTCTACTGGCGGCCAAACGTAGAGTTGCGTACGTTCACCGGATCAAATAAAAGTTCCAAAAGTTGAGCCAAGGGTGAGACAATTTGATTTATTTAGTTGCAAGCTGATTTATTTAATTAAAAATATTTTAAATTGTACTTAAAATACAATAATATTAAAGAGTTTAATATAAAATGGTTAAAAATATATATAAACATATTATATAGATTGATTTTTTTTATTATTACTTTTGTAATATATCATTTTTTTTAATATATTATTAATGTTATTGTTTGAACTATAATCATTTTTCTTTTTCATATTTAATTGGCCAAATCATGGGCCAATTCAAAATCATAAAAATATACACAAGCTCAAGTTCAAGCTTCATTAATTAATGAAGTTCAAGCTCTTAAATTAAGCTCAACTCAACACATTTACACTGTTAACTGCAATAACGCATGCCCTACAAATTTGAATTTTTTACTTGTGACAAAATTTAATATTAAAAGTCTGCTTCATAATGGAGATAAAAATGAGATTAAAATAAAATTTTAAGTTAAATTGTATAGTTTGATTAGTATCGTACGGTATGATTAGCTCAAATTTTATTTTAAGAAAGTCTTAATTATTTTATCTTATGGCAAGGATTTACATTTGGAAACAAATCATATAGTACATTATAATTTGTACGGTATAATTAATTCATTAAAATTAATGATTTAATTAGTCGTTAAACACAATTTTTCAAACAACAAATCGTACTATATGCATTTAATTGTACAGTACGATTTGTTCAAAATTTTAATTTCAATTTTTCACTCCCATAGTGTGTGTATGCACGATCACAACTTTACCAGACACCCTTACATGGCAAGTCCTAAGAAATAAAAATACAAGAAAATTAAAATTATAGGATCTTTTTTATTGAAAACTTATTCTACCCAAGATTGGGTCCTACAACCTTAAGCGGAGTATGTTTTCTTGAAATTTTAGTGTGCATAGACAAAAATAATATCCAATATATATGCTTAAAAAATTAAAAGAAACTCAAATAAGGGTTGTTATCATCAAAATCACAAGCTAGGAATTTTCATTTACAAAAATTTACACCTTTTTAATGATGATAAACATTTTTGGTTCAAGAGCAAACCTGCATTTCATTTTCCTAATCTCATCCTCACTTGATGGATTTTAACAATAGGGGTAAGATTAAATAGTTATATATATATATATATATATATAATTTTTATTTTTTAAAAGTAATCAATAAGATAAACAAATAAAATAAATAAATAAAAGTACAGGCAAATTGGTTAGTAGAAAAAGACCACAAAATAAAATGAGACATACAGACAACCAAAACATTTCCTCTCCCTTTTGACATCACCAAAAAGAGAAGAACGTAAGATAGGAAAGAAACTAAAAAATAGGAAAAATAAAAATACATCAAAAAAAAAAAATCTAAAATTTGTACGGATCTTGATCAGGTGGTGGTGGTGGTGGTTAGAAATAATTATGGATTGACGTAAATTGATCTTCAATTGCAAATAATTATTGCTCCCCAAACCACCCCATTTCTGCCTTATGATGTTGTTGTTATTGTTGAATGTGGGAGTCTAGCCAAGTTTCTAATCATTCGAGCTTCTGGATTATTACTTCTTGAGGGTAAACATTGTAGGATGGTGCAGGTGGTGGTACTAGTGTTGTTGCTGATTATGTTACATGTGTAAGTGCAACTACAGCTCCCCTTTCTTCATCAAAATCTTAATCCTCGTGCTTTATGACCCATGGATGGTGGAAAAGAGTTTGAAAGGAAGCATCAGTGTAGAAGATAGGAAGATTGTTGGGTGGACCAGGATAGGTATGTTCATACTTAATTTCAAGGATTTATCTAATAACTTGGCTAAGGGTGACTTTTTGCTTTCTCTTAGTCTATAAAAGATGAATGGGAGTCAAAATTTTAAAATAGTAGATGAGCATTTGAGCATCATCAAATTAAGAATCAGACATTTGTTAAGATAGTTGCTATTTGAATGATTTACATTTTTGCAACTTATGTAGTTTTGATGATTCCAAACATTATTGTTCAAATATGTAGTTATCTCCTAACAATTTTAGAAGATTTGTATTTGCTCTTGTGTGTACTAACATTTCAGGAAAAACGAACTCCAGACTACGAAGACTTCAAATCAAATTCAGAATGAAATACTTTGTAAAATTTGAAGTTTACATTTCTTTGAAATTAAATTGAAAGGGAGTGATTGTAATTGAGCGAATAAAAACATATACACACATAAGGAGATCATAAAAAATTTATACTGATCGTACTGGACGATATCCGTTCGTACGGGACGATCAGACAGTTATCTCCTATTGAGCACATGGAACGAATAGGAACTTGCTTAAAAATTTTTCTAAGTCCTATTCATCCAGGACGAATTAATAATCGTCCAGGAAGATCGGGTCTCTAGAAAATTTTTGTCCAGACAAAATTAAATTATCGTCAATGGCGATTGGTCATCTGAAAAATTTTCGTCCAGACGAAATTAATAATCGACCAGGACGATCGGGTCTCTGGAAAATTTTCGTCCAGACGAAATTAAATTATCGTCAATGGCGATTGGTCCTCTGGAAAATTTTTGTCCAGACAAAATAAATAATCGTCCAGGACAATCGGTCCTCTGTAAAAATTTTGTCCAGACGAATTAATTTTCGTCCAAACGATTAACTGACTCAGAAAGGTTTTCAGCAGTTTCTAGAACCAACCTTATAATAACCGTTCGTACCGGACGAACCTAGTTCGTACGGGACGATCAGCTATACGAAGACATTTCGTACACATTTACAAATGGGGTCGTTTCAAATCGTTTAAGTAAAATCGTCCAGAATGATCCACGATCGTACGGGACGATCCACTGCGTACAGATTTGAATACTTGCAGTTTTTGGGCGGTTTTTCTTGTCTTTTGTATAAATAGTCCAAATTAGACTGCCACCCAATCTTTTTGTCATTTGTTCTTCATGCCTCTTGAGAGAATAGCCAAGGAGAGAGTGGAAGAGAGTATTCAAAGGAGGATTCCTACCATTGGAGCGAGAAGGCTTCACTTGAATTTCAAAGGTAAGAGTCTCTACTTGTGAATTGGGATTACTTCACTCTTTTCCTTCTTCCTTCTAGATTCTTGTGAGAAGATCTGTCAAGGAGATCCGATTCTCTGCCGACACTTTGAGATTGTGAATAGCCGAAGGGTTCGCTGCCTACAATAGGAGAGTGTGAATAGCCGAAGGGTTCGCTGCCTATAATAGGAGAGTGTGAATAGCCGAAGGGTTCGCTGCCTACACCTGGAGAGTGTGAATAGCCGAAGGGTTCTCTGCCGACACTTTGAGAGTGTGAACAGACGAAGGGTTCGCTGCCTACACCTGGAGAGTGTGAATAGCCGAAGGGTTCGCTGCCTACACTAGGAGAGTGTGAATAGTCGAAGGATTCGCTGCCAACACTTGGAGAGTGTGAATAGCCGAAGGGTTCTCTACCTACACTTGGAGAGTGTAAAAGGATGACGGTTCTCTGTCGCATCGGGGAGTGGTGAAAAGAGTGTGTTGTAAAGGCTTCTCCGCCTTGCTGTGGGTGCAAAATGAGAGTCACTATTGGTATTAGTGCAATACTCAGAGGGTGCCTCTGGGGAGTGGATGTAGGTCTTGTTTTAGACCGAACCACTATAAATCTGGTGTCATTTACTTTACTGTTTTTACGTTTCCGCATTTTAATTCTTAATCTTAAAAACTCTGTGGTTGAAAAACTTTTTCTACAAAACTTAAAAGAACTAATTTTTTTTTCGGTTCAACATAATTTTAAAGTGGGCTTAAATTTTTTAAACTATCAACTCACCCCCCCCTCTTGGTAGCCTTTGGGACATTAACTTAGGCTTAACAACCTAATTACTAGACTTAACAAGTGGTATCAGAGCTTCATTTCAAAATCATAAGTTCGAACTACTTTTTGATTAACGTAGATGGCTACATTTGGAAACCGAAACACACCTGAGGGTTACTCTATCACTAGACCTCCACTGTTTGATAATATTCCTTTTGATTTTTGGAAAACACACATGTCTACTTTCTTACAGTCACTTAATTATCGCATGTGGATGCTAGTCCAGGATGGCTACACAAAAACAACTAGATTAGTTGATGGAGTTATGGTAGAAATACCTTTTGCAAATTGGACTATAGAAGAACGTGACTTAGCAAAATTAAATGCCAAATGTCTAAATAGTTTCTTTTGTGTTTTAAAAACTGAAGACTACATGCGGGTTTCTACTTGTAAAAGTGGAAAGGACATATGGGATAGACTTTGTATAACTTATGAAAGGGACAAATGAGGTTAAGCAATCAAGACTCAATATCTTGTTACATGACTATGAATTGTTTCGCATGAAACCTAATGAATCTATCTCTGACATGTACACAAGATTCACACAAATTGTCACTTCTTTGCATGCACTTGGTAAGGAATTAACTAATGTTGAAATGGTTAATAAAATTCTTCGATATTTTCCTACTGCTTATGATGCTAAAATTACTGCAATTACAGAGTCTAAAGATCTTAACATTTACTCTATTGACAATCTTCTTGGTTCACTCATTGCTTATGAGCAAGGAGTAAGTCAAAAAAAGATTGATATAGGTGAACCACGAAAGGAGAAAAATATTGCACTAAAGGTGGAAGAGTCAGAAAGTGAACACTCACAACCTAAGGATGAAGATAATATTGCACTGATGACTAGACAATTCAAAAGCTTTTTAAAGAGGAAGCAGAAGAGACGCCAGCAATGGAACAGATGTAAGTTTAACAGAAATAATAAGATTTCTAATGAAGTGATTTGTTATGAATGCAGGAAACCATGTCATATAAAGACTGATTTCCCAAAACTCAAAGCCACTCCTAGCAAGGAGAAGGTAGAGGAGAAACCAATGATAAAGAAGGGCAAGAAGAAGTTTCAAAGAGCTTTATGGGCGGACTCAGCTTCAGACTCATCTGAGACTGAAAAAAAAGAAGAAGTCACCAACCTTTGCTTGATGGCAGATAATGTTGAACAATCCGATCAAGAAGAGGTATGTGACTTAACCTATGATGAATTATTTGAAGTTTCTGAACACATGCATGATGCATATAGGAAAATGAAAAAGATGCATGTTAGTTTAGGTTTAGAATTGGAAGAGCTTAAGAAGGAACACGAAATCCTTAGGAAAGATTATGCTTTAATAGATGACAACCACATGAAATTACTTGATGAATATGAGACTTGAATAAAAATTTTGAGATTTTAAAATCATCATATGCTGAACTTGAAAAAGATTTTAAAAATTTTAAGGATGAATCTGAGAGAAAAACATATTGAATCAATTATACAAATCGAATCTTGGAAGATATGAATTCATTTTATAAATTGACAATAAGAGCTCGCGAGGATAATAGGATTCCCCCCAAACTTGAAGATTTTACAAATCCTAAATATTATCCTAAATTCATGAAATCTCTTAGAAGACAATCATATGGAAGAAAACATAGGAATATTTTTCCTAATATTAAATATAATAATTATGGATTTTTTGGACATATAGCTCACACCTATACTATAAATATGAAATCTAATTTGGTGTGGAGAACTAAGATGCATAAACCTAGACATATCATACATGCATCTGATTATAAATTTCTTAAAGGTGAACCCAAACTTGTTTGGGTTCCCAGGTCTAACATTTGAAAATTTTGCAGGTTTGCTCTCACACAAGACCTCGTGGGAGCATAAGGTACCTGGACAGCGGATGTTCAAAGTATATGACTGGAGATACTGCTCAATTCATAACGCTGGAAGCCAGGAATGGAGGTAAGGTTACACTTGGAGATAATAAAACAAAGAAAATGGTTGGATCAGGTATGATTGGAAATTTCAAAAACTTTTTCATAGATAATGTGTTTTTGGTTGAAGGCTTAAAACATAATCTGTTAAGTATAAGTCAACTATGTGATAAGGGCTATAATGTGGAATTTTTACCTACTAACTGCATATTAAGCCTAAATGAAAAAGAAGTCTTAAATGGAAAAAGGGTTAATAATGTTTACATGTTAGATTTGAATTTTATTCTTTCTCCTGCTACTTTTTGTTTAAAAACTGTTTCTGATAAATCATGGTTTTGGCATAGGAGACTTTGTCATTCTAGTATGAAAAACCTTAAGAGAATTACCCAAAAGAACTTAGTGAGAGGTATACCAAAACTAGACTTTACTAAGGACCACCTTTGTGATGCATGTCAATTAGGAAAACAAGTGAAGTCCTCCTTTAAGTCCAATAAAGATCTTAGGACCAATAAACCTTTATAAATTCTTCACATGGATCTTTTTGGACCAGTAGGAACTGTAAGTCTAGGAGGGAAGGTATATGGATTTATTATAGTGGATGATTTCTCAAGATTCACATGGGTTAGATTTCTTTTTCATAAAAGTGAATCATTTGAGGAATTCAGAAATTTTTTAACTTGGATTCAAAGAAAACTAGGATGTGAAATAATTTTTTTACAAAGTGATCCTGGAAGAGAATTTGAAAATAAAAGATTTGAAAATTTTTATAAAGAAAAAGGGATTGATCACAATTTTTCTGCACCTAGAACCCCTCAACAAAACAGGATAGTTGAAAGGAAAAACAGAACATTAATAGAAGCCGCCCGAGCAATGTTGACAGAATACTCACTTTCTAGATATTTTTGGGCTGAGGCGGTTAGCACTGCTTGTTATGTTATGAATAGGGTGAATGTGAGATCAAAGTTAAATAAAACACCCTATGAGTTGCTAAAAGGTAGAACACCTAACTTGTCATATTTGCATGTTTTTGGTTGCAAGGTGTTCATACATAACAATGGAAAATCTACCTTAGGAAAATTTGATCCAAAATCAGATGAAAGAATTTTTGTTAGATATTCAAGTGTTGGAAAATCTTATAGGGTATTCAATAAAAGAACTTTAGTCATTGAAGAAACCACACATATTGTATTTGATGAATCTGGAAATTTGGAAGAGCCAAATATTGTTGAAGAAGAGATTGAGGAGAACTCCCAAAAGATTGATAGATTAAATTTGGAAGAAAATGTGAAAGAAAATTTGGAAAGAGAAAACCCTTTGCCTAGAGATTTGAGATTTTCTAAAAACCACCCAAGAGAATTGATTATAGGTGAACCTAGTGAGGGTGTTAAAACTAGGCGTGGATTAAACAAGGAAGTCAATCATTCAGCCTTTATTTCAACAGTAGAACCCACTAATATTGAACAAGCACTTTCTGATGAATTTTGGATATTGGCCATGCAAGAAGAGTTGAATCAATTTGTAAGAAATAAAGTTTGGGAATTAACTTCAAGGCCAAAAGATCAAAGTGTTGTTGGAACCAAGTGGGTGTTCAAAAATAAAATGAATGACTCAGGAGTAGTCATTAGAAATAAGGCTAGATTAGTTGCTAAGGGGTATAATCAAATTGAAGGAATTGATTTTGAGGAGACCTTTTCCCCTGTAGCTAGACTTGAAGCAATTAGGGTTTTACTTGCCTTTGCTTGTTTTAAAAGTTTTAAATTATTTCAAATGGATGTCAAAAGTGCCTTTTTGAATGGGGTTATTGAAGAAGATGTTTTTGTAGAACAACCTCCAGGATTAGAAATTTCAAAATACCCAAATCATGTTTTTAAGTTAAAGAAGGTATTATATGGATTGAAACAAGCACCTATGGCTTGGTGTGAGAGGTTGAGCACCTTCCTACTTGAAAGATCTTTTAAAAAAGAAAGTGTAGATACAACTCTCTTTTTAAAGAAATTTGGAAAGGAAATACTCATTGTTCAAATTTATGTGGATGATATCATCTTTGGATCTTCAAATAAAAATATTTGTGATGATTTTTCTAAAATAATGAGTAGTGAATTTGAAATGAGTCTAATGAGAGATTTAAATTACTTTCTTGGTTTTAGCATTAAGCAACTTGAGGAAGGAACATTTCTTAGCCAAACTAAATATATTAAGGACATCCTCAAGAAATATGAAATGGACAATGCTAAACCTGTTAGTACACCAATGAGTTCCTCAGTTCAGTTGGATAAGGACCTTAAGGGAAAATCTGTTGATCAAAAGAAATATAGATGGATTCTTGGATCTTTGCTTTACTTGACTGCTAGCCGACCAGATATAATGTTCAGTGTTTGCTTATGTGCTAGATTTCAATCAGATCCAAAAGAATCACATTTGACAGCAGTGAAAAGGATTTTAAGATACTTACTAGGAACTCAAAACTTAAGAATTTGGCATCTTAAGTTTAGCTCTTCATTTGAAATTGTTGGTTATTCAGATTCTGACTTTGTAGGCTGTAGAGTGGATAGGAAAAGCACTTCTGGAACATGTCAATTCATTGGAAATTCATTAGTTTCTTGGTTCAGTAGAAAATAAAATTCAGTAGCCCTCTCTACTGCAGAAGCAGAATACATTGCATTAGGAAGTTGTGTGGCACAAGTACTTTGGTTAAAACAACAGTTGATTGATTTAGGGTTAACTATAGGCACTATTCCAATTTATTGTGATAATACTAGTGCTATTTGCATTTCCAAAAATCCTATTCAATATTCTAGAACCAAACCCATTGACATAAGGCATCATTTCATAAGGGATCATGTATCCAAGAGAGAAATTGAAATCACACATGTTTCAATTGAAAATCAACTTGCAGACATTTTTACAAAACCTTTAGCCTTTGATACCTTCAGTACTTTAAGAATAAGGCTTGGTGTAATTGATTTGAATTCTTAAATAAAAATATTTTTGCAACATTGATATTTATGTTTCCTTAGTTTATTTGTTTTTTGTTTTGTTATGAATTTTGTGATTTTTTGAGTGTTTTGAATGAGTTTAATTTAGAGTCTGTGGTTTTGACTTTGTTTTCTATGTTTTGAATATTTTGTTTGATTTTCTTCAATTAAAATTCAAAAATTCAAAAATCGGTATAAATCGTCCAGGACGAATTATTTTCGTATTGGACGATGTGTGGAAAATTTAGTTTGCGCGAATTTTAAGCATTTTGAGAGCAGTTTTTTTAATTAGATCGTCTGTACGATCTGACGATCGTCCAGGACAAAATTTTTTTTTCTCTCAAACGTCGAGACGATTAAATGCAGCGGTTGAGTGGATAAGACAGTTTTAATTATGAAGTTCGTCCGTACGAACTTTTGGTTCGACCAGACAAACAGACATCGTTTCATTATAGGGGACGGTTTTCAACAGACATTAAAACGAATTAACTTTTTGATCATCTGTACGAAAAATTTTTGTCTGTACGATCGGTCAAGTCAAAAAGCCTGTACGAAGGGACGCATCGTAAATTGTGTTGATTACGAAAAGCCGTTACATTTTGGACGAATTTGATCGTCTGTACGAAATATTTTCGTCCAGATGAACGATGAATTTCGTCTAGGACGAACTGTTTTCGTCCAGGACGAACTGTTTTCGTCCAGGACGAACGTATCATTTTTCTTTAAATATGAAGGCTTTCTAACTCAACAATCATATCTCCAAACTTCCCTTTCAATCCCTTTCGACTTCAAATCGACAATGGCCTTCTCAAGCAAGAGACAAAAGGTGTTGGCAAAGAAACCCCACAGGAATGCCTCTGAAAACTTCCTGTCAAAAGAAAATGAGGAATCTTTTCCTCGTTTTGCCTCTGCTAAAATAACTCCTTCTCGCATTCTGATTCAAAGCGAGATACACTTTAAGGTAATGCACCTTTTTTGCCTCCACCCAGTTTCAATTCATTCTTTCTCTCGTCTATCTTTATAACAAACAAACCTTTCTCTACTTTCTAGCCAACATGAGTTTTAATTTCGACCACTCCTGCATAAGTTCTTTGTTTTCAAACAAAAAGTTGAAATCACCAAGCACGACATTGGTGCCTTTTTGAACTTAAGAACTGAAGGATATAGAACCCACACCCTAATGACTGAAACCACTTTCAAATGGTATGATGTCAATAGGGTAATTAGACAAAGTGGTCTTGACTATCATGTCGCTAGAGTCTCTGGTATGACCAAAAATGCCCGAATCATCCAGCATATCCTTCGATCTTCAATCATTCATAAAGCTGGTGATATGATCAATATTACCCCTCTCCTTTCTGTTCTAACTTTTTTTATTATGGAATGTCATCCTTTCGACGAAGCCCAACTTATCATAGATCATCTCTATGGACTTTCAGAAATAGGACATGCAGAACAGAATAGAAAAAGGAACATCTCATTAGGACACTTAGTTACATACATTTTGGAAAAAAAATACAACTTAGTGCATCCTGATGATGAATATGAAGAGCCGGTATACTATAATGATGCTTCCTTCAGATTGCTTTTCAAGGAGGAAAAAGGTAAAGCACATGCCAGTGCTTTAGAAGGAGAAGAAGAAGGAGAGCAAACTTCTACACCTTAGTCAGATTATCAGAATCTGATTGAGAAATTTAATAGACTAGAGACTCATGTTGATCAAAGATTTGATCAACTTGATGCTCAACTTTTGCAGCAGCAACAAGACATTGGTAGCATCAGAAATGAAGTACAAGAAATTAATACCAATGTTATGTTGATGGCCTCCTACTTCAACCTTTTTGGTGGCATTCCTCCTCCTCCTCCAGAAGAATAGAGAATGAGAGATGAATTTCTTTGTGTTTGTTGTACTCATGTTTTTGTTTTAAATGTTTTGTTGTGTTAGTGTTTATTTTTAGTGTTTGTTTTAGTTTGTATTTATTAAAAAGTTCACTGTATTTTCTTAGTTTTTTTAATATTATGAAATGAATATGTAATCCTTTTCATTAATATTAATGCATGTTGTAGTTGATTTAATTTTGATTTGTTTTTGGAATGTGGTTAATTTTTATGAATTTCATTAGTCTTATTTAATCTTAATTGTGCTTAAATTAGATTGTAATTTGAAATTAATTATATTAAAAAATCTAGTCTTTCTAAATTTAAAAGTTGTTTATAACTTGTTATAATTAGAACTTTTAAATTCATGTCTATTCATTTAGACTACATAAAAGCTAATATTATTATTGCAATATAGATGTTTTTTTATTTTATATTTCTATGCTCAAGTGATATTTATGCACTTAGAAATATTTGAAATTTTAGATTATTGATTTTGGAAAGATTTGGTCTCAATTACTCTTGAAAATTGTACAAAGAGTACAAAAATCAAAAGGAATGCGCAAATGTTCGCAAATATGAAAAAGAGGCACAAAATTAGCCCAAATGTCAAAAGATGCACAAAAATGTGCCCAAAATTTGAAAAAGATACGAAAAGCGCCACATGTGGTAATTCTCTTCTTTCCAAATTCTTCAATCTCTTAATTCAAATTGATCTTATGTTCATTTATATTCTATTGAACTTTGAAATATATAATTTTTATACATATATCTTGTAATGATTTTCTATATTTGAATGTCTAAATTGAATCATGTCTTTGATAAATTCTTCTTAATTACAATGTTATATCACTTCTTAAATTTTATGAATTTCTAAGATTTACCTAATGTTATTAGTTTTAGATTGCATACCTTATAACAATCACCATTTAGATTAAATTTTCAAATGAATTTCATATAATTACTTACATTTCTTGTCTATTTCTTCTTCACTTTTTGTTGTTGTCAAAAAGGAGGAGAAATTATTGTGTTTGTATGTTTTGTCATTATTGTGTTTGTATGTTTTGTTTTGTTTTAATTATTTTTTATTTGCATTTTGATTTTGTGTTTGACTTTGAAATTTTGTTAAAATTTTTTTTTTAAAAAACAAAAATTTTGTTCTTTGGTTCAAAATGCCTCCTTATTTTCATGTATTCATCAATTCAGGGGGAGATTAGGAGATTTGTTTAAATTGAAATCATACAAACAATAATTATTTTACCATCATCAAAAAGGGGGAGATTGTTAAGATAGTTGCTATTTGAATGCTTTACATTTTTGCAACTTATGTAGTTTTGATGATTCCAAATATTATTGTTCAAATGTGTAGTTATCTCCTAACAATTTTAGAAGATTTGTATTTGCTCTTGTGTGGACTAACATTTCAGGAAAAACAAACTCCAGACTACGAAGACTTCAAATCAAATTCAGAATGAAATACTTTGTAAAATTTGAAGTTTGCATTTCTTTGAAATTAAATTGAAAGAGAGTGATTGTAATTGAGCGAATAAAAACATACACACACATAAGGAGATCGTAAAAAATTTATACTGATCGTACTGGACGATATCCGTTCGTACGGGACGATCAGACAGTTATCTCCTATTGAGCACATGGAATGAATAGGAACTTGATTAAAAATTTTTCTAAGTCCTATTCGTCCAGGACGAATTAATAATCGTCCAGGACGATCGGGTCTCTGGAAAATTTTCGTCTAGACGAAATTAAATTATCGTCAATGGCGATTGGTCCTCTGGAAAATTTTTGTCCAGACGAAATTAATAATCGTCCAGGACGATCGGGTCTCTGGAAAATTTTTGTCCAGACGAAATTAAATTATCGTCAATGGCGATTGGTCCTCTGGAAAATTTTTGTCTAGACGAAATAAATAATCGTCCAGGACGATCGGTCCTTTGTAAAAATTTCGTCCAAATGAATAAATTTTCGTCCAAACGATTAACCGACTTAGAACGGTTTTTAGCAGTTTCTAGAACCGACCTTGTAATAACCGTTCGTACCGGACGAACCTAGTTCATACGGGACGATCAGCTGTACGAAGACATTTTTTACACTTATACAAATGGGGTCGTTTCAATTCGTTTAAGTAAAATCGTCCAGGACGATTCACGATCGTACGGGACGATCCACTGCGTACAGATTTGAATACTTGCAGTTTTTAGGCGGTTTTTCTTGTCTTTTGTATAAATAGTCCAAATTAGACTGCCACCCAATCTTTTTGTCATTTGATCTTCGTGCCTCTTGAGAGAATAACCAAGGAGAGAGTGGAAGAGAGAATTCAAAGGAGGATTCCTACCATTGGAGCGAGAAGGCTTCACTTGGATTTCAAAGGTAAGAGTCTCTACTTGTGAATTGGGATTACTTCACTCTTTTCCTTCTTCCTTCTAGATTCTTGTGAGAAGATCTGTCAAGGAGATTCGGTTCTCTGCCGACACTTTGAGAGTGTGAATAGCCGAAGGGTTCGCTGCCTACACCTGGAGAGTGTGAATAGCCGAAGGGTTCGCTACCTAAACCTGGAGAGTGTGAATAGCCAAAGGGTTCGCTGCCTACACCTGGAGAGTGTGAATATCCAAAGGGTTCTCTGCCGACACTTTGAGAGTGTGAACAGATGAAGGGTTCGCTGCCTACACCTGGAGAGTGTGAATAGCCGAAGGGTTCGCTGCCTACACTAGGAGAGTGTGAATAGCCGAAGGGTTTGCTGCCAATACTTGGAGAGTGTGAATAGCCGAAGGGTTCTCTGCCTACACTTGGAGAGTGTAAAAGGATGACGGTTCTCTGCCGCACCGGGGAGTGGTGAAAAGAGTGTGTTGTAAAGGCTTCTCCGCCTTACTGTGGGTGCAAAAGTAGAGTCACTATTGGTATTAGTGCAATACTCAGAGGGTGCCTCTGGGGAGTGGATGTAGGTCTGGTTTTAGACCGAACCACTATAAATCTGGTGTCATTTACTTTACTGTTTTTACGTTTCCGCATTTTAATTCTTAATCTTAAAAACTCTGTGGTTGAAAAAATTTTTCTACAAAACTTAAAAGAAACAATTTTTATTTCGGTTCAACATAATTTTAAAAGAGGGCTTAAATTTTTTAAACTACCAATTCACCCCCCCCCCCCTCTTGGTAGCCTTTGGGACATTAACTTAGGCTTAACAACCTAATTACTAGACTCAACAACATTATGAAGTTGGTGACTAGAGAATGAAGCGGAGTAATGTTGACACAATCATTATCTTTGGATAAAATTGAGGTTCGAAGAGCATGCAGGATAATTCATGCATTTTGATTGAGAGAGTGAACTATGGGTTTATGTTGGTTTTGAGCTACATTGTGAATGATAAGATTTACAACACACCAATTAAAGTCGATTCTAAAAGATATGGATTGTGTATGGGATCCATTAGTAGAAAGGTAAATATACTACCATAAATCCTCTTTAGTTATTTCTACATGGCGACGACACACATATAAAGACATGGTGTTGGTCTTGGCATTAATGCTAAGGTTGGTTAGAAATTTGTAGAGAAGTTTAAAATTAAAGGGAAATTCAAGGGCGAGGAGAAACTGAAGAGTTACGAAAGCAAAGCGGTTCATCACCTGAAAGGTTAGGGCTAGCTGACTTAGCGTTCTAGAAGGGGTAATGCAAGCCTCCCTGGACCTATAATTAGTAGATTCATCTTCAATGCTTAGAAAATGATCATCGACTAGGCGACGAGAGGAAGAGCCTCCTTGGGTCATCCAACCACGTTTGCTGCCTCTGGCCATTTGAGAATTTGAAGTTGATAGGGTAGTAATTTGATGGAAGAAGGAATCAAATGGATTGAAATCTTTGAAAATCCCTTTAATTTAAAGATTTGAGGTCAATCACATAGTAAGACCACGGATCATACCATACGATCATATGAATGTAGATTGTCTTGATGACTTATCAAGAAAAGGCAGTCAAATCATATAATACGATCAGTATCGTACTAGATGATATGAATTATTCCATTCATCCTAAGGAGTGATCATCATGATTTTGACTAAATTGATTGTACAGTACAAATATCTGTTTGTACAGTACAAAGTAAAATTATTATTGCACCAATAGAATTGAAATCATCCAATGGCGTGTGACACATGTATTCTATATTATGAAAGAAAATCCATATAGTAAATCATCAATAGTTGGAATCATCTTGACAAGTGATTAATATATGGGTTTAGATTTGTGTATTGGTGTGTAGATCACATAGAATGATATGAACATTTTTTTATTTTAATTTTGAATTTTGATTTTTTTTTTTAATTATTTTTGATTGAAGAGTGTGTGATGATCACGGAACATCTACTCAACAAAAATACAAAATAAAACAACATACATAAATAAACACACAAATTTAAAAATTATATGAATTTGAAACACATAGAAAGATTGGTTGATTTCAAATGATAGAAATATTTAGATTTATCCTGAACCAAGAATGAAAGTCTATAACACCTAGCTAGTTCTGAAGGTGTTATAGGTCTCATAGGCTAGATGTTTATTAAAGATGACTGACAATTGGTCTCTAATAGCTATATCTTCCTTAGTTACATGATATCTTATAAAGTGATGCCTAATACCTATATTCTTTATGCGAGAGTGTTCAGTTGGATTTGAAAATGGCTCTAGTATTATCATACATGATAGGAATGATACCTTCTAGTAGTCCAAGATCTTGGATTTGATGCTTTAGTCATAGGAGTTGAGCAATACAACTTCATACATCAACGTATTCTGCCTCAACGATGGATAGGGCTATAGAATTTTATTTTACACTAGACTTGGAGACTAAATATTATCTTATGAATTGGCAACTCCAAAATTACTTTTCCTATCAACTCTACAACCTGCAAAGTTAGAGTCTTAAAGTCCTTTGATTTCAAAGGATGAGTTATGACTAGTGTACAATATATCTAAGTTCTAGATGCCTAATAGGTATATAAGGATTTTCTTGATAGAAATCATATGAGATTTTTTGTATCATCCTAAAATATAGCACAGAGATATACACTAAACAATATACTATGTGTACTGGCAGTCAAATAGAGAAGTGATCTAAATATCCCTCTAATTTTTTTCTGATTAAATGACTTTCCATTTGAGCCCTTATCTAACTGAATTGTAGAGCTCATGGGAGTATTTATTATCTTATCGTTATCCATCTCATACTTAATTACCTTGATATATTTTAATATGTTAAGGAAGTTTCCATCATCCATCTATTTTACATTGAATCCAACAAAATAGTTCATCTCTCCCATCATGCTCATCTCAAACTCTTTACACATTATTTTTAAAAATTCATCATCAACAACAACAACAACAACATCAAGCCTTTATCCCACTACGTGGGGTCAGCTACATGAATCCTTTTTCTCCATTGTGTCCTATTAGAAGTCAAATTCTAATTTAAATCTAATAAATAAAGGTCATTCCTAATATTTTCTAACCAAGTCTTTTTAGGTCTACCTCTACCTTTCTTAACATAAGTCAAATCTAATACTTTTACTCTCCTAACCGGGTCATCAGAAGGCCGCCGTTTTATGTGACCAAACCATCTAAGGCGGCTCTCTCTAAACTTATCTTCTATTGGAGCTAATCCAACCTTTTCACGTATATGCTCATTTCGTATCCTATCTCTAAGGGTAAAGCCACTCATCCACCTAAGCATCCTCATCTCTGCCACACTTAACTTAGTATTATGCTTCCCTTTTAATGTCCAACATTCGGCACCATAAAGCATTGCAGGCCTCACTACCATCTTATAGATTTTTCCCTTAAGTTTGAGGGGTACATTTCTATCACATAACAATCACGATGCATTCCTCCACTTCAACCATCCAACTTGAATTCTGTTGATAATATCTCCATCTATTTCACCATCACTCTGAAAAATAGATCCAAGATTTCTAAATTGTGTACTCTTATTAATGACTTGATCGCCCAAAGTCACAATCCCCTCACTAGGTCTATTACTACTAAAATTACACTTCCATATATTCCGTTTTAGATCTACTCAAGAGAAAACCTTTAGACTCTAAGGTTGACCTCGATAATTCAAGTTTACCTTCAACTCCCTCTCTAGTCTTATCAACAAGAAGAATATCATCAGCAAAAAAACATACACCAAGGTATATCCTCTTGAAAATGTGTAGTGAGAACATCCATGACTAAAGCAAAAAGATATGGGCTTAAGGCTGATCCTTGATGTAACCCAACCGAAATATGAAAATACTTGGTCAATCCACCTTGTGTTTGAATACAAGTAATAGCTCCTGCATACATATCTTTAATGATTTGAATATAAGCATTATTGAATCCTTTCTTTTCAAGAACTCTACATAGCACTTCTCTTGGAACTTTATCATATGCTTTTTCTAAATCAATAAATATCATATATAGATCCTCCTTATTTTCCCTATATTTCTCCATCAAACCTCTTAATAAATGTATGGCTTCCATAGTCGACCTACCCGGCACGAATCTAAATTTATTTAGAGAAACATCAGTATCACGCCGCAGCCTATGCTCCATAACTCTTTCCCATAGTTTTAAAGTATGGCACATTAACTTAATACCACTATAATTCGCACAATCTTGTGCATCACCTTTATTCTTAAAAATAGGAATTAACACACTCATTCTCCACTCATCTGGCATCTTTTTAGTCTTCAAAATAGTATTAAAAAGATTAGTAAGCCATGAAATTCCTTCATCTCCTAAGCATTTCCACACCTCTATTGGAATATCATCAGGTCCAACAGCTTTTTCCACCCTTCATTTTCTTTAAAGCCTCTCTAACTTCAGTTTTACTAATACACCGATAAAAACAGAAATCTTTATTTTCATTAAGGGTGCTAATATCACTAAAGTCAATCTTATTTTCACAATTTTCATTAAAAAGTTTTGCAAAATATCTCATCCATCTTTGTTGAATATCATCTTCTAAGAAAAGTATTTTTTGATCTTCATCCTTAATACACTTCACTTGAACTAAATCCTTACTACTCCTATCTCATATATTTTTTATTTATGGATCCAAATAATATATCATTGACATAAATTTAAATGATGAGTAGATTTTCTCCCACTCTTTTAAAAAATATGGTCGTATTTACACTACCTAAACAAATGCTCTATCTATAGAAAATGTACTTAGCCATTCATATGATACTTTAGGTGCTTATTTTAACCGTATAATGTATTTTTATGTTAAACACAAGATTAGATAATTAAGAATTTTCAAAACATGGGAGTTGCTCAACATACTTATCTTCTTTAATTACCCCATTTAGGAAGACACTCTAAATGTCTATTTGATACAACTTAAATCCTCTAAAGCAGGTAAAGGCTTGTAGCACCCTAGTGACCTCTAGTCTAGATATAGGAGCAAAGGTTTACTCAAAATCTATTCCTTTAATTTGATTGTATCCTATAGCTATTAATCTGGCCTTATTCCTCACCAATATTCTAGATTCATTCATTTTATTTTTGATAACTCACTTTGTTCCAACAATACTTTAGTCCTTAGGTCTTTAAACTAGTTCCCATACATCATTTCTAACAAATTAATTTAGCTTTTCTTGCATGCTATAATCTAGAATTCATCAACTAGGGCTTTATCTATGTTAGTGGGTTTTATCATGAAAAAAATACATAATTACTGAACACCTTCCTTAATCCATACCTATTTCTAAGACCTTCAGATAGGTCTCCTAAAATAAGTTCTTTAAGATTACTATATGTGTATCTCCATTCTCTAGGAAGTGGTTCCTGTGCTTGTACTCTATCTCTTTGGTTAATGGATTCCAACCGATCGAATTACATCTACTTCTTTTTCTTCTATTTTACATTCAGAGGTCCTATGTGATTCATCAAATACAACATGGGTAGACTCTTTTACTACCAAGATCCTCTTATTTAATATTGTATAGGTCTGACTAATAAATATTTATCCTAAGAAGACTCCTTCATTAGACTTGGGATTAAAATTTCCTAATGGTGATTTTTTATTGATTATGACAAAATATGTACACCCAATAACATATAATTGAGAAAGATTGGGTGTCCTACCCTTAAGGAGTTCATAGGGTATCTTATTTAATATAGATCTAACATTCACCCTAATTAAAAAATAATAAGAAGTATTCACTTCTTCTACCCAAAAGTATCTAAGGAAGAATATTCAGCTAGCATGGCTCTAGCAACTTCTACTAAAATTCTATTTTTTTCCTTTAAACTATTCCATTCTGCTAAAGGCTCTTAGGGGCAGAAACGTTATGTTATATCCCTATCTCTAGATAGAAGGATCTAAATATATCATTCTCAAATTTTGCACCATGATCATTACAAATGGTTAAAATTTCACACTCTAATTTTCTTAGTATCCAGGTGGTGAAAGTTTTAAATTTCTAAAATGATTCACTCATTTGTGCCAAGAATCTAACCCAAGTCAATCTAGAGTAGTTATCAACAATTACAAATCGATATGTCTTCCCTTTTTGGCTGACTATACTAACTGGTCAAAATAGGTCCATATGAAGAATTTATAATGGTCTAGAGGCGTTGAAGTCCTTAATTGAATGAAATGAAGTTTTAACTTGCTTTTGTAGTTGGTAAGCATCACTTAGGTGGCCTCTTATGAAGTCTAACTTAATCATGCCTCTAAATAGGTATTTTTTAGTAATATTTCGTAACATTTTTCAAACTTGTATGACATATTATCCTTTGCTATAGCTAACATTTATTGATTATGGTTTTCAAGCATGGGGAATTTTAATATTCAATGCAATTTAAGTCAAGCATATAAATGTTCTTTATTCTTTTTACTTTTAATACTAGTTTACCATTTAAGCTAAACATACATTTTATAGATAAGAATTTTATATCAAAACTCTTGTCACATAATTAGCTAATAGTAAGTAAATTATACTTCACACCATCAACTAGTAAGATATTTTTAATTATTAATTTTTAGAATTTCCAATTATACTTGAGCCAACTAATTTTATAGTGGTGTTGTCCCCTAGTATTACCTTGCCTCCTAACCTGTCCTCTACTAGATGAACTACTTCAAATAATGAGTCAAGTGCTTTGATATTTTGAACAAATCATACACGATAATCCATAAATCATCCTGGACAATTAATTATTTTTTCATCATCCAAAACATCACCCTAATTATATGTTTGGATGATGAAAAAATAATTGATCGTCCAGGAAGATTTATGGATCATCATGTATGATTAGTTTAAAACATCAAGAATCGTCCAAAACTCACCCTGATCATCTAGGAAGAAACTAAGGTTTGTTTAACTAATCGTCCCATATGATCCTGTGATCATCCAGGATAATATGATTGAGCAATCAAACCTTAATTATTATTTTAAAGTATCTGACTAATTTAGGCTTAATTGTAGTGCATCTTCCAAGATGATGTTCTGGAGAATGTCTAAAAATAAAATATACCTAAAATCTTTCTGATTTGAGCCTATTGTCTAGGACGATGCTAATATCATTCAGGATGATGCTAATATCATTCAGGACGATTGACTTAATTTTGGCTGCCTTAATGAGGATGCTCTAATTAGTGTTTCTATTTTTAATTGATCATCGAAGACTATTTTGGATCATCTTGGATGTAATGAAAAAAATAGAGAACTCTAAGAATAGACAATTTTTTTTCCCTTAGTGTGCCTGTGCATGATTACTTAGCATCAGGGCCTACTTTGTTACATTTGACTTAAGAAATGGAAAAGTCCCTTGACATACACTTACAGACTGACTTAGTCATAATCTACCCAATCTTAAGCTGACTTAATTTATTATTTGATCTTGTGAACTGGAAACATTAGTAGGCAAGGCAGTCGTAGAAAAATAGAAGTGTTAGAAATATTTGATATCATCAAAATTATAATTCCTGAATCCATATTCATAATAATCTCTCCCTTTCTAATGATGAAAACATTTGGTTGAAAAATCAATTTAAGTAGTTTAATTGAAACATCACAATGAAAAACAATGTGAATCAAAAAGTTCAAATTTTAGTAAAATTAAATAAATGGTGCGAACACTAAATAAAAAATAGCACAACAAAATAATATAAAATACTACCACTACTCCCCCTTTTGACATCAAAATAAGGAGGAGGGAACTATAAAAGAAAAAAAATAAAATAAAAAGTACCAAAAAGAAATAAAATACATCACAGAAAAATGACACAAGGAAGACAAACTATAAGTATGATAGATCCTGATTATGACTATGCTCTAGCCAATAACCTTTTGTGAAAAACTTTTGTCTCCTATTATGATGGGGTATCCATCACCTTAGTCAAGGATGCTAGGACAAATCTAATATGTCCTTTGTGCCTATGTTATTCCCAAGGTCGGTTATCGTGTCCATATCACTTTTCTTCTTTCGATCACCACCTTCTACATCATAGCCTATAGAGAATTCAATGCTGCTGATCTCCTTTTCTTTTACATTGAGCATATCACTAGCATTAGGAATTCAGGGCACTGAAGGAAGCCTAATCTAGACTTAGTACACATCATAACTTATATCCTAGAAACTAAAATATCTTGCTCCTCCAAAATTTTAGCATGCTTTTTATACTAATAGCTCTTTCCATGTTCTTCATAGTACTCATATCCACCCCAAGCATGAGAAGCTGAGGGTGCTAAGGAGGAAGTGGCTCCTATACCTGTTCCTGCACCTACTCCACTCTACCAGCACTCACAACTGGATCAGCTGGTGGAGCAATTTCACCAGTGGGAGGCTTGATTCGACTCCTACATTATTACACAGAAGCAACAACATACGGAGGATGTTGCTCAATTTAATTTTTAAGTGGCTCACCAGTAGTAGTAGCATGACCAAGACATGGCCTAGTTTGGAGAGCAGTTTGCTACTCTTTCTATCTTCTTTTAGCCTCCACCACCACCTCCTTCTGATGATCAGGGCCCGTCGTACTTATAGTTTATTTTCCTTGTATCATTTATTGTGATGTAGTTTGTTTCCTTTTGGTAGTTTCTATTATGCTTTTTCTTTTATAGTTACATCCTCTATTTTGGGATGTAAAAAGGGGGAGTAGGGGTAGTGTTTTATATTGTTTTGTTGTTCTATTTTTTATTTAGTGTTTGTATCATATATTTATTTTTAGTAAAATTTGATCTTCTTGATTTACATTTTTTTCCTTGTGATGTTTCAATTAAACTACTTAAATTGATTTTTCTTCCAAATATTTTCCATCATCAAATAGGTGGAGATTATTGTGAATCTGGATTCAGGAATTATAATTTTGATGATAGCAAATATTTATGACACTTCGATTTTTTCTTCGACTTCCTTGCTTACTAACATTTCAGGTAACCAATATCAAATTCCAAAACAAGCCAGCTCAAGATTAGGCAAATTAGGATTGAGTTAGTCTATAAGTGTACGTCAATAGTCTTTTCCTTTTCTTGAGTCAAATATAACAAAGTGGGTCATGATGCTAAGTAACCCTACACACACACAGTTAAAAAAAATTATGACTATATTTAGAGTTCTCTATTTTGTTCATATCGTCCAAGATGATTCAAAATTATCCTAGACTATCAATTAAAAACAAAAACCCCAATTAGGGCATCCTAGTTAAGGCATCCAAAATTAAGCCAATCGTCTTGGATGATAGGCTCAAATTGGAAAGAATTAGTTGCCAACTCTTTTAGGCATATTTTATTTTTGGACATCATCATAGACAATGCACTATAATTATGCCTAAATTAGTCAGATAATTAAGGAAAGAAATTAAGTTTTGGTTACTTGATCATATCATCCTAGATGATCATTCGGGATGATCAGTTAAACAAACCTTAGTTTCTTCTTGGACGACCATGGCGATGTTATGGATGATACTTGATATTTTGAACTAATCATATAAGATGATCCATAAATTGTACTGGATGATCAAATATTTTTTCATGATCCAAACATATAACTAGGGCAATATTCCGGATGATATCTGACATTTTGAACTAATCGGCTAGGACGATCATGAAATCATCCTAGACGATCAATTATTTTTCCATCATCCAAGCTAGGTAAAGTCTAGCCAAATAGAGCAATTTTTTGGATGATATTTGATGCCTTGAATTAATCATACAAGATGATGTCCTATCATCCTGGATGATCAGAATAAAGAAATCTTCTAATCATCTAGACTCTCCCAGATCTTACTAGATGATTGAGCTGAATTTGTACTGATCGTACAGGATGTTTCGTAGATCATCCTAGAAGATATTTGCCGATTTATTGCAATTTAGGAAAAATTTAAAGCCCTTCTTTATAAGATCTCTTGTTTACTCAAGATAGTATCTTTTGCTGTTGTCCTGACCTGAGAGAGCCAAGAGGAGGGAGAGAGCAAGGGAGAGAAAGAGAGAGACGAACTTTTGAGGAGGAGTTTGTGAGGGGTTACAGAAAGGTTGCTCCAACTAAGGATCCAATTTATCTTCTCTAGTCATTGTCCCTTGTTCCTTGGAGGTTCTAGAGAGGTTTACTTCAGTAATTGATCGAGGTTATCTACCTGCTTAAGGAGGAAGCGAAAGGAGTTGGGTTCTCTGCCTACTTCAAGAGGAAGTAAAAGGAGTTGGGTTCTCTACCTCACCGGGGTTAGTGAAAAGTAGTTTTTTATGGACTTCTCCGCCTTGATGTGGGGGCAAAAGAAGAGACGCTGAGTTTAGTGCAATACTAGGAGGAGAGGCTCCGGGGAGTAGATGTAGGTCAAGTTGACCAAACCACTATAAAATTTGATGTGTTCCTTCTTATTGCATTTTCTGCATTTATTTTCCACACTTTATTTTTGTGGGGATTGTTTAGTTGAGATTGTGTTTTTGTTTGTGAATTTTTTTAAAACACCAAATTACCCCCCCCCCCCTCGGTTAGCCTCGGGCTAGTTCATAAGGGCTTAACATCCCTAACGAAATTTCACTAATGTTGTTTCCCTTTTTTATTTAAAGTTCTTCCATTGATGTCTCTATCAAAATCTAAATTCAAATCAAGTTCATACCTTCTTCCATTATCAACACTTTAGTGCATTTGAATAAGGGTCCTTTTTCAATGTTCTTCTAAAATTTAAATTTCATTTAACTTTCAATCACCTTCTTTCAAATTTAAAGTCATTTAGATTAGATTAATCTATATTCATTTAAACTAATTCTCAAATATAAACATCTCTCTAGTTTATGTTCATATAGATTAGGTCCATTTAAAATTAAAAATCTCTAATCAGCCTCGATTTAATAATGCTTTAGGGATTCTATAACTATACTAAGCATATCTTCAAACTTATATCTTATTTAAAAGTAAGTAAATTTTAAAAACTGATGCATAAATATGGTTAGTTATAGAAATAATATCTTGAAAGTTGATCTTCTCTTTCTCCAATGATGTGATATGTCTGCCAATCAGTGTCCATCTGTAAAAGCAATAGTGATCTAGTTTTTATTGATGAACAATGTCCAATTCAGCTTCATTGAACCACAATATAAAGTGATCAAGGTTCAATATGTTCTTGTTGCACCTGCTAACGATGTACATGAGGGGCGTAATAAATTATCTTTATAACAGCTCAAATCTTACTATTCTCCCAATAGACATTCCTATGGTCATTTACTAGCCAGAAGAGAAAATCTTCTATTAATCATGGATTTCTTCATATAAGAAAATTTGAGATTGGGTCATCCCCCTCCACTGAGGAGATGACTAAGTCATAGAGAATAAATAAGAATGTCACCTGAGGCAAAAGGTTGAGAAAGCTAAAATGTTGGAAGAGAATAATCTTTAAATGTTATAGTTCAAGTAGTAAAGGTGAAGACATCGGAATAGATTGTCCAAGAATCTGAACTTTTATATAAATCACATGTGGCAAGTCTGAATCTCTTTTATTTGATGTATGATATCGCTAGAGAAGAGAATCTAGCTTAGATAATAAATTTTCCACCTACTCCTTACTACTCAAATCTATTTCTACCCTTTTTATCTGAATAAAAAATAATTTATATGTGAGAAAATTTTTCTCCTTAAATTTAAAAATGCTTTTTAGTTTCCACATATTTTTCTTTATTTAATTTTGAATGTTTTCTTTCAATCAAATCTGCATAGTTAGATATTATACCACCCTGAAGGGTAGACTAATATCCTTCTATCGATTTCGAAGAGAGAAAAATGTAATTTATTTTCCTAATCAGATGCAGAATAGGGAATGTATAATTCATCCCAAAGAAAGATAAACACATTCTCCTATCATTACAGTTAGGAGAATAAATTATGAATTTACTTTCATAATCAAATATAGAGGATATTTGATCCGCCTGTAAGAGCAAATGAACTATCCAACTATCCTTTGATTATGAAAATAAATTTTAAAATATAGATAAAGCAAAGTCTATATTCACAGATCTTTCCCCTACCTTAGAAATGAAACTAAGATAGGGCTTAGATGATCTTGGGATCTAGACTCCCTATAGGAGCAAGCCCCTATAGTTAATTATATCTCTTAAGAGAATACTCTGGATTTAAATAAAAACTAATTAATTTTAAAATTTATATGCAAATTTAACTAAATATTTGGGTTAATTTAAATTTTCATTATCTGGCTTTAGATTATATACTTTAAACATTTAATTTGGATGTTTAGATTTTTAATTAGAGGAAAGAATGTGCAAAGAGAAGAGTATACAATCTAGACTTACCACCTTTTTATAGTGGGCTGCCAGCTAATAATCCTAATCATAATAATCATCGGTGAATGAAAGATTTAATATAGCTCTATCCTAGGAATCAAGTAATGGTTAAAGAACTTGAATCAAATGCAATGATGCAAGTAGGTTACATTCTGGGGTCTGTAGTAAAGTAAAGGTGGCTAGGCCCCACCGACACCAAACATGCGTTCTAGGCCTATAAGAAAGTAGAACAAAATATAACTGCTTATGGTCTTCAGGCTCTAGGTCTTTTATGGAATTCCAAAAATGAACATCCTCTTGATGGAGGATATTACTTTTTAGAGCCCCATTTGTATATATATATATATAAGTAGCTATCTTTGATCCTTTTACAATTCAAGACACTTTACAACTCAATCTATATATACGAGATCTAAGAAATTAAACTTTATATTTCTCTTTACAAGTACATCATCACCTAGGAACATTCTACTTAGCAGGAAAGTAGAAGAAACTAAATAAAAGTAGTTATGCAATTATGAGTATTTTGTGAGCCGTTATAAATGCAAGAAAGTAAAGACAGAAAAGTAAAGTACATGACCCTCACTTATTCAGACCGCACTCAGGTGCACTGATAGAAAATAAATATGAATGCTACGATTTAAATAAAAGTAAGCAGATAAACAGAGGTTCCCTCTAAGCAAGACACCCGCGATCAAACCACAACAAACCACCAGCCTAGCCTAGGCTAAAGTTGGTTGTCCCAGCAAGCATCTAAGTGTGTGAAAAAGGTTGTGTGGCTTAGATAGGTCCTATAGGAATTTATGTTTGAATTTTATGTATTATTAAGGTTTATCATTAAAGGCCAAATGGAGATTTAGTTGAAATTTAAGTAGTGTATATTTGACTTTTAAAATTATTCCAATTTGAATGATAAAGTTATATGATTTAAATTTAAAGAACTTATAGATTAATAACCTGCTAAGTGTAGGAAGTTATCAAATTATAAATCCTAGGACTTTCAAAATGAACACCCATCTTATAAAGAAGATAAGTGCATATTTGAGATTCCCCAAAATTTTATTAGTGAAGGAGAAAATGGACCTAATAAATGCAATGTGATAAACCTTCCAAAAAGAGTCGAGTATGCCACATAAGGTGTGTGTATTATTAATAGTTTGAAGATCTCCAAATCAAAATGTATTAGTGCCTTCCTAAGAGGAGTCATGCACAACATGTAGGAGATCCTTTTTGTTATTTAAGTGTATTAAAAGGTCTTTAAAAATCAAAATGCCTAAAACCCTCCAAAAGTAATCAAGCTTAAGGCATAAAGACCATAACTAATTTAAATGAAATTAATTCTCAAATGTAATTAATAAAACAAAAGTTTTAATCAATAAAATTATCAAATTAATTTAGTTTAGATGAATTAGAATTTAATTTAAATTTATATGAATTTTATAATAATATTTAAAATTTTAAATCATTTATTGAAAATGTTTAATGAATTTAATTAAAGATAAATGATTTAATAAAGAAATTAAAATGGAAAATTATTCTAATTTTTTTTAAATTAGAAAGATTAAAGTTTGAATTTAATTTGAATTAAATTGAAATTTCAATCAATTTTGAAATTTATTTATTATATTTAAATAATTATTAAAAGAAAATGGATTATTTAATGAATTATTAATGAATTAATATTTAAATTTTATTTGAAATTTTATTTTAATTCAAGATATTATTCTCTAATTTTATTTTATTTTATTTGAATTTTGAATGAATTTTAAAATTTATTTATTATATTTAATTAATTATTAAAGAAATTAATTAATTAGTGTATTATTAATTGAATTTTTAATTAGAATATTATTTAAGGTTCAATTTGTTATGTTTCTAAATTTTATTTAATTTTAAATGAATTTATTTTATATTTTTGATATTTATTTTAATTTTAAGTTAATTATTTAATTAATGTTTAATTAAGGGTATTCAATAATTTAATTAGAGTTTAAATGGGCTTTAAATTTAAATTTGAATTTTGAATGATTATGTATTTAATTTATTTTTTTTTGAAATTAATTTGAGTTTTTAAGGAATTTTATTTAAATTATTATGATTCATTTAATTAAAACTTAATTAAAATTGATTAAGAGTTAATTAAAGATTTAATGAAGTTTGAAGCTTGATTTTTATTTTGAATGATTGTAAGTTTTATTTTGAGTTGATTGGAAATAATTAAGATTGATTATAGATTTTTAGGAAAAATTATTTGACTTGTTTGGATTTAACAAAATCTATGGTCCTTAATGAAGGGTCACCTAAATCTAATAGTTATTTGAAGGTTAATAAATGTCAAATCAATGTAAATTTGATCAAAGGTGTATGACACTAGTTTTTTATGTTTGAATCTCATCTCATAAGAGATATGTGTAGTTCATCCTAAATTTACTAGGTTAGCTAAGACCCAAGTCCTTAATTGTTGTCCTTAATGTCACTAGATAATAAGATAGCAATCAAGTTCTTCTAACCCTTTGAACATACACATTGCAATCACACCAATCATGAACAAGTGTGCCAAATCTAAGAGAAAATGACTGAAATGAAATTTTGATGATTATATCTAAAACATGCTTTGATTATGTTTGGAGATTTATTCAATTAAGAAATCATATTTTTCATTTAACTTAATGACCTTTTGATGAAAGTAAAATACAATATAGCACATTAAAGTTTCTTTGAAATCATAACCGTTAAGCATTTAGAGAAAGGACAAAATACAAAGGGTTGTGATAACTGTTCTCTAAATACTCAATGAATATGAATTACTCTTGAATATGACTGCTTAATGAAACCTTAAAGTTTTTATATATACTTATTAGGCTATCATTTAATTAGTAATGAATTTCTTTCAAAATATTAGGTTAGCCAATAACCTATTACTTTTGAAAGATGATTCAATTCATACTAAATGAGAATCATAATAGTTTCATATAAATACCCAAGATGCATGGAAATTTCTTCACCATGCCATTTAAAACTTTTGATTTAACTAGATATTTAATTAAAAAATAATTAAAAGAAATTAGGAAAAATTTAGGGTTTAAAATGTAATTTTTAAAATAAGAAAAATTAGGCTGTGATTTTATTTTTAGAAAATAGGAAATTTAATTCTGAGAAAAATGAGTGGCAGTACCAAAAAAATGGCATAGTATTTTAATTTCTATGATTTTTAAAAGTTTTGATATTGAATCTAACTAAAATAAAGCCTTAATCGAGGATTTACACATGGCGGCGAGTGATTTGACCACATAGAAGGCGGTTGTCAAGTGGCTGAACTCACTTAAATGAGCTGCGAGATGCGCAGAACGTCCGATTTTGCTGTTCTAAACCAACGGATGGGATTGAGTCCCATGGTTTGATCTCAGTTAAGAGATCAGATGGTCACAGGGGTCCCTGAGATTTGCAATAGACGAACTAGATCAAGTCGGATGAAATTCCATATGTCTACCAGCTAGATCCGACCAGATCGAACAAGCAGGAGACAAAATCATGGCCATTAAGATGAAATAGAACAAATGAACAGTCGTGATTCATCTCTAAGCTCAGCAAGCTAAAAGCCCTAGATTCTAAAACCATTTTAAACTCCGTTTATAGAAGATTAAATGTCATGATCGCTGAGATCTAGATGACAGTCATTGAGATAAAGAATGGGGAAATATTTTTATGATTTGAAATGACTTATGTTGATGCCTATTTAGAACCTAGATAAGAGCCTAGGGTTTAGGATTTACCTTAATTTAGATGATGGTTTGATGAGTTGAAAATACGGCTGAATTTGTAGAATATCCTCGTATTATTCTCTTGAAGACCTCGAGTTCGGAGGAGGATTCTAATGGGAGTTCAGATGACTAGGATGAATTCTCTTTTGTTTGTTCTTTGATCTCATCGCTGGTAAGCTCCAAATGTCAGGAAAAGGTCAGGAGAATGTGTAATGAGCTATGGGATTTCAAAACAAAATGCAAGAGCGCTCTGGGAATCAATAGTATGGGAGTAAGCTTAGAATGAATAAATCCCCCTTATCTCCCTATTTAGCATTTGGAGCCAAAAGGAGCAGCTGGGGTCCATCAGGGAGGTTTCTGGGATGCTCTACACATGGAAAAAAATTGTTAGAGGGCTAGGAGGCACGCTGGCTCATGTGAAAATGACCCTATGTCATTTCATGCCTAGGGGGTACATTAGGTTTGTAGGTTCAGGCCCATGGAACACCAGCAGCTAGGGGATGTTTAGATAGCTTCAGGGAAGGTTCTAGAGTGGAATAGATGAGCTGAATAGGCTTGGATTAGGTTGCGTAGGTCGGGTAGGTTAGATTGACCATATAAGCTCACTTTAGCTCCCATTGACCATTTGACTGATCAATAACGGTTAAGGGAGCTTAGGTGGCATCCTAACTAAGCTTAGAATATATTCAAATGGCTGGATGGGTTGGTTTCAAATAAAAAGGTTGAATGGAGGAGTTTGACCATGTTTGACCCATTCCAAACATTGGTTTGACCAGTCCACTTCCCATATGGACTAGTGATGTCGCATAGAGGAATGCCTTGAGTGTTGGGATGATAGATTTGAGGGGGTTTAATGGTTATAAAATTGGATTTGAATGGATATACGCATGAAAGGAGGTTTGACCAAGCCATAGTCAATTGACTTGGTTAAACCAACTATGGATTGGCTCAAGATAGGTTTAGGGGTAATCAAAGTATCAAATGGAACATGTTTAATAATTTCAAAACTTTGATTTGATTATATATAATGATTTGAGCCAAATAGGTCAAGTTTGACCAGACATGGGTTTAGTTGACAAAGTCAACAATTGACTGGGTTAAGATGACTGATTAAGTCAAAATCACTAGGACAATTGCTTGAAGAGGTTTAGTGGGGTTCAAAAGTAATTTGGAATTGAATTAGGGATCAATATTGTATATGATCACTTGAGGTAGCTGAATTAATTCATATTGATCTAACATTGGTTCAAGGTTGAAAAATGATGGATTTATTACAGGAGAATCCTAATGAAGAGATTTGGACCTTCACCGAGGTCAAAGGTGGCCAATGCAATGCTACAAAGTACACTAAGCTGAGTGATTGTAGTGTGATGCTATAACTACGAGTAAAGGAGACTTGATTAAATATTGAATGTTTGAAGATTGAATGCTAAGATTGAAGGTTGATTTGAATTTTGATTGATCATTGATTAAATGCAGGCTATTAGCTTGAATGGAGTTTGATTGAGATCATTGAAGTTTGAATGATTGAGTATGTATAGATTGAACTGCATGATTGAGTGATTGATGATTACAAGCCAAAGAATACCACTTGATTGAATGTTGGTTGTAGAATTAGATCGATTGATTGTTAGATGATTGATATGCGACATGATATCAATCATTAAACATAGAATCAGGAGTTTGGGGTAGTACTTGATGACCTCATACAAAAACGAGGTCAACAAATGGACCCCCAATAGGTGTGATGAACTTGAAGAGTAAATAACACGTGTTGGTGTTGATCGAAGTAGATCAATGAAGTTTAAAAATTGGAAACTTGATAGAAAGATCAATTTTCATCAAGTAAAAATAGGACCTAACTGAATATCGATTCTTAGAGAGGTAAAATTTAAAATTTAAATGGGAGATAGATTCCCAAATAAAGGTAGGTATTCATACAGGAGATCTATTCCCGATTGAATTAATTTAGAACCTGACCGATAGATCGATTATCAGAAAGGTAAAATTTAAACTTTTATTGGAAGATCGATTTCCAGACAAAGTGGAAACTCGGATGAGAGATCGATACCCGAATGAGTGGATTTAGAACCTGGTCGATAGATCGATTACTATAAGAGTGAAATTTAAACTTTGACTAGAAGATTGATTTCTAGATAAAGATGAATACTCAAATGGGAAATCAATTCCTGAATAAGTGGATTAAAAACCTGACAGATAGATCGAATATCGAAAAGGTGAAATTCAAACTTTGACTGGAAGATCGATTTCTAGATAAAGATGAATACTCAAATGGGAAATCAATTCCCAAATGAGTGGATTTAAAACCTGACCAATAGATCAATTATCAAAAAGGTGAAATTTAAACTTTGATTGAAAGATTGATTTCCAGACATATATGGATACTCTGATGGGAGATTTATTCCTGGATGAGTTAGATTTAGAACCTGACTGATATATCGATTATAAAAAAAGTGAGATTTAAAACTTTGACTAAAAAATTGATTTCCAAACAAAGCAGATACCCAGACGGGTGATCGATTCCCGAATGATTTAGAACTTGATCGATAGATTGATTGTCGCAAAGATGAAATTTAAACTATATTACAAGATCGATTTCTAGACAGTAGATACCCAGATAAGAGATTGATATCCTAAAGAGTGGATTTAGAACTTGACTGATAGATCGAGTATCAGAAAGGTGAAACTTAAACTTTGACTGGAAGATCAATTTCCAGACAAAGTGGATACCCATGGGAGATTGACTCTCGAATGAGTGGATTTAGAACCTGACCGATAGATTGATTATCAAAAAGATGAAATTTAAACTTTAACTAGAAGATCAATTTCCAGACAAAGTGGATACAAAGATGTGAGATTGATTCCTAAATGAGTGGATTTAGAACCTGACCGATAAATCGATTATTAGAAAGGTAAAATTTAAACTTTGACTAGATGATTAATCTCTAGACAAAGTGGATACCTAGATGGGAGATCGATTATCAAATAAGTAGATTTAGAATTAGAATATTTGAACTCCAATGGGGGTGAATTTGTTGATTATGTTGTTTGTCGAAAGCCTGGATCTTTTTATCATTATATAACTCGAGGTTCGATTGAGCCTACATATGTTTCTCATTCAAACCTTTGAGCTCTTCTAACTAGAATTTAACATTTTGTTCTGAGGTAAGCTTGTAGTTCACTTTGACTAAGAGTGAAAGTATCTGTACTTCAAAAGGATAACATCCTCTGCACCAACGACTAAAGCAAATAGAATAGATTAAGTTGGAGTTTTATACGTGGTTCTGTATACCCACGAAGCTTCAACCAACTTCTTGTGCTATTGACACTTGTTGTCATTTGAGGTCTTCTTAAACTATGTACAATAATTCATTAAATGTCTCTACCAATCCATCTTCCCGAGGGTAATAAATGGTTGCGTATCTCCAATTGATTTTATGACATATCGAAAACTCATATATTTTAGATCTTCTGAATGAAGGACCATTATTTGGGATAATCCGGAAAGGAACACCAGATTGGTACACAACAACATCTTTGAAAGTTTTTAGAACTTGATGAACTTCAACTTTTCTCAAAGGGAGCATTGATCTTTAGCCCAGATTATTATGTAAAACACAATACTACATATACTTCTTTCATAATCTTCTATACTTCTACTTTATTCAGACAATTCTACAACATCTGATCGAGTGATCTTCTGGATAGAGTGTAATTTATTGGATTATAAGATAAAAGTCTTCTTTGATATGATATGGACATGTTTTCTCCTGAGGGAGCTCGTTTTCTCACAAGTATTTGATTAAAAATTTTCTCCAATCTACCAATTCATCGTGAATTGCTAAAACAATTTTCACCTCAACTAGGGGTTTTCTATTTACTTATCCAAAATCTATAGGAGACAGAACTTGACATCCTTGCACTTCTATCAAAATTAAATCTTCCTCAGAATATGCTAGAGCTTTAGTTTTCTTAGCAAGAGCGTCCATCATAGATCTCTTCGTGGGGAATTCTATATAATGTCACCTTTGAAATTTGTTCTTATAAATGATAGTAAGCTGTTGATAAGGAATCAGGATATATTTCTATACTTTGTAAATTTTAGCTACCTGATTAATTAGAACCCATTAATCTCTGAATATTTTGTTATATATTCGATCTAATTATCAAATCTAAACCAGTTATCACAGCCTCGTACTCAGCTTCGTTTCCAGTACATGGCTTTGATATATGGTATGAGTAATACATCACACCTTGATCAGATGTGACAAATATTACACTAATTATGGTTTATCCTGGGAAGACATCATGAGATTCTTATTATCAACTAGAAGGATCATCATTAAAAAAATAGAATTCTCCGTTGAATGTCTCATTTGATTTGAGTTTTATGAGTTATACATATGGTAGTTTGTCATTTATTAAGCAATCATTTGGCATTAGGAAATATTATTTGATGTTGTTAACTTGAAGTAATGCCATCAAAACAGAATTCCTGGATGAACTTCTAATTCGACTTGAGTTTCATGATTCATTCATCCAGTAGTTCATCATTTATCAAGAAATTATCTTAAGCTTGGTGAGTTGCTAAAAAATCTGCTACTTCTTATCATTGCACTACTTGAAGAGGAGTGAAAGGGATGCCTAATTGTGATGGAACCATCAACCAATGATTACGGACCCAGATTAACTTTCTGAGAAGCCAAACTAGAATCTCCCTTATGTTTTAAATTAAACCTATTTCAAATGATCAAATTAAGGAAAAGAAAATCAATCTTTTTAGTTTCTTGCTTGATCTTTTATATCCAATAATATACTACTGCATAAAGATAAATATTTTATTGAGATTTTAAAAAAAAAATCAAGTATCAAAAAAGATATCTAGAGGAAATGGGTTTTTTGAGATTTAGGAATTTGAAAAGGAAGCCGCTTACTTATTTTATTATATCTTTTATGTATACTTTAAGCATCTTTCTTTACTTGGCACTTTGGTCCATCTTTCATTTGTTTATGTCTATTTAGCACACTTTGCGCATCTTTTATTTAATGTATTTGTACGCATCATTTTCATCTTGGCGTACATTGCGCATCTTTTATATATATATATATATATATATATATATATATATATAGCAAAGGAGCTTCCTTTTAAAACCCTAAGTTAAATCTCAGTTGTAAGATTATCTTCCAAACACAAGAGCTGAAAACTCATTCTTTGATATGAGGAAGAATGATCTACAAAGAAAACTCAGAATTTTTTGATAGAGATGATAACTTGATAAGAGAAATTCTAGAATTGATTTGTAATTATGCTAATAATACTTTTAAGATACAAAATCATAGGAAATTTGAGAAGATTTTATTTCCAAGCTAAATTTTACTTTTGATATAGGTTTAGATTTAAAATAGTCATCAACCCTCATATGAGAGGTGGGAGGGAGGGATCATACTTTCTTTATAGCCTTGAATAGTCATAAGCTCATATTCCTCTTAATATTTAATGTAGTCAAGCATAACTTCCTTCTTCTGAAATTCCAAATAGGGATACATTGTCTTTGAGAAAGACGAACTAGATACTTTCTAATAAAATCTGAACTCAGATTCTCTCTATTTACAGATGTGCTGAAGCATCAACCATGTTAACACTATCATACATCTCTCTATCCATTTCATCATCTTCATACCTTCTTGTTTGTTGATTTGGCAGATACTATCTTTCAAATGATTCACTATCTCTTCTATTGTTTTCTCTTCCACACGACGTGTATTTACTGGTGTACACTCTTTTGAAGAAGATATTTCTATTACAAACTTCAACTTCCTTGGTGTTTCTCCCACCGTGTTATTCCTCTGATTTATCAGTGCAGTAGGAGTGGGAACCATCCTGGGCTACCAAATCCTCTCCCAGTTAGATAAAGAGTTTGAGTAATTTGTAAATTTTAGTCTCCTCTTATCAAAACCAGAGGATGACTCGCTACCCTATGAATGGTGTCGATCAACTCTTATGGGGTGGTTTGAAGGATGATTAGAAGTACTTGTTGGAGGATTTTTGGATTAATGCGAAGATGGAGGAGATAAAGGATTAAACCCTTGACAGGCTAATGCTCCATACCCTGAAGATTTTATAGGAGTTTGTTGATAATATTGTTGATTTGAGCTCTGATAATGATTATGGAGTAAGAATCTCTTTGATTTCCCACGACGATCTACAACAGCTACTGGTCAGCTTGGACCCAGTTCTTGAAATTGACTTCTTCTCTTTGTAGGAGGAGATTCTCCTTACCTTCCACTTGAATGTGGATGCATTTTAGTGGAGATCACATCCTTGACACTCTTTAAAAATTATCTTTTATTGCCTATAATCAGTGGCACAGTCTTGAATTAAACCATTGAATAAAGATTTGAACTTTCTTTTTCTTTAAAATAATGGATGAAGGACAATATCTCCATGAAACAGAGTAGGAAGAAAGTTCGATATATGCAATACATTATCTTCCTTAGGAGCATCGAAAAGTGGGTGAAATCTACCATCAACCAACTGTAAAGAATTAATATATGCTTTAGGAGCTTCAGGGTTCATCATCTTTACTCCTTTAGTTGCAGCAGCAATCAAGGTATCTTCCTCTAACATCTCTTCACTTTATTCTCTTCGCCTCATATAATGAATCATGTTGCAGTGTTGAGATATAGTCATCTCCTGGATTCTAAAAGACAACCCCATCTCGAAGTTTCTAACTACGAGTTTTAACATCGACTGGGGACTTTACCTTAGCCAAAGCAGCTGACTGGGGATAAGTCAAATAGGTGAAAACTAAGGGTTTAGCAACTGCAGGGGTAGCTATAGACCCACCCTCGATGTTGACTTGTATAGGGGTTGATTTGATGGATTCAACAAAAGGTGCTACCACTTCAGGTTGTGGTGCACCATGTTGAAACTTGTTCAATATGAATTAGGTTGTTAAACTTAAGATTATGTCGCAGTGGCTAACCAAGAGGGGGGGGGGGTGAATTGGTAATTAAAAATTTATCCCTCTTTTTAAAAAATTATATACCGAAATAACTTTAGTGAATTTTGTAGAAAATATTTTTCAACCACAAGTTAAGATAGTAAAAATAAAAACAATGGAAAAAAATAAAAGACACAAGTTTTATAGTGGTTCGGTCAAACACAACCTACATCCACTCTTTGGAGGCACCCTCCGAGTATTGCACTAATACCACTAGTGACTCTCCTTTTGCACCCACAGCAAGGCGGAGAAGCCTTTACAATACTCTCTTCCATTACTATACGGTGCGGCAGAGAACCGTCATCCTTTTACACTTTCTAAGTATTGGCGGAGAACCGTTCATCCTTTCACATTCTCCAAGTGTGGACAGAGAACCCTTCATCCTTTCACACTCTCCAAGTATGGGCAGAGAACCCTTCAGCTGTTCACACTCTCCAAGTGTAGGCAGAGATCCCTTCGTCTGTTCACACCCTCTAGGTGTAGGTAGAGAACCCTTTGTCTGTTCACACTCTCCAAGTGTTGGTAGTGAACCGGATCACCTTGACAGATCTTCTCACAAGAAATCTAGATGGACGAGAGAAAAGAGTGAAGTAATCACAAACCACAAGTGGAGACTCTTACCTTTGAGCTCCAAGTGAATCCTACATGCTCCAATAGTAAGAATCCTCCTTCGAACACTCTCTCACACTCTTTCCTTGACTCTCCCTTCAATTGGCACGAAGATCAGTAGGAAAAAAGATTAAGAGACAGCTTTAATTGGACTTTATATAGGAAAGACACAAAAAATCGTCCAAAATCTACTGATTTTCAAGTCTTTACATAGTGGATCGTCCCGTACGATCGTCAGATCGTCCTGTACGAAATTAGTTAATTAGTTGCATACGAACCCAATGTATAATGGCATGAACTGACTTCGTATCTGATCATCATCCCGTACGAAATATGTTCATCCTGGGACGAACAGTTAAATCAAGGGTCAGTTTCGACAAACTGTAGGATGTTATCGAAATTTAAAGGACAGAGCATTTCATCCTGGGATGAATAGGAGTTCGTCTGGACAAAAATTTTCCAGAGAGCATTTTGTCATGGAATTAATAGGAGCTCGTCTGAACAAAAATTTTCCAGAGAGCATTTCATCCTGGGATGAATAGAAGTTCATCTGGACAAAAAATTTCCAGAGAACATTTCATCCTGACACGAATAGAAATTCGCCTGAACGAAAATTTTCTAGAGAGCATTTTGTCCTGGGATGAATAAGAGTTCATCTGGACGAAAATTTTCCATAGAGCATTTCGTCCTGACACGAATAGAAAGTCGTCTAGACGATTATGACTTAGAAAACTTTTCTCGCTTCCTGTTCGTTTCATTGCTCTTCCGAGGGGATTAACTGACTTGATCATCCCGTACGAATAAGGTTCGTCTTATATGATCAGTGTGATTTTTAAAGATCTCCCCAAGTGTGTCTGCTAAGCTTATTTAAATAAAATCATATTTTCTCAAACTCAATTACAATAAAAATTACAAACTATCTCATGCTGAATTTTGATTTGAAGTCTTCATTAGTCTGGAGTTCGATTATCTTGAAATGTTAGTCCACACAAGAGAAAAAATAATTTTTCCAAAAAGTGTTAGGAGAACACAAAGCTTAAAACAATAATATTTTGAATCATCAAAACTATACAAGTTGCAAAAAGATAAAACATGCAAATAGCAACTCTCTTAACACACCAAAGGTGACTTGGAGGTTTTCAAACCCAGATCTAATTCTAATATGGCTTCCCTCAGCATATTAGGCACTGGTAATATTGATGTTGAAGACTAACTTTCCAGACATTTTCACACAAACTATAATTCAATGGGATTCGAATTAAAAACTTATCTTTTTGAGTCCATACATTGAATCTAAATGCTGAAAGTTGCACTGATTTGAATATAACTGGAGTTTAAGATAAAGATCAGATAGATTGAAGATTTGAAAGATGAAATGGTCTGATTAATGACCCATACCAAAGGAAACACAATCACAGAGAGTAGATTTAGAATGTTGATTGATTGAGGATTGAAATGGAATTAGAATTAGATGGATCAGAGATTAAATAAGGACCATCTTCCTTAAAAATTTAAGGTATAAAGTAAACACAAGTAAAAGAATTTTAGGAGGGGGAAAGATAGATTAAGAATCTATAATCTAAAGCTTGATTTAAATGCAATGACTAAAAACCCAAATATGAAAAAAATAGAAGAGTTTAATATATGAAAATGACATACAAATGACATGTAAATGTCAGACGACAAACAGACAGAACCCCTACCAGACCTAGGACCAATTTGGTATTTTGGTTGGACATCTTCCTGGCTTTTAGGTTGAAGCCAAGTAACCATGGGTTATGCTCACTCACATGAGCATGATCATGCAAACATTAGACTTAAAGTAAATATACAAAATGTCATACAAGTAATAAACAGGCTTGGTTGACTCGATTTAAGAAAATTTATAATCATACAAAATAAATAACAAGACAATCAAATCAATACAAGTCATAAATCAAAGGTAACACATCAAAATTCATAATAAAAATCAAAGAAAATAATCAAACATAAAGAATTCAAAAATTCGAGGAGGATTTCCAATAAATTCAAAAAGAATTCTAAGTTACTAATCACACGAATGACATGTAAATATCAGACGACAAATGGACAGAACCCCTACCAGACCAAGGACTAATTCGGTATTTCGATTGGACATCCGCCTAGCCTTTAGGACAAAGCCAAGTAACCCTGGGTTACGTTCATTAGTGTGAGCATGATCATGCAAACAGTGGACTAAAAGTAAACATGCAAATGTCATACAAAAGACAAACAAGCTTGGTTGACTCAATTTAAGTAGTTCTAGAATTATACAAAATAAATAACAATATAATTAAATTAATACAAGTCATAAATCAAATATAATGCATTGAAATCCAAAGAGAAAATCATAGAAAAAACTCTAACATAAGGACTAAACACATTACTAAACAAAGCATCAGAATATAGAGTAGGAATTTGAACAGACTAAAATTAACATGAAAATTTAATAACCCAAATATTTAATTAAACTTATATAAAATTTTGAAAGAGTTTAGCCTTCATTTAAAATGGAGAGAGAAGTCTATCCCCAGCGGAGTCGCTTGAAAAATCTATGAGAAAAATTTTTCTCCTTAAATTTAAAAAAGCTTTTTAGTTTGTACATGATTTGCTTTATTTATATTTGAATGTTTTCTTTCAATTAAATCCACATAGTTAGATATTATACCACCCTGAAGGGTTAACTAATATCCTTCTATATTTGAAAGAGTTAAAATTGAAATTTATTTTACTAATCAGATGCAACATAGGGAATGTATAAATCATCCTAAAGGATAATAAACACATTCTCCTATCATTTCAATTAGGATAATAAATTATGAATTTATTTTCATAATTAAATATAGAGGATATTTGATCCGCTTATAAGAGAAAATCACCTATCCACATATCATTTGATTATAAAAATAAATTTTAAAATATATATAAAGCAAAAAATACGTTCACAGATCTTTCCCCTACTTAAGAAAGGAAACTAAGATAGGGTTTATATTATTCTGGGATCTAGACTCCCTATAAGGGCAAGCCCCTATAGTTAATTATATCTTCTAAGAGAATACTCTCGATATAAATGAAGACAAATTAATTTCAAAATTTGTATACAAATTTAATTAAACATTTGGCCTAATTAAAATTTTACATTATCAGGCTTTAGATTATAGACTTTAAGCATTGATATTTGGAAGTTTAGATTTTGAATTAGAAGAAAGAATGTGCAAAGAGAAGAGTGTATGCAATCTGGACTTACCTCTTACCTAGAGTGGGCTGCCAGCTTACAATCCTAATCACAATAATCACTGATGAATACAAGATTTAAGATAGCTCTATTCTTAAAATCAAAAAATGGTTAAAGAACTTGAATTAAATGATATGTTTTCAAAAACTGAAAATCTACTCGTATGCTAATGATGCATGAATCACAAATTAATATAAAAGAGTTGATTTTATTAATATAAAATTTTGTAGGTTACGTCCTAGGGTATATAGTAAATTAAAGGTGGCCAGGCCCCACTGACAATAAACCTGTATTCTAAGACTATAAAAAAGTTGAATCAAATATAACTGCTTATGGACTTCAGGCTCCAAGTCTTCTATAGAATTCCAAAAGGAATATCCTCTTGAGGGAGAATATTACTTTTTGGAGCCTCATATATATATATATATATATATATATATATATATATATATATATAAGAAGCTATATTTGATCCTTTTACAGCTCAAGACACTTTACAACTCCATCTATATACAAGAGATCTAAGAAATTAAACTTTACATTTCTCTTTACAAGTATATCATCACCTAGGAATATTCTACTTTGCAGGAAAGTAAAAGTAAGTAAATAAAAGAAGTTATGTAATTATGAGTGCGGTTTGAGCATTTATAAATGCAAGAAAGTAAAGACAAAAAAGTAAAGTACACGACCCTCACTTATTCACTCTACACTGTGGTGCACTGATAGAAAATGAATATACATGCTTTGATTTACAGTAAAATAAGCAGACAAACATAGGTGCCGTATATTCAAGATACCCGTAATCAAACCACAATAAACCACCGGCCTAGTCTAGGCTAAAGTTTGTTGTCCTAAAAATTATCTAATTGAGTGAAATAGGTCGTGTGGCTTAGATAGGTCCTATAGAAATTTATGTTTGAATTACGTGTATTATTAAGGTTTATCATTAAAGGATAAATGGGGATATAGTTGAAGTTTAAGTAGTGTGTATTTGAATTTTAAAATTATTCCAATTTAAATTGTTAAAGTTATATGATTAAGTTTAAAAGAACTTATACATTGATAACCTCCTAAGTATAGGAAGTTATCAATTTATAAATAATATGACTTTTAAAATGAACACCCATCTTATAAAGAAGATAAGTGTATATTTGAGAGTCCCCAAAGTTTTATTAGAGAACAAGAAAAGGGACCTTATAAATGCAATGTGACATACCTTCCAAAAAGAGTCGAATATGCCACATAAGGTCGATGTATTATTAAGGGTTTGAATATCTCCTAATCCAAATGTATTAGTGCCTTCCAAAAAGCAGTCATGCACAACACTTAGGAGATCCTTTTTGTTATTTAAGTGTATTAAAAGGTCTTTAAAAATCAAAATGCCTAAAACCCTGCAAAAGGAATCAAGCTTAATGCATAAAGACCTAAACTCATTTAAATTAAATTAATTCTCCAATTTAATTGATAAAACATAAATTTTAATCAATCAAATTATAAAATTAATTTAGTTTAGATGAATTAGAATTTAATTTAAATTTTTATGAATGTTATTATAATATTTAAAATTTTAAATCATTTATTAAATTTTTAATGAATTTAATTAAAGATAAATAATTTATTAATGAAATTCAAATGGAAAATTATTCTAAAATTTTATTTAAATTAGAGAGATTAAATTATAAATTTTATTTAAATTAAATTGAATTTTTAATCAATTTTTAATTTATTTATTATATTTAATTAATTATAAAATGAAAATGGAATATTTAATGAAATATTAATGAATTAATATTTAAAATTTATTTAAAAAAATTATTTTAATTCAAGATATTATTATCTATTTTTATTTGATTTTATTTTAATTTTTAATGAATTTTGAAATTTATTTATTATATTTAATTAGTTACTAAAAAAACTGTTTAATTAGAGAATTATTAATTGAATTTTTAATTAGAAAATTATTTAAAGTTCAATTTGTTATGTTTCTAAATTTTATTTAATTTTAAATGAATTTATTTATATTCTTGATATTTATTTAAATTTTATATGAATTTTAAGTTATTTATTTAATTAATGTTTAATAAAGGGTATTTAAGAATTTAATTAGAGTTTAAACAGGCTTTAAATTTAAATTTAATTTTTTATTTATTATGTATTTAATTTAAATTTTATTAAAATTAATTTGAGTTTTTAATTTTTTTTTAAATTATTATGATTCATTTAATTAAAATTTAATTAAAAGTGATTAAGAGTTAATTAAATTTGAAACTTTATTTTTATTTTTAATGATTGTAAGTTTTATTTAGAGTTGATTAGAATTAATTAAAATTCATTATAGATTTTTAGGAAAAATTATTTGACTTGTTTTAATTTATCAAAAATTAGGGCCCTTAAGATATATTATAGATTATATATAAAACATGCTATGATTATGTTTGAAGATTTATTCAATTAAGCAATCATATCTTTGGTTTAACTTAATGAACTTGTGATGAAACTAAAATACAATATAACACATTAAGGTTCCTTTGAAATCATAATTGTTAAGCTTTTAGGGAAAGGACAAAATACAAAGGGTTGTATTAATTATTCTCTAAATACTCATTGAGTATGAATTACTCTTGAATATGATTGCTTAATGACACCTTAAAGTTTTTATATATACTTATTATGATATCATTTAATTAGTAATGAATTTCTTTCAAAATATTAGGTTAGACAATAACCTATTACTTTTAAAAGATAATTCATTTTAAACTAAATGAGAATCATAATAGTTTCATACAAATACCCAAGATGCATGAAAATTTCTTTACGATGCCATTTAAAACTAGATCATGCCATTTAAAACTTTAATTTAACTAGATATTTAATTAAAAAATAATTAAAAGAAATTAGGAAAAAATTTAGGGTTTAAAATGTAATTTTTAAAATAAAAAAATTAGGCTTTGATTTTATTTTTAAAAAATAGGAAATTTAATTCAAAGAAAAATGAGTAGTTGTACCAAAAAAATGGGTATTTGAATCTAACTAAAATAAAGCCTCAATCCAGGATTTACACACGGCTGTGGGTGATTGGACCAAGTAAAAGGCGAAAGTCAAGTGGGCCAACTCACTTAAATGAGTCAGCGAGATGCCCGAACAAACTGATTCCATGGTTCTAAACCGATGGACGGGATTAAATCCTATGGTTTGATCTCAATTAAGAGATCAGATGGTCACAAGGGTCCCATACGGAAGGTGGCACGCTACCTCAGCTGAAAACGTCCCTAAGTCATTTTCATGCCTATGGGGGGCCATTAGGTTAGTAGGTTCATGCCTATGGTACATCAATAGCTAGGGGAGGTCGGGATAGCTTCAGGGAAGGTTCTTGTGTGGAATAGATGAGCTAAACAGGCTTGGATTGGGCTGGGTAGGCCGGGTAGGTTAGGTTGACCATATAAGCTCACTTTAGCTCCCATTGACCGTTTGACTGATCAATAATGATCAAGGGAGTTGAGGTGGCATTCTTACCAAGATTTGAGTATATTCAAATGGTTGGATGGGTTTGGTTTCAAACAAAGTGGTTGAATGGAGGAGTTTGACCTTCTCTGACCCATTCCAAACCTTAGTTTGACTAGTTTGACCAGTCCACTTGCCATGTGGACTGGTGATGTGGCATAGAGGAATTCCTTGAGTGTTGGGATGATAAATTGGAGGGGGTTTAACGGTTAGGGATGGGATTTGAATGGATATATGCATGAAAGGTTGTTTGACCAAGCCATAATGAGTTGACTTGGCCAAACCAACTATGGCTTGACTCAAGATAGGTTTAGGGGTAATCAAGATATCAAATGGAACATGTTTAATAGTTTTAAGACATTGGTTTGATTATATATAATGATTTGAGCCAAGTAGGTCAAGTTTGACCAGACTTGGGTTCAGTTGACCAAGTCAACTATTGACTGGGTTTAGATGACTAGTCAAGTCCAAATCACTAGGAGAATTTCTTGAAGAGGTTTAGTGTGGTTCAGATATCATTTGGAATTGAATTAGAGATCAATATTCTATATGATCACTTGAGCTAGCCTAATTAGATCATATTAATCAAACATTGGTTCAAGGATTTGAAAAATGATGGATTTAATATAGTAGACTCCTAGTGAAGAGATTTGGACCTTAACAAAGGTCAAAAGTGGCCAGTGCACATCTTCAAAAATTGCTTGTGAAATTGAGTATCTAATTTACTTTGGTTCTTTCAAAGGAGATGAGAGAGGCTTTAATCCAAGCTTTGCTTGATCTAGAGATCTATATGGCTCAGTTAGCATCAACGTAGTGTGAAGAAATAATAAGTTCCAAAGAGATTCTAGAAGTTACATTTTTAGATGAATATTTACTATTGGGAACTACGGATCATAATTGACCTTTATATATATCTATGAATAAAGATAATTTTAGATTCTCACATATCCTTGTTGATCCAGATGAATCTGTCGACATTATAACTCTTAGAACTCTCATATACCTGAAGGTGGATACTATCAAACTGAGTTCTGGTAAATGAAGTTATGTAGGTTCAATAATAGGCAAGAGAGCTTTGGGTTCAATCACTTTCCTCATAAAAATCAAAAACTTAAATACCGAAGCCAAATTTTATATAATAGATTCTAAAGCTTCTTTTATTGCTCTTTTGGGTAGAACTTAGCTACATGAATATAAAATGGTTATTTCCACCCTTCATAAGTGTATCAAATATTCTCATGATGGAGAGAAAACACTTTATTAGAGGTGACTTGTAGCTATTTTCAATTCATGAAGTTGGTATATATGAAGATATAACATACTATATGCCAAAAAATTAGACTATTTTATCAAATAATCTAAAATTGACTGAAAAAGAAGTAAAAGAAAAGAAAAAAGGTAAAAGTAATGCTTCTAATCTCAAACATGATGTTCATTAGTCACCTATCCCTCCCTCATAGAAAGATGGTAGAATGGTTTACGATCTAGAGGAAGAGTTCCAGGATGGAAAATAGAGTGATGAATGAAAATGAAAAGCAATATGTGCAAATAAAGGTGACGACATTATATTTTAGTTTTGAATCTAACTTAGAGGAGGAATCATATGTAATTGATAAAATGCCCCAGGATGTAAACAATTTCTATAATGCTAAGCAACCAAAGTTTGATATTCACTACAGGAAAATCACTGATTTCCGGCGGCTTTCCGGCGGTCACATTTCCGGCGGCTTTCCGGCGCATTTCCGACGGTTTTTCTCCACGGAATTTTCCGGCGGAATTTCCGGCGGCTTTTTCACCTTTCCGGCGGCTATTAAAAATTTAATAAAATGAATAAAATTTTTACTATTTAAATGATTTTAAAAAAATTATTAAAACTTATATTAACAATTTAATTAATTTTCATTTTAAAATTAATTATTTAGTTAATTTTTATTTTATATTAAATATTATTTTTTATTTTAAATTAATTTGTTTCATTTTTAAAAAAATTAAAAATTAATTGATTTTTGGCAATGAATATAGTTTAAATAAAAAATTTTCACAAATAAATTGTATTTGCCTCTTCAGCAATTCGGTCGGTTGTTGGAAATTCCTGCCAACTGACCCCTGTTCGAACCTCGTCGCGCGCAGACAAGGGGGAGCGCACGCGTCGCGGGATGCTGGACCGGATCAAAGCGCTGGAGGCTGGGGCTGAGCGCGGGAGCCGCGGGGCTGATGCAGGAGCAGGGGTGGCTGAGCCGCGCGAGAGCGGGGGTGGCTGCTGGAGCGCGGGAGTGGGTGGCTGCCGGAGCGCGGGAGTGGGTGGCTGCCGGAGCGCTGGGGCTGAGCCGGGATCGCGGAGCGCGGGAGCGTGTGGCTGACGGAGCGGGGTTTTTTTTTTTTTTCTTTTTAATTTGACCGGCGGTTTAAGACTGCCGGTAAGCCGCCAGACAAAATTGCCGCCGGAAAAAACCGCAGGAATTCATTTTCCTACGCCGTTTTTACCGGCGGTAATTTAACCGCCGGAAAACTACAAAACTGCCGGAAAAGGTTCAATTACCGCCGGAAAAGGCCGCCGGAAATGGGTGAATTTTCTGTAGTGATTTCTATTGAAGCTGATAAAGATGAGCATAGGTCCAAGTCAATAACGAAGCTGAATGAAGTCTATATACTATGGGGAAATTTAAGAAGTATGTGAAAAATATTACCTTACTCCACTCTAGCAAAGTGATGTAAAAAGATTAGAGGTGAAAGCCTCTCTTTCTTTAAACCCAGGCACCAATTTGTCTTCATACCTTCTACAACTAAAACCCTTAAGGCTAACGTAACCTTAAATGATTCATTAATGTTTGAATTATTGGAACTCTCTTTTGACTTGTACTCTAATTATGTAAGCAAGGTTTAACACCATCAAATTGGACTAGAGATTAAGCTCTGCATTTTGAACATTTGTTGAATAAAAGAAAGAACAAACATATGTCTAGATGAGGCATTGGTTTCTTTACTCTCTATTCGTTCAATGAAAATGAATATTGCTTAGTTATTGTAAATAATATAGAGTTTGATAGATTCCTTTTAGCAAATGTTGAAATTTTAAATAAACTTTGTTTAGAAACTACACATGATTTGTATGACTATAAAGTTAGGGATGCATCTCGAAGAGTTGAAAAGGTAATTAAATAAAACATTTACAAATTAAAAGAAAAAAAACATGGATAGTTAGAAAATCCTCGTCAAATTTTTATAAGGTCTTTATTGAATGAGGACAAGGCAAACAAAATGATGAAATTACTCCATGAATTCAAGTACTATTTTGCTTGATGTTATAAGGAAATTCCCATATTATCTCTAAATATAGAAGTTCACAACTTAGAAATTCAACTAGGAATTGTTCCACTCAAAGAAGCGACTTGATGGATATGACTTGATGTTCAACAATAAGTCATACCTAAATTTAGAATGTTGATTGAAGCTGGTTATATTAGGGAAGTGAAATATCAAATCCAGTTTGATGGCATTATTCCAATCAAGAAAATAAATGATCAAATTCTAGTTTGTATCGACCTTAGAGATATGAATAAGGTATGTCCTAAAGATGAGTTTTCACTTCCAATATCATAACTCATGGTTAATCATACTTATTTGCATGTAATATTTTCCTTTATGAATGGCTTGACAAGATATAATAAAATTAAGATGATCTTGAAGATGAAAAATATACAACATTTAACATGTTGTTCTTGTATTTATCTATGGAGGTGATACATCACACTAGATTTTAAAAAGGCATATGGCCACCATGTGTATTAAATAAATAACGAAATAGTATTGAAAATATCACTTATCATTTCAAGAACAAGATTCTACATTAGTACTTAACATGCACTTTATATCATCAATAAAAAATAAGAGAATTAGTAACACATAGAGTAAATGATAAACAAACTCATTTTCATTAAACTCACGGAAGAATGAAAAAACAAAAGTGTGATATCACCAAAAATGTTCAAAGTATCTCCTTTACACTCCTACTTTAACTTATAAAGTTGATTCAAGAAATACATGCTTACCCTCTAAATGATTATATCTTAAACTTCCCTACCCTCCCTTAAATTTTACTCTAAAAGAAAATGAGAGAAGTACTATAAAAAGAAGTACTAAAATTATAGAAGTGATAGAACCCCTTTAAAAACATAAAATCACAAGTTTTTTATAGGACAACATGAAAATAAATTTTGTACTATAGTGCCTGAAAGAATATCGCCGCAGCGCCCTTAAAGTAAATTAGTGCCTTGACACTAAAGGTTTTACAACACCGTGGTGCTTGCTAACATGAATCAGTTACTTAGTGAATCCTCATATATTTTACTGAGAGAATGTGGCCCTTGGAAGTTATAATTGTATTTCCATGGAGACGCTGATATTTGAGCATGATAGTGCTCAAGTGGCAAAAATGGCACTAAGCTGCAAGAAATTATGGCGCATGACACTTAAAATAGAAAATTTGGTGCTGCCAAGCTATCTTTCTGATGCCATGATGCTGGTAATGCTATGATGCAAGTTGTGTTTCCATTGCAGTGTTGTTAAACATAGAACATGGCACCATAATATCATAAATAAGGCTCCTCCATGATATTGATGGCTACGCTATTGTATTGTTTTGACAGACACCACGGTGCTGTTAGCTCCTTAGAATTTCTAACATTTTTTAGTTTTTCTTGCAAAAAATTACTATAATAATATATTTTCACTAAAAATAAAACACATAAAATAGTTATAATTTATACTTATGAAATACTTCCCCAGCTTTAACATCTACTTATCCTAAAGTAAATAAAGAAATATGCAATTCTTATTAATTAAATAACCAAAGTAAAATTTAATGATTTAAAATTACTAAAATATAGGATAATATATCACAATATACAAGTAGTGAAAAAGAACAAAATTATAATTCTAGTTTGAAAAAATACTAATAATTATCCTAATCAGTCACCGTTATTATTTCTTTATTTTGATTTACATATTGGGAATGTGATAATTGACTTTTGAATTTTGAATTAAATAAGGTAGCATAAAAATTACATGTTTTTGTATCTAAAATTTAAATTTCATTAGTTCACCGTCATTTTTACTAGTTCTTTTATCTTATCCTTTGTAAATTTAAGTATAAGATTACAGTTAGAGTTTACATTTTTATTTGATACTAATTTTTGAATGTACTCTTCTTCTTCTCACATTTCCTTAATTTTTCTTTTAATTTTTTGTAAAGTATATAGTTAAATGATTTTGAATATTATTTTTTATTAAAATCTTCTCACAATCTACATGAGTTCAATATAAGGATCTAATAAGATTACAAATTCTAATTTTATCTTACTTTGATTTTTACTTTTAATCTACCCATATTTATTTTTTAACATTAATTATTCATCTTCAATTCAATTATCAATGTATAAATTTATAACTTGTAAATTTAAGTTAAGACAACAATTCAAATTATCTAAGCTTGTTAATTATTAGTTTTTTCAATCTATGAATTATAAAGTACTGTTCATTTCTATTATGATTAAGAGTTTTATTATTATCTATATTTTATATAAATTTTAATTATTATTTTTATTAGGGTTCATTAAATAATAAGAATATAGAGATATTAATGGAAGATAATGTAAAACTATAAGGATAATGTAAATAAAAATACAATTAAATATTATTAAATAAAAAGTACATTCATATGAATAATAAAAAAGTATAAAACATGTGATATATATATAAAATTAAAAAACATGGTACAAGATAACTAGTGCTTATGGCACCACCTTAACCTTCATAATAAGACTACTATAGGAACAAGTGGGTTTACTACCATAAGCGCTATGTTCATAATCTTCAGCCAGGTTATACCAATTATTTATTTTTAGAATGAAGAAATTCAATTATACTTCACAATCGATTAATGTCTCCACCTAAAAAAGGTTACAATTTGCATCCATTAACATTAAAAATATGTAAGCTTTTCTTATCTCGAATTTCCACAATTCCATAGAGAAATATTCTTATGGTAGTGAATGGTCCTGACTATCTAGACTTTAATTTACCTTGGAATAGTTTAAGTCTAGAATTAAAAAGTTAAACATCCTGTCCAAGAATAAATTATTTTATTACAAAAATAACTTCCTCCATCACTAATTAAAACTCTTAGCCTTCTAAATCTAGAGAAAATATTTTTCTTTAAAAACTTGATCACAATTTGAGCATCTGATTTAGAGGTTGCCACCCATTCAATCCACTTTGAAGCATAGTCCATAATAATAAGAATATATTGATTACCAAAAGGATGACACAAAAAGGTCCAATAAAATCCAATTCCCAAATATTAAATATTTCTTTTTCCAAAACATAATTTAAAGGCATTTCATTTCTTTTTGAAATATTTCCTACCCTTTAAAATTGATCTCATTTCTTAATGTATTCATTTAAATATTTAAATAGAGAAGGCCAAAAAAATTTATATGGAAGGATTTTAGAAGTAGTTCTGAAAACCTTCAAACTGTCCCCCATAATGAGAATCAAGAGACTCCCTAATGATTGATCATATTTCTTCTTTAAGAACACACCTTCTCATACATTGATCGTTACAAGATTTAAATAAGTACAAATCATCCCAAAAATAAAACTTGTCATAATGCAAAGATGTCATCTTTCGAGTTGGTGATAAATCATGTGGAAGTATATCACTTACAATAAAATTAATAATGTCTATATGCCAAAGTGATTTAGTACCAATGTAGAGTAAATAATTATTCATCAGGAAAGTTTTTATTTATCTCACCCTCATTTGATGCACGTTTTTTAATGGAAAGTATAGAAAGATGATCAGTAATTTGATTTTAAGTATCATTTCTGTAAAAAATTTCTATATCAAATTCCTGTAATAGATGAATCCACCTATTTACCAATCTAGGTTTAGTATCTTCCTTTATTATAAGATATTTGAGAGAAAAATGATTTGTAAAAGTAATTACTTTAGAGAAATTCAAGTATGATCTAAACTTTTTTAAAAGAAAAAATAATGTCTAGTAATTCTTTTTCAAAAGTTGTATAACTAGACTATGCAAAATTTAAAGTTCTGCTAGCATAATAATGACATAGAATTTCTTGTATCATTAATGTCACAAAATCGCATTCATAGTAATATCACTATCATCACACATCACTATAAAGGGTAAAGAACAATCATGAGAAATAATAATTGGAGTAGTAATCAAATATTATTTTAATGAATTAAATTCTTCAAGAAAGGCATAATTAATTATTATAGGAATATCCATCTCCAATAATTGACATATGGTTTAGAAATTTTAGAAAAGTCCAAAATAAATCTCCTATAAAATTCTACATGACCTAAGAAACATATAATGCCTTTAACAGAACTGGGAGGAGGTAATTTTTCTATCACCTAAAATTTTTCAATATCAACCTATAATCCTTTCTTAAAACTCTTTTGCATCAAGGCAATACCTTTAGATACCATGAATTGAAATTTCTCCCAATTTAACACAAAATTTAATTTTACAAATCTTTTAAAAATAGAGATTAAACGCACAAAGCAAGAATCGAATATAATGCCAAATATTGAGAGGTCATCCATAAAACTTTCAATACCTTACAAAATTAAGTTTGAAAAGATTGATATTATACATCTTTGAAAAGTAATTGGAATATTACAAAATCCAAAAGTAATTATTCTAAAAACAAAAGTTCCATAAGGACTAGTGAAAGTAGTCTTACCTTTATCCTCATGTGCAATAAATATTTGGTGAAATTCAGAGTATTCATCTAGAAAATAATACAATGGGTACCCTCCCAACCTATCTAGCATTTGATCAAGAAAAGGCAAGGAAAATGATCTTTTTTATTGGCTTTATTTAATTTCCAATAATCTATGAAAATCCTCCAACTGCTGATAGTTCTTATCGGTGTAAGTTCATTATGTTCATTTGATATGATAGTCAATTCTCTTTTTTTTAGGAACACAATAAATTGGACTAACCAAACAACTACCAAAAAAATGATAAATAACACCATCATCGATCAATTTTAGAATCTCTTTCTCAACAACATTTTTCCTGAAAGGGTTTAGTCTTCTCAAAGGGTTAGCTTTTGCGATTGAATTAGATTATATTAAAATTCTATACATGCAAATTGATGGACTAATCCCCTTAATATCAATAATTGTCCACCCAAAAACTCTTTTAAAATCACTTATAATTGTAATAAATTCACACCCTGATGTGGTTAAAAATGTGCCTAAAAGAGCATACATGAGAAGAAAAGGTAACTTTATTTTATTTCTAGTTTGGATTAGGGGTTTATTTTCTTGCTTTAAATGCAATTTGCATTTCTTAAAAAAAAAAAAAAAAAAAAAAAAAAAAAAAAAAAAAAAAAAAGGTAAAGCTTTAAGCTCTAATTTAAGGGCTTCTTTAATAGATGATTTTAATGTTTTCTCAAATGAGGAAGTTCTAACAATTAAAAAAATTCATTGATCAAATTTTCTTTCCCTTCATTTTCTACAATTGATTTCCCTGACATATGTTGATCTTTTTCAACTTCTTTCTCTTCCAATAATACTTCTTCCAAGAATTCTTTCTTTGGACTCTCTTCTATAACATCTTCCAAATCCACCCTAAAGCAATCTTTATTTTGTTTTCTTGAAGAAATATTTCTAGATTTAAGCACATCAATTGCAACCTCTTGATCTTGAACCCTCATAGTCAATTAACCCTTTTGCATATCGATCATGGCTTTTTTAGTAGCTAAAAATAGTATTTCTAAAGTGAGAGGTATTTTTCTATATTCTTCCATATCTAGAATTAAAAAATAAATTTATGAACTTTAATGAAGACATCCTCATTGCCACTCTATGGTAAAAGAAAGATTTATTAGCAAACTAAAGAGTAACATAAGTAGTTAGAGCCTCTCCAATATTTTTTGTTTAAAGATAGAAAGTGGCATACAGTTTATAGTAGACCCTAAATTACATAAGGCTCTCCCACATAATTTTTCACCAATAGTTAAAGGAATGGTAAAACTCCCAGGATCTTTATGTTTTTCAAGAAGTGTCTTTTGGATTATAACACTATACTTTTTAGTTAATATGATAATTTCAAATTGCCCTAGCATCCATTTTTTATTAAAAATATCCTTCATAAATTTTGCATAATTGGGGATCCATTCTAAAGCTTTAAAGAAGGTTATATTAATAGTTAATTTTTAAAGTACTTCTAAGAATTTTGGAATTATTTGTCAAGATTTTGTTCGATTAACCTCTAAGGAAAAGGTGGTTGTGCCATTTCTACAATGTTCCTAATTCATTTTTCAAGTTGTTTGATAGAGTTAGGTTGTCGAGTTGAAGACTTATTTTCTACTTATTCATCTTATCCATCATTATTTTAAGGTATATCTTTATCTTTGAAAGGGTCTCCCAAATCTCTTACACTTCTAAGTTAGATATTATAATAATGTTCTTCATATTTTTTATAATAAATCAACTTAGCAGGATACCCTATTTAATCCTTAATTGTTCTAAGAGTAGTAAAATAATTAAGCAATTAATTCTTAATTATTTAACAATATTTTTCAAGGGTTTCTTCCAATTCTCTTCATGTTGGAGTTATTCAAAATATGAGTTATAAAGAGGTGGCACTACTTAATGTGGCATTTCAGCACTTAAAATATTAGAATCTCTTTTAACATTATGATACCCATATATCTTGGTTCTAACTTCTAAGTTATCTAATTTCTTAGAAATTACTGTAACTTATGCAGTAACAATTGCTAAAGCATCAAATTCATAAATTCTTTATATTCTCTTAGGATTAAACATATGAATATGCCACTAAAAATTATTAGTAACCATTTCCTCTATTAAATCATATGCTTCGTCAAATGGATTACAAATAAATTATTCTCCATTAGCAGCATCTACGATTACTCTAGTAGATCTTACTAATCCATTATAAAATGTTTAAATAACCAACCAGTTACGTAAGGTGTGGTGAGGGCATTTTTAAGTATTTTCTTAAGTCTTTATCAAGTCTCATAAATTGATATCCTTTAAACCGAGTAAAAGAAGTGACATTAATTTTAAGTTTGTTAGTTTTTGAATGTGGAAAATATTTAGTAAGAAATTTATGAGCCTACACATTCTAAGTGGTTATAGAGCATGGGGTTAAAGAATTTAACCACATCATAGCTTTACCTTTTAGAGAAAATGAACATAATCTAAATCTAATAATAATATCACAGACACTATTATTATTAAATGTTATCTAATTTTTAAGAAACTAACTAAGTGTAAATGTGGATCATGAATATGAGTTCTGACAAACTAAGAATTTTTAACCATTTGAATTATGACAGGTTTTAATTAAAAATTTTTAACTTGGATCATAGGTTAATTAGTACTTTTATGAATTCAATCTATTAAAGGGTTATTATAATCCCTAAGAGGTCTAGAATGATCTTAATGTAATATAGATTCATCAACTTTCATTATCTTTTGGGTTTTTTCTACAAATTAAAAGGAATCTTTCTTTTTCAAATTCAAACAATAAAGATTCCTTTTTTATGTCTATAAAGTATGTAACCATAAATATGCAATCATCAAATAAAATAAAAGATATAATTAGATCTAACAATGCAATTAGTTCAACAATATAGTCAAAATTGTAAAAAGCAAAATTCTTTTCTAAGAGTGGTGCCAAAGAACTGATGGGGGCTATGGAGTAAAATTTTAAATTGTATAAATATTTAGTGCTCTATAACCCAAAAAATATTTCTTAGGTTTTATTTGATATAAAAAATAATAAAATCTTACTTAATATATATAAGTATACATGATGATATAAGTAATAAAGTGATAAAGAAGAGTATGAAATCTACAAGGAAGTATGCTTACTTACAATAAACTACTTCTATTTACTCTAATTGTAATAATTATATTACTAAATTAAAAAAGATACTTTTGGACATTCTATTACTAAATAAAATTGAAAAAAATATTTGATTCAATATTTAATAAAAATATTTCGAATTGATGAAGCTAAATTTTATATCTTTCATAATGAAACTCTTAATTATAGTTGTGATTCAGAGCATAGGTCTCCCTATATCTATGTCGAGCTTGTGTGGGTGAAAAGAATATCTTATGACCTCCTATAATTATAGTATCTCCTAAAAACCTTGAATACTTATATCGTGTGTCTATGCATGCAAATATTCTATCTCAATATTACTAGTTGTTTTTGTGTACTTCCCTCAGGGCTATATATCATACTATATTGTAACTGCACATATGACCACTATATATATTAAATAAAGAATGAGATAATATTAGAAATATTATTTATCATTTAAAAAATAAAAGTCTTCATAAGTGTTTAACATATATACTTTACATCATCAATAAAAATAAGATAATTAACAAGACAGAATAAATGACAAGCAAACTCTTTTTCATTAAACTCATAGAAGAATGAAAATATAAGAGAGTTATATATGCAGAAATGATCAAAGTATCTCTTCTATACTCCCTCACCCTTAACTTGTAGAGTTTCTTCAAGAAATATATGCTAACCCTCCAAATGATTGTATCTTAAACTTCTCTAGCCTCTATTATGTGGAACTTTAAGATGGTACTAGAGAAGTACTCAAAAAAGAAGTATCAAAATTACACTGTGGTGCTTGAAAGAGTGGTATTGTGTTGCTTGAAAGAGTGGTATTGTGGGGCTCTTAAAGTGAGTAAGTTCCTTGGCTTAAACTTTACACCATCAAAGTGCTTGCTGATTTGGACCGATTATTTTCTGAACAATTGCTTCTTTTTACTAAAAGAATGTGACCCTTGGAAGTTACAACTACATCATCAAGACACTAATGATATTTGAGCACTATGGTACCTGAGTGACAAAAATAATGCTAAGGCATGAGAAATTATGGCACCTTGACATTTGAAATAGAGAATCTGGCACTGCCAAGTTGACTTTTTGATGCCACAATGCTGCTAATGCTACATCACTGGTTGTGTTGCCTCTGTATCCCTTGCAAATAGAGAACCTAGTGTTGTAATGTCAAAATTGGGGCACTTCATTGATTTTTAAGGCCACACAATAATGTTGTTTTGTCGGATGCCACAGTTCTATAAGCTCCTTCGAATTTTTTTTCCTATAGAAAATTAACAAAAATAACATTATTTTACTAAAAATAAAACACAAAAAGTAATACATAATTTACACTTATTACTAATTGCAATCCCCAGAAGATAAATTCTTTTCAAGATGAACTCACAATTAGAGAACATATCATATGGCTAATACTGCCTCAATATCTCCAAAATATCCCATAAATGCATATCATAAGCTTCCCTAGAAGCTGAAATAAATAAGAATATCATCTATAAAGAGGATTACAAATTGATCCATATATATTCTAAATACCCTCTTCATTAAATCTATTAAAATTACAAGTGCATTAGTCACCTCATGGTGAATGACGAAGAACTTATAGTATATGTATCATGTACTGATAGTAGTACTCACCACATCTACTTCTCTCACCTTCACTTGATAATTTCACGATATTAGAATAATCTTAGAGAACACTAAGTATCCTAGGAGTAGATCAAAAAATCATCTATCTTCAATAAAGGATACTTATTTTTAATGAAGACCTTGTTTAATTCCTTATAATAATACACATACACATTGTACCATCCTTCTTTTCATAAATAAATTATGCACTCTCTACATATAAACACTTGGATAGAAAAATCTCATGTCAACTAACTCTCGAAGCGATAACTTTTATGCCTGAAGCTTCTTAGGTGACATTTTATAATGAGCCTTAGATATCAAAATTGTACCTAAAAATAATTAAATATCGAGCTGTATACCTATACTTGAGGTAAACTCACTAACTCCATGGGAAAGATATCAATGAACTCCAAAACTATCTGAACATTAGAAAGATAACAAGATTCTACACTACTATCCTAAACAAATATCTAAATTACAACACAACCTTTCTTTCACAACTTATCTACTTGCACAATAAAGATCATACAAGAAAAAAACACTACTAACTACATGAAAGAGATACCTCTCACTACCTAGAAATAGATTAACTTTTTTCTTTAAATAATCAATCTAATCCTCACACCAGATCAACTAACCCATACCCAAAATAAAATCAAAATTAAATATAAGCAAAAGAATTATACTATACCTCTACTTCCTATCAAATTTTTCTATGTCATAGAAACATATCATACTGGCCACTATACCATCTCAAGTTGGCAAAATAATGGACAAAGAAAAAGGTAGTAATACAAAAGGCAAGTGCATTAAATCAAAATAGTTTAAAAAAATAAATTAGGTAATTTGTATGACAAATTCTAGGCTATTTGTATATTTTGCATGATCACATAAGATATGATTAAAACAAATTAATTATTATTATAGAATAACTAAGTAATTAAAATGATAAGAAATCCATCAAAATAATAGCTCAATCCTATGTTTAAGGTTAGACTCATTTGCTAGTTTATATGCTGACTTAAGATTCTAAAATACAAATGCAACCTACTCAATATAAAAAGTTGGATGATTGAGTGAAGAGGGAACTCCAATATTTATTCAACTAACAATGAAATTTATACAATGAGACAATGTAACTAGGTTGCTTAAAGTATTTGGAGGGAATGAAAAACTTAAAAAATACAATTGAATATAAAAAGTTTTATTAAGAAATGATAACTTAATTGCTAAAGCAATGGGTTCTTAGTGGATATGGGTCCACTAATGAGAAATGAGGATTATCCAACAGGATATGGTGTACTACAATAACAAAGGCACTCAAATGGGATATGGTTCATTTAGAGTGTGAAGTAATGATCCTAAGCAAAATTTGGTATACATGAGAAAAGATGGAGCATACAAGTAGATATGGCCCACTCAAATAAAAAACTAAGTGAGCAAAGAATGTCTAAGGAGAATGAAAATCTAGATAAAAATGATTCATCTTGATATGAGAATTTGATTTTTAGACACATATAAGAGTATGCACAAGGAATGACTATGCACTTCATAAACGTGTTTATCCAGAAAGGAGAAAGATGATCCTAAGGGAAGTTGTCCCTCCAAACCAAACATGACACAAGTAAAAGCAATTTTACTTGAACATAAGTGAGCCATAATGAAAAAGAAGAATTTCTAAGCAATGGGTTGTTCCTGCCGGTGGTAGAATGATGATATGAGAGTAGTGAATAATGACTGTGTGATGTATTAAAGAAAATATGAAAGTCAATGTCATGATAGAAACTCTAAGCTTCTATAAGGCTTATATGAGAGTTACGCTATAGATATGAATGCCTTGTTTATCCTATAAGAAATGAGCTATGATGAGAATGCTCTAGTGTCATATATAAGACTTATTTAAAGGAGATTAAGTCATGACTGGTTTCCTTAGAGAAATTGAATAGATTTAGTGAAGTTTAAGTCAGGATCCTAATACTCAAGTATCTTGATATACAGAGTTTGCATTAATGAATTGACCATCATAAAAGTTATATCAAGCATAATGTATACTTAGTTTTTCATTAAATTGATTCAAAAGCTAGCTTGAGTTCATTTAGTGAATATTAAAGTTTTGGGTCAAGGGCTAATATTTTCATTTCATTTTTCGCTTTGCTCCTCTCACGACTCACAACACACGACCTCGAGTTGTGAGAAAACAAACAAAACTATTTTAATTTAGCCCCCCCTGAATAAAATGTTTGGCTCCACCACTGTCTGTATAGGCTGTCCAAAACAGGGTTGGAAAGCTCGAACAAAAATTAGAGATTAACCGCCTTCTCTTTTTTTTTTTTTTTTAATGAGAATAACTTCAATGTAATATATTTGAAAATCTATTAGAAATTGTTATAGCCTCTGCCATAATATTTTGACACACATGACTTTGGTCAAATATAGAACCATGTATATATATTTCACTAGATTTTCATAAAAACAATTTATCGAATAAAATAGGTTTGGCCAAGACCTTTGATTTAAACTTAGGCTTCGTTTCTAATGGCTTTCATATTTTTTTCTTAAAGTAACTTTATAGTACAAATATTTAAAAATTATGTATTGAAAAACTGTTCTTAAAATCAGTAAAAAATCATTCCAATTGAAAATTTAATTTAAAACAAATTCATGGCTTAAATATTGGATACAAAAACGTGCTTTTACCGGTTACAAATTTTTAAGACCATTGCTTCTTTATAACATTACTTTTTTCCTATTTTTCAGAAAATTTTATACTAAAAATTAACTTTCCAAAGCACCTAAAAAGCCATATAAAAAGAGGCCAAAGTTTTAATATAACATTCAATCATATGCAAACTATCAATTTAATCGAAGTGATACACAAAAGATTTTAGAGAAAAAAGGGAGGTCACCCCCTACTCACAGGAGAAGAAGGCTCATGCAAGGATGATGACAGCCTTGGTTCATATGTGGTTGGGGTGGTAGTAGGCATCGCCGAACTCAGCTTTAAGGGCATCTCCAACCGAAAAATTCATTTTTCACTCCAAAATACAGTAATATATAAAAATGCAATAACTTGCCTCCAACCGAATTCCATTTTCTAACACAAAAAATGGAATATTCTTAATATATTCTTTTGCATACTTTATTTTATATAATTTTTGAATTAAAAATGTGAAGTTAATATTGACGTCGCATTGTTCACATGCAATAAAATAGCGTCAAAATTACCGCTCGATTGACGCAACCAAAGAACGACAAATAGTTGTTTGTGATTCCATTGAAGATGCCCTTAGTCGGATGCAGGCAGTAAGCGAGAGGCGAAAGAGGACGATCTATTGGTGCCGGTGAACATATTTATTATTGGGGTCCGACATGAGCTGATTGTATGGAGGATATGTGAGCGAGAAATTATTAGGTACGGAGTGCGGACGGGAGAACCGTCCGCACACTAGTATAAAACCGCGTTCGGTACCGTTCCGTACCACTCGGTACCACTGAGTACCGCTTGGTACTCTATATCTGTGCGGACGATTCTCACCCCGTCCGCAATCCGCACTCCGCACCTAATAATTTTTCTATGTGAGCTGGGGACCATGGTGTCTAGGCATGTCTGTGCGTGAAAAATGGAGGTGACTCCTCGGCTGTCGTGGAAAAAAGGCGTCTTTTTATGTTCAGTCGCATCACTGGAAATTTTTTTTTTTTTTGGGAAAATAGAAAAATCTACTTTCAAGTTTCAATACCAAGAAAAATACGTGAGATTTATTGGAGAATCAGCCAAAAGCATTAATAGATTTTCTCTTTAGCTAATTACTATTAGCTGGTTAAGAATGAGAAATAAGAGAAAGCTGCAACTATTTATTTTTTTAAACGTGATTTGATCAGCTTTAATTTAAATAAGATAATAGATATAAACAAAAGTTTTAACTAATTGGCAGGGGAGGTATTAATTTTAAAAATATATATTGTATGATAAAATTTGCATATAGATACACATAAATTGTCAAATAAATTTATGTATATAAATGCATACATAATATGATAAATTTATTTAAAGAGAAATCTAATTATATATGATCTCTCCAAGCATGTCAAATTTGATTTGATTCAGATGCAGACAGGCTTGATCAAGTCATTTTAGTGACCTAAATGTGATGATGTTTTCTGTTTCAACAAATGATGTCTCAATCAAAATAACTTATTTGATTGAAAATTTCATGTATGAGATTGGGTTGTAGCTGGACAATCGATAGCGACAAAAACAAATCCTCCCCTCTCATCGGCACAAAATTCCAACAGACATATGCATAGGTTATGAAACTTATCAGGTTTCCTTATCAGACTCCCTAAAGGAAATAATAGATGGCTATATTGTTATCTTTTCAAGCAATTGGGAATATCGACTAGCATTGTGAGCCTTGGTGAAAAAGATTTGCTGATTGATCTTGTGTGGAAATATGATGAACCAAAATATTTTGTGACATGATGTTGTCATGAATGAAATGAAAGTAAATTTCTATGTGCTTTATTCTGACATGGAAGATTGGATTATTGGCTAAGGCAAGTGTGCAGATAAGGCAAGTGTGCAGATATTATCACAGTAAAGCTTAGTAGGATCAGGTAAGGGGATCTTAAATTCAATCAATATTCATTAGAGCCAGATAATGTCACACAAAGTAGTAGATAGAGCTCTATACTCTGCTTCAGTAGAGGATCTAGCAACTGAAGTTTTTTCTTAACTATCCAAGAGATGGGAGTGGTGCCAAGGAAGGCATAATAGCCTGTGATAGATCGATGATCAGTCTGATCTATTCCCAATCCTCCAAGAGATGGTAGGAGTTAGCACGGGCTTATAGTCAGTCATGGCTGCTTTATGCAAGATTTCAGCTGCATATGTAGATTGACAAAGATGAGGACCAGCTTGTGTATAAGATAATTGCAATCCAAGGAAGTGGTGGAGGCCGCATAGATTTCTCATACAAAATTAGATTTCAATGCAGCTATAAGCTTGTCGATCTCTGATGTAGAGTTGCCAGTGAGCAAAATGTCATCCACATAGACTAAAATGTAAAGTTAGATTGAATCCCGATGAAATAGCAGAAGAGAGGGGTATGCAGTGCTTGATTGGAAGCCATAGTGAAGAACATAGGAAGAGAAGGTTGCAAACCACAGACAAGGAGCCTGTTTAAGGCCATAGATGGGATTCTTTAATAAACAGAGGTGATGTGGAAATTATAGATAAATGAATCTTGGAGGCTGTTTCATAAAGAGGTCCATGTAAAAAGGCATTAGACACATCTAATTGAAATGTAGTCTATTGGTGAGTTAAAACCACTATCAAGAGAATGCAAATTGTAGGAAATTAGGATATATGACTAAAAGTTTCAGAGTAGTCTAAGCCATGTTCTTGCTTAAAGTCTTGAGAAACAAAGTGAGCCTTGTATATAGCGAGCTATGAACCCATCTGAATTATATTTAGTTTTGAATAACCATTTATAACCCAATGTGTTGTGAATAGATTTGGGTGGAACTAAGACCCATGTTCCTTAATGCTTGAACTTCGTTGCTCATGGCTTCTCTCCAAGCCGAGTATTGGACAGCTTGATTAAAGCTAGTAGGACCAGTTGGAGTTACTGTATGTTGCAGGTCAAGAATTTTTCTCGATTTTAGTTTGCTTATTTTTGCTCTTGTGATCATGGTATGCCTAGGAGGGTTGGATGAAGGAGTGGTTGTTGAGGGGGAGATTGAGTTGTAGAAAAAGTGGAATTTGGATGGTCCACTTTAGGAGTAGAGCTGGTGTAGGTATGTGGATCGATAAAAGTAGTGGAATGTTGATTAGTGGAGAAGGATGAAACTGGGATTAAGGTGGATCATATGAGATGAGGTGGTGTTAATTATGATTATGAATGTTGTGTAACTCACAAAACACAAATTTAAGTATTTGTGTCAAGCACTTAATATTTCCATTCTTACTCCTTTGTTACCCACATTTAGTGTTAAAAATTTAAATTTTTATTAAATACCTTTAACCAAATCCTTAATATTAATATTAAAAATATAATTATATATGATTGTATGGTATGATTTTAATCATGCATTATGATTAATGTATCATGTCTAATCAGCCCTTATTTCCAACAATTAAATTAAATTAATAATTATTTATAAAAAAAAAATTTAGATTTGTAGTTTTCTAAAATTTTCGTGGTAGTAGAGAAATATAAAGTTTTACATCTTAGCATTGTACGAAGATCCAACATGTAATAAGATAAGATAGAGAGTGTAGAATCCAGAAGAAACACCAAAATTTTTTAAGAGAAAAACCCTTAAAAGGGTAAAAACTATGGGGCCTGGCCTAGTTTGAATGAATCCACTATTTTTTGCAGTCGATTAAAAAAGATGCCCTTCCTTGGAGGGAAGGCCTTGGCTTGATGTAAAAATTATGCACCATATAAAGTGCATTACATGATGAAACTTGAAAGAATTGCTATTGATATATTTATTTGGTCGGCAGAACCATAGTCGGTAGGCAAAGAAGTTTAAAAAGACCTAAGTTCTGTGATGGTAGTTAAAGGGGCTGCAATCTGCGGGCAACAATGGTCAGAATAGATTATTGTATGGTGATAGATGTCGGATGTCCGGTGTCGGGTAGAAATCCGGCAATGGGCTGAAGTCCGATATTGGGTATAAGTCCGATGAAAGTTTGACATCGGGTAGAAGTCTAAAAAATAGTGTAAGTCCGACGTCGAGTAAAAATCTGGTGAAATGAAGAAGTCAAGTGTCATGTAAAAGTTTGATGAAAGTCCAACGATAGGGAGAAGTCTGTGATGGGTGGATGTCCAGCGTAGGGTAGAAATTCTGTAATGGGTGGAAGTCTGGCGTCGAGTAGAAGTCTAATAACTAGCCGAAGTCCAACTTTAGGTAGAAGTTTAACGAAAGTCCAGTGACAAAATGGAGTTCAACAACAAGTATAAGTCGGACATTGGGTAAAAATTTGGTGATAGGTGGAATTCTGGCATTAGGTAAAAATACTGAGATGGGAAGAAGTCCAGCATCGGGTAGAAATCCGATGACGGGCAGAAGTATGAAATTGAGTAAAAGTTTGGCGATGAGCAATAGTGCAAAATCGGGTAAAAATTCAGAGACAGGGAAAAGCCCGACATTAACTAGAAGTCCATTGAAAGTATGGGGTCTAGCAAACCTCCGAAGATGGGAGGAACTCTGGCATTATATAGAAGTCTGATGACGGGAGGAAATTCATCGATGGAAAGAAGTCCAATGAAATGTGAAAGTTTAGCATCAAGTTGAAGTCCAATGAAAGTTCGATAATGGATTGAAGTCTGATGAATGTCCGGTTACAGACTAAAGTCCGAAGATGGGTGGAAATTCAACATATGTTAGAAATTCAGTGATTGGCAGAAGTCTGAGAAAGGGAGGAAATCCGACATTAGTTAGAAATTCGTCAATGGGTAGAAGTCCGGCATCGGGTAGAAATTTGACTACGAGTAGAAGTCTGGTGTTTGGTAAAAATATGGCGACGGGTAGATGTCCGACATAAGGTTGAAGTCCGACGAAAGTTTGGCGATGGGAACAAGTCTAATGACAGGAGGAAGTCTGACATCGGGTAAAAATTCGACGCTGGGAAGAAGTTTATTGTCGTTGAGTGGCTAGGTGGTAGTTAAGGAGGATTATGTGGCAAGAGATCTATTTCTTCTTTTCCTTCTCTTTCCTCTCTTCTTCCTTGGCCCCCTTTTCTCCTTCCCCTTCCAAGAGGAGTGAGGGGGTTATTTATAGTTTTCTAAAAGTGGCATGTCTAGTAAATAAGAGGGAGATCAATGGGAATTTGGAGTAGTTTGCATGTACGACCGATGTTGATTCTCTTGTCTGTGGTCTGTTCGTTGGGCATTTGAATGTCTTTATGATATAAAAATTTTGTGATCTTAATCTCGTTGAATTTATCTCGTTGAGCTGCTCAATTTGACTATAAGCATGTCACATTTGGTAACGATTTGCTAATCCAGATTACAGTTTGAACCTTCCAAAGATGCTTTTAGTCTTCAATTTGAACCCATTTCTTCTTGGATTGAGTCGAATTTGGTGTGTTTGGGTTCGTACTTCTAAAACATTCAATTAACTATAAGTTTATTAAAGTCAGAGATTAGATGGTCTCCGACTTAATTTTAAAAGTTTCCAACTTGATTTTGCCTCAAGATTTGTACCCGATCAAGATATGTTTTTGATAATAAAATAGTTGCCTCCTATTTTCGGATGTCGAAATTTCAGATGTCTGAAAATATATATCACTCTTAAAAAGAAAGTAGAGCTTTTGAAATTGTAGGAGATGTAGGAGAATAGAAAAATTCATTTTTTATAAGTAAATATCTTGGAAAACCAAACTTGAAACATAATTTATCTTTAATTTGGAATAGACTTATAATATCTTATTTATTGAAATATCCTCAAAAGCACCAGACGTCTTACAAGTTTGCTTGGCAAAATTTTATCTGTGTAGTAAAATATCTTTTAAGATGACGAGTCCTATTTTTCTTTAAATGTCTACGATTTCAGTAATTTTTTTTAAACCGCCTAAATTTTTTATTTTTTAGATAGCCATGTGAGACGATGAACTTTTATTGTGTGCGGAGTGCGGACGTAGCTCTGTGTGTGCAAACAAATAGTTTCACGCCACGTGGAGCCCACCTTGACCCCACCGACTTGAAGAGAACGTGTGCTCTGTTTACCCGATAACCCGATAACATGAACCATCCGAATTACTTGAAAAAATGCGCGGTTAAAGCTAGGGTTATATTTGCTGGTGCGATTTTTTTACCTCAGTTAAAAATTTTTTCTTGTAACACCTGAAACCTCAGAAAGCAGGAGAAGAGCGTAAGGTCTGAGGTTCGAGTTGTAAGGTCTGAAGATGGATACTGTGCCAAAAGAGATGAACGACTGGTCGGAGATGGAAGGTTTTACGCAAGAGTCACAGCTTAGAGGTGGAGATGGTTTGCAACAGAATACCCAACCAAACTTTGATATATTATCGGTAAATATGATATGAAAGCCGTGACTTGTTAAGTGTTTTAAAAAATTTGTATTGGTGAGAATATATGTATTGGTATGCAGGCGGTACCGTTTAGTACCTTTTTTAAATGTTCGGTACCGCTCGGTATCAGTAGGTATCGGTCAATACTTGTAGGTACCGATAGGTACAGAAGTTATTTTGAAATTGTGTGTGTGTTTCCAATGTTAAACTATTTTTGGTTGTTGTTCGTAGGTTGTTTGTAATAGTGAGAAAGAGGCATATGATATTTACTGTCGATACGCGCATAGTGTTGGTTTTAGTGTTCGCAAAGATCATCACTGTTACTGGCCTAATTCGAGGAAGATACGTATGAAAGATTTTGTATGTTCGAAAGCTAGTTTTAAGAAGGGCCTTGACCTGAATGCCAAATCGAAATACAGTAAATCCCATACTAGGACTTGGTGTCCCGCGATGATTAGATTTTCAGTTGATCAAGATGGGGAATGGAAGGTTAATAAATGTGTTGAGAACCACAACCAAGAGTTGGCAAGGCCTGAAGATCAACATTTATTGAGATCATGTAGGAGTATTACCGAAGAGAGAGCATTCATTCTTAAATCTATGACTGATGCTGGGATTAGAACCATTGACGCATTCACATACTTAGCTGATGAAGTTGGTGGGAGGGAGCATGTAGGTTTTTTAAGAAGAGATGCATATAACTTTGTTCTAAGAAACAGAAGATGCAAGATTGAGACTGGGGATACCAATTCCCTAATTGAAATTTTTAAAAACCGAGCAAACAGTGATAACATGTTCTTGTGGGAAGTCCAATATGATGAGGAGGATAGATTGATGAATTTTTTCTGAGCTGATGGTGTGGGAAGAATAGACTACGACTGCTTTGGAGATGTTATAATTTTTGATACCAGCTATAAATTGAACACATACAATCTAGCTTGTGCACCTTTTGTTGGAGTTAATAACCATTGGAAGAATGTTCTTTTGGGGGTAGCATTTCTGTCTGAAGAAACAGTAGAATCATTTACATGGCTGTTTAGAACATTCTTGAGAGTAATGGGTGGTAAACATCCCATTACAATTTTTACTGACCAGGATCAGGCAATGTCTCGGGCAATAGAAATTGCATTTCCTCAAACACGCCATAGGCTTTGCAAATGGCACATCACCAAGAAGCTTCCATCCAAGTTGCATTGTTACAACAACAACAACAAGGTTAGAGGGTTGATTTATAAATGTTTCAGCAAGTGTGATTCAGAGAAAGAGTTTGAAAGTACTTGGACTGAAATGCTGAATGAAGGGGACTTTTATAGCCATGAGTGGTTGAAAGAGCTCTACAAAATAAGGCACAAGTGGTCCACAGCATACAACAAGACTTATTTTAACCTTGGTATTCTTTCAACACAGCGTAGTGGATTCACTAACAATGTGTGCCACAGAATTTCTAAGCCTACTAGCACCATCACTGAGTGTTTTTTTGAACTAGAGAAGGTGATGAAGACATGGCGACGGAATGAAAAGGATGAAGACTTCAAATGTAGTCAGTCTGATGTTGTACCTTTAGTGAAGAGTAGTCCAATTCTTAGGCAGGCTGCTCATTTTTATTCGCGTAAATTGTATTCTTTCTTTGAGGAGGAGTTTTTACAAGGTGTGGGTGGAATGTGCATAGCTCATGCCTCAACTAACTTATCCACTTTTTTTGTCAAAACTGTTGAGAACATTGATCAACCTCGCCACTAGACAGTTAATTTTGATGATGCGGAAGGTAGCATCTAATGCAGCTGTGGAAAATTCGGCATGATGGGGATACTATGTTCTCACTGCTTGAGAGTGATAAGGAAGATTGATATAATTAATATACCTCCGAAATATCTACTCAAGAGATGGTCAGGTCGAGCAAGAAAGGACCTTTACTCTGACAGGCCGTTGTCATCTATGGTAGCTACCGGAATCCCCTCGGATGGCATAGGAAGTATGATTTTCAGAAATTATTTTAGTAAATTTGCATATCAAATTAGCACTAGAGGGCAAGGGAATACTGAAGCAGAACAGTACATGATTGATGCAATTTCTGAGATTGCTGAGAATGTGGATCTGATATTAAATGCCAGCAAGGACTCAAACTTAGTTATGAATTTAAGCATGCGAACTAAAATAAAATACCCTATAAAGCGCAGACCCAAAGGAGTTTCAAATGCAAGGTTGAAGAGCCATTGAGAAAAAAGAAAGCCAAAGAAGAAGAAAGCTGAGGAACAACCAACACCAATTCATCAGCCTACACCAGTGGAAACTAGTAGTCAAGTTTCTTTTGCAAATATACCAGAATACTTCACTTCAACTCATCAGCCTACCCCAGTGGAACCTAGAAGCCAAGTTTCTTTTGCAAATATTCCAGATTATTTTACTTCAACTCATCAGTCAACACATATGAAACCTATTAGTCATGTTCCCTTTGCGAACATACCAGAATGCTTCACCGATGAGTGGATTCTTCGTCGACCAACCAGTCAGCCCAACCCTAAATATTTAAACATGAAGAATGGATTTATTGATGCTGAAAGGCTTGGTTAAATATTCAGAATTTCTCATTTGGGTTAATTTGATTTCTATTGTTATTGTAATTGATTTCTTATTGTAGAAACTTCGGCGTTTTTATTGGTACCGATCTTCTAAGTACCTGTCGGTACTGATCGGTATCGATGGGTACCTTTATGTACCGGTCGGTACCTCTCGGTACCGATCAGTACCGAGCAGTACAATGTCCTAGTGCTTCAACGTAACATTATTGTTGTGGGTTGTTATTTACTATTGATGCTGAAAGGTTTGGATAAATATTCAGTTAATTTGATTTATGTTGTTATTGTAATTGATTTCTTATTGTAGAAACTTCAGCATTTTTATCGGTACCGACCTTCTAAGTACCTGTCGGTACCGATCGGTATCGGTGGGTACCTTTATGTACTGGTCGGTACCTCTCGGTACCGATCAGTACCGAGCAGTACAATGTCCTGGTGCTTCAACGTAACATTATTGTTGTGGGTTATTATTTACTATGTTTGTTGAAATTAAATTTGGCAGATGTATTGTTGAAGGTATTTAAGATGGGTGGTTGTGGTATTAACTGTGGTAGTTGAAATTTAAAGATATATAAGTTTAGGAAGTCCATGTATTTTTTTTATAGTTCTATCATGGTTTATAAACTTTGGTGTCCGGATGCCAAACTTCATCTCGGCTTGCCAATCAAGGAATTTGTCGAGCTTGGCACAATGAGAATGCATTACTGCGTGGATGTTGTTGCAGAATTTGAACTTGAACAGCAAGCTAGACGGAATGAAATATATAGATGCTGTGTTCATACATGGCATGATCGTTGTGATAGTTTGCTTCAAGTGGCATAGAGGGAGGAGATTGCTATCGAGGAAAACAGATCTGGTCGGTTCTTAAATTCTATGGGGTGGAGATCTGTCCAAAAGATTTTTTTTTGCAAATCATCATCACCTAGCTAGTGTTCATTTCCTGCAGCAGCGTTATCATGAGCTAACTTGTAAAGGAAAATTAACAAGCTATGATTATGTGGTCAGACGAGCTTCTGATGTTGATAATGTAATTTTTTATCACCCGTGGGATCAACTAAAGATAGGTTTTTAATTGATTTGTATAAGCAATTATTAAATGAACGTGTTTATGGTCGCAAAAGGAAGATGTTTTTGGATATCAAAGATTGGCAAGATTTACAATTTGAGCTAATGACAGAATTTGGATGTTGTCCTACACAAACGCAACTCCAACAACATGTTTGCTGTCTGGTTAAGAAGTAAAACACCTAAAATGTACTTACATATTTACCAAGTTAGAACGTTCTGTCTATTTATAATTTACAAGTGTAGCACTACTATCGTTTCAACGTGGAACATAATAACATAAATGCAATTTCTGCTCTAAACTTAGGCATTTTAGCTTGCAAGTCCATTAGTAATTCCCATTTAACAGAGTTAGGTTGAATAACATTTTCCATATATTTGCAAACGAACATCCCACAGTCATAACTGTTGGTTTGTGTTGGAACTCCCTTGGCTTCCTGAACTTTCCATGATCTGATATCAGTTTGAAAACAGCCCTGAGTTTCCTCGTGTAAGTGATTAATCAGTAATAATAGTTAAGTAAAAATAACGTTAATTCGACAATATGTATGTGTACAGCACAGTTAAAATGTATAGCACCCGACTAACCACTAGTGGAAGCACAGCCCGATGCATGGGGTTAGGTAACGAATCAAAATAATACCAAGTTGACTGCTTCAAATAAGCAACCATAAGAGTCCAATGATTATTATCATTTATTGGTATTAGAAGGAAGTTAGAAACAGTAACTGCATCTTTGTTAATGTGCGACACGTACTGCTTACTTTTCATCCATATTTCTCGGATCCCTGTATGTGTATTCGAGTTAGGATAACTTTAAACATATTCAGTTATAGCGAGAAAAATAACACCATTACCCAATGCAGACTAGAAACATAAATAAATGGTTGATAAAGGCCAGTACGAAGTTTATTTTTCTCATCCAGCAAACTAGCGAAGGCGTCGATGTGGTTGTTGTCCAGATATTGGTATATTAATAGTTCTTCGATCTGACTTCTGAAAATCTGGATGTTTCCTGCAGAATAAATTGTATCTGACCTGCAAAATATAAACCGGTGTGTTACAATATGAATTGTACCAACTAGTACCGAGCTGGTACCTACTAGTACCTATCGGTACCGACCAATACCGAGAGATACCTACCAGTACCGATCAGTACCTACCAGTACCGATCGGTACCTACCAGTACCGATCGGTACCTACCAGTACCGAGCTGTTACCAACCAGTACCAAGAAGGTACCTACCGGTTCCTGACATTATTTACATCTAATTGTCAATGTTACATAATTACATATCAGTATATTTCTCAAGGCAAGCGTCGATAAACATCCTCATATCGTCACTTATCATTGGTCGCCCAGGATAATCAATTTTGGTAGGAGCTGGCCTTGGTCCGGGTTATTTTTGACTTTCAACTTCAATCAGAGCATTTGTAAGATCAATATTAGATGGGGAGGGCGCCTAGCAGTAGCTTTTTTTAACACCTTCCTCTTATATTGACCCTTGGTGTATGGTGTCTTAATCTCTTTAGCTTTACGGTCAGCCCGACATCTCACACGTTTGGCTATGCCTGAGCTGCTTGGTTCAGGTTTGGCAACATCATCCTTTATTGGCTGGGTGTCTTCAAACATACATTCGGCAATAACCTCTGCACACTCTGCCTTCTTTATTTCATCAGTCATAGTCCTGGAGGAAGATTGAATATGCACAGCTGCAGTCGAGGAGGAGTTGAATAAAGCGAAGTTCTCAGATAAGAACTGCTCCATTGCTTCCAATCTCTTATTCATCTCCCACTGCTCAAAAACATGATGTTCAAGAGCCTCCATTCTTCGTTCATTCAGAGACATTGTTGTTTCCAAGGTAATTAACTGACTTTTCAGAAATCTATTTTGATCTAAAACCTTATGTATATATTCAACTCTATAATCCTGCTGTCCTTCAGGCGGGGTAGTAGGTTGCTGCTGCTGGCCATGTGACATAGGTGGTGTTTGAGTGGTTGGTCCACCAGGGCTGATTGGGCTTGGGAGCGGCCGAACTGGGCTTGGGGGCGGGGTGTTTTGTCTTAGAGGACTCTGGGGTATAGGTGATGTTGGAGGTGTAGAAAGATGTTCAGGAGGTTTATGCAAGATGATCTCTTTGTTAGAAACTTTGTCAGGTGATGTCTGTGGGGTCTGTGGGGGAGGATTTGCTAATAAAGCCCTCTCCTCAGTTGTAATAGCATCAAAAGAAGTTAATAAATGACCAGCATCAAGACCATCGAATAAACTAGATGCATCTACGTCGTTATAAACTACATCAGATCCCCAGCGGAGAAACCTTGGTCTTGACTTCGAATTCAATGGTTCGTGGAGTGTATAATATTCTAGAGACCATATCTAAACTCATACATAAGAATATCAACTTAAAATATATCTAACAATAATCAACATCATCAATTAATAAAAAACAATTTAAATTCACTGCACTCACAATTATAATATGAACAAATCCATTAAAGTAACCGAGTGGTTGTCCTTTCTTCATCTTTTTTGCAGTGGCGTTAAAGTCAGCAACAAGGAATTCTCTGATTGAATCCGGCCAATTGTAAGATAAAAATTTGTCAACATTTTGAGCCACACTGATGATAGAGGCTGGTGTTCGATAGTTGTGTAGAGGAAAAAATAGGTTTGACAACAAAAATATGATGAATTTCTTAAAAACATCAGGCATTGGTGTAGATTCATCTAAACTAATCACCTCTTTCCTAATATCATTGGCTGATTTACCTGTTATTCTAGCACTACCAATTTCAAAATTGTTGCCTCTGTTTGGTAATCCTAAAATCATAGCAACTTCATCGGTAGGGAATAGTAACTTCTGAGAAAGCATTGTTTCTTACTGCCCCAGCAGGACAACAACTTGTAAACCAACGGAACATTCTGTACTAAAATTGGCATAAAAAGAAAATGATGCAGATTATATTGCTTCAAACTCTCAACTAGGTTCTCGCCAAATATTTCCACTAAATGATCACATACTTCTCTGAAGGTTGACGTTCTGCAACGGAAGCTAATCTTTGGCACATATCCCTACGTTATTGATTAGGATAAATTTAATTCCAATCCAGTACATCTACGAACCGATCGGTACCAATCAGTACCTAGAGGTACTGACTGGTATCGAGAGGTACCGAGTAGTACCTAGAGGTACCGAGTGGTACCGAGCGAAACCAGGAAAAATAATACAAAACACTCGGTACCGCCGTGAGTCCTGGGAATGTGATAAAATAAAGAATAAACTCTAACAACAAACCCTAGATCTATAATAACTTATGGAAATTAGAATGCTTACAGAAATATCCCAGCTTAATTTGGTAGGAACCGCTTGGTACACATTCGGATAATGCAGCAGTACCCACCGGTACCCAACGGTACCGAGCAATATATTTTGTCACACAACTTAATGGGCAAATGGCATTCTCAACATCTCAACATCATTCAAACCAAACCCTAAAAGCTCAAAATTATCGAAAAATACATATAACTCAAGAAAAAAAACCTTGCCCATTGCCACGATGAAGCTCAGGAGGCTTAGCGTAGAAGATGAAGTTGCTTCGTTCGTGTGGAAGATGAATAATGGCCTGCAACTACTCCTTGTGGAAGATGGACTGTAGTCTAACAAATCGCCCGAAAAAGAAAGCAGGAAGCGACGTTTCGGATGTTCTCGAAGTCAATTTTTCAAGTAGTTCGGATGGTTCGTGTTATCGGGTTATCGGGTAAACAGAGCACACGTTCTCTTCAAGTCGGTGGGGTCAAGGTGGGCTCCACGTGGCGCGAAACTATTTGTTTGCACACACAGAGCTACGTCCGCACTCCGCGCACAATAAAAGTTTGTGAGACGATTCTGACTGCCTAGTGGCGTATTTTTTTATTTTTTTGCATGGGACTTGAGTCATTCAAATTTTTTCAAAGAATTTGAATATTCTCAAAACTTTTTTATTTTTGGATTACTCGTAAAATATTTTTAGAGTATTCTTATTCTGACTAAATATTTATCCTTCCATTTTCTCCTATAAAAAGCCCCTCTAAGAGAGGAGAAAATTGATCTGCTCCTCATTATCCCTTTCTTCCTCTAGCATTCTTACAATTGAGACCTTTCATTATTTTTGGTAGGTGGCAACCCCTACCCAAATCTAGTACCCCTCACTTGTGTAGATGTTAGATTTTTTTTCTTCTTCATTATTCTTCTCATCTGATCTTCTTCTTATATTTTAAGCATTCCATTATCTTAGATAGATGACTTCTCTTATCAAACATCAGTGTCCCTCTTTTATGTAGAAATAGTCACAATGACAATTTCTCCTTTCAATAGACTGACCTTGATAGATGAGGATCAATCAAATCTTACATGCGAGGGTAATTTGATAAGATGTGTTGATAATAATACAAAGGAGTAGAGTTTATGATTGTGAGGAGACGGGCATATTTTTGACGATGTTAGAGCAAAAATTCTGCGATGATCAGAGGCCACATGAAAGTATGTTATAGATTAATGCTCGGGAGAAAATATGATAGCGATCGATGGCTGGTCGGAGAGCTGAAGGAGATAGTTGGAGAGTATGATGATAATAGTAGTCGAGCGGGAAGCTGATGACGACTGATATAAAGTAAAAGACCGATGACGTACATCAAGTAAATGGATGATGATGGAGGTGATCATGTTAGATTCTACTAAGGTAATATGCATCCATACTAACATGTGTGAACATCAAATATCCCTAATTAAAGGGGTCAAAGTAGTGTGCCATGTCAGTAGCTTGGTGACACACTAATAGTGTCAATTAAGTAGAGGCTTAATAATAATCATGTTATAATCTTTTTTTGAAGAAAAAATTATAGGAGATACTTTAGTGTGCAATAGAGAAGGGGCTTAATAAAATCCACCAAGGATATTTGATCTTTCTTTGAAGTTGTTTATTATTTGATGACATTAACTTGTACATATAATGCTGATGTACTTTAATTTCAACTTCTTGTGAGAATTAATATACACTTGAATCTGATGTTTAATATATGTATCTCTAATGATATTGTATATGGAGTTGAGATTAGTATATGTGCTCAATGCTTATTTTCATTTGAAATGAATTTGTCACATAAAGGAAGCTAAATTATTTATGTATATTTGAGACATACTTTGATATATTGTCCCCAATATTTTTTGAGGCTTTTTTATGACTGTTAAGGTCTTTATATGAGTGATCATTTTATCAACTACTTGATTTCATGAAATCTTTCTGGAGAGAATGTTGTCCACTCAGAGCATTGCTTGATGGCTTTAACATATATGATAGAGGTTGAGAGAATCCACAAAAGATGTATGACCTATCCAAGGTTGTACATCAAAGCACTTCTCGATAATGTTAACCTCTATGGTATAGGTTAAGAGAATCTACCAAGGATGTATAACCTATCTAAGATTATATGTCAGAGCACTACTTGATGATGTTAACATATATGGAAGAGGTCAAGAGAATCCACCAAGGATGTATGACCTATTCGAGGTTGTATGTCAGAGCACTGCTCAGCAAAATTAACCTATATAGGAGAGGTCGATAGATTCCACCAATGATATATAATCTATCCGATATTGTATGTTAAAGCATTCCTCGATAAAGTTAACCTATTTAAAAGAGATTGAATCGAATCCCTTGGTGATCGACTTTGCCTTGATTGGGAGGGGGCGGAAATCACATCTATCCTGAATGAAAGGTAAAGAAATATCTATTTTTGACAACTATAACCTTTTAAGGTTGAGATTAAGACATTTCCTAAGGAGTAGAAGTCTAACTATGGAATGTATAAAGCTTAAAATTTATTGATAGCATCATTGCATTTACTAGAAGCTTTATGATCCCAATATATCTTATTGGATATTGGAAGAGTTGGAAGAATCTTCTTAACTACGGCTACAGTTAAGGTTGCCCCCCAGTCAACATTTAATTCATGTGGAATTGATGCAGTAATAATTAATGTTAGAATATTGATGTGAATATGGTTGAATGACTGAGATTAGAAGCTAAAACTTAGCTTGTAATTTCAATCTCTCCACCGTTCTAGAGAGAGAATCGATTATTCATTTTTCAAAATGTTTTCCTCCCGCTTTAGTTGGCAGATCTTTCGCATATGGCAGGAGATCCTCCAGCAACCGATTCCAATTGCCAGATTAGTGATGACCTTACTTCGCATGGCTTACATAAGGTTGAATCGCATTCTGTTCAAAATATCATTATTAAGGAAGGCCCTTTGATGTCAAAAGAGCCAAAGAAAGATGTTTTTAAGGATATTTCTCCTGTAATAGGTAAAGGTAAACTTGTTGAGGATGGTGGTACATTCAAGACTCCTCATTTTAAAGTAGATTTTTTGTTGTTGAGAAGACGAAATAATTTTGAAAAATCATCCTCTTTGGATATGAATTTTCTTGTGAAAAGGTTTGGTGTGGTGAATGGCACAGGAAATGCTGGGGGTCTGAAGGTTATGAAGGATACTTCAAATGCTTGTGTTAATGTGCAAGAAGCTGACATTGAAGTTAACAAAGGAAGAGAAGTTGAATCTTCTGGCAATCCATGGAATAGGCATCCCAATATCAAAAATAAATTTTCTAAGGACATATCAATAATGTTTGATGATGATTTAGTGGTGAAATTGCTTGAACCAAATGTCAAAAGTAATTCGAAGAAGTTAAAAATTTCCTTAGTTGTGAAGGTATTTGGTAAAAATGTCCCAATCCAATTAATTGCGAATGAGTTACATAGACAGGGGATGCAGTTTGGTAAGTTCCATCTAACTATTCTTGGGTTAGGATGGGTTTTATGCTCTTTTTTTTTTCTTATGAAGCAGTGTATAATGTGTTATCTGAAGGCCCATGGCACATGAATGGACATATAGTTGGGATAGATAAATGGACTCCTAAATTTTCAACCACTTCTTTGAAGGGATTTACATCTCTTGTATGGGTGAGGATGTCGTATTTGCATCTTCAGTGTTGGGATGAGGTAAATATATCAAGAATTTCTTCTATGGTTGTTTACCTCTTTTGTTAGATGGTAATATGATTCATTGGGGGAGAAGAGAGTATGCAAGGGTTTATGTATGGGTTGAAATAAGAAGCTTCCTTTGGGTGTTTGGGTGGAAGGAAATGACGGAAGGTTTTTTCAAAAGATGGAGTATGAGAAGGTTTCCACATTTAGTTTTAAATGTGAGAAAATTAGACATTTGTTTAATGAATGTGAGGTGAAAACAAAATCTGATCCTATTGAAGAGGTGGGAACTTCAATTGTTATGTGCAGTATTGAAGACAAGGTAGAGAATATTGTTGGTAGAAATGAAGCTTCTTATGGTCCATGGATACATGTGAACTATGGAAGAAGGAGAAATGCTGCAAGTAATCATAGAAGAATTCAAAAAAGAAGTTTTTACAATATACAAGCCCCTGCGTATGACAAAAAAAAACTGCATGAAGATGTTACTAAAGCTGATTATGAGATGAAGGACAAAGGTGGAACCAGAAGGTTAATTTATCGTGGTTATTGAAGAAGATCAGATAGGTGTTGTTCAAGATAAGGGCAAGGTGATGCATGTTTTGATGGGAGACATTATAAATAAACAAAAGGAGAAAAATGTTACTCAATCTGATGTTGGTAAGGGAGCTTTACTAGCGGCCGTCAACATGTTTCAACTACTGGAAATAGAAATTGTGGAAGAAGATGTGAATCAGTTGGTGGATCTTGGCGATTCTTCTAGTGTTGATTGAGAGGAGGGGGAGAAATGTGATAAAGGAGGTGGAAATTTTAATTCACTTTAGAAGGGTGTGGGAAAAATTCAGATGTGATAAAGTTCAAACTTCAAAAAGAGCTGAAATATCTTGGCAATTGTAAATTAGTTTATAGAAAGAGAAAAGGTGATTTGGTGAAGAAAAATGTTAGTGTGGCTAATCCCACTTTAAACCTTAAATGACATCCATCATTTTTTGGAACTGTAGGGTGGCTATAAAGAGAGAAGCCTCTCGGTATTTGAAGGAAATTGTTAGTGAGTATGATTCTTTTTTTTGTTGGCTTGGTTGAAACAAAGATTTCATCAATGGATATTTTTGAATTCAAAAAGTTTATTCATGACAATTGGGGTTTTTTTCACCTTCCTTCTGAAGGCCTTTCTAGTGGAATAATGATTTGCTGGAAATAAGATGTTTCTTCTTTTTCTGTTGTCGAAGCATCTTCTCATATTGTAGTGGGTGAACTAAATATAGTGAATAAAGGTGAGTGGTTAGTAGCTACGGTTTATGGGAGTAGGGATTGCTACAATAGAAGAAGCTTATGGAACTGTTTGCAGGCGCTTTTAGAAGGCAATCCCCTTTAGTTGTGGGACGGAAATTCAATTGTATTTTATCTCATGAAGACAAAAAGGGGAGGTAAGAAGATTGTTATTTCTCAAGGACCTCAAAATATACTTTCTTTTATGAGAAATTGTGATTTTCATGAGGTTGATATAGTTGGTCCTAGATACACTAGGTGTAATAATAAAAGTGGTGGTGCAAGATTTTTAGAAAGGTTGGACCGGTGTCTCATTAATTCTGATGCTTTAAAGTATTTAAACTTGGCAGTTATTAAAGATTTGGCTAGAGTGGCTTCGAACCATTTCACTATCATAATGAAGATTTTTTCTTCTAGTTTTCGAAGGAGAAGAACTTTGAGGTATTAAGATGTGTGATCAACTTACCCTGCTTCTTATTCTATTGTTGCTCAATATTGAAAAAAATTTATGAATGGTGATGAGGTGGAGGTGTTGAATAAAAAGTTTAGCTGAGCTTTAAAAGCTTTATTCTTTTGGAGTAAAGCTAAGCATAAGAACTTATACGAATTGAAGAACAAGTTTAAAGAGGAAATTCGAAAGTTGGAGGAAGAAGAAGCTAGCTATGGGGGAATCTCAGAGAAAAATCTATTTTTGTTGAAAGCTAAAGTTAGTGAACTTAACTCTACTCTTAGACGACTGAGTACATGGCGGAAGTAGAGATCTAAAGTCCAATGGATGAAGACTAGTGAAGCCAATTCTATGTTCTTTCATTCATTTGCGATGGCTAGGAAAAATTGTAACTTGATTAATCAAGTGAGGGATAGTAATGGGACTTTGATTGAAGACAAAGTGAAGATGGAAGAAGTTTTCTATGACTTCTTTAAAGACAAGTGGATGGAACATCATTTTTGTTTAGATGGATGGCCTTCTACTCCTTTAAATATTACGGAGAAAGAAAAATTGTTGCTTTGAAAGGACTTTTCTAAGGAAGAATTGGAGGTGGTAGACAAACAATTGGAGGCTAATAAGTCACTAGGTAATGATCGAATTACCTACTATTTCATTAAAAATTATTGGTCTTTTATCAATAATGGTGTGTGGAAGGCTATTAATTATTTTTTCATTCATGGGAGTATGTGTTCTATTTGGAAAGAATCGAGTGTGGTATTGATCCCGAAGGTCAAAAATCCTTTGATGCCTTATAGTTATCATCCTATTAGTCTTTGCAATTCCATTTATAAACTACTGGCAAGGATTTTGTTGGATAGGATGAATTGTTTACTTCCAAAGATCATTTATGAAGTTCAATATGCTCTTGTAAAAGGCCGGTCTATGTCTGATCAGATTTTGCTTGCATAAGAGATTTTTAATAAATTGAGATATTCTAAGTCGAAGAAGGGGTTTATGCCAATCAAAATTGATGTGGAACAAACCTATGATAGAATGGGTTGGGCTACTGTTAATCTTGTGCTTAAGAATGTTGGATTTTAAATATTCTCAAATCTCATTATGGAAGGTGAAGTAAGCCCAAAGTTCTCTATTATGGTCAATGCGGTTAATTCAGGATGGATTGAGGCAAAAAGTGGATTTAGACAAGGGTGTACATTATCCTCTTATCTTTTTATTATGTGCTGTCAACTGTTAAAAAATTCATTTGTTGAAAGAGGAAGGAGTGTTGGTATTAAGTTGGCTCCAAGTGCTCCGTTGATTTCTCATTTGATGTATGCTGATAACATCGTTATTTTTTCTAAAGCTAAGTATAGGAGTATGAAGAAAGTGAAATAAGATTCTCAGTGATTATTGTAAGTGGACTGGATAAAAGATTAATTTACTTAAATCTTCTATCATGTTTGGGAGATTGATAAAGAAAAGAATGTGAAGGAAGTTATCCAAGAAGATGGGTTTCAAAATGGTAAGTGAAATGGAGTATCTAGGGGTGAAAACTGTGTTGAAAAGGCAAGTGTATTCATATTTCCAAAATTTGATTGAAAAAGCTTCAAACAGATTGAACATTTGGGGGAATAAATTCATCTCTCTATTCAGGAAATTAATTCTGCTTAAATCTTCTTATCTTTTTCTTCCTTTACTTTTTTCAGCTCATTCATTAGTCCCTATAGGTATTTTGAGTGACTTTGATAAAATGTGTAGGAGTTATTTATTTTCTACAACTCTTCAACATTTTTTTTCATGAATATTTTCTATAATTTGATAAATGAGATTCATTATTTTTTATAAATCATGCTATTTTTTCCAATTAGAAATGCTGGGCTTGCTTTGTAGTGTAAGATACTCCTCTCTTCTATTTGGAAGATAATCTTTACAACTTAGATTCTTACAGATTTAGAAATGAAGTAATTTACAAAAAAAATCAAAAGAGGCACAAAATGATCTCCAAATCAAAAGATGCTTAATGACACAAAAGATAAAAATACTCATTATGTGTATCAAAAATGAAAGTTGCGTAATGTACGCCAAAAGCTGATAAAAGAGGTACAAAATGAGCCAAAGTTAAATTAGCTTCTCTTTCTGGTAAATCTTTAAATCTTAGAAAATTTCTATATTTCCGAATATTGTTTATACTTGATCTTGGAAAATTTTGGTACTTCATTATCACTTTTATAGTAATATTCTATTCGATATATTTTATGCTAGTAGTATGAAAAGTTTAAGTTTCCCTATCAAATTGTAATTCTTAAATTAGATTTTTATCTAATGAAATGATTTTAGCTTATGAAGATGTTACGCTGGCTATGCAAACTCTAGAATTCAAATCCTCTAACTGTAATAAAGTCAACACATATATTATTTATCTTTTTTTATTTGTAGAGTAAGTTTATTATATTTTAAAAGTGCCTACGAGAGTTCTCATGTCTGTGATATTTTCTTTACCTTGAGTTGTTTGTCATTTTGAGTTTGTTTGTTTTATACATTTTTTGTTTCTATTTTTTTATTCTTTAGCTTTTTGTTTACCTTCTTTTTGTGATGTCAAAAGGGGGAGTAGTATTTTATTATTTATTATTGTTATTGGAGTTTTATTTTTTTGTTTGTTATTGTTAGTATTGTATGTAAAAAATAATAATAAAAAATGTTTTTATACTCCCTTTTCTTATAGTTGGTTATCATCTAAAGGGGAGTTCAAAGGAGAGCAATTTTTTTAAAAAATCTAAAATTAATAATGCTTTTCATCATCCAAAAGGGGAAGATTGTTGCAAACCATATTCAAGCACTGTAATTTTGATGATAATAAATATTATTGGGTATGTTATTTATTTTTCTTATTTTTATGATATGATTTTTTTTTTTTTTTTTGTGAATACTAATGTTTCAAGAAATTAGTCCACCGTCCACTTGCAATTCTGATCAACTTAAGACTAGGTAGACTAGTGTTATATTTGGTTTTTATTTTATTATGTATTTTTTCTTTTCTTGAGTCATATCATGTAATTGGGTTGATAACTTTGCTGAGTTACCTAGCACACACATAGGGGGAGAGATGAAAATGTTCTTAAGAGAGTTTTTTTTTTTGTAATTCATACTGTACGAAACTGGTTTTGTATTGTATGAAGTATTTTGTAGTATATGATTTAACTCGTACTGTACAAACTGTTGTGCTATGTCAAAACTATAGCTGCCAAAGGTTAAGAAAGATACTAACTTTGTACTAATCATATAGTATGATTAGGATTGTATTGTATGCCTTAATTAAAATCATTCTTAAATTAATTCCATGATATCAAGCAATTAAATCATAGATAATTATTATAATTTATCGTACTTTATAAAATAGTTCGTACGGTTTGATTTCTCATGTATGAAATTGGTCGTTCCTTGGATCATACCAAATAAAATCAATGATTTTTGTACTAATCATACTATGCCATATATATAGTGTTGGATGATCACCCATGTATGAAGCTGGCCGTCCCAAGGATCAGCCCAAATGAACAGAAAGAATTTCTGCATATCATAGTGTATGATGTTTGATTGTATTGTACGATGTATTATAAAAGATTAAATAGTTCACCTTAATAATCTTGCTTGACAACTCTGAATTGAACTGATCGTACAATATAATACGTGTATCATACTGTACGAACATAAGTTGGACGGCTTAAAATTTAGGGTTTTTTTTTACGCCCGCTATTTAAGGGTTTTAGATATTCTTTTGAGATATCTTTTACAATTTATTCTTCTTGAGAGAGAGCTTGAGGGAGAGAATAAGGAGAGTTTGGTGAGAGAAGAAAGAGAGATTTTGTGTGGGAGAAGTTGTGAGGGGATTCATAAGATTGCTTCAAGCAAGAATTTTGCCTAGTACCTACAAACGTCTGCCTACAGTCTCTATGGATATAGAGAAGAATTTATTCAACAATGATCATGATTCTCTGACCATCTCCTCGAGGGTGAAAATAGAGTTATAGATCTCTAACCATCACCAGGAGGGTGAAAATAGAGCTGAGGTTCTCTGAATGTAAAAGAGTAGCTGTTCTCTACCGCATCGAGGAAGAAATACCATCTAAACAGTCTTCTCTACATTGTTGTGGGAGAAAAAGGAGTGTCACTTCAATGTAGTGCAATACTTGGAGAGGGAATCTCTAAGGAGTATATGTAGGTTAGGTTGACCGAACCACTATAAATTTTGGTGTGTTCTTCCTATTTCTTTTTCCACATTTTAATTTTTGCAATTTTTTTGTGATTTTATTTGTGGTCGAAATATCTTGTTTTTTTTTTAATTTTAAAATTAGTTCTACTTCCGCATCAAGGGGTTTTAACTTTTTGTTTGTTAAATAAATTTTGAAATAACTAATTTACCCCCTCTTGGTTTGCCTCAGGACTAGTTCTTTAGGAATTCACAACCCTCACGAACATTCAGAGAGGGAGTTGAAAGAAAATTTGAATTATGGAGGTCAAAGTTGTAGTCTATTTGAGTAGCTCTAAAATTGAATACATGAAGTTTAGCTTTAGTAGTAATAGATTTAGTGGGGAGATTGTGACTTTGGGCGATTATAACATTAAAAAGAGTTCTCATTTTAGATATCTGAAGTAAATTATTCAAAGCGGTGGTGAAATAGATGGGAATAATATCAATATAATTTAAGTCAGATGGTTGTAGTTGACGAATTCATCATGCCTATAAGTGATAAAACTATTCTTCAAACATAAGGGAAAATTCTATAAGATGGTGGTGAGACCTGTAATGCATTATGGTGCGTATGTTGGCCATTAAAAGAGAAGCACAAAGTTATGTTAGTGTTATATATATGAGGATTCTCAAGTGGATGGGTGGCTTTATTCTTAGGGACAGAATGTGAAACGAATATATATTTGAAAAGGTATGAGTAGCTCTCGTGGAATATAAGATAAGAGAGAGTTTCCTTAGATGGTTTGGTCATATAGAATGTCGACTTTTTGAAGACCCGGTTAAGAGTCTAGATGTATTAGAATTGGCTTATGTTAAGAAATGTATAGGTAGACCTAATAAGACTTTGTTATAAAGTATTATTAGATGCCTATTAGAATTTGATTAGTAATTAAATACAATGGTGAAAAAGATATTCACGTAATCGACTCCATGTAGTGGCATAAAGGCTTTATTTTGTTGTTGTTGTTGTTGTTGTTGTTGTTGTTGTTTTACCATAGGCTGAGGTCCATTTTGAAATGATCGATAATGCAAGAGCATTTAAGTTGTTTGTATAGTTTTTTTTTTTTTTTTTTAAAGTGCAACTTGCAATAGATAGAAAACTACTTACAAGTAATAAAAGGGTGACAATCCCTTTTTAACAAACAAAGCAAAAAAGAAGGAATGTCGCAAAAAGAAAAAACTATCAACAAAAAAATTGTCTTCTAAAGCCAAAGTAGCACATAAATTTTCTACTTTTTTACAATCTCTATGAACATGATGAAATATCACTTTATTGAAATCATTTAGAAAGAATAACGCCTTGGCCACCCAATTTTCCACTTGCCACTATGATTTATTCAATGATTCATGATTGAAGGTGATAATGTTGAGATTTTCACCTTCAATTATTAGTCCTTCGCTATCCATCATCCAACTTTAAAAGTACTCCCTTATTGCCAAGACCACCTCCAACTCGAGTTGTGCCACATCCCAATAAATTATTTTCTTTCCAAAAGAAAGTAGAAGTCTTCCTTTATGATCTCTAAACAGTCCTCCAAACCCAACTAGATTAGATCTCAAAATCGAAGCATCCATGTTTATTTTAATCCAATCTAGCTGTGGAGGGAGCCAAACATTATGAAACTCCCTAAGGAGATTAATACCCCAGTTATCTAGCATTAAAATTGATTGTATCATAGTTGTACACAACACATTGAATGCAACTACAAAACTTGAAATAGCAGACTTACCATTTTTAATCACATTTCTATTTTTCCAATATAAAAAAATTGTTGTACAATACACATTCACTATGTTAGAATGCAGAAATGAAAAACTTCTAAGTTTCTCCAAACAGTTTTCCAATTAATGAAAAATTAGAATTCTAAAATCCCAATCTCTTATCTTTAAAATAATCACAATAAAAAATTTGCAGTTAACCGCAATGTGATCAGAAGTTTCCACTTCTTGACAACCTCTAGCACATAACTCATCATAAGAGAGTTTTCTATGCTTAAGAAAAATGAATTGTTAGAATAGCATGCTTACTCAATCTCCACCAAAAAAATTTCACCCTCGAATTGAGGTTCTACTAGTTTTTAATGATTTGTAGTAAATATTGTATCTCAACAAACACTTCTACTTGTGAGCATGACCTAATAAATGAATCAATGAAAGAGCCTTTTCATTTGTTGTTCTCCAACTCCATCAAAATATCTCATTTTTGGGTTTTAGAAGCCCTCTCATAGGATCAGCGTGTTCTTCTCGACTGTATTGAAGATATTCCCAATGAATTCGTATCAAGTTTCCTTAACCCAGTTTTTTTTTTTTTTTTTGGGGTAATTAGGAGCCGTGGCTCATGTATTAAAAAAACAAAGCAATTACAAGTAGGAAAAATAAAAGAAAGGAGGTTAAACTAGAACAACTCCAGAAAACCTCCAAGACTAGCAGAAAGAAAAACAAACAAAAAGCTGATTACAATAAGGACTCAGTAAAAAAATTTGAGCACAGCTACTGCAATGAAAAACCGAAGGCACAATCCCCTGGTTGCCGCAGCCTCCCAAAAGCCAGTACTGGGCCAATCACGAGCAAACCAAAAAACAGCAACCGCTCTGATTGCCACAGCACACCAATGATACGTTGAAGTGACAAAACCTGGGCCATCCAGAGGGGACAAACAGCAGTTCAGAGAGCTCAATGAACATCATCGTCCCAGTAATCAGCCATTCTCCGAGATCAATCAGCCAAAGGATGCCATAGATGAGATTAAAGTAAAGAAGAGAATTTCTGTTGAAGTATACGTATATCTTCATATTTCCTATTCCCAGCCTTCACCCGAACCACCTTTTTAATATTGTCAGCAATCTCAGACGGAGGCAACCAAGTATTAGAGAAACGCCTATTGTTTCTCTCTCTCCAAAGAAAATAGATTAAGTAAGCAATAATAGAGAAACAGAAAGTTTTCTCTAAGGATCCAGTAAATTTCAAATCCAAACAGTCAAAAACTTGAAGCAGATTAGGCCGAAACAAAAAACTGTCAAAATTCGGCAGAACTAACAGCAGCACCATAAAGGAGTAATCACATTCAAAGAAAATGTGATTATGAGATTCCAGTGAAGTATCACAGAAAGAACATTTAGGATTAACCTGTAAGCCCCTTTTCAGCAAAACATCAGCACATGTAAGCTTCCCCAATAAGGCCATCCAGGCAAAACAGTCAAATTTAAGAGAACCATACTTATGCCAAATGAATCTATGCCAATAGACCTCCTCCAGATTAGAGTAGAAAATACCAAAAAAAGTTTTGAAACTAGGAGCAGCCAGACCATCCCAGGTAATAGAAGAATTCCAACCAATAGCAATAGACCCAATCAAATCAGAAATAACAGGGGGCATATAAGAAGGTAAAACCCAACTCCCAGAAATAGTAAAAGTAGAAACCTCCTTAAAACTCAGCCTGGTGTCATTAAAAACCTCCCCTAACAGGTAGCCATTTAACCATGGATCCCACAAAAAGGAAAAATTACAGTTCCGATCAATAGAAAAAGAAATCTTAGACTTAATCTTGTAGGCAACCATACAGATTTCTTTCCAGAATTTAGAAGAAGCAGAATTAGGAGGTTTGAAAGGGGATTCATACTTAGCTTTAAACCAGGAAGTAGCTAAAGATGAATTATGGTACCAATTCCAAATAAAAGTGCAAGCCACAGCAAAATAATAAGCCTCAAAGGAAAGAATGCCAAGTCCACCACAAGTCTTAGGCTTGGTAATGTTTTTCCAAGCAATGAGGTGAAGCTTCCTCTCATTGATATTGCCATGTAAGAGAAATTTAGCACAGATTTTAGAAATAAACACACGGCAAGCTTTAGGTATTATGAACCCACGAATCCAATAGGCAATCGTATTGGCAATAGTAAATTTCAAAAATTGTAACCGTCCAGCAAAGGAGAGAAATTTGATCTTCCATCCCTCAAAAAGACAGGTAATCCTGTTCATAAGAGGAAGGAAATGGCTGTAAGAAAGTCTCTTAATAGAAATAGGAAGCCCTAAATAAGTGAGAGACGTGGCAGCCTGATGAATACCCAGAAGATCAGCCAAAAAGCTAGTAGAGGTGGCATCTCTAGAAAACATTATAGAGCTTTTATTGGGATTGATATTCAAGTTAGAAGCTTGCCCAAAAAGATGTAAAATCTCTTTCAACGACCTAACATTATCCTCATCAGCTTTACCAAAAACAAGTAAATCATCAGCATACATTAGGTGATTAATGACCAAGCCATTACAACTAATGCCCATGAATCTAGAAGGAGCAAGAGAGGTGGAAAGAGCATCCATGGCTATGCAAAATAATAAGGGGGAGAGGGGGCATCCCTGTCTGAGGCCGGAGGTGGAGGGGAAAAACCCCTCAAGGGATCCATTGATACAAATAGAGAAGAAGACATCCTCAATACACCCCTTAATCCACTTGATAAAAATGTCGGGAAAACCAATAAGTTTCATCCTATGAAGGAGAAAATCTCTAGAGAGAGAGTCAAATGCCTTTTTAATATCCAGTTTAGCACAAAAGGAATTACTTCCATCCTTAAATTCTCTTAACAAATCCGCAGCTAAATGGATGTTATCAGAGGAGCTTCTTTTAGCAATGAAGCCCGCTTGATTATCTTGAATAATGAAAGGAAGAACCAACTTGAGCCTATTGGCAATCAGCTTAGCCACCACTTTGTAAAAGACATTACATAGAGATATGGGACGGTAATCAGCAAAATGAGAAGCATGTTGGTTCTTGGGAATAAGTGTGATAGCAGTAGCTTTAGTGGCTCTAGGCATAAAACCAGTAATGAAAAAACTTCTAACTGCCTTGCAGATTTTAGGACCAAGCAACACCCAAGACTTTTTATAAAAGTCATAAGTAAATCCATCAGGACCAGGGGAAGCCTTGGTTTTACCAGAGAAGAAAGTGCGTTTAATCTCAACATCAGTAAAAGGAAGAGTTAAGGAAGGAACTAACTCAGACGGGATACATTTTCCAACCGGCATAGAGTCCCTCTCCCAATTACCCGAGACAGGAGGAGAATAGAACCTTTGGAAGTGAGAGATAACAGCTTCAGCAATAGAAGAGTGAGTAGAGAAGGTTCCCTGATCAGTTTGAATCTCCCTGATAATATTTTGATTGTTTCTAGATTTGATCTTGGCATATAAGAATCCTAAATCATCTTCACCTTTTCTTAACCAATAAGCCTTAGCCCTTTGATTAATCCAATGGGACCAATTAGATTGGAAAAAGGATAAAGCCTCATTAACTGTTTTAAGATTACCATTAAGCAAGGGGCATAATGGAATGGTTTGAAGATCAACCATGATAGAGTTCTGTTGCTGTTGTAAATCTTTGATAGAGTTGGTAATAAAATCCGCAGATGCCCAATTCTCCTCCTTAATAGAATATTTAAGAATCTTCAGACAATAATAAAAGGAGGAGATGGGGCTCCCCCTTTGAGGTCTATCAAAGGCAAACAACAGATCCTTCCAAAAAACATCAAATTTCACCCAATAGTTCTTAAACAAAAACCTGGCCTTAGGGGAGAAGGAGTTATTGTCAAAGAAAATAAGAGGGGAGTGATCAGAACAGCCCGGAGCAGCAACCTTGTAATAAGCAGAGGGGAACCGATTAATGAGAGCAGAGTTAACCAGGACCCTATCCAGCTTGACATGAATAGGGTTATCAGACCTTTGATTGAACCATGTGAAGAAAAGACCAACAGAAGCCAGATCTTGAACCCCACAATCAAAGATACAGTTGTTCAACTCACCAAAGGAGGAGGGGTTAGAAGGATTGCCACCAGCCTTCTCAAAGTCAAACCTACATGAGTTAAAATCCCCAAGGATAATCCAAGGCCGGTCCAAAGGAGGAACAATTTTACGAAGATCATCCCACAACACTTTCCTATCATGAAGGTTATTAGCCGCATAAATAACAGATAATTGGATAGGAGGAGAGTTACCCACCAAAAAAGAGCCATTAATCAGTTGATCAGATGTGAAGCTAGGCGAAAACGAGACACAAGATTTGTCCCATTTGATCCAAATTCTTCCAGGGGAGGAGAAACAGAAGTTATGAAAGCTATCTTCAACATCAAAAACTCTATGTTGGTGGAGAAACCACGGGTCAAGGAGAGATTGGACCTGAATTTTAGCTTCCAGAATGCACAATAACTTGAGCTTATAAGAAGAAACAAGATCTTTGCAAAATCTAACTTTGTCATGGTTGTTAAACCCTCTCACATTCCAAGCAGCAAAAGGAATGCAAGACATTAATAACGAGTGCTTTTTGCCTTTTTGACGGGTTTAGGCTTACCCTTCTTCGATTCTTTGGGAGATTTGGACTTAGATTTAGCTTTAGTGATGGCCGTAGAGGCAGAGGTTTGCTCAATGGATAAGGTCCGTTGGGAGGGAGAGGAGGAGCCATCCGGATGCATGGAGGAGTCATCCACCGGTTCAACCACCAGTCCATTTGTTGGTTCATGACATTCGAAATCCACAATTAAGGAAGAGAATTTATTAGAAGTAGGCAGGGAGGGAGGAGGAGGATTAGAGAAAGAGGGGATATCAGACGAAGAGGAACATTCCGTGGGGAGATTGAGATTAGGGAGAGGAGGGCCAGAAGAGGAAATGGGGAGATACTTTTTATTAGACCCACCCGGAGAAGAGGAGGTAGTGGCTATGACAGGGTGGGAAACATCCTGAGGAGGATTAACCGGAGTAGAGGAGGAAGTTACCAGAAGGACCTCTGAAGAAGAGGGTAAGGAGTTGGGCAGCACTGCAAGGGAGGAAGAAGGAGGGACAGCAGTAGTGTCAGATGAAGGACGAGGTAAAGGAGGTCTAGCAGAAGAACTAGGAATCCTAGTAGACTTATTCCTACTAGAACTCCGCCCTCTAGGACGAGTAGTGAAGGGAACAGAAGGCTTTGGATTTGGGTTGGAAGAACAAAGAGAAAAGGGGTGAAAAAGAGAACCGCACCCTTCACAAGGAGTAGGCTTCCAGTCGTAAACAACCTTAAGGTCAATATCATCTCCATCAATCTCTATAGGAATAACCTCAGGTAGGGGGGAAGACTTATTGATTTGAACACAGACCCTAGCAAAAGTCAGTCTAGTCCTATTAGCAGTAAGCGTATCCACAGAAATCGGAATACCCACATAGCTAGCAATTCTAGAGATACCAGCCGGAGTCCACAAAGCAAGAGGAAGATTGATGATTTTAATCCAAATAGGTATGAAGGCCGATTCATCCCGAACAGGTTGAAATTTTGGAGACCACCTTTGTAGGATGAAGGGTTTCCCCAAAATGAACCACGGACCTCCCGACCAGACCATATCAAGGTCTTCGGGAGAAGTAAATTTCAACAGGAAAAAACCATCTGCTAATGAGAGGAGAGACATCGAACCTTTGAGGTTCCAAACCTTTTTCATGGCAGAGAGAAGACGTTCGTAATAAGGTCTCTGGCCGATAGAGTACCCAACCAAAGAGTTTGTCCATAAAGAGGAACCATCCAAAAGATCTTCCGGCTTAAAAGAAAGCTTCTTCTCCGGCAACACAAAGGACATCTGGAAGAGAGGCACCTTAGTTGAAGAAGCAGCCAAGTTCTCAGCATAGCTACCAGTTTTAGGAGGAGAAGAAGGAATCTGGGCAGGAGCAGAACCCAGAATGGAGGAGGAAGGGAGCGGAGGGAAGTCCGAAGGGGCAGACTCCATGAGAGGAGCAAAAGCCCCTTCCCCGAAGGGAAGAAAAACAGCCGCAAAAAGGTCGGGGAGACGAAAGGAAAAAAACCCTAGCTGAGCTTCAGTGTCTGTACGTATTTCTCTGTCGTAGTAGTAACGGCACAAACTCAGGTCCTTAACCCAGTTCGTTTGCTTGATAACCAACTTGCTTTGATTAATGGGAGACATTCTTTATTGTGTGAGATAGTGTTTCAGACAGTTTCATGATTTCAACATTCGAGGGACAAGTAGAACATTCCATTAGTGACTTTGATAAGATATGACCTTGGATGATTTTGTGGCTTTAGCAACATTGTTACAACTTTGTGCGACACTAAATTTATCCAAAATCGAGTTGATATTAAGTTTTCAAAATCTGAGTTTTTGATTTATTAAGTTTCGACCCTGAACAAAGCTTAAGCTCTCAACCAATAAGTCAAGGGGAGTTGTGTTACTGAATATGACTCATACTTGCACAATAACCTGATTAACTAAACTTAAAAATTATAATTGAACAAATTCTTTCTCTGCCAAACAAAATAGCACCAATGCCTATTTTTCGTTTATTGTATATTATCTCCCTGGTGGCGGCTATGGATATTAATTTATTTTATAGTAATCGAAGAGATAGAGCATCCCTGTAGTTCACGACCCACTAATGTTTAAGATATTCAATAGTCAGCCACCACGATCAAGTAGTCTTCTGTCACCTTCAATCATGTCAAGATAAATTTTTAGCAATCAATAAAGAGCATTGGCATTTACCAACGCATAATCCAAATGCAGAAAGCATCTTGTGCTCAGAATATATAGCTGAGGTATGGACAAATTGACTAAATCCATTCAGCTTTATTTCTTGCATTCTTCAAATACTAACTCAGAAAAAAAATTATTATGGGATAATGGCAACACTAAAAAAACAAAACTCAACTAATCTTATTAGATCATTGACGATGGGTGAATCTCATTCCAAGGCCAAACTAAAAGTTGTTCAAAACAGGTTTTTATACGTTCTCAGTTCAAAAGCACGATTTTGATTTTTTTTTATGTTTCCAGAACTTAGGTTTTAATATATTCATTTTTTAATTCTCAACTTTTTTCTAATTGAATTTTTGTGGCTATAAATATTTTTTAATAAATTTATGTAAATTGAATAGACAAGCTTTATTATATCCAATTTTTTTTTTGTGAATGATACCTGACAACATTAACAATTGAACTCTGAGAGGGGTTACCTAGAACTTGTGCGAGATTGGAGAGAAAGTAGTAGGGGTGTCAATTTCGGGTCACGGGTCGGGTTCGGGTCGAACCCGGAACTGACCCGGGTTCAATCGGGTCGACCCTAACCCGACCCGGATAGGCAAACGGGTCGAAATCCTAGACCCGAACCCGACCTGCTTCGGGTTCGGGTCAACCCGACACGACCCGGAATTCGGGTCGAAATCCTGGCGCAGCGGGCGCAGCAGGCCGGCGGCAGCGGTTCCGCAGCGGCGCGGCAGGCCAGCAGCGCGCGCGGCAGCAGCGCGGCGCGCGCCGCAGCGGCGCGGCAGCTAGCGCGGCAGCGGCAGCAGCGCGCGGCAGCGGCAGCAGCGCGCAGCAGGCGCGAAACCGAGCAGACGCGACGCGTGATGCGCCAGCAGTGCGCGAACCGAAGCAGACCCGGTCTGCTCGGACTCCGCGCGGGCAGCTTCGGTCAGCTCCGGTCAGGGCGGGCAGCGGGTCATTTCGGGTCATTTTCGGGTTTCCGGGTCAACCCGAACCCGACCCGGTTTTTCAAACGTGTCGAAAACTCGAACCCGAACCTGACCCGGTTCGGGTTCGGGTTGACCCGAACCCGAAATTTTTGAGTCGGGTCCGGGTCGGGTTGTCGTGTCGTGTCAAATATTGACAGCCCTAGAAAGTAGTATGCTAGAGAGAAATTTTATGAAAACACGGTGGGGCTAAGAATCACACCTGACCAGATGATGCAAGAAGAACTAATGATGTAAAAAAGGGCAAAATTGCTCTTTATCACCGCTTATTTAAAGGTATTCTTGGGATAAAGTAAATGTTAATAAAAAAGAATATAATGCATTGACATAAAGGTACATTAGTAAAGACTACCTTGGACACATGTCACTCCATAATTCGATGGCGAGGTTGGCACTAAATTTCTTTAATGATCTTCTTTAGGGGCGATATTATTAGTGTCGAGTAAGCTTGTCGTAGTATTCTTTGACAAGTGCTGAGGTCAGTGAACCTGTGACAGTAGTTGTTAACTTGATTTTGTGTGAGGTTAAATCTAGGGGTTTCAATATTTGATACGACCCGAAACACGATCCGAACCCAACCAAAAAAAAATTATTGGTTCGGGGTAACTCGTTAGCTCGATGGGTGGGGTTTAGGTTTTTTTTTTTGAATCGTTCATAAATTCAGGTCGGGTTCGGGTTGACTCGAAACTCCAAAACTAACCCAGGTTGATAAAAAAACATTGCATGTACTACAAGGCGATCCCACGCTCACCTGAACTCTTGACTATGCAAACCTGCACCCATACCAGCAAAACACTCACCTCTCGCTCAGACTCCTAGTATGTGATCCCGTTCTTGACTCACCTACATATTGCGATTCCACACTCACCTCGCATCTGAACTCCGCAGTTCGCAGCTAGATGGATAGATTCCCATAACACTCTCATAGCGTTTGGACTAAAAAATCTTGTGCTCAACTCACCTGTATAGCATGATCCCATGCTTTTATGCGAGCAAATAGCAATCATGCAACCAAATACCACCCCCCCCCCACCCCCATTACCTCCCCGCACAGCTCTGCAATTTGTACTTAGCACCACAACATGCTTACAACACTCATCTCATGTTTATGGGTCAGTTCAGGTCAACCTATTAACATGTTGGGTCAAGTTTAAGTCAAATAGTTTGACTGAAACCCAAAAACCCATTTTGATGCCCTTAGTTAAATCCCCAAATTTAATCTTTACACATATATCACTAAACCTTATTAAAAAATTTAAAATCTAATCCCTCATTAATGTGCTTCCGCATTGTGGTTAGCTCACAACTTAAACTCCATCATTTCATAGTCACCTTGACTGCCATATGATCATTTGATAAATCAACTTATAGTTGTTGCAAATCTATTTTCATGACTTATGTTTTGATGATTGACAAACACTATTGATTCTCTTGGACTGCATGTTACTTCTAACTTTTAAGGAATCGAAGATCAAACGAACAAACGAAGCCAGTTCAAGATTGCGTAGGTTAGGATTTAGTCAGTCTGTACTTTGCTTTTTCTCTTCTTGAGTCTATTTGTAATGTTCAAAGAGACTGATGCTAAGTAACCCTACACACATACACTTGAGAGACTTAGAAATTCTGTTTTTACTCAAATTGGCCAAGACGATACTTACATCGTCCGTGACGATTTGGCTTAAAACAGAAATTCTATCAGGGATTCTTAATTAAGGCAGCCGTCATTAACAGATCGGCTTGGACGATATGTGTATCGGCCAGGACGATAAGCTCAAAACAGAAAGAAATTGCCGTCATAAACAATTAAGGTATTCTGTATTTTTGGAAATCGGCTAGGACGATCTTTTGATCGGCCTGAACGATATTCATAATTATGCCTTAATTGATCAGACAAATCAAGGAAGTAATTAAGGATAATTGATAAGATCACATCGTCCTGGACGATCACAGGATCATCCAGGACAATCTATTTTAAAACCTTAGTTACTTCTAGACAATAAATATTGGTCAGCACAAATTCAGGGCGATGCTCTAGACGATTTTCCTCTAATTTGAACTGATCGGCCTGGACGATCGTGAGATCGTCCTGGACGATCAAGTCAATTTTCAATCGTCCAGTTTGCATTCAGGGCGATGCTCTGGCCGATCTTCTGAGATTTGTACTGATCGGCCAGGACGATTTCCATATCGTCCTGGACGATATTGTCGGCAACTTGCAATTAATGAGCTCCTTTAAAGCTCTTCTGTTTAAGAGCTCTTGTTCAATATTTTTGATCAATCTTTTGCTGCTGCCTTGACCTGAGAAGACCTTGAGGAGAGAAAGAGAGAGAGAGAGAGGGAGAGAGGATCTTGTGAGGGGGAGCTTGTGAGGGGATTCACAAGGGTTGCTTCAAGGATCGCTCTGCTTCTTCTTCGTCTAGAGTTTCTCATCCGTGGAAGGGTCGGTAGAGGTAAGGATTCAGCATCTGAATGTTATTCTCTGCCATCTTCAGGAGGAAGCAAAAGGAGATAGGTTCTCTGCCTTGCAGGGGTGGCAAAAAGAGGTTCTTTGTAAAGGCTTCTCCGCCTAGCTGTGGGGGCTAAAGAAGAGTCATGATTGTAGTGCAATACTCGGAGGGCGCCTCCGGGGAGTGGACGTAGGTCGAGTTGACCGAACCACTATAAATTTATGTGTTCTTATTTCTTGTTTCTGCAATTTAAATTTTTGCGCTTATTTTTCTTGTGGTGTGATTTTGGTTTATGAGATTTTTTTCTTCTTTGTGAAAAGAATTTTTAAAATGCCAATTCACGCCCCCTCTTGGTTAGCTTGGGCCAGTTCTATAGGGCTTAACATCCCTAACGAATTTTCAAGTGGTATCAGAGCAGGATTCAAAAAATTAGTTTGAAAACTTTTTGAATTTTTATCCATGGCTAACTTTGGGAATCGTAACACTACGGAAGGGTATTCTATTACCCGACCTGCCCTATTCGATAATCTACCTTTTGATTTTTGGAAAACCAGCATGTCAACATTTTTACAATCTACTGATTATCGCATGTGGATGCTTATCAAAGAAGGTTATTCTCCTCCTTCTTGTGAAATTAATGATGTTAAAATTGAAATTACTTTTACTGAATGGACTTTTGATGAAAGAGATTTAGCCCAATTAAATGCAAAATGTTTGAACTATTTTTTCTATGCTTTAAAATCTGAGGATTACATGAGTGTTTCTACTTGCAAAATTGGTAAAGAAATTTGGGATAAATTGTGTATCACTTATGAAGGCACTAATGAAGTTAAACAATCTCGTTTAAATATTCTCTTGCATGACTACGAACTTTTTCGTATGAAATCATATGAATCTGTTTCTGACATGTATACAAGGTTTACATAGATAGTCATTTCACTGCATGCATTAGGAAGAGAACTTTCAAACTATGAAAAAGTGAACAAGATTTTGAGATGCTTGCCTTCGTCATATGATACTAAAATTACTGCAATCACTAAATCTAAGGATTTAAACACTTATTCTATTGATAACTTACGTGGCTCACTCATTGCTTACGAGCAAGGGGTAAATCAAAGAAATCTTGATGCAGGTGGGAAGAAGAAGGAGAAAACAGTTGCACTGAAGGCGCACAAATCTATCTCCGATTCTTTCGGGTCTGAGAGCGATGAAGTTGCTTCTTCACAAGGCAATTCAAAAGCTTTATAATGAAGAAGCAAAAGCATCATTGGAGAAAAGGTAATGATCATAAAAATTCTAAAGGATCTTCTAATATCGTTTGTTATGGATGCAGGAAGCCTAGACATGTGAAAGCTGATTGTCCTACACTTCAAGATCACTCGAGCAAAAACAAAGAAAAGGGTGAGGAAAAACCCAAGTTTAGGAAGGACAAGAAGAGAGTCCAAAAGGCATTCTGGGCAAAATCTAAAACTGATTCCTCTGAGACTGAACCAGAGGAAGAGACAACAAACCTGTGCTTAATGGGGGAAGATCATATTGAGCAAAGTGATGAGGAAGAGGTATGTAAACCAACCTATGATGAATTGTTTGAGATTTGTGAGAAAATCCATGCATCATACAAAAAACTTAAGAAGACTCATGCTAACTTAAAATTGGAACTTGTAAATTTATAAAAAGAGTATGAAGTTATTCTTAATGATCATTCAATGATTGATTCTAATTACATGATTATTCTTGATGAATTTGATAATTTGAACAAAAAGCACTCAGAATTAATTGATGAGAATGAAGCATTAAAAGTTTCACACACCTCTCTTCAATCTGATTTCAAGAAAACTAAAGAGAAAGAGAAAAGCTTGAGGGTTGAGAATGATGTTCTAAAAAATACAAACTTGAGGATTAAGAAAGAATTGTCTACACTTAAGAAAACTTGGATGATGCCTACTCTTGATCGAAAGCAAAGACCTAGGAAGAGGCATTATAACTCAAACCATTTAAGAAATCCTTTTCCTGAAGTTAGATATTTTTCTTGTGGCATGCTAGGACACATCTCACACACTTATACCATTCACCGTAGTACACATTGGGTATGGAGACCTAAGGTACATGATTCACATCATACCACACCTGCACTGTATTCTACTTTTCCTGAGAAGGAACCCAAACCAGTTTGAGTTCCTAAATCTGACTGTTGTTGAGTTTTGCAAGGGTGCTCTCATCAAAGACCTCGTGTGAGCATAGGATAATTGGACATATGGAGGCTCGCAGCTCATAATTGCTTAAACTTGCTTCTTCGTAATTTCTTGAAACATTTTTTAATTAGTTTTGTGTTATTTTTGTTGTGTTCCAGCTTTTTAGTGTTTTAGATTGTTTTGTTTTCACTTTGCTTTTATGTTTGGTTTTTTATATGATTAGTTTTTTAAGCTTTTAGATTTTGGAGATTTAAAGCCATTGATTATCACATCTAAATCGGTCAAAGGGTGAAACACCATTGATGGTTTCCCTACCTCTAACCTCTTTTAGTAACATAATTTTCTTTTCTAAACAAAAGTCTATCTCATATTAACAACTGGTTTTTGAAACTAAGATTCTTTTTATCTTGCTACAAAAATCTATCTTGTGCATAATATCCAAAGTTCTTATATATCTTTCAAGTTAATTAAAATCTTTCCATTGCATTTATCACATGATTAGGATTTTGCTTTGTGGCTTGTTCTTCCCTATGTTAGAGAGAGAGCTCCTATTCTCTAATATTTAGAGGGTATACTCACAACTAAGTTTTTTTAAGGGGTTTGTTAAAGAGTTTTTAGCTTGCAAGAATTAAAAAGGAAATAGGCCAATGACGTCAAATTGAAAAGAAATCTATATACACAAAAGTGTATTAAAAAAAAATCAAGATGCTCAAAGAGCCAATCAAAGTGACAAGAGGCATAAAATGAGCCCACTAAATGCAAGCTATTCTCTCTTTTCAAAACTTTTAAAACTTAGAGAACTCATTGGTTATTTGATGCTTTCAAAAGCTTGATTTAAAAATTCCATGATTGAGACAAATTACTTTGGTATATTATTTATAAGATATTTTGTTTATAACCAAGTATTGATTGAATCTTCTTTTTACCCAGTAAAGTTTTTCTGAGTTAGACGTTTTGTTTTTAAAAAGACGATTACTGCCCTGAAAGAAGTCAGAGCTAGGGTTTAATAAGATTGGATATTCTACCTTTTTCAGATTTTGACTTGTTAACTCTTTGATATTTTGAATCTCTAAAATTGAATTGTTTGAAAAATCTGTCATATGGATACTTTGCTATAAAAAAAAATGTTTAACCTAAAACAAATTTTTTTTCCTTCGGTTTTCTTTTTAGCTTTGTATTGTGAGTCTTTTATCTCTTTGAGGGCTTTGATCATCAACTTTTTCCTTGGATTCAAATCTCTTGTCACATCGTCTTGGCCGATTCTCATATCGTCCTAGACGATAGGAAAAATTTTCTTCAAAATTCCATTTGCTGAATTTTTCTGTGATTGCTATAACTCTTCGTCCTGGACAATAATTTATCGTCCTGGACGATATGATCGAACTCTATTGATAGACTTGGCCGATAACATATTTCATCCTGACCGATGCATTTTATGGTTATCGACCTGGCCGACACACTAGATCGTCCTGGATGATCCATGTGTCAGCACGTTTAAATCTTTAAAATCGGCCACGAATAATCCATTATTGGACAATCGTCCTGGCCGATCCACTATTCGTCCTGGACGATACACGTGGTATAGATTTAAAACATTTTAACTTCGATCGATATGATCAATTATTGTGCATCGTCCTGGACAATACACCTAATCGGCCCGGACGATCTGCTTTTTCAACGGTTGTCCGGCTTGACTCCTCGGAATGATCGCCTGTCTCTAATCGGCCTGGATGACATTTGATCGGCTGGGATGATCGGACCGGCTTTTTGACCAATCGGCCTGTACATAATAATTGTGCCATATCATCCTGGACGATTCTGTGATCATCCTGGACGATATGGCCGTTTCTTTAAACTCAGGCCATTCCAGCCATGTTTATCACTTCACATCTCCTCTTTTCTTGTGTTTTCTTACTATTCTCTTGCTATGGCTGGTGAGAAGTGAGTCCGACAAATTTCTAGGAGTTCTTCGAGGGCTAGGATTGACCCTCATTTCAGGGAGGCAGAAGATGAAGCTGCTTACCATCGATATAAAGAATATGGGATAACTGTCTACAGAATCATCAATTCTGTCCACTTTTCATATCCGAAAATGGATCTCTTTACTCACACTTCTCTTTGTTTCATTCTTTCTCTCGCTTTCCTATTTCATACCGAGCTTCTTCATGAATTCTTCACAAATCTTCGCACAAATCCTACTTTTACAGCCCTGACCTCCTATGTGAATCGACGCCCGGTCGAAATCACATATCAGAACTGTGTTGAACTTTTACAGCTATCCACCACCGGGGATAAGCTGCACATAATCATTTCAGATCATGACTTTGACTAGTCCACGGCAAATTATTTCCTTCGCTAGACCAATGCACCTTTTCATGTTGGAGAGATTAGCTCTTTAGTCATAGATGCTAGGATAATCCAACATGTCCTTTGCACCTCCATAATTCCAAAAGTCGGGGACCGAATCCACATCACTCTACTTTCTCTGACTACTTTTTACATCATGGCTCACAGAGAATTTAATATTACTGACTTAATTTTTTGGTACATTGATCATTTAACCATAATCCGTGATCCAGGTCATAAGAGGAAACCCAATCTGGCTTTAGGACACCTCATAGCCTATGTCTTTGAAACCAAATATTAACTTCAATATCCTGCTCCTACCAAACTCCCAACTTTCTTCTACACAAATAATTCTTTCACTATCCTTCGTAGTACACGTCTCCACCCAGGAGATGAGGAACCTCGGGGGGCTGAGGAGGAGGAGGCTCCCGCTCCCGCTCCTGTTTCAGATCCTACTCCTCTTCGCTAGCACTCTCATCTTGACCAGTTAGTGGAGAGGTTTGATCGATGGGAGACCTGCTTCGACGCTTACGTTGTTGTACAGGAGTAGCAACATTCTGAGGACATGGCCTGCTACGAGTAGCACTGCACAGAGGACTTAGCCCAGTTTGATAGCTTCATTACTCACCGGCAGCAGCAGCATGACCAAAACATCGCCTGGTTCAATGCTCAGTTCACTACGCTAGCTAGCTACTTTTAGCAGCCACCTCCACCACTTCCATCTGATGATCAGGGTCCCTCATTTTTCTAGTCTTTATCTTCTGTTTTCTATTTTCTGTTTTCTGTAGTTTGTCTTGTAGCTTATTATAGTTTCTATTGTGTTGTTTCTTTTTTCTTTTTGTGTGTCTAGGACCCTCTTTTTATGATGACAAAAGGGAGAGTAGGATGTGGTAGGAAAAGTTGATGTACTTGTAACTTTGAAATTTTAATGAACTGCTATTTTTACTGAGATTTTTCTACTTGTGTTTGCCATCATCAAAAAGGGGGAGATTGTTCCATATCTATTTTCATGACTTATGTTTTGATGATTGACAAACACTATTGATTCTCTTGGACTGCATGTTACTTCTAACTTTTCAGGAATCAAAGATCGAACGAACAAACGAAGCCAGTTTAAGATTGCGTAGATTAGGATTGAGTCAGTCTGTACTTTACTTTTTCTCTTCTTGAGTCTATTTGTAACGTTCAAAGAGACTGATGCTAAGTAACCCTACACACACACACACACACACACTTGAGAGACTTAGAAATTCTATTTTTACTCAAATCGGCTAGGACGATACTTACATCGTCCGGGATGATCTGGCTTAAAACAGAAATTCTATCAGGGATTGTTAATTAAGGCAGCCGTCATTAACAGATCGGCCTGGACGATACGTGTATCGGCCAGGACGATAAGCTCAAAACAAAAAGAAATTACCATCAATAAACAATTAAGGTATTCTGTATTTTTGGAAATCGGCTAGGACGATCTTTTGATCGGCCTAGACGATATTCATAATTATGCCTTAATTGATCAGACAAATCAAGGAAGTAATTAAAGATGATTGATACGATCACATCTTCCTGGACGATCACAGGATCGTCCAGGACCATCTATTCAAAAAACTTAGTTACTTGTGGACGATAAATATTGGCCAGCACAAATTCAAGGCGATGCTTTAGACGATTTTCCTTTGATTTGAACTAATCGGCCAGGACGATCAAGCCAATTTTCAATCATCCAGTTTGCATTCAGGGTGATGCTCTGGCCGATCTTCTAAGATTTGTACTGATTGGCCAGGACGATTTCCATATCGTCCTGGACGATATTGTCGGCAACTTACAATTAATGAGCTCCTTTGAAGCTCTTCTATTTAAGAGCTCTTGTTAAACATTTTTTTATCAATCTTTTGCTGCTGCCTTGACCCAAGAAGACCTTGAGGAGAGAAAGAGAGAGAGAGAGAGAGAGAGAGAGAGAGAGGGGAGAGAGGATCTTGTGAGGGGGAGCTTGGAGGGGATTCACAAGGGTTGCTTCAAGGATGGCTATGCTTTTTCTTCGTCTAGAGTTTCTCATCCGTGGAAGGGTCGGTAGAGGTAAGGATTCAACATCTGATTGTGGTTCTCTTCCAGCTTCAGGAGGAAGCAAAAGGAGATAGGTTCTCTGCCTTGCAGGGGTGTCAAAAAGAGGTTCTTTGTAAAGGCTTCTCCGCCTAACTGTGGGGGCTAAAGGGGAGTCACGATTATAGTTCAATACTTGGAGGGCGCCTCCAGGGAGTGGACGTAGGTCGAGTTGACCGAACCACTATAAATTTCTGTGTTCTTATTTCTTGCTTCTGTAATTTAAATTTCCGCGCTTATTTTTCTTGTGGTGTGATTTTGGTTTATGAGATTTTTTCTTCTTTGTGAAAAGAATTTTTAAAATACCAATTCACCCTCCTCTTGGTTAGCTTGGGTCAGTTCTATAGGGCTTAACATACCTAACGAACTTTCAATAGTCACCAAATGATTACCAGTGATATGATAATTTCATAATAAAAAATTTCCTTAACCATTTACATTTAACTCTTAGCAAAATCAAACTTCAAATCCATCAGTTTAAAGTGGTGAATTTTTATCACCTGATAATTTGCTTAATCATTAATAGTCACAAAATGATTAACAAAGGCATGAACATGTCAAATATAAAAGTCCTTATAATCCTTGGTCAAATTAAAATAATAATAAAATCCATTGATCAAAACTAATGAAAAATCCAATATTCAAATTAAAACAAAAAATCCCTAATCATTTAACCTATTTTTGGACAATTTTACATCTCCACAAAACACAACCAAATGGCCTTAGATTCATTATTAGTCAGCTACATATTGATTAAACATGTCTCCTGGTCAACCACATCAATTTGGAGGCATTGCAAGCCCTCTAAAATAATAAATTCAAAGCATATTCAGTGTCTATAAAACATTAAAATATTTATACCCTATGACACTAGACATATCATACTCTTTTTTTTTTTACCTAGGAAGCCTCTTAAAACCTATTGGGCATGATCATTGTTATTAATATAATATGTTGAAGCAACATGAACCCTTGGTGGACCATAGTAGTTCACAAAACCTAAAACCCCTAAAACACAAAAATTCCTTAAAAATTAAATTTCCCTTAAACATCAATATGGCTCAATAACAAAAAAACCTAAAACCTCTACCAACATAGATTGAATGTTATTTGGAGTATAATGAACCCAACCCTAAGCGGTTAAGTGGATTGGTGCAACTATTCTATACGTTAGGCTTGCCAGGGTGTGCATGCTACATACACTAAATTTCCTAGACCTTGATGATTAATGAATCTTATTTGAATTGAGTTTTTAAAGTATTGGATCATGGTTTGACCTAAAACTTCACAAATTCATAACTCTCAATCTATACATAATTATGGCCTTATTTTTGTGGAATGTTTAGGTTTATCTAATGCTTCAAATACCCATAATTTCACCTAAATCCAATTAGTAAATTGCCTGAATTAAATTATTAAACGAATATAGACACTTATCTTTGATGATTGATTGTAACACATAGGAAGACATTTATAAATCCAAAATTAGTAGGTTTGAAGCACATGTTTAGATGAACTTAACTTTAAAATTTTACTGCATTTGGAGTTCATTTGGTCTTTCAATTAGTGAACCCAAGATTGATACATGTAAATGATATACAATTTTCATTAATTCATAATTAATTAAACATAAATAAAAAAAGTACATTCTAAATGTCAATTTGCTTAGAATTAAAGTTTTAGTAGAGGAAAATTAAAAACCCCTTTAAATTTTATCAAAATCAAAAGTAATTTAAAAATCAAGAAAAAACATTAATTAATTAAATTAAATAATAAAAAATAACAAAATTTCAAATAATTTTAAACACTTTTACTAATCTTGAGGAGTCATCAATGATATTTGGGGATGTTTAAAAGAGGTTTGAAATTGATTTGGTACAAAAGCAATAAACCACCTTAATTAGATTTTTAATTAAATTGACTAAAAGGGCTAAATTTGTTTAAAAAAACAAAGCTAATTATAGATAAATCCAATTGACATAAACTCAAAGACATTGAACTCATATTTGGGTCTTCTATTTATAAAAATATATGAACTCAAGAATTTATTGTAAATTAGAAAGACATCATTTGGTCAAATTTAATTCATTCAAAATTGTTGAACTTATAAAATTCATGACTAATTATAAAAAGATTCGATGGACATAAATCCATAAATTAAACACATAATGGATCATTATATTTCTGAAAATAAAAAATTCAAGAATTCAATGTAAATCAAAAAGTTAATATTTGATCAGATTTAATATTTAAGATGTGTTGATATTTTAACAATCATGACTAACTACAAAAAAATTCAACTGACACAAGCTAAAAGGTATTGAAATCATAGATGGATCTAGTGTTTATGAAAGATATTAAATAATATAATTCATTATAAACCAAAAAGTTAATAATTATGTAACCCTAATTTATTAATTAATTCTATAAGTACAAGAAAATCAACAAAACATTAAAATTCACTAAACTATTAATATAATAAATTAAATCATACGTGCAATAATTGTTGTGAATATGGATTCAAGAATTATAATTTTGATGATAACAAACATTTCTAACACTTTCATTTTTCTAGGACTGCCTTGCCTACTAATGTCTTAGGTCCACAAGGAAAAATTACAAATCAAGCCAGCTTAAGATTGGGTAGATTAGGACTGAGTATATCTGTAAACTGTAGTTAAGTTATTTTTAACCTTTTCTTGAGTCAATTGTAAACAAAGTGGGTCCTGATGCTAAGTAACCTTGCACACACACACTCAGGGAAAAAATTTATCTGATTTTAGAGTTTTCTTTTTTCGATCACATCATCCGAGATGATTGCAAATCATCCTGGATGATCATTTAAAAATAGAAACCCTAATTGGGGTATCCTAGTTAAGGCAGCCAAAATTAAGCAAATAATCCTAGACAATATTAGCATCGTCCGCAATAATATGCTCAAATCAGAAATAATCAGCCGCTAGATCTATTTAGGTATGTTTTTTTGGACATTATCCAATTATGCCAAAATAAGTGATGTAATTTTTGAACGATCATATCATCCGGGAAGATCATTAAAACAAACCTTTATTTCTTCCTAAATGACTAGAATGATGTTTTGGATAATGTGTATTATTTTTGCACTAATCGTCCAGGATGATCACAAATTGTCCTAGATGATCAGTTATTTTTCATCGTCGAGACATGCAATCAGGGTGATATGCTGGATGATATTTGTTATTTTAAAATAATCATCTAGGATGATCGTGAAATCATTTGTGATGATCAATTTACTTTTCCATTGTCTAGGCATGCATTCAGGGAGATGTTTTGGATGATACTCAATAATTTGAACTAATCATACAAGATGATCCGTCGATTGTCCTGGATGATTATGTTGGTTTGTTTCAATTTAGAGCAAATTTGGAGCTCTTCTATATAAGACCTCTTATTTACCCAAGATTTTATCTTTTTCTACTGTCTTGACCTAAGAGAGCTAAGAGGAGGGGGAGAGGATGAGAGAGAGAGAGAGGATCTTATGAGGGGGAGTTTGTGAGGGGTTTCACAAAGGTTGCTCAAAGTAAGGATCTGAATCATCTTCTCTAGTCGTTATCCCTAGTTTCTTCGTGGTTTAAGAGAGGTCTACTTCAGCAACTGATTAAGGTTCTCTGGCTTCTTTAGGAGGAAGCAAAAGGAGTCGAGTTCTCTACCTTCTTCAAGAGGAAGCAAAAGGAGTTGGGTTCTCTGCCTCACTGGTGATGGTGGAAAGGAAGTTTGTACAAGTTTCTCCACCTTACTGTGTGAGCAAAAGGAGAGTCATTGAATTTTGTGCAATACTTAGAGGAGAGGCTCTAGGGAGTGGACATAGGTAAAGTTGACCAAAACACTATAAATTTCTATATGTTCTTTCTTACTTCTTTTCCGCATTTAATTTTTGGACTTCGATTTTCTTGTGGTGAATTTTGGTTTGGTTTAAGATTGTGTTTTTGATTGAGAAATCTTTAACGTACCAATTCATCCCCCCTCTTGGTTAGCTTTTGGCTAGTTCGTAAGGGCTTAACATCCCTAACAAACTTTCAATAATCACACTTCACACTCTATCAAATTAGTTTTCAAGGAGGGAATACCTCGAGCTGTTTGGTTACATGTTTTAAGGAAGAATTAGTCCTCGTGCTACTTGTGACAATGTTATAAATGAATTAACCAAATTAAAGTATTAAAATGTAACAACTATAAATAAAAAATTAAAAAAAGAAATTAATAAAAATTCAACAACCAATAATCAAAATTAAATAAATAGGTAATTATGGAGTAACCTAGGATTATGAGGCTATTAAACTTTGCTTCAATGAGGGTAAAATAAATCTTATAGACCTATATTATCAAATGTAAATTTTATTCAACTTAAATGAATATTAAAATTAATAATAAAGCATTTAAACATTTAAACTTTCATGACCATGTGCTTGACTCCTTTTACGTAGGTAAAGGTGTGTTGGATTGGAAAGCATATGAACAAAAGCACTTAGTTAAAATATAAGGACATTACATAACCTATATATCAAAATTTGTGATGATTGGTAGCATTAAAAATGTGAGCCTTGGACTTGCTAATCAACAACTTCAAGCACCTAGAAGTTTTTAAGCACTATATTCTTTAAAATAAAAATGTAAATAAATTTATCAATAAAAAAATACTTAAAATAAATCTAAAGCTTATAAAATATTAAAACATGAATTAAAATTACCTTTCAATTATATTAAAAAAATAAACCAGTTATATATTTTTTTAAATAAATAAATTTTTTGACCTATCCAAACAATACATCCTTATACACACATTAGATGGGTTGCAATGATCGCAAACTCTAAATTAGGCTAGGCCGATGGTTTGGAGTAGTTTCTTAGAGTGCCTTTCTTAGAGGGTACTCATGTATAGAGTATTTATTTCTATACTCCATATATTATGTTAATATATTTGATGGTGCACATTTGGAGTAGGTTATTAAGCTACTTTAAATTTATTTATATTTTCCCACACAGCCTCATACATGTGCATTTTTATATTCCAATCTTTTTATTTTTGCAAAAGAAGAATTTATCTAGGTAACGATGTAAATCTAAAGGCAATGATGTAAATGTAAATATTTTAAAATCTTGTATTGTTAGATTGATTTGTATAGTGCCAATAGTTGTAAATGTTTTGAAACTGATTGTTTATGCGTACACTTGTAGATTCCAAATGGAAATGATTATTTTCCTTTAAATATTATTATCATTTAGATTTCTATGGAAGATTTAGAATCAAGAAGATTGAAAATCAAAATAAATACTCATTTTGAAATCTATATTATATAGAAATAGAAATCTACGATTATTATTAGTGGAGCCACACAAACTTTACTTTATAGTTGATCCTAGGTTATACTCTGAAAAAATACTAATGAATAAAAGTTTTTACATACATTATTATTAATGCATTAATTTTTTTATGCAAACTTGTGCATTTTATAAAGTTATTGATTATAATCCTCTAAATTACAACTCATTGATTATTTGGATAAAGCCATATAATCTTACATTCATATGATGATTGATTATGCTTAGGATTGTAAACTGACAACTTACTCTAGCTAAGTGTCAGTTTATATTGTATACACCCCTTAGCCCGTGCACATTCTTTTCCAGTTCTCTCATTCTAAAATTTAGTATGAAGTCTTGATGTGAATTACAAATACAAGTCAATGATTTACAATCTAAAGCTTATATAAAATAAAATTCTTTTGTATTCACTTTAATTAGGAGTATCTCTTAATAAATATAATTAACTATATGGGCTTTCCCTTATAGGATGTTTAGAACATAGTAATAAAATAAATCCTTTCCTACTTATATTCTAAGATAGAGGAAATATATGAGGACACAAACCTATCCTTAAGCATTATTTTAGTTACATATTCAAAATAGTATGTGAATATTTTCTTTATCCTTCAAGATGAATTAAATATTCCTTATGCTATTTTATTCTGAAAATAAATACATTAATTTTCTTTCATAATTGAAATGATAGGTGAATATTTTATTTTATCCTTCTAGATGAAATAAATAATCTCTATGCCACATTTTATTATAAAGTTAAATTTAGTTTGACATTTCAAATCAATAGTAATTCTATAATTTGGGATAGTTTAATGTTAATCAATGCAACTTTGATAAAAATATACTTTTAAAGCAAATCATTTGGCGAACATAAATTTATTGATTGTAGGCTTGTTGAGGTTGTCAATGAATTGTATTGATGGTCTAATATTTCTTGGGAAGAGAGGAGGTGAGTGAGTCATAGTTGCAAAAAATGAGAGATGTAGGCTAGGTGGTTACTCAAAAATGAGTTGAGGGCCCCATGAGTATTCACTTTTTAATAATTGAGCTTTCTATGTATCAATTAGGATGCCCACTCTAGGAGGGAATGAGTGATTATTGAAGCTATTTTCTCATATGGAGGGTGATAAATTTCTTGATAAATATAAAAATTGAACTACTTCCCAATGAAGGACAACATTTTGTGGTAGGCACGTGACAAGTAGGCACATGTTGGTCATTTTGGTGAGTTCTCTTATGCATCCCAGATGGGTATCTCTCCAAGACTATCAAGTAAATCTTCTTAAAGCGCTACTAAGGAAAACCTTATGCATCATGATTCGACTATTACCTATTAAGCACATGTGAAGATATATTCAATTATATAACTAGTTCTTTAAATCATCTAACCCTTTAATAATAGTGTGATAAATATGATAAGTGAATGAGAAATGGTGAGTATTTAATATGGATAAGAAATAAATAATAATCAAGTAAATGCAAATTTATTTATGTATTTAGTGTATCTTTGATATGAGTGTTGATTAATTGGTTGCCACCTTTTTCTTAGCCTCTATAAATAAGCATGTTTATGTTGGAGGCTTTTTAAGTTTTGAAACCTATAAATGATATTGTTTAACTTCTAAGAGCCATATTATTTAACATTTCCAGTATTACTAAAAATAAAATAAGTATACTTAGGATGAGTAAGTTTTAACTGATGGATAAAGTACTTAGGCATGGTTAAGGAATTTGAGGCAACATTGATTGAAACCCTAATGATTAAGGAAGCTAGTGATTATAGATAGACTGTACAAGGGTCCTCTAAGAGTGCAATCACTCCTCCAAAAAAAATTGATGAATAATAAGCCTAGGTTGGAAAAAATGACCATAGTCCAGCCTATGGTGATTTTGGTAACTAGTTAATGTGTTGATTTTAGAGATAGTGAGAGATATGCTAAGAGGGTAAACCTTTCTTCTAATTCAAATTGAGTTCCACTGAATTTGTGGTTTCCATCGTGGCTTCCTTTACATTGTCCAAAAATGAGGCTTGTTGAAGTGGTGTCCTCCATTGAGGTTCAGAAGACTACCCAAAGAATCACAAGTTCACCTAGCTGCTACGTGTTAGGGAAAAATATTCAATTCAAAATATTTGAATACCTTTTTATCAAGAAAGAAGGTGACTATTATGAGAAAGCTTATAATCTATATTTCCTTATCTGGTTTATCATTATACACATCAAGTGAGTCAAGGATGATGGCTTTAATCTAGTGGGAACCTGAGTTATATAAAAAGGTTAGTTCCTTATGATTAGTACCTTGCAAATTCCTTAACCTTTAGGTAAAATTTTATGCTGGTAATTCTTCCATGTCAGTCATAGATGAACTACTTTGGAAGGAATTTAAAGGTACCAAGCCTTTAGTAGTAGTGGAGAAGATTAGGGATAAAAAATGTTTGACTGAGTAGCAATTAAGTAGGCCATAATGGTAGCTGATGAGGAGTAGTATAATACCTTAGATTAAAATGCAAGAACTCATTTTAAACTTATCATCTCCCAACATCATTCCACCATAAGTATTAACTATGAAAGGGGAGGATACAAGGTATCTTAGAGTGTTGGAGATAATAATGAATTTATAACGAGTGGTGGGTTAGGATGGAAACTCAAGTGGTGGCATGACCTCAAAGAACATTGTTGTATTGAGCATGGTGGTTTCCTTCTTCAAAGCATTAATGTTGAGCATTGGAAACCAAGTGAAACCCTACCTTATCAAAGGGATAAATATTTATATTATATTTCTTAGAGTATATTATGGGACTAGCAAAAGTTAGGTGGCCCCATTTGTAAGGTTTTTTTTTATGCCAAGTAGATTTAAACTACATATAATTATATATTCTATTTCTTTCTTGTTTGTAACATTCTTGTAAAATTAGCATTAAATGATGTTTCCTTATTTTGAATATCAGTACACTTTATATTTATTCTTATCTTTATATTATGAATACACTCTTTTTCATTTTTGGTGAACACTCCAATTTTTTAGTTATTATAGTGTGTAGATATATTTGCTATGAATAGTGAGTGCAATACTTAGGATATTTTCTTATATATATGTTATATAAAGTAAAACATTTTTCTAGGATTAGATGGGGTAATTTAAAGAATATTAACAAAAATATTGTTGAGAGTAAGATTTTAGATCTTAAGGTTTTGTCTGTGCATGAGGATGCTAATGTTATGTGGGAAAAAGTGGATAGTGATATTAAGAATATTACAAAAGATGTGCTTGGAGTATCAAAGGGAAAAGCTCCTAATAGTAAAAATAGTTCGTAGTGGAATCCAATTGTGCAAGAAAAGATTAAAAATAAGAAGATTTGTTATAAAAATTGGTATAATTTTAAAAAAAACTGATAATTAGGAAATATATAAAGTGGCTCGTAAGGATTCTAAGAAAGCAATATGCGATGCAAAGACATTAGCTTTTAGTGATTTATATAAAAAATTAAATACTAAGGAAAGAGAAAGATATATGTATAAGTTATCCAAACAAAGAGATAGGAGTAGTAAGGATTTAGTTCAAGTGAAGTGTTTTAAGGATGAAGATCAAAAATTACTTTTCTTAGAAGATGATACTAAACAAAGGTGGATGAGATATTTTGCTAAATGTTTTAATGAATATTGTGAAAATAAGATTGACTATAGTGACCTTAGCACCCTAAATGAAAATAAAGATGTCTGTTTTTATCGGCGCATTAGTAAAACTAAAGTTAGAGAGGCTTTAAAGAAAATGAAGGGTGGAAAAGTTGTTAGACCTGATGATATTCCAATAGAGGTGTGGAAATGCTTAGGAGATGAAGGGATTTCAACTTTTAAATACTATTTTGAAGACTAAAAGATGCCAGATGAATGGAGAATGAGTGTGTTAATTCCTATTTTAAGAATAAAGGTGATGCACAAGATTGTTCGAATTATAGAGGTATTAAGTTAATGTGTCATACTTTAAAACTATGGGAACGAGTTATGGAGCATAGGTTGTGGCGTGATACTAATGTTTCTCAAAATAAATTTGGATTCATGATGGGTAGGTCGACTATGGAAGCCATACATTTAATAAGAGGTTTGATGGAGAAATATAGAGAAAATAAGGAGGATCTACATATGATATTTATTGATTTAGAAAAAGCATATGATAAAGTTCCAAGAGAAGTGCTATGGAGAGTTCTTGAAAAAGAATGAGTCAATAATGCTTATATTCAAATCATTAAAGATATGTATGCAAGAGCTATTACTTGTGTTCAAACAGAAGGTGGTTTGACCAAGTATTTCCCTATTTCGGTTGGGTTACATCAAGGATCAGCCTTAATCCCATATCTTTTTGCTTTAGTCATGGATGTTCTCACTGGATATTTGTAAGAGGATGTACCTTGGTGTATGCTTTTTGCTGATGATATTCTTCTTGTTGATAAGACTAGAGAGGGAGTTGAAGGCCAACTTTAATTATGGAGGCCAACCTTAGATTCTAAAGGTTTTCTCTTGAGTAGATCTAAAATGGAATATATGGAGTGTAATTTTAGTAGTAATAGACCTTTTGAGAAGATTGTGACTTTGGGTGATCAAGTCATTAATAAGAGTACACATTTTAGATATCTTGGATCTATTGTTCAGGGGGATGGTGAAATAGATGGGGATATTATCAGCAGAATTCAAGTTGGATGGTTGAAGTGGAGGAATGCATCAGGCTTGTTATGTGATAGAAATGTACCCCTCAAACTTAATTGAAAATTCTATAAGTTGGTAGCGAGGCTTGCAATGCTTTATGGTGTCGAATGTTGGCCATTAAAAGAGAAGCATAATACTAAGTTAAGTGTGGTAGAGATGAGGTTGCTCAAGTGGATGAGTGGCTTTACCCTTAGAGATAGGATACAAAATGAGCATATACGTGAAAAGGTTGGAGTAGCTCCAATAGAATATAAGATTAGAGAGAGTCGCCTTAGATGGTTTGGTCACATAAAAAGGCGGTCTTCCGATGACTCGGTTAGGAGAGTAGAGGTATTAGATTTGATTTGTGTTAAGAAAGGTAGGGGTAGACCTAAAATGACTTGGTTAGAAAATATTAGGAATGGCCTTTCTTTATTATATTTAAAAAGAATTTGACTTTTAATAGGACACAATGGAGAAAAACGATTCACGTAGCCGACCCCATGTAGTGGGATAGAGGCTTGTTGTTGTTGTTGTTGTTGTATATGTTTTATCTTACTAATAAAAGTTAGTTCATATTAGTGAGTGATGTGTTACCTTGATTAGAATAGTTTGTAAACCTCTTGTTGAATCAATTTCCATGATGGAACAACTAATCATTCAAATTAGGAGTTCTCATTTTGACATTTCTAGCAACTACTGAATAGGGCCAGTAAAGAATTATTTGTTAAATCTATAGGTACTGTATCAAGGTAAGGGATAATATATGCATTTGTAATGAATGTTATTGGCACATCAATATTTATGTCATGATTCTTCTTTATAAAAACACCTTAGTACTTCCTACAAGAACGCGTGTAAAATGATACTTTCATTTCTACTTCAAAACTCCCTAGAGTGTAAACGCTATAAATATATTATAAGCTTTGTTCTTGTTACATAAATATGTTAAAGCTTTTTAGGATTATGCCACCATAGAGTCCTTGTTTGTTTCATATAGACATACCAACCTTATTTGTTTTTCCTACTACTTTGCCAACACTAACAAATTTGTGTGACTTTTTGATGATGATAAGCAAAAAAATGTATTCAATATTGAGGAGATCTATATCCTTTATAATCTCTTCTAGTTAAGACCTCGCTATAATTCATGTCAAGAGTTAATTAAGATCTTAAAATTCTTTTCATTTATACCTCTCAATCCAATTGAACTTTTTGGTGAATGTATTATCACTTATTTTTAACCTCCTGATGGAGGGATTATGGTAAGCTAATATGAGACTCACTGAGTTTTAAATATATTTATATTTCTTTGATATAAAATAAGAAACACCTCACCGAATTACATTAGTATATAAGTCGAATTAAGTAATAAAGTGAAATAGTAGTGTCTAACCCACAAAGAAGTATTCTAATAAATCACAACTTAACTAGTACTTGTTATTTCAAATTATTAACTTATCCTACTAAAAATAAAAATGATATTCGGAGTTTTGTCCAAAAAATAAAATAAAGACATGCAAAATAGATTTTTGATACATTCGAGAAAAAAATATTTTGGTCGAATGAATGTATATAACATAGTTTTCATAATGAAACTCTTAATTATATATGTGGATCTAAGCATATACATCCCTAGATCTCTACAGAACTTAGAATTTTCAAACATCCTACTTCTAGAAATGCAAATATTCCATTTCAATTTTCCTAATTATTGTATTCCTTGTCTAAGGTTATATATCAAACAATATTCTAACTACACGTATGACCATTATATGGATTAAAGAAATTTGAGAGAATTTGAAAAATCAATACCTTAATTAAAGCAAAAGATTATACATTAGTACTTGCTATGCTTTCTACATCATCACCCAAAAACTAGTAAATTACTCAGAAAAGGAGGAAATAACAAGCAAACTCACCTTTATTTTATTCATTGAAAGAAAAGATACAGGAGAAGGAATAAGCAGATGGTAACTAAAAGGAAAAAATCAACTTCTCTATAGTCCTTCCTCCAATCACAAAGTTACTTCAACAAACAGACTAATATCTCTACAAGGTAGGTATCTTGAACTTCTCTAGCATATCGTAGGCATTATTATAACGGGGAACTAAAGAAACATAACAAAAAAAACAAGAATTCACTCAAATAATAGAACTATCCAAATAACAAAGATGAAAACCTATTTAAATTTAGTACAGGGTTAGGTTCAAGCACTACAATGCTTGATAAGGTAGCAATGTGGTGGTAAAAAATGAACTAGACCTTCACTCTATAAAGTCTTTAATGTTAGCCTATGTGGCATGGTAACTAATTGAAATAATGAATCTTTTTAATGAAACTATATGGCTTGTCACATAGGTAATTATTCATCTGTGACGCTTCATAAGTTTCATCGTTGTGGTGCTTGAATGGAGAATCTGACATTGAGGCGTAGAGAGGCATGGCACTTCGGGGCTAATTTTACTAAGACACCTGACACTGTAGTTCTAAATTTTTGCACAGTGATGTAAATTATGGAACCATCATGGTTCTTGTAGAAAGGGAATAATAGCACTGCAATATATGAAATGATGCCTTGGCATGATTGAACTGAACACTATGATATTATAAAACATAGAACGACGTTGCTACTTAAAGCTTGTAATTTTTTCCATTTTTAAATATTTCTACACAAACACGACATAAACAACACATTTTCATTAAAATTTAAATATAATAAATATTACAAAAATTACATAAAATAAAATTCTCCAACTTAAACTCTTTCTTATCCTCAAGCAATAATAACTTTCACCCATTAATCACTTAATTACCGAAGTAAAATTGATAATTTAAAATTACTAAAATATAAGATGATACAATATAGTTTAAAAGAAATTTGGTTATAGCAGAGTTATAATTTCAATTTGAAAAAGTCAAAATAGTTATCCTAATTAGTCATCCTTATTGTTACCAATTTTGAATATCTTCACTTTGTTTGTAAATATATAAATTGAATCCTAAATTTAGAAATGAATAATATAGCACAGGGATGTTGAAAATTTTAATCTAATGTGTATATGTTGCTCATGATTAATTTTAAATTTTTATTTGGGTTTTTTTAATCAAATCTGCATAAATTTGTATTATACATAACAAAGAATAGACTAATGTCTTACTATCAATTTTAGAATAGAAACTTTCTATTTATGATTGGACATTTCATAAAGAATATTAAATTAACCCTGAAGGATAAAAAAACAATCACTTATCATTTTAATTATGAACTTAATCCAATGCTTAAAGTTAGGTTTGCATTCCAAAAATCTTTTTCTTACTATAAAGAGAAATTAAGAAATGGCAAACTTTATTCAGGTTGTAGACTCCCTAATAGGACAAGACCTTATAGTTAGTTACATCTCCTAAGAGAATACTCTCGATTAAAGTGAAGAGTAAAATTTTTAATGATATATGAGTTTTATGAAATATTTATCCTAATAAGATTTAAAGTAAAAGCTTTAGATTATTAATTCTCCAGTTATCCTATAAATTTAGATTTAAAATATTAATATTTAAAGGAATTGATTTTGAATGTTCAATGATTAAAGAGGTGTTCATAATCTGGGCTTATACTTTCTTTGTTTGAGTTTCCACCTAAACTTCCTAATGTAGAATCAATCTGCTTAGAATTAATGCATGATAAGTTGAGTTCTATCTTTAGAGATAAAAGGATGAATTATACTCTAAAATTTATTACGCAAGATGATGAATTTTAACTTCATTTCTAATGACACTAGTCAAAATAATAATTAAGAAATCTAAATATTTTGTTGATTAACTTACCAAACTATATTTTTTAAATTTGAAAATTTCATAGAAATTTTTGCAACCTAACAATCCCATCGTAAGGAAAAGTTTAGCATTGATCGAGCGCAATGGTACCATAGTAAATTTCCTATGGTGGGCATGAAAGTCGTCTGGTCTAGTGAGCAATTGACAAAATCTAAAATGCTTTCATGTATGTATGATTGGGTAAATGGGTTATATATATGTTACCTTATACCATAATATCCTAGAGCAAGTATATATATTCCTATAATGACTAAAACATATACAAAGAAAGAAAGCCAAGAAAACTTCTGCCTTTTAAAGTTAATGTCACCTGCCACACATTTTATGTAATGCATGACAAAATATATGAAATGAAAAGAATTAAATATAAATACTATTTCATTTATTCATTAGTAACTTGTCCAACTGATAAGGGAGTTATTCTTCAACCAAGCCTAAGAGAGAAAAAATTTTAATGAATTGTTGAGATCTTGCCACCTAAGTCATGGCCAATAGACATTTCAATTTTTTTTTTTTTTTGAGAATTTACAAATAGCATTAAAGAATGAAAAAAAAAAACAAATACGATGACCCTAAGTGATAGCTAATCTATCACAATCCTTCTTTATCAAGAAACAAACACTTGACAGAAGTTTATCCAAAAGGAAATCATCCCAAAAAAAATCACCTAAAAGAGCATAGTGGGCACATTCATCCACCACACTATTGCTTTCTCTAGAAACAAAATTAAAACTACATTTTTAAATACATCCAATATAGCAAGCTTTGGAGGTATTGTTAGAGCCTCAAAAGGTAGATTGCTCCTTGCTTTCGATAAAAATAAGTTGCATTGGGATATCAATCAACTTGAGTGGATGCTATTTCTACTTTGAAAGAATTCTTAAAAGATTGGATGTTTGATAGCAAAGGTGTAATAATAGAAGGTGATTACTACAATGTGATCAAATTCCTTCAAGATTCTATGATGAAATCATAATATGCGGCTAAAAATTTTATTTCAGAGAAGATGTCATTTCTCAATTGTTGAAACTCGTTCACTATGAATTAGGTTGTTAAAACTAAGCTTATGTCCCATGGCTAACCAAGAGGGGGGGGGGGGGGGGTGAATTGGTGATTAAAAAATTTTAACCCTCTTTTTAAATTAGGAAACAAAAATAAAACTTTAGTGAATTTTTCTAGAAAACATTTTTCAATCACAGTTTTTAAAGTAAAAACACAAGGATAAAAAAGCAGCAAAAAAAATAAAGACATGAGATTTATAGTGGTTTAGTCAAAACCAGACCTACATCCACTTCCCGGAGGCACCCTCCTAGTATTGAACTAATACCACTAGTGACTCTCCTTTTGCACCCACTGCAAGGCGGAGAAGCCTTTACAAAACTCTCTTCCACCACTACACAGTGCGGCAGAGAATCGCCATCCTTTCACACTTTGCCGGTGTAGGCTGAGAACCCTTAATCCTTTCACACTTTCCTAGTGTAGGCAGAAACCCTTTGTCATTTCGCACTCTCCTAGTGTGGGCAGAGAACCCTTTCAGCTGTTTACACTCTCCTAGTGTAGGCAGAGAACCCTTCATCCTTCCACACTCTCCTAGTGTGGGTAGAGAACCCTTCGGCTGTTCACACTCTCCTAGTGTGGGCAGAGAATCCTTCGGCTATTCACACTCTCCAAGTTGTTAAGAGATTTTCTATTAGCATGTTTTACATTCTTGCAACTTATATTGTTTTTGATGATTTCAAATATTGTTTTATGTGTAGATATCTCCTAACTCATTTTAGAAGAATTGTTTTTTGCTCTTGAGTGTACTAACATTTCAGGAAAATCAAACTCCAAACTATGAAGACTTCAAATCAATTTCAGCATACAATCCTTTGTAAATTGAAGTTTTAAATTGTTCTTTAAATTGAGAGGGAGTGATTGTAATTGAGTGAATAAAAATACACACACACACACAAGGAGATTTTACATAAGTTGTACTGATTGTACGGGACGAACATAGTTCGTACAGGACGATAAGGTCAGTTGTCTCCTCTTAGGAGCAGTGGAACAATCTGGAATCGAGAAAATTTTTCTAAGTACTGATCGTCGAGGACAAAATTATTTTCGTCCCAGGACGATTTAGGCTCTGTAAGAATTTTGTTTAGACAAAATCTAAAATCGTTCTAGGACGACTTGGCATCTCTAAGAATTTCATCCAGCAGAACTCAAAAATCACTCAGGACGATTTCTTCTCTGTAAAAAATTCGTCCAAACGAAATCCTTATCATCCCGTAATGAAGTGAATCAACACTTCACATTCTGGCGGTGTTATACACTTTTTGGAACCGACCTTTGGAATAACTGATCGTCCAGACGAAACTAGTTCGTACGGGATGATAATCGTGTACGAGCACAATTCGTACCAATATTCATAAGGATCATTTCCGACACTTTAAGTAAAATCGTCCGAGACGATCCACGATCGTACATGATGATCCATTCGTGTTAACTTGAAAATTCTACAATTTTAGATGGTTTTTCTTGTCTCTCATATATAAGGTATAATTTTTACTGCCACCCAATCCTTTTGCTCATTGATCTTCGTGCTTATTAGAAGAAGAGTCAAGGAGAGAGTGTGAGAGAGCATTCAAAGGAGGATTCCTACCACTGGAGCGTGAAGGCTTTGCTTGATGTTCAAATGTAAGATTTCCTACTTGTGATTTGAGATTACTTCACTCTTTTCTTTATGCATTCTAGATTTTTTGTGAGAAGATCTGTTAAGGAGATCGGGTTCTCTGCCCACACTAGGAGAGTGTGAAAGGACAAAGGGTTCTCTGCCCACACTAGGAGAGTGTGAAAGGACGAAGGGTTCTCTGCCCACACTAGGAGAGTATGAAAGGACGAAGGGTTCTCTGTCCACACTAAGAGAGTGTGAAAGGACAGATGGTTCTCTACCAACACTGGGGATAGTGTAAAAGGATGATGGTTCTCTGTCGCACCGGGTAGTGGTGGAAAGAGTGTTTGTAAAGGCTTCTCCACCTTGCTGTGGGTGCAAAAGAAGAGACACTATTGGTATTAGTGCAATACTCAGAGGGTGCCTCTGGGGAGTGGATGTAGGTCTGGTTTAGATCGAACCACTATAAATCTTGTGTCGTTTATTTTTACTACTTTTTATTTTTTGCATTTTTTTTGTTTAAAAAGTTGTGGTTGAAAAACATTTTATAAAAAAAAATTCATTAAAGTTTACTTTCGATTCAAAAGATCAAAAAGAGGGATAATTTTTAAAATACAAATTCACCCCCCTCTTGGTAGCCTTGGGACATTAACTTAGGTTTAACAACATATTCACTAGACTCAACAAGTGGTATCAGAGCTCTATTTCAAAATCATAAGTTTAAACTACTTTTTTATTAACGTAGATGGCTACATTTGGAAACCAAAATACAGCTGAGGGTTACATTATTACTAGACCTCCACTGTTTGACAATATACCTTTTGATTTTTGGAAAACACGCATGTCTACCTTCTTACAATCACTTATTATCGTATGTTGATCTTAGTCCAAGAAGGTTATACAAAACCAACTAGATTAGTTGATGGAGTTAGGGTTGAAACACCTTTTGCAGACTGGACTATAGAAGAACGTGACCTAGCACAACTAAATGCTAAATGTTTAAATAGTTTCTTTTGTGCTTTAAAATTTGAAGACTACATGCAAGTTTCCACTTGAAAAAGTGGAAAGGACATATGAGATAGACTTTGTATAACTTATGAGGGGACTAATGAGGTTAAGCAATCAAAAATTAATATCCTGTTACATGATTATGAATTATTTCACATGAAACTAAATGAATCCATTTCTGATATGTACAAAGGATTCACACAAATAGTCACCTCTTTGAATGCACTTGGTAGGGAACTAACGAATGCTGAAATGGTTAATAAGATTCTTCGTTGTTTACCTACTGCTTATGATGCAAAAATTACTGCAATTATAGAGTCTAAAGATCTTAACATTTATTCTATTGATAATCTTCTTGGTTCACTTATTGCTTACGAGCAAGAAGTTAGTCAAAGAAAGATTGATGCAGGTGAACCAAGAAAAGAGAAGAACATAGCACTAAAAGTGGAAGAATCTGAGAGTGAACACTCACAACCAGAGGATGAAGACGATATTGCTTTGATGACTAGACAATTCAGAAGCTTTCTGAAGATGAAGAAGAAGAGACGCTAGCAATGGAATAAAGGTAAATTTAACAAAAATGACAAAGTTTCTAATGAAGTGATTTGTTATGAATGTAGGGAACCTGGTCATATCAAGACTGATTGTCCAAAACTCAAAGCCACTCCTAGCAAGGAGAAGGTAGAGGAGAAACAAACTGTAAAGAAGGGTAAGAAGAAATTTCAAAGAGCTTTTTGGGCGGACTCTGCTTCAGATTCATCAGAAACTAAAAAATAAGAAGAAGTCACCAATCTTTGCTTGATGGCAGATAGTCTTGATCAGTCAGATCAAGAAGAAGTAAGTGACTTAACGTATGATGAATTGTTTGAAGTTTCTGAACACATGCATGATGCATATAGGAAAATGAAAAAGATGCATGCTAGTATAAGTTTAGAATTGGAAGAACTTAAAAAGGAACATGAAATCCTTAGGAAAGATCATGCATTAATAGATGACAACCACATAAAACTACTTGAAGAATACGATGACTTGAAAAAAATCATAAGATTTTAAAATCATCCTATGCTGATCTTGAAAAAGAATTTAAAAAATTTAACGATGAATCAGAGAGAAAAACATATCGAATCAATTATATAAATCTAATCTTGGAAGATATGAATTCATTTTATAAGATGAAAATAAAAGCTCTCGAGGATAATAGGATACCCCCAAACTTGAAGATTTTACAAATCCTAAATTTTATCCTAAATATATGGAATCCCTTAGAAGACAAACAAATGGTAAAAGACTTAGGAATCTTTTTCCTAATGTTAAATGTAATAATTATGGATTGCTTGGACATATCGCTCACACCTATACCTTAAAGATGAAAACTAATTTGGTATGGAGATCTAAGATGCATAAACCTAGACATACATACATGCATCTGATTATAAACTGCTAAAAGGAGAACCCAAACTTGTTTGGGTTCCCAGGTCTAACATTTGATATTTTGGCAGGGTCGCTCTCACACAAGATCTCATGAGAGCATATGGTATTTTGACAATGGATGTTAAAAGCATATGACTGGAGATACTGCTCAATTCATAAAGCTAGAAGCTAGGAGTAGAGGCAAGATTACACTTGGAGATAATACCACAAAGAAGGTGGTTGGATCAGGTATAATTGGAAATCTTAAAAATAGTTTTATAGACAATGTGTTATTGGTTGAAAGCTTAAAGCATAATTTGTTAAGTATAAGTCAGCTATGTTATAAGGGTTATAGTATAAAATGTTTTCATACTAGCTGCATATTAATCCTAAATGGTAAAGATATTTTAAATGAAAAAAGGGTAAACAATATTTATATGCTAGATTTAAATTGCATTCAGACTCCTGCTTTTTGTTTGAAAACTGTTTATGATGAGTCATGACTTTGGCATAGGAGACTTTGTCATTCTAGCATGAAAAACCTTAGGAGAATTATCCAAAAGAATTTAGTAAGAGATATACCAAACCTAGACTTTACTGAGGATCACCTTTGTGATGCATGTCAATTAGGAAAGCAAGTGAAGTCATCTTTTCAGTCCAATAAGGATCTTAGGACTAGTAAACCCTTGGAAATTCTACACATGGATCTTTTTGGACCAGTTGGAACTGTGAGTCTAGGAGGGATGGAATACGGATTTGTTATTGTGGATGATTACTCAAGATTCACTTGGGTTAGATTTCCATTTCATAAGAGTAAATCATTTGAGAAATTTAGAAATTTTTCAACTTAGATTCAAAGAAAATTAGGGTGTGAAATCATTTCTATACAAAGTGATCATGGAGGAGAATTTGAAAATGAAAGATTTGAAAATTTTTGTAAGGAGAAAGGAATTGATCACAACTTTTCTGCACCTATAATCCCTCAACAGAATGGGATAGTCGAAAGAAAAAATAGAACATTAATAGAAGCCGCCCGAGCAATGTTGGCAGAGTACTCACTTCCTAGATATTTTAGGGCTGAGGCTGTTAGCACTGCATGTTATGTTCTGAATAGGGTGAATTGAAGATCTAAATTAAATAAAACACCCTATGAGTTGCTAAAAGGTAGAACACCTAATTTGTCTCATTTGCATATTTTTGGTTGCAAGGTGTTCATTTATAATAATGGAAAATCTGCCTTAGGAAAATTTGATCCAAAATTAGATGAAGGAATTTTTGTTTGATATTCAAGTGTTGAAAAATCTTATAGAGTATTCAACAAAAGGACTTTGGTTATTAAAGAGACCACACATATTGTATTTGATGAATCTGAAAATATGGAAGAGCCAAGTATTAGTGAAGATGAGATAGAGGATAACTCCCATAAGATTGATAGAATAAACTTGGAGGAAATTGTGGAAGAGAATTTGGACAGAGAAAACCCTTTGCCTAGAGATTTAAGATTTTCTAAAAACCACCCAAGGGAATTGATTATAGGTGAACCAAGTAAGGGTGTTAGAACTAGGCGTGGATTAAACATGGAAGTCAATCATTCTGCCTTTATTTCAACTATAGAACCCACTAATATTGATCAAGCACTTTCAAATTTTGGATATTGGCCATGCAAGTAGAGTTGAATAAATTTGTAAGAAATAAAGTTTGAGAATTAACTTCAAGGCCAAAAGATCAAAGTGTTGTTGGAACTAAGTGGGTATTTAAAAATAAAATGAATGACTCAGGAGTAGTCATTAGAAAAAAGGCATATTAGTTGCTAAGGGGTATAATCAGATTGATGAGATTAATTTTGAAGAGACTTTTGCCCCTGTAGCTAAACTTGAAGCAATTAGGGTTTGCTAGCCTTTTCCTGTTTTAAAGGATTCAAATTATACCAAATGGATGTGAAAAGTGCCTTCTTAAATGGGGTAATTGAAGAAGATGTTTTTGTAGAAAAATGCACCAGGTTTTGGAAATTTAAAATACCCAAATCATGTTTTTAAATTGAAAAAGGCATTATATGGATTAAAACAGGCACCTAGGGCTTAGTATGAGAGGTTGAGTACCTTCCTACTTGAAAAATCTTTTGAAAAAAGAAGTGTGGATACAACTCTCTTTTTGAAGAAATTTGGAAATGATTTACTCATTGTTCAAATTTATATGGATGATATCATTTTTGGATCATCAAATAAAAATCTTTGTGATGATTTTTCTAAAATAATGAGTAGTGAATTTGAAATGAGTCTAATGGGAGACTTAAATTACTTTCTAGGCTTTAGAATTAAGCAACTTGAGGAAGATACACTTCTTAACTAATCTAAATTTGTTAAGGACACCCTCAAAAAATATGAAATGAACAATAATAAACCTATTAGTACACCAATGAGTTCCTCAGTTTAGTTGGATAATGATCTTAAGGGAAAATCTACTGATCAAAAGAAATTTAGAGGGATTATTGAATCTTTACTTTACTTGACTGCTAGCCGACCCGATATCATGTTCAGTGTTTGCTTGTGTTCTAGATTTCAATCAGATCCAAAAGAATCACATTTGACAGTAGTGAAAAGGATTTTAAGATATTTGCCAGGAACTCAGAACTTAGGAATTTGGTATCCTAAGTTTAGCTCTTCATTTGAAATTATTGGTTATTCAAATTTTGACGTTGCAGGCTATAGGGTGGATAGGAAAAACACTTCTGGAACATGTCAATTCATTGGAAATTCATTAGTTTCATGGTTTAGTAGAAAACAAAATTCAGTAGCCCTATCTACTGTAGAAGCTGAATACATTGCATTAGGAAGTTGTGTGGCACAAGTACTTTGGTTAAAATAACAGTTGATTGATTTAGGATTGTCTATAGGCACTATACCAATTTATTGTTATAATACTAGTGCTATCTATATTTCTAAAAATCCTATTCAACATTCAAGAACCAAACACATTGACATAAGGCATCATTTCATAAGGGATCATGTATCCGAGGGAGAAATTGAACTTACCCATGTTACAACTGAAAATCAACTTGCAGACATTTTTACAAAACCATTAGCCTTTGATATTTTCAGTGCATTAAGAACAAGGCTTGGTGTGATTGATTTGAATGCTTAAATAAAAATGTTTTACTGCAACATTGATATTTGTTTTTCTAGTTAATATTTTAGTGTTTGTTATTTTGTTGTTGTTGTGTTTCTTAGTTTTGATTTGTGTGCATGATTTTATTTTTTTTTTAATTTTTTTTTGTCATCATCGTCCGAGATGAAATAGTTTCGTACGGGACAATTTGTATAGTATGACAATCTGTGAGATTTTTAACTGTTTTATGAGCACTTTTAATGTAATTCGTCTGTACGATAGTCACGATCGTCCGGGACGAAATATTTTTCAAATGATGGGATGAATGAATGAAGGAGTTGAATGTATAAGATAGTTTTTAATATGAACTTCGTCTGTACGAACCATTAGTTTTTCTGGACTAACACATGTCAGTTCGATGAAGGGGATGGTTTCAACTGCCATTAAAATGATATAAGTTCTGATTGTCCCAGGACGAACACGTGTTCGTCTGGACGATCAGATTGGTCAAAAAGTCTGTACGAAAGGACGCTTCGTAAGTTATGTGATTATGAAAAGCCATTTTATTTTGGACGGATTGGATTGTCTGTACGAAATTTGTTTTTGAAAGTTCGTTCGGGATGTTAAGCCTTATGAACTTAGTCCCAAGCTAACCAAGAGGGGGGGGGGGGGTGAATTGGTATTTAAAAAATTCTTAAGATAAAGAAAGAAAATCACAGACTAAATCACACCACAAAAATAAATGCGGAATTTAAAAGTGCGTAAGCAAGAAAAAGAACACAGAAATTTATAGTGGTTCGGTCGACTCGACCTACGTCCACTCCTTGGAGGCACCCTCCAAGTATTGCACTACAAAACGTGACTCTCCTTTAGCCCCCACAGCTAGGCGGAGAAGCCCTCACAAGAAACTCCTTTTTGTCACCCCGGCAAGGCAGAGAACCCACCTCCTTTTGCTTCCTTCTGAAGCTGGTAGAGAACCATAACCAAAATCAAACTCCTTACCTCTACCGACCCTTCCACGGACGAGAAACTCCAGACGAAAGACAAGCAGAGCAATCCTTGAGCAACCCTTGTGAATCCCCTCACAAGCTCCCCCTCACAAGATCCTCTCTCTCTCCCTCTCTCTCTTTCTCTCCTCAAGGTCTTCTCAGGTCAAGGCAGCAGCCAAAGGTCTCTTAAAAACGTTGAAGAATAGCTCTTTAAATAGAAGAGCTCAAGAGGATCTCATTAATTGCAAGTAGCCAACTTTATCGTCCAGGCCGATATGGACATCGGCCTGGCCGATTAGTACAAATCAAGGAAGATCGGCCAGAGCACAACCCTGGGAACAGTCCTGGACGATTGAAATTTGGCTTGATCGTCCAGGACGATCTCACGGTCGTCCTGGCCGATTAGTTCAAATCAGAGGTAAATCATCCTGAGCACAGCCCTGGGAACAGTCCTGGCCGATTGAAATTTGGATTTATCGTCCAGGCCGATCTCACGATCGTCCTGGCCGATATGATCGTATCAATCATCCTTAATTACTCCCTTGATTTCCTGATCAATTAAGGCATAATTTGGTAATTTCATCCAGGCCGATCCAGGAATCGTCCTGGCCGATAATTTAAAATACAGTATGCCTAAACTGTCTAAGGCGGCTATCTCTTTCTATTTTGAGCTTATCGTCCTGGCCGATACACGTATCGTTCAGGCCGATAGGTTAATGTCGGCTGCCTTAATTAAGAATCCTTAATTAGACTTTCTGTTCTAAGCTAATCATCCCGGACGATATAAATATCGGCCGGGCCGATGTGGGAAAAAACAGAATTTCTAAGCCTCTCAAGTGTGTGTGTGAAGGGTTACTTAGCATCAGTCTTTTTAACCATTACAAGTAGACTCAAAAGGTAAAAAAATAAAATTACAGACTGACTTAACCCTAAACCTACGCAATCCTGAACTTGACTTCTTCTTGATCGTCCGATCTTCGATTCCTGAAAAGTTAGAAGCAACAACTAGTCCAAGAGAAAAAGTGTTTGTCAATCATCAAAACATAAGACCTGAAAATAGGTTTGCAACAATCTCCCCCTTTTTTATGATGGCAAACACAAGTAGGAAAATTTCATTAAAACAGCAAGGTTACAAGACCCAAGACCAAACAGCTTTTTCCTATACCCTACTCCCCCTTTTGTCATCACAAAAAGAGGGTTTAGAAACACAAGAAAAACATCACAAAAGACTAACAAGCACACTAAAAAGACAGGAAACAAGCAACACAAAATACAGACTAAAACAACGAGGAATCCAGATCATCAGATGGAGGTGGTGGAGGTGGTTGCTGAAAGCAGGTGGCAAGTGTGGTGAACTGAGCATTGAACCAGGCGATGTCCTGGTCATGCTGCTGCTGCTGCTGAGTAACGAAACTGTCAAATCGGGCTAAATCCTCAGCGTGGTGTTGCTCGTAGCGGGCAATGTCCTCTGAGTGTTGCTGCTCCTGAGAAACAACGTAGGCGTCAAACCGAGTCTCCCAACGATCAAACCTCTCAATCAACTGATCAAAGGGTGAGTGCTGGTGGAGAGGGATAGGATCAGGAATGGGAGCAGGAGCGGGAGCCTCCTCCTCTCTAGCCCCCCGACCTTCCCCATCTCCTGGGTGGAGACGAGTACTATGAAGAGCAATGAAGGAATTGTTTGAGTAGTAGGTAGGGTGACGGTCAGGATGATTAGGGTATTGGAGATTGTATTTGGTTTCAAGGATATAGGCTATGATGTGTCCTAAGGCTAGATTGGGCTTTCTCTTATAGCCTAGGTCACGAATTGTAGTTAGGTGATCGATGTAGCGAAAGAGTAGATTAGCGGCATTGAATTCTCTTTGGGCCATAATGTAGAAAGTAGTGAGGGACAGTAGAGGGGTGATGTGAATCCGGTCCCCGGTTTTTGGGATTATGGATGTGCGAAGGACATGTTGGATTGTCCTAGCATCTTTGACCAAAGAGCTAGTCTCTCTAACATGGAAAAGTATATTGGTCTGACGAAGGAAGTGATTCGCCGTAGACCAGTCAAAATCAGGATCAGTGGCTATTTGGTGTAGCTTATCCCCAGTGGTGGATAGCTGTAAAAGATCAACACAATCCTGATATGTGATTTTGACAGGGCGTCGATTCACATAGGAGGTCATGACTGTGAAGGTGTGGTTAATGCGTAGGCTAGCAAAAAATTCAGCGAGAAGTTCGGAAGAGAAAGGGAAGGCGAGAGTGAGTATAAAACAAAGAGAGGTGTGGGCAAAAAGGTCCATTACCGGGTATGAGAGATATGCAGGATTAATTATCCTAGAAAGGGTGATGCCGCTCTCCTTGTAGCGATGATAGGCAGCCTGATCTTCTGTCTCCCTGAATCGAGGGTCCAGAGTCGCCCTCGAAGAACTCCCAGATGCCTGACGAACGCGTTTCCCACCAGCCATTTGAGAGAGGTAGAAAGGAAACACACAAGAGCAGAAGGAGGGTGAGAAAACATGGCTGGAATTGGCCTGAATTTAAAGAAACGGCCCTATCGTGCTGGCCGATCGCCTCATCGTCCAGGCCGATAGGGTACAATAATTGCGTACAGGCCGATTGGTCAAAAAGACGGTCCAATCGTCTGGGCCGATCAGATATCGGCCAGGCCGAAAAGACACAGGCTATCGGCCCGAGGAGTCAGGCCGAACGACCGTTGAAAAAGCAGATCATCCGGGCCGATTTGGTGTATCGTCCAGGACGATGCACAATAATTGATCGTACCGGCCAAAGTTATAACTTTTAAATACTTGCCACGTGTATCGTCCAGGACGAACAGTGGTTCGGCCCGGCCGATTGTCCAATAATGGATCGTCCGAGGCCAAATTTAAAGGTCAAAATGTGCTGACACGTGGATCGTCCGGGACGCTCCAGTGTATCGGTAGGACGATGCACATAAAATGCATCGGCCAGACAAAATATACTATCGGCCAGGACTATCACCAAGAGTTCGATCAAATCGGCCAGGACGATATGGGATCGTCCGGGACGATGAGTTTAGGTTTTTCAAACAAAAGGTTAGCAGATGGATTTTGAACAGAATTTGTCATATCGTCCAGGACGATAAGGGTATCGGCCAGGACGATGTAACTAGGAATTAAATTCAAAGAAAAGATGGTGATGATCAAGACCCTCAAAAAATAAAAAAACAGTCAAAACACAGAAAAATCAAAAACAAGGAACACAAAAAAACAAACAAATACAAAAAAAAAATATTTTTTGAACTTTTAATTTTTCTAAATTTTTTTTTTATTTATGGAGGCATCATATGAGAATTCTTTTCAAAAAGATAAACTTTTAAAGTTCCAAGAGATCAAGAAGTTTAACAAATCTCAATTAGAAGAAGGTAGAACATCTGATTTTGTTAACCCTTGATCGGACATCCTTCAGGGTACAAAAAATTCTTTTGGAAAGCAAAAAATCCAACTTAAAATAACTAATTAGGATAATAAGATCCATTCAAGACTTGTAAAGAAAATATCTCATATTTAATAAACCAAAGTAATTTTTCTCAATTATGGAAATTGAAATCAAGTCTTTGAAAACATCACATAATTAATGAGTTTTCTAAGTTTTAAGAATTTTACTAAAGAGAGAATAGCTTGCATTTAGTGGGCTCATTTTATGCCTCTTGTCATTTTGATTTGCTCTTTTGAGCATCTTTTGATTCTTTGATACACTTTTGTGTATATAGCATTCTTTTCAATTTTGGCTTCATTGGCCTCTTTCCTTTTTAACTTTTGCAAGCTAGAAATTCTTTAATATACCCTTAAAAAGGACTTAGTTGTGAGTATATCCTCCAAATATTAGAGAATATGAGCTCTCTCTCTAACATAGGGAAGAACAATACACAACACAAAATCAAAATCATGTGATAATTGCAATGACAAGATTTCAAAAGCTTGAATGATATCTAAGAACTTTGGCTATTATACAAAAGATAAATTAATGTAGCAAGATAAGAAAAAGATCTTAATTAACAAGCCATTGGTTAAATCGAGTTTAGATTTTTGTTTTAGAGAAGAAAATCATACCACTAAATAAAGTCAGAATGAGGGAAAAACATCAACAGAAAACTCCCTTTAACCAATTTTGAAAAGCTAAAATACTATATCCAAAAACTCCAAAATCTAAACGTTTGAAAAGGGTTAATCATATGGAAGGCCAAAATTAAAGAGCAACGTGTAAACAAAATAAAACAAAACAAAACAAATAAAAAAAACAAACTAAAATCAATACAAAGTGAGCACAAAAACTTAGAAAAAATAAAATAAAAATACACACAAAACTAATGTTGCAAGCAAGTGATAAAGCAGCGAGTTTAAGCAATTTTTTGAGCTGCAAGCCTCCTTATGTCCAGTTATCCTATGCTCCCACGAGGGCTTTGGTGAGAGCACACCTGCAAAAACTCAATAACAGTCAGATTTAGGAACCCAAACTGGTTTGGGATCCTTCTTAGAAAAAGTAGAATGTAATGCAGGTAAGGTATGCTGTGAATAATGCATCTTAGGTCTCCACACCCAATGAGTACTACGATGAACGGTGCAAGTGTGTGAGATGTGTCCTAGCATGCCACATGAGAAACATCTAATTCCAGGAAAGAGATTTCTTAAATGATTTGAGTTATAATGCCTCTTCCTAGGTTTTAACTTAAGATCAACAGTGGAAGTCATCCGATTTTTCTTACATGTATCAAAATCATTTTGAATCCTCAAATTTGTTCTCTTTAATGCATCAATCTCAATCCTCAAATTTTTCTCAAGATCTTTAGATTTCTTTAGATCAAAACTAAGTGAGGTGTATGAAACTTTTAATGCATTATGTTCATCAATTAATTCCAAATAATTTTTGTTCAACTCATCAAATTCATCAAGGAGAGCCATGTGATTTGAATCAATTGTTGCATGATCTTTGAGAAACACTTCATGCACTTTTTATAGATTTGAATGTTCTAATTTTAGGCTAGCATGAGTTTTCTTAAGTTTTTTGTATGATGCATGGATTTTTTCACAAATTTCAAACAATTCATCATAGGTTTGTTTACATACCTCTTCTTCATCACTTTGATTTTCTCCCATGAAACACAAATTCGTAGTCTCTTCCTCTTGTTCAGTCTCAGAGGAACCAGTACCAGATTCTGCCCAAAATCCTCTTTGGATTTTTTTCTTGTCCTTCCTTGACTTGGCTTTCTCCTCACCTTTTTCCTTTTATTTGCTTGAATGATCTTGAAGTGTAGGGCAATTGGCTTTCACATGTCCAGGTTTTCTGCATTCAAAACAAACAACATCAGAAGATCATTTAACATATTTGTGATCCTTATCTTTCCTCCAACTTTGATGATGCCTTTGTTTCTTCCTTAGAATGCTTTTGAATTGCCTTGTGATGAAGGCAACTTCATTGCTTTCAGATCCAGAAGATTCAGAATCCGATTTGTGCGCCTTCAATGTGATTGTTTTCTCCTTTTTCTTCTCACCTGCATCAAGATTTGTTTGATTCACACCTTGCTCGTAAGCAATGAGTGAGCCAAGTAAGTTATTAATGGAATAAGTATTCAAATCTTTGGATTCAGTAATGGCAGTAATTTTTGCATCATAAGACGAAGGCAAGCATCTCAAAATCATGTTAACTTTTTCATAATTTGAAAGCTCTTTTCCTAGTGCATGTAATGAAGTAACAATCTGAGTAAACCTAGTGTACATGTCAGAAATCGATTCATGAGATTTCATACGAAAAAGTTCGTAGTCATGCAAGAGAAAGTTCAAACGGGATTGCTTAACTTCATTAGTACCTTCATAGGTGATGCATAATTTATCCCAAATCTCTTTACCAGTTTTGCAAGTTCAAACACGCATGTAATCTTCAGATTTCAAAACACAGAAAAAATAGTTCAAACATTTTGCATTTAACTGAGCCAAATCACGTTCATCGAAAGTCCATTCAGTAAAAGCAACATCAGTTTTAACACCATTAATTTCACGAGAAGGTGGAGAATAACCTTCTTGAATAAGCATCCACATGCGATAATCAGTAGATTGTAAAAACGTTGACATGCGGGTTTTCCAAAAATCAAAAGGTAAGTTGTCAAATAGAGGAGGTCGTGTAATCGAATAACCTTCAGTAGTGTTTCTATTTCCTATGTTAGCCATGGATCAAATTCAAAAAGTTTTCAAACTTAATTTTTCGAATCCCGCTCTGATACCACTTGAAAGTTCGTTCGGGATGTTAAGCCCTATGAACTTAGTCCCAAGCTAACCAAGAGGGGGGGTGAATTGGTATTTAAAAAAATTCTTAAGACAAAGAAAGAAAATCACAAACCAAATCACAACACAAAAATAAATGCGGAATTTAAAAGTGCGGAAGCAAGAAAAAGAACACAGAAATTTTTAGTGGTTCAGTCGGCTCGACCTACGTCCACTCCTTGGAGGCACCCTCCAAGTATTGCACTACAAAACGTGACTCTCCTTTAGCCCCCACAGCTAGGCGGAGAAGCCCTCACAAGAAACTCCTTTTTGCCACCCCGGCAAGGCAGAGAACCCACCTCCTTTTGCTTCCTCCTGAAGCTGGCAGAGAACCACAATCAAAAGCAAACTCCTTACCTCTACCGACCCTTCCACAGACGAGAAACTCCAGACGAAAGACAAGCAGAGCAATCTTTGAGCAACCCTTGTGAATCCCCTCAAAAGCTCCCCCTCACAAGATCCTCTCTCTCTCCCTCTCTCTCTTTCTCTCCTCAAGGTCTTCTCAAGTCAAGGCAGCAGCCAAAGGTATCTTAAAAACGTTGAAGAAGAGCTCTTTAAATAGAAGAGCTCAAGAGGAGCTCATTAATTGCAAGTAGCCGACATTATCGTCCAGGCCGATATGGACATCGGCCTGGCCGTTTAGTATAAATCAAGGAAGATCGGCCAGAGCACAGCCCTGGGAACAGTCCTGGACGATTGAAATTTGGCTTGATCGTCCAGGACGATCTCACGATCGTCCTGGCCGATTAGTTCAAATCAGAGGTAAATCGTCCTGAGCACAGCTCTGGGAACAGTCCTGGCCGATTGAAATTTGGCTTTATCATCCAGGCCGATCTCACGATCGTCCTGGCCGATATGATCATATCAATCATCCTTAATTACTCCCTTGATTTCCTGATCAATTAAGGCATAATTTGGTAATTTCATCCAGGCCGATCCAGAAATCATCCTGGCCTATAATTTAAAATACAGTATGCCTAAACTGTCTAAGGCGGCTATCTCTTTCTATTTTGAGCTTATCTTCCTGGCCGATACACGTATCGTCCAGGCCGATAGGTTAATGTCGGCTGCCTTAATTAAGAATCCTTAATTAGACTTTCTGTTTTAAGCTGATCATCCCGGACGATATAAATATCGGATGGGCCGATGTGGGCAAAAACAAAATTTCTAAGCCTCTCAAGTGTGTGTGTGAAGGGTTACTTAGCATCAGTCTTTTTAACCATTACAAGTAGACTCAAAAGGTAAAAAATAAAATTACAGACTGACTTAACCCTAAACCTACGCAATTCCTGAACTTGGCTTCTTCTTGATCGTCCGATCTTTGATTCCTGAAAAGTTAGAAGCAACAAGTAGTCCAAGAGAAAAAGTGTTTGTCAATCATCAAAACATAAGACCTGAAAATAGGTTTGCAACAATTTTCGTATAGGACGAACTATTTTCGTCCGGGACGAAAATTTTTTATCTGGTACGAACAAGTCATTTTCAATAAATAGGCGGGCTTTTTAACTCAATAGTCGCATGCTAAACATCACTTTCAAACCCTTTCTTAGTCTAAGATCATTCTCAAATGGCCTCCTCTAGCAAGCGTCAAAAGGTATTGGCTAAGAAACCACATAGGAACTCCTCTGAATTTTTTTTTGTTCAAAGCAAATGAGGATTCCTTTCCTTGATTTGCCTCTGCCAAAATCACACCCTCTAGGATCCTACTACAAGAAAATCTTACTTTCCTGGTAATGAACTTGTTCGCCTCGACCCAATTTGGTTTCATTCTTACTCTGATCTACCCTTACAACAAAGGGACTTTTCACTATTTCCTGACCAATATGTCCTTTGGCCCTTTTCAGTCTGTAGTCCACTCTTTTGTCTTTAAACAAAAAGTAGAAATTACTAAGCATGACTTAGGAGCATTTCTAAACTTAAGAACTGAAGAGGAAAGAGCAAATTATCTGATCACTACCAATGAATATTCGTGGTCTAAAATCAATCAAATGATTAGAGGGAATAATATAAATGAACATGTGGCTAGAGTATCCGATCTTGTGAAAACTGCACGAATCATCCAGCATGTCTTTAGAACTTCCATTATCCCTAAGGCTGGTGATAGAGTGAACATTACTCAACTTCTTTCTATGCTCACTTTTATGGCCATGAATAAAAAACCTATAGATAAAGCCAAGTTAATTCTCGACTATCTTTTTGGGCTTTCCGAAATTGGCCATGCTGAACAAAAAAGGAAGAGAAATATTGCTTTAGGTCATTTAGTTACCTATGTCTTGGAGAAGAAATACAAATTAGTTCATCATGATCAAGAGTATGAAGAGCAGCTCTACTATAACGATGCATCTTTTAGAGAGATCTTCAAGGAAGGTAAAGGAAAATCACATGCTAGTGATTAAGAAGAAGAGTCTGAAGATGTACCTGCTCTTGCTAATGAACCAAATTATCAGAATTTGGTTGAAAGGTTTGATCGTATGGAGACCCATTTTGATCAACGCTTTGATCATATTGAAGCTCAATTTCAGCAGCAGGAAAATGACATTGGTTTGATGAAAGAGCAGATGAATGAAATTAACACCAATGTGATGTTATTAAGTTCATATTATAACTTCTTTGGTAGTATTCCTCCTCCTCCTCCTTCTGATCAGGGTCCTCAGTAATTGTTGTAGTTGTCTGTTATGTTTTTATATAGTTTATTTGTGTTGATTGTTTCTTTCTCTTAGATGTTTTTGTATTGATATATTGATATGATTTGTAAAATCCTTAATTGATATCAATATATTTTTCTTTAGCTTTGACATTTTTTCTTTGAAATGTGTGTAAGTAATTATGAATATAATTGGATTTTTTAATCTTAATAGTGCTTTAACCTAAATTGTAAATTAAAATTAATTTCATTAGAAAATCAAATTTTTCTAAATTTAAGTGATGCTTATAACTTGATATTATTAGAATTTTTAATTTTCATGTCTCTTATTTAGACTACATTATCTTTAATATTATTATTGCAATTTAGATGTTTTCTTATTTTTTATTTCTCTTTTCAAATAGTATTTATACACTTAAAAATTTTGAAATTTTAGATTATTGATTTCAGAAAGAATTCAATTACTCTTAAAAATTGTACAAATGTACAAAAATCAAAAGTATTGCACAAAAGTTTGCAATAAGAAAAAGAGGCACAAAAATGTGCCATAAAATTGAAAAAGATGCACAAAAATGTGCCATAAAATTGAAAGAGTTGCGAAAAGCACCACATGTGGTAGTTACTTCTTTCCGAACTCTTTTAATCTCTTAATTCAAATTGATCTTATGTTCATTTATAATTGACATTGAAATTTGAAATATAAAATTTTTTATTCATCCTTAGTGCAATGATTTTGTTTATCTTAATGTCTAAATTGACTCATGTCTTTGATAAATTCTTTTCATTATCTATGTTATATCACTTCTTAAATTATATGATATTCTATGATTTCTCTAATGTTTTAATTTTATTTGCATATCTTATTTTAATCACTTTCAAGATTAAATTATCAAATGAATTTCATACTTCTGCTTACATTTCAAGACTTCTTTTCTTCTTCACTTTTTGCTGTTGTCAAAAAGGGGGTGAAATTGTATGTTTGTTTTGTTTGTTTTTGTTTTTTTTATAGTCCTTTATGTTTGTCATTATTGTAGTTGTGTGTTTTATATAAAATTTTTTAAAAACACAATTTTGAATTAATGCCTCCTTATTTTTTCATGTATTCATCAATTCAGGGGGAATTTAGGAGTTACTTAGAATTTGAAATTCTATAAACAATAATTATTTTGTTATCATTAAAAGGAGGGAGATTGTTAAGAGAGTTGCTATTAGCATGTTTTACATTCTTGTAACTTATATTGTTTTTGATGAATCAAAATATATTTATGTGTAGATATCTCCTAACACATTTTAGAAGAATTGTTTTTTTCTCTTGTGTGTACTAACATTTTAGGAAAATTAAACTCCAAACTATGAAGACTTCAAATCAATTTCAGCATATAATCCTTTGTAAATTGAAGTTTTAAATTGTTCTTTAAATTGAGAGTGAGTGATTGTAATTGAGTGAATAAAAATACACACACACATAAGGAGATTTTACATAAGTTGTACTGATCGTACGGGACGAACCTAGTTCGTACAGGACGACCAGGTCAGTTGTCTCCTCTTACAAGCATTGGAATGATCAGGAATCGAGAAAATATTTTTAAGTACTGATCGTCCAGGACGAAATTATTTTCGTCTCATGATGATTAAGGCTCTGTAAGAATTTCGTTCAGATGAAATCTATAATCGTTCCAGGACAACTTGGCCTCTATAAGAATTTCGTCCAGACGAACTCAAAAATCATCCAGGATGATTTCTTCTCTGTAAAAATTTCATCCAGATGAAATCCTGATCGTCTCGGGATGAAGTGAATCAACACTTCACATTCTGGCGGCATTATGCACTTTTTGGAACCAACCTTTGGAATAACTGATCGTCCAGACGAACCTAGTTCGTACGGGATGATAATCGTGTATGAACACAATTCATACCAATATTCATAAGGATCATTTCTGACATTTTAAGTAAAATTGTCCGGGATGATCCACGATCGCACAGGATGATCCATTCGCGTTAACTTGAAAATTCTGCAGTTTTGGACAATTTTTCTTGTCTCTTTTATATAAGGTCTAATTTTTACTGCCCCCAATCTTTTTTCTCATTGATCTTCATGCTTATTGGAAGAAGAGTCAAGGAGAGAGTGTGTGAGAGCATTCAAAGGAGGATTCCTACCACTGGAGTGTGAAGGCTTCGCTTGATGTTCAAAGGTAAGATTTCCTACTTGTGATTTGAGATTACTTCACTCTTTTCTTTCTTAATTCTAGATTTCTTGTGAGAAGATCTGTCAAGGAGATGGGATTCTCTGCCCACACTAGGAAAGTGTAAAAGGATGAAGGGTTCTTTGCCCATACTAGGAGAGTGTGAAAGGATGAAGGGTTCTCTGCCCATACTAGGAGAGTGTAAAAGGATGGACGGTTCTCTGCCAACATTGGGGATAGTGTAAAAGGATGACTGTTCTCTGCCGCACCGGGTAGTGGTGGAAAGAGTATTTGTAAAGTCTTCTCCGCTTTTCTATGGGTGCAAAAGGAGAGACATTATTGGTATTAGTGCAATATTTAGAGAGTGCCTCTTGGGAGTGGATGTTGGTCTGGTTTAGACCGAACCATTATAAACCTTGTGTCGTTTATTTTTACTGCTTTTTATTTTCTTCATTTTTTTTATTTAAAATGTTATGGTTTAAAAACTTTTTATATATAAAAAAATTCATTAAAGTTTACTTTAGGTTCAAAAGATCAAAAAAAGGGATAATTTTTAAAATGCCAATTCACCCCCCCCCCCTTGGTAGCCTTGGGACATTAACTTAGGTTTAACAACCTATTCACTAGACTCAACACAAGTGTGGGCAGAGAACCCTTTGGCTGTTCACACTCTATAAGTGTCGGCAGAGAACCAGATCTCCTTGACAGATCTTCTTCACAAGAAATCAAGAAGTAAGAGAGAAAAGAGTGAAGTAAACACAAATCAAATGTAAAGATTCTTACATTTGAATACCAAGTGAAGCCTTCACACTCCAGTAGTAAGAATCCTCCTTTGAACACTCTCTTACACTCTCTCCTTGACTCTTCTTTCAATAGCCACGAAGATCAGTGAGCAAAAAGATTAAGTGACATTTTAGATTGGACTATTTATAAGAAAGACACAAAAAATTGTCCAAAAACTACAAATTTTCAAGTCAATGCGCATTGGATCGTTCCGTACGATTGTGGATCATTCTGGACGATTTTACTTAAATGCGTTTGAAACGAACCTAATGTATATGGGTACGAAATGACTTCGTACACACACATCGTCCCGTATGAACTAGGTTCGTCCGGTACAAACTATTATTCCGTAGGTTGATTCCAAAAAACTGCAGAACGTCACTAAAATTTCAAAGTCGGTTCACTTCGTCCTGGGATGAATATGGGTTCGTCCGGATGAAATTCTTCCAGAGAGCAACTCGTCCTGGCACGATTATAAATTTCATTTGAATGAAATTTCTCCAGAAGAGATTTCATCCCGGGACGAATACACTTCGTCCTGGACAAAAATACTACAGAGAGCAACTCGTCCTGAAACGAATATAAATTTTGTCTGAACAAAAATTTTCTAGAGAAATTTTGTCCTTGAACGAATACACTTCGTCCTGGACGATCAGAACTTAGAAACATTTTCTTCAATTCCTGTTCCTTCCATTTCTCTTACGAGGAGATAACTGACCTGATCGTCTCATACGAACTATGTTCGTCCCGTATGATCAGTACAAATATTTTAAGATCTCCTTAAGTGTGTGTGTTTATTCATTTAATTATAATCACTCCCTGTGAAACTTAATTTAAAGAAAAATACATGCTTTAAATACACAAAGTATCTCATGCTGAATTTGATTTAAAGTCTTCATAGTCTGGAGTTTGATTTTTCTGAAATGTTAGTACACACAAAAGCAAAAAAAACTCTTCCTAAAAGTGTTAGGAGATAACTACACATAAAATAATAATATTTGAAATCATCAAAACTATATAAGTTACAAGAATGTAAAACATGCAAATAGCAACTCTCTTAATAATCTCTCCCTTTTTTATGATGGAAAAATAAGTATTGTTTGTATAATTTCAAAATCTACGAATCTTCTAAAATCCCCCTGAATTGATGAACATGTGAAAATAAGGAGGCATTTTTAGAAATATAAAACAAACAAAAACAAAATAAACACATAACATATATAATATACACTAAACACAAAACAAAAACAGACACATATAAAATACGAATCAAACAATACCACGAATCAAACAATTTCTCCCCCTTTTTGACAACAGCAAAAGTGTAGAAGAGAAAAAAAAAACTTGAAATATAAGCAGACATATGAAAATCATTTGATAATTCAATCTTAAAAGTGATTGAAATAAGTGATGCAGATAAAATGAAAATATTAGTCAAATTATAATAGTTCATAGAATTTAAGAAAAGATATAACATTGATATTAAAAAGTATTTATAAAAAATATGAGTCAATTTAGACACTGAAATAAAGAAAATCATTACAAAAAGGATGAATAAAAAATTTGTATATTTCAAATTTCAATACAGAATATAAATGTACAGTAGATCAATTTGAATTAAGAGATTAAAAGATAATGGAAAGAAATAACTACCACATATGGCGCTTTATGCATCTTTTTTAAATTTGTTGCACATTTTTGTGCATCTTTTTACTTGTGGGCTTATTTTGTGCCTCTTTCTCAACTTGCGAACCATTGCACATTTCTTTTGATTTTTGTACATTTGTAGATTTTTCAAGAGTAATTTTGATCTTTCTAAAATCAATAATAAAAAATTTCAAATTTTTCTACGTGCATAAATATTTTTTGATAAGTGAAATATAAAATAAGAAAACATCATAGTTGTAATAATAATATTAGAATTAATGTAGTCTAAATAAGAGACATGAAATTCACAATCTTAATTATATCAAGTTATAAGCAGAACTTAAATTTAGAAAAAAATTAGATTTTCTAATGAATTAAATTTTAACTTGTATTTCAAAGTATAGCACTATTAAGATAAAAAATTTAATGATTGTCATAAAGGCTAACACACATTTCAATACCATTAAATCCAAAACATGAGAACATATATCGATATCAATATGAAAATATTTCAATCTAAGCTTAGGATATTAATACAAAAATAAAACATCTAAAGAAAAGAAAATACAACAAACTTTCTTAAAACAACAACTAACACACAAACTATAGAAAATACATAAAATCAAGTGCAACTATCACTGAGAAGGACCTTGATCTGAAGGAGGAGGAGGTGCAACACCAAAGATGTTAAAGTACTCATCATAAGCACATTGGTACTAATATCACTCATGTAATCCCTCATAAAACTCATGTCATGTTGATACTGTGCATCCTGTTGCAGAAGATGAGTCTCAATTTGATCAAAATGTTGATCAAAATGAGTCTTTAGGAGATCAAATCTTTGAACCAAATCCTGATAATTTGGTTCATTGAAGGGTGCAGGTGCAGCTTCTGGTTCTTCCTCTATATCACTAATGACATGTGCTTTACTTGGTTCTTCTTTGAAGATTGCTCTAAATGATTCGTCATTGTAGTAGAGCGGTTCTTCAAACTCTTGATCAGGATGAACCAAATTGTATTTCTTGTCCAGAATGTAGGCAACTAGATGTCCTAAGGTGATGTTCTTCTTTCTCTTATGCTATATATGTCCAATTTCAGACAGCCCATAAAGATAGTCAAGCATAAGCTAGGCTTCATCTATATATTCTTTAGACATGATCAAGAATGTCACCAAAGAAAGAAGAGGGGTAATGTTCATCTTATCACCAGCTTTAGAAATTATAGAAGTTCTAAGAACATGCTGGATGATACGTGTATTTTGAATGAGACCGGATACTTTTGCCACATATTTGTTCAAATTGTTTCCTCTAATCACATTTCTAATTTCATACCATTCATAATCATGAGTGTTGATCAAGTGATGAGCTCTAGCTCCCTCTGTCCTTAAATTCAAAAAGGCTTCTAAGTCAGCCTTGGTGATTTTAACTTTTTATTTAAAGAAAAAGGAACGGATTATAGAATGGTCAGAATTAAAGGACATATTGGCGAGGAAGTAGTGAAAGGTTTCTTTATTGTAGAGATAGACTTGGGTAAGGATAAAACAAAACTATGTTGAAGCAAATAAGTTCATCACCTAAAAGGTATGTTGTTCTTGGATTAGGATTCTGGAGGGTGTGATCTTTGCTGAGGCAAACCTAGGAAAAAATTTCTCATTTGCTTTGGAAAGGAAGTTCTGAGAAGAATTTCTATGTGGTTTCCTAGCAACAACCTTTTGTCTCTTACTTGAACTTGCCATTTGAATAAGATCTAAAGTACGAAAGAGATTGAAAGAGAAGTTTAGAGTGTGACTGTTGAGTTCAAAAACCCTTATATTTATTAAAAATGACACGTTCATACCAGACAAAAAAAATTTCATCCCGTATGAACTTTTCGATTCGTCCTGTACGAAAAAATTTTGTATGGACGAACTAATGCGTCAAAATGAAATGACTTTTCGTAATCAATACAACTTACGAAGTATCATTTCGTACAAACTTTTGACTAGACTGATCGTACAGACGAACACGTGTTCATCATGGGACGATCAAAACTTATGATCGTTTTAATGGCAATTGAAATCATCCCCTCCATCGAACCTACATGTGTTCGTTCGGACGAATCAAATGTTCATACGTACGAAGTTAGTATTAAAAACTACCTTATCCATTCAACTGCTTTATTCATTCGTCCCGTCGTTTGAAAAACATTTTGTCCCTGACGATCATGATGATCGTACAGATGAAGTGACAATTAAAAATTTAAAACTGCACGCAAACGGTTCAAAATCTGATAGATACACTACATAAATCATCCCGTACGAAAAATTTTTGTCCCGGATGATGGACACTAAAAAATTTTAAATGATGCACTCAATTAAAATTAAAAAACAAACACACTAAAAAATTCACTAAAAAAGGAAGAACACAAATACTGAATAAAAAAAATCACACATACAAATTCACAAACACATAAAAAATACACAAAAATATTAACTAGAAAAGCAAACATCAATGTTGTAAAAATATTTTTAATTAAGCATTCATATCAATCACACCAATCCTTGTTCTTAATATACTAAAAGTATCAATGGCTAAAGATTTTGTAAAAATGTCTGCAAGTTGATTTTTAGTAGAAACATGAGTGAGTTCAATTTATCCTTTGGATACATGATCCCTTATGAAATGATGTCTTAAGTCTATATATTTTGTTCTTGAATATTGAATAGGATTCTTAGAAATATAAATAGCACTAGTGTTATCACAATAAATTAGAATAGTGCTTATAGTTAATCCTAAACCAATCAACAGTTGTTTCAACCAAAGTACTTGTGCCACACAACTTTCTAATGTAATGTATTCAGCTTCTACAGTAGATAGGGCTACTGAATTTTATTTTCTACTGGACTAAGAGACTAGAGAATTTCCAATAAATTGATATGTTCCAAAAGTACTCTTTCTATCCACCCAACAACTAGCAAAGTCAGAATATGAATAACTAATTATTTCAAATGAAGAGCTAAATTTAAGATACCAAATTCCTAAGTTCTGAGTTCCTAATAGATATCTAAAAATCCTTTTCACTGCTGTCAAATGTGATTCTTTTGGATCTGATTGAAATCTAGCACATAAGCAAACACTAAACATGATATCAGGTCGGCTAGCAGTCAAGTAAAGTAAAGATCCAGTTATCCATCTAAATTTCTTTTGATCAACATATTTTTCCTTAGGGTCCTTGTCCAACTGAATTGAGGAACTCATTGGTGTACTAACAGGTTTAACGTTGTCCATTTCATACTTTTTGAGGATGTCCTTAACATATTTTGACTGGCTAAGAAATGTACCCTCCTTAATTTGCTTAATGTTAAATTCTAGAAAGTAACTTAAATCTCCCATTAGACTCATCTCAAATTCACTACTCATTATTTTAGAAAAATCATCACAAAGATTTTTATTTGAAGATACAAAAATGATATCATCCACATAAATTTGAACAATGAGTATATCCTTTTCATATTTCTTCAAAAAGAGAGTTATATCCACACTTCCTTTTTCAAAAGATCTTTTAAGAAGGAAGGTGCTCAACCTCTCATACCAAATCCTAGGTGCCTGTTTTAATCCATATAATGCCTTTTTTAACTTGAAAATATGATTTGGGTATATAGAATTTTCAAAACTTGGTGGTTGTTCTATAAAAATATCTTCTTGAATTACCCCATTTAAAAAGGTACTTTTTACATCCATTTGATACAATTTGAATCCTCTAAAACAGGCAAAAGCTAGCAAAATCCTAATTGCTTTAAGTATAGCTACAGGGGCGAAAGTCTCCTCAAAATCAATCCCTTCAATCTGATTATATACCTTATCAACTAATCTAGCCTTATTTCTAATGACTACTTCTGAGTAATTCATTTTGTTTTTGAATACCCACTTAGTTCCGACTAAACTTTGATCCTTTGGCCTTGTAGTTAATTCCCAAACTTTATTTCTTACAAATTTATTCAACTCTTCTTGCATGGCCAAAATCGAAAATTCATATGAAAGTGCTTGATCAATATTTATGGGTTCTATAGTTGAAATGAAGGCTGAATGATTGACTTCTTTGTTTAATCCACGCCTTATCCTTACACCCTCACTACGTTCACCTATAATCAATTCCCTTGGGTGGTTTTTATAAAATCTCAAATCTCTAAGCAATGGATTTTCTATTTCTAAATTTTCTTCCACATTTTCTTCCAAATTTTTTTCCAAATTCATTTTATCAATCTTTTGAGTGTTAATCTCCATCTCATCTTCTATGACATTTGATTCTTCCATAATTCCAGATTCATCAAATATAACATGTGTGATCTCCTCAATTACCAAAGTTCTTCTATTGAATACTCTATAAAATTTTCCAACACTTGAGTATCCAATAAAAATTCCTCATTTGATTTTGGATCAAATTTTTCTAAGCCAGATTTTCCATTGTTATGAATGAACACCTTACACCCAAAAACATACAAATGAGACAAATTAGGTGTTCTTCCTATTAGTTACTCATAGGGTGTTTTATTTAATTTAGATCTCACATTCACCCTATTCAGAACATAACATACAGTGCTTATCGCCTAAGTCCAAAAATATTTAGTAAGTGAGTATTTTGCTAATATTGCTCGTGCGGCTTCTATTAATGTTCTATTTTCTTTTTGACTACCCCATTATGCTGAGGGGTTCTAGGTGTAAAAAAGTTGTGATCAATTCCTTTCTCCTTACAAAAATCCACATATCTTTCATTTCCAAATTCTCCTCCGTGATCACTTTGTATTGTTTTGATTTCACACCCAAGTTTTCTTTGAATCTAAGTCGACAAATTTTTAAATTCCTCAAATGATTCACTCTTATGAAATAGAAATCTAACCCATGTGAATCTTGAGCAATTATCCACAATCACAAATTCGTATACCTTCCCTCCTAGACTCACAGTTTTAACTAGTCCAAAAAGATCCATATGCAAAATCTCTAATAATTTACTAGTTCTAAGATCCTTATTGGACTGAAAAGAGGACTTCACTTGCTTTCTTAATTGGCATGCATCACAAAGATGGTCCTTAGTAAAGTCTAGTTTTGGTATACCTCTCAGTAAGTTTTTTTGGGTAATCCTTCTAAAATTTTTCAAGCTAGAATGATAAAGTCTCCTATGTCAAAGCCATGACTCATCAGATACAATTTTCAAACAAAAGTAGTAGGAGTTTGAATATAATTCAATTCTAGCATATAAATATTATTTACCCTTTTACCATTCAAAACATCTTTATCATTTAGGCTTAATATGCAGCTAGTAGGAAAAAATTTCACACAATATCCTTTATCACATAACTGGCTTATACTTAACAGGTTATGCTTTAATACTTTTACTAATAACACAATCTCAATATAAAATTTATTAAGATTTTCAATCATACCTGATTCAACCACCTTCCTTGTGGTGTTATCTCTAAGTATAATCTTGCCTCCACTTTTGAATTCCAGCGATATGAATTATGTAGTATCTCTAGTCATATGCTTTGAATATTCACTGTCTAGGTACCATATGATCTCATGAGGTCATGTGTGAGAGAGACCCTGCAAAATTATCAAACAATAGACCTGGGAACCCAAATAAGTTTAGGTTCTCTTTTGGCAATTTATAATCAGATGCATGTACGATATGTCTAGGTTTATGCATCTTAGGTATCCACACCAAATAAGTTTTCATCTTCAAAGTACAGGTATGAGCTATATGTCCAAACAATCCACAATTATTACATTTGACTTTTGGAAATGGATTCCTAAGTCTTCTACCATTCATCTGTCTATTCAGGGATTGCATAAATTTAGGATACATAATAAGATTAGTAAAATCTTTAAGTTTAGGGGGGAATCTTATTATCTTCGAGAGCTTTTATCATTAATTTGTAAAATGAATTCATATCTTCCAAAATTTGATTTGTATAATTTGATCTATAAATCTTGCTCTCCGATTCATCCTTAAAATTTTTAAAATCATTTTCAAGTTCAACATAAGATGATTTTAAATTTTTATGTTTTTTATTCAAGTCATCAAACTCATCAAGTAATTTCATGTGGTTGTCATCAATTAAAGCAAGATCATTCCTAAGAATTTCATGTTCCTTTTTTAATTCTTCAAACTGTAAACTTAGACTAGCATGCATTTTCTTCATTTTCCTATATGAATCATGTATGTGTTCAGAAACTTCAAAAAGTTCATCATAGGTTAAGTCACAAACCTCTTCTTGATCTGACTGATCAAGACTATCATCCATTAAGCACAGATTAGTGACTTCATCTTCCTTCTCAGTCTCTGATGAATCTGAAGCTGAGTCTGCCCAAAAAGCTCTTTGAAACTTCTTCTTGCCCTTCTTTACAATTGGTTTCTCCTCTACCTTCTTCTTACTAGGAGTGGCTTTGATTTTGGGCATTCAGCCTTGATATGACCAGGTTTCCTGCACTCATAGCAAATCACATCATTTGAAACCTTGACATTTCTATTAAATCTACCTCTATTACAATACTGGAGTCTCTTCTGCTTCCTCTTTAGAAAGCTTCTGAATTGTCTAGTCATCAATGCGATGTTGTCTTCATCCTCAGGTTGTGAGTGTTCACTCTCAGACTCTTCCACTTTTAGTGCTATGTTCTTCTCTCTTCGTGGGTCACCTGCATCAATCTTTCCTTGGCTAACTCTTTGCTCGTAAGTAATTAGTGAACCAAGAAGATTGTCAATAGAGTAAATGTTTAGATCTTTAGACTCTATAATTGCAGTAATTTTAGCATCATAGGGAGTAGGAAAATAAAGAAGAATCATATTAACCATTTCAACATTCGTTAGTTCCCTACCAAATGCAGGCAAAGAGATGACTATTTGTGTAAATCTATGTACATAAAATGGATTCATTTGGTTTCATGCAAAACAGTTCATAATCATGTAACAAGATATTAAGTCTAGATTTCTTAACCTCATTAGTCCCCTCATAAGTTATACAAAGTGTATCTCATATGTCCTTCCCACTTTTATAAGTAGAAACCCGCATGTAATCTTCTGATTTAAGGCACAAAAGAAACTATTCAAGCATTTGACACTTAGTTGTGCTAAGTCACGTTCTTCTTCTCTCCAGTTTGCAAAAAGTGTTTCAAATCTAACTCCGTCAACTAGTCTAGTTGATTTTGTATACCCTTCCTGAACTAAGATCCACATACAATAATCAAGTGACTGTAAAAACGTAGACTTGCGTGTTTTCTAAAAATCAAAAGGTATATTATCGAACAGTGGAGGTCTAGTTATAGTCTAACCCTCGGGTGTATTTTGGTTTTCAAATGTTGCCATCTACGTTAATCAAAATGTAGTTTAAACTTATGGTTTTGAAACAAAGCTCTGATACCACTTGTTGAAACTCGTTCACTATGAATTAGATTGTTAAAACTATTCTTATGTCCCACGGCTATCCAAGAGGGGGGGGGGGAGAATTGTTAATTAAAAAATTGTTACCCTCTTTTTAAATTAGGAAATGAAAATAAAACTTTAGTGAATTTTTCTAAAAAATGTTTTTCAACCACAGTTTTAAAAGTAAAAACACAAAAATAAAAAAGCAGAAGAAAAATAAAGACACGAGATTTATAGTGGTTCGGTCAAAACCAGACCTACATCCACTCCCTGGAAGCACCCTCTGAGTATTGCACTAATACTACTAGTGACTCTCCTTTTGCACCCAGAGCAAGTGGAGAAGCCTTTAAAAAACTCTCTTTCCACCACTACAGGGTGCGACAGATAACCGTCATCATTTCACACTTTCCTGGTGTAGGCAAAGAACCCTTCATCCATTCACACTCTCCTAGTGTGGGCAGAGAACCCTTCATCCTTTCACACTCTCTTAGTGTGGGCAGAGAACCCTTTGACTGTTCACACTCTTTTAGTGTGGGTAGAGAACCCTTCGTCCTTTCACACTCTCCTAGTGTGGGCAGAGAACCCTTCATCCTTTCTCACTCTCCTAGTATGGGCAGAGAACCCATTGGCTGTTCACAGTCTCCTAGAGTGGGCAGAGAACCCTTCAGCTGTTCACACTCTCCAAGTGTTGGCAAAGAACCGGATCTCCTTGACAGATCATCTTCACAAGAAATCTAGAAGAAAGAGAGAAAAGAGTGAAGTAAACACAAATCAAAAGAAAAGATTATTACCTTTGAACACCAAGTGAAGCCTTCACGCTCCAGTAGTAAGAATCCTCCTTCGAACACTCTCTTACACTCTCTCTTTGACTCTTCTTTCAATAGGCACGAAGATCAGTGAGCAAAAAGATTAAGTGGCAGTTTAGATTGGACTATTTATAGGAAAGACACAAAAAACCATTTGAAAAACTGCAAATTTTCATGTCAATACGCATTGGATCGTCCCGTACGATCGTGGATCATTTTGGACGATTTTACTTAAATGCGTTGGAAATGAACCTAATGTATATGGGTACGAAATGACTTCGTACACACACACCTTCCCGTACGAACTAGGTTCATCCGATACGAACGGTTATTCCAAAGGTTGGTTCCCAAAAACTGCAGAACGTCACTAAAATTTCAGAGTCGGTTCACTTCATCCTGGGAAGAATAGGGGTTCGTATGGATGAAATTTTTCTAGAGAGCAACTCCTTCTGGTACGATTATAAATTTTGTTTGAACAAAAGTTCTCTAGAGTTTTCATCCCGGGATGAATACACTTCATCCTGGATGAAAATACTCCAGAGAGCAACTCGTCCTGGAACGAATACAAATTTCGTCTGAACAAAAATTTTCCAGAGAATATTTTGTCCTGGGATGAATTCATTTCCTCTTGGACTATCAGGACTTAGAAAAATTTTCTTCAATTCCTGTTTGTTCCATTACTCTTACGAGGAGATAACTGACCTAATCATTCCGTATGAACTATGTTTGTCCCGTACGATCAGTATAAATTTTTCAAGATCTCCTTAAGTGTTTGTTTTTATTCACTTAATTACAATCACTCCCTCTCAAACTTAATTCAAAGAAAAATACAAGCTTTAAATAGACAAAGTATCTCATGTTGAATTTGATTTGAAGTCTAGAGTTTTATTTTCCTGAAATGTTAGTACACACAAGAGAAAAAACAACTCCTCCAAAAAGTGTTAGGAGATAACTACACATAAAATAATAATATTTGAAATCATCAAAGCTATACAAGTTGCAAGATTGTAAAACATGCAAATAGCAACTCTCTTAACATCAATGACTTCAACAAGGTATTTCTTCATCATACTTCTAGAGACTATAATAAAGCAGGTGATTTGTGTGCTACCTGAGCTTTGGATAATAATTTTTGCTTTGATTCTACTTCTTTTTTCTTATATTCCTTCTTCTTTGTAAAGTATTTTGAAGAAGTAATATGATAGTTGCATTGTTGATTAGTTTGTAATAGTTTTGATTTTTCCTTAATGCATTTTTTGTAATTCTCCAAAAAAAAAAAATAGAAATTCATATTATAAAGCTTGAAGTTTCACCCATTCCACATAACCGATTTATGCAAGAGCATGATCATATTAATATTGTCACTTTCATTGACAATTCCCTTATGTCAATCTTATAATCTTTTATTGTTTCTTTGAAGTTGAAAATGGAAAGAAAATCTAACAATTAAATATTCCAATCCACGATCTTCTTTCCATAGGCCATTAAAAATATGGCTTTATGATCCCTAAGAACACCTATATTGCTAGCAAGATAGTTTTGTAATAAAGATGCATCCATATTTAGCTTGATCCAATTTCTAGGTGGGGGAAACCAATTTTTAGATAGCATTTGCAAGTTAGTTACCCAGTTCTTGCAAATCATAAAATGCTTAGATACATATACTCTTCTAATGTTCGAGTAATAATAAATAAAAGTCTTCATTCTTTATTTCCATGAGTAAAATGATTCCTAGCTTTCCAACTTTTGTATACTATTTCTATATATAATTTAACAAAACCAATTTTATTTATTGTAACATCTCCAAATTATTCAAACAATGAATAAAACTATTGAATTTGGGCAAGAAAACTAGCTCATCGAATATATCAATCAGCTTTGTATAATGAATGACAATGTGATCTCTATCCTCTACCTCTAAACAGCCCCTTGGACATCTCCATGTATCACAAAGTCTTCTATAATTCAGCCAGCTTTTAGTTGGTATGAATATGGAGTAGCAAAGCCAATACCTGATCTTTATGGAGCATATTAAAGATTTTAATGATTGTAAAAAAGAGAGTATTAGACTCTAAATTATTTATTATTACTAAGAAATATTCAATATCGTTGAATGAATATGGAGTAGCAAAGCCAATGCTTGATCTTTATATATGTTTGTAGTTTCCTTTATCCTATAAATGTTCAAATTGTTGAACTCTGCCACAAATTCAATTTGATGATGCCAAGCCATACTCCATATTCACTGGTGGCTTGGACCCAACACGATGACCCTAAGTGATATCTAATCCTCCAAAGGTAGATTGCTCCTTGCTTTCGGTAAAAATACATCCAATCTTTAATTTTACCATGGTAACTAGATTTGAATTAGCCTCACTAGTGGCTTGGACCCAATCCGCATCACTATTAGCTTCTATAGAATTCTCAAACTTTAGCTGCTTTATATTATTCACATATTCTATAGTCTATGGGTTTTTTATCAGTGACATATAATTCTATCACTAAGCTAGATTAATATGTATTAATGGAGCTATTTGCATACCTTGCTTTTGATTTTATTTTACCACTCTATTTTTACATCCTTTTCCTCTTTCTCAAGATCGTTGAACCATTCTACCTTCTCTTTGTGAGGGAGGGTCAAGTGACAAATGTACATCGCATTCGCAATCAAGATGCTCTATTTTTTTCATTTCTTTTATCTCTTTCATTTTCTTTCTTTTATTTTACCTCTACTTCAGTAAATTTAAGATTTCTAAAAAAGTTAGTATGCTTCCTAGGCAGATATTATGAAGCATGTTCATATATACCAACTTCATGAATTAAAAAAAAATGTAAATAACCTTCAATACAATGATCAACCCCCTCATGAGTGTATTTTGATACAGTAATGAAAGGTGGATGGCACAATTCTTTATTCATGTAGCAAAGTTCGCTATAAAATTGATCTAAAAGAAGCTTCAAAATTAATTAAATGATATTTGGATTCAATGTTTAGGTTTCCTATTTAAAACATCGAAGTGATTGTACTTAAAGCTCTTTCTCAATATTCATTAAACATGTGTAACATCATTTTATTAGAACTGATTTTATAAGTATCAACATAAAGTTATGATAGAGTTTTAGAGTAATAATGTTGGCTGATGCACCTAGAGAAATATATATATTGAACGTTTGTGATCAAATGTTCCCAACAGTAAATCATCATATGAGAATGTAACTTCTCAGACTTCTTTATAACTAAGAGTTTATTTGGGCTACGTTGATGCTAATTGATCCATATAGATCTCTTGATTGAGGAAAGCTTTGATTAAAGCCTCCCTCATTTCTTTTGAAAGAACTAGAGAAACATAAGTACTTAGTTTTGCAAATAGCTTTTTAAAATGACCTAACATATTATAATCCACTTTAGGATTATATGAATTAGCTATATTTATGTATGGTTGAATCGGTGTTAATGTTTATGGAATATCAATCACTTGCTTTCTTTTGCAATCTACATACAGAATTGGTCATAACACCTTACCACTATATAGATTTACTTGAACTATCTCTTTTGGGGTAGAGATAGTGGATTCTTTTGATTCTACATGTTCATTTTTATTTAATGATTCATCTAATAAATTATCAAAATTAGACATATCAATTTGTAAACAGATAAGATCACCCTTAATATTGATGATAGGAAATCACTACTAGGGAAATATTAAAGATATTATTTTAATTTAATTAAATTTATTTTGGGTTCTATAGTGTTATTTTCTATTGTGTCATTTATTCAATCATGATTGGATATAGTCAAGATATACAATGAATGTTTCATTATTTCTTTCTTAGCCCCTAGTTGTATAAAACAAAAAACATACCATGTAAGTAGAATATTATTTTTTCAATAGATGAAACTACATTTTTATTATTTACATTATTACTTTCATTCTTGAACTCTTTCTTCTAACCTATTGAAGACTGAGCAACAGATCTCTTTTTAGGTTCTTCAAAAGGAACTTTGTTTAGGACTTCCTCTCTAGGAGCTGCTCAAAAAACTAGAGGGACACTACACTCCTTGAAACACATAAAAAGACGAATGATAAATCTTATTTAGAACATTCATAGAAGATTTGGATAAGGTTATACCCAAATTATCATTAGGTTCTGAATTTAAAATTGATAATAAAGGCTTACTAATGACTCATTTGGTTTATCCCTTATTAGAATAAACAAAATACTCCTTGGGTGTCATAATCGATCCATCTTTAATAGTTCTTTCAATCCAATTCTTGAAAGTTATGAAATATTCTAACTCATGATTGATCATTCAATGATATGTGCAATATTTATGTTGGTCCACTTTGCCCACATCTTCCAGCTTCTTAGGTGTAAGAAGTTTGAATTGGGAGTTCTTTAGAAATATCTTGAAGATCCTCTTAATAACCTCTCTTCTAAATAAAAAAGCCTTATCTCTTAGAACTTCTAATCTCTACCCTTCCTCTACATGAGTGAGAATTTTCTATCTAAACTTGCATCAGTTTTTTACCCATATCAACTATAGAAAGTGAACTAGAATTTCTTTCCATCACCTTTTAAGGTTTTAGTTTTCATATTTTTACTTGAGATTGATATTTTAAGAAAGTAAATTGTGACATTTCCCGTTGAATATTAGTGTGTTTGCTCAATAATTTTTCCAAAGTTTTGATTTTAAACCCTTCCATTAAGAAAGTACTTGGACCATGAATATTCTTTAGAAAGATTTCCATAGCATGCTACTCTTGAAGCCCAGGTTCACACTTCATACTGTTGTTCCTCCATTTCAGAATATATTTAACAGGACTTTCACTAGCGTTCTATTTTTCCAGTCTATAACCCTTATTATGGCATGGTGCCTTACTCAAGCAAACCTTTTAGTGAACATTTATCTTAACTATATAAATGTCTGCATTGATCCATTTGATATCTCAACATATCATTGAAAATTCAACAACTAACAAGCTACTTACAAACTATTTAAATAGTAGAGCATCACCGTCACCTACATTAAATTAGCTAACCTTAAAGTGAGCTGCATGTTGCTTCATATTCCCTATTCCATAAAAACTTTTGAATGATGGCAGCATAAAGCCTACGGGATAAGGAACCAAGCCATATTATTTGGGGTAGGGTCTACCCTTCAAAAAAGATGAGGAACATTTTAATTATGCTAAAGTTTTTTATAGTAGTTATTCTACCATCTATTTGATCTCTACTTCTTGTATTATTTCCTTTTTAGATTCAAAAAATAAAAAAAATTCTATACTTTTGAAGTTTCTTTAGGTTTATTATAATTTTGATTTAATTAAATGGGAAAAGTGTCTATATGAGCCTTGATTGAAGGAACCTCTTTGCTTAAGAAGTACACTATTGCAACCTTTAGCTCTTCAATTTTCATCTCCATCTATGCTATATGTTAATCTTTTTGACTCAACATCTATAAAAGAATATTGGTTAGATTAGGAACACAATAGCATTATCAACTACTTCTTTATTCCTAGCTTCAATTGGATTTATTTTTATCATCATCTATTCTTTCTGTATAGATGATTGGGTATCTATCATGAATACACTCAAACTTTTTTTCATATTTTGAATTTATTTTATCTTCTCCTATGACTTTTTGTTCATCTGTTTATTGAGTACTCTCTTTTCAACTGATCCATCATTTGTTCTATGGATTTCCCTTTCATATTATAAGGATCCAAAGGATTACATCCACTAATAGATGATACTTCTTCAACAACTTTTTCCCTCTTTGCTTTTTCATTTTCCATATGTTACTTGTAAACTTCTAGAGAAGATGATGCAGAGAACATTTTAGGAATCAAAATTTTATCACCATTTGTTAATATCACATGTTAGCTTATCAATTTCAATTTCCTTTTATCATGATGAGATTAATCCTGACACTGTAGTTAACAACTATGACCTCATAATCGATACTGAACTGAAGAGTTAACAAAGTTCTAGTTGGGATGTTTCTTGATTGAACTAAATATTGAGGGGAAATGGGATTACACTCTCAATGGGCTAATGTACCATATCATAAGGAATTGCATGGAGTTGAAAAATTTTATTTATTTGATGGAATTTTGAGATGCTTGGCATAACAAAACCTTATATGTACTTGATGGAAATTTATAATAGTTACTGGTGGACTAGGACCCTCTTTTTTGAACTATACTCTTCTATTAATAGAAGGAGACATTTCTCTTTCTCTCTTCATGATTATTCCTGCGCTCTAGTGGATATCACATCATTTACACTTCTCAAGAATTCAGACATCGACTACCCATAAAAAGCTATGTAGTTTTGAATCAATTCATTAACAAAAAATTAAACTTTATTTTCCTTTATAACGAGGAAGACAACATAAGATTAATACGGAAAGGAGTGGGTGGCGAGTTAGCTATTCTATTTGAATTTTCCTCTTTGATAATAGTATACAGTGATGAAAATGATATTGACTTGCTACAGGGGCTTATACAGAACTTCCCTTTCTTAGAATATCAATTCAGCTAGTTTTAATTTATCCATATCATCTACAACAGTTATAAGACAATCTTCTTCTGTTACTTTTAACATCTCAACCCTCCATCTTAGATAGTGATTCTTTTCATTCTTTGTCACTTCATCAAATTTTTAGTGGTAACAGATTACCCTATTTTAAATTTTCTCTATCATAGAAACAAAGAATAATAACTGGTTTCCCCTTCTATCTAGTAGACATCTTTGGGAAAGTCTGATGAGATAATATTGAGGGTTTAATAGCTATTATGGTAATTGGAAACCCACACTCTCATAAATACTTCATCAATGCAGTGGGCATAGATTCAATCTTGAAACCTGTATATTGGACACTACTCACTGATCTAAACTGGATCATAACTACTTTAGCTGATGAAATAGCCATATTTGTGTTATTAGAGGAAGAGAAGATCAACTTTCTAGAAATGGTTTCTATCATTGACTAAATATGTATATTAATCTTCAAATTCTGCAAACATTTAAACAAGATATAGATTTGAAGAATAGAAACTTATTAGAAAATTTGACATTTTACTACTCACTAACTTTAGATTTGTACAGAACCTATGCAAACATAGACAAGAGAAATGGTTATGATTGAGGTTTCAAAATTTTAGTTAGAGAAAAGAAGATTGAAATTTTGATTAAATTTTATTTTTAAAAGAACATTGAATGAGGAACCTTGATGAAAGAATTTTAATTGTGGACAACAAAAGAAGACATGAATTAGATTTAGATTTAGTTTTAGATAGAGACATTAATAAAAGGATTTTAGACAATAGAGAAACAACTTTATAATTTAAAATATAAATCATGAATATATATTAAATCTAATAGCACAAATATTTAATTAAATCTATATGTATTTAGAAAATTTTGTCTTCACAAAGGATTGATAGAGATGCCGAACCCAAGTGGAGACTGTTAAGATAGTTGCTATTTGCATGCTTTACATTTTTGCAACTTATGTAGTTTTGATGATTCCAAACATTATTGTTCAAATGTGTTGTTCTCTCCTAAAAAAATTTTAGAAGAATTGTATTTGCTCTTGTATGTACTAACATTTCAGGAAAAACAAACTCCAGACTACGAAGACTTCAAATAAATTTCAGCATGAGATACTTTGTAAAATTTGAAGCTTACACTTATCTTTAAAATCAAATTGAAAGGGAGTGATTGCAATTTGAGTGAATAAAAATATACACACACACATAAGGAGATCATATAAAATTTATACTGATCGTACGGGATGATATCATTTCGTACTGGACGATCAGACAGTTATCTCCTATTGAGCACATAGAACGAATAGGAACTTGCTCGGAAAAATTTTTTTCTAAGTCCTATTCATCCAGGACGAAATTAATTATCGTACAGGACGATTGGTTCACTGTAAAATTTTTGTCCAGATGAATTTAAATTATTGTCCGTGGCGACTGGTCCTCTGGAAAGATTTCGCCCAGACGAAATTAAAATTCGTCCAATACGATCTGGTCTCGGGAAAATTTTCGTCCAGACGAAAATAAATTATCGTCCGTGGCGATTGGTCCTCTGGAAAATTTTTGTCCAGATGAAGTCAAGAATCGTCAAGGATGATCGGCTCTATGTAAAAATTTTGTCCAGACGAACATATTTTCGTCCAGACTATTAACCGACTTAGAACAGTTTTAAGCAGTTTCTAGAACCGACCTTGAAATAACCGTTCATACTGGACGAACTTAGTTCATACAGGATGATCAGCTGTACAAAGACATTTCGTACACATATTCAAATAAGGTCGTTTCAGATCGTTTAAGTAAAATCGTCCAGGACGATCCAGAATCGTACAGGACGATCAACTGCGTACAGAATTGAAAACTTGAAGTTTTTGGGTGGGTTTTCTTATCTTTTATATAAATAGTCCAAATTAGACTGCCACCCAATCTTTTTGTCATTTAATCTTCGTGCCTCTTGAGAAAATAGCCAAGGAGAGAGTGGAAGAGAGCATTCAAGGGAGGATTCCTACTACTGGAGTTAGAAGGCTTCACTTGGATTAGAAAGGTAAGAATCTCTATTTGTGAATTGGGATTACTTCACTCTTTTCCTTCTTCCTTCTAGATTCTTGTGAGAAGATCTTTCAAGGAGATCCGGTTCTCTGCCGACACTTGGAGAGTGTGAACAGCCGAAAGGTTCTCTACCTACACTTGGAGAGTGTGAACAGCCGAAAGGTTCTCTGCCTACACTTGGAGAGTGTGAACAGCCGAAGGGTTCTCTGCCTACACTTGGAGAGTGTAAACAGCTGAAGGGTTCTCTTCCCACACTTGGAGAGTGTAAATGACGACGATTCTCTACCAACACTGGGGAGAGTGTGAAAGGACGGACGGTTCTCTGCCAACACTGGGGATTGTGTAAAAGGACGGACGGTTCTCTGCCGCACCGGGGAGTGGTGAAAAGAGTGTGTTGTAAAGGCTTCTCCGCCTTGCTGTGGGTGCAAAAGGAGAGTCACTATTGGTATTAGTGCAATACTCAGAGGGTGCCTCTGGGGAGTGGATGTAGGTCTGGTTATAAACCGAACCACTATAAATCTGGTGTCATTTACTTTACTGTTTTTACGTTTTCGCACTTTAAATTTCAGTTTTAAAAACTCTGTGGTTGAAAAACATTTTTCTACAAAATTTAAAAGAAATTTTTATTTCGGTTCAATAATTTTTAAAAGGGGACTTAAATTTTTAAACTACCAATTCACCCCCCCTCTTGGTAGCCTTGGGACATTCACTTAGGCTTAACAACCTAATTACTAGACTCAACAAGTGGTATCAGAGCTTCGTTTCAAAATCATAAGTTTGAACTACTTTTGATTAACGTAGATGGCTACTTTCGGAAATCGAAACACACCTGAGGGTTACTCTATCACTAGACCTCCACTGTTTGACAATATTCCTTTTGATTTTTGGAAAACACGTATGTCTACTTTCTTACAGTCACTTGATTATCGCATGTGGATGCTAGTCCAGGATGGCTATACAAAACCAACTAGATTAGTTGATGGAGTTATGATAGAAATACCTTTTGCAGATTGGACTATAGAAGAACGTGACTTAGAACAATTAAATGCCAAATGTCTAAATAGTTTCTTTTGTGCTTTAAAATCTGAAGACTACATGCGGGTTTCCACTTGCAAAAGTGGAAAGGACATATGAGATAGACTTTGTATAACTTATGAAGGGACAAATGAGGTTAAACAATCAAGGCTCAATATCTTGTTACATGACTATGAATTATTTCGCATGAAACCTAATGAATATATTTTCGACATGTACACAAGATTTACATAAATTGTCACTTCTTTGCATGCACTTGGTAGGGAATTAACTAATGCTGAAATGGTTAATAATATTCTTCATTGTTTACCTACTGCTTATGATGCAAAAATTATTGCAATTACAGAGTCTAAAGATTTAAACATTTATTCTATTCACAATCTTCTTGGTTCACTCATTGCTTATGAGCAAGGAGTAAGTCAAAGAAAGATTGATGCAGGTGAACCACGAAAGGAGAAAAATATTGCACTAAAGGTGGAAGAGTTAGAGAGTGAGCACTCACAACCTGAGGATGAAGATGATATTGCACTGATGACTAGACAATTTAGAAGCTTTTTAAAGAGGAAGCAGAAGAGACGCCAGAAATGGAATAAAGGTAAGCTTAACAGAAATGGCAAGGTTTCTAATGAAATGATTTGTTATGAATGCAGGAAACCAGGTCATATCAGGACTGATTGCCCAAAACTCAAAGCCACTCGTGATAAGGAGAAGGTGGAGGAGAAACCTATGGTAAAGAAGGGCAAGAAGAAGTTTCAAAGAGCTTTTTGGGCGGACTCAGCTTCAGACTTATCTGAGACAAAAAAAGAAGAAGAAGTCACCAACCTTTGTTTGATGGCAGATAATGTTGAACAATCAGATCAAGAAGAGGTATGTGACTTAACCTATGATGAATTGTTTGAAGTTTCTAAACACATGCATGATGCATATAGGAAAATGAAAAAGAAGAATGCTAGTTTAAGTTTAGAATTAGAAGAGCTCAAGAAGGAACATGAAATCCTTAGGAAAGATCATGCATTAATAGATGACAACCACATGAAACTACTTGATGAATATGATGACTTGAATAAGAATTTTGAAAATCTAAAATCATCCTATACTGAACTTGAAAAAGAATTTAAAAATTTTAAGGATGAATCTGAGAGCAAATCATATAGAATCAATTATACCAATCGAATCTTGAAAGATATGAATTCATTTTACAAACTAACTATAAGAGCTCTCGAGGATAATAGGAAACCTCCCAGACTTGAAGATTTTACAAATCCTAAATATTATTCTAAATTCATGAATTCCCTTAGAAGACAATCACAGGAAAGAAAACTTAGGAATATTTTTCCTAATGTTAAATGTAATTATTGTGGATTTTTAGGACACATAACTCACACCTGTACCTTGATGATGAAATCTAATTTGGTGTGGAGACCTATGATGTATAAACCTAGACATATCATACATGCATCTGATTATAAAATTCTTAAAGATGAACCCAAACTAGTTTGGGTTCCCAGGTCTAACATTTAATATTTTTGCAGGATTTCTCTCACACAAGACCTCGTGGGAGCATATGGTACCTGGATAGCAGATGTTCAAAGCATATGGCTGGAGATACTACTTAATTCATAACGCTAGAAGCTAGGAATGGAGGCAAGGTTACACTTGGAGATAATACCACAAAGAAAGTGGCTAGATCAGGTATGATTGGTAATTTCAAAAACTTTTTTATAGACAATGTTTTATTGGTTGAAGGCTTAAAGTATAATTTATTAAGTATAAGTCAGCTATGTGACAAGGGATATAATGTGAAATTTTTACCTACTAGCTGCATATTAAGCCTAAATGGGAAAGAAGTTTTAAATGGAAAAAGGGTAAACAATGTTTACATGCTAGATTTGAATTCATTTCATACTCCTATTGCTTTTTGTTTAAAAACTGTATCTGATGAATCATGGCTTTGACATAGGAGACTTTGTCATTCTAGTATGAAAAATCTTAAGAGAATTACCCAAAAGAACTTGGTGAGAGGTATACCAAAACTAGACTTTACTAAGGACCATCTTTATGATGCATGTCAATTAGGAAAACAAGTGAGGTCCTCTTTTAAGTCCAATAATGATCTTAGAACTAGTAAACCATTGGAAATTATTCACATGGATCTTTTTGGACTAGTAGGAACTGTAAGTCTAGGAGGGAAGGTATACAGATTTGTTATTGTGGATGATTTCTCAAGATTCACTTGGGTTAGATTTCTTTTTCATAAAAGAGAATCATTTGAAGAATTCAGAAATTTTTCAACTTGGATACAGAGAAAACTAGGATGTGAAATAATATCTTTACAAAGTGATCATGGAGGAGAATTTGAAAATGAAAGATTTGAAAATTTTTGTAAGGAAAAAGGGATTGATCATAATTTTTAGCACATAGAACCCCTCAATTAAATGGAGTAGTTGAAAGGAAAAAACAAAACTCTAATAGAAGCCGCCCGAGCAATGTTGGCAGAATACTCAATTCCTAAATATTTTTGGGCTGAGGCGGTTAGCACTGCATGCTATGTTCTAAATAGGGTGAATGTAAGATCAAACTTAAATAAAACACCCTATGAGTTGTTAAAAGGAAGAACACCTAATTTGTCACATTTACATGTTTTTGGTTGCAAGGTGTTCATACAAAACAATGGAAAATCTGTTTTAGGAAAATTTGATCCAAAATTAGATGAAGGAATTTTTGTTGGATATTCAAGTGTTGGAAAATCTTATAGAGTATTCAACAAAAGAACTTTAGTTATTGAAGAAACCATACATGTTGTATTTGATGAATCTGGAAATTTAGAAGAGCCAAATATTGTTGAAGAAGAGATTGAGAAAAACTCCCAAAAGATTGATAGATTAAATTTGGAAGAAAATGTGGAAGAAAATTTGGAAAGAAAAAACCCTTTGCCTAGAGATTTGAGATTTTCTAAAAACCACCCAAGAGATTTGATTATAGGAGAACCTAGTGATGGTTTTAGAACTAGGCGTGGATTAAATAAGGAAGTCAATCATTCAACCTTTATTTCAACAATAGAACCCACTAATATTGATCAGGCACTTTCTGATGAATTTTGGATATTGGCCATGCAAGAAGAGTTAAATCAATTTGTAAGAAATAAAGTTTGGGAATTAACTACAAGGCCAAAAGATCAAAGTTTTGTTGGAGCCAAGTGGGTGTTCAAAAAAAAAATGAATGACTCAGGAGTAGTCATTAGAAATAAGGCTAGATTAGTTGCTAAAGGGTATAATCAAATTGAAGGAATTGATTTTGAGGAGACCTTTGCCCCTGTAGCAAGACTTGAAGCAATTAGGGTTTTACTTGACTTTGCCTGTTTTAAAGGTTTTAAATTGTTTCAAATGAATGTCAAAAGTTCCGTTTTGAATGGTGTTATTAAAGAAGATGTTTTTGTAGAACAACCTCGAGGATTTGAAAATTCAAAATACCCAAATCATGTTTTTAAGTTAAAGAAGGCATTATATAGATTGAAACAGACACCTAGGGCTTAGTATGAGAGATTGAGCACTTTCCTACTTGAAAGATCTTTTGAAAAAGGAAGTGTGGATACAACTCTCTTCTTAAAGAAAATTGGAAAGGAAATACTCATTTTTAAAATATATGTGGATGATATCATCTTTGGATCTTCAAATAAAAATCTTTGTGATGATTTTTCTAATACAATGAGTAGTGAATTTGAAATGAGTCTAATGGGAAATTTAAATTACTTTCTAGGTTTTAGCATCAAGCAACTTGAAGAAGGGACATTTCTTAGTCAAACTAAATATATTAAGGATATCCTCAAGAAATATGAAATGGATAATGCTAAACCTGTTAGTACACCAATGAGTTCCTCAGTTCAGTTGGATAAGGACCTTAAGGGAAAATCTGTTGATCAAAAGAAATATAGAGGGATTATTGGATCTTTGCTTTACTTGACTGCTAGCCGACCAGATATTATGTTCAGTGTTTGCTTATGTGCTAGATTTCAATCAGATCCAAAAGAATCACATTTGACAGCAGTGAAAAAGATTTTAAGATACTTACTAGGAACTCAAAACTTAGGAATTTGGTATCCTAAGTTTAGCTCTTCATTTGAAATTATTGGTTATTCAGATTCTGACTTTGCAGGCTGTAGAGTGGATAGGAAAAGCACTTCTGGAACATGTCAATTCATTGAAAATTCATTAGTTTCTTGGTCCAGTAGAAAACAAAATTCAGTAGCCCTATCTACTGCAGAAGCAGAATACATTGCATTAGGAAGTTGTGTGGCACAAGTACTTTGGTTAAAACAACAGTTGATTGATTTAGGATTAACTGTAAGCACTATTCTAATTTATTGTGACAATACTAGTGCTATTTGCATTTCCAAAAATCCTATTCAACATTCTAGAACCAAACACATTGATATAAGATATCATTTCATAAGGGATCATGTATCCAAGGGAGAAATTGAGCTCACACATGTTTCAACTGAAAATCAACTTGCAGACATTTTTACAAAACCTTTAGCCTTGATACCTTCAGTACTTTAAGAATAAGGCTTGGTGTTATTGATTTGAATGCCTAAACAAAATGTCTTTGCAACATTGATATTTATGTTTTTTGTTTTGTTTTTGATTTTGTGAAATTTTGTGTGTTTTGAATGAATTTGTTTTTGGGTCTATATTTTTGTTTTATGTTTTCTGTGTTTTTGAATGTTTAGTTTGATTTTCTTAAATTAAAATTCAAAATTCAAAAAAAAATTGGAGGAAATCGTCCGGGACGAATTTGGTTTCGTACTAGACGATATGAGAAAGAACGGTTTGCGCGAATTTTAACCGTTTTGAGAGCAGTTTTTAATAAGATCGTATGTACGATCTAACGATCGTCCAGGACGAAATTTTTTTTCTCTCAAAACGTCGAGACGATTGAATGCAGCGGTTGAGTGGATAAGACAGTTTTAAATATGGATTTTGTCTGTACGAATTTTTGGTTCGTCCAAACAAACAGATGTCGTTTCATTATAGGGGACGGTTTTCATGAGACATTAAAAAGAATTAATTTTTTGATCGTCTGTATGAAAAAGTTTCGTCTGTACGATCGGTCAAGTCAAAAAGTCTGTACGAAGGGACGCATCGTAAGTTATGTTGATTACAAAAAGCCATTACATTTTGGACGAATTTGATCGTCTGTACGAAAAATATTTCGTACAGACGAACGATGATTTTCGTCCAGGATGAAGTTTTTTCGGCCAGGACGAACGTATCGTTTTCTTTAAATATGAAGGCTTTCTAACTTAACAATCACACTTCCAAACTTCACTTTCAATCCCTTTCTACTTCAAATCGACAATGGACTCCTCAAGCAAGAGACAAAAGGTGTTAGTGAAGAAGCCCAATAGGAATGCCTCAGAAAACTTCCTGTCTAAGGCGAATGAGGAATCCTTTCCTCGTTTTGCTTCCGCCAAAATAACTCCATCTCGCATTTTAATCCAAAGCAAGATAAATTTTAAGGTAATGCACCTTTTTTCCTCAACCCAATTTCATTTCATACTTTCTCTCGTCCACCTCTACAACAAACAAACCTTCCACTATTTTCTAGCAAACATGAGTTTTAACTCCGACCACTCTAGCATAAGTTCCTTTGTCTTCAAACAAAAAGTGGAAATCACTATGCATGACATTGGAGCCTTTCTAAACCTAAGGACTGAAGGATATAGAGCCCACACCCTAATGAGTGAAAACACATTCAAATGGGATGATGTCAATAATGCGATTAGAAAAAGTGGTCTAATCTATCATGTTGCTAGAGTCTCCGGGATGACCAAAAATGCCCGTATCATCCAGCATATCCTTAGATATTCAATCATTCCTAAAGTTGGTGATAGGATCAATATTACCCCTCTCCTTTCTGTTCTAACTTTTTTGATTATAGATTGTCACCCTATAGTGCAAACTTCTTCACCTCAGTCAGATTATCAGAATCTGATTGAAAATTTTGATAGACTTGAGACTCATGTTGATCACAGATTTGATCAACTTGATGCTAAACTTTTTCAGCAACAACAAGACATTGGTAGCATCAGAAATGAAGTACATGAAATCAATACCAATGTAATATTGATGGCCTCCTACTTCAACCTTTTCGGTGGCATTCCTCCTCCTCCTCCAGAACAGTAGAGATGAATTTCTTTGTGTTTGTTGTAATCGTGATTTATGTTTTGTTGTATCAATTTTTATGTTAAGTGTTTGTTTTTATATTTGTTTTTACTTTTAAGTTCAGTGTATTTTTCTTATTTGTTTTTAGATATTATGAAGTGTGTAATCCTTTCATTAATATCAATGCATGTTGTACTTATTTCAAATTTGATTTGTTTTTGAAATGTAGTTAATTTTTATGAATTTCATTAGTATTATTTAATCTTCATAGTGCTTAAATTAGATTGTAATTTGAGATTATCTACATTAGAAAATCTAGTCTTTCTAAATTTAAAAGTTGTTTATAACTTGTTGTAATTAGAACTTTTAAATTCATGTCTATTCATTTAGACTACATAAAAGTTAATATTATTATTGCAATTTAGATGTTTTCTTATTTTGTATTTCTTTGCTCAAGTAATATTTATGCACTTAGAAATATTTGAAATTTTAGATTATTGATTTTGGAAAGAATTGATCTCAATTACTCTTGAAAATTGTACAAAAAATACAAAAATCAAAAGGAATGCGCAAAGGTTCGCAAATATGAAAAAGAGACACAAAATTAGCCCAATATCAAAAGATGCACAAAAATGTGTCCAAAAATTTTGAAAAAGATGCGCAAAGCGCCACATGTGGTAATTCTTTTCTTTTCAAATTCTTTCAATCTCTTAATTCAAATTGATCTTATGTTCATTTATATTCTATTGAACTTTGAAATATCAAATTTTTTTTTACATCTCTCTTGTAATGATTTTCTATATTCGAATGTCTAAATTGAATCATATTTTTGATAAATTCTTCTTACTTACAATGTTATATCACTTCTTAAATTTTATGAATTTCTATGATTTACCTAATGTTTTTAGTTTAAAATTGCATACCTTATGTCAATCACCATTTAGATTAAATTTTCAAATGAATTTCATACAATTATTACATTTCTTGTCTATTTCTTCTTCACTTTTTGTTGTTGTCAAAAAGGGGGAGAAATTATTGTGTTTGTATGTTTTGTTTGTGTGTTCCTGTTTTGTAGTTTGTTATTAATTTTTTTTTTTTTGAAAAACAAAAAATTGTGTTTTATGGTTCAAAATGCCTCCTTATTTTCATATATACATCAATTCATGGGGAGTTTAGGAGAATAGTTTAATTTGAAATCATACAAACAATAATCGTTTTGCCATCATCAAAAAGGGGGAGATTATTAAGATAGTTGCTATTTGCATGCTTTACATTTTTGCAACTTATGTAGTTTTGATGATTCCAAATATTATTGTTCAAATGTGCTGTTCTCTCCTAAAAATTTTTTAGAAGAATTGTATTTACTCTTGTGTGTACTAACATTTCAGGAAAAATAAACTCCAGACTACGAAGACTTCAAAAAAATTTCAGCATGAGATACTTTGTAAAATTTGAAGCTTACACTTGTCTTTAAAATCAAATTGAAAGGGAGTGATTGTAATTTGAGTGAATAAAAACATACACACACACATAAGGAGATCATATAAAATTTATACTGATCGTACGGGACGATATCATTTTGTACTGGACGATCAGACAGTTATCTCCTAGTGAGCACATAGAACGAATAGGAACTTGCTCGGAAATTTTTTTTCTAAGTCCTATTCATCCAGGACAAAATTAATTATCGTACAGGATGATTGGTTCACTGTAAAATTTTTGTCCAGATGAATTTAAATTATCGTCCGTGGCGACTGGTCCTCTAGAAAGATTTCGTCCAGACGAAATTAAAAATCGTCTAGAACGATCTGGTCTCTGGAAAATTTTCGTCCAGACAAAAATAAATTATAGTTCGGGTGATTGGTCCTCTGGAAAATTTTCGTTCAGACGAAGTCAAGAATCGTCCAGGACGATCGGCTCTCTCTTAAAAATTTCGTCCAGACGAACATATTTTCGTCCAGACGAAAACCGACTTAGAACAGTTTTAAGTAGTTTCTAAAACCGACCTTGAAATAACCGTTCGTACTGGACGAACTTAGTTCGTACAGGACGATCAGCTGTACGAAGACATTTAGTACACATATTCAACTAAGGTCGTTTCAGATTGTTTAAGTAAAATCGTCCAGGATGATCCAGAATCGTACAGGACGATCCACTGCGTACAAAATTGAAAACTTGCAGTTTTTGGGTGGTTTTTCTTGTCTTTTGTATAAATAGTCCAAATTAGACTGCCACCCAATCTTTTTGTCATTTGATCTTCGTGCCTCTTGAGAAAATAGCCAAGGAGAGAGTGGAAGAGAGCATTCAAGGGAGGATTCCTACTACTGGAGCGAAAAGGCTTCACTTGGATTACAAAGGTAAGAATCTCTACATGTGAATTGGGATTACTTCACTCTTTTCCTTCTTCCTTCTAGATTCTTTTAGAAGATCTGTCAAGGAGATCCAATTCTCTGCCGACACTTGGAGAGTGTGAACAGCCGAAAGGTTCTCTGCCTACACTTGGAGAGTGTGAACAGCTGAAAGGTTCTCTGCCTGCACTTGGAGAGTGTGAACAGCCGAAGGGTTCTCTACCTAAACTTGGAGAGTGTAAACAGCCGAAGGGTTCTCTGCCCACACTAGGAGAGTGTGAAAGGATGACAGTTCTTTGCCAACACTGGGGATAGTGTTTAAGGACGGACGGTTCTCTGCCAACACTGGGGATTGTGTAAAAGGACGGACGGTTCTCTGCCGCACCGGGGAGTGGTGAAAAGAGTGTGTTGTAAAGGCTTCTCCGCCTTGCTGTGGGTGCAAAAGGAGAGTCACTATTGGTATTAGTGCAATACTCAGAGGGTGCCTCTAGGGAGTGGATGTACGTCTGGTTATAGACCGAACCACTATAAATTTGGTGTCATTTACTTTACCGTTTTTACGTTTCCGCACTTTAAATTTCAGTTTTAAAAACTCTGTGGTTGAAAAATATTTTTCTACAAAATTTAAAAGAAATTTTTATTTCGGTTCAATAATTTTCAAAAGGGGACTTAAATTTTTAAACAACCAATTCACCCCCCCTGGTAGCCTTGGGACATTCACTTAGGCTTAACAACCTAATTACTAGACTCAACAGAGACGCCAGAAAAATTATTATTTAATTTAACGTCTAAATGACACATAAGATTCAATTTAAATTTGTATTTGGTTTTCTTAACAAAATATGCATATATTTATATTATATCATCCATAAGGAAAGAAAAATATCTCACAATCAATTTGAGACAAGAAACTTTCTATTCAAGATTGAACATTGGATAGTGATTATTAAGCTAAACCTGAAGGATAAAAACAAGCATTCCTTTATCATTTAGCCTACAAAATTAATCCAATTTTTAAAGCTTAGTTATACATTCCACAAAGAATTCTCCTACTCTCAAAAGAAACTAATATATATAGTTTATCTTATTATGGGGTTAAATGTTCCTTATAGGAGCAAGCCCCTATAGTTAATTACATTTCCTAAGAGAATACTCTCGCTTAAATTGAAGAATATATAAATTAAATGACATGTGGATTTAAAGAAGTATTTGGGCTAACAAGATTTACTGTATAAGCTATAGATTACAAATTCTTTTGTTGTCCTCTAATTTTGGTTTTTAGATTTTATATTTTAAAAGAATCGAATTTAATTGTGCAAAGAATAAAAAAGAAGTGTTTACAAATTGGATATATACTTGCATGGAGTGTTTTTCCAGCTAACAACCCTAGTGTACAACAAATCACTTTAGTTGTAATGCATAGTAATCTGAGTTCTATATTAAAGGATAAAAGGATGAATCAAACTCTCAAATTTATGACTAAGGATTAATATTTTTAACATTAAGTTCAAATGACACTAGCGAGAAGACTCACAAAGAACTCTAAATTTTATCTTATTTTATTTACCTAGTTAGATTTTCTAACTCCAAAAATTTCATAGAAATTTCAAAAGTATAATGTTAATATCCAAATGAAAAGCATAGCTTCCCACGAGCTCAATGGGTATCACACAATTCTTGTTTCAGGATATAAAAGTTTTGGATGCTCACAAAAGATTGCTAAAACTTAAAATTCATCCATGCATACATGATTGCATAATGGGTTTGTGTATACAGTACCCAATATTGTATTATCCTAGATTAGTATGCATGATCTGAAAAAGTTTGGAACATATAGACTGAATGAAACCCTGAAAACATTATGGAATTCCAAAGAGTGTTTCCTAAGAAGGATATGATACCTTCTTTTGTAGGCCCATTTGTATATGAATAAGCGATTTATCTAAATCTTTAATAACTCAAGATGATGTACAACTTGATCTATATATATTCTATATTTACAATGACTTGCATATATACATCATTCCTTGTTACATTCTACTTTGACTCCTTAAAAAATTGTAAGCAATATAAAGGCTTATAAAAGAATATAAAAGAGCAAAGCAGTTGTGTGATAACCCGATACTTATAACATAGTCCTTGAAGAGCCTAAGTACACCAAATAAAACTTAAAATATATGACATCCAAATTGTTGAAACTAATAAAGATATATAATGTACACTCCAAGAAAAGGATCTGGAAAGAAATTAGAACCCCTGGCCTTACCTATGTTAGAGTTGGCTGTCCTAATAAACCATCTAAGTGTGTGTAGAAAGGCTCTAAGACTTCAATAGTTCCTATGCTTTTATACTTTAATTTTTTTGTAAATGAATTTGTTTGTTCAAGGTCTTTTTCAAGTAGTTTTAATTTAAGTTTTAATGAATTATAGATTTAAAATTTCTTTTAAATATGCTTTGATTTTTGAAGTTATTAATCTTTAAGTTTTGAGGAATATTGTGTTAAAAAACTTTTAAGTGTTAAAAGTTGTTGATAAGCATACCCTAGACTCATACTTGTAATTATACAAATCCTCATGGACTGGGGTATATGAATAGCATAGAGTCCCTCATTTTAATTAAATAATTTTATTATTAAAGCTTTCTCAATCCAATAAACCTTTGCTTCCTCAAAGTAGACAAGCGTGAAGGTATGAAAAGCTATAATGTCAACATGTTTTATTAATATTTTTATTTGAGTTGAATGTATTATTTAGCAAATTATTTAAGTTTACATTTTAGTGTTTACATTCTGTTAAATTCGTTCGTGGCAATGCCCAAATGATTACGGGGACCAGGGGCCACCTTATGACATGTAGCCCTAAAGCTTGAGGTAGTCCAACCTAAAAACTTCATTAAAAGGAATCTTAGTTACTTATTTAACATTTTTAATGAATTTATTTTCTTTGAAACAAAAATTCTTTGATATTTTAGTTATATATAAACTTTTATATTTTAATACATTAAACAAATGTCTTATTTATTAACATTTTTATCAATATTAGTTTTCAAAATTTTAATATTTTTTATAAATACTAGATCCAGAGATGAGTACAATGCCTATAATTTTATTCAATTTGGATTTTTTTTGGAATTTGTTATGAATTTTATAAGTTCGTTGCAATTTTTGAACTAACTTTGACGAAGTGATTGACCTTTTGACTAACAGTAATTTGTAGAGTTTTTATATTTTTCAAAAATACTTAACCCAGTGATGAATCCAATGACTTTCACCTTGCTTAATTTGGTGTTTTTTTTTAATTAGTTATTATTTTTACAAGTTTGGTGATTTAATTAATTTATTTGTTTATTTAATTAGAGTGTTTTTCTTATTTTTATACCAAATCAACTCCAAACCTCTTGAATTCTTTTCCAACTATCATTAGTGACCTATTAGAATGATTTCAAATGTTTTAATTTTTTTTTGCTAATATTTATATATTTTAAATGTTTATTTTAATTAATCAGTAAATTTTATGATTTCTAAAATTTATTTTAATTTTGGATGAATCTGATGGGGCTTTTAATTATGAGCAATTTGAGAAATTATTTATATTTTTAGATTTAAAATAAATTTGTTATGATTTTTTTAAAATCTTATGTCAATTATGTACATGAATCTTGGGTTTACTAAATGACGGACCAATTCACCTTTAAATGCAAAGAAATTTGAAATATTGGAACATGAATATGTGTGCTTCCAACATACTAAATTTGGTATGATGGAACTCTTCATGGGTTGAGTTATTAATCATCAAAACTTAGTGCATCTATAGCTTTTGTGATCTTTATTATGTGCTAAACTCCCTGGAATTGGGTAAAATCATTGGCTAACTAATTCTTGCCTGACTACAAACACACCATAAAAATGAACATCTAATTATAGTTTCACAAAAAGCCATGAATTTTAATAGTTATGGTACCATAATGGACCCATGAACTTAAAAATTCAATTTATAAAAAAACTAAATAAAATAAGACCCATGAAAATTATGGTAGGTCAAGGATACACCCTAATATTTTTTTCATCAAATTTGAGGTCAATTGGACACTAGGATCTTGAGAAAATAGTAAATTGAAGATCCATCATCTCTATTTTACTCAAAATTGCTTAGTAAAAATTGTTCAAATTATTTCAAAAAACATAGAAGTCAAGAGCTTTCCAACTAGCCTAAGAATACTCAATTTAGATTTAAAATAGATTTTCTATGAATTTTCAATATTCTAATTTTTTTTATTAATTTTTAATTCAACTAACTGTTGGCACCAATTAATTATAATGATTGGAATTGAAATAGTTACTGACATACCAGTGTCGTGCTATCTCTTCCCACCTAAACATTTGGACTTTCAATCCAATCTTCTAATATGTTTCACGTATATCTGATAGTTGGGAAGGAGCCACTTTGCCCATGCTGTCCAACTAGATGATCAACATTTGAGCCTCGATGCACAAGTGTGCATTATTTTTATCAAGGATATCTTATCAATTGATGGGACAACATAGAATAACAGGATCATTCTAGTTTGAATTAAACAGAATTTTCAAAACCATTAAACTATTTTCCTATCTTATAAATTTAATGAAATTTGAAACAAAGAATAATTGAAAGCTAATCTTATAATGCCTTGAGTTTGGAGGCTCAATGCATTGAGATATAGGAGAAAATGGAATTTGAACAAAAAACTATAAATGGAGATAACTTTATAAACTTTTGGTGGATTTATTTCATCTTAGATTTATTTTAAATGTCTTGAGATCTTCTTCAACTCATCATAGACTTTAATAGCTACATATAGCTCAATAATGAGATAAATTATGATTATCTTTTCTCTCTCTTTTCTCCACTCTCTTATTGGTTTGGGATTTTCTTGAACTATGGAAGACATGAAAGTTTTAAAGGAGGATACGGCGGATGCAAGGCTGTTATGGAATTCAATTGATCAACCCTTGGGACTTTGGATAGGGGACTATTTATATGAGAGATAAAATGAACCTAACAATTATGTAGGCCATATGCATGGCATATCATTAATCCAAAGCACCATGGAACTAACCAATGTCTGCTAATGGATCATTATAGAAATTTTTAGCTCATTTTTCTAATAGGAAAGGGAGTTATACTTAAACCAATCCTAGGAGAGGGAAAATTCGAATGAAGGGTAAAGATCCTGCCACATAAGTATTGGCTAGCAGCCATTTCAGTTGGGGATTGACCAATATAATCCAAGGAAATATTCTAGAGATTTTGAAAGCTCCTAGTTGGTTATTTAAGGGGGAAAGGCTTAAAAAAATTAATAGAGAGAAGTTCTCTTGGTGTATCATGCCACCTGAGCATCTTAGGTGGGAAAGTATTTATGTGTGCTACTATAATGAAGGTTTTAAAGTCCACCCATGTGTTGGAACAAGCTATGTTAGGTTGGGTAGGGTGGAAGTTCCATTTAGTGGGTTTTAGGAGGCTTGGTTCATCTAAATGCTATATAAATTTTGAGTAAAAAATGGTGATTTTGAGTAAAAAAAGGGTGCATGTGGTTAATACACACTTGTTATAGTAATTTTGAAGATTTATTTTGGTAATGATGGTGATTTTGAGTAAAAAAGGCCTTTTTTAACATTTGGATCAACTTTATTAGTATAGCCATATGAGGCAAATGCTTGAAAATTTTAGGAGACTTGTGCTGACATCATGAAAAATCTCCATGTATTTGGCTTAATGATTTGGTCAAAATCATGAAAATGAATATTTTTAAGTATATGAGAAATTTTGGTCGACTAGTGTTACCCTAGTCAACCAAGTTTGACCAGGGGTCAAAGGAAGGACCATCTCATTCCAATTATCATTTTGGACATGTTATAAGTTTTCCCATGTATTGGTGATGTCCTTTAGGACAAAATACATATTTATGGACTTAAGGGGTCATTTGAACAACTAATGTTTACTTTGTCATCCATGTTTGACCAAGGGTTGAAACTTGGTTCAATTCATTTAAAATGTTATTTAGAGTTTTTTAAAGATAATCCCTCATTTGGTTGATGAATGTTAAATAATTTATAGGAAAAAAAATATTTGGTTAACCATGGTTGACCAGAGCTAGGGGATTGGTTCAATGGATGTCAAATGGTCTTTTTAAAATATTTATAGAAGGTTGTATTTCTTAATTTGACTAAGACATAATGAGGTTTGAGAAAAATTCAATTTTGAAGGTTTAGGATTTATTGGTTTTATGGTCAACCACAATGAACCAAGATTTAATGTTGCTTTAATGCATCAAGCTAGTAGTGATGATCATGATCAATGAGTTTGGAGAGCTCTCCGTGGTTAAAATCACAAGATGCCATATTTAGTTGAAAGGCTAAAAATATTTGATGGTTTTGCACCCTATGGTAATGCTTTAAGTTTTAAGTGTTAGGGATCTTGAAATGTGTTAAAATTTATGTGGTTAAATCTAGTAATATACCTAATAAATAAGCAAGTTATATATTAAGAATCCAAGGTAATTTGGTCATGTTTTTAGTTAAAGGAAAATTTTCCAAAATATTTTTATAGACCTAAGAGTTTTGGGTCTTGTTAAAACACTAGACTTTTGGAGTTTTAAGTTTGCTAAGGTTTGATCAATGAGTTTGATATAGATTTGATTAGGTCAATGATTTTGAATAATTTAGGGTTTGTAATACTCAGATCATTGAGCATCATTGATGGACATCAATGAATGCGAAAGTTTGATGTGCCCTAAGAAGGGGCAGGGGGTGAATTAGTACTTTAATAATAATCCTAAATAGGAGTACAAACGTTTTTATAGATTTTTCTATCTTTTTAAATAAGAAATTAAATTAGACAATGCATAAGCTAAAAAATTAACTACAAATTTAAAAAATTATGATGAAGTTCTAAATTACACAACAAAACATTAATCTTATAAATTAACCAAGTAGTTATAATGAAAATTAAATGTAAAATGTAAAATGCAGAAAATGAAAAAGTACACCATAGATTTTTATAGTGGTTTGGTCAACCTTGACCAATGTCTACACCCTGGAGTTCTCCACTCCGAGTATTATACTAAAACTAAGTGACTCTCCTTTCACTGCCTCAGCAAGGAAGAGAAGCTTTTGCAAACTCTCTTTAACTTACCCGGTGCGGCAGAGGACAGAAGCTCCTTTCACAAGCAGAGAACCTGAACTAATTCTTCTCCTCGTGGAGAAGAAAGAGAACCTCAAGGACTAGATTAAGAAGCTTCTCTCCCTAGAGAGCTTCCAAAAGACTCACAAAGGCCATTGGAGGAGCTAGGGTGTAACTAGCCTTGAGCAACCTTGTGATCCCCAGACACTACTTGTTTCAGAAGCTCAAGCTGACCTTCTCCTTCCTCTCTCAATCCTTGATTTTCTTCAAAATCTCTCTCTTAGAGTTCCTCCTTCAGTCACATTCCTCTCTTTGCATCATAAAAAAAAAATAAATAAAGTATGGATTTTATAATAGGCTTCAAGAATGCCTACAAATTTAAGTTAGTATTCATTATTCATATAGTACGACCCAAGTTTGTATAGTATGATCATTTCAAAATTATTCCCATCTAGTATGATGTAAATAGTCATTTAAATGAACTGTTCAAATTTTATGACCACATCGTATTATATGATGCAACGATCATCATGTATTATTTGTTTATTTTCCTCTATTCGTACGGGATGATTCCAGGGATGAATTAAAGTAATCACTATCACTCATATAGTATGATCGACAATCATTATTTAAACCATGTTTTAATTGATTAATTACAAGGGTAAAATTTTTTGATATTTCAAATTTTTATAAAGTATGATTAACATCATATAGTATGATTGGTTTAAAAAATAAATTTAAAAATCTTATTTGAATTAATCTGGTGGCTAGGGTTTTGATAATAAAATGAATAATACAACAAGATATATATTATATAGTATGATTAGTTCATATAACATAAGCTTTAAATTAACCATTGAGCCATCTTTAAATAAAATAATCATAGAGTATTATTTTAAAATCATAAAGTACAATTAGTTTAGAAAACTTTAATTTAATATCATTTCTCACTCCTCCTATGTATGTGTGCACAATCACCCAATTATATACACTCTAATATTATTTGACTAAAAAAAAAAGAAATTAAAGAAATAAAAATACACTCTTTAGAGTTGACATCCTATACTATCCAATCTTGAGTATTAGTCTTCTCTAATATTATACCTACAATCATTAATTTATAAGACTTAAAGAATATCCAACATATTTCCTGAGAATGTATCATTCAATCAATAAGGTTTGACATCATCAAAATCATAGGCTAGGGATCCTAGATTTGTAACATTCTTCCCCTTTTGATGATGCCAAAAATTTTTTGTTGAAATGTAGCTTGAAAAATTTTTAATCTTAAGCTCCCCCTTTCTAAGTAAAATCTGTAAGAAAATAGAGGATGCCTGTCTCATTTTATTTTTTGTTGTCTAAAAAAAGATAGCATAGACTAATACAAAATAAAAAATTAGGAATTTCTATTAGATAAAAATAAGAAAACATATAATAGAACAAACATATAATAAAAGATACACAACCAAAGCTTTTCTCCCCATTTTGACATCTCCAAAAATAGGAGGTAAAAAAAAAAACAAAGAAACCAGTACAAAAAAAAAAAAAGACACAACAGATAAAGACTACTGGAAAAGTGGATTCTGATTATGTGGTGGTGATGGTGGCTGAATGAACTATTGGATGGAGGAAATTTGATTACTTATAGAGGTAAATATTTCTCTAAACCATTGCATATCCTCCTTGTGCTAGTAGTGTTGGTGTTGATATAATAGTTGAGTTGAGTTTCTAGTCACTTGAGCCGCTGAATGATATCATCCTAAGAATAGGCTTAGTGCGCAGGTGCTGGTGGTGGTATTAGTGGTGGTGGAGGTCTCCTTGTAGGAGAAACTTCATAAAAATAAAGCTTATCATGATCTTACCTCTGATGAAAAAGGATATAAAAAGAGGCATCCATATAGAAACTAAATACATTATCATGTGGAGCAGGAAAGGTGAGTTGGTATTTGTGGTAAAGAATATTGCGTATGATGTGTGCTAAGGCTACATTTTATTTTCTATGGATGTTTGGATGTCAAAGATGAGTCATGTTGTGGAAATAGTCAAGAATCATTCGGGCCTAATTGGATCGAGTATTCGATATTATGAGGTAAGTGACAACAGAGAGAAGTGGGGTTTTGTTAACCTGATATCCAACTTTAGGCATAATAGAAGTGTGAAATACAAACTAGATTATACAAGAATTTTGATTTAAATTTTGGACAAGGAGTTGGTTTTAATTTTAAGGAACATTATTAATATTTAAGTAAACAACATCTAGTTAAACTAATGGGAGATTAGGGATTGTGGGCTAGATCCTTCAATAGAGAGAGCTATATGTTCTGCTAAATCAGCTTTAGTAATTTCTACATTTTGACAAAAAATAAAAGAGGTCATGGTAAAAACTCCTTGATTTATCCTAAGATTTGCTAAGAATTCATACAGAAATTTAGAATTGAAAGGAAAAGATAGGGTAAGGAAGAATTGAAGGGTAGTGGAGGCTAAAGGCTCATCACCTTGAAGTTTAGGATAAGTAGGTTTAACATTTTTGAGGGGGTGTCTTTTGTCTCTTTTTATTTATGAAACACATCTTCATCTCATACGGAGAGGATGCAATCATCAAAACAAAGAGAAAAGGAGAAGCTCCCCGGAGTCATTCATCCTTATTTGCTTTCACCAGCCATTGACTAGTAAGGACTAGAAAGTAGAAATGCAAAGAAATTTTGATTGAATTGAAAAAGTCTAACCCTTTAATTTATAGATTTTTTGCCATTCATATACTTTGATCGAGGTTCATATAATATAATTAGGGAGATAATTCATCTGGATGACTTGTCTAAAAAGCAGTGAAATCATACAATATGATCAGGATTATACTGAACGATCTGATAAAAATTTGTTCTTCCTGAGGGGTCGTCGGTACAACATTTTATGAAAGCATCATATAATATGAACAGGTGCTCAAACTGTATGAACTTTCATTATTATCATTATCATACCATCTGAATTTAATTTGTCCCAATCCTTTTTGACACATGTAACATACTATATGAAGAGAAGTATCATGTAGCTAGATTTGTAATAATTTCATACCAAATGGGATGAATTCCTCAAAAGTTAGTGACACATGGATCATATAGTATGAAGAGAGGTATATCATACAGTATGATGTGTATATAACTGATTTAATATGGATCGTTGACTCAATAAAGGGTTGTGATATATCCATCTATGCATATCATATAGTTCAATTAAAAACTAATTTTAAAGATTATTATGACTCAGTGAAGTGCATGTGTGATGATCAAGAAACATCTTAGACTTTTTTTTAAAATAAATAAGTAACAACAAACAAAAAACATAAACATATTCATAAATAACCACGTATAATTTAAACACATATGAACGAATTCTTTGAAACTAAAAAAAAAAATTATTTATTTCTTTGATTTCTCTAAGATTAAACATGAATGTCTACATCACATAATTTTATCCTCAAGGTACTAAAGGTGTCATAGGCGAGGGGTTTTGTGAGATACTCATAGGTGAGGCATTTTGTGTGTATGTCTACCAATTGATCTCCTGTAGCTATATAGTGCAATTATATCTTTGTGCAAGAGTGTTGAATTGGAATTTTTGATATGCAAATGGCGCTAGTGTTGTCCCAAAAAATGGAATGGTTCCTACAGGTAGTCTAAGATCTAATTATTATTTCTTTAGCCATAAGACATGAGCAACATAACTCCGTACTGTTATACATTCTTCCTTAACTGTGGAGAGAGATACAAAATTTTTTTCTATTGGACCATAAAACTAAGAATTGTCCTATGAATTGATAAGTTAGAAAAGTTTTTTTTTCTATCTTTTTTACAGCCTATTACATTAGAATCTTATATAAGATTTCTAAAGAAATATTATCTATGGATTCTCTTGACAGTCGTCAAGTTAGATTCTTTTGGGCTAGCCTGAAACTTGGCATAAAGACATACGCTAAATATTATGTCTGGTCTACTGGCATTCAAATAGAAAAGTGGCCAAATTATTCCCCTATATTCTTTTCTAGTCTAGAGACTTTCAATTTGTGTCCTTGCCTAGTTGAATAGTAAAGCTCATGGGAGTGTTCATGGCCTTAGCATCATCCATTTCATATATTTTTATAATGTCTTTAATGTACTTAGTTTGGCTAAGGAAGATTTCATCATTCATATATTTTATTTTCAATGTAATGAAATATTTATGTTCTCCCATCATGCTCATTTCCAAAAAAAAATATCATCAACATAGATTTGGATAATGAGTATCTCATCTCCTACCCCTTTTTGGAAGAGGGTGGTGTCTACACTACCCTTAATAAAACTACTATCTAAATGAAATATGCTTAGCCTTTCATACCTAGCCCTAGGTGTTTGCTTTAACCCATATAATGTCTTTTTAATTTAAAAACATGGTTTAGAAATTATGAATTCTCAAATCTATAGGGCTGTTCAACATAAACATCCTCTATGATACCCTATTAAGGAAGGAACTTTTAACATCCATTTGATAAAATTTATAACCCTTGAAGAAAGCTAGGGCTAAGAGCACCCTTATAACTTCTAGTCTACCTACTAGGAAAAAGGTTTCCGAAACATATATTCCCTAAATTTTGTTACCCCCATTAGATACTAATATGGCCTTATTTCTTATTGTTATTCAATAGTCATTCATCTTATTTTTAAGACCCACTTTATTCCAACCACCCTTTGCTCCTTAGGTCTTTTGACTAATTCCCACATATTATTCCTAACAAATTGGTTTAGCTTATCTTGTATTGCTATGATCTAGAATTCATCTCCTAAGGCAAAATCTATATTGGTGGGTTCTATGATGGAGATAAATGTAGAATGACTAACCTCATTCCTAATTCCATGCCCAATTCTCACACCTTTAAATGGGTCTCCTAAAATCAATTCTTTAGGATGACTAGATGAATATCCCCAATCTCTAGGTAACTGCTCTTGAGGTTCTCCTCTATCTCCTGTGGCAATGATTTTTACTACTTAAATGACCACCTCTTCTACTTCTTCAAGTTTAGATTCATAGGCCTTATCTGATTCATCAAACACCATATGGGTAGAGTCTTATACTACTAGGGTCCTCTTATTGAAGATTATATAGGCTTTACCTATAGATGAATAATCTAAGAAGACTCCTACATCATATTTAGTATCAAATTTTTTCTTAACGGTGACTTTTTATTGATTAGGATAAAATATTTACTATATGATTTAGGCATTATCTACAATGTTCATTATTCATGCTTCATTAGCTTGAGAACGTTTTAAAGTTTATAAAGAGAATGATGAAAATGATACTAGAAAGTTATCTCTTTATTTATCTGGTTTATTGAATGAAAATTAAGTAACTCAAACTATTCCATCAATTGAAGATAACTCTCTAAAAGATGAAGAAGCTAAGGATTCAAAATATTGCAGAACTAAAAGAAATTTTAACTCAACAGGTGATGCCGGAGTCTGATAAAAAGCTTCAAAGTGATGTTTTATTAATTTATGGAAATGGAAGTAATGGTAATGTATTAGAATACTAGTACTAATGAGGGTGGAAGGACTACTCCAAATCCTTATTATTTTAAGATGAAACTCTGTAAAGTGGTGAAGATGTTGGGTCCGATCAAGGGTAGTCAGAGAACTAGGAAAGGCAAAGGAGGTAATGAAAGGGCTGGGGCCACATCCCCATTCCATCTTTACATCTTCCATGATTTTCTGGAATTGTAGGGGAGCTAAAAAGAAGGAAGCTTCCCACTATTTGAGGAGTGTGATTGTGGAGATTTTTTTTTTCATTGGGTTAATGGAAATTAAACTTGAAAATTTTGATAAAGATGGAGTTAGAAGAATGGTTGTTTATGATTGGGAGTTTTTCCATTATGCTGCAAGAAAAACTTTGGGAGGTATTCTAGTTCTTTGGAAGTATAGGAATTTTTCCTTTTATGTGTTAAATTATTTCAACCAATGTATAGTTGGGAACTTGATATCTCCTTTAGGTCAATCATTGATAGTGTCTATTATTTAAGGTAACAAAAATCTTTATAAAAAAGGAAATTATGGAAAAAGATAGAGGATCATGTGATGAGTACCAATCCTTCTATCATAGGGGAAGACTTTAATTGCTTATTGTCAAAGCAATATAAGAAAAGGGGGGAAATATTTATGTTTTGTCAAGGTCCTCAAGAGATGAAGGAATTATAAACTAGAAATGATTTTAATGATATTAGTACAATTGGCCCAAAATATACTTGGTGCAATAATAAAGATGACCTTGCTCCTATATGGGAGAGACTTGATAGAGTTTTCTTAAATTCTAAATCTTTGATGAGTGTTCTGTTTGTAGTAATTAAACATGTCCTAAGAGTTGCTTCTGATCACTGTCCACTATTTGTTAAGGTAACTAATTCAAAAGTAACAAAGCATAGAGAAATTAAATTAGAGACTATTTGGTGTTCTTACGATACTTTAATGGGTATCATTGTTAAAGATTTGAGGAAAAGAGATCATGGAGCTGCTATAGATGTACTTAAAAGAAGGTAAATAGATCTCTTAAAAATTTGTACTTTTGGAGTAAAAACAAATTAAAAGAACTTACCAACCTTAAGCATGCTCTACAAAGTGAAATCTTACTTTTATAAGAAGAGGAGAGTAAGACAGATGGGCTTGCCTCAGAAAATTTGCTCAAACTGAGGGGAAAGATGCACGAATTGAATATTACACTTGCTAAAATTGCTACTTGGTGGCGACAATGCTCTAAGGTGTTAAGAGAGTTGTTATTTGCATGTTTTATCTTCTTGCAACTTATATAGTTTTGATGATTCCAAATATTCTTGTTTTAAGTTTTGTTTTTCTCTTAACATTTTTTGGAAAAATTATTTTTGCTCGTGTGTGGACTAACATTTCAAGATAATTGAACTCCAGACTAATGAAGAATTTAAATCAACATTCAGCATGATATAGTTTGTATAATTGAGTTTGAGAAAATATAATTTTAATTGAATATGCTTAGCACACACCCACTTGGGGAGATCTTACAAAATCACACTAATCGTACGGGATGAACCTTATTCATACAGGACGATCAAGTCAGTTAATCCCCTCGGAAGATCAATGGAACGAATAGAAAGTGAGAAAATTTTTCTAAGTCATGATCATCTAGACGAATTTCTCAATTCGTCACAGGACGATCTGCTCTGGATTCTCACTTTGTACTGAATAGTCCAGACGATTCATCCTTTTCATCCCAAGATAAAATGCTCTCTAGAAAATTTTTGTCCAGACAAAATCCTATTTGTCCAAAGACGAAATGCTATCTAGAAAATTTTCATACAGATGAGCTATTATTAGTCCCAGGATGAAATGCTCTCTGGAAAATTTTTGTCTAGACGAACTCCCATTCGTCCATGGATGAAATGGTCTATCTTTTAAAATTTTGGTAACGTCCTGAAGTTTGTCGAAACTAACCCTTAAAATAACTGTTCATACCAGATGAACATAGTTCATACAGGATGATGATCGGGTACGAAGTCAAATTGTACCTATATACATTGGGTTCGTATACAACTGATTTAAGTAGATTCGTACGGGACGATTTGACGATCGTACGAGATGATCCACTATGTATCGGGAGAGTGTGAAGGGACGAAGGGTTTTTTGCCCACACCTGGAGAGTGTGAAAGGATGAGGGGTTCTCTGCCTACATCGGGAGAGTGTGAAAGAATGAATAATTCTCTGTCGACACTTGGAGAGTGTGAAAAGACGAAGGGATCTCTGCCCACACTTGGAGAGTGTGAAAGGATGAAGGGTTCTCTGCCTACAATGGGAGAGTGTGAAAGGATGATAGGTTCTCTGCCCACACTTGGAGAATGTGAAAGGATGAAGGGTTCTCTGCCTACACCGGGACAGTGTGAAAGGACGAACGGTTCTCTACCAACACTTGGAGAGTGTAAAAGGATGACGGTTCTTTGCCGCACCGGGTAATGGTGGAAGAGAGTTTTGTATGCTTCTTCTTCTCCATGTTGTGGGTGCAAAAGGATAGTCACTAGTGGTATTAGTGCAATACTCGTAGGGTCTCTAAGGAGTGGATGTAGGTCGTGTTTGACCGAACCACTATAAAACTTGTGTCTTTTATTTTTTTCGCTGCTTTTATTTTTACTATTTTAACTTGTGGTTGAAAAACATTTTCGATAAAATTCACTAAAGTTATTTTCGGTATAAAATTTTTAAAAGAAGGATAAATTTTTAATTAACAATTCACCCCACCTCTTGTTTAGCCGCTGGGACATAAGCTTAGGTTTAACAACCTAATTCATATTAAACAAGTTTCAACTTAAGGCATAATGGATGGAAGAAGGCAATCAAAATTCTCAGTTTTTCATGCCTATGCTATAACTAGAAGAAATAACAATATGATCAATCAGTTATCCTTTCCTAATGGCGTAATAGAAATAGATCCTAAAATCATTCATTTTGCTTTTGAGGGATTATCCTTGAAAAAATGCAGTAAGCACAATAGTCAACTATCCAATTAGCCTTCTGTTGAATTAGAAAAACAATTGGGATGGCTTACCCTAGAGAAAGCTTTGGATTATTTTGGTTTTCAATCTAAATTTTCTAGGCTGATTTTAGAGTGTGTTCAAGAATCAAAGTATTCTATTTTGATTAAGGGCAATTTATCAAGTTGGATTAAAGCTAGAAGTGGATTCCAACAAGGTTGTCCCTTGTCTTCTTATTTATTCATTCTTTGTTCTCAATTGTTAACTAATGCATTTATGGAAAAAGAGGATTATATTGGAATTCTGGTAAGCTCAAATGGGCCAAGGATTTCTCACTTGTTGTATGCAGATGATGTAATTATATTCTCTGGAGCCAAATTGAAGACTATTAAGGAGGTAAAGGTAATTTTGGACAAATTTTGCAGGTGGACTGGTCAAAAAATAAAAATGTTAACAAATCTTGATTACTCTTTAGTAAAGCAGTATATATAAGGAATAAGAAAGCCATCTCTCAGATCATGAGATTTAAAAATGTTAAAAAGATGACTTTTTTTGGTGTGAAACTAACTCTTACAAGATTAGTAGGAGATGATTTCCACTTTATTGTTGAAAAAGTATTTAAGATGATTAATATTTGGGGAGGAAAGTTAATTTCTTTTCCAAAAAAATTATGCTTGTCAAAACTATTCTTCTTTCATACACTACATTTCATTGCACCAATTCATTAATTCCCTAATGCATTCCTGATGAACTTGATAAAATTTGTAGAAATTTTGTTTAGAATAAAGCAAATGGAAATCATGGAATTCACTATGTGAACTGGAATGTAATGTGTTTGCCTTTAAAATGGGGAGGTAGAGCTCTACATTCTTGCTCTAACAAGGTTAAACCTTTAAGAGCTAAGATTGCTTGGAAGTATGTTCAAGAAAAAGATTCATTGCTTCATAAGGTGTTTTATCTGAAATATAGTGAGCTATTTGGGGATGGTGTGTGTGAATAAATTCGGTTCTAATGCTTGAAAAATAATCTCTGATGGAGGTAACTCTTTAAAGACAATCATGATGTGGACAATTACGAATGGAAAGTCTAATGATGTACAAAATGACATTTGGGTGTGGACAAAAGTCTTAGCAAATGGCCAAATTTTATTACACTGAATCTCAATAAGTACATGGTAGACAAGTTCATTCTAGATGGTGGCTGGTATGTGGAACAAATAAAAAAAATATATTGGTTTGGAACTTGCTTATCTGATATGCCAAATATAAATTCACCCTAAAATGGGGAAAGATATATTGGAATTGATTTGGCAAAGTTCTGGAATGTCAGTATCTTCCCTTGTGTTTGAATTCTCTGTTCAGCATTCGGTACCAGTTTAGTTTTGGACTTGAATTAGAAAAATCAAGCTGAATCCACTTGTGGAAGTTCTATGGTGGAGGATTTTTTATAATGCTCTTCCTACCTATAATTTTTTATTTTATCAGAGACTGCAAAGGAATATTAGCTGTCCTAGGAATTGCAATGAAGAGGAAAATAAAGAGCATGTTGCGGTTAAGTGCAAAAAACTACTAGATGCACTACAGTACATAATTAAATGGGGATTTTATATTCCATCTTTCACATCTCTTTTCGATTGTTGCAATTGGTAATTAAAATACGATTCTTTCATAGAAAATTTATATTGCTACACATTATTCTTCTCTTGGAAATCTGGAAACAAGTTGATTCATATAGGATTTGAAGATAGCTCATTGGGAATTGTTGTTAATGCCTTCATCTATGCTTCAATTTATGTTCATGGTGCTAGCAAGAACTTGGGTATATGGGGTGTTAACCAGCTACCTAGGCTGTCTGATTTGTATTGACACCTCCTCCACTCTATTGGATTAAGGTCAATGTTGATGCAGCATTACTTCCATCTTTGTTATAGGAGGAATTTGATGTTCTTAGTTTATAGTTTGTAGTTTGTTTTTCCTTTTCATTACTTAATTCAATTTGCAGTATTTTCGTAAAAAAAAAAAAAAATTAGAAAACCAATTATATGATGACACGAAGAAAGATTTGAGCTCAAAACATACAAAAGATGAACATTATTATATTATTATGAAGATGAGCAACAATAAGTCGTAAGGATCAGACTGGGCCCTGCTCACTAACCCTTCAGGTCCACAAGTTCACTAGGAAAGTCAATCAACTTCAGATTAGGTAAACTAGGATTGAGTTAGTTTGTAATTTATATCTAATGCATATTTTACCTTTTTTTAGTCAAATGTACTATAATGAGTCCTGAGGCTAAGTAACCTTACACACACACACACACTCAAGGGGAGAAATTTGGTGAGTTAGAGTTTTTCTATTTTTAATCATATCGTACATGATGATTTCAAATCGTCATGGTTGATCAATTAAAAATAAAAACCCTAATTAGGGCATCCTATTAAGATAAGATAATTAGCTAATCATACTAGACAATCTTGATCATCCAGGAAGATCAGCTTTATGTATGAAATCAGCTGCCAATCAAATTTTAGGTATGTTTTTAGAATTTCAATTTTAGTTTAATCATCTCAGATGATATATATCATCCTGGATGAAGCAAATCAATCATGCCTAAAATTGATCCAGTGAGTAGGAGAGTAATTAAGGATAAATTAATCAATCATATTGTCCGGGATGATCGTGAAATCATACTAGACTAGTTGTAAAAAAAAATCTTAGTTTTCTCCTAAATCTCCTAGATTTCTTGAACTATCTGCTGGATGATAAATTCTATTTTTAAACTAATCATACAGTACAATCTCCAAATTTTCTTGGGCGATCAGTTATATTACTATATCATGCTGATTTATCTCCTAGACATCCCAAACTCTATGCTGGATGATAATGTATGATTTTGAACTAATAGTACAAGATAATGTCCACATCATCCTGGATGATCAGAACAAATATTTTATTCTAATCGTATAGTAAACCTAGATCATCTTGGATGGAAGAGCTTATTTAAACTAGTCGTACATGATAATATGTCGAACATCCTGGATGATCTTTGATGGCAAGTTAAAAATTTGTTCGTTTTAAGTCCTTTTTAAGCTCTCTCAATTGTTAATGATAAAATCTTTTATTGTTGTTCTGACTTGAGAGAGGTTAAAGAAGGAGAAGTAGAACTTATAAGAGAGAGAGAGAGAGAGAGAGAGAGAGAATCATGCGAGGGGGGGTTTATGAGGTGTTCACAAAGGCTGCCCCAAGAAAGAATTCATGCCGTCTTCTCAAGTCATTATCCTTAGCCTCATAGTTGCTCTAAGGAGGTCTTCATCAGCATTAGATCAAGGTTCTTTGCGTGCTTTAGGAGAAAGTAAAAGGAGTTGGGTATCTCTGCATTCTTTGGAAGGAAGCAAAAGTATTCAGGGTTCTCTATGTCACTGGAGTCAATGAAAATTTTTGTTTATGAGCTTCTCTGCCTTATTGTGGGAGAAAAAAGAGAGATACTATAGTTTTAGTGCAATACCGTGAGGGAGGCTCCAACGAGTGGATGTAGGTTAGGTTGACTGAACTACTATAAAAATATGGTGTGTTCTTTCTATTTTTATTCATGCACTTTATTTTCTACACTTTAATTTTATGCGCTTGATTGTATGGTTAAAATTTCTTATTTATTTTGTTAATCGCTTTCGCATAAAAGGTTGATCTTATTTGTTAAAAAATATTCAAAAAGGTTTCAAAAAGTTTCTTATTTTTGTTTAAGAAATCTTAAAACACCAATTCCCCCCTGGTTAGCCTCAGGATATTTCATAAGGGCTTAACAACCATAATGAACTTTTAAGTGGTTTTAGAGCGGGATTCAAATTATCAAGTTTTGGACAAATTTGAATTTAAGATCCATGTATAACTTTTGTAACCAAAATACAACAAAATGTTATTCAATTACTTGACCACCGTTATTTGATAATATATCGATAAAGTTTTAGAAAACTCGCATGTCCACCTTTTTGCATTCTATATATTATTACATGTGGATGTTTATAAAAGAAGGTTACTCTGCACCAACATGTGAAATTAATGGCATAAAAACTAAACTTCCTTTTCTGAATGGACTTTTGATGATAGAGATCCCGCACATGTTAATGCAAAATATTTAAACTATTTTTTTTGTGCAGTGAAATATGAAGATTACATGTGTGTTTCAACATGTGCAACTGGTAAAGAAATCAGGGATAGATTATGCATTACTTATGATGGCACAAGTGAAGTTAAGTAATCTAGGCTAAATATTATACTTTATGACTATGAAACTTTTTGCATGAAACCTAGTGACTCAATATCTAAAATGTATATTAAGTTTATACAAATAGTCACCTCCCAGCATGTGTTAAGAAGAGAGCTAATAAACTATGAGAAAGTTAACAAAATTTTGAGATGTTTACCTTCTTCCTTTGATGCTAAGATTAGTGCTATAGCTTAATCCGAGGATTTGAATGTTTATTCTATAAAAAACTTACTTGCATCACTCATTGCTTACGAGCAAGGAGTGAACCAAAGAAACTTGATGCAATGGAAAAAAAGATAGATAAAACGGTGGCCTTAATGTCTTATAATTCTGATATAAATACTTCATGTTCTGAGTGTGATGATATTGCCTTAATTATATGGAAATTCAAAAGCTTTTTGAGAAAGAAGCAAAAACACCATTAGAAATGGAACAAAGGTAAGAATAACAAGAAATCTAAAGGTTCTTCTCATGTGATTTGGTTTAAATACAAGAAGCCGTGTCATGTAAAATATGATTTCCCTATACTTATGGCTTACCCAATCAAGGAGAAGGGTGAGAAGAAACCCAAGTTTAAAAAGGGCATGCAAAGAATCCAAAAGGCTTTCTGGTCAGATTCTACATCTATCTCCTCTAAAATTGAAGTTGAAGAGGAGATAACAAACCTGTGTTTGATTTCAAATGATCATCTTTGTCACTCTGACCAAGAAGAGTTATGTGAATTAACATACGATCAATTTCTTAAACTTTCTTAGAAAATTCATTCATCTTATAGAAAGCTTAAAGAAATTACATGATAGTAAAAAGAGCATGAAGTTTTCATTAAAGATCATTTTACACTTGGTATTAATCATACGACTTTGTTGGATGAATTTGACTTATTAAATGCAATGCATCTTGATTTAATAAATGTGAATGATTCCTTGAAAATTTTACATGTTGATCTAGAAAATGTATATAAGGAATTAGATACTCTTGCAACTATTCAGTTAGTAAGGAGCGTGCTTTGTAAATAAAAATTTCAATTCTTAAAAATGCAAATAAGTTTTAGAAGCTAAGTTAACTGCTTTCAAAGAAAATAAAAAACTACCCATAATGCTTGAGTTTCACAATCCATCAGATCAGCATGCATCATTTAAATCGAAGAAGAGGCACTATAACCCATGTAGACTAGTAAACCCTTTTATCGGTGTTAGATTTTTCTCTTGTGGCATGTTATGACATGTCTCTCCTACTTGTACCATTCACTATAATACATATTAGGTGTGGAGACCTAAAGTTCAAAACTCACAGCATAGTATACATACATTACATTCTTCTTTCCATAGGAAGGGGCCCTAACCTATTTTGGTTCCCAAATTTGACATTTGATGATTTTGTCAGAGTGCTCTCCAACAACATCTCGTGAGTGCATATAGTCCCTAGATAGTGTATGCTCATGCTATATGACTCGAGATGCTAATAAATTTATTTCACTAGAGGCTAGGCTTAGAGGCAAGGTCAATTTGTAAGAAAACATACTTCTTTATAGCACTTCTTTTGAGATTATAGGATATTATAATTCCGACTTTATAGGATGTACAGTGAATATAAATATTACCTATGGAACATGTCAATTCATAGGAAAATCCTTAATCTCCTAGTACAATAGAAAACAAAACTCAGTTGCACTTTTTCTTCTGAAGTTGAATACATAATCTTAGAAAGTTGTGTGGCACAAGTCCTTTGGTTAAAGAGACAGATTATTCTATAATATATTTTTTCGGAAATTAAGTTTTGAACATATCACTTTTTTTATCTGATTTCTTTCCTGAGATAGATTTCAGTTGTAAAAACATTTTTTTACAATGCCAAGAGTCACAGCTGGGGTAAATAAGATCCATTATTCTACCTCTTTTTGGATTTCAATGATGTTAATTCATGTCTTCCAAAAATTTTAATCCAATTACAAGAGAAATTTATCATTTTTTTGTATTAATTGAAAAAAAAAGCCTTTTTTCTACACTTTTTAGTATTTGTATCATTTTTTCATTTTGTTTTTTACTTTTTTTTATCATGTTTTACCTTTTTATTATTTTTGGGACCTCTTCTGACCAACTCTATCCATCCTCAAGTTTTTTAATTTTTTTTTACATCATCCAAGAAGATATAACATCATTCTTGATGATACCATCGATTCGTGCTCACCTTCCATCCATCGGCTGTTATCTGTCCTTTATTTTTTATCATCCTGGATGATCCATATCATCCTGGATTATATGATTGAATTTTGGCTCAATATTGGGGATTGTATTGAACTATCTGATAATTATCATGTATGATCTATGTGGCATAGGTAGTCAGATGATTTTAATTCAATTGGTACATTTCTTAATGACTCATAATACTGGATGCTCCACCTATTTGTCCGGGACGATCGAGCTAGTCAATATTTGTATGATACTACTCCGGACGATCGTCTATGTCAAGTCATTCGGGATGATACCTTATCAGTCGAGGTGAATTATTGCTCAAGATCATCCTGGATGATCCTACGATCATCCTAGATAATGTCCACAACCCTATATAAATAAATGATTTCAATTTGATTTTTTCACTCCAAGATCCTTAAATTCATTCTCTCTTTCAATTAAACTCTCTAAATGACCAGTGGTAAATGTTATAGGATACTGTGTGGAAGCTCATCAAGGGGATCTATAGACCATACCTTAACTTAGGCAGCTGATCAGGATGCTTACCTTCGGTACAAAACTGTCGGGATTACATCCTAAAAGATAGTCATTCTCCACACATTTACCTATCTGATATTAGATCTGTTCTGCCATATAACTCATATGTTCATTCCGACGCTTGCATTCCCTTTCCATTTTGAACTTCTATATGAGTTCTTTATTAGTCTTATAATTAACTCTTTATACACTGCACTTCAATCATATGTCAATAAATAACCTATAAAAATAACTTATCAGGACTGCCATGAAATTCTTAAACTTTCCACCACTGGCAACAAGCTTCATGTCTTGGCTTAAGATCCTAATTTCAACTAGGGCTCACTTAATCAGTATTTATGGCACACCATTATCACTTTCCATGATGGTGCCTCTAGTTCAATAGTCAAAGATGTTAGGACCATTAAACATGTCCTTAAAACTTTAATAATTCTAAAATTGGTGACTAGAATTATGTTCTGGATAATAAGTGACATTTTGAACTAATTGTTCATGACAATTATGAAATCATCCTAGACAATCAGTTATTTTTCCATCATCCAAGCACTTAAAGACTTACTGACCAGAGCAATTGTCTGGATGATACTCAATGATTCTTAACTAATCATACAAGATGATGTACTATCATCTTAGATGATCAAAATAAATAAGACCTTTAATCATCCAGATTTTCCTAGATTGTCCTGGCTGATTGAGTGAATTTGAACTAATTGTATAGGACAATCAATCGATCATCCTGGACTATACTTATCGATTAGTTTCAATTTAGGGCAAATTTGAAGAGATTCATTATAAGAGCTCTTGTTTACTCAAGAGAGGATCTTTTTCTATTGTTCTGACTTGAGAGAGCCAAGAGGAGAGGGAAAGCAAGGGATAGAGATAGAGAGGATCTTATAAGGGGGAGTTTGTGTGGGGTTTTACAAAGGTTGCTCCAAGTACGCGTCTAAGTTGTCGTCTCCTATCATCATCCCTAGTTCCTTGGAGGTTCGAGAGAGGTCTACTTCAGTAATTGATCGAGGTTGTCTGCCTGCTTTAGGATGAAGTGAAAGGAGTTTGGTTCTCTACCTGCTTCAGGAGAAAGCGAAAGGAGTTGGGTTCTCTGCCTCACCAGAGTTGGTGGAAATGAGGATTGTATGGGCTTCCCCACCTTGTTATGAGAGCAAAAAAAAGATTCAGTTAGTTTAGTGCAATACCTGAAGGAGAGGCTCTGCGGAGTGGACGTAGGTCAAGTTGACTGAACATCTATAAAATTATGTATTCTTTCTTACTACTTTTCCCATTTAATTTCCGTACTTTAATTTTCTTATGGTGAAAGTTGGTTTGGTTTAAGATTGTGATTTTTATTTGAGAAATTTTTAAAACACCAATTCACCCCCCCCCCCCCTCTTGGTTAGCCTCGGGCTAGTTCATAAGGGCTTAACATCGCTAACAAACTTTCAAGTGGTATCAAAGTGAGATTAATAAAATCTAGTTTTTGAAAACTTTTGAATTTCGATCCATGGCTAACTCCGATAATCGTAATACTACAGAAGGGTATTTTATCACCCATCCACTTATGTTTGATAGCATACCTTTTGATTTTTGGAAAACTAGAATATCTATATTTTTATAATCAATTGACTATTACATTTGGATTCTTGTTAAGGATGGATATTCACCACCAACTTGTGAAATCAATGACATAAAAAACTAAAATTCCTTTAACTAAATAGACTTTTGATGATAGAGATTTAGCATAATTTAATACAAAATGTTTAAACTATTTTTAATGTTCTTTGAAATTGAAAGATTACATGCGTGTCTTAACTTGTGCTATTGATAAAGAGATATGTGATAGATTATATATTACTTATGAAGGAATAAATGAACTTAAACAATCTAGGTTGAATATCTTTCTGCATGACTATCAACTTTTTTGCATGAAACCTAGTGAATAGATTTCTGAAATATATATTAGGTTTACTCAAATTGTGACCACACTGCATGCCATAAGAAGAGAGCTCACTAACTATGATCAACTTAATAAAATTTTATGTTGCATGCCTTCTTCCTTTGATACTAAGATTACTGCAATAATTGAATTAAAGGATTTGAATACTTATTCTATTGATAACTTACATGGATCACTCATTACTTATGAGTAAGGAGTGAACCAAAGAAAACTTGATGTAGGTGAGAAAAATCAGGAGAAAACTGTGGGCTGAAGGCCAATGATACGCATACTGATTCTTTTGGGTTTGAAAGCGATGATGTTTCCTTAATCACTACGCAATTCAAAAGCATTCTAAGAAAGAAGCAGAAGCACCATCAGAAGCGGAATAAAGGTAAGGGTAGCAAAAATTCTAAAAGTTATATTGATATGAATTGTTTTAAATATAGGAAGTCGGGACATGTTAAAGCTGATTGCCCTACACTTAAGGCTCACCCAAGAAAGGAGAAGGGTGTAGAGAAATCCAAGTTCATGAAGGATAAGAAGCAGTTCCAAAAGGCATTCTTGATAGATTCTACATCAGACTCCTCCAAGATTGAAGCTCCAAAGTAGAGAATAAATATGTATTTGATGGAGAAGGATCATCTTGGTTAGTTTGACCAAGAATAAGTATGTGAACTAACCTGCAATCAACTACTTGAAGTTTCTTGGAATATTCATGCATTATATAGGAAACTTAAAAAATTGATGTAAGCATGAAAATTGAATTTTTAAAATTGTAAAAAGAGCATGAAATTTTACTTAGACATCACTCTATACTTGATAGTAACCACATTTCATTACCTAATAAGTTTGATGAGTTAAATAAAAAGCATTCTGAGTTGGTCATTGAGCATGATTCATTGAAATCATCCCACACCTCACTTGAAAATGATTTTAAAATATATATTGATGAATATAAAAGTAGGGAGCACTATTAAAGGTTGATAATATTTTTTTGGAAAGTACAAACTCAATGTTTAAAGCTAAATTAAAAGCACTTGAGGAAGATATGACTACACCCACACCTGATCCAAAGCCAAAAGTTTTGAAACCTAGGAAGAGGCACTATAACCTGAATTGATTAGTAAAAACTTTTCCTGGTGTTAGATGTTTTTCAAGGGGAATGCTAGGGCACATTTTATGAACTTGCACTATTTATAGTAGTACACCCTAGGTATGGAGACCCAATTTGCATGATTTATAGCATAACATACATACATTGCATTCTTCTTTTCATATTAGGGGACCCAAGTTTTTTGGGTTCCTAAATCTGACATTTGATGATTTTGTAGGCTTGATCTTACAAAATATCTCATGAAACCATGTGGTACTTGGACAACAAATGCTCACGACGCATAATTAGAGATGCCAACTAATTCATTTCGCTAGAGGTCAGGGCTGGAGGCAAGGTTACCCTTGGAGACAACACCACCAGGAAAGTGGTGGGCGTAGGTGTAATCGAAAAACTCTAAGAACCTTTTAATTGAAAATGTTTTGCTTATAGATGGACTTAAACACAACTTGCTAAGCATCAGTCAACTGTGAGATAAGGGCTTCATCATAAAATTTTTGGCAAAAAAATGCATTATTAGCCTGAATAATGACATTATTTTGTAGGGAAAGCGGATTAACAAAATTTACATGCTTGATTTAAATAATATTGAATGTGCCACTTCATTTTGCTTAAAATTTATTGTTGATGAGTCATTGTTGTGGCACAAAAGGTTATGTCATACAAGTATGAAAACTCTTAGGAGAGTGACCCAAAAGGACCTAGTTAGAGGTGTCCCCAAACTTAGGTTCACTAAAGACCACATGTATGATACCTGCCAACTAGGGAAGCAAGTCCAATCCTCTTTTCATTCCATTAAGGACATTAACATTCCTAGACCTTTAGAAGTCTTTTACATGGATTTGTTTGCACCCATTAGCACTAACAGCTTACGGGGAAAAGTATATGGATTTGGGATTGTTGATGACTACTTAAGGTTCACTTGGATAAAATTTTTTTCACATAAGAGTGAGTCTTTTGATAAGTTTAGATCCTTCTCTACTTGGATTCCAAAAAAGCTAAGTTATGAGATTTTGACCTTTCATAGTGACGATGGTGGAGAGTTTGGAAATGAGAGATTTAGATACTTTATCAAAGATAAAGAGATAAGTCATAACTTCTTAGCTCCTAGGACCCCTCAGAAGAACGGGATAGCTGAAAAGAAGAATAGGACCTTAGTTTAGGCCACTAGAGTCATGCTTGCTGAGTATACACTTTCAAAATACTCTTTGGCTGAAGAATAAACATAGCAAATTATGTATTGAATTAAGTGAATGTTAGAGCCAAACTGATAAGACATCCTATGAGATTATTAAGGGTAAAACACCTAACCATTCCCACCTCCATGTCTTTGGCTATAAGATTTTCATTCTTAATAAAGGGAAGTCATGCTTAGGAAAATTTGATCCAAAATAAGATGAAGTGTTCTTAGGATATTCAAGTGTGGGGAAATACTTTTGGGTGCTTAACAAGAGGGCATTGGTGGTGGAGGAGACAACTCATATATTGTTTGATGAATCTGATCTTAAGAAGCTTAGAGTTGAGGATGAAGATGAAGTTGGAGAGATTACCCACGGAGTTGATAATTTGAAGAAGAGGGTAGAGCCCAAAAATAATGAAAGAGTAGGTGAGATTATCAGAATAGTAGAAAATGCAAATATAACGGAAATGGTAGAACTTACACACACTTTGCCTGGAGATTGGAGATATTCTTTGAGTCATCCTAAAGAATGGATCTTAGGAGACCCTTTTAAAGGTGTTAGAACTAGGCTTGGACTTAGGAATGAAATAAACCACTCGGCCTTTATCTTAATGATTGAATCCAATAATATTAATAAAACCCTATTTGATGAGTTTTGGATCTTATCCATATAAGAGGAATTAAACCAATTTGTTAGTAAAGATGTTTTGGAGCTTGTAGAAAGACCAATGGGATAAAGTGTAGTTGGAACCAAATGGGTCTTTAAGAGTAAGATGAATGATTCTGGTGTGGTGGTTAGGAATAAGGTGAGATTGATGGTAATGGGGTACAACCAAATAGAAGGGATTGATTTTGAGGAGACATTTTCTCCTCCTATAGCTAGAATGGAAGCCATTAGAGTGCTACTAGCCTTTACCTGTTACCAGAGATTTAAGCTTTTCCAAATGAACGTTAAGAGTGCCTTTTTACTAAGAGTTGATACTTTGGGTACATGAGTTACACCACAATATCCTCTAATAACATTATTTATTTTAGACCAGTCAATTTCATAATAATTGGTCAAGGTATGGGCTCTAATCCTTTTCAGTCTTTAAGTTCAGAAAAATTCCTAAGTATGCCTTAGTGATCTCTACTTTCTTCTTGAAAACAAATGACCTAATCACAGAATGGTCAGAGTTAAAGGACATGTTTGCAAGAAAGTAGTGAAAGGTCTCCTTATTGTAGAAGTGAGCTATAGTGAGAATGAGGCCAAATTGGGTGGTAGCAAAACAGATTCATTACATGAAAATTTTGTTGTTCTTGAAGAAGAACTCTAGATGGAGTGATTTTGGCAGAAGCAAATCTAGAAAATGACCCTTCATTATCCTTAGAAAGTTTTTAGTATAGTTTTTGGGTGGTCCCTTAGCCAATACTTTTTGTCTTTTGCTAGAGCTAGCCATGGATAAGATCTAAGGAAAAGGGGTTTAAAAGGGATGTTTGAAGTGATGACATTTGTGTTCAAAGCCCTTCAATTTAATTAAAAATGAATTTTTATACAGACAAAATTAAATTTGTCCCGTACGAATTTTAATTCGTCCTGTATGAACAAAATTTTTATTATGGACGAACGAATGAGTACAAAAATGAAATGACTTTTTGTAATCACAAAAGTTACGATGTGTCCTTTCATACAGACTTTTAACCAAATGATCGTACATACGAACAGGTGTTCATCCTGGACGATCAGACATTTAAGATCATATTAATGGCAGTTTAAACCGTCCCCCACATCGAAATGCCACGTGTTCGTATGGACGTACCAAAGGTTCGTACGTACGATCAGGGATAATTAATTTGATTTTATCCATATAACTGCCTTCACACATACATACTATTGAATACACATCGTCCAAATGATCATCACAATCGTACAGATGAACAATAAAATGAAAACTAAAAAACTGTATGCAAACCGATCAAATCCGACAGTTAATACACTACACAATTTGTCCTGTATGAAATAAATTTCATCCTTAATGATTTTCACTTAATTTTAAAGCATGCATTATAAAATCTAGATGTGAGAATTTTTTAAAACTAAAACATAAAGACAATTAAAAATGATTCAAAATACAAAAAAACATAAACTCAAATACAAAAAATCACAAACTCAAAAATACATACAAACACTAACTAGAAAAACACACATCAATGTTGCAGAATAATTTTAATTAAGCATTCAAATCGATCACACCAAGCCTTGTTCTTAATGTACTGAAAGTATCAAAGGCTAGTGGTTTTGTAAAAATGTCTGCAAGCTGATTTATATGTTTGGTGCCACACAACCTCCTTTAGATACATGATCCCTTATGAAATGATGTCTGATGTCTATACGCTTGATTCTTGAATGTTGAATAGGATTTTTAGAAATGAAAATAGCATTAGTGTTATCACAAAAAATGGGAATAGTGCCTATAGTTAATCCTAAATCAATCAACTATTATTTCAACCAAAGTACTTAAGCCAAGCAACTTCCTAATGCTATGTATTCAGCTTCAGCAATAGATAGGGCTACTAAATTTTATTTTCTACTGGACTAAGAGACCAAAGAATTTCTAATAAACTGACATGTTCCAAAAGTGCTCATTCTATCAACCCTGCAACCTGTAAAGACAGAATCTAAATAACCAATTATTTCAAATGAAGTGCTAAACTTAGGATACCAAATTCCTAGTTTTTGAGTTCCTAATAGATTTCTTAAAATCCTTTTTACTGCTGTCAAATATGATTTTTTTGGATCTGATTGAAATCTAGCACATAGACAAACAATAAACATGATATCGGGTCGGCTAGCTGTCAAGATAAGCAAAGATCCAATTATGCCTCTAATTTTTTTTTATCAACAGATTTTCTCTTAGAGTCCTTATCCAACTGAATAGAGGAACTCATAGGTATACTAACAGGTTTAATATTATCCATTTCATACTTTTTTGAGGATGTCCTTAACATACTTTGACTGACTAAGAAATGTAGCATCCTCAATTTGCTTAATACTAAAGCTTAGAAAGTAACTTAAATCTTTCATTAGACTCATCTCAAATTCACTACTCATTGTGTTAGAAAAATCTTCACAAAGATTTTTATTTGAAGATCCAAAGATGATGTCATCAACATAAGTTTGTACAATGACTTATCCTTTCCAATTTTCTTCAAAAGAGAGTTGTATCCACACTTCCTTTTTCAAGTGATCTTTTAAGTATGAAGGTGCTCAATCTCTCATACAAAGCCCTAGGTCTTGTTTCAATCCATATAATGACATTTTCAGTTTGAAAATATTATTTGGGTGTTTAGAATTTTTAAAACCTGGAGGTTGTTCTACAAAAATATCCTCTTGAATTATCCCATTTAAAAAGGCACTTTTTACATTCATTTGGTATAATTTAAATCCTCTAAAACAGGCAAAGGCTAACAAAATCCTAATTCCTTCAAGTCTAGCTACAGGGGCAAACGTCTCTTCAAAATCAATCCCTTCAATCTGATTATACCCATTAGCTACTAATCTAGCCTTATTTCTAATGACTACTCTTGAGTCATTCATTTTATTTTTAAATACCCACTTAGTTCCAACTATACTTTGATCCTTTGGCCTTGTAGTTAATTCCCAAACTTTATTTCTTATAAAGTTATTTAACTCTTCTTGCATAACCAAAATTTAAAATTCATCCAAAAGTACTTGATCATTATTTGTGGGTTCTATGGTTGAAATAAAAGCTGAATGATTGACTTCTTTGTTTAGTCCACGCCTAGTCCTTACACCCTCACTAGTTTCACCTATAATCAATTCCTTTGGGTGGTTTTTAGAAAACCTCAAATCTCTATGCAAAGAGTTTTTTATCTCCAAATTTTCTTCCAAAATTTCTTCCAAATTTATTTTATCAATCTTTTGAGAGTTAATCTCAATCTCATCTTCTATAACATTTGGCTCCTCCAAAATTCCATATTCATCAAATGCAACATGTGTGGTCTCCTCAATTACCAAAGTTCTTTTTGTGGATACTATATAAGATTATCTAATACTTGAGTATCCTACAAAAATTTCATCATCTGATTTTGTATCAAATTTTTTTAAGACAGATTTTTCATTGTTATTAATAAACACCTTACATCCAAAAATATGCAAATATGACAAATTAGGTGTTCTTCCTTTTAGCAACTCATAGGATATTTTATTTACTTTTGATCTCACATTCACCCTATTTGGAACATAACATGCAGTGCTAACTGCCTCAGCCCAAAAATATTTAAGAAGTGAGTATTATGCCAACATGGCTCGGGCGGCTTCTATTAATGTTCTATTTTCCTTTCAACTACCCCATTCTGCTGAGCGGTTCTAGATGCAGAAATTTTGTGATCAATTCCTTTTTCCTTACAAAAATCCTCAAATCTTTCATTCTCAAATTCTCCTCCATGATCACTTTGTATAGTCATAATTTCACATCCGAGCTTTCTTTAAATCCAAGTCAAAAAGTTTCTAAATTCCTGAAATGATTCACTCTTATGAAATAGAAATCTAACCCACGTGAATCTAGAGTAATCATTCACAATCATAAATCCGTATACCGTCCCTCCTAGACTTATAGTTCCAATAGGTCCAAAAAGATCCATATGCAAAATCTCTAATGGTTTACTAGTTCTAAGATCCTTATTGGACTGAAAAGAGGACTTCACCTATTTTCCTAATTGTCATGCATCATAAAGGTGGTCCTTAGTAAAGTCTAGTACTGGTATACCTCTCACTAGGTTCTTTTGGGTAATCCTCCTAAGGTTTTTCATGCTAGAGTGACAAAGTCTCCTATGTCAAATCCATGACTCATCAGAAATAGTTAAAAAAAAAAAATAGTAGGTGTTTTAATGCAATTCAAGTCTAGCATATACACGTTGTTTAACCTTATACCATTCAAAACATTATTTCCATTTAGGTTTAATATGCAGCTAGCAGGAAAAAAATTTACATAGTATCCTTTATCACATAGCTGGCTTATAATTAACGGATTATGCTTTAAGCCTTCTACCAATAACACATTTTCAATGAAAAAGTTTTTAAGATTTTCAATCATACCTGACCCAACCACCTTCCTTGTGGTGTTATCTCCAAGTGTAACCTTGCAATTGGCAGGAATAGCCGGTTGGATTCAACTAAATGTAGATGTGGGTATGTTGCAATCTAATATGGAAGGAATAGCCAGTGTTTTAAGAGGTCATAAAGGTAGAATGCTTTGTGCTTATCGAAAGAAATTAATCCATTGGGATGTATCTTTTTTGGAATTATAGGCTATTCAAAATTTTAAATAATTTATTGAAGAGTGGATGGTTTCAAATAAAGGAGTAATTATTGAATGCGATAATGTAAAAACTATGAAGATGCTTCAATATTCAGTAAAGGTGACTTCGGATAAAAATAATAAGGCTTGAAGACTGAATATTTATTTTTTAGAATTTTTTAAGAATATTATCTTTCATTTTTTTTTAGAGAATGTAATAAGGTGGCTTTTATTGGGATTTTTTTTAGACATTTAACTTCCATCAAGTTATTTTGACTTGATTAGGTAGGACTATGATAGGTTTATTTTTCTTTAGTTGATTTTAATTTTCATTCCTAAATTAATGTAATTTGCATAGTTTCAAAAAAAAAAAAAAAAACAAAACAAAACAAAACAAGCAGTGTTTGCTGCTTCTGCCTAAAAATACCTATGGAGTGAAAACTCTGTAAGCAATTCCCTAGTTGCTTCTACCAATGTTCTTTTTCTCATTTTAGCTATTCCATTCTATTAAGGGGAGGGGGGGGGGGGGGGGGGGGGGGGGGGGGGGGGGGGGGGGTGGGTGGCATTTAGTGGAAGAGAATCTATGTTCTACTCCTTCTTATTGACGGAAAGATTTAAACCTATCATTTTCAAACTCTCCACCATGATCAGTATGAATTGTTAAAGTTTTACATCCTAATTTCCTTTGAATACTAATGGAAAATATTCTAAATTTCTTAAATAACCCACTCTTATGTGCTATAAATCATACTGAAGTAAATATAGAGAAGTCATCTACATTAAAAATCTATAAGTTTTTTTTCCTATGCTTGCTATATAAGCATGTCCAAATAGGTTTATGTGAAGGATTTCCATTGTACAAGGTATTTATGTTTTTAATTGAATGAAATGAAGATTTGCTTGTTTACTTAGTTGGAATGCATCACATGGTTGATCCTTAGTGAATTCTAACTTAGGTATGCCTCTAACTAGGTTTTTCTGGGTGATGTTTCTAAGATTCTTCATGCTCGTATTACATTGTCTACAATGCAATAATCAAGATTCATTAATTAGAGTTTTTAAAAACAAGGAATTTAAATATTCAATACAATTCAAGTCTAACTTGTAAAAATTGTTCATTTATTTTCCTTCTAACACAAGTTTATCATCTAAGCTAATCATGAATTTGTTAGAAAGAAATTTGACATCAAATCCTTTGTTGTAATAGTTGACTAATACTGAACAAGTTATGCCTTAAAAAATTAACTAACAAAACATTTTCAATCATAAAATGTTTAGAGTTTCTAAATGTACTTGAGCCCACTACTTTTCTAGTAGTGTTGTCTCCTAATATCACTTTTCCTCCAAACATGCCCTCCAATGGGATTAACTGTTTTATATCACTAGTCATATGGCTCGATTCTATGGAAGTACCATATGCTCTCACTAAGTCTTTTGTGAGAGCACCCCTACAATGTCATTTAAAGGATAGATTTGGGAACCCAAGTGAGTTTGGGCTCCACCTTATGCCTGAATGAATGAGGATAATGCACATTATGCTGTGATGAATGCAATTTAGGCCTCCACAATAGATATGTATTATAGTGTTTAATGCAAGTGCAAGCTATGTGTTAGAACATGCCAGAAGAGTAACACCTAACACTAGGGTATTAGTTTACTAACCTATGTGGCTGATGGTGCCTCTTCTAAGATTTATATGATCAATGTTGTATTGAAGGGTTTTGCCATTGAGCTTTTGAAAGTGGTGGTTTTTTATTCTTAAGTGTATTAATTTTTTCTCTTAAATATACCTTTGCATTTTTATAGTTAGCCACTTCTAATTTTAGGGCATGCTCACTACTATCAAATTGAAATGCAAGTTTTTTTAATTCCTTAAATGCTTTTTCTAGCTCTATATGTGACATTTTCAAGGAATTATGTTCATCAGATAGATCAATATGCTTCTTATTTAATAAATCAAACTCATTTAATAAATTCATATGATCGCTATTTAAAGTAGAGTTCTCAATAATTAAACTAGCATGCTCTTTTTGTAAAGTTAAAAATTTTTAGTATCAAGACTAGCATTCATTTTCTTAAGCTTCTTATACAAATCATAATTTTGTTTAAAATAATAAAAAATTCATTATAAGAGAATTTACATACATCATTTAGATATTATTGATTAGGATTACCATTAGTTATTAGACACAAGTTTGTTTTCTTGTCCTCTTCTTCTTCTTCTGTCAGTTCTGAGGCAAAGTCGGCTCAAAAAGATTTTTTTGTCTTTTGTTTTCCCCACTTATACTTTCACTTCCCTTCACCCTCCTCCTTATTCGGAAGAGTCTTCAGGTTGGGGCAGTCAGCTCGAAGGTGACCAGGTTTTCTGCACTAAAAGTAAATTGTATCAAATGAAACTTTAGTATATTTAGGTCTTTTATCTTTGTTCCACTTATTTTGATAATGCCTCTATTTTATTTTTTGAAAGCTCTTGAACTAGCGCATCATCAAGGTTATTTCATCTTCCTCATCTACTATAGAACTATCACTGTCAAAATCATTTACTTTTATTGCTACAATTATCTCCTTCTTCTTTTCTGTGGCATCATTTTTCCTTTGACTCACTCCTTGTTCGTAGGTAATAAGTGATCCAATCAAATTACTAATAGAGTAAATATTTATATCTTTTGATTTAATAATTGCAATCATTTTTGCACTGTAAGAACTAGGTAAAAAATGTAAGATTTTATTAACTTTTTTAGAATTTAATAGTTCTCTACCTAGTGCATGCAAGGATGTCACTATCTTGGTGAACCAAGTGTACATTTCAGACACAGTCTTGTTAGGTTTTTATAAAAGAGTTCATAATCATATAAAAGAATATTTAGCCTAGATTATTTAAATTCACTAGTTTTTTCGTAGGTGATACAGAACCTATCTAAAATCTCTTTCCCGATAGTGCATGTAGAAACTCACATATAGTCTTCAAATTTTAAAGCATAAAAAAAGAAACAATTCAGACACTTAGCATTTAACTATGCAAGTTCCTTATCCTCATTGCCCCATTCATTAAAGATAATATCATTTTTGACACCATTAACTATATGAGATGGAGGTGAATAGTCGGTTTGAATCATATGCCAAATTCTATATTAAATAGACTACAAAAATGTAGATAAGCAAATTTTTCCAAAAATTTATTGGGATGTTTTCAAAAAAAGGTGAATGAGTTATTGAATAATCCTACATAGTCTTACCATTACCAAAATGTTCCATTTATCGTTTAACTTAAGGTTGTCTAAAATACTATTTTTGAGACCCGCTCTGATACCACTTGAAAGTTCAAGATGCACCAAGATGGCGGTGAATTGGTACTTCAAAATTAATCATAAATAGGAGTACTAACCTTTTTGTAAATTTTTAAGACTTTTAAAATAATTAATTAAATTTCATAATATAGAGACTAGAAAATTAACTATGATTGGAAATAATGATGATGGTGTTCTAAATTGCACAACAGAATAATAATCTGAAAAATTCACTAAGAAGTTCTAATAAAAATTAAATACAAAAAGTAAAATGTGGAAAATGAAAAACATACCAGAGATTTTTATAGTGGTTCTGTAAACCTTAACCTACATCCATTTCCTGGAGTACTCCACTCTGAGTATTGCACTAAGACTAAGTAACTCTCCTTTTGCTCCATAAGCAAGGCTGATAAACCTTTACAAACTGACCTTCACAATCTCGGTGTGGTAGATGACCAAATCAAAATTTGTAGGTAGAGATCTTTGACTCCTCTTTCTCCATCCTAGGAAGGTAGAGAACCCCGACTCTTTTTTCTCCCTCCTGGAGAAGGCATAGAACCTCAATGAATTAATTAAGAAGCCTCACTCCCTTGAGAGCATCCAATATACTCACCAAAGTCACAAGAGGAGCAAGGGTATAGCTAACCATGAGAAATTGTTTGATACCTTACACTAGTTCTCCCTCATGCTCAAGCTCAACTTCTCCTCCCTCTCACAAACTCTAATTTTGTTCAAATGTTCCCTCTCAATTTTCCTCTTTTATTCACATTCCTATTTTTGCATCCTTTAAAAAAATATTAAAGAATGACTTTTATAACAGGCTTCAAGATACCCTAAAAATTCAAGTTAACTATCACAATTTGTATGGTATGATGCAAGTTCATACATTATAATTAGTTCAGAATTAGTCCCATTAAGTAAGAAATAAATAGTCGTTCATACAAGTTGCTCAATTTTTATGAACACAGCATACGGTACAATATAAAGATTGTCCAATACGATATGTTAAATAACCTCTTTTCATACGGGGTGATTCCTAGGATGACTAAAAGTTGTCTTTGCCACTTCTTTTGTATTGTTTTCATCATACAATATGTTTAGATAATTATAAGTAAATCATCCAGTATGATAAAAATATCATATAGTAAAATTAGTTCAATAATTGTAGCTTCCTCTGGTACGATCTTCAGGATGACTAACATCATCTCTACTAGTCATTTGGTACGATCAATATTGTACAGTAAGATTAGATCATAAAACTTGGTTTTGTTTGATATGTTCTACAGTATTACCAGATTTTGTCTCTGCCAGTTGTCTGGTATGACAAAAATTGTGTACTGAGATTGATTATGATTAATTAAAGCATGATTTGAATGACTAATTATGCAGGTTAATTTTAACAAGATTTCAAATTTTCAAACAACATGATTAACATGCATAACATGATTAGTTCAAAAATATATTTTAAAATTTTACTTAAATTAATTTGGTGGCTAGATTTTTTATAATGATGCAAATTATATAGTATGATATATATCATACATTACGATTAGTTTATAAAACATGAGTTTTCAATTTTTTGTTGAGCCGGTCTTTAAATTGACTTATCATATGGAAAGATTTTAAACCGTACATTACGATTAGTTTTGAAAACTTTAATTTTAAAAAATATTTTCTCACTCCATCTATATGTGTGTGCACGATCATCCAATTGCATAGACTCTAATGTGTCCTAGCTCAAGAAAATAAAAAATTAAAGAAAATAAAAATACAAACTCTTTTGACTTGACATCTAAACCTACCCAATCTTGAGTCTTTAGTCTTCTTGAGTAATGTACCAACAATCATTAGTACATTGAATACAAATATTATCTAACATATTTCTAGAGATTGTATAATTAAATCAATAAGGTTTGTCATAATAAAAAATCACAGTCTAGGGATCCTAGATTTGTAATAGATTGAATATGTTAGCAGTTGATTATCACTAGAGACTATCAACTGATGGACGTATGGCTTGATTTTAATTTGGTTTTGAATTGATCAATGAAGATAATTGGTGGGAGGACATTTATTTTTACAATTATGATATCAATAACTATATTTAGTGATAATTTGGTGATGGATTAGATAAGCAAATGATAGTCTATAGTGATTATCAAGTGGTGATTTTGAAGTCAATGATTTGATCTCTATGCTAGTGTATAGTGATGGGATGAATTTGATGTTTGAAGTGTTGTTCAAAATTTTAGTATGGAGATTAATTTTTTTTTTTAAATTTAGACCATTTTCTTGACCAAAAAATGTAGTCAATAAGAGACTAGTTGTGATCATAGTTAAATAGAAATTTCATTTGTGCACTATGAATTGTACTATTTGATTTTTTTTATCCTTTTTTTTTTACAAATTCATATGATGAATTTGAATATAAGATATAACTTATACTTATATTTCAATATACTCACTCTTTTTGTAATTGTTTTCTTGAGATTTTAGCATGTTTCTTTCATTTGCTATTTGTTGTGTAAATATTTAATGAATTGGAATATCAATTTTTGTTTTTATCTTCATGAAATGTTATTTAATTAATGCAAGGATTTAATAAGATCACTAATTCTATTTTTAAGCTTACTAGGATCCAATTAATTTATGCTATTCACATCTAATCCTTAAACTTAATTATTCACTTTTTTATTCAGTTATCAATGAGCTATTGTATAGTTTGTAAATTCAAAATCAATTTAATAGCTTAAATGATATCGATTAATTATTATGTATTAAAATTATAAAGTATTATGCAATGTTCATTCAAATTATCTTCTAAGGTTTTTTATTATCCTAATTTTACATAATTTTTAATTATCATTTTTATTTTTGCTAAATAATTAATCAAAGTGTAAATATCTATAGATGATAGTGTACAACAATTTAATCATTAAGAATTTAATCAGATATAAGGAACGTAACACTTATCAAACTAGTAGTAAATAATCATACATAAATATAAAAATTATAGACTAAAGATGGTAGCACACTTAATAAATGAACTAAATAAGAAAAATGAACTTCAAACATAAATGAGTTGCCTCCCATCAATGTTAAATTTATAGTCATCAGCATGACTTGTCTACATTCTTTTCAATTTTGGCTACAGTGTATCACTACCACTCCTCAAGTACCTTTAACTATGATCTTTCTCTTACTATTTAGGGTTAACTTAAGTATTTTTGGGTAATGAACCAAGAGGTCTACTACTAAAAGAGATTGCAGGCTATTAAAATTAAGATTATAATTTTTTTAAAAATAGTTTGGCATTGCAATGGAGTTTTCAATAGAACCACTACCTCTTCTAAAGGCGTCTTCCTATTTTCAAATATGTTATTTGGATTAAAACATGGTGGATGTTAAGGTCTATGATTCATAATGAGTTATTGAGGATTATTCTAATGTCTTTCTTGATTAGGTTTTTTTTGAATTCCACTGATTATTACCACTAGCATTACATGACCAATAATAATTAGGTTGTTCCTCAAACTTGGGTTGTAAGTATTAAAATAGGGATTATTTTGTATTCTATTCAAATTCATATTTTAAATCCCAAAGTAATAGTATAAACAAAATTTTAATTGTGCCCTTACAATTATATAGATGATCTTAATCAAGAGTTAAATCTAATTATATCAAATTTCCTAAAAATAATAGCTACTTGAGTACTAAGAATTGAAAAAGGAAAAAATTTATAGAATCCATTTACTCTCTTAGAATTAACGCTATCACTAGGCCAATATAAAATAATTTCTATCCATTTCCTCTATTAGTTTATAGTCTTTCTCAATTAGTGTAGACATTAAAGATCCTCCAACTTTAGCATCTATAATTGACCTAAAGGATTATAGTATTCCATTTTAAAAGGTTTGAATAACTAACCAAATGGGTAAGGCATCGTGAGAGAATTTTTCTAAGCATTTTTCTATTTTTCTCCAATCTTTCATAAATTGATTCTCCTCTCAATTAGGAAAATGAACTAATCATTCTATATCAGGTAGTTTTTGAGGGTCAGAAATATTTAGTTTGGATTATTTGTGCTAGCTCATTCCAACTTCTTATAGAGACTAAGGGCAAATTGTTCATCCACATCTTAGCCTTATCCATTGAGAAGATTGGAATAATTTAAGTGTAATAGCATTATCACTCACACCATTATACTTATATAGTGTATAGATTTCTAAGAAACAAGCTAAGTGTAAGTTTTTATCTTCAATAAGAGTTCCCAAAAATTAGATATTTTGATCCATTTGAATTATGACAAATTTTAGTTAAATATTATTGTCCTGGAAAGTAGGTTTATTGATACTCTAATGGATTCCCTCTTCTATAGAATTAACATACTCCCTATATTGTATAATGTAGTCCTAGTCTTATACATGGTGAGACTTTTTTTTTAAATCTTTTTCGTTTTTCAAATTTTATAATGGTCCTTTCAGTTTCTTGATCAAATAACAAGGGATCCATAATAGATCTACCAAGCATATAATAAATAAAATAAAATAAAATCATAGTTAAATATTTCAACATAATAATTTTTATATTTTCAACATTGTATCAATCTTAACAAACAAATATATTAGATAGAAGTAGGTCGAATTATGTACTTATTTTAGCAATATAATTACAATTTCATCACACATATTACTTCCTTGGTAATGGTGTGAAAAACTTCATGGAAGGCTTATGGTGAGCTAATATGACACTCGTTGAGTTTGACATATCCTTATGATTTATATGATTTAAAATTAGTAATATTCCACTGAATTACATAAGTATATGTAATGAATCATGTAATAAAGTGATAAAGTAGAGAGTTAAACCCATGACAAAGTGTTATACTAAAAACCATCTTAACTATTACCACTTATTTCAAACACAAAACTTATTCTACTGAAAAAAATGAAATTGAGTGTTTTGTCACTAAAGAAAATAAAGGCCTGCAAGAAAAAAAATTGATACATGTGAGAAAAAACATTTTTTGAACTAATCATTCAAAATTACATAGTTTTCTTAATGAGACTCTTAATATAAATTTGGATGTGAGTGTATGTATCCCTAGATAAATTTCAAGCTTATTGGGAAAAAAGGGAAGGCCTAATGCCTTCCTAAAGTCTTACTATCTCTATAGAACCTAGAATATTCAAACATCCTATGTCCAAGTTTGCCAATATTATACTTCAATATTCCTAATTATTCAAGTATTCCTTCATCGAGGCTATAAATCACACAATATTTATAACTACACACATGAAAATTTAATACATTAAATGAAGTTTTGGAGATATTAAAAATATAAATGCATTTGTTAAAGAATAAGAGTCTACATTAGTAAGTACTATGCCTTCACATCCTTAGCCAAAACAAGGAGAATTAGCCAGACCTGGAGGACATAACTAGCAAACCTGTCTACATTTTATCAATGAATGAAGAGATACAAGAGCAGTAGTAAGAAATTATCAACTAGAAGGATCAAATGATATTCTCTACACTCCTTCTACCAATCACAGAGTTACATGTATGAACATGCTAAGATCTCCACAAGGGATGTTTTTACACTCTCTAGCCTACATTAGATTTCACTCTAAGGGGGAGATAAAGAAACACACTAAAATTTTTAAGAATTTACTCAACTGATAAAACTCTACAAACAATGGAATTGAAAAACTATTTATTATTAGTACAAGCTCGGGTTGAATCATTTTGGTGCTCAACAAGGTGGCGCCACAATGGTGGAAAATGAAGTAGCACCTCATTATTTTAAAGTCTACTCTGCTACTTCACTAGGTAATGCAGCACAATCACTTAGTGAAATTGAGTGACCATTTGCTAAATTGGCATGGCTCCTTAAAACTTCCATGATAAAAACTTATTATGGATGTTGAACCTATTTCATCATGTTTTTATCGTTAAAACATTCATGCATGGTTGTGTATAATTTTGCTTAGCCATAGCAAATACTATAAGACTCATGTATAATATTAACAATGCTTTGGCAAAGTACATTTTTTAGAATAACTTGGTTGATGGAGAAGTGTTGACTATGGTAATCCCATTATTCAAGAGAAAAGTGAAAATACCTTCAATGTTTGAGGAAGATAAATAACAAAATGAAAGTTATCAATGGCCACTTACAAATTATATTGCACTACATTGAGAACTAAAATTGTGCAAGACCATTCACAATAACTACTCCAATTCCTTTTTAATCATCATTGAGAACTAAAACAAGCAAACATTTTGTTCTATTGGAATATGCTGGTTGCTTGGTTTGTTCATTTTTTATTTTGCTGGTTTCTTTTTTTTTTTTTTTTTTTCATATGGTTTATGTATGTTGTGTATTGCTGGTTGGGACTTTTGGGTCTGGTGCACTTTGGCCGTGCCTTGTTGTGGTTCTTGGCCTTTTTGGAGTGCTGGGGGGTGGTTCTTTCTTAGGTTTGTGGCGGCTAGTAATAACTGGAGTGTTGGGGGATTTGATTTGGGGTGTTTTTGCTGTTATGCTAGTTGGCTTATTCTGTTCTCCATAAACCAGTAGCTGCTTATTTTTCATGCTATGAGTTCTCTGGTTTTTTGGAGGAAGTCCTTATACCTTTAGAGAACTAAAATGACTTTATCTCCTGGTAACATGATTCATTTGTGGTACTCTCTTCTCCATTGATGATATATATTTTTGTGCTATTTTGGCTTTGTTTTTTTCTCTGTTTCGTAGGATCCATTTTGTGCAGGTCATTGCTCTACTGATTTTAGGATTAGGGAGCTTGTGCTAAGAGCTTATGTGGGCTGTCTCCCTATTTTTTGGTTGCTCATTCTTGAGCACCGTAGAATGTATCTAGTTATTCTATTTTTTGGCGTAGCAGGGATCTTGAGCTCTTAGGATTTTATATTTTTTGCTTATAGCTCTTTTGAGCAGTAGAAGAGCTCGAGGTCCCTTTAAGGTCCTTATAATTTTTAATTTATATCAATGCGTAGGCCTTTCTATTGGTTTCTCCTATATATATATATATATATATATATATATATATATATATATATATGTGTGTGTGTGTGTGTGTGTGTGTGTGTGTGTGTGAGTGAGTGCAAATTACTCATTAATATGTCAATGTTGAAGTACCTAGGTGAACCATATCCCCTATGCAAGGAATATGATGATGACAAAGAGGCTTGGCAATTATTGAGGCCTAATGAGCTCCCCAAGTGGGTGTCAACCAGTCTTCCACTAAAGGACTTGCATGTAAGTGCAGACCACTTGAAGGCATTAATCTTTTAAAGTTCATTGTGTTAAGAATAAATCAAATGCAATATCTATGGGGAATGATGCCCCCTAATATTTAAAGATTTAAAGGCATCACCTCCAGTAAAGGGTGTTACTATTAATGTTGAGGCACCCAAAAAAGTTAAAGGAGGAGGGTCACATAGTTCCACTAGTCTCAATGTTAGTCAAGGGTAAAGGATTTATCATAGTGGTGAAGTCAACCTATGATAATTAGGATGAAGATGTATCCCAATATTCCACACTGAATGAGGCAGGGTACATTTTAAGTGAAGTTGGTAATCCTTAAGTTTAAGAGCCTCCTCCTCAAGTAAGTGATATGACCATAGCTGTGTTGTCAAGTAGAAATTACTCAATAAGTGTATAAATGAGATTCTTGATGGTGAGCTAGGCTTCCAAGAAATAAATGAACTAGACAGACTTGGAAATCCACCATCTTTCTTCCTTTCTCCAACAAATAGGTAGCAGTAATTTTTTTCAAGTTGGAGAAGAATATTAATTTTATCTAGAAATTTCTGGAGGACGATTGAGTTGAAATGATCACTATCATGGAATTAGTTAAGGATATAGAGGATAAGGTTCCTAGGATATTCAGTTCCTTAGTGGTGGGGGTGGTGAAAGAGAGAATATAATAAGAGGAGGAAATTTTAGATGTAAAGAAGCTCCCCAATGTTGAATTTGATAATGTACCTATTGTGTTTAAGATGAATAAATAGGGAAATACCACCTTCTTCTTGCCCAATGATTACAAGAACTTATTATGATATTAATAATAAACAGGGATTTAATACCACTTTAGGAAAATAATCTCCATAGGCAAGCTTGATCGACAAATTAAAATAATTAAACATTTTCTACTTAGAGGCCTCGGGGATTGAGATGAGTGATGGTGTGAGTGTGATTATTCATTGATTCACTCACCCCAATCTAATGTAATCACTCTTTTAATTTTCTTTTTTTCTTACTTTTTATGCCTTGGCCCTTAAGGGGTGAATTTTAAAATATAAAGTTAACTAATTAAATCAAATTTTTTGTTCTTATTCATTTCATACAATTATCAAAAAGTTCATTAAGGATGTTAAACCCTTATGAACTATCCCAAGGCTAACCAAGATGGGGGGTTAATTGGTGTTTTAAAAATTTCTCAAATAAAAATCACAATCTTAAATCAAACTAATAATCACCAAAAGAAAATCAAAGTGTGGAAATTTAATGTGGAAAAATAGTAAGAAAGAACACACAAAAATTTATAATGGTTCGGTCAACTTGACCTACGCCCACTCCATATAGTCTCTCATCTGAGTATTACACTAAACTCAGTGACTCTCCTTTTGCTCCCGAAGCCAGGTGGAGAAGCCTGTATAAACCTCCTTTCCAGTGGCACCAGTGAGGTAGAGAACCCTACTCCTTTTGCTTCCTCCTAAAATAGGTAGAGAAACCTACTGCTTTTGCTTCCTCCTGATGTAGGAAGAGAACCTTGATCAATTGCTGAAGTAGACCTCTCTCGATCCTCCAAGGAACCAGGGATGAAGATCGGAGAAGATGACTTAGATCCTTGGTTGGAGCAACCTTCATGAAACCCCTCACATACTCCCCTCACAAGATCCTCTCTCTCTCCCTTACTCTCCCTCTCCTATTGGATATCTCAGGTCTAGATAATAGCAAAAGATACAATCTTGGGTAAACAAGAGGTTTTATATAGAAGAGCTCCAAATTTTTTCTTAATTGCAACGAAGTGACATAATTGTCTAGAAGATCAGGTAGAGTATGGATGATTAAAGAAATTGTTTGTTCTGATCATCCAAGATGTAGGATATTATCCTGTATGATTAGTTGAAAAATGTTAAGTATCATCGAGAACATCACCCTGATTGAATATCTGGATGATGGAAAACTAAACTGATCGTCCAAGATGGTTTCACGATCATCCGGGATGATTAGTTCAAAATGTCAAATATCATCCAGAACATCGCCTTGATTGCATGTTTAGATGATGGAAAAACAATTGATAATCAAGGAAACATTTTAGATCATCCTAGATGATTAGTACAAAATAATACACATCGTCCGGAATATCATTCTAGTAGTTTTGGAAGAAACTTTGGTTTGTTTAACTGATCATCAAGAATGATCTTGAGATCATGCAAGACGATATAATCGAGAAATCAAATCTTAATTGCTTTCCTTAATTACAAAACTAATTTAGTCATAATTGCAATGCATCGTCCAAGATGATGTCTTGGATGATGTCTAAAAATAAAACATGCCCAAAATAGATCTAGTGACTGATTCTTTTTGATTTGAACCTATTGTCCAGGACGATGCTAATATTATACAGGACTATTTACTTAATTATGGTTGTCTTAACAATGATGGCCTAATTAGGGTTTCTATTTTTAACTGATCGTCCAAGATGAATCTTGGGATCATCTCGGACGATTTGATCAACAATAAAAAACTTTAAAGATTAGATCATCTCGGACGATGTGATCAACAATAAAAAACTTTAAAATTAGATAAAGCTTTTCCCTAAGTGTGTGAATGCGAGGTTACTTATCTTCATGACCCACTTTGTTTATAATTGACTGAAGAAAAAGTAAAAAAATACATAATAATAGTTTACAGACTGATTTAGCCCTAATTTACCCAATTTTTAGCTGGCTTGATTTGCAATTGGCTTTGTGGACCTAAAACATTAGCAGGCAAGGCAGTCGTAGAAAAATAAAAGTGTCAAAAATATTTATTATCTTCAAAATTATAATTCTTGAATCCAGATTCATAATAATCTCCCCCTTTTTTATGATGTCAAGCAAAAATATTGTGAGTCAAGATGTTTAAATTTTACTAAAAGCAAAATACTAAACATAATACAATGCAATGAAAATACTACCAATACAAAGGGGGACATCACAAAAAGGAGGGAAAGGAAAAAATAGATCAAAAACTGCCAAAAAGAAACAAGCTATATCAAAGAAAAATAACACAAAAAATAAAAAGAATGACGAAAAAAGAAACGATCAAAATGATAAATGGGGCAATAACAAAGGTTTTTTTATTTTATTTTTATAATCAAGGCATGAAAATGATAAATTCTCCATGTGATTGAATTAAAAATTTGAAAGAATCAATAAGTTGACATCGTTGAAATATAAAAAATGATGGAACAACCAATCCTGGTAGCCCTAGCTCGGACTTCTCACAAGGCAATTTTTCTTTTGAAACCAAAGATCTAACTCAGAAAAATAAATTGGATAAGAAAAAGAGATCCATTAATAACTTGGTTCTTGAAAATTATCTTATAGAATAATATATCAAAGTAATTAGTCATAATCATTAATTTCAAGCACAAACCCTTGAAAATATCAAGTGACACATGAATTCTTCTAAGATTTAAAGGTTTAAAAGAGAAGGAAGCTTGATTTTTCTGGGCTTATTTTATGCCTCTTGTCATTTTTTTTTTTGAGAGAAGCAATAAATGCATTAATAGCTAAAAAAAGCAAACAAAATAAAAACTACAGGTTCGATTCCTCCTTCAAGATATTAATAAATGAAGAAGGAATCTTATCCAAGCATAAGTCATCCCAAATAAAATTCTTGGCCGAGGCATACTTAGCACACCAATCGGCTAACTTGTTTTTGCTTCTATCATCACAAGAAAAAATAAGTAAGTTGAATTCAGAAAGGAAATCATACTCTTCATCTCCTTTAAAGACATTAACTTTTGCCTGTTGAAGTCTTCTAATAACATTTGTATTATCCCCTTCAATGATAACTCCTTTGTAATTGAACATCCAATCTTTAACAATCTCCTTCAAAGATTTGATAGCTTGAAGCTCCAAATGATAAATATCGCAATGAATATATTTTATTCCAAAAGCCAATAAAAACCTTCCCTTACTATCTCGTATAACACCTCCAACACCAGCATTGTAATTATTATCTAGAGAAGCATCAACATTGATTTTTAACCATTCGGGTGGAGGAGGATGCCAATTTTTTGACAGCCTAGGATGCTGGTTAACATCCCATGATTCCTAATTGGATACAAAAATCAATTTAGACTTAGAAGAATAACTAATAGCATTGACTGCTATTGAAATAGGACCTTCTTTCACTTTATCATGAATCCATTTGTTTCTAGCCTTCCAAGAAAAAACAGTACATTAAAGAATAAATTGAGAATCAAACCATTGCTATTAGCAGATTTTTCCATCCAATTTAAGCCATCTTCAAAATTAATAAAGAAAGGAATCTGAAATCCCCAATTGCTAAGTTGATTTAGCACCTCCTTGATTTTAGAACATTTGAAAATAATGTGTTCCGTATCTTCAATGCCATTCAAGCATCTAGGACAAGTTTCATTCTCTTGAATTCTTCTCCGAACTAGATAATGAAAAGTTGAAATAGCTTCCTTAAATAATCTCCAGCAAAACGTTTCAACTCTTGGGCTTAATTTGGCTTTCTTCATCCAACTAAAATACTTAAAATCTATCAGATTATTGTATTTGGCTTCAGCTATCATTTTCGGAATTGAACTCCTAGAATTTTTGTTGATTAGCTCTAGCTTGTCTTCCCTTTGATCATTGCTCACACTTTTTTGTATAATGAGATTAATCATTTCATTCCCACGCTCCATTTCAGAAAAGGAAGTAGAACTTTTCCTCCATCAATCAGTATTTTCCATGAGGAAGAAACATTCCTCTTATAATTGCTTTCATCAATTCTAGTTCCATATTTAGGAGCTAACAGTTTAAACAAAAATGAGATCTTGTTCAAAAATCTCCAAGATAGTCTAGCTCTCAGGTCAGCAACTTTAGAAGTTGGAGAGTACAATCCCCTACCACCTTTGTCCATTGGTTTACATAGATCCTCCCATTTAACGTAATGAATGCCAATTTCACCATTGGGTTTATTCCAAATGAAATTTCTACAAAGCTTGTTGACTTCATGAAGAATTTTCATGGGGACTAAAGAATGAGTGCTATAAAAACCTGGAATAGTCAATGATACTGTCTTCACAACTGTTAATTTCCCAGCTAATGACAGCAACTTATTTCCCCAAGTATTTACCTTTTTTAACGATTTTTCAATGATGAATTGAAAATCATTAACCTTTAGTCTCCTCAATGCCATTTTGATACCAAGGTAAGTAATTTCTTTTACTTCCTTGATTCCCAAAGATTTAGTAATTTCTTTTTTTCTTCTTCTATCAACCATTTTTCCAAATAAGATACCTGATTTATCCAAGTTTATATTTTGCCCTGTCCAATTACAAAAATTGGAGATAATCCCTTTAACCTTCATAGCATTATTTTTGCTAGCTTCTGAATATATCATAACATCATTAGCATAAAGCATATGGGAGATACGAGGACCATTAGTAGATATGTTCATCCCAATGTTAGTAAGAGCTAGTGCATTTGATAAGAGTTGTGAACATAAAATAAAAAGAAATGGGGACAAAGGGCAACCTTGTCGAAAATCGCTTTTTGCTGAAATCCAATCCGACTTGCTTCCATTGATTATAATAGAAAATCTTGGTTTTAACACACATTCCAAGATGACTTTGGAGAATAAAGCAGGGAATTCATAATATTTTAAGACTCCTTCAAGAGTATCCCAACTCATTGAGTCATAGGCTTGTTCCATGTCAATCTTGTAAGCTACAAGTCCTTTGGAATTTTTTGAAAACCTGAATTTGTGAAAGACCTCTTGAGCAATTAAGAGATGATCTGAAATGGATCTCCCTTGAATGAAAGAAGCTTGCTCATTAGAAATGACTTTGGGAATGATGTATGATAGCCTATTAAGTATGACTTTAGTTGCTACTTTGTAAACCGAATTACAAAGACTAATAGGTCTATAGTTGGAAGGGTTCATAGGATTAGAAATTTTTTGAATTAACACAATCAAAGTGTCTTTCCAAGAATTCTCCATAACACCATGTTGAAGAAAATATAATATAGCATTTAAGAAATCCTTCTTTATGATAACCCAATAAGTTTTCAAAAAGGAATAAGTGATCCCATCACAACCAGGCGCAATGTTGTTGCCTAAGTCAATTAATTGGTACACTTTGCTCATCTTTTGATTTTTGATACATTTTGTATATCTTTCAATTTTTTTGTTGGTTGTTATGCATCTTTTCAGTTTTTCTTCTATTTGGGCTTATTTTATGCCCTTGTCATTCTTTTTTTTTTCTTGCAAGCTAAAACCCTTTCAAAACTTTTAAATACTCTCAATTATGAGAGTATCTTTTAGATATTAGAGAAGAAAAACTCACTCTCTAATATAAGGAAGAGTAAACCATAAAGCATAATCAAATTCATATGATAATTGCAATGACAAGATTATAAAAGCTAAAAAGTGATTCAATGACTTTAAATATTATTTATATAAGATATATTACTGTAGCAGGATAGAAAAGATCTTAATCATAAAGTCCAGTTGTTAATTTGAGATAGACTTTAGTTTAAAAAGATAAATATACCACTAAAAAAAGTTAGAGGAAGGGAAACAATCAATGATGTTTCTCCCTTTAACTTATTTAGGGATTTCAAACATTGACTAAAAATTTTCAAAAATAAAAAGAAGGAACAAAAGTATCATTTTAGCAGTGATCAAAGAAAAAAAAAGAATAAAATTAAAACAACATAAATGATAACATGAAAAGAATGGTAAAATAAATAAATAAAACTAAAGTCAAGAGAAAGAAAAGGAAAGAATGAACAACATATCAAAAAATAAAATTTAGAATTAAGAATAGATCAATGCTGGATCACGGGCAGTGGCTGGATCGCAGGCAGCCAAGAAATGCTGCACTAGGAAGACGTGACTCAGCCAATTGATGTGATGGTGACACCATGATGGCCGCATCATGCGTGGTACTGCGTTAACTAGTCAATGCATGCGGGCCAAATGACTTGAGAAGACTAGACAGACCGGGTAGCGGGTCATTCTGGGTCATTTTTGGGTTCCCAGTTTAATCCAAACCAGACCCATTTTTTGAAACGAGTTAAAAACCTGAACCCAATCCTGACTCGCTTTGAGTTCGGGCCAACCCAAACCTAAATTTTTTGGATTGGGTTTGGGTCGGGTTTTCGAGTTAGGTCTAGTTTTGACACCCCTACAAGATTCCTTAATTAGGATTTCTATTTTTAACTGATGATCAAAAAATATTTGAGATCATCCCGGACATTGTGATAAAAAAAAAAAACTATAAAATCAGATAGAATTTTTCTCTGAGTGTGTGTGTGCAAGATTACTTAGCATCATGACCCACTTTGTTTATAATACTCTGTGTGCAAGGTTACTTAGCAGAAGTGTGAAAAATATTTGCTATCATCAAAATTATTATTCCTGAATCAGATTCGCAACATTATCAATCTATTTTTCTATATAAAATTTATCTAAGTGTTGAGCTTGACTATATTAATATGAGTGATTTATGCAATAAAACACTCACCAACAGGTAATAGATAATAGTTTTCTAAAATTTATTTTTGTTAATAACTTGCCAATAACTAATTTTTGGTTAACTGATGAACTTGAGCCTTAATAAATAATGAAGTAGTTTATCAATAACACTTAATTTCTTGTAATTTGTAAAAGTTTTGAACAATGAAGTATTTAACTAAACCTAATATGAATAAGAAAATAAACTCGATAATAATTGAGAAGAGGATTTAAATAAATAATATTTATAGGAGGAGATCCATAATTAATAAAAATATGATTCATCAAACGAAAACTTAGCTCTAAGATGACTAATGCTCACTATTTATAGTGATATTAACCGAGTTTGGCTATAATTTCTCAATACCTAAACTCAACGAATGTTAATGCTTTATTTCGATTCACTCTTCTTGATGTAAATTTTCTTTAAGTGGGTTAAGCCTTATGCAAGAGTTTCATATTAAGGGCGTTAACCACTTAAACTCACCATCTAAAGGTTTCTTTTGTGCTAATCATTTTAAATCTTAATTTAGGGGGAGGAGAGAGTTGTCATCTAGGGCTTGGTGAACTATTGTATTGATTGGTCAAACATTTGTTGGTGATATGCAAATGTAATTAATAGGATGGGTAAGTTACTCCTAATATAGGTTAGTTTTAAGCATTTTGTATGAGAGCTAGACTAGTTAGCACTTTTCATTTCCTGTATTCCATTATTATTTTTTTAAACATAGGAGAATCATTTCTTAATTATGTTAAAAACTAATAGGATCCTATATTTATTTTCTTATTGATGATGTATGTACAATCCCATTTGCATGCTAGGTTACTAAGGAATAACAAGCAAATAGTAACATCTACTTTCTTGAGAAGTAACTTGCATGATATAAAGTTTTTTTTTTCTTTTTTTGTTGGCAAGATAGCTATAATATTGAGTCATTATCATCATAACCTCCATATATATATGGGAAACTTGTGCTATGTGTTCCACTAACAAGTTGGCATTAATCTATAGAACCACTCTTTTTTCCTCCCACAAACCAAACATGATTTCTATATAATTGGTTTACTTTACTAATCACTAACTATATAATTCAAGTTTCACATGTAACAAAACTTTAGTGTCTTGAGAGGGTAAGAGTGGTGTGAGTCTAATAGCTGAGGTACGAGTCATATATAGTGTCCATAAGCAAAAGTGGAAGGTATTCCCTACTTGCCTTTGGATCCTCCCAGTTTCTTCTTTAATAAATTGAGGATCTACTTGTCGTACTTTATTTGTTTGTGAGTGGTCGATGGAGTCAAATTTGAGGTGGATTCTTTATGTCTTGTAGAAGTTAACGAGGAATTTGACAATGAATTGAGGTATAATATTTATGATTGTGGTGAGAGGTGCATAATATCTATAGAGTATGTATTTCCATATAAAGTTCCAAAATACATTCATTATGGTCTTGACAAGATTACTGGCTATAATCCATATGTGAAATTATCCATCTTGTCATCTATGAGCTTTATCTAACCAATAAAATGTAAAAGTTACCCTAACAAGTTAATATCCCATATTGTGAATGATCATGGTCTATAGATGGGACATATCTTATGAGAAGAATGTAGCATAATGGGGTTGTATTCTAGGCACTGGTGATATCCCCTTAAAAATTCCTCTATAATCTTTCATAAAGTTAGGTATAATTACTCTGGCCTCAAATTCACGGGACGAGGGTCTATCTTTTCTTTTAACTACTACAATCATTCAATCTAACTTCTATTCATATAACCACAATTTTATTTTCCCCAAAACATCTAAGGTAAAGTAAAGTCATCAATCTCCTAAATAATTCTTTTATAATTATTAAGTAATTGTTATCCTATTTTAAAAATTTTTTGGTACTTACTTCATAACTTATTGTCTAATTCTTCAAATATATTTTAAAATAGCATCTTTCCTACTCCCTATGTAACTACCTTTAATGAGTATAACTTGAAATGTAATAGTTAGTTGTGAAACTAGTTAAACATTTTAATGGCATACAAAGAGGTTTGGGGAGGGAATTAGTTTATTTAAATATTTTTTTAAATGATTTTCTATTCAATTATCAAAATTAGATTATAGTGTAGAAGCCTTTTAATATATGAAATAACAACTCATAAAAAATGGAAAAGAAATACTATTCTTTTTGTAATTTTGGTTCTGCAGAAAAAGCAAATAATCAATTTTTTGTTCTTTCTATCTTTATAAAATTTTTATTTCTTTTTAAAAGAAATATAAACCCCAATCAACCATATTGTCTTTTCATATCATAATGATAAAAAAACTAAATCTTGAATGTAGAAAAATAAATATGCAATAATGTAGAGTTGTAAAAAGTAAATGCAAAAAGAAAAAAATACAAACATATGATGCACCCCTCTTTATTTATAATTGCACTAATCAATAGTGGCTCTCCTTAAGTCCACAACTAGGTGGAGAAGCCCATATAGGCTCTTTTATCTACATGAATCTCTCCTTCCACCACCTTAGTCAGGCAAAATAATTTAAATCTCTTTCTCCTCCTTGGTGTGTTGGATTTTCCAGAACCCCTTCCACCTCCTTAGTGCATTAGAGTAGATAAAATCCCTTTCACGTCCTCATTTTGGTGGAGTAGCCAAAATTCCTTTCACCTCCTTGGTGTGGAAGAGTAGCTAAATCCCTTTCACCTCCTCAATGTGGCAGAGTAGCTAAAATCCCTTTCACCTCTTAGGAATGGTGGAGTAGCTAACAACCTTTAAATTTGAAGGCCTCTACACAGAGCTTCCCTCGAGATAAACACAAACAGACCAAGAGAATAAGGGTGAAATTTGGTCAGAGAAACCATGTGAAAATATATTTAGCACTCTCTTGTACCCCATAGAACTCTTCTCCCCCTCACACAAATTTACCCCTTCTCTCCTTTGCTTAATTCTCTCTCTTAAAACTCTCTTATAGAAGAAATCAATATTTGAGTATGAAATGACTATTTCAAACTTATAAAAGGAGTATATATAGATGACATCCAAAAAACCTATTTTTTTAATATGTTTCTTCTCTTTGTTTTGCATAATAGGAGTATCTTGAAGTACGATTAGTTCGTTCTTTGTAATATCATTAAGTATGATTAATTTAATCAAATAGAAAGTTTATACAGGATGAACCTCAGGATGATTAAATATCATTTAGATTGTTGATCGATTGATTACCTTGTACAATCATGGTCATACCATATCATAATTTTTAATAAATCTTGATTCAACTGCTTAAACACAAGGATGAAATTAGACAAAATTTCTAAACATCATATAATAAGAAGTAGTTCATCCTACAAAATAAAAAAAAAAAATCAAATAATTTTCTAAATAAAAATAAGGCTCGGTAGTATATTTAGTGATATGAATATCATACTAAAAACCAAAAATGTAAAAACTAATTCATAATTATATTTAATAACAAAAAATGCCAGGAAAGCTAAATTTATATTTGTCTAATGTTGTAAACTAGGACCTATTAATTTAAGGCACTTTAATTATTTTTTAAATGAAACAAATATAGCTTATAATTCTGTACGATTTTGATATCAAATAATATGAATAGTTATAACTATTTACAAATTAATCTCATTTAATTAAACAATTTAATAAAATTTTTATTATACAAATTATACAATAAAATCAAGATCGTTAAGTATGATCTTCAAAATATTAAAATATTTAATTACACTCTCCCATTCTGTATTTGCATGGATGCAAACCCAACATATACCTATTACAAATGTTAACTCAAGAATAAAAAAATAGAGTTTTTGAGACATATTGACTCACGCACTCTTTCTTGAGCTTTAATATTATGATGGCGCTTTGTTTATGCTGAATTTGAAATGTTAGTAGGGCATAGGAATAATATATGCAAGCTATAAGGAAGAAGAAACTAAATAAACATCCAATATTATTTGGAATCATCCAAACATTAGGTGAGGCTCACGGATTATAAAAATCTCCTCCTTTTATGATGGTAAACATTGATTGTTGGAATTATAAGTTAATATTAACTTTATGCTAATATGTCCCCCATACTACCTGATTCCTTTACAAAATAGTGAGAATCCATTAACTTTTTTATCTTTTTTTTTTAATCTCAGTTTTAATGGGAATATCCAAATCATAGAGACACTAAGAACTGAAGTGAAATAATATAATAAAAATGAAACAATACAACTAACATACATACTATTCTACTTTTTAACATAACCAAAAACAAGAACTACAGACAAAATGATAATTGTAGAGTAAAAGAAAAAATATAAATATATAAATATATTATATATGATAATCGAGCATACAACAAATAACATTTTGAACTACTCATAAAAGGGACCCTAATATGGTGGTGGTGGTGGACGGAAGTAAAAGTGTACTAAAAAATATTGACCATAAAACCAAACATGATTATCCTCATGATACTGCTATATTAAGTGCTACAAATGATGCTAATAAGATGTTTCTTCCATGATATGGGATTTTATTTATAAATATAATATATCAAAATGCTTTATCCAATAGTCAAGAAGTGGTGGGTAAAAAGCTAGAGCTGGAGCTAATGGTTTAGGTGGTGGTGATCCCCCCTTTTCATCAAGACTATAATCCTCCTCTACGGGTTGTGCATCACATATTCTATCACTATGGAAAGGGTGGAAGGAACTATTTGTGTAGTGGACTAAGAATTGGTCCACTGGAGTAGGATACATAGAGTCATATTTTATATCTAGGATGTAGTAATTTATATATTAAAGTGCTATAGTTGGCCTACGATGTGCCCTAGGATCTTTAATGTCATTTTGGTTATGAATGTAGTAGATAAGCCTATTTGCAACATTTAATTCAATTCCAATCATAACAAAATAGTTGAATATTTATAGAAGTGGTATGATACTGATCTTATCACTTTGTTTTGGGAAACATGATTTTCATGAGGTTATGTTGAATGATACATGCATTTTAGACAAATGTGTTGACTAAGAGTGTTTCTAAGCATGAGATTTTCCTCTGTTCAATCATAATTACATACACTGCTAGGGTATGAGGTTTTAATCTTATGGTAGAAATGTGTAGTTTTTGAAAATTTGAGTATGTGATTTTTATGGAGTGTTTACCTATGTAAGACTAGACTTAAGTGCATTCTAAATTAATTTTAAGCAACAATAACAACAGCAACATCAAAGCTTTGTCCCACTACATGGGGACAGTAGCATGAATACTTTTTCTCCATTGTGTCTGTTTAAAAGTCTTATTCATATTTAAATCTAATAAAGAAATAACTTTTCTAATATTTTCTAACCATGAATTTTTAGCTCTATTTCTACCTTTCATAACATTTGTCAAATCTAAAACCTCTACTTTCCTAACTGGGTCATTAGAAGGCTACTATTTTATGTGACTAAACAATCTAAGGTGGCTCTCTCTAATCTTATCTTCCACGGGGCTACTCAAATATTTTCACATATATGCTCATGTTGTATCATATCTCTAAGGGTAAAGTCACACATCCACCTGAACATCCTCATCTTTGAAACACTTAGCTTAGTATTATGCTTTTCGTTAATGGACAACATTTGACACCATAAAGCATTGCAGGTTTCACCACCATCTTATAGAATTTTTCCGTTAAGTTTGAGGGGGGACTATTCTATCATACAACAAGCTTGATGCATTCCTTCACTTCAACCATCCAACTAGAAATTTGATGATAATATCCCCTTCTATTTAACCTCACTCAAAATAATAGATCCAATATATCTAAAGTTTGTACTCTTATTAATGACTTGAATGCCCAAAGTCAAAATCCCTCACTAGGTATATTACTACTAAAATTACACTCCATATATATTAAGTTTTAGATCCACTCAAATGAAAACTTTAGATTCTAAGGTTGTCCTCAATAATTCAATTTTACCTTCAACTCCCTCTCTAGTCTTCTCAACAAGATGAATAATATCATCAGCAAAAATCATATACTAAGGTAAATCCTCTTGCAAATGTCTAGTGAGATCATCCATGATTAAAGAAAAAATATATGGGCTTATGGATGATCGTTGATGTAGTACAATCAAAATAGGAAAATACTTGTTCGAACGACCTTGTGTTTGAACACAAGTAACAGCTTATGCATACATATCTTTAATGATTTGAATATAAGCATTATTAACTCCTTTCTTTTCAAAAACTCTCGAAAGCACTTTTCTTGGTGCTTTATCGTATGCTTTCTTTAAATCAATAAATATCATATGTAGATCCTCCTTACTCTCTCTTTTTATTTATCCGTCAAACCTCTTAATAACTATATGAATTCCATAGTAGACCTACCTGTAAAGAATCCAAATTTATTTGGAGAAACAATAGTATCACACTGCAACCTACACTTGATTACTTGATCCCATGGTTTTAAAGTATGACACGTAAACTTAATTCATCTATAATTTGCACAATCTTATGTATTACCTTTATTCTTAAAAATAGTAATTAATACACTCATTCTCCACTCATCATGCATAATTTTAGTCTTCAAAATAATATTAAAAAGTTTATTAAGCCATGAAGTACATGCATCACCTAAGCATTTCAACACCTCTATTGGAATATCATCAGGTCCAACTGCTTTCCCACACTTCATATTCTTTAAAACATCTCTATAATCGATTTTACTATTACGTCTATAAAAAATAGAAATATTTATTTTCATTTCGGGTCCTATGGTCACTAAAGTAAATTGTATTTTCACATTCTTCATTAAAATATTTAGAAAAATATCTCATCCACCTTTGTTGAATATCATATTCTAAGAAAAGTAGTTTAGGATCAACTTCCTTAATACACATCGCTTGAACTAAATCCTTACTGCTGTAATCTCTTTTTTTGGCTAACCTAAACATAAATTTTTCACCCTCCCTAGTATCTAATCTATTATATAAATCATTAAAAGCTACAATCTTTGCATCATATACTGCTTTCATAGATTCCATACGTGACGCTTTATATCTTTCTAAATTATAAAAATTTTAAAATATAAATAAGTTTTTATAATATATCTTCTTATTATTTTATATTTTCTTGCACATTTAGATTCCACCACTAACTATTTTTACTATTTGTAGCTTCTCTTTGATACTCGAAGAACATTTTTTACAATATTCTTAATATCACTAGCCACTTTTTCCCACATAACATTAGCATCCTCATGCACAAATAAAATCTTAAGATCTAAAATCATTCTCTCAAAAATATTTTTGTTAATATTTTTTAATTTCCCCATCTAATCCTAAAATAGTGTATTACTTTATTTTTTATTTTTTATTCTTTTATCTTAAAGTCCAAAACTAATAATTGATGTTGTGTACACAAATTTTCACTCAGAATAACTTTACAATCTATGCAATCTTAATGATCTAATTTTTTTAATAAGAAAAAAATCGATCATGGTTTTACTATATCCATATCTATAGGTGATTAGATGGCGATGAGATGCTCATCTCTTTTCTTAAATAAGGTATTAGCAATTATAAAATCATAAGCTAAAGAAAAATCTAATATAGTATTGCCACCTTCTTTTGTTATTCCAGACCCATAGCCACCATAAATGCTTTTAAAATCATCTACCACTTTACCAATAAGTCCTTTTAAATCACCTCCGATAAGAAATCTTTTTTCAAGCTGTATCTTTCATATAAACTCTTATAAGTCATTCCAAAGTTTTAATATTAAACTCATATCCAATCCTTATTGAGGATTATATGTACCTATCATATTAATAATCTTAGCATCAATAACAATCTTTAAAGCTATAATTCTATCTCTAATTCTATTAATTTTTTATAACATTATCCTTTAAACATATATCTATAATCACACTACAACATTTCTAGCATGACTCCTACCTGATAACCACAGTTTAAATCCTAAACTATCAATCTCCTTAGCCTTCTCTCCAACCCATTTACTTTCCTGAAAATAAAGAATACTTTTCTTCCTATAAATCATAATATCTATTAATTCCATTAATGTTTTTGTAAGTAAACCTATATTCCAAGTTCCTATACAAATTTTAGTTTCATCGACTAGCTTTTTTACATACATCCATCCTTTATGTGGGAAACCTTGCCTTTAGCACTATCCCGGGTGTCTGCGCAATAGTGTTTACACACTTATCATTGTATTCATGTCATATAGTATTTCGCTTCCAGGGGAATCTATATCATTAACATAGTTTTTTGAAAGAATCAGGTGAATATTATTTCATAAGTTTTATGTTGGCTATCAACTACCTAACACAAGTTTCCACTTTTTCCATCCAAGACTTGGGACCTAACATTGGCAGTGTTATTTGAAAATAATTTCAAGATTCAACAAAAATTCATTCAAAAATTTTGAGTGAAAAAGGATTGCTAGGGTGCTAAAAAATTGCAATGTGGTGCTTACAAGTTGGTAAAGTAGCCAAGTATTCATATTTTCTTGGTTTAAGACCTTAGAGGGTGTGATGGTGGCATACTTGTACCAGTGATAAGCAACTTCATCCTCTATTTATAGAAACCTATTGTCGAATAAATAATGTGAAAACTCCCTTAAAGGAGTAAGTTTCTTTTTCCACCTATCATATGGACATCTAAAGATAGGAAATTGAGGGACTTGAAAGCTTGGAAATAGAAAGGTTTATATAAGTGGTATGATTAAATTCTGAGATTTTCCTCTCTATAAATAAGCTTAGCTGATTAGAAAACATGATCTTACTTATACAATATGATCAGAAGAATACAAGCTGTCATGTTTGAATTATTCAAAAAGTGGTTAACTCGTGTAGTATGATCAAGTCATCAAATTTGACAATCTTCATAAAACTATTTTCCCTAAGGAGTCATTTTTACAATCTTTGGCTAAACTAATCCTCTAGTATGAAAGCGTTCATAGAATAAGATTGATAATAAAGGATCATACTAATTGAATATAGATTGTCCCAACAGTAATTTCTTCATGTATTTTATAGTATGATTGGTGGTTCGTTCACATAGAAATATATAGTTGTTAAAATCTTGTCCTTCGATTAGAATGAGTGGTGATAATATATTGAGTTATGTTGATCGTACATAATAAAAGGTATATTACATTATGATGTTAGTGAAAAAAATTTTTGTGTGTGTGATGATTAGGGTCAATTATATTAGTTCATTTTTTCATAAATGAAAAATATATAATAGAAAATAAATATAAATAAATGTAAATAATATAAACATATAATGACTAACAAACATATAAGCATAACTTAACATTCCAATACCCTCATTTTTCGAACCACTAAAATAAATAACAACTAGTCTAGTCTTAAGTATGTTGAATGTATCAAAATTTAGGGGTTTTTCACATATCAACATTTTTTTCAATAACATGTAGTAGTTCTATAACGCCATTGGTTACATGATCCCTAGTAAAGTAAACCTAACATGACACCTAACATATATATATATATATATATATATATATATATATATATATATATATATATATATATATATATATATATATATATATATATATATGTGTGTGTGTGTGTGTGTGTGTGTGTGTGTGTGTGTGTGTGTGTGTGTGTGTGTGTGTGTGTGTGTGTGTGTGTGTGTGTGTGTATGTGTGTGTATGTGTTTTAGTGCGATAGTGTTGATTTAGATTTTTTGAAATATATGTTTTTTTTTGGCTAAAACCCATGGTGGGGACTACGCGTTAATATAAAAATTAGGTTACAGAGTTCTTAAAGGAAATCATCAACTCACTACTACTCAAATGATCTACAAAACTAAGGTAAAGAAAACCTACGAGCCAATTATCTCTACTACCAAAAAATACAAGGAACCCTAGTAACATTCTACTGATGCTAAAGACCAACATCTAAAAAAGAAAGATATGAAAATAACCATAAAGTTCAGTCTTTCTAACAAAAAATTTGAAGGACTTCCTGACCAGCTTCCTCTGACAAAAAGAAAACTTCAGAAAAGAAGGCTACACACAAAAAGTGTATTAGCAAAACATATCTGAGAAAAGGAATAAGTAAACAATACATAAAATAGACCTAAGTGGAGCGAGTCTTAAAATTGAGATCATAAGAGCTCAAAGTAAAATCAATAAACATAGCCTCATTAGGATTGTCCACAGGCCACTCAATCCTACCAAAAGCAGTTCAGCAACACCTACTCAGAGTCTCACTAACAAAGCATAGGTTAGAGATAAATAAATACTTGAAATTCAAGATAGTCCCAAACAGAGCATTATAAAGTGGAAAGAAGACAGCCACACAAGAACCAACAAAATAGAACTGGCACAACAACCTACTCCACACAGAATAATGATAGAACTCCAGCATATTCAAACCATCCTGGCAAAGACACCCAGGATTCAAAAAAATTGGTCTAGAAACTGCAAACCTGAGAGCCTAGGAGCCGCACAGAACAAGCAAAAATAGCATCCATAAAAGAAAGACTGCAGCCTGACAAAATCTCCAAAACACCACCAGGTAGGAGAGCAACAATGGGACAAACCCTCAACATCCACACTAAGAAAATCATTGCTCCCATCTAAATTCTCAAGAACAATAGCAACACAGAGGCCACCATACAAAAGTAAATCATGAAAAAAGAAACCCATAAATGTCCAGGTTAAAATCCAACAACCAATGTACCAGCCCCAACAAATGAATCCAGAAAAATAGCCCAACATCACATACAAAATAGCAACAAACCTACTCCCAAAAAATAGGAAATTCATATGACTAAACAGCTCAAGGAGAACCATATAGTTAAGTGTTAACATAGGGGAAACCACACGCATCAAGATAGGGCAGACTATTAAGATGAGTACGTATAGAAGATTTAATAAAAATAAGTAAAAACAATCAAGATTACACCCATGATTAGGAAGCCAAGAAGCACAGAAGTTACGTGCCTTACCAACGTTAGAGAAAGAAATATTCAAAAAAACCAGCATCTTCTTAATTTCCCAAGCAATATAAAAAATATTCGGGCTACAGCAGACTTCCTCCATAACCTGAAAAAGAGTGACGTTAAAAACCGAATTCACCTCAATGACCAAATTAATTAAATTCAGAGGGACGTAGAGTTTGATACGATAAAGAATGGCCATAGTAAGAGCATAATCAATATTACCATTATGAATAGGGCCTGCGAAAGCCACAACCAAATGGCCATTGGAATCCCTAATCAAACCACCATAACCAGCACCATACTCCGAATGAAAACCATCAACATTAAGTTTAAATACATTAGCAAAAGGCTTAATCCAATTAATCACATTGATAGCAGCAGGAGCCTTCTTCCAACCAATCTCTAAAGAAGAGGTAATATGAAAGCAATTCTTCAAGCTTTTAACAGTAAGCAAATTGACAACCACAAGAGATAAGATCTTATCTTTAACCATTTGGATATCATTGAGGTGGTTCATCCTAACTCCATTGAACATGGAGTTGTTTCTCTCCAGCCAAATAAACCAAAGAATAAGGGAAGGGATAATATGACGAATGTGACCTTTAGTATCAACAAATAAAGACTTAAGTAAACCGTTAAGGGGAGATGAGCATTAAAACTATTAATTAAAACATCAATGTAGACCCAAGTTCTAACAGCCACAGGACCAGAGACAAACACGTGATGCATATTTTCAGTATGAAAACAACATTGGAATTTCGTGGAAAGATTGAAACCTTTTTTGATGAGATTGTCCTCCGTAGGAATAAATTTATGAAGAACTCTTCAGACAAACACAGAAATCGTAGAGGGGATGCTTTTATGCCAGATGTTAGCAAAATTCTTATCCAACTTTCCTTTAATTTTAAAAGAATGCCAAGCATTCTTAAGATGAAATTCCCTATCTTTAGAAAAATCACACAGAATAATATCTTTTGAATTGAAATTAATAGGCAATTAGGGATAAAATTAGAAAGCTTCTCATAATCCCAACAATTATCCTTGAAGAAAAAATTAACTTTAACAGAAGTAGAAGAGTTAGAGTGCAATATAGAACTAATAGAATCCTTACCAAGCCATTTATCTTGCCAAAAAAAGATGTTGCCTTCACCAAGCTCCCACAAAATAATGGGCTCCACCTTCCATTTAATCTTACAAAGCCTTTTCCAAACTTTAGAGTCACCAGGTTTAGACGAAATATTGGTAGGGTGATTACCCAGACAATATTTAGAAATCATAAATTTAGTTCAGAGATTCTCTTCAGAATGCAACTTAAACTAAAGTTTAAAAGAAAAGGCCTTAGCAACGTCAGAAAGGGACTTGCAACCAAGACCACCTTCAACCAAGACACCACAACATTTCTCCCAAGAAGCCCAAGTAATTTTAGAAGAAGAGAGAGTACCCTTCCAAAAAAACTTATTAATAATCTTTTGAATTATGCTACAAACACTTTGAGTAGGAAAAATAGTCTGAAACATATAGATAGGTAAGGCGCAGAGAACACTTTTAATTAAAGTCACCCAACTACCAAAACTAAGAAAGTTAGAATCCTGTAATAAAAACTTAATATGAATAGAAGTAACAAGATCATCAAATAAGAAAGTTTGTCTTCTACCTTTAAACAAAGGAGCACCAAGATACTTGATAGGCAAGCTAGAATGAGTAAAGCCAATAACATCTTTAACAGAAAGAATACGATCATTGGGCATCCTTTTAGAAGTAATAAAACAACATTTGTTTTACTAAAAGAGAGACCACTAACTAACTCAAAAATTTTGAAAAAATACATGATTTTCTGAATTCTATTAATAGTAGCATTAGTAAAAACAATGAAGTTATTAGTAAAACACAAATGGGATAAATGAAAGCCTCCCACACTTCTAAAATAAAGGCTAGGAATAAGTTCAAATAAATTGGAGAGACCCCTAGACAAAAATTCAGCCGTAATGATAAAAAGAGCAGGGGAAATAAGACCCCCCTTCCTTAAGCCATGGGAGGAGTTAAAAAACCGTGGTTAGAATCATTCAAAATAATAGAAAAATAAACATTTTCAACACAGTTTTTAACAAGATTAATAAACATAGTTGTTGAGTCTAGTAATTAGGTTGTTAAGCCTAAGTAAATGTCCCACGGCTACCAAGAGGGGGGTGAATTGGTAGTTTTAAAAAATTTTAAACCCTCTTAATAATAAAGTTGAACCGAAATAAAATTTTCTTTTAAAGTTTGTAGAAAAATGTTTTTCAACCACAGAGTTGTTTAAACTGAAATTTAAAGTGCGGAAACGTAAAAGCTATAAAGTAAATGACACCAGATTTATAGTGGTTCGGTCTATAACCAGACCTATATCCACTCCTCAGAGGCACCCTCTGAGTATTGCACTAATACCAATAGTGACTCTCCTTTTGCACCCACAGCAAGGCGGAGAAGCCCTTACAACACACTCTTTTCACCACTCCCCGGTGCGGCAGAGAACCGTTCGTCCTTTTTACACAATACCCAGTGTTGGCAGAGAACCGTCCGTCCTTTCACACCCTCCAAGTGTAGGCAGAGAACCTTCGTCCTTTCACACCCTCAAAGTGTAGGCAGAGAACCTTCGTCCTTTCACACCCTCCAAGTGTAGGCAGAGAACCCTTCGTCCTTTCACACCCTCCAAGTGTAGGCAGAGAACCTTCGTCCTTTCACTCTCCTAGTGTGGGCAGAGAACCCTTCGTCCTTTCACACTCTCCAAGTGTCGGCAGAGAACCGGATCTCCTTGACAGATCTTCTCACAAGAATCTAGAAGGAAGAAAGAAAAAGAGTGAAGAAATCCAATTTCACAAGTAGAGACTCTTACCTTAGCAATCCAAGTGAAGCCTTCTCGCTCCAGTGGTAGGAATCCTTCTTTGAATGCTCTCTTCCACTCTCTCCTTAGCTATTCTCCCAAGAGGCACGAAGATCAAATGACAAAAAGATTGGGTGGCAGTCTAATTTGGACTATTTATAGAAAAGACAAGTGAAACCGCCCAAAAACTGCAAATTTTCAATTCTGTACGCAGTGGATCGTCCTGTACGATCCTGGATCGTCCTGGACGATTTTACTTAAACGATCTGAAACGACCCAATTTGTATATGTGTACGAACTGACTTCGTACAGCTGATCGTCCTGTACGAACTTGGTTCGTCCAGTACGAACGGTTATTACAAGGTCGGTTCTAGAAACTGCTGAAAACTGTTCTAAGTCGGTTTATCGTTTGAACGAAAATGTGATCGTCTGGACGAAAATTTTCCAGAGAGCAGATCGTCCTGGACGATTATTTATTTCGTCTGGACGAAAATCTTCCAGAGCACTGGTCGCCTCGTACGATGGTAAAATTCGTCTGGACGAAAAAATTTTGCAGTGAACCCATCGCCTGGGACGATGATAAATTTCGTCCTGGACGAATAGGACTTAGAAAAATTTTTCAAAGCAAGTTCCTATTCGTTCCAAGTGCTCTATAGGAGATAACTGACAGATCGTCCAGTACGATAAATATCGTCCTGTACGATCAGTATAGAATTTCAAGATCTCCTTATTTGTGTGTGTGAGATTTTATTCACTCAATTACAATCACTCCCTTTCAAAATTAATTCAAAGAAAAGACAAACATCAATTAAACAAAATATCTCATGTTGAATTTGAATTGAAGTTTTCGTAGTCTGGAGTCTGATTTTCCTGAAATGTTAGTACACACAAGAGCAAGTGCAAATCTTCTGAAATTGTTAGGAGATAACTATACATTTGAACAATAATGTTTGGAATCATCAAAACTACATAAGTTGCATAAATATAACTCATTCAAATAGCAACTATTCAAACAATCTCCCCCTTTTTGATGATGGCAAAACAATTATTATTAGTATGGTTTCAAGTTAAAATACATCTTTTATCTCCTAAACTCCCCCTGAATTTATGAGTACATTAAAATAAGGAGGCATTAGGCATTAAGGAACAATATTTAACGAACAAAATTTTTTTTTTTTTTTTATTTTTTCAAAATTTTAACACAAACTTGCAACAAACAGAACAACTAAAAAGAGAAAACACAAACATACACAAACTAAAACATACAACTAAAACATACACAAACTAATAATTTCTCCCCCTTTTTGACAGCAACAAAAAGTGAAGAAGAAATGTAAGTAATTGTATGAAAATTCATTTGAATATTTAATCTAAATGGTGATTGATATAAGGTATGCAATTTTCAACTAAAAACATTAGGTCAATCATAGAAATTCAGGAGATTCAAAAAGTGATATAACATTGTAAGTAAGAAGAATTTTAGCAAAGACATGATTCAATTTAGACATTTCAATATAGAAAATCATTACAAGAGAGATGAAGAAAAAATTCTATATTTCAGAATTCAATAGAATATAAATGAACATAAGATCAATTTGAATTAAGAGATTGAAAGAATTTGGAAAGAAGAGAATTACCACATGTGGCGCTTTGCGCATCTTTTTCAAATTTTTGAGCACATTTTTGTGCATCTATTGATATTGAGCTGATTTTGTGCCTCTTTTTCATATTTGCGAACCATTGCGCATTTCTTTTGATTTTTTTTTGTACTTTTTGTACAATTTTCAAGAGTAATTTAGACCAATTCTTTCCAAAATCAATAATCTAAAATTTCAAATATTTCTAAGTACATAAATATTATTTGAACAAGGAAATACAAAATAAGTAAACATCTAAATTGCAATAATAATTTTAACTTTTATGTAGTCTAAATGAATAGACATGAATTTAAGAATTCTAATTACAACAAGTTATAAACAACTTTTAAATTTAGAAAGACTAGATTTTCTAATGTAGATAATCTCAAATTACATTCTAATTTAAGCACTATGAAGATTAAATAATACTAATGAAATTCATAAAAATTAACCACATTTCAATAACAAATCAATACTGAAACAAGTGCGAAATGCATTGATTTATATGAAAGGATTACATTTCACAAAAGCTAAACACAACTTAAAATAAAAGACAAAACATACACTTAACAAAAACATTAACATAACAAGACAAAAAAAAAAATGAGTAACTAACACAACAACACAACAAAAAATACAACACAAGTACAACAAAAACACATAAAATCATCTCTACTGTTCTGGAGGAGGAGGAGGAGGAATGCCACCGAAAAGGTTAAAGTAGGAGGAGGCCATCAACATTACATTGGTATTGATATCATGTACTTCATTTCTAATAACACCAATGTCATGTTGTTGCTGCACAAGTTGAGCATCAAATTGATCAAATCTTTGATCAATATGAGTCTCTAATCGATCAAATCTCTCAATCAGATTCTGATAATCTGACTGAGGTGCAGAGGTATGCTCTCCTTCTTCTTCTTCTTCTTCTTCTGAAGCACTGTCATGTGCTTTCCCTTTTTCTTTTTCCTCCTTGAAGAGCAGTCTGAATGATGTGTTGTTATAGTAAACTGGCTCTTCATATTCCTCATCAGGATGCACTATATTGTATTTCTTCTCCAAAATATAAGTAATTAAGTGCCCTAATGAAATGTTCTTCTTCCTCTTCTGATCAGCATGTCCTATTTCTGAAAGCCCATAGATATGATCTATGATGAGTTGGGCTTCATCAATAGGATGTCTTGACATGATTAAAAAAGTTAGACAAGAAAGGAGAGGAGTGATGTTAATCCTATCACCAGCTTTAGGAATAATTGAGGATCTAAGGATATGCTGGATGATTCGGGCATCTTGGGTCATACCTGAGACTCTAGCAACATGATTGTCAATCGCATTTCCTCTAATTACCCTATTGATTTCAAACCATTTGAAGGAGTTTTCTGACATTAGGGTGTGGGCTCTATATCCCTCAGTTCTTAAGTTTAAAAATGCACCAAGATCGTGCTTGGTGATCTCAACTTTTTTCTTAAAAACAAAAGAACTAATGATAGAGTGGTCAGAATTGAAACTCATGTTGGCAAGAAAGTAATGGTAGGTTTGTTTATTGTAGAAGTGGACGAGAGAAAGAATGAACTGAAATTTGGTTGAGGCGAAGAGGTGCATTACCCTAAATTTTAACTCTGCTGGGATAAGAATGCGAGACGGAGTGATTTTTGCGGAGGCAAAACGAGGAAAAGATTCTTCATTTGCCTTGGAAAGAAAGTTGTCTGGGGCATTCCTATTTGGTTTCTTCACCAAAACCTTTTGTCTTTTGCTAGAGGAGGCCATTGTTGATTTGATGTTGAAAGGGATTGAAAAGGAAATTTGAAAGTGTGATTGTCAAGTTTGAAAAGCCTTCATATTTAAAGGAAAACGATACTTTCGTCCTGGACGAAAAATATTCGTCCTGGACGAAACATAATAGTTCGTCTGGACGAAGTAAGTTCGTACAGACGATCAAATTCGTCCAAAATGTAACGGCTTTTCGTATTCAACACAACTTACGATGCGTCCCTTCGTACAGGCTTTTTGACTTGACCGATCGTACAGACGAAAAAATTTCGTACAGACGATCGAAAAGTATTTCGTTTTAATGACTCTTGAAAACCGTCCCCTACAATGAATCGACACATGTTCGTCTGGACGAACTGAAATTTCGTACAGACGAAGTTCGTATTAAAAACTGTCTTATCCACTCAACCGCTGCATTCAATCGTCCCGACGTTTGAGAGAAAAAAAAATTCGTCCTGGACGATCACAGATCGTACAGACGATCTAATGAAAAAAAACTGCTCTCAAAACGGTTTAAATTCGTGCAAACTGTTCCTTTACACATCGTCCCGTACGAAAATATTTCGTCCTGGACGATTTCCTCCAAAAAAAATTAATTTTGATTTTTTAAATTTTTAAATTAACAAAATCAACAAAAACAATCAGAAACACAAAACATAAAACAAAATCATAAATCCAAAAACAATTCATTAAAAACACAAAATTCACAAAATTACAAAAACAAAACACAACAAGTATCAATGTTGCAAAGACATTTTAGTTAAGCATTCAAATCAATAACACCAAGCCTTGTTCTTAAAGTACTGAAGGTATCAAAGGCTAAAGGTTTTGTAAAAATGTCTGCAAGTTGATTTTCAGTTGAAACATGTATGAGTTCAATTTCTCCTTTGGATACATGATCCCTTATGAAATGATGCCTTATATCGATGTGTTTGGTTCTAGAATGTTGAATAGGATTTTTTGAAATACAAATAGCACTAGTATTGTCACAATAAATTGGAATAGTGCCTATAGTTAATCCTAAGTCAATCAACTGTTGTTTTAACCAAAGTACTTGTGCCACACAACTTCCTAATGCAATGTATTCTGCTTCTGCAGTAGATAGTGCCACTGAATTTTGTTTTCTACTAGACCATGAAACTAATGAATTTCCAATGAATTGACATGTTCCAGAAGTGCTTTTCCTATCCACTCTACAGCCTGCAAAGTCAGAATCTGAGTAACCAATAATTTCAAATGAAGAGCTAAACTTAGGATACCAAATTCCTAAGTTTTGAGTTCCTAGTAGATATCTTAAAATCCTTTTTACTGCTGTCAAATGTGATTCTTTTGGATCTGATTGAAATCTAGCACATAGGCAAACACTAAACATAATATCTGGTCGGCTAGCAGTCAAGTAAAGTAAAGATCCAATTATCCCTCTAAATTTCTTTTGATCAACAGATTTTCCCTTAAGGTCCTTATCCAACTGAACTGAAGAACTCATTGGTGTACTAACAGGTTTAGCATTGTCCATTTCATATTTTTTGAGGATGTCCTTAATATATTTGTTTTTGACTAAGAAAAGTACCTTCCTCAAGTTGCTTAATGCTAAATCCTAGAAAGTAATTTAAATCTCCCATTAGACTCATTTCGAATTCATTACTCATTGTTTTAGAAAAATCATCACAAAGATGTTTATTTGAAGATCCAAAGATGATGTCATCCACATAAATTTGAACAATAAGTATATCCTTTCCAATTTTTCTTAAAAAGAGAGTTGTATCCACACTTCCTTTTTCAAAAGATCTTTCAAGTAGGAAGGTGCTTAACCTCTCATACCAAGCCCTAGGTGCCTGTTTCAATCCATATAATGCCTTTTTTAATTTGAAAACATGATTTGGAAATTTAGAATTTTCAAAACCTGGAGGTTGTTCTACAAAAACATCTTCTTCAATTACTCCATTTAAAAAGGCACTTTTAACATCCATTTGAAACAATTTAAAACCTTTAAAACAGGCAAAGGCTAGTAAAACCCTAATTGCTTCAAGTCTAGCTACAGGGGCAAAAGTTTCCTCAAAATCAATTCCTTCAATTTGATTATACCCCCCTAGCTACTAATCTAGCCTTATTTCTAATGACTACTCCTGAGTCATTCATTTTATTTTTGAACACCCACTTGGTTCCAACAACACTTTGATCTTTTGGCCTTGTAGTTAGTTCCCAAACTTTATTTCTTACAAATTGATTTAACTCTTCTTGCATGGCCAATATCCAAAATTCATCTGAAAGTGCTTGATCAATGTTAGTGGGTTCAATAGTTGAAATAAAGGCTGAATGATTGACTTCCTTGTTTAATCCACGCCTAGTTCTAACACCCTCACTTGGTTCACCTATAATTAATTCCTTTGGGTGATTTTTAGAAAATCTCAAATCTCTAGGCAAAGGGTCTTCTCTTTCTATATTTTCTTCCACATTTTCTTCCAAATTTAATCTATCAATCTTTTGGGAGTTTTCTTCAATTTCTTCTTCAACAACTTTTGGCTCTTCCATATTTTCATTTTCATCAAAAACAACATGTGTGGTTTCTTCAATGACTAAAGTTCTTTTGTTGAATACTCTATAAGATTTTCCAACACTTGAATATCCAACGAAAATTCCTTCATCTGATTTTGGATCAAATTTTCCTAAGGCAGATTTTCCATTATTATGTATGAACACCTTGCAACCAAATACATGTAAATGAGACAAATTTGGTGTTCTACCTTTTACCAATTCATAGGGTGTTTTATTCAAATTTGATCTCACATTTACCCTATTCAGAACATAGCATGCAGTGCTAACCGCCTCAGCCCAAAAATATCTAGGAAGAGAGTATTCTGCTAACATTGCTCGGGCGGCTTCTATTAATGTTCTGTTCTTTCTTTCAACTACTCCATTTTGTTGAGGAGTTCTAGGTGCAGAAAAATTGTGATCAATCCCCTTTTCTTTACAGAAATCTTCAAATCTTTCATTTTCAAATTCTCCTCCATGATCACTTTGTATAGAAATTATTTCACATCCTAGTTTTCTTTGTATCCAAGTTGAAAAATTTCTGAATTCCTCAAATGATTCACTCTTATGAAAAAGAAATTTAACCCAGGTGAATCTTGAAAAATCATCTACTATTACAAATCCATATACCTTTCCTCCTAGACTAACCGTGCTTACAGGTCCAAAAAGATCCATGTGAAGAATTTCTAAAGGTTTACTGGTCCTAAGATCTTTATTGGACTTAAATGAGGACTTCACTTGTTTTCCTAATTGACATGCATCACATAAGTGGTCCTTAGTAAAGTCTAGTTTAGGTATTCCTCTAACCAAATTCTTTTGGGTAATTTTTCTAAGATTTTTCATACTAGAATGACAAAGTCTCCTATGCCAAAGCCATGATTCATCAGAAACAGTTTTCAAACAAAAAGCAGTAGGAGATTGAATACAATTTAAATCTAGCATGTAGACATTGTTCACCCTTTTTCCATTTAAAACAATTTTCCCATTTAGGCTAATTATGCAGCTAGTAGGTAAAAATTTTACATTATAGCCCTTATCACATAGCTGACTTATGCTAAGCAAATTATGTTTTAAGCCTTCAACTAATAAAACATTATCTATGAAAAAAGTTTTTTTAAATTTCCAATCATACCTGATCCAACCACCTTCTTTGTGGTATTATCTCCAAGTGTAACCTTGCCTCCACTCCTGGTTTCCAGCGTTATGAATTGAGCAGTATCTCCAGTCATGTGCTTAGAACATCCGCTGTCCAGGTACCATATACTCTCACGAGGTCTTGTGTGAGAGTATACCTGCAAAATTCTCAAATGTTAGACCTGGGAACCCAAACTAGTTTGGGTTCACCTTTATGAAATTTATAATCAGATGCATGTATGATATGTCTAGGTTTATGCATCTTAGTTCTCCACACCAAATTAGGTTTCATCTTTAAAGTGCAGGTGTGAGATATATGTCCCAAAAATCCACAATTGTTACATTTAACATTAGGAAAAATATTCCTATGTTTTCTTTCATATGATTGTCTTCTAAGGGATTTCATGAATTTAGGATAATATTTAGGATTTGTAAAATCTTCAATTTTAGGGGGGTTCCTATTATCCTCGAGAGCACTTATAGTAAGTTTGTAAAATGAATTCATTTCCTTCAAGATTCGATTTGTATAATTGATTCTATATGTCTTGTGCTCAGATTCATCCTTAAATTTCTTAAATTCTTTTTCAAGTTCAGCATAGGATGATTTTAAATTTTCAAAATTTTTATTCAAGTCATCATATTCATCAAGTAGTTTCATGTGGTTGCTATCAATTAAAGCATGATCTTTCCTAAGGATTTCGTGTTCCTTATTAAGCTCTTCCAATTCTAAAACTAAACTAGAATGCATCTTTTTAGTTTTCCTATATGCATCATGCATGTGTTCAGAAACTTCAAACAGTTCATCATAGGTTAAATCACATACCTCTTCTTGATCTGATTGTTCAGCTTTATCTGCCATCAAGCAAAGGTTGGTGACTTCTTCTTCGTTTTCAGTCTCAGATGAGTCTGAAGCTGAGTCCGCCCAAAAAGCCTTTTGAAACTTCTTCTTGCCCTTCTTTACTATTGGTTTCTCCTCTACCTTCTCCTTGCTAGGAGTGGCTTTAAGTTTTGGACAATCAGTTTTTATATGACCTGGTTTCCTGCATTCATAACAAATCACTTCATTAGAAACCCTGCCATTTTTGTTATACTTACCTCTATTCCATTGCTGGCGTCTCTTCTGCTTCCTCTTTAAAAAGCTTCTGAATTGTCTAGTCATCAGTGCTATATCGTCTTCATCCTCAGGTTGTGAGTGTTCACTTTCTGACTCTTCCACATTTAATGCAAGATTCTTGTCCTTTCTTGGTTCACCTGCATCAATCTTTCTTTGACTTACTCCTTGCTCGTAAGCAATGAGTGAACCAAGAAGATTGTCAATAGAATAAATGTTCAGATCTTTTGACTCTGTAATTGCAGTAATTTTAGCATCGTATGCAGTAGGTAAACAACGAAGAATCTTATTAACCATTTCAGCATTAGTTAATTCCCTACCAAGTGCATGCAAAGAGGTGACAATTTGAGTGAATCTTGTGTACATGTCAGATATAGATTCATTAGGTTTCATGCGAAATAATTCGTAGTCATGTAACAAGATATTGAGTCTTGATTGCTTAACCTCATTTGTCCCTTCATAAGTAATACAAAGTCTATCCCATATGTCTTTTCCGCTTTTACAAGTGGAAACTCGCATGTAGTCTTCAGATTTTAAAGCACAAAAGAAACTATTTAAACATTTCGCATTTAATTGTGCTAAGTCACGTTCTTCTATAGTCCAATCTGTATAGGGTGTATCTACCCTAATTCCATCAACTAATCTAGTTGGTTTTGTGTAACCTTCCTGGACTAGCATCCACATGCGATAATCAAGTGACTGTAAGAAAGTAGACATGCGTGTTTTCCAAAAATCAAAAGGAATATTGTCAAACAGTGGAGGTCTAGTGATAGAGTAACCCTCAGGTGTGTTTCGGTTTCCAAATGTAGCCATCTACGTTAATCAAAAAGTAGTTCAAACTTATGATTTTGAAACTCAGCTCTGATACCACTTGTTGAGTCTAGTAATTAGGTTGTTAAGCCTAAGTAAATGTCCCACGGCTACCAAGAGGGGGGTGAATTGGTAGTTTTAAAAAATTTTAAACCCTCTTAATAATAAAGTTGAACCGAAATAAAATTTTCTTTTAAAGTTTGTAGAAAAATGTTTTTCAACCACAGAGTTGTTTAAACTGAAATTTAAAGTGCGGAAACGTAAAAGCTATAAAGTAAATGACACCAGATTTATAGTGGTTCGGTCTATAACCAGACCTACATCCACTCCTCAGAGGCACCCTCTGAGTATTGCACTAATACCAATAGTGACTCTCCTTTTGCACCCACAGCAAGGCGGAGAAGCCCTTACAACACACTCTTTTCACCACTCCCCGGTGCGGCAGAGAACCGTTCGTCCTTTTACACAATACCCAGTGTTGGCAGAGAACCGTCCGTCCTTTCACACCCTCCAAGTGTAGGCAGAGAACCTTCGTCCTTTCACACCTCCAAGTGTAGGCAGAGAACCTTCGTCCTTTCACACCCTCCAAGTGTAGGCAGAGAACCTTCGTCCTTTCACACTCTCCTCTCTAGTGTGGGCAGAGAACCCTTCGTCCTTTCACACTCTCCAAGTGTCGGCAGAGAACCGGATCTCCTTGACAGATCTTCTCACAAGAATCTAGAAGGAAGAAAGAAAAAAGAGTGAAGAAATCCAATTTCACAAGTAGAGACTCTTACCTTAGCAATCCAAGTGAAGCCTTCTCGCTCCAGTGGTAGGAATCCTTCTTTGAATGCTCTCTTCCACTCTCTCCTTAGCTATTCTCCCAAGAGGCACGAAGATCAAATGACAAAAAGATTGGGTGGCAGTCTAATTTGGACTATTTATAGAAAAGACAAGTGAAACCGCCCAAAAACTGCAAATTTTCAATTCTGTACGCAGTGGATCGTCCTGTACGATCCTGGATCGTCCTGGACGATTTTACTTAATCGATCTGAAACGACCCAATTTGTATATGTGTACGAACTGACTTCGTACAGCTGATCGTCCTGTACGAACTTGGTTCGTCCAGTACGAACAAGGTCGGTTCTATGCTGACAAGGTCGTCGTTCTAACGAAAAATGTGCTGGAAAAACTTTTCTAGAGTCGGTTTTTATTTCGTTTGAAAATCGAAAATGTGATCGTCTGGACGAAAATTTTCCAGAGAGCAGATCGTCCTGGACGATTATTTAAAGCAAGTTCTATATCGTTCTGGACGAAAATCTTCCAGAGCACTGGTCGCCTTTTCAAGATCTCCTTATTTGTGTGTGTGAGATTTTATTCACTCAATGAAAAGAGACAAAAATTTTGCAGAATTGAAGTTTTTCGTAGTCTGGAATTCCTGTACGTCATTAATAGAATTTCAAGTTAGGAGATAACTATACATTTGAACAATAATGTTTGGAATCATCAAAACTACATAAGTTGCATAAATATAACTCATTCAAATAGCAACTATTCAAACAATAGTGTTACAACCAAAAAGATACAGCATAAAGTAAATGAACTTCCAACTAATGTTTTCATAAGCCTTGGCAATATCAAGCTTCAAAATAATATTACCCCCTCTAACCCTAACATTCAAATCTTGACTTAATTCTTGAGCCAAGAGAATATTATCCATAATAGCCCTACCTTTCTTTAAGCCCATTTGATAAGGAGAGATAATTTTAGGCAAAATCAAAGATAAACGATTAGAAATAATTTTAGAAATCAATTTATTGAAAAAAGTACAAAGATTGATAGGCCAAAAATCATTCCACGTTTGAATAGAATTACTTTCAGGAATAAGCACAAGCAAAGTGGAAGTATAAAAATTTACGAAAAGGATTACCAGCAAAAAAATCTAAAGAAGCCAAAAAAATATCATCATAAATAGTATGCCAACTCTTTTGAAAGAAAAAAGTCGTTTAACCATCAGGACCCACCACAGAATCACTATTTATTTCAAAAACAGTATCTTTATCTTCCTCCAAAGAAGGAGGAGAAGAGAGGAAAACATTATCCTCATTAGATACAAGGTTGGGAACAAAAGAGTTATCTGTGGCCTGAATAGGAGTAGAAGCTTTATTAAAGTGGTTTTTAAATGACAAATAGCTAAATTAGCAATCTCAGCTCTCAACAACAACAACAACAACAACAAGCCTTTATCCCACTACGTGGGGTCGGCTACATGAATCCTTTTTCTCCATTGTGTCCTATTTAAAGTCAAATTCTTGTTTAAATCTAATAAAGAAAGGTCATTCCTAATATTAGCAATCTCAGCACTATCATTAGAAAAAGAGCCATCCTCTCTTTGATTGTTAGAGATACTATTCTTCATCCTTTTTCTCTTAGTTAAAGCATGGAAGTACTTAGTTTTACTATCATCCTCAACCAAATGCTTAGCAGCATCTTTTTGCTTCCAAAAATCCTCTGCCTGAGCTTGAAAGTTAAAAAGATCAAGTTTAGATTGATTAAGCAATGAAAAATTAACATCAAAAGGATCATTTTGACATAAGTTTTCATTAAAAGCCACACATTGTTCAGCTTGAAGTATGTTAGAGAAAATATTTCTAAAAACATTGTGATTCCACCAATTGAGAACTTGTTTCAACCTCTTAAGCTTGAACCAAAGCTTTTTCATACAAACAATAGAGTTTTCAGGCTAAAGGGGAGCTTGCCAATTAAACTTGACAACATAAAAAAAGGTGTTGTTAAGTTACCACATATTTTGAAACCTGAATTGAGAAGTAAAAGTAATTTGTTTACTGTTAATGTTGATAAGAAAAGGAGAATGATCTGACAAGGTTCTACTAAGATGTTGAACATTAGTAAGATTAAAAGCATTAATCCAAGAATCATTAAAAAGCACACGATCAAGCCTTTGCCATAAGTGACCCTTATTCCAAGTGAAATTATTATCAACAAACCCAATATACATCAAGTTATAACATGAGATCATGTTATTAAAATCAGACATAGAGCGATATGAAGGAGGCGACCCTCCAATCCTTTAAGGAGTAGTGATAACATTAAAGTCACCTCCCACCATCCATGGCAATTGACAGATACTATTAAAATTCATAAGCTGATACCATAACACTTTCCTAATATAAATGGAAGAAGCAGCATACACAAAGGAGGCACAACACTGAAAATTGAAAGCCTCAATTTAACAATGTTTAACTTGAATAAAATCTCTAATAACATCAATTTTAATAAGATTTTTCAAGAAGACCCAAATTTTATTAGACATGTTCGAAATAGCATGGTTAAATCCAAGAAAGCGAGAAGTAATAGTCAATCTAGAAGCAGGGATAAGAGGTTCAAGCAAAACAAGAATAAAAATATGATGAACATGACATAAGTTTTTAACATGAATTCTACAAGAAGGACAACCAATGCCCCTAACATTCCAAATAATAGTACTAAACATAAGAAAATATTAATGAGAAGTATTTGAATGAGTATTTCTAGAAGTGTTTCTAGCAGGTTGTAAAGAAATGTGCTTAGGCTTCTGCCCTCTTTTACTCTGAAATTTTATAAAACTAGTGTCAATAGCTTCTTTGGAAAAGCATCTAGCCGTAGAAAGAACATCATCAGTATCAGTAAGAGTGTCACTTTTATAATTTGTGGCTGAAGGAGTATTACCATCATTGGTTTGTTTGCTATGTAAATTAGGAAAATCTTCCTCCATAAACCTACCATCATCATCCCATTTTTCCAAGGCCTATTGCTCCAAAACCTCAGTGCTAGATGAAGGGAACAATTGATGTCCCATGGAAACAAATTCTGTATCCTCTAAAGCATTATCATTCTTATCACCATCAATACTAACCAACTAAATAGCAACATTAGAAACCATGTCAGCAACCTAAACATTTATCTGGTTAGTAATCACAAGTTCACTAGGTTCAGTTATAGTATGATTGATAATGTAGGGAGAAGAAATAACAACATTTTGCACAGTATTATCCATATTGTTCTCACAATTAGTAGAAGTAACCTTAAGTAAATCATTAGAAAAATTATTTAAAGGAGTAATTTCCTGTTCTTGAGGGACAAAAGCAATAACTCCATCAAGATTATCCTCCCCGGCATTAACCAAAGGGCCATCCCCCAAAGGTTTTTCAGTATGAAGAGTCTCCAAGGGTTGTTTCAAGGGCCATCAGGATGATCCTTCTTATCATGATGTATATGAGTATTTTTCCTAAAGCATTCATTCATAGCATGACCATGCATCTTACCAAAAGGATAAAAGATAAGTAAATTTTCAATTTCCACTTTCTGGAAATAACCTTTACCCTTAGAACCAATACAGAATTCATTTGGGTGCTTTTTAGAAACATCCAGCACAACCAAAATCCTAGCTACTGATGGCCTAGAAACCAAAGCAGTCACTTGATCAGTTTGTAAGGGACGATCGAAAATGGAAGCTAAACCAAATAAAATTTGATGATTAAAAAAAATGCAAATGCAAATTAGGAAATGAAATCCAAACTGGAGAAATCGAAGATTGCTCCCTAACATCAAAATCGTGAGTCCATTTTAATAACCACATTTGACAAATTTAAACAACTAACTCAACTCTCTAACAAATATAACATAATGACTATTTTAAGCTTGGATATATATATTTTAAAATAGTCAATATGTTATATTTGTTAGAGAGTTGAGTCACTTGTTTAAATTTGATACATTTCACTTTACTTCTCTTAATCTCTCTTAGGGTGACACTAAGTGAATTTAGGAAAGTTTTTGATACAATAATTATAGTGTTTTTGGTGTACATTTATATGAGCAACTATATACTAAGGAAGAAGGAGTATAGAGGATAAAATATTGATCCTCCTTCGTGATATCATTCTCTTCTATTTTCATTCTTCTATGATTTCAATGAAAATGAGTTCACTTGTCTTTTCCTTTATGCCTGGCTAATTGACTAGTATTGGATTAATGATGTAGAGAACATATTAAATAAAAATTAAATTTATTGTGCTCTAAAGTTAAATTAGGCCTTTAATATTCTCCAACTAATTATTTAATTCATATAGTGGTCATTTTTGAAGTTAAAACTTAGTGTGATGTATAGCTTTGATGAAGGGAAAGCAAGAATAATATGGAATTTTAAAAATGTATGTTTGTGTACACATATAAGATGTAAAATATTCTATGTTATCAAGGTGATGATATAACTATAAGATGTTGACATTTATCCTTTTTATCCCTATAAGCTCGATAGAGATCTAGGGACACAAATGCTCTGAGTTGCATTAAAAGTAGAATTTCATTAGGAAATATATGCAATTTACATTCATTAGTCTAAAACATTTTATTTCCTTATTGTATCCATTATTATTAAAATATTTTTATTTAATGATTAAACCTCCACAATAAATAATTTTATTTCAGAAGTATAATTTTGTAATTAGAGTAAATAGTAATATTTAATTTCTAAAAAGCATACTTTTTATGGGTTTGACACTCTACTCTATCACTTTATTACTTGACTCGCCATATATACTTACATATATTAAGTTGGGTTTGTTATTTTATATTTAAAAAACCCTAAGAAGTATTTTGGGGAGATAGATCCTTAAGCCTTTTTAAAATTAAAAATTAAACTTAACCATAGTACCTACCGTCAAGTTCTTGGCATCGTTGTTGGGTATGTATTTCACATTTTTAAAAAATTTTAACTATATTTTTGAAATAATTGCATTATGAGACCTACTTTCATATTTATTTTTAATATTAGCTTCGATCAGTAATTGTATATTTTATTTCTTCTTGGTTGTATGGTTTATTGTGAAAAAGGAACTTTTTTCAGTTGATCATAAAATTGATATAACCCTTTCTAAAAGTTAGATACCCAAAAAAAATATAGCCAAGTTTAGTTGAAGACTATTAACTTAGCGCTATGTGGGAGGCAACCTAAAATTATGTTTTGTATAGTTTTAATTCTAACTGAAGACTTTAAAATTGCATTTCAAAGGAGGCAAACAAGTTTATATTTTATGCATGATTAGTAGGCATTTTTAGTTTTATTAATATCTATTAGTTTGCTTATGCATAAAATCTTGAGAGAAAAGGGAGAGCTGCTAAGCTACCTTTAGTGCCGCAATGTTGAGCTGAGACTTTTTTATTTAAGTTTAAAACTTCCTCTCAATTAAAAATTATAAAAATGGTATGTTGAATGTTTAGTTCCTCAATCCTTGTTAGTTTTGGGTTTAGTGATATCTTTTTCTTCCTGAAAATTCAATATAAGCAATGGGTAGAACCAAGCAAGGACATTCCACTTATAGGATTGGAAGTGAAGAACATTTGAAATATAAAGATTAATTTATCTTCTCCACATGCAGAGTTCCACTATCCTTAATAAACTTCATATATTCAATGATGATGTTCATTGGGATACAAAAAGATAGAAGGAAGATATGAAGAAAATTCATAAATGTGAATTTTTATATTATGAATTTCATCTTAAATAAGGTGTTCTACTATTTTATTACAAGAAGTTTTTCTATGAAAAACACAAATATGGATGGGTTTTCCCATATTCTATTATAAAATTTTACCTTCTTGGTGCCATAAACATTGAAGATACTTTTCACAGTTTCAAGGTTAATGGTCAAAAATTTAAACCATGCGATTATATGAATAAGAAAACATTGAATTCGGAGTAAGAGAGGACATGTGTGTGTATCTTGGTTGTACTTCATATCTTTTAGAAGAAAATGCACTTATGTGTGTAATTGGAATATATAGTGGGAGCATGACTTATTGTTTAAGTTTTTGAAAACAATATGATATGCTTGGTGCCTAGTGCACTAGTTATGTTATAATAATTTGATTTACGTAATATTATGTTACCACATCTTTTATTCATTTTTTATCATTTATATGAAAGAATGTGTAGTGTTATTTTTTATTTGTATTTTTTTAAATTATAATTTATTAAATTTCAGCTCATGCTTACTATGTTTTTCTGTATTTTGATTAGTTAGTTAACCTCAGTAAAATTAATAATTAAAATTTATTTAAATTTTGGATAAGTATAAAATCCTAGATCATAGTTCAAATGAACACTATTTATACTTTACAGAGAGGAAAAAACTAATAGTTAATTGAGTTAGCTCATTTAAATTATTGCTTTAATTTAAAATTATAGGTTATACCTTTATGTTATAGATAAAGATGAACAAACAGAATTAAAGATTAGATAAGAGTGGATTAAAATTGGAAGTTGTTAGCAACCTAAATTTGGAGTTGGTAATCTTATTAAATACATACATTAAATTCATTAAGATTGTAAAATTGTTTGAAGCAAAAATTAATATTCAAAATAATCAAATATATACTCCATATAAAAAAATGACATGTGAGAAAAAATCTAAAATGGAAGAAAAAGAGAAGTTAAGTACATTCAAAAATATGTGTGAATCAAAAGCTTAGAATTCAATTACTATCTTAAAACTTAAATTTAAAAAATTTAAAATAAGAAAAACTAGTACAAATGATGGTGAACTAATGAAAGTTTCAATTTTAACTACCAACATATCAAATCATTAAACTATATTATTCATTTTAAAATTAAAATTAAATAATTAAATCTATAACCTCTTCATTAAAATTAAGCAATAATAAGGATGACTTGTTTGTGTAATTAATAGTATTTTTTCAAAACTAGAATTATAACATTGTTTATTTTACTACCTCTAGATCATGATTTATTATTTTGTATTCTAGTAATTTTAAATTATCAATTTTTACTTTGGCTAATCATTTAATAAGACTTATATTATTTTTATTTATTTGAGGAAAATAATAAAGTAGGATTTGATTCTTATAAATAATGTATTATTTTATGTGTTATATTTTTAGTAAAAATATGTTATATTTTAGCTATGTTGTGTAGTAAAATATAAAAAAAAACACAAAAGTTTAAGTCTAATCTAGAACCACGTAATCAAACATATCATCGCCATGCAGAGAACTACATTATAGACTTTGCATCACCAACTTCTCTGTTGAATAGCACTGTAGTGTCAAAATGGTTAGCATTACAACACCATGCTCTTTGTCAGTCAACACCACAGTGTCATAATTTATCACACCTCATCACCAAAATTACTATTTCAAGGATGCAACATTAAAAAGTTATTAGTGGGGATGTAAGCAGTTGAAACTTCCATACTAAATAAGCTTTTAGTAAAATGAATTTGCTATTCACTGCATATCTGATCCACATCAGCTAACATCATGGCAGAGCCAAAATTGTAGCACAGTGGCATTAATTCATATGTTGGGCACAACTGTTAAGATAGTTGCTATTTGCATGCTTTACATTTTTGCAACTTATGAAGTTTTGATGATTCCAAACATTTTTTGTTCAAATGTGTAGTTATCTCCTAACATTTTTTTAGAAGAATTGTATTTGCTCTTGTGTGTACTGACATTTCAGGAAAAATGAACTCCAGACTACGAAGACTTCAAATTAAAATCAGCATGCAATATTTTGTATAATTTGAAGCTTGCACTTTTCTTAGAAATCAAATTGAAAGGGAGTGATTGTATTTTGAGTGAATAAAAAACATACACACACATAAGGAGATCATATAAAATTTTATACTGATCGTACAGGACGATTTCAGTTCGTACTAGGACGATCAGACAGTTATCTCCTATAGAGCATATGGAACGAATAGGAACTTGCTCGAAAAATTTTTTTCTAAGTCCTATTCGTCCAGGACGAAATAAATTATCATCCAGGACGATCGGTCCTCTGTAAAAATTTTGTCCAGACGAATAAATTTTCGTCCAAATGAAATTAAATTATCGTCCGTGGCAACCGGTCCTCTGGAAAATTTTTGTCCAGACGAAATTAAATATCGTCCAGGACGATCGGGTCTCTGGAAATTTTTCGTCCAGACGAAATTAAATTATCGTCCGTGGCGAGTAGCTCTCTGTAAAAATTTTCGTCCAGATGAAATAAATTATCGTCTAGGATGATCGATCCTCTGTAAAAATTTCGTCCAGACGAATAAATTTTTGTCCAAACGATACACCGACTTAGAACAGTTTTCAGCAGTTTCTAGAACCGACCTTGCAATAACCGTTCGTACTGGACGAACCTAGTTCGTACAGGACGATCAGCTGTACGAAGATATTTCGTACACATATTCAAATAGGGTCATTTCAGATCGTTTAAGTAACATCGTCCAGGACGATCCACGATCGTACAGGACGATCCACTGCGTACAGAATTGAATACTTGCAATTTTTGGGCAGTTTTTCTTGTCTTTTATATAAATAGTCCAAATAAGACTGCCACCCAATCTTTTTGTCATTTGATCTTCGTGCCTATTGAGAGAATAGCCAAGGAGAGAGTGGAAGAGAGAATTCAAGGGAGGATTCCTACCACTGGAGCGAGAAGGCTTCACTTGGAGTTCAAAGGTAAGATTCTCTACTTGTAAATTGGGATTACTTCACTCTTTTTATTTCTTCCTTCTAGATTCTTGTGAGAAGATCTGTCAAGGAGGTCCGGTTCTCTGCCGACACCGAAGAGTTCTAAACAGCCGAAGGACGTTCTTCTGCCCACACTAGGAGAGTGTGAAAGGACGGAAGGGTTCTCTCTGCCCACACTAGAGAGAGTGTTCTCTGCCCACACTAGGAAGGGTTCTCTGCCCACACTAGGAGAGTGTGAAAGGACGTACGGTTCTCTGCCAACACTGGGGATAGTGTTAAAGGACGGACGGTTCTCTTCCAACACTTAGAATTATGTAAAAGGACGGACGGTTCTCTGCCGCACCTGGGAGTGATGAAAAGAGTGTGTTTGTAAAGGTTTCTCCACCTTGCTGTGGTGGTGCAAAAGGAGAGTCAGTATTGGTATTAGTGCAATACTCAGAGGGTGCCTATGGGGAGTGGATTTAGGTCTGGTTATAGACCGAACCACTATAAATCTGGTGTCATTTACTTTACTTTTTTTGTTTCCGCACTTTCTATTTCAGTTTTAAAAACTCTGTGGTTGAAAAACCTTTTTCTACAAAATTTAAAAGAGATTTTATTTCGGTTCAATAATTTTCAAAAAGGGGTTTTAAATTTTAACTTTTTTTTTTAAACTACCAATTCACCCCCCTCTTGGTAGCCTTGGGACATTCACTTAGGCTTAACAACCTAATTACAAGACTCAACAAGTGGTATCAGAGCTTCGTTTCAAAATCATAAGTTTGAACTACTTTTTGATTAACGTAGATGGCTACTTTTGGAAACTGAAACACACCTTAGGGTTACTCTATCACTAGACCTCCACTGTTTGACAATATTCCTTTTGATTTTTGGAAAACACGCATGTCTACTTTCTTACAGTCACTTGATTATCGCATGTGGATGTTAGTCCATGATGGCTACACAAAACCAACTAGATTAGTTGATGGAGTAATGGTAGAAATACCTTTTATTGATTGGACTGTAGAAGAACGTGACTTAGCACAATTAAATGCCAAATATTTAAACAGTTTCTTTTGTGCTTTAAAATCAGAAGACTATGCGGGTTTCCACTTGCAAAAGCGGAAAGGATATATGGGATAGACTTTGTATAACTTATGAAGGGACAAATGAGGTTAAACAATCAAGGTTCAATATCTTGTTACATGACTATGAATTGTTTCGCATGAAACCTAATGAATCTATTTCCGACATGTACACAAGATTTACATAAATTGTCACTTCTTTGCATGCACTTGGTAGGGAATTAACTAATGCTGAAATGGTCAATAAAATTCTTCGTTGTTTACCTACTGCTTATGATGCAAAAATTACTGCAATTACAGAGTCTAAAGATTTAAACATTTATACTATTGACAATCTTCTTAGTTCACTCGTTGCTTATGAGCAAGGAGTAAGTCAAAGGAAGATTGATGCAGGTGAACCTCGAAAGGAGAAGAATATAGCACTAAAAGTGGAAGAGTCGGAGAGTGAACACTTACAACCTGATGATGAAGATGATGTTGCACTAATGACTAGACAATTCAGAAACTTTTTAAAGAGAAAGCAAAAGAAACGCCAGCTATGGAATAGAGGTAAGTTTAATAGAAATGGCTAGGTTTCTAATGAAGTGATTTGTTATGAATGCAGGAAACCAGGTCATATCAAAACCGATTGCCCAAAACTCAAAGCCACTCCTGGTAAGGAGAAGATGGAGGAGAAACCTATGGTAAAGAAGGGAAAGAAGAAGTTTCAAAGAGCTTTCTGGGCAGACTCAGCTTCAGACTCATCTGAGACAGAAAAAGAAGAAGAAGTCACTAATCTTTGCTTGATGGCAGACAATGTGGATCACTCAGATCAAGAAGAGGATTGCTCTCACACAAGACCTCGTGGGAGCATATGGTACCTGGATAATGGATGTTCAAAGCATATGACTGGAGACACTACACAATTCATATCGCTAGAAGCCAGAAATGGAGGCAAGGTTACACTTGGAGATAATACCACAAAGAAAGTTGTTGGATCAGGTATGATTGGTAATTTCAAAAACTTTTTTATAGACAATGTGTTATTGGTTGAAGGCTTAAAGCATAATTTGTTAAGTATAAGTCAGCTATGTGACAAGGGTTATAATGTGAAATTTTTACCTACTAGTTGCATATTAAGCCTAAATGGGAAAGAAGTTTTAAATGGAAAAAGGGTAAATAATGTTTACATGCTAGATTTGAATTCATTTAATACTCCTATTGCTTTCTATTTGAAAACTGTTTCTGATGAATCTTGGCTTTGGCATAGGAGACTTTGTCATTCTAGTACGAAAAATCTTAGGAGAATTACCCAAAAGAATTTAGTAAGAGGTATACCAAAACTAGACTTTACTAAGGACCATCTTTGTGATGCATGTCAATTAGGAAAACAAGTAAAGTCCTCTTTTATATCCAATAATGATCTTAGAACTAGTAAACCATTGGAAATTCTTTCACATGGATCTTTTTGGACCAGTAGGAACTGTAAGTCTAGGAGGGAAGGTATACGGATTTGTTATTGTGGATGATTTCTCTAGATTCACTTGGGTTAGATTTCTTTTTCATAAAAATGAATCATTTGAGGAATTCAGAAATTTTTCAACTTGGATTCAGAGAAAACTAGGATGTGAAATAATGTCTATACAAAGTGATCATGGAGGAGAATTTGAAAATGAAAGATTTGAAAAAATTTTGTAAAGAAAAAGGGATAGATCACAACTTTTTTCTGCACCTAGAACCCCTCAACAAAATGGGATAGTTGAAAGGAAAAACAGAACATTAATAGAAGCCGCCAGAGCAATGTTGGCAGAATACTCTCTTCCTAAATATTTTTTGGGCTGAGGGCGGTTAACACTGCATGTTATGTTCTGAATAGGGTAAATGTGAGATCTAATTTAAATAAAACACTCTATGAGTTAATAAAAGGTAGAACACCAAATTTGTCTCATTTGCATGTTTTTGGTTGCAAGGTGTTCATTCATAACAATGGAAAATCTGCCTTAGAAAAATTTGATCCAAAATCAGATGAAGGAATTTTTGTTGGATATTCAAGTGTTGGAAAATCTTATAGGGTATTCAACAAACAAACTTTAGTTATTGAAGAAACCACACATGTTGTATTTGATGAATCTGGAAATTTAGAAGAGCCAAATATTATTGAAGAAGAAATTGAGGAAAACTCCCAAAAGATTGATAGATTAAATTTGGAAGAAAATGAGAGGAAGAAAACTTTGAAAGAGAAAACCCTTTGCCTAGAGATTTGAGATTTTCTAAAAACCACCCAAGAGAATTGATAATAGGAGAACCTAGTGAGGGGTGTTAGAACTAGGCGTGGATTAAATAAGGAAGTCAATCATTCAGCCTTTATTTCAACTATAGAACCCACTAATATTGATCAGGCACTTTCTGATGAATTTTGGATATTGGCCATGCAAGAAGAGTTAAATCAATTTGTAAGAAATAAAGTTTGAGAATTAACTACAAGGCCAAAAGATCAAAGTGTTGTTGGAACAAAGTGGGTGTTCAAAAATAAAATGAATGACTCAGGAGTAGTCATTAGAAATAAGGCTAGATTAGTTGCTAAGGGGTATAATCAAATTGAATGAATTGATTTTGAGGAGACCTTTGCCCCTACAGCAAGACTTGAAGCAATTAGGGTTTTACTTGCCTTTACCTGTTTTAAAAATTTTAAATTATTTCAAATGGATGTCAAAAGTGCCTTTTTGAATGGTGTTATTGAAGAAGATGTTTATGTAGAACAACCTCCAGGATTTGAAAATTCAAAATACTCAAATCATGTTTTTAAGTTAAAATAGGCATTATATGGATTGAAACAGGCACCTAGGGCTTGGTATGAGAGATTAAGCACTTTCCTACTTGAAAGATCCTTTGAAAAAGGAAGTGTGGATACAACTCTTTTCTTAAAGAAATTTGAAAAGGATATACTCATTGTTCAAATTTATGTGGATGATATCATCTTTGGATCTTCAAATAAAAATCTTTGTGATGATTTTTCTAATACAATGAGTAGTGAATTTGAAATGAGTCTAATGGGAGATTTAAATTACTTTCTAGGTTTTAGCATCAAGCAACTTGAGGAAGGGACATTTCTTAGTCAAACCAAATATATTAAGGACATCCTCAAAAAATATGAAATGGACAATGCTAAAACTGGTAGTACACCAATGAGTTCCTCAGTTCAGTTGGATAAGGATCTTAAGGGAAAATCTGTTGATCAAAAGAAATATAGAGGGATTATTGGATCTTTGCTTTACTTGACTGCTAGCCGACCAGATATTATGTTTAGTGTTTGCTTATGTGCTAGATTCCAATCAGATCCAAAAGAATCACATTTGACAGCAGTGAAAAGAATTTTAAGATACTTACTAGGAACTCAAAACTTAGGAATTTGGTATCCTAAGTTTAGCTCTTCATTTGAAATTATTGGTTATTCAGATTCTGACTTTGCAGGCTGTAGAGTAGATAGGAAAAGCACTTCTGGAACATGTCAATTCATTGGAAATTTATTAGTTTCTTGGTCCAGTAGAAAACAAAATTCAGTAGCCCTATCTACTGTAGAAGCAGAATACATTTCATTAGGAAGTTGTGTGGCACAAGTACTTTGGTTAAAACAACAGTTGATTGATTTAGGATTATTTGTAGGCACTATTCCAATTTATTGTGACAATACTAGTGCTATTTTCATTTCCAAAAATCCTATTCAATATTATATAACCAAACACATAGATATAAGACATCATTTCATAAGGGATCATGTATCCAAAGGAGAAATTGAACTCACACATGTTTCAACTAAAAATCAACTTGCAGACATTTTTACAAAACCTTTAGCCCTTGATACATTCAGTACTTTAAGAACAAGGCTAGGTGTTATTGATTTAAATGCCTAAACAAAATGTATTTGCAACATTGATGTTTTTGTTTTTGTTTTGTTTTTGATTTTGTGAATTCTTTTGTGTGTTTTGAATGAATTTGTTTTTTAGTATAAGTTTTTGTTTTATGTTTTCTGTGTTTTTTTTTTTTTTTTTTTTTTTTTTTTTTTTTTAGTTTGTTTTTTTTTAAATTAAAATTAAAAAATTCAAAAATTGAAGAAAATCATCCAGGATGACTTTTGGTTCGTACTGGACGATGTAAGATAAAATTGGTTTGCGTGCATTTTAACCGTTTTGAGAGCAGTTTTTTTTAATCGTCTGTACGATATTACAATCGTCCAGGACGAAATTTTTTCCTTTTCTCAAACGTTGGAACGATTGAATGCAACGGTTGAGTGGATAAGATAGTTTTTAATATAGATTTCGTCTGTACGAAATTTTGGTTTGTCCAGACGAACAGATGTTGTTTCAGTATAGGGGACGGTTTTTAAGAGACATTTAAACGAGTTATTTTTAGATCATCTGTACGAACTTTTGTTTGTATGTACGATCGGTCAAGTCAAAAGTCTATACGAAGGGACGCATCGTAAGTTGTGTTGATTACGAAAAACCGTTACATTTTGGACGAATTTGATCGTCTGTACGAAATATTTTCGTCCAGATGAATGATGATTTTCGTCCAGGATGAACCGTTTTCGTCTAGGACGAACGTATCGTTTTCTTTAAATATGAAGGCTTTCTAACTCAACAATCACACCTTCAAACTTCTCTTTCAATCCTTTTCTACTTCAAATTGTCAATGACCTCCTCAAGCAAAAGACAAAAGGTGTTAGCAAAGAAGCCGAATAGGAATGCCTCGGAAAACTTCCTTTCTAAGGCAAATGAGGAATCATTTCCTCGTTTTGCTTCAGCAAAAATAACTCCCTCTCGCATTTTAATCCAAAGCGAGATAAACTATAAGGTAATGCACCTTTTTGCCTCAACCCAATTCCATTTCATACTTTCTCTCGTCCACTTCTACAACAAACAAACCTTCCACTACTTTCTAGCCAACATGAGTTTTAACTCGGACCACTCTTCCATTAGTTCCTTTGTATTCAAGCAAAAAGTAGAAATCACCAAGCATGACATTGGTGCATTTCTAAATGTAAGGACTGAATGATATAGAGCCCACACCCTAATGAGTGAAAATACATTCATATGGGATCAAGTCAATAATGCTATTAGAAAGAATAGCTTAAACTATTATGTTGCTAGAGTCTCTGGGATGACCAAAAATGCCCGTATCATCCAGCATATCCTCCGTTCTTCAATCATTCCTAAAGCTGGTGATAGGATCAATATTACCGCTCTCCTTTCTGTTCTAACTTTTTTGATTATAGATTGTCACCCTATTGACGAAGCCCAACTTATCATAGATCATATCTATGGGCTTTCAGAAATAGGACATGCTGAACAGAAGGGAAAAAGGAATATTTCTTTGGGACATTTAATTACTTACATTTTGGAGAAGAAATATAATTTGGTTCATCCTGATGACGAATATGAAGAGCCAGTTTACTATAATGACGCATCCTTCAGATTGCTCTTCAGGGAGGAAAAAGAAAAAGAAAAAGCACATGCCAGAGCTTCAGAAGAAGAAGAAGAAGAAGGAGCGCAATCCTCTGCACCTCAGTCAGATTATCAGAATCTGATTGAGAGATTTGATAGATTAGAGACTCATATTGATCAAAGGTTTGATCAATTTGATGCTCAACTTTTGCAGCAACAATAAGACATTGGTATCATTAGAAATGAAGTATATGATATCAATATCAATGTAATGTTGATGGCCTCCTACTTCAATCTTTTCGGTGGCATTCCTCCTCCTCCTCCACCAGAACAGTAGAGATGGATTTATGTGTCTTTGTTATACTCGTGTTTTGTTTTTATGTTTTGTTGTGTTAGTGTTTGTTTGTCTTTTCTTTTAAGTTGTGTTTAGATATTGTGAAATGTGTAATCCTTTCATAAATATCAATGCATTTCGTACTTGTTTCAAAGTTGATTTTTTTTTAATGTGATTAATTTTTATGAATTTCATTAGTATTATTTAATCTTCATAGTGCTTAAATTAGATTGTAATTTGAGATTATCTACATTGGAAAATCTAGTCTTTCTTAATTTAAAAGTTGTTTATAACTTGTTGTAATTAGAACTTTTAAAATTCATGTCTATTCATTTAGACTACATAAAAGTTAATATTATTATTGCAATTTAGATATTTTCTTATTTTGTATTTCCTTGCTCAAATAATATTTATGCACTTAGAAATATTTGAAATTTTAGATTGTTGATTTTGGAAAGAATTGGTCTCAATTACTCTTGAAAATTATACAAAAAGTACAAAAATCAAAAGAAATGCGCAAAGGTTCGCAAATGAAAAAGAAGCACAAAATCAACCCAATATCAAAAGATGCACAAAAATGTGCCCAAAAATTTTGAAAAAGATGCGCAAAGCGCCACATGTGGCAATTCTCTTCTTTCCAAATTCTTTTAATCTCTTAATTCAAATTGATCTTATGTTCATTTATATTCTTTTGAACTTTTAAATATCAAATTTTTCTTCATCTCTCTTGTAATGATTTTCTATATTGAAATGTCTAAATTGGATCATGTAATTGATAAATTTTTCTTACTTACAATGTTATATTACTTTTTAAATTTCATGAATTTCTATGATTGACCTAATGTTTTTAGTTTAAAATTGCATACCTTATATCAATCACCATTTAGATTAAATCTTCAAATGAATTTCATACAATTATTTACATTTCTCGTCTATTTCTTCTTCACTTTTTATTGTTGTCAAAAAGGGGGAGAGATAATTGTGTTTGTATGTTTTGTTTTCTCTAGTTTATTTGTATGTTTTGTTTTCTCTAGTTTATTTTTTTTAAATGGTTTATTTTTTTTAAAATGATTCAAAATGCCTCCTTATTTTGATGTATTCATCAATTCAGAGGGAGTTTAGGAGATTTGTTTAAATTGAAACCATACAAATAATAATTATTTTGCCATCATAAAAAAGGAGGAGATTGTTAAGATAGTTGCTATTTGCATGCATTACATTTTTGCAACTTATGAAGTTTTGATGATTCCAAACATTTTTGTTCAAATGTGTAGTTATCTCCTAACTTTTTTTTAGAAGAATTGTATTTGCTCTTGTGTGTACTGACATTTCAGGAAAAACGAACTCCAGACTACGAAGACTTCAAATTAAAATCAGCATGCGATATTTTGTATAATTTGAAGCTTGCACTTTTCTTAGAAATCAAATTGAAAGGGAGTGATTGTATTTTGAGTGAATAAAAACATACACACACATAAGAAGATCATATAAATTTATACTGATCGTACAAGACGATTTCAGTTCGTACTGGACGATCAGACAGTTATCTCCTATAGAGCATATGGAACGAATAGGAACTTACTCAAAAAATTTTTCTAAGTTCTATTCGTCCAGGACAAAATAAATTATCATCCAGGACGATCGGTCCTCTGTAAAAATTTTGTCCAGACGAATAAATTTTCGTCCAAACGAAATTAAATTATCGTCCGTGGCGACCGGTCCTCTGGAAAATTTTCGTCCAGACGAAATTAAATATCGTCCAGGACGATCGAGTCTCTGGAAAATTTTTGTCCAGATGAAATTAAATTATCGTCCGTGGCGATTGTCTCTCTGGAAAATTTTCGTCCAGATGAAATAAATTATCGTTCAGGACGATCGGTCCTCTGTAAAAATTTCGTCCAGACGAATAAATTTTCGTCCAAACGATACACCGACTTAGAACAGTTTTCAGCAGTTTCTAGAACCGACCTTGCAATAACCGTTCGTACTGGACGAACCTAGTTCGTACAGGACGATCAGCTGTACGAAGATATTTCGTACACATATTCAAATAGGGTCGTTTCAGATCGTTTAAGTAACATCGTCAAGGATGATCCACGATCGTACAGGACGATCCACTGCGTACAGAATTGAATACTTGCAGTTTTTGGGCGGTTTTTCTTATCTTTTATATAAATAGTCCAAATAAGACTGCCACCCAATCTTTTTGTCATTTGATCTTCGTGCCTATTGAGAGAATAGCCAAGGAGAGAGTGGAAGGAGAATTCAAGAGAGGATTCCTACCACTGGAGCGAGAAGGCTTCACTTGGAGTTCAAAGGTAAGATTCTCTACTTGTAAATTGGGATTACTTCACTCTTTTCCTTCTTCCTTCTAGATTCTTGTGAGAAGATCTGTCAAGGAGGTCCGATTCTCTGCCGACACTTGGAGAGTGTGAACAACCGAAGGGTTCTCTGCCCACACTAGGAGAGTGTGAAAGGACGGAAGGGTTCTCTGCCTACACTAGGAGAGTGTGAAAGGACAGAAGGGTTCTCTTCCCACACTAGGAGAGTGTGAAAGGACGTACGGTTCTCTGCCAACACTGGGGATAGTGTGAAAGGACGGACGGTTCTCTGCCAACACTTAGAATTGTGTAAAAGGACGGACGGTTCTCTGCCGCACCGGGGAGTGGTGAAAAGAGTGTGTTGTAAAGGTTTCTCCACCTTGCTGTGGGTGCAAAAGGAGAGTCACTATTGGTATTAGTGCAATACTCAGAGGGTGCCTCTAGGGAGTGGATGTAGGTTTGGTTATAGACCGAACCACTATAAATCTGGTGTTATTTACTTTACTTTTTTTGTTTTCGCACTTTCTATTTCAGTTTTAAAAACTCTGTGGTTGAAAAACCTTTTTCTACAAAATTTAAAAGAGATTTTATTTCGGTTCAATAATTTTCAAAAAGGGGTTTTAAATTTTAACTTTTTTTTTAAACTACCAATTCACCCCCCTCTTGGTAGCCTTGGTACATTCACTTAGGCTTAACAACCTAATTACAAGACTCAACAAGTGGTATCAAAGCTTCATTTCAAAATCATAAGTTTGAACTACTTTTTGATTAACGTAGATGGCTACTTTCAGAAACTGAAACACACCTGAGGGTTACTCTATCACTAGACCTCCACTGTTTGACAATAGTCCTTTTGATTTTTGGAAAACACGTATGTCTACTTTCTTACAGTCACTTGATTATCGCATGTGGATGTTAGTCCAGGATGGCTACACAAAAATAACTAGATTAGTTGATGGAGTAATGGCAGAAATACCTTTTACTGATTGGACTGTAGAAGAACGTGACTTAGCACAATTAAATGCCAAATGAATGACTCAGGAATAGTCATTAGAAATAAGGCTAGATTAGTTGCTAAGGGGTATAATCAAATTGAATGAATTGATTTTGAGGAGACCTTTGCCGCTGTAGCAAGACTTGAAGTAATTAGGGTTTTACTTGCCTTTGCCTGTTTTAAAAATTTTAAATTATTTCAAATGGATGTCAAGAGTGCTTTTTTGAATGGTGTTATTGAAGAAGATGTTTATGTAGAACAACCTCCTGGATTTGAAATTTCAAAATACTCAAATCATGTTTTTAAGTTAAAAAAGGCATTATATGGATTGAAACAGGCACCTAGGGCTTGGTATGAGAGATTAAGCACTTTCCTACTTGAAAGATCCTTTGAAAAAGGAAGTGTGGATACAACTCTTTTCTTAAAGAAATTTGAAAAGGATATACTCAATGTTCAAATTTATGTGGATGATATCATCTTTGGATCTTCAAATAAAAATATTTGTGATGATTTTTCTAATACAATGAGTAGTGAATTTAAAATGAGTCTAATGAGAGATTTAAATTACTTTCTAGGTTTTAGCATCAAGCAACTTGAGGAAGTGACATTTCTTAGTCAAACCAAATATATTAAGGACATCCTCAAAAAATATGAAATGGACAATGCTAAACCTGGTAGTACACCAATGAGTTCCTCAGTTCAGTTGGATAAGGATCTTAAGGGAAAATCTGTTGATCAAAAGAAATATAAAGGGATTATTGGATCTTTGCTTTACTTGACTGCTAGCCGACCAGATATTATGTTTAGTATTTGCTTATGTGCTAGATTCCAATCAGATCCAAAACAAACACATTTGACAGCAGTGAAAAGGATTTTAAGATACTTACTAGGAACTCAAAACTTAGGAATTTGGTATCCTAAGTTTAGCTCTTCATTTGAAACTATTGGTTATTCAGATTCTGACTTTGCAGGCTGTAGAGTAGATAGGAAAAGCACTTCTGGAACATGTCAATTCATTGGAAATTTATTAGTTTCTTGGTCTAGTAAAAAATATTCAGTAGCCCTATCGACTGTAGAAGCAGAATACATTGCATTAGGAAGTTGTGTGGCACAAGTACTTTGGTTAAAACAACAGTTTATTGATTTAGGATTATTTGTAGGCACTATTCCAATTTATTGTGACAATACTAGTGCTATTTGCAATTCCAAAAATCCTATTCAACATTCTAGAACCAAACACATAGATATAAGACATCATTTCATAAGGGATCATGTATCCAAAGGAGAAATTGAACTCACACATGTTTCAACTAAAAATCAACTTGCAGACATTTTTACAAAAACTTTAGCCCTTGATACATTCATTACTTTAAGAACAAGGCTAGGTGTTATTTATTTAAATGCCTAAACAAAATGTATTTGCAACATTGATGTTTATGTTTTTGTTTTGTTTTTTATTTTGTGAATTCTTTTGTGTGTTTTGAATGAATTTGTTTTTGAGTATAAGTTTTTGTTTTATGTTTTCTGTGTTTTTTTTTTTTTTTAATTTTTAGTTTGTTTTTCTTAAATTAAAATTAAAAATTCAAAAATTGGAGAAAATCGTCCAGGATGACTTTTGGTTCGTACTGGACGATGTAAGATAAAATTGGTTTGCGTGCATTTTAACCGTTTTGAGAGCAGTTTTTTTTTAATCGTCTGTACGATATTACAATCGTCCAGGATGAAATTTTTTCCTTTTCTCAAACGTTGGGACGATTGAATGCAGCGGTTGAGAGTGATAAGACAGTTTTTAATATAGATTTCGTCTGTACGAAATTTTGGTTCATCCAGACGAACAGATGTCGTTTCAGTACAGGGGACGATTTTCAAGAGACATTTAAACGAGTTATTTTTAGATCGTCTGTACGAACTTTTGTTCGTAAGTACGATCGGTCAAATCAAAAGTCTGTACGAAGGGATGCATCGTAAGTTGTGTTGATTACGAAAAGCCGTTACATTTTGGACGAATTTGATCGTCTGTACGAAATATTTTCGTCCAGACGAACGATGATTTTCGTCCAGGACGAACCGTTTTCGTCCAGGACGAACGTATCGTTTTCTTTAAATATGAAGGCTTTCTAACTCAACAATCACACCTTCAAACTTCTCTTTCAATCCTGCTCTACTTCAAATTGTCAATGGCCTCCTCAAGCAAAAGATAAAAGGTGTTAGCAAAGAAGCCGAATAGGAATGCCTCGGAAAACTTCCTTTCTAAGGCAAATGAGGAATCATTTCCTCGTTTTGCTTCCGCAAAAATAACTCCATCTCGCATTTTAATCCAAAGCGAGATAAACTATAAGGTAATGCACCTTTTTGCCTCAACCCAATTCCATTTCATACTTTCTCTCGTCCACTTCTACAACAAATAAACCTTCCATTACTTTCTAGCCAACATGAGTTTTAACTCGGACCACTCTTCCATTAGTTCCTTTGTATTCAAGCAAAAAGTAGAAATTACCAAGCATGACATTGGTGCATTTCTAAATGTAAGGACTGAAGGATATAGAGCCTACACCCTAATGAGTGAAAATACATTCAGATGGGATCAAGTCAATAATGCTATTAGAAAGAATAGCTTAAACTATCATGTTGCTAGAGTCTCTGGGATGACCAAAAATGCCAGTATCATCCAGCATATCCTCCGTTCTTCAATCATTCCTAAAGCTGGTGATAGGATCAATATTACCCCTCTCCTTTTTGCTCTAACTTTTTTGATTATAGATTGTCACCCTATTGACGAAGCCCAACTTATCATAGATCATATCTATGGACTTTCAGAAATAGGACATGCTTAACAAAAGAGAAAAAGGAATATTTCTTTGGGACATTTAATTACTTATATTTTGGAGAAGAAATATAATTTGGTTCATCCTGATGACGAATATGAAGAGCCAGTTTACTATAATGACGCATCCTTCAAATTGCTCTTCAGGGAGGAAAATGAAAAAGAAAAAGCACATGCCAGTGCTTCAGAAGAAGAAGAAGAAGAAGGAGCGCAATCCTCTGCACCTCAGTCAGATTATCAGAATCTGATTGAGAGATTTGATAGATTAGAGACTCATATTGATCAAAGATTTGATCAATTTGATGCTCAACTTTTGCAGCAACAACAAGACATTGGTATCATTAGAAATGAAGTACATGATATCAATACCAATGTAATGTTGATGGCCTCCTATTTCAACCTTTTCGGTGGCATTCCTCCTCCTCCTCCACCAGAACAGTAGAGATGGATTTATGTGTCTTTGTTATACTCGTGTTTTTATTTTTATTTTTTTGTTGTGTTTAGTATTTATTTGTCTTTTCTTTTAAGTTGTGTTTAGATATTGTGAAATGTGTAATCCTTTCATAAATATCAATGCATTTCGTACTTGTTTTAAAGTTGTTTTTTTTTAATGTGATTAATTTTTATGAATTTTATTAATATTATTTAATCTTCATAGTGCTTAAATTAGATTGTAATTTGAGATTATCTACATTGGAAAATCTAGTCTTTCTTAATTTAAAAGTTGTTTATAACTTGTTGTAATTAGAACTTTTAAAATTCATGTCTATTCATTTAGACTACATAAAAGTTAATATTATTATTGCAATTTAGATGTTTTCTTATTTTGTATTTCCTTGCTCAAATAATATTTATGCACTTAGAAATATTTGAAATTTTAGATTGTTGATTTTGAAAAGAATTGGTCTCAATTACTCTTAAAAATTGTACAAAAAATACAAAAATCAAAAGAAATGCGCAAAGGTTCGCAAATGAAAAAGAGGCACAAAAATCAGCCCAATATCAAAAGATGCACAAAAATGTGCCCAAAAATTTTTGAAAAAGATGCGCAAAGCGCCACATGTGGTAATTCTCTTCTTTCCAAATTCTTTTAATCTCTTAATTCAAATTGATCTTATGTTTATTTATATTCTTTTGAACTTTGAAATATCAAATTTTTCTTCATCTCTCTTGTAATGATTTTCTATATTGAAATGTCTAAATTAGATCATGTATTTGATAAATTCTTCTTACTTACAATGTTATATCACTTTTTAAATTTCATGAATTTCTATGATTGACCTAATGTTTTTAGTTTAAAATTGCATACCTTATATCAATCACCATTTAGATTAAATCTTCAAATGAATTTCATACAATTATTTACATTTCTCGTCTATTTCTTCTTCACTTTTTGTTGTTGTCAAAAAGGGGGAGAGATAATTGTGTTTGTATGTTTTGTTTTCTCTAGTTTATTTGTATGTTTTGTTTTCTCTAGTTTATTTTTTTTTTTAAATGGTTTATTTTTTTTTTAATGATTCAAAATGCCTCCTTATTTTGATGCATTCACCAATTTAGGGGGAGTTTAAGAGATTTGTTTAAATTGAAACCATACAAACAATAATTATTTTGCCATCATAAAAAAGGGAGGAGATTGTTAAGATAGTTGCTATTTGCATGCTTTACATTTTTGCAACTTATGAAGTTTTGATGATTCCAAATATTTTTGTTCAAATGTGTAGTTATCTCCTAACATTTTTTTAGAAGAATTGTATTTGCTCTTGTGTGTACTGACATTTCAGGAAAAAACGAACTCCAGACTACGAAGACTTCAAATTAAAATCAGCATGCGATATTTTGTATAATTTGAAGCTTGCACTTTTCTTAGAAATCAAATTGAAAGGGAGTGATTGTATTTTGAGTGAATAAAAACATACACACACATAAGGAGATCATATAAATTTATACTGATCGTACAAGACGATTTCAGTTCGTACTGGACGATCAGACAGTTATCTCCTATAGAGCATATGGAACGAATAGGAACTTGCTCGAAAAATTTTTTCTAAGTCCTATTCATCCAGGACGAAATAAATTATCATCCAGGACGATCGGTCCTCTGTAAAAATTTCGTCCAGACGAATAAATTTTCTTCCAAACGAAATTAAATTATCGTCCGTGGCGACCGGTCCTCTGGAAAATTTTCGTCTAGACGAAATTAAATATCGTCCAGGATGATTGGGTCTCTGGAAAATTTTCATCCAGACGAAATTAAATTATCGTCCGTGGCGATTGGCTCTCTGGAAAATTTTCGTCCAGACGAAATAAATTATCGTCCAGGACGATCGGTCCTCTATAAAAATTTATTCCAGACGAATAAATTTTCGTCCAAACGATACACCGACTTAGAACAGTTTTCAGCAGTTTCTAGAACCGACCTTGCAATAACCGTTCGTACTGGACGAACCTAGTTCGTACAGGACAATCAGCTGTACGAAGACATTTCGTACACATATTCACATAGGGTCGTTTCAGATCGTTTAAGTAACATCGTCCAGGACGATCCACGATCGTACAGGACGATCCACTGCGTACAGAATTGAATACTTGCAGTTTTTGGGCAGTTTTTTGTTGTTTTTTTATATAAATAGTCCAAATAAGACTGCCACCCAATCTTTTTGTCATTTGATCTTCGTGCCTATTGAGAGAATAGCCAAGGAGAGAGTGGAAGAGAGCATTCAAGGGAGGATTCCTACCACTGGAGCGAGAAGGCTTCACTTGGAGTTCAAAGGTAAGATTCTCTACTTGTAAATTGGGATTACTTCACTCTTTTTCTTCTTCCTTCTAGATTCTTGTGAGAAGATCTGTCAAGGAGGTCCGGTTCTCTGCCGACACTTGGAGAGTGTGAACAGCCGAAGGGTTCTCTGCCTACACTAGGAGAGTGTGAAAGGACCGAAGGGTTCTCTGCCCACACTAGGAGAGTGTGAAAGGACGGAAGGGTTCTCTGCCCACACTAGGAGAGTGTGAAAGGACGGAAGGATTCTCTGCCCACACTAGGAGAGTGTGAAAGGACGGAAGGTTCTCTGCCAACACTGGGGATAGTGTGAAAGGACGGACGGTTCTCTGCCAACACTTAGAATTGTGTAAAAGGATGGACGGTTCTCTGCCGCACCGGGGAGTGATGAAAAGAGTGTGTTGTAAAGGTTTCTCCACCTTGCTGTGGGTGCAAAAGGAGAGTCACTATTAGTATTAGTGCAATACTCAGAGGGTGCCTCTGGGGAGTGGATGTAGGTCTGGTTATAGACCGAACCACTATAAATCTGGTGTCATTTACTTTACTTTTTTTGTTTCCGCACTTTCTATTTCAGTTTTAAAAACTCTGTGGTTGAAAAACCTTTCTCTACAAAATTTAAAAGATATTTTATTTCGGTTCAATAATTTTCAAAAAGGGGTTTTAAATTTTAACTTTTTTTTTTAAACTACCAATTCACCCCCCTCTTGGTAGCCTTGGGACATTCACTTAGGCTTAACAACCTAATTACAAGACTCAACAACAACGACATTGACCCTTCAACCATAGTAGTGCCACTTGTTTATTTTATATTTTCCAAAAAAATTATTATTATTTTATGTTTGTAAGAGAGTTCAATCATTTATTTATTTCAGTACATTTCATAGTACTTATCAGAATCTTTATTAGGGTGACAACTAAGAGAAATTAGTGAAGTACCTTATATAATCATTAAAGTGTTTAGTTCATATTTTTCTAGAAACTTTATAGGTTAAGGAGTGTAAAGGGTATATATTAATCCTTCATCGTGATATAAATCTCTTATATTTTCATTCTTCTTATGATTTTAATAAAAATGAGCTTTCTTATCTTTTCTTCTATGTCATGCTAATTTTATAGTTTTGGATTGAAATTGTAGAGAACATACTAAGCACTAATGAAAGTTTTTGTTCTCTAAATTAAAATTTATTTTCAATTTTATATCAATCTTTAGTTAATGTACGTTGTGGAAATATATGTAGTTAAAACCTGGAGTGATGTACACCCATGATAGCAAAAACAATTAGGAATATTGAAATAATATGTTTGCATATCTAGACATAGGATATAAAGTTTGTTAGGTTCTTACGGAGAAGATAAAACTATTTGAGGTCAACTGTTTTCCATGTCACCCTTCAAGCCCAATAGAGATCTAGAGATGTAGATGCTCTGAATCTTATTACAAAATAGAATTTCATTTGGAAATACATGCAATTTACATTCTCCAATAAAAAATATTTAATTTAGGAATTGTATTAGTTATTTAACTATTTTTATTAAGTGATTTAATATCCACAATAAATAATTTTATTTCTGTAGGATAATTTTGTAATTAGAGTAAAAAGTAATAGTTGATTATTGAAAAGAATACTCCCTCATTGGTTCAACATTGTACTTAATCATTTTATTACTTAGTTTAAATTGTATACTTCTGTATATTAATTAAGTTGGATTTATTATTTTGTATCAAAGGAAATGTAAGCAGTCTTTAGGGGAGTTTAAGCCTTAAGCATTTTTATAATTTAAAATTACACTCTACGGTAGCAACCATGAGGAGGATTTTTTTTTGATATGACCGGCGGAAAGCGGCAGCCCGTGAGGAAGATTTTTTTTATTTATTTTTTTTAATTTGACCAGTGGTTTAAGACCGCCGGAAAGCTGCCGGGAAAATTTGCCGCAGGTAAAAACCACCGGAAGTTATTTTCCTACGCTGTTTTTTTTACCGGCGGTACATAAACCGCCGGAAAATGGCAAAACCGTTGGAAAAGGTTCAATTTCCACCGGAAAAAGCCCCCGGAAATGGGTGATTTTCTTGTAGTGCCACCAACACTTATCCTAAGGATTCTTTTAAACTTACCTTCTGTCATAAGAATATCTTTAATAGCATCCATGGTTTTCAAACCTTGAGCTTACTCCACGTCTAGGAATAATACCTCTTATATAGAAGTCATCACTTTCTCTATTATCCTTAAATATTAAGTATGTGACAAGGAGAAGACATCCCTCAATATGATCACCTTTCCATGCATAGGAGGCTTGATAGCCTTATGATAAGTTAAGGCCGCAACATTGAAATTGTTAAGAGGCCTCTAAAAATGGCATTATAATTGGCAGGAGTTCCCACTCTAAGAAAATTAGTCCATATAGTATTTTTGTGCTCACACTCATCCCATGTGATAGGTAGGGCGAGTACTCCTTAGGTCTCCAAATCTTATCTAGAAAACATGTAGAGGAGTCCGACCTTCTAGAAAACATGTAGAGGAGTCCGACCTTCTATTATAATGACTACAAATCTTATTGGATGATTTTTTTATTTTTTTTTTCATATTATTTTTAATTTATATTTTGCGCACTTCAGACATTTTAGGTAACAATATATATGAAAAATGGCTAAAGATTCAGGCTCAAAATTATGCTTTGTCAATATGTGTGTTAAAGTATATATTAAAGAGTCTATATTTTACTATTGATTAGTTAATGTATATAAAGAGATGTATGCTAGTATAGAAACCATGCAAACACATAGAGGGGGAGTGAAATTAAAAAATTAATTTTGTTCTATTAATGGTACTATATGATTAGTTCAAATAGAAATGAATTAAAATTCTTAATTTAAATGAAAAAAAGAGTACGAATAACAAATTGTACTATATGATCAACTATAACTAGAAAACAAATCATCGAATCTAACTTACCTAAAACAAGCAAAATTAAAAATTAACTTTGAACTATTTTTACTATATGAATATTTTTATATTATACAATCTTTTAAATTGTTACCTATTTAGTCAGTTAATTAAGAGATTGAATCGGATTTGAATTCATTATAGATCATAACATATGATTATATATCATACTGTATGAATTATGCGAGGAGTCTTTGGACGAAGAGTGATTTCCTAGTTTGAATATTGGATTTTAATTTATGAAACGCCCGAGGGCTCAATCTATGAAGTTTTGTTCATCTTATATAATTAGATACTAGATTTGAACAAATCATATTATACTACTATTATTTCATCCATTACGATCATTTAGGAAATTGAGTTGATTGTACTGTACTCTTACAAATGAAAAACTACCATGGTGAGATAGTTGAAACTAATTGTACTTTGTGATATATTGATCATACTGTACAAATAGAGTTGACATAACTGAAAAATTATGGTTTTTTGAAACATCTAAATAGACTTTATAATTGTCTTTGGTAATCTGAGAGCATGAGTTTTTCTATAAGCAAGTGTTTAAAGAGAGACTTTATGCAAGGGAGACATAGGCAAAGTTAAGAAAGAGGTAGAATATTCTTGTGGGTTCAAGAGAGAGTGAGAGGAAGTTTTCACATTGTTTCTTTGGCCAGTATCCATATATTTTCCTCCATGACTCAAGATTTGTCTTGAGGAAAGCTCCGTTAGAAAGCTTTTTGTGTTAGAGGGCTACCAGCTACTCTAGAACACCGGGGAAGGAGAAAGTGATTGGGCTGCTTTACCTCAAATGGTTGGTGAAAGGTATTCGGCTACTCTGCCACACAGGGTTGTTGAAAGTTATGTTATTTGACTACTCTGTCCCATCGGATTAGTGAAATGGATTTGGCTGATTTGCCAAACCAAGTTAATGGAACTGATTGTGTAAGGGCTTCTCTGCATACCATAGGGGAAAAAATGAGACACTAATTGTTTAGTTCAATACCCTAGATGAGAACTCTAGGGGGTGGATGTAACTTAAATTGACTAAAACACTATAAAATTTTGATGTGCTTGTTCTTTTACATGTCGCAGTTTCTATCTTATAATTTACTTTATTGTATTTTAAATTTCTACAAATCTATTTTGAACAATGTTTTCTTTATGTTACAGCATCCTTGTTATTGTTATGAGACTAAGTATTTGTTTGAAAAAAAAAATAATAGAAAAAAATCTATTTGTTAAATATTTATCTTATAAAATAAAAAATAAAAATTATGTATTTGCATTATTAATTGCTTGTACACTAAAAAACATATTTTGATTTTAATGTTTGAATTTTGTTATTTAAATTTCAAATTATATTTTTGAAAAAGATTTTTAAAACGCTAATTTTAAAATCCCAAGCATTTTACAGAACGTTGGCTAGTTATTAATTTTTTTCTGAGTTTCCTCATTTGGTAGAAGCTTAGTGCATAGCTCAATGGACAATCTCTTTGTCCTTGGGCCAAAGTAGCCTACGCAATTGTAGGCGTTGAATCATTTACTTCAAGCATTCACCTTTGAAGCCTCAATATGACGAAGTTCCACAGCAAGGACTAAGGATGTGATAACCCTCAAGGGCAGGAAAGTTAACCAACATGACGTACGTAGATTCCTCATGTGTAGAAAAGAACAAGCAATACTTAAGTGCTTCATTAATAATCAATAGGGAGGACATTGACTAAAAGGTGGCGACATGGTCTACTTGACTAGTCCTATCCCTCTAGGACTCTATTGTGGCACGTTGAACCTGCGAGGCAGCCTAACATCCACAATCTCCCTTGAGAAAATGTTGGTCATTAAGGATTTAGTCCTTCTAACCCCTTTGGCATCTAAGAATGTCTATCTGAGTATATAGGCTTGTTATGAATAAATGATCACCAGAATATCTATAACGTTTTACAATATATAATAAAAAAAAGAGTTATTCTTCTTAAATCTATTTGATAACTAATAGGGAATAGATACTAAATTTATAAAATTTTGATTATATTTATTTAATAAAAACAATTTATTTTTTTCAGATATTTAAAAATTTAATTCTAAATTTAATTAAATACCTTGTCTAGACAATATAATAAATCATAATAAGAAAAATTAAATTTTCATTCTATTTTTTTAATTTTTTTCTATTTCATTGTACTGCATTTTTTTCACACCCATTAGGCCAATCTAACTAATTCCACCGTCTCTCTTTGTCCAACTAATCAAACGCCATATGGTTGTCTGCTTGCCGAAAAACATTAAAACTTAAAGATCCTTCTGCTCTTCATGTCTCCCCTTAGATCTACCTTTAGAATTTAATATTCTGTGCATATGGAATAGACAAAAACCATATAAATATTTTTAAATAATTTCGAAAATATATCCGATTTTAATCTTATACAGTCTCATGGCGTGCCAGCTTCCTTTGTTTTTATATTACACTGGATAAATTTTTAATCCTCTGACATGACAATAGATGTATGCTTAAAAGAATATAATCTAAAAATAACTAGCTTAATGGGGAATATTAGATTTGTTGATATGAAAAGAAAAATAGGAAAAGATTCGCTTACAACTGTTTATTCCAAACACTTGTAATTTGGAGTATTTATATTAATATTATTAATAATAAAACTCGTAAGCCTACTTTTGGTTGAAAAAGGCTGTTAAGTGAATCGATGAACAGTTCGAATTCGATTTGATTAAAAATTTTTCAAACTGTAATTTAAAAAATCTGGAAATTTTTAAAATTTGGAGATTAAATAAATTAAGCTTAACGATCAGCCAGATAATTTATTTATGTTAACAAATAACTCTTTTTGTTACAACAAATAACTAATTAAAATTAAACATGAAGATGTTGTGTATATATATTTATTTAGTTTCTTAAGTACAACATGCTTATATATCTCTTTAATATTAATATATCATATATTTAAGCCTTCTCGAGCCGAATTTCAAACTCACGTATCACGTCGCTCGTTTGCTCCAAAAGATCACCAAAATTTTAGCAATTTTGTTGCGGGTGAACCGTGACGTCGCACCGTTCACTTCCTACGCATATATATATATATATATATATATATATATATATTGAAAAATTGGTTATTATATTATATATATATATATATAGTATATATATATATTTATATATATATATAATAAAAATTGAAATAATTTTGAAATTTTTAAGAGTAGAATATAAAAATAATAATATAAAAACACATTATTTTTAGAATAAAAAAATGTTTTTACGTAATTAATTTTTTAAGATACAACATTAATATAGATATTAAGATAAAATTCTCAAGCATATTTAAAGGATATGAGTAATACAATACCTCAACAAAATAAAAAATATAAATCAAAGTACATAATAAATTCAGATAACAAAAAATTAAAATAACTAGTAATAACAATCTAATAATCTTGAAGAGTAGTATTGCCTCCTCCAAGATAACTCAAATATTGTCCAAAAGAGCTTGGATAAGGATCTTGTTGTTGTCCGGGACTCTTTTCTAAATTCGCACTTGTTAATCTTGCACAAAAGCACGAACATCAGTATTTGGTATGAAACTTAAGTCTTGAAACAATATTTTATTTTTTTCCTTGAGTTCTTTCAAGGCGTAGTTCATAGTTAATTTGAAGCTCCAAATTTTTTTATCTCTGCGCACTTTTTTATTAATTTCTCAATAAGTTGTTTGTTTCTATCTTCCAGAATTTTAATAAATGTTGACATTTCTTCATCAATTTTTCTTTTTAGCTTAGCTTTCTTCACCCCAATCGGTCGTTCAGATTGAGAACCACAAACATTATACTCTTCATCATCTAAATTTAGAGAAATCTCACAAAGAGTCCAGCAGATTGTTGTTTACTAGATTCAAGGGTTAGATTTTCTGACTCTTATAAGGCATTCCCAAAGCTCGTCATACGTGATGCTTGCCTAGCATTAGATTGACCATCTTGAAATTTCTAAAAAAATTTATTAATATTCCAAACATGATCAAACTTCTAACCTGCTTTGAACTTCTCAACTTGTGCAACAACAGGTTGACTTGATCTAACTTTAAATCAATATATACAATTACAATTACATAAGTTGTGAATTGAAAACAACATATTTTTATAATGGACTAGAATACCCACAATTTCATCATTTGAAGCACCACTAATATGTTTATTTTCAACATGCCGAACGCATGTGTGTATCTTCCTTGTTGCTTTCTCGATAGTATGAATACGAGACTAAACTGATCTCCTTGAAGGCATTTCCCAACTTTGGCTTTTTAAATTATTGTACGCTTCTTCTACACGTGACCAAAAGTTATCCGTTGATTTATATATACCTATGATTGGGTCTTGAGAAGTTTCCAAATAAATTCTGCATAAGGGTTTATCTTGGCCTTGAGAATATGCAATTGATCTGATATACATATTTTTCGAAGGCTTAATGGATATAGAATACTAGTTACATGACATTCTCCTTATCCCTATTTATATAACAATTTTATTGGCATTATTAACATCCTTCTTACTTTGAAGTTTAATATATGTCCAGATTTGACCACTTAATGGAATTTGTCCTTTGAATTTCCACACTTCTCAAGCAACGTTAACAAGATGTTGCAGCTCATTAGAATTTGTTATTTGGAATCTCACACTTCTCAAGCAATGTTGACCATATGTGATCAGTCATTAGAATTTGTCCTTTGGAATCTCACACTTCTCAAAAAACATAGACCAGATGTGACTAGTCACTTTTTTTGGTAAACCCGGGGCAAATGCCCATGTAAAATTCACTAATCAAAAAGATTTACAAAACCTGTAGGAAGAAAGAAAACCAAAAGAAAAGAAAAAAAACAAGAACAAAAAGCAAACTAATCTAGACTGTTACAGGTACAGGGAGATATTACAAAACCAAGGACTCAAAATTTTAAAGACCAGAAATAATTCTCATGAATTTCAGTAAAAATCAAGAAACACTAGGCTGAGCTCCGATTGCCAAAAGAAGCAGAAGAGAGCACAGCAGGCAAAAACTGTGCAAGGCCATCACAGAGCCAACAGCCACCAAAAAATAAATTCCTGGTTGCCAAATCAGGCCATCCAAGGCATCCAGTAAAGTACTGGTCTTGCTCATCATCGCCCAGTTTTAATATCGTCTGCACCTTAAGCAGCCCATCAAAAGAAGTTTGCCCGTATAGTAAACCCAAGAAATGAGCTCCATGTTCTTCAAAAAAACGAACCGGACTAGGCAAAGATGCAAAAACCACAGTCCCCCAAAAGTTATTCCCAGGTCTGAAGGAAAAATCCACCAAAATTGGAGCAAGCAGTGCTCCCTTGTCATTAAAAACCAGTCATCACAATGAGAAGCATCAGCAAAGCACCCAAAAAAGTTCCAAATAGATTCAAGGAATGGAGACATTAATCGTCACAGATTAAATACCAGAGAATCTTTGCAAAATCTTATCTTTGTTCTTCCATGTAGAAATTTTCAACCTTAAGGCAGCAGTAATCTTACAAATAAGACTAACCGAATTGGTTTTCAAAGTGGAGAAACGACGGCTATTCCTCTCGCGCCAAATATGATATAAAATACAGCTAACAGTTAAGCAACTGAAATCTTTCTCCATGCTGTTAAAGTTATCAGCTTGACTAATAAACTCCAAAACTTGAGCTAAATTAGGCCTCAATAGAAAACTAGTAAAATCAGGTAAAATATACTTAAGAATGTTGAAAGAGAAATCACAACTGAAAAATAGGTGATTGTGATTCTCAGGCATGCTCAGGCAAAGGGAGCACAAAGGGGGTACCAAAATACCCCTAAAAATCAAATTATAAGCCATTTTAAGCTTCCCGAGTAAAGCCATCCAAGTGAAGCAAGAATACTTAAGAGAGTGTTTTTTATACCAGATAGAACTACACCAGTCCACCTTAGGAGTCAACAAATGAAAGTGCTCAGTAAAGGAATTAAATACCCAATTAGTAGACCCATTCCACAAAATACCCGAATTGTCTCTAATTACAACAGCAGCAATTAAATCTGAGATATAGTTAGGGGTATTCCTAGGCAAAAACCAAGTGCCAAAGAAATAAATCTTTCAGCAACAGATCCCCAGCACCAGAAACAGTGAAAATTTCAGCCAAAATCTTGCCATCAAAATGATCTGAGGATGTTAGCATATGGATTACCGATAGATTCCAAATGATCTGAGGAATTCTTGTTTCCAAATGATTTTAGGTGTGAAAATTTTTAATATTTCTTAATTTGAAATTTTCATCTCCAAAATCACTTGAACAAAAAAAAAAAAAAAAACTTGCTTTTCTTTTGGTTTCAAGATTTTAAATTTCAGGATCATAATTTGTATTTTGTGAATGAATAAACCAATTGGCTACTGTTTAGTGCTTCGGACCAAGGTTGGTGAGTCGTGTTGGTTTGGCCCTGGTCTAAAGTGTGTTAGGTTCGAGTAAAAGAAAGTGATCTATTTCTAAAAATGGGCTGGATTTTGGTCAGGTCAAATACTATTGGGTCAATTTCAATTTGGACCATAACTCGACCCATGACCTAATTTTGACAACCCTTGGTAGTAATATATTTGGAATTGCTTTTATATTCACGTTAAATATTTCATGTTAGACTCTAAGATTGGAATGCTCACTCACTTAAGTAAATCAATTAGTCTACACTTTAGTTAACCTATGTGGTGTCATTTCACGAATTAAATTGATTATAAACATGCCAGCTAATTTCTTTCTGATTAAATAGTACATGTTAGGTTGATATTTGTAAACTCATTTATATTAGCTTGTTGTAGTTGTAAAATGACTTGTTTATGGTTTGAATTTGTGAAAAGAAAGTGTCATATTGCACGTAGTCCTTCAATTAAAGTAAGAAATTGGTGGAATGACTTTAGTGCTTTGTGTATGTGTTGTTGCTCTATATGTATGGCTATATTTAGAAGTATTATATAACCGTCCATTTAATATTAGAGATTAATAACAAAATACTAAGATGAGTTAGGAATGATGTATTAAAAATAATAAAAATTAAATCTAAAGTAAACTATAAAATTAATTAGACTTTCCTACAACTTAAGAAAAATTTGAAAAAAAAAAAGTTTGTCCTAACAAAAATTTCGGCAGATAGATCTAATTCAATAATTTCTCCATTCTGCTAATCTTGTAAAATTTAAGCGGTTTGTAAATATTATTTTTTATTAAAGTATTATATTACAAGAAAGTAAGTGATGTTGGCCCAAGCTAACCATATCAAGAATTTTATTAATGATATGTCTAAAATAAAAAATAAGGGAGAGAACATCACCGAATCTAATATATTAGGGCATCTCCAACTCAAAAACTCATTTTTCACTCTAAAATGAAGTAATACACCAAAAGTAAGTGATGTTGGCCCAAGCTAGACTAAGTTGATCACTTTCTTTTACGTTCATTATATTAGGGTGTTCAAATCTTAAATTCTTAGCCAAATTAAAATTAACCAACAATTGAAGTTTCACAGTACCCTACATCACTTGTGTTCACATCCAAATTGAGGATATCATCAATTAAAGCATTAAATTATGGATAATTTGCAGCTGTAACAATAATCAATAATGGATTTCAGGTTCAAAAGCAATATAGAAATATAAAAGTGATTGAATATGAAAGAGAAAGCACCATATTCTCTGTATAACTAATCCTTTACATCAACTAGTGCCTCAACAATATCACAGTTGAATGCACTTTTTTATTTTCCTAGAATTATAATTTATTACTGAAAACACTTTCAAATTTTATTGTTGTAATTGGAATGCATAGAGCACGAGCTATTGCAGATTCACCATGAAATCTATATTGGTTACCTCACTAGAATTTTAAAATGTCTAAATCAAAATTCGTATAATGCATTGGTTCATCGAGATAAATATCTAATTCTGATTTCATTGGAATTATGACCTCATGCTAAAAAGAATCAAAATTTTAAAGTAACCATAGAACTATGAAATAGCAAATCGAAACATCCTAAATGAAAAACCATTCAGAGCCTTGGAACTCAAAAGTCAGCAAAAAATCAAAATCTGACATTACAAAATACTGATACATGATCATTGATGAAGATTATAAAAAGTGAAAAAAAAAAAAAAAAAAAGATAGAAACAATGGTAAATAGAATAACATGCGGTGAAGGGAAGGGCTCGCAATGAAGAATTAAGAGTATGTTATGAGGTGAGATGAACGCCTAGCTAGAGATCCAAGGCAAAGCAAGAGATACAAGTTTTCACTAAATGAGTTTGAGGAGATGAAACCCTCTATGAGGAAAAGAAGGAGAGGAGATAGACTATAGAAAAGCTTGTAGTGAGAAGGGTAAATATCAAATTAATCAGACTTATCGTGACGCACGGCTCATTTCAAATCATACACTAGGTTCTTGTGTTAACTCGGGCCTGCCACAAAATTTCAAATGGGTCAAATTTATAGGCCTGAACCTAAATAATTTTGAAATTGGGTCGTGTCTAGTCTAATAAATTTAGTTCGAGATTGGGTCATGTTATCACGTCATGTCAATTTTTGACAACCCCCAAGATCGAAAGTTCAAAGAACAAATATTTAAATAAATAAGGAATAAATATATTTATTACAAAATAATATGCGACTAGTGAGAACAATAGAAATTTAGGAATGAGATTTACTATTTAAATTATAAAAAATAATAACTAGCTCGTATACCAATTAGTTAACGCCATAATAACTTGCAAAAAAAGTATAAGTAAATGAGCAATAAAGTGCAAAAAAAGATAATCAATCAATTAGAAATAGGACACCATAGTGCTTATAGTTTAGCTTTCAATGACTTTTCAAAAATCTAGAGACCCTTTTAACCATCTACATTTTAGGAATAAGAGTACCTCAACATTATTAAAAAAGCATAGTCTTTAAGTTACACTTAATGACAATAATTATTACATAAATAAATGTTGAGAAAAAATTCAAAAGAACTTTGTATATTCTCATATATACCTTCATAAGTACATAGTAGGTAGTTGACTTATTGCAATGACAAAACTTGTGCCTAGTGGGACACATAGAAAAACTTGTCTAACTATTAATGGGTGCTACATACCTACGATGTAATGGAGAAATCATCCTAGCATCACTAAATTTCTTTATAATAAACTCCCTGTTTTCATGCCTGACATCTCAACTAGTGGCACTGTGAGACTTGCCTCCCCAAGACTCTTGTTTGCAGCACCTTCTTGGCAGCCTCCTTATATTTTGAGAGGTCATTAGTAGAATAAGTTACCATTGAATCTATAGCTGCTGAAAGTATAATTTTTTTGTGTTGTTTACACCTACAACTTCTTCACCACTGCCACTATTTTTGGTTTAATAGGTTCCATCACATTTGCACAAATATGTTTGTATGTGGGTGAGTCGCCATCCACAACGGTGACTTCAGTATGCCTTTTTTAATACGCCAAAAACTCTTGGTTAGCATCACACATATCATGCAAAGGATATGCCTACCTTAGGTACTTCAACATCAATGTGTTAGTGAAGAAGTTGCATTTTGAGATCCCATTTGCACTCAAAATATAACATATTAAGAGAAACATAAAATGGTTAATTTTTTTAATATTTAGGAGCGATTAGCAATACTTACTCTTAAAATTTATATACAAATTGGGTAGCCTTGTGGCATATGATGATCAATGTGTTCATTTATTGCCTTCATCCTTTTCATCCTCTTCCTCAGCTTGGGATTGGTGGCCACGCTCTTGGGGAAGGCAACTAAAACTATCACAACTTCCTTAAAATCATGCTACTCACAAATGCATACTTTTCCATCTTGTCTTAAATCATAGTACTAGTCCTATTATATTCATCACTATAGGTAAGAATAACTATAGATGTATTTTAAAAAGCTTGATAGTGAAGCGGTGTTGATACAAGCTCATTAACCATGTCAGCTATATACTTTGATAGAACCATAGTTGGAAGTTGTTATAAGAGATGCAATTCTGCTATACAAAAAATGTTTATTGGCTCATCCTTACCCAATATTTTATTGGAGATGTTGGATTTAAAAATTGTATAATAAGTAAATCAATTTCTAGTGTTTTTTCTAACACTTGCAAGGATAGAACAAAATGAATATTTTAAAAATTCTAAAATAATTTTTGATGGGTGATGTTTGCTATCTTCTATACAAGTGCACATGATAATAAAGTAAAATAGTTTAGAGTATAATAATGATAACATGAGGAAAATATTTGCCTTCTAATTAACCTAATACTTCCTGGACATGATAGCAAAGTTTATTCCATATAATCATGCTAAAATTTGTTTTCTATAAGTCTACTACAATTATTGAAATGTTAACTTAAATAAATAAAAAAATGTTCTAAACTTATGATGATGAAATACGCAATATTTTCCTTAGTTGACACTTGAAAGATATATTTTGAATAAAAGCATATGCACCCATAGATCTCTATCAAGCTTGTAAGGGTTTAAAAAAAGTTCTTACCTTAATGTAGTAATTTTATCTCGTTAAAGTTCAAAATTAAATTCAATTGATGTTTAGGTATAAATTTATTCCATTTCAATACTCCTAATTCTTCCATCTTTCATTAGCCAAGGAAATGAATCACACTAAATTTTAAATTCAAGCAAGGTCATTACATGAATTAAATAAAGATTATGAGTGACTGAAAGTAATTTTAAATCATTGCATGTACTAGAGTCTACGTAAAAGAAACTTACATCATTTACATCGTAAGTTTAAAACTAAAAAATTAGTCTACCATATGATTGATTTTGCATGAAATAGAATCCATTATATGATCAATAACTAGTTACATGAGTTTAAGTTGAGAAAAAATTAACAAGAATAGCTTTTACAATCAAGTACAAAAAATAAATGCTTTCTAGATTAAACTCTTTAAAGCATAATCATTCTCCATACATAACTTCAATTGTCTAACTATTTTGTACACATAATAGAAGGGAAGCCCTCAACAGTTCAAAAAGGTAACAATTTAAATTTTTTTCACAACTAGTACAAGTGCCATGACATTTGAAAGTTAGCTGCCATGGTGCATATCAAATTAACTAGCACCTCTATAGTCAATATCATGCTCCACCATAATGTTCGGCTTAATTAATGGGATGCTTTAATAGTGAATCGCTCATACTTCCTCTTTGTAATGCTAACTAAGATTTGGCTTCATGTCACCACCACAGTGTTGCATTATTGAATAAAAAAAATGGTTGCTATGGTACTTCATGGTCTTGGGAACTTTGTGGTATTAGGCTGCTTCAGATAATGAATCCAGATTAATAAGAAAAAATTGTAGAACTCAATGGTGCAACGGGGCTTCCAAATTGGCAGTTAGGAGTTGCTAATTTTTTGTTGCTCAAGGGATTGGTGCTGTACGCTAAATTAGTTTGTAAAGTTATCTGACCAAAGGGTGTCCAAATGCTCTAGAGTGGTGCTGAGGCATTGATAGCCTTGCTTCTTTGAGTTTCTTGGCAACGAGCCTTTGATGTAGAACTTCGTAATTTATGGCCTTTTACTATAAGTTTCTTGCATAACATCAATTAAACATAAATATATTTAAAAAGTAATTAATAAAATAATGTTATATTTTTAACTTAATAAGCTATTTCTTGTCCTCAAGCAATGTGATTGCACTTATTACTGGTTCATCTCTTCTTAAGAAATTACAAGTTTGAATAATTCAATTTGGGAAAAATATTTCACTCTATAATGTTGATTGTAATAAGTTAAGGGTTGATAATCTAAATGAAAATAATCATTACCAAATAACCTAATTAGTCATTATTATTAATATTTATACTAAGCTCATTTCGAACATGTGTATATGAAATTTGTTGACTAAGTAGTTATGCTAATTGATTTATATTTTAGGAAATTTGCATACCTCAGTTAATATTGCTATTCAGTTGCAAACATCAATATGTATTAGTTTGAAAAATTTTCATAACAAGATTAACTAGTCATCCATACATCTATGCCTAACACAAAACTAATGTAATCACATAACGTAATTGGTTTCCTCCCAAGCTATGCTAAATTTTTAGTATTCAGTCAAACTATGCCAAGATTTATATTTAGAATAAACCAACTCAACAATATTCATCAGATGGTTTATGTCCCATCCTAAGTTGGATTTCAACCTTTGGCCATTAACCTTTAAAATTTAAGAAGCTTTGTTGTCCTAAATATCTAAAGCTCCATATGGAACTACCCTAGTAATAGTGAATGGTCTTAACCACCATGAATTTAGTTTTCTTAAAAATAATTTAAATTTAAGATTTACTGAAAGTATTTCTTACATAAGGGTGAATTCTTTCTTAAGAATTTCATAATCATGCCATATTTTCATGTGTTATATATATATATATATATATCATAGCATTTTCATAAGCTTCACTTCTAAACTCCAACTTATTTAATTGTTATAATCTCTTTTTTATTTAGCTTCCTTAAAATTATAATTTAAGTCTTTCATTGCCCAACAAACTTTATGGTCTAAATCGAAAGGTAAGTGAGATGATTTCCCAAAGAATGAATGATAGGGAGAAATTCAAATTGTTTGTATAAAACCAATCCTATATGCCCATATTACATCATCCAATTTTATTATTTAATCTTTCCATTTTCACCATACTGTCTTTCAATAATTTTCTAAATCTCCCCTTTACGGATTTTAATTTGTCCACAAGTTTGAGAGTGAGAAGCTATTCCAAATTTATTTTGGATACAATATTTGTTGATTAATGCCTCCAATATTTTATCTTAGTAGTTACCCCCTCCATCATTGATCAAAACTCTAAGCATTCCAAACTAGACAAACAAATTTAAGTATTATATGAGCATAAATTTTGAATGTTTCATCTCACTCAATCCATTTGAAGATATTATCAACAATGATAAAAATATATTGTAATCCATGAGATTTCACAAATAAATCCAAAAAATCAACACCACAAACCTAAAAGTTCAACTTCCAACATATAAATTTAGAGCCCCTTATAGTATTGTCTAAGATAGGCTCGAGAATTGCAACATAAAATCTTTTAGAGGGACTAACCTATGTCTGAATACTAAACTCCTTAAATGGAGAAAGGAGAATGGAGAAGATACTTAGATCCAACCTAGTAATAAATTTCTTAATACTTCTCTTAAACTTTATTCTTCGATGATTAAAATTAATAGGTGTTTGCTTGTTATTTATTCCATGTCTAGCTAGATCATCTATATTAGGCTATTGAGGTAATAAGCATATTAAGTACGAATCTAAACTCTTATTCTTTAAAAAATAGATATTTTTAATATCTCCCATTCTTCATCTAATGCATTTAATGGCCATGAGTGTAGTTAGATCCAAGTTTGAAATATAGCCATCATGGAGAATTGCATGAATAATTAAGAATATTGAAATGGATTATTGGTATGCATAGACATAGGATGTTTGAATATTATAGTTTTTATGGAGTTTTATGATGTTTTAGTAATCTTTCATCATACTCATAGAAGAATCAAAGTATAGGAGAGTAGTGAAACATTATCATTATGAAGGATCAAATTATCTTCTTTACAAACATTCTTCCTTGACTTATAGAGTTGCTTACACAAAAACTTGCAAAACTTCCTAGAGATTATATATTACGTTTTTAGCTATTCTTAGATTTTACTCTAAGAGGGTGCTAGAGAAGTACACTAATAATGTACTAAATTTTACATAAGTTACCAAACACCTTTACAAATAAAAATTAATATCTATTTATAGGAAAACATAAAAACAACATCAAAAACTAAGGTGCTTTACAAGGTGGCACCGTTGAAATTAAAGTTGTAGTAGGTCCTTGGCACTGATCAGATTGCCCCTATGTGCACTTGATGATGTGGAATGGTTTCTAAGTAAACAGGTGCATTGTTCAGCTATATTGATTATCAATCTAGTAAGTTATAACTAATACATCATGACACTAAAATTTGAGCGCTCTGGAGCCTCTGTTTTTTCTTAAGTTAGGGGTTTGAATTTTGGCTTTGTGGCATATATATATTTTCCCATGAACCCGAAGCTATAAAGTTGAACATTCAACACAATGAAGCTTTTATACAAGTGGCCCTACCTACGATGCCATAACAATGCTTAATAATAGAGAGGATTATGTTGTAATATACAAAAAATGGCAGTTCATTGATGTTGATTTCAATTAAATGACATTGCTTCATCTCTCCCCGCGATGCTATGTGATACTTTGTATTTTTATTCATTTATAAGTATTTCTTGTACAAAAATAACTAGCATATTTCCACATAAATTGAAATGTAATATATAGTATATAAATAAAACATAACAAAATCTCTCCAGTATAAAGTTTTTTTTATCCTCAAGCAATAAAAAAGGAAAAATTTCACCACATTTGATTAATTTAATAACTAAACTAAAACATGATAATTTAAAATTACTAAAATATTGTATAAAACATCATAGTCTAAAAGTAATTTGGAATAAATAAAGTTATATTTCTAATTTAAAAAGTTCTTAACAATTATCCTTATTAGTCACCCTTACCTTTCCTTGTTTTGATGTTATATATTATGAATATAGTAATCACTATTGAATTTTTAAATGAATAAGGTATCATAAAGATTAGATGTGTTTGTAGTTAAAATTTAAAATTTATTATTTCACCATCACCTGTATTAGTTTTCTTACTTATTCTTTGTATCTTTAATTATAAGGTTGCAATTGAACATTTACCATTTAACTGATATTAATTTTTAGTGTACTCTTATTCTTTTCTTTCTTTCTATAAATATTCATTTTAGAACTGTTTTGCTTTCTCTTTTCTTTTAAGTCTCATAGAGTACATAATTGATGATTTTGAATATAAATTTTATTTATATTTACTTGCAATATTTATTATTATAATGCAATAATTTAAGAAGATCACAAGTTTCAATTTTAAATTTGCATGATCTTTAATTATATGCTACCTATAACGATTCTTTGACCTCAATTATTCATCTTTTAATTTAAATATCAAGTTATTAATGTATAACTTATAAATTTCAGACAAGTTAAAAGCTTAAATTATCAAGGAAGGTTAGTTAACTTTTAAGTTTTTTTCAAATTACAAATTATAATGAACTATCTATTCAAACTATAATCCTAATTTTATATAATTTTGAATTATAATTTTTATTTTTGATAAATAATAAATAAATAAGTGTAGACGTTAATAGAAGACAATGTAAAAAAAATGGCTTAAGAAGAATAAAATCAAATGTAAATACAAATACATGGTAACTATCGTTAATAACAAATGCTATATAAATAAATGATAAAAGGGCTAATAACATGTTATACACTAACAACAACATAACTAGTGCTTAAGGAACCAATAAAATTACACATCTAATATATGCTGATGATGTTTTGGTATTCTCTAATGCTTCCATAAGATCAGCAATTTGTTTGAAGAAAATCTTGAAGGATTTTTGTGGGAACATAGTGAAGAAAATGTGTAATTAAGAAGAGAATGGATAAAAACTTGGGGATTCAAGATAGTGATAGAGATGCAATACTTGGGAGTGAAGATGGAATTGAGAAGGCTTGGGAAATCTAATTTTAAAATTATTTTAGACCATGCGTTAGAAAGGCTGATTGCATGGGGGAGTAGATATCTTTCTTTGGCAGGAAAAGTTCTTATGATCAAAAGTTATTTCTTTAACTACCAATCTTTTTATCTACACATTCTTTGGTTCCTAAAGGAATTTTGTATGAGTTGGATAAAATGTGTAGAGATTTCTTAGGGCATAAAGATAAAGATAAGAAAGGCTTACGCTACGTATGTTTGGAAGATCTTTGTAAACCAAACTTGTTTGGTGGATTGGGCCTTCAATCTCTAGTTACTAAGTTGGACCTTTGAGGTCAAGACTTACTTGGAGATTTAGTCAAAATACTTATTCACTGCGTAATCGTGCTATCTTCTCAAAATATGGAAGTGGATTGTGGAGTGGTATGGTTAGAAGAGGAAATTTTCAAACATGGAAAAATTTAGTGGATGGAGTAAAGTATTTAAAATATGTTGTTAGATCAAAGTTAGTGAATGGAATCAAAGTGAGAATTATGAATGATATTTGGATCTTTGATAAAACTCTTAGCAAATGGCCTACTTATGTTAATTGTCATGAGCTTCACAATGAATCAGTCCACAAGTTTATTTCCGATGATGGCAGCTGAAAATGTTTGAAAATGCAAAAAAAATTTAACGAAGACGTGATATTTGTTATCAAGTTCATCAAATTATCTACTGATCTAAATGAAGATATCATTGAACTTATTAAACAACATTCAGGTAAATCAATTACTGCACTTTCTTTTGAAGCATGGATGGAAGATCACGAACACTTAAGAGCGATGGAAGATAGTCCTATTGAGACATGGAATTGTATCAGGAAGTTCAAATTGTTTGCTAAAGTTGATCTATTTCAGTGGAGGATATGTAAGAATGCTCTCCCTACAAACTCCTTTTTGAATTATAGAAACTTATTGAAATCAAGTAGATGTCCTTGTGGTTGCAATAATGTTGGGAACCAGGAGCATGTAGCTATTTATTGTAGTCAGGTGCTTCAGATTGTGCATAAGATACGTGAATGGGGATTTTAAGTTCCTATATTTGATTCCTACTCTAAGTGTTTAGAGGTGTTGAAAAAAATGTTTATAGTTAACTTGAACATAATTAAACTATCATGTACAGCTGTTTACTTCTCATGGAAAAGAAGAAATCAAATAAAACTTGGAATGGCTACTTCATTTGTTAATTTTGTAGCTTCAAATGTATTAACTTCCATTATACAGCTATCAACTTATCCAATTCCAGTAAAATGGGATGTTGATCTCCGATTGGAGTTTGTTGATATTTGGCATCCTCCTCCCCTAGATTGGATACAGATCAATGTGGATGCTACACTGAAGCAGACATATAATGCAGGTCTTGGAGTTATTATTAGAGATCATAAGGCGCATTTCCTTTGTGCTTTTGACAAGAAGTTGAAGCATTGGGATATTGTGTCTCTTTAACTACATGCTATTTTTTTACTTAGATATCACTTGAAATGGTGGATGTTCCAATATAAGGGAGCTATTATTGAAGGAGACAACCGTAATGTGATCAAGTGGCTTCATGATTACTTGAAGAAGTTGAAATGGAAGCAATTTGAATATTGGAATTAAGACATTATTTTCCTTAATGATTTTAATAATGTTATCTTTCATTTGATATGTAGGATTCGTAATAAAGTAGCAGATTGTTGTGCAACTTTAGCTTTAGATATGATTTTTACATAAGATTGCTTTTCTGATAATTCTATTCCTTCTTCTTTATTTTATTTGTTGAAAAAGGAATTGAATACTATCTTTATTTGCTTGTATCCCTTTATATTTCTAATGCAAGTTGCAATTTCCAAAAAAAAAAAAAAACTAAAACTAAACTAACAATCTCATCACTCTTTCATGTTATTCTTGAAATGCAAAGTCTCATAAGCAGAAGAATCAATAACTTCTTCTTCCTTATTATCATCATAGATAAGATTTCAATCTATGACCACTAAACTTGAAATATGAAAACTCTTTTTATCATATACTTTTACTGAACTATATGAATATATTTTAATAATAGTAAATGACCCAGTCCATTCAAACTTATAATTTCCATGATAAAATTTCTTTTTAAAATAAAATAGCCAAACATGTTATCCATAAGAAAACTCATATTTGAGAACCTCAAAACCAAACAATTTCTTCACTTTTGCATTGTAAATATTTGTGTCATCACAAACTTTATTTCTAAGTTATTTTACTTTGTCAATAATTTAAGAACTAGGAAAGTTTAAAACAAAAATTGAATGATAATTCTTAGTGTTAAATTATTTCCTCTTTAAAGAAGAATGCTTTATGTAGCTGACTACACGTTGTGGGAAAAAGGCTTGATGTTGTGGTTGTTGTTGTTGCATAGAAGAATGCTTTCTCTTCATTCCAACCATTAGCTTAGAAGCCCCAAATGATGAGAAAAATAAGAACACTAACCAAGGAAAGTATCTTATAAATTTAGATAGAAAAAGAATAACAATAAAATGTACTTTTTTAAATAAAGATGTGGTATAGTTTTTGACACATACGAGCATCATGACATTGATCTTAATGGTGCAACGTTGATTAGGTTTCAATTTTTTATACAAACAATCTTATGGTCAAATTCATAAATGTGAAAAAAAAGATAAATCTATAAAGCACACATGAATCCAAAGATGGGTTGTGTACCAAATAGTTTTATGTTTATAGTACTCAGCCAGACATGCCCACATTTATCAATTTTGCTAGGGTACATCACTACTTCTCCTCAAGTATTCCCTACTAGGATATTTTCCTTTCTCCTAAGGATTAACTTCAATATTACAAGGAATTGATCCAAGAGGTCTACTACTAGTGATTACAAGATGTCTTTAATGAGTTCAAAAAATTTTAAAAGAAGCATCTTTGGTTTGAATATGAGTTCCAAACTAAGTTAATATCCCTTCTAAAGTAGACTTTATATTTCTAAACTAATTATTTTTATTAAATTTTGGAGGTTAAGAAAGCATAGGATTAAAAAAAATGTTGTTGACGATTGTTCCAATTTCCACGTTGATTATTTTATTGATAATTCTATTGATTGTTACAACCAATACTAATATTACTCAAATTAAAATAGTTATAGTTCATCCAATAAGGATTATATGTATTAAGTAGGGATTATTTAATCTTTTTATTAAGTTCATAAATCAATTCCTTGCTCACTAATCTCTTCATTATAATTCAAATCAAGATCTTCCTATTTCATAGATGCTCCAGATCCTAATCCTGAATATACTCCTATAGTTTTCAATATCTTAAAAATTATTGAAACTTGTGTAGTAAAAATTGTTGAAGCATCTTATTAATAGAATCCAAATATTCTCTTAGGATTTATCTTATCTGCAGGCCACTAGAAATTATTAGTATCCATTTCTTCAATTTGTTAATATACTTCCTCAAACAACATAATCATTAACCATAAGATTGGTAATAATGAAAGGGATAGATGGAAGAAGGAGGAAATAGGTGAACATATAAACAAAAATTTGATCACTTACTAATGACTTAATGACTTAGGATCAAAAGTAAAATCGAAGGTGACCATAAGTGTGCCAATGTGATAATTTTGATAGTAAGTATATTACAAGAATCGAAAGTCTATGTGATTTGAAGGGTGTGATTCAACACAAAAGTGGAGATCATAACATTCAACATTAATAAAATTTACTTCCCCTTCAAATAGGATGAAATTAGCAACTGCATCACCACCCAACCCATTATATGTTAGTGGAAAAGAGACATAGTGAATGAATGAATTTTATAAGGATGTTGCATTGAAAATTGACAAACAAAATTTAAAATTTTCTATCTAGAATCATACGAAGGAAGGATATCCATAGATCATGTATCATATAATGAGTTAGCCACCTGATTACCTTTCATTAATGGCTTACTAAAGTGTTAATTTTTTGTTGCGACTTTTAAAAGGAATGTTTTTAATGGTTCTCACACTTCTAGAAAAGCGTTATTATATCAATTTTTAATTTTAAGAAAATATTTATATCATAATTTATGAATGGCAAAAATCACCATATGAAATCATGGGCTCTTGAAGGATTAGGTATGATCCAATGAGTCTATAAAAATTTATGTGAGAGATTTTAGAGTTTGATGCTTGATGTGAGGGAGATGGATCCAATGATCTCCCAAATTACAATAACCCAAGGCTAGCGAGAATGGTTATTTATGTGTGAACTTTGTTTGTAGCAACCAAGAATCTTAAAAATATATAATAACACACCTACAACCGCTTCAAAACTAATTGGTCTAATATTGTGACCTACTTTTACTCAATTAATGTCCTCATGTATACTTCAATTTAACTTGATCAACCCTAAAACATTTTCATAATAGCCGTGAACCAATAATGGTCCAAAGAAATAAAAGATGTATAACACCTATAATATTATTCATACAACCACTAGAGAATACCACCATCGATGAGACCATTAAGGACTTTCCCCACTAATTTATTGAATAATGGATCACTACTCCTTACTAACTAGCACTAGGAGGAGAGATCATTCCAAATGAATTATGATAAATTCCCACTCTATAAATATTTTTAGTTGAGTTTATTGAGTTAATTAAAAATAAGGAGTTCTTGAAGTGCACTTTGATTAAGGGATTGGGATTCCAATTAATGAATACAACAAAATATTATGAATTACAAAGAATTGCATGCATGAAATTGAAGAATGTACACACCTAAGGAACCTAGTGGAGGATATTATCAAATCAAGATTTCTAAAGAAGTTAAACTAAGTTGATTAAAAAAAAGATAGTGCTAAAAGCAACCATTTATATCTATTTGAATAAGCTTGTCCCAGTTCAGGAATTCTAGAAAGTTAGATTGGTGTTAGAGTAATTTCATAAGGCTCAAGGTGTAATGCCTCATTATAGTTATAAAAGCTAACTCATTGATAATATTAACAACCTTCAATGATGAAGATATTGTAATCACTTTTAGAAATGGTAATAGTTCTATAAATCAAACTTCTTTTTTAACACCATGATCATTATATCCTTGATTATAGTTACTAGGTATGAAGCATCTTAATTGAGATTGACATATTTATTAATATTATAATTAAGCCCAAATTTAACAAAATTAAGCTTATATGACTTGAAGTTTATTTCATCTTAAAATTAAATATGAAATAGGGTGGATCATGAAGGTGAGGAAGTTCGCTATGCCAACCACTTACCTTAGACTATTACTTTGACTCTGCAAGGCCACGAAAAAAAGAATGAAACTGGCTAGAATAGGAAAGGTTTGGCTTATTTCTTTGATGGAAACTCTGACAGCCTTGTTACCATTTTTACTTAATCTTCATCTCGTCTGAAAATGGAAAGGATGGGGCAACTATAAATCTGTTTTTGTTCTCATTTTTTTTTCTCTTTTTTATTGTCTTTCTATATTTAGATTCTATTCTATTTTAGTTCTTTTCTTCTTTTTCTTGAAATTTCTATTGATTGATATTGAATTCATGAGTTGGTTTTTTCTTTCCTATGAAATGTGCTTTTCAAAATAAAAAAACACAATTATGATAGACAAGGAAGAATCTGAATATTTCATTAGACTTTAGACTAAGGTGTTGGGTCTCAAAATTGTGATCTTTACTTTAAACTTCATACTCTGTTTGTAAGTTTAAAATCTCTAATTTCAAACAAGCAGGTGATTTCTCAAGTTTCCTATATGATGTATGAATTTGTTCAGAAACTTCAATTGACTGTAGGTTAGTATTCATACCTCTTCTTGGTCAGACTAACCAAGATGATCACCCACCATCAAGCACATGTTTGTTGTCTCCTTCTCAGCTTCAATCTTAGAGGAGTTATATACAAAATTTGCCTAGAATGCCTTTTAGAACCGCTTCTTGTCCTTCCTGGGCTTGGGTTTCTCCTCACTCTTCTTCCTGCTTGAGTGATCCTTAAGTGTAGGACAATAAGCTTTGACATGTCCAGGCTTCCTACATTTAAAACAAACAACATTAAAAGAACTTTTAAAATTTTTTTACCCTTACCATTATTCCATTTTAGATGGTGCTGGTGATTCTTCCTTAGAATGCTTTTGAACTGCCTAGTGATTAAAGCAAAGTCATCACTTTTAGATTGGGATGAATTAGTATCCGTATTGTTAGCTTTCAGCACCACAATTTTCTCCTTCTTTCGCTCACCTACATTAAGTTGTCTTTGGTTCACCCGTTGCTCCTAAGCAATGAGTGATCTAAGTAAGTAATCAATAGAATAAGCATTCAAATTCTTAGATTCAAAAATTGTAGTAATCTTAGCATCAAATGAAGAAGGCAAGCATCTCAAAATTTTATTGACTCTTTTATAGTTAGCTCTCTTCCTAAGGCATGCAATGACTTGACAATTTGAGTAAACCTAGTCTACATGTCAGAAATCGAATCAATAGGTTTCATACAAAAAAGTTTCTAGTCATACAATAAAATATTATACCTAGATTGCTTAACTTCATTTATTCCTTCTCCTCCTCAGCTCTCTCGGCTTCATCATGCCCCAGGTGGACATGAGTATTATGAAGAACTTAGAAGGAGTTGTTTGTGTAGAAGGCAGGCGAAAAGTTTGGTGGGGCAGGATATTGGAGGTTATATTTTTATTCTAATACATTGGGCTTCGTCCTATGTCTTGCATCTCGAATACTGGTTAGATGCTTAATGTAGCAAAAAAGTAAATCAGTGGCAATGAATTCATGATGGACCAAATTGTAGAAAGTGGTGATCGAAAGAAGTGGAGTGATATGAATGTGATCACCCTTTTTTGGAAGAATAGATATAAAAAGGACTTGTTGGATTGTCCTAGCAACTTTGAGTAAGCTGCTAGAATCTCCAAAGGGAAAGTGAGCATTACTGTTTCTTAAAAAGTTGTTGGCCGAAGCCCAGTTATAGTCAGAATCAGAACATATGGTGTGGACTTTCTCCCCTATGGTGGAATGTTATAAAAGTTCTTAACATACCTGATATGTGATTTTGATAGAACTTCTATTCACATAGGACTGGAGAAAAGGGAAAGTGGAATTTATGCAAAGGCTAAAAAAAAATCAAAAAGTAATTTTGAATTGAAAGGGATAGTGAGAGTTAGGAGGATGGTGAGGGTAGTGTGAGTAAACAAATCAAGGATATGATAGGATGGAATATGCAGGTTGATAGTCTGGGATATAGTGATCCTAGGTGTTTTATACCTCAGATAGGCAGCTTGGTCGCTTGCCTCAGTGAAACGAGGGTCTAGATTTACCCTTGATGAGCTTTTAAAAGTCATACAAGTCCTCTGTCTACCAGCCATAATAAGGAAATCAAAAGGGAAGTAAGAGCAAAGAGTGTTGAAGAGGATTTGTATGAGAAAAATTGATTAAATGCCTCAATTTTTAAAGAAATGATCCGATCATCCTAGACGTTTGTAGAATCGTCCAGGCCAATCAGGTGCAATAATTGCATATGGGATGATTGGTTAAAAAGGAAGTAAAGTCATCTAGGATGATCAGATGTAATCTAGGATGATAAGACATAGGTGAACATTCTGAGGAGTCAAGCCGGATGATAGTTGAAAAAAGAAGATCGTCTTGGCTGATTAGGTGAATCGTCCAGGATGATGCACAATAATGGATCATATGAGCTGAATTTAAAATCATTTAAAACATTACCACGTGTATCTTTTGGGATGAATATGTGGATCGTCTGAGACAATCATTAAAATTTGATTGTACCAACATATTTATAGGGTTTAAATGTATTGCCACATGTATCATCCGGGGCAGACATGTGGATCACACGGGCCAGTTTTCTATAATTGAGCAAAGATTTAAGAACATTATCCAAGATGAAGAGGATCATTCGGGCTGATCATAGTAAGCAAAATAGGATATGATCAGATAATCTAGGATGATAAAGTTTCATCCAGGATGATGATAAACAGAGAAAACATATCAGCCGTTAGATGAGAGGATATGAGTTGATTAAATGCATCATCCAAGACGATAGAAAAATCATCCAGATGGGACCAAAAAATTAAATTCAAGAGTTGGATATAGATGAATAGAGAAGGCCCAGTAAATACAAAAACACTAGTAAAAGATAAAGTTAAAACGAAAAAGGCAGAAAAGAAAAGACAAAAATAAAATGAAAAAAATAATTTATTATTATTATTATTATTATTATTATTATTATTATTATTATTATTATTATTATTTTCTTTTGAAGGCATGAAAATGATAAATTTTCCAAGTGATAGAATTTAAGGACTAGTAAGACCATTGAGTTAACATCATCGAAATCCAAAAATGGTAGAATATTCGATCCTGCTAACCCTAGCTTAGACTTCTCTCAGGGAAAAAACATCTTTTAAAAATAAGAGACCTAGTCAGAATAAACCAATTGGATAAGGAAAAGAGATATGTTCAAAACATGGTTATAGAAAAAAATATCTTATGGAATAATATACCAAAGTAATTTGTCACAATCATGAATTTTGAAATGAAGCCTATGAAAATATCAAGTGACATATGAATTCTTCAAATATTTAAAGGTTTTAAAAGAGAGCGAATCTTTCTTTTTGTGTGCTCATTTTATTCCTCTTGTCAATTGATTAGCGCACTTTGCACATCTTTTAATTTTTGATACGCATTATGTATCTTACAATTTTTTAGTGATCATTGCACATCTTTTGATTTTTGGCATCATTGGCCTTTTTTTTTTGTAAGCTAGACCCTTTTTCAAAACTCTTAAATATTCTTAGTTATGAGTATATCTTCTAGATATTAGAGAAGAAAAATTACTTTCTAATATAGGGAAGAATAAGCCACAAATTAGACTCAAAATCATGTGATAAATGCAATGATAAGATTTCAAAGAATTTGAAAGTAATATAAAGACCTTGAACATTATATATAAAAGGTAGATTACTGTAGCAAGATAGAAAAGATCTTAATTGTGAAGTCCAGTTCACATACCTCTTCTTAATCAGATTGACCAAGATGATCACCCATTAAACACAAATATGTTATGTCCTCTTCAGCTTCAGTCTCAAAAGAGTCAGATGAAGAATCCACCTAGAAAGCTTTTGGTGCTGCTTCTTATCCTTCCTATATTTGGGTTTCTCCTCACCCTTCTCCTTGCTTGGATTCTCCTTAAGTGTTGGACAATATACTTTAACATGTCAAGGCTTCATGCATTCAAAGAAAACAATATTAGAAGAACTTTAATAATTTTTGCTATCCTTACCTCTTTTCCACTTTTGATGATACTTATTGTTCTTCCTTAAAAAGCTTTTAAATTTCCTAGTGATGAAGGCAACATCATCATTTTCAGACCCGAAAGAATTAGTGTCCGTGTTATTAGCCTTCAGTATCATAGTTTTCTCCTTCTTTTTCTCACCTACATCAAGATTTCTTTGATTCACCCCTTGCTCATAAGAAATGAGTGATCCATGAAAATTATTAATATAATAAGTATTTAAATCTTTGGATTTAGTAATTATAGTGATCTTAGCATCAAAAGAAGAAGGCAAATATCTCAAAATTTTATTGATTATTTCATATTTAGTTAGCTCTTTTTAAAGAATGCAATGAGGTGACAATTTGAGTAAACCTTATATACATGTCAGAAATTGATTCAATAGATTTCATACAAAAAAGTTCGTAGTCATGCAACAAAAAATATTCAACCTAGATTGTTTAACTTCATTGGTTCCTTTATAAGTTACACACAATATATCTTAAATTTCTTTACATGTTACACAGGTTGAAAAACACATATAATATTCAAATGTTAAAACACAGAAAAAATAGTTCAAGCATTTTGCATTAAGTTGTGCTAAAGCTCTTTCATTAAAAGTCCATTCAGTAAAAGGAAGATTATTTTTAATGCCATTAATTTCATGAGAAAAATATATATAACCTTCTTTAATATGCATCCACATACGTTAATCAAGCGATTGTAAAAATGTAGGCATGCGAGTTTTCGAAAAATCAAAAGGAATATTATAAAGTGAAGGTGGTCGTATAATATATTATCCTTATGTAGTTTTATAATTACCAAAATTATCCATGAATCAAAATTAAAAAGTTTTCAAAAACTAAATTTTATGAATCTCGCTCTAATACCACTTGATGGAGCTCTGATGCCACTTTCAAGTTTGACAGAGATATTAAGCTCTTATGAACTAGTCCCAAGGCTCGCCAAGAGGGGGGGGGGGGGGGGGGAGGATTGAAATTGTATTTTAAGAAATATTTCAATAAAAACACAATCTTAAAACAAAAACCAAGATTCACCACAGAAATCAATATACGAAAATTAAATACGAAAGCAGTAATAAAAAACACAGAAATTTATTGTGGTTCGGTCAACTTAACCTACGTCCACTCCCCGGAGGTACCCTCCAAGTATTGCACTAAACTCAGTGTCTCTCCTCCCCCCCCCCCCCCCCCCCCCACAAAAAAGATAGAGAAGCCTTTATAAACCTCCTTTCCACTAACCTAGGTGAGGCAGAGAATCCAACTCCTTCTGCTTCCTCCAAAAGAAGACAGAGAACCCAACTTCTTTTGCTTCCTCCTAAAACAGGCAGAGAACCTTGATAATATGCTGAAGTAGACCTCTCTAGAACCCCCACAAAACTAAGGATGATGACTGGAGAAGATGATGATGAATCCTTGCTTGGAGCAACCTTTGTGAAACCCCTCATAAACTCGCCCTCATAAGATCCTCTCTCTCTCTCTCTCTCTCCCTTGCTCTCCCTCTCTTCTTGGGCCTCTCAGGTCAGAATAGCAGCAAAAGATGATCTCTTGGGTAGAACAAGTGGTCTTATATAGAAGAGCTTCGTAATAGCTCTTAGTTGCAACAAATCGACTTTATCGTCCATGATGATATAAATATCAACCTGTACGAATAGAAGATTTTGTTCATATTTTCAAGGTTGATAGGATATCATCCTTTACGGTTAGTTCAAATCATTGAATATCATCCAAACAATTGTAATGAATGGATATCTAAATGATGGAAAAATAAGTTGATCGTTCAGGCTGATCTCATGATCGTCTTGGACGATTAGTTCAAATTCATAGAAATTTTCCATAGCATCGCCTTAAAAAAAGCTGGCAGATATTTGGTCATCCAGAGATAACTAAGGATTATTAATTGATCATCCCGGCTATTCCGACGATTGTCCAAGATGATATGATCAAGCAATCAAACCTTAATTACTTTTCTTAATTACCAGATTAATTTAGGCTTGATTATGTTGCATCATCAAGGGCGATGTTGAAAAATAAAAGCTACCTTGCTGCTGATTCTTTCTAATTTGAGCCTATCATCCCGGCCGATATAAATATCGACCACGATGATGAGCTTAATGATGGCTTCCTTAACGAGGATGCCCTAATTAGTATTTCAATTTTTAACTAATCGTATAGGCTGATTTTGTGATCGTTCAAAATGATGTGAGAAAAAATAGAGAACTCCAAAAATATTCAGAAATTTCCCCCAAGTGTGTGTGCTAGGTTACTAAGCATCAGGAACTACACCATTTATAATTGACTCAAGAACAGGAAAATATTACAAACTAACTCAGAGCTAGTCTACCTTATCTGGAGCTGGTTCAAATTGCCATTTAATCTTGAAGACCTGAAATGTTAGTAGGCAAGGCAGTCATAGAGAAGTAAAAGTTTTAGCTATTATCAAAATTATATTTCCTAAAAATAGATTCATAACATAGGCCCCCTTCCTTAATATAGACTTATATGCATTACTTGTATACATAGCTTGAAGAATAAAATTGATGCTTAATAAGTGTAAATTATGTATTATTTTATGTGTTTTATTTATAGTGATAATGTGTTGTTTTGCTTATTTTTTGTGTAACAAAGCCTAAAAATGGAAGAAAATTTTATGGATCCTACAATACCATGGTGTCTAATGAAACAATGTCATAGAGCCATATTTTAAATCAATGAGGTGCCATAAATTGGACATTATGATGTTTGGTTATTTATTTGCATGCATGGTGAGATAAACACATCCAACATTATATCATTACCTGGATCATGGTGTTATAAAGTCAGCATGGTAGTGCTAGATTCTCAAGTTTCAAATACTACAATGACATAACTTTTCATGCCTTAGCACCATTTTTTGCACTCCGATGTTGTAGCACTCGAATGTCAACAATGTTATGGTATTGCTGTTGTATCTTCCAAGGGACATGTTCTATCAGTGAAGTGATGTGGTTGTTCACTAAGAAATAAATCTATATTAGAAAGCATCATAACAGTGTAAAATTTTTAGTGTTGAGGCATTAGTTCTAATGAAGGGCATCATAGTGCAATGTTTTCAAACACCCTCGTGATAGATGCCTTTTATGTTTTCCTATAGATACTTGTGATGTTATATTTGTAAGGGAGTCCAGTCACTTGTGTTAAATTCAATAACTTTTGGAGTACTGATCTAGTACCCTTTTAGAGTAAAATCTAAGGGAAGCTAAGCAAGTACAAGATATAATTACTTGGAGTATTTAGCACATCTCTTGAAGCAATTCTATAAATTAAATAAATGAGTGTAAAGGAGGTATGTTGATCTTTCCTTATGATATTAGTCTCTTATATTTTTATTCTTTGAGTTTAATAAAAATGAGTTTTCTTTTTATTCATTTTATGTCTGGCTAATTCTGTTATTTTGGATTGATGATGTAAAGTGCATGTTATGTACTAATGAGGACTCTTATTATGTAACTATTAAAAGTTGTTTTCAATTTTATCATGCCCCTTATTTAATTCATATAATGGCCATATGTTTAGTTAAAATATATTGTGATGAATAACCTCAATGGAGGAATGCATGGACAACCAGGAATGTTAAAGTAGGATGTTCGCATGCCTAGATTTAGGATGTAAATATTCTAGGTTCTTTAGGAGATTTTGTAACTGTAGCAGGACAACATATATCTTTTTACCCCTACAAGCTTGAAAGTGATCTAGGGATTCATATGCTATAAATTATATATATAATTAAGTTTCTTTAGGAAAGATAAGCAATTTATAGTCTTCAATTAAAAATACTTTAATTAAAAATTTTATTAAATATTTTTATTATTTTATTCAATGATAGTATCTCTATAAAATATCATTTTTAAGTAGGATAATTATTTTAATTATAATAAATAGGAGTAGTTTTTTCACAAGCATCATACTTCCTCATGGGTTATATGTAATAATCTATTCCTTTATTACTTGATTCAGCATATATACTTGTGAATATTAAGTGAGGTTTTATTCTTTTTATATCAAACAAAACATAAGCAATGTTTAGGGGTTATAGAGACTAAGATTTTTTTTTTTACAATTAAATGACCACTCCGCAAGTTTTTGGCATCAAGGTAGGAAAATTATTTTGCTTTTATAATATTAACAATATAGTTGGATTAATTGATTAATTAAACCTACTTGTAACTTTTATTTATTTTATTTTATTTGTTGATTGCATATTCATGGTATCAAGATTTATTATGTTAGAAAGAAACCTTTGTTCTTTGACTCTGAAATAGAAAAACCCTTATAAAATTTTGAAAAAACATAAAGATTGTGAACATGGTTGAACCTATATTAGATCAACATCATTCTTGATCTCTTAAAGATTTTGATAACCCTTTAGTTGAAGTAATTCATTAGAGAATTAAAATTAATACAATCAATGCTAATAATTTTGAATTAAAACCTTCCATAATTACAATGGTTTAAAATTCCCAGTTTGGAGGAACTCCGATTGGAGTTCCTAATTTACACTTAGCAAGTTTGTTTGAAATTTGTGCAGCATTGAAGTATAAAAGTGTTATTGATTATGAAATAAAATTAGATTATTCCAATTTTCTTTAAGATGTAAGTCTAAGATGAGGTTGAAATCTTTACCCCTAGGATCTAAATTATATGGAATAAGTTGGATCATAAGTTTCTTGCAAGTATTTCAACCTTCAAAGACTATCAAAATTAAAAATGATGTCACTTTTTTTAGCGATATTGAAGGAGAATAAATTTATGAGAGTTGGGATTGATTTAAAGAAATTCATAGAAAATATCCTCACCATGCTTTGTCTAATCAGTATGTTATTCAAACATTTTATAGTGGATTAGTAGGATTTCTAGAGTAATCATATATGTTGTAATTGAGGATCATTAATGTTTAAATCATTTTAAAAAGGATATAAATTAATAAAGGAAATGATACTAATGAATTTTATAGGCCTATTGATGAGATAAATCCTAAGAGAGAAATAGGAGTATAAGAATATATTGCTTAGTCAATTTTTACTAGTCAAGCAAAAAGAATAATATCCAAGTCAAAATCAATTAAAGATGTGTAGCAATGTACCACAACCAAACTAATAATATTATTCAGGACTGGTTGAAGAGTATAAACTTAGCACTGTAGGGGAGCCAAGCATAATTTACATTTAGTGTGTAATATTATTTGTTTCAATTTGCATAAATCATTTTTCATATGTTATTTTTTTATAATGTTTTGCAATTTGTTTTAATATGATAATTAAGGTTATAAAATAAATTTATAAAATAAGAGTGAGTTAAAATTTAATTGAGCTCCTTAACATTGAGAAATTAAATGTCGTAGCACTACTCTTCCAAGCATCGCTACTTTGAATAAAATGATGATTCATTAAACCTCAAGAAATGCTCATTTTGAAGCACCATTTTTTTGGTTAAGTGTTGTGATGCCAATTATTAGAGCGCTACAAATCCTAGTCATTCAAGTTAAATAGAAGTGTAGTTCTGCAAAGTCAAATAAGTTGTACAGACATAAATTCAATTATGAAACTTTGGTAAGTGCTACAACTCTGATAAATTTCATGACAATACCATTATGCTTAAATTATTATTTTATTGACAGTACAACAATGGTTACTGACACAAGCATCATTAATGTTACAAGTGTCAAAAGCCACAAAGTTGATAACCCAAAGAAACACTAAAAGTATCCATAACCTACAACACTACACCATGAGGTCTTGACCACTATAGTACCTATTACTTTAGCAATTTGTTATTTTATTCATATATTTAACACTTTGGTGCCATTTTTAGTGGTGTTGCAATGCTTCATCGACTTATAAAATGGGGTGTTAAATTTTTTATTTCATTCATAGCATATCAATTACTTTAAACTCTTCTCCATTTCATTCTTATATATCTTTATGTCTCCTAAATAATTGGAAATAAGATGCCTTTCTATTCCTTTGATAAGAGCATATTCATTTATGTTAATTTAAAAACAATATTTTTTGATTTAGTTGTGACCGAACAACTAATTTTTGAGAAGGGTTTTCATAATCCAAACAACCAAATTAAGCAAATCATTGTGAGTAGTGGTTGAGAAATTTTTTGTTAAGAGGTTTTTCTTCAATTGTAACCGTGGTTAGAGATTTTTTTAAAAATGTTATGGAGGAAGAAGATTATAAATATTATATTTGGCATAAGAGTGTCCCTTTTAATTCTATGGCAATAAATAAAATTTTTAAACTAAGATATTTTAAGTTTGATGAATGTACTACTTTTATTGGGACACCTATACATCCTCAAGATGTTTTAGATATACTTTAGTGACCTGATAATAATGTGAGTTAGAAAATGAGAGAAAATAAAATAAAATATTTCTCGGCCACCTACCTGACCCAAACTACTAAAGCCTGACACTTTTTCATTTTAACAATTTTACTGCCTGGTGGGAACATTAGTGAAGCTACATGAGATTATGCTTTGGTAAATTTTGCTATTCAAATGGGGTATTTCATTGATGTAGGGAAACTTATTTTTTTCTCTCTTCTATACATCGCTAGGTGTGCCACTTTTGTTTTCTTAGGGCACCCTTCTATAGTTTATACTTTGTGTGTTACAATAGGTATAAGGGGTAAGGAAACTGAAGAATAATTATTTCCAACTATAGCCCTTAAAAAAAGATAATTTTTGGGCTTTAGGAAACACGAGAGAGAGGTAGAAGGAGACTTTAATGAGCCTAGAGTGTCTAAAAGATGAGCACTAGAACTCCTAATACATTAGGAGATTCGCTGACTTATTTTAGAGGGAACATGAAAATGGTGACTCACTTCTATAAGGAAACAAAGGATAGGTAATTTGAGATGAGGATAAGGTTGGCCCACAACATTGATCATCATGAAAAGCCTTATAGATACACTACTGACATTAATTATTCTCTTGTTAGAATTTATAGAAGTAATCCTTTTATGAGGCATCCTGATTAACTTAAGTTTTCATGTGCACCAACTTATGACTCATTTGTTTAGAAGCATTGTGAGAAAGGCCATGATGATGATGATGAGGAGGAGGAGAAGGAAGACCCAAACTTGGCAAATTATGAGTTTTTTTTCTAGGAGTGGGAGAGATATTATATGCTACTTTAATTATAAAGTATATATATATTTTTTTATTTTTTATTTTTTATTTATTTACTTTAGGGGTCCCATTGATATATTGGAGTGCTATTATTTTGTTAGCATGATTGCAGCTTCGGCTTTGAGAGCCAAAGCATTGTATTAGTTATAATGGTGATTTATGCACTAGCTATCTTATACTCTGCATTATAATTTTATATATATCATATGTTTTACACTTTTCTACCATTTGTTAGAAAGCATAAGAAATTTACTAATATTTATTTGTGTCGTTATTTACATTTGATTAAATTCCCTTTAAGCTTATATTTTTACATTATCTTTTATTTATATCTATGCATTCTGATTATTTAACTAACCCTTATAAAAGGATAATTAAAATTATGTAAAATTAGGATAACAATAAAACTATAGATCATAGGTCAAATGAAAACTTCTTTATAATTCTTAGAATGAAAATTTAATATTGAAGTAACTTGGAACATTTAAATTATTAGCTTAACTTTAATTTATAAGTTATAAATTTATACATTGACATTTGAATTGAAGATGAATAAGAATGAAAATTATAGCAACCTGAATTTAGAATATGCAATTTTTTTAAATCCATACATTAAAATAATTTAGATTGTAAGAAGAATCTAAGAAAAAATAATATTTAAAATCATTAACTACATACTCTACAAAAATAAAAAGAAAAATTAAAAGGTATTTAAGAAAATAAAAGAAAAGAAGAAAAGTACTTTTCTTACAAGATGATATTAAATAAAGGGGGATGAGACATTTTGCTAAAATTTTAATGAAAAATGTCAAAATAAGATTGAATTTAGTGACATTAGCACGTTAAATGAAAATTAACATTTTTTTTATCAGCGTATTAGTAAAACCAAAGTTACAGAGGCTTTAAGGAAAATGATGTGTGGAAAAGCTATTAGATGAGATTATATTCCAATAGAGATGTGGAAATGCCTAGGAGATGAAGGAATTTCTTAGCTTACTAATCTTTTTAATACTATTTTTAAGACAAAAGATGCCAGATTGGTGGAAATTGAGTGTGTTAATTCCTATTTTTATGAATAGTGGAGATGCACATAAGTGTGAAAAGAATAGAGAAATTAAGTTAATGTGTCATACTTTAATACTATGTGAGCGAGTTATGGAGCATAGGTTGCGGCGTGATACTAATGTTTCTAAAAATCAATTTGGATTCATGCCGGGTAGATCTACTATGAAAGCCTTACATTTATTGAGAGTTTTGATGGACAAATATAGAGAGAATAAAAAGGATCTACATATGATATTTATTTATTTAAAGAAAACATATGATAAAGTTTCAAGAGAAGTGCTATGGAGAATTATTGAAAAGAAAGGTGTTAATAATACTTATATTCAAATCATTAAAGGTATGTATGCAGAAGCTAGTACTCGTGTTCAAACACAAGGTGGTTTGGCCATTTATTTTTCTATTTTGGTTTGATTACATCAAGGATCAGCCTTAAGTCCATATCTTTTTTGCTTTAGTCATTGATGTTCTCACTTGACATTTGTAAGAGGATGTACCTTTGTTTATGCTTTTTACTAATGATATTTTTCTTGTTGATAAGACTAGAGAGGAAGTTGAAGGTAAACTTAAATTATGGAGGTCAACCTTGTGTCTAGACTTAATAAGGGTATTATGACTTTGGGTGATCAAGTCATGAATAAGAGTACACATTTTAGATATTTTTGATCTATTGTTTAAAGTGATGGTGAAATAGATGGGGATATTATCTTCAGAATTCAAGTTGGGTGATTGAAGTGGAAGAATGCATAGGGCTTGTTGTGTGGTAGAAAAGACCACCTCAAACTTAAGGGAAAATTCTATAAGATGGTTGTGTGACGTGTAATGCTTGATGGTGTTGAATGTTGGTTAATAAAAGAGAAGCATAATACTAAGTTATGTGTTGCAGAGAAGAGGATGCTTAGGTGGATGAGTGGTTTTACCCTTAGAGAAAGGATATAAAATGAGCTTATACATGATAAGGTTAGAGTATCTCTAGTGGAAGATAAGATTAGTGAGAGTCACCTTAAACGGTTTGGTATTAAACAGATGCCTTTCGATGACCCGATTAGGAAAGTTGAGGTATTAGATGTGATTTTAATTAAGAAAGGTAGAGGTAGATGTAAAAAGACTTGGTTAGAAAATATTAGAAATGAACTTTCATTATTAGATTTAAATGAGAATTTGAATTTTAACATGGCACAATACCGAAAAGGATTTATGTAGATGACCCCATGTAGTGGGAGAAAGGCTTGATGTTGTTGTAGTCATTATTGTTTTTAGTGCCACAGTGCTTGAATGCCAACAATGCTACAACATTATAATTATAACTTTGAAGGGACATGTTCTATCATGGAAGAGAGGCGAATGTTCACTAAGTAATAGATCCACATTAGCAAACATTATGGCAATGTAAAAGTTTTAGCATTAAGACGTTAGCTGATAAGAAGGGTGTGGCGATGCAACACTTTTAAGAACCACAATACCAGGCTTAGTGGTGTCTTATAAATAGTTATGATGTTATGTTTGTAAATGAGTTCAATTACTTGTGAAAAATTGAGTACTTTTAAAGTACTACTATAATTTCTTCTTTGAATTAAATATGAGGGTGGCTAGGGAAGTACAAGATATAAGCATTTGGAGTATTTAGCCCATGCCTCTTAAAAAAACTCTATAAGTTAATGGGAGAAGGAGTGTGGAGGAGTCACATGTTATATATAAAAATTAGAGGAAGGGGATTATTAAATTCTTAAAAGAACACATGAAATATAAATAAAATAAAAATAGAACATTCAAGCTTATGACAACTCTAGATCATAAAACACATAAAAATGTGTGAAACAATAGTCGTTAAGGCCCACCCTTGCCAAATAGGAATGAAATCGTCCTGCTTGGGAAACATCATGACTTTCTCAATTTAGAGTTTAGAATGACTCTTTGCCAAATAGGTAAGAAATGCAAATTATATCTTTTAATAAAATGTATTGTCAATTTACAAGTAATTTAATGGGAATCAAAAGGAACTTGTAATATGTCCTAGCAAAATGGCCTCCAGGAAAAGAAACTCCCTAAATTCCATAAATAACCACACATCCTAACAATAGCTAAAACTACTTCATTAAGTTCAACTTGGAAAGATAAAACCAAGTTAATTCCTTAAGCAGATATATTGTTGAGATAATATGAAATTATTTTCAATTTGCTCAAATTTATTTTGGGATATGCCTTGCAGACAAAACAAAAAGGATAAATTAGGCAAATATTTTTTCAATTTTAACCATCATATTAATTTAAGAATGAGAGTATACATAGTAGCTTTCTTATGTTACAACTCAGACTTCCAATTTTATGATTTTGATGATAAAAAAATAATATTAGTTACCTTTTTATTTCTTCTAGTATTTGTAATAAATATTTATTTATGTGTTGACTAATATATTAGGTGCGCCATTATTTTATTTTCTAGGAAAAACTATCTTTGAAATATAACTAATTGTACATTACAAACACCACATCATATTGGACGATATGTTATAATTAAAAATCCCGTCATCCATTAAATTAGGCAAAAAATTGAATTTAAAAAGTTATTCTAATCGTACTGTATGAACTCCATTATACTTTTTAATGTTTAAAATAATGCCTAATTTAATCTTGTGATTATTCAATCCAAATTGCTTAATTTTGATATTTTAAACAGGTTGTATGATCTGGATCGTACTGTATTATCAACATAGAAGATTTTGGCCGTCCTATGTTTCATCTTGGATGAACTGCATTTTGATTGAACTTTTTGTATAATACTAACTGGACATCGTAAAGTATGAACATACAAATTGAATTATTCATACAGTACAAATAGGTGATCATAGAATACTAACAGGTTAAATTTTGTACATCATACTAGAATATCCAGTGATCGTACTGTTCAATCTATGACAACTGAATTAATTTTTAGGGTTTTTTAAAGCCCTCTATTTAAGCTTTCTCATAAGACTTTATAAGAGTCTTTGGAATCCATTGAAGCTTTATTTTTATGAAAAAAACATGAAGAGAGAACTAAAAAGGAAGAGAAGAAAGGGTGGAGTTTAAGGGTGGGAGAAGAGTATACATAGTGCTGTAATGCCAAGGGAGTGTGGAGGGGATTTCACACAGTTTCTTTGGCAATCTTGCACCTTAGTACTATCGGATTCAAGTTTTGTCTTGAGGGAAGTTTCATTTAAGAACGAGAGTATACATAGTGCTGTAATGCCGACAAGAAATGTGACTGAGGTAGATGGCAATCCATAGAGGAAGAAGCCATATATCAAAGTGGATTTTAAAGATGATGATTTGGTGTTATGGAAAGATGGAAAAGTAGTTAAGATGAGGGAAGACATAGAGATTTTGAACTCAGACAGACTCAGGAATTCCTTAGTTATCAAGTTGTTTGGGAAGGAAATTCTATCGCATATGGTGGCATGGGAGGTGAGACGTCAATGAATCAATTGGGAATTTCCATCTTACAACTATTAGTAATGTTTGGTATTTGTGTTCCTTCAGTTCTACTGAGATGATTGAAGGTGTTCTGACAGGAGGACCGTAGTTTGTGAATGGCCATATTGTTGGAATGGATAGGTGGTTGGGTGAGTTTTCTACATTATGTATGAAGGGTCTAACCTCACTTATTTGGATTAGAATGCCTCATTTAGCCTTGCAATGTTGGGATGAGGTTAATGTGGCAAGGATTGCTTCTATGGTAGGAAAACCTCTAATGATGGATGGAAACATGTTCCAATGGGGGAAAAGGGAATTTGCTAGAGTTTGTGTGTGAGTTAAGCTTGATTAATATCTTCCCTTAGGAGTATGGGTGGAGAGTATATCTGGGAAGTTTTTTTTTTAAATTGAGTATGAAAATATATCAATATTTTGTTATGAATGTGGGGTGATACGACATGTGAGAATTGATTGCAAATAGAAGAATTCTATTGCAAAGGAAAGGTGTGGAGATCCTAGAAATTCAATGCTTCAAAAGGAGGTGGGAAGGAATCAAGAGGTAGATACTAATTCTACACATGGTTCATGGATTATGGTTAACAGGAAGAATAGTAGGAGACCTGCTCAGCTAAAGATGAACAAGAAGTTTGTAAAGAAATAGATAAAGATGAGTAAGGAAGCCCACAGTGGGATATCTGAAGTGAAACCTGCTGTCCAAAACATTGCTGTTCATGCGGAGTTGGAATCAAATGCTGATATAAATCAACTAGAGGAGGGTGAAATAGGTGTGGACTCGGAGATGCTTGTGAGATAAAAGCAATATGATGCAACAGAGGAGGTGGTTGTGCCGAACTATGATAAGGCAGAGAAAGCAGTTGATGTATCTGGTATGATTTCGCCTCTTGATAAATCTTTTTTAACAGCAAGTATGAATAAATTTGATGTTTTGGGTGTGGAGGAAGTGGAAAAGAAAGAGGATGAGATGAATAATATAAGTCTTTGTGGTAGTGGGAAAAAAGGTGAAGGAGTTGTGGCTGATGATGTTGGGTTTGGAAATTCTGAGAAAGGTGGTGGAAAAAATGGTATTGATGGAACGATGAGTAATGTGGAAAAGGAGATTGGTTCTAATGGGGACTTGGCAAAATGTAAGCTTACAAAAGAACTTAGATCCTTAGGGACTATTTAAAATATACCATGTGGAAGGATTTTTTAGGGGGGAAGCAAGAAAAGAGATGGGGGTTCTTCCCCCAAGAAGGCTTAATGGAATCTATTGGATTTTAGAATTGTAGAGGGGCCAAGAAGAAAGAAGCATCTCTTTATTTGAAGGAGTTTATAAAAGATTTTAAGGTATTTTTTGTGGGGTTGGTGGAGACTAAAATCAACTCTTTTGATAGAGTTAACTTTGAAAGGATGATGAGTCCTGATTGGGATTTTTTCCTTCTTCCTTTAGAAGGGTTATCTAGTGGTACTATTATCTTATGGAGATCAGATTTGGCTTACTTTTCTATGGTAAAGACATCAGATCAATGTGTTATAGGGGATCTTAATGTCTTCAACAAAGGTGTGTGGATGATTACTACTTTGTATGGGGACAAGGAGGTTCAAAAAAGTAGATTGTTATGGGATTCTATTTAGGTGTATTCACATAGGAATGTTCCTTCTATTATTGGTGGGGACTTTAATTGCATTTTGTCCCAAGAAGACAAAAAAGGGTGGGAGAAAGTTTGTATTCTCTCAAGGTTCTATGGAAATGATAAAATTTATGAATGATAATGATTATCATGACGTTGGGGTTGTTGGACCAAGGTATACTTGGTGTAATAATAAAGTTGGAGGGGAACAGATCCTTGAATGGTTGGATAGGTGTTTGCTTAAATATTTGGCTATTAATAAAATCCAAATTGCTGTGGTGTGGCACTTAGCAGAGTGGGTTCAGACCATAGTCCTATTGTGTTGAAATTATTTGAGGTGTTTATAAGGAAGAGGAGGTGCATTAAGTTTGAAGTTGTTTGGTTATCATTCAAAACATCGACTCATATTGTTTCTAATTGGTATAAGAAGACTTATGTGGGAGATGACATGGAAGTTTTAAATAAGAAATGTAAAAGAACATTGAAAGATTTATACTATTGGAGTAGGTTCAAATTGAAGGAATTTTCAAAGGAGAAAGAATGATCGAAGGTTGAAATATTTCAACTTGAAGGGGAGGAAGCCAGAGATGGTTGGTTGGATGAAGACAAATTATGGTTGCTTAGATCAATGGACAAAGTGTTGAATGTCAATCTTAATTATTTGAATACTTGGTGGAAGCAAAGAACCAAAGTGAAGTGGATTGAAGATGGTGACTCCAATACTAAATTTTTTCATGCTTTTGCCAATGCAAGGAGAAATGTTAATTAGGTTTCACAAGTGAAAAATTCAGATGGTAAACTCACCGAGAATTCGAAGGAAGTGGATAAGGTATTTTTAAAATACTTTCAAAATAAGTAGAAGGCTTGGGAGTGCTGTTTAGAGATTTGGCCAAAGCCGTGAATGGTATTGGAATATGAAGATAGAGTAATGTTGGAGATGGAGCTTTCTGTTAATTTGATAAAGGAGGTTGTTATGAGGTTGGGAAATAATAAGGCTCCAAGGTGTGATGGGATGACATATTCTTTTTTCAAATTGTATTGGAATATCATTGAAGAGGATGTTTATAGAGCGGTAAGAAAATTCTTTATTTTCGGTAATATGAGTAAGGATTGGAAAGATGCTTTGTTTTTGTTGATTACCATGTGATCTAATCTGTTAACTCTATCCGCCTTTCGTCCCATCAACTTATGAAATTCTATCCACAAGATTATGGCTAAGGTGTTATTAAATAGATTGATTGTGGTCATTCTGAAGATTATTTCTGAAGAGAGGGTGGCTTTTGTGAAAGGGAGATCTATCTCAGATTATCTGTTATTAGCTCAAAAGGTATTCAATAAGTTAAGGCATTCAAAGCCAAGAAATGGTTCTTTAGCTATTAAGTTGGACATGGAGCAAGCATACGACAGTATGTGTTGGTTAACTCTCAAGAAGATGATGGTAGACTTGGGATTCCCAGTCAAATTTCTCGGCCTGGAAATGGACTGTGTCTTAGATCCTAGATTTTCTATCTTGATCAATGGTGCTAGATCCAATTGGATTGAGAGGAAAAGTGGTTTTCCGCAAGGTTGTCCACATTCTCCTTTCTTATCATTTTATGCTCACATCTGCTATCCAATGCTTTCTTTAGTAGAGGGTTGGATGTGGGTATTAAAATTTGTACAAAGGCTCTAAGAATTTCACATCTTCTTTATGCATACAATGTATTGTTATTTTCAGATGCTAAAATGAGAAGTGTGTAGAGAGATAAAGTTCTGTTTCAAGAGAGAGAAAGTTCTTTTTCAAGAGAGAGAAAGTTCCTTTTCAAGAGAGAGAAAGTTTCGTTTCAAGAGAGAGAAGCTCCAGGAAAGTAGAGAGAAAGTTTCATTTGATTTCAAAATTTTAATCTCCGTTTTTCTTGGCGGGTAATCCGTCGATGATGGAGGAGGTGGTGGCTTTTGCCGCTGATCGTCGGATTCCACAAGGAAATTCACCTTCTATTTATGTTCGTCCTCAAGGCTCATTCAATTCTCTAAAAGCAAGATCTCTCAGAATCAACTAGCCTTCAATTAAAGTTCAGAAGAAATCTCCGCCAGTACCTGGTAATGGTAAAGGGAAAATGAATCTGATTCAAGACTTTAAACTTCTTTCGGATAATGGCCCATCTCCGATTCATCGTTTCAAAGATACAGAAGCGTCGTCTTCATCAAGCATGAAATTATTTGTGAACAGATTTAATAATAATATATCAAAGTCTCTGTTTTGTAAGGAAAGTGTTTCCTTTGCGGAAAAAACTATTAGAAAAACTTCAATTCTTTGTCACAATGTCGATGAAGGTATTAATAAAGTTCCTGCACAAAACAATAGTGGCAAAATTATCTTCAATTCTGTGACAAGGAAACCAAACATCAAAATCAACTTTGCTCGAGAAGAGTCCTTAATTTAAGAGGATGGAAAACTATCAAGCTGAATGAATCCAGTATGAAGATTAACGCTGAGAAACTGCAATACTATGTTATAGTTAAAGTCTTTGGAGACAATGCACCAATTTTTTTGATAGCCAAAGAACTTCGTCGTCAATGGAATATATTTGGGAAGTTTCACATCACTTCCCTGGGTCTCAGATGGATACTATGTTCCTTCTTTGATATGGCTGCTGTGGACAAAGTATTAGAAGGAGGACCTTGGTACGTGAATGGTCATATAGTGGGAGTTGATAGATGGTCTCCACTATTCACTCCTCCAACATTAAAAGGGCTTACATCTCCTATATGGGTCAGGCTCCCTCGCCTTCCATTAATTTGTTGGGATGAAGACAATGTGGCTAGAATCGCTTTAATGATTGGGCAGTCGCTCTGGATTGATGGTAACATGTTTTAGTGGAGCAAGAGGGAGAATGACAGAGTTTGTATCAGATTGGCTCTAGAACAACAATTCCCAATCGGTGTTTGGGTAGAAGGATCTTATGGACGTTTCTTTTAGAAAGTTGAATATGAGAAAGTCTCCTCCTTTTATTTTAAGTGTGGTAAATAGAACATTTGGTTGACAAATGTAAAGAAGGAAAGCCAGTATGCTTGGAAGCTAACTGTATAAATTCTGTTTATCAAACGGAATTTCAAACCCATCAGGCTACTGAAGAACCTGATAAGGTTTATGGACCTTAGGTGCTAGTCAAAAATTTGAAAAGAAGAAGGAATATTATTCCAAATTTTAGTAAGGAGAATCAGAAGACAGACAAAATGAAGATTTTTAAACAAGTTTATGTTCAAAAATCATCCTCAAATACAGCTCAACTATTTGATCACATCTCAGAAGGTGTAGAGAAGATAGGATGAGCTGAAGTGGTTTTGCAAAGTTATAAAGAAGACATATCGGAAGAAAATGTCAAGGTTAATAAAGAAGGTGGTTTACAGTGAAAGTTCGTTAGGGATATTAGGCCCTATGTGAACTGGCCCAAGGATAAGTAAGAGAAAGGTGAATTCGAAAAACTTTAAAATAAAAGATAAAACTCCTACCAAAATCACCACAAGCAAAGTGCAGAAGAAAAATAAATGCGGAAGCGATAATAAGAAAAGAACACACCGAATTTATAGTGGTTCGGTTAAACCTTGACCTACATCCACTCCTTGGAGGCACCGTCCAAGTATTGCATTAAAACAAGTGTCTCTCCTTTAGCCCCCACAACTAGGCGGAGAAGCCCTTACAAAATCACTTCCACCTTCCCCGGTGCGGCGGAATCGCCGGGTCCTTTGACACCATGGAGATCTTCTTCTTTGGTGAACTTACCTCGAGACAAGCTTTGAATCCGATGGTACTACGGTGCGAGTTTGCCGGAGCAACCGTGTGGAATCCCCTCCACACTCCCTTGAGTTCCCCTCCTCACAGGATCTTCTCCCTCTCAAACTCCACCCTTTCCTCTCTCCCTTTCAAGCTCTCTCTTCAAGTTTCCCCTATAAGAACGAAGCTACAATGGCTGCCAAAGACGCTTATAAAAGTTGCCATGCCATAGCTTAAATAGAAGCTCTCAAAACGAGCTCATTAATGCAAGTTGCCGACATTATCGTCCAGGATGATAAGCATATCGTCCTGGCCGATTAGTTCAAATATGACGAAAATTGTCCTGAATATCGCCCTGAAATGAAGCTGGATGATGTCTAATCGTCCCGGACGATCTTGCAATCGGCCCGGACAAAATCCCCATTAATTGCTTTCCAAAATTTCCTGAGAAATTTTGGAAAAAATGCTCTGGATCGTCCTGGATGATATTTTATAATCCAGGACGATCCACTAGGACGATGTCCAAAAATAAGATTTTCCTAAGTAGATCTGGCGGCAGATTCTTGCTGAATTGAGCATATCGTCCTAGCCGATACAAAATCATCCAGGATGATGTGTTTTGCATAAAGATGGCTGCTTTAATGAGGATGCCCTAATTAGGGTTTCTACTTTTGTCATATCATCCGGGACGATATAAATATCGTCCCGGACTATGTTACCAAAAATAGAAATCTTTTAGGGCACAACAGAGAATCTTCCAAGTTACAAATTATTAGATGCCACACCAAATACAACAGACTCAAGAAAGGAAAAAGATTACAAACTGACACAGACCTAGTCTACCCAATCTTGAGCTGGTTCCAAATTGTAGTCAGATCGTGTGGACCTGAAACATTAGCACATAAGGCAATCGTAGAGAAATAAGGAATGTTTGCAAGCATCAAAATAATAAACCATAGATCCAGTAAATTCTGAAACAATTTTGTCAAACCTTAATTCAATAGTTGATAATAAGAAGTTTAGTATTCTCAGTTTTAGTTCAGCCAAAGGAGAGACTATCTGCACTGAAATAGAGGAAGAAGAACTGGAAGATGGTGAAATTCAAATCACTACACTGAAAAGTATTGTGGTTGATAACGTATTGGTGTTGGCTGATTCTTTTAAAGTCAAAGGAAAGCTTATCAAAGAACTCAATTCTCTTAGTAAAGATAATATTTTATCTCAAAGGATGAAAGGTGATCATGTTAAGAAGTTTAAAAGTTGAAATAATTCCACTTTTAAGCTCAAATGACTTTCTTAGCTTTCTGGAACTACTGGGGGGGGGGGGCTAGGAAGTTAGAAGCCTCTCGCTACTTAAGGGATTTTGTTAAAGAATTTGATTCTTTCCTGGTGGGATTAGTTGAAATGAAAGTTGTGTCTTTTGATAGACAATATATCAATAAACTTATTGGAGATAGTTGGGACTTCTTCTTTGTTCCAGAAGATGGCCTTTCGGGTGGAATATTGATCAGCTGGAGAAGTAAAATTTGTTCTTTTACAGTGCTTCATGCTACTTCACAACCAGTGATTGGAATTTTCAAAATTCCAAACAAAGGAGAATGGTTGACAACCACAGTATATGGAAGCAGAGATTATTATAAGTGAAGGCAATTGTGGGAAAGTTTAGAAGCTTATTCAAATACTCACCTTCCTTTTATCATTGGAGGAGATTTCAATAGTATCTTGTCTAAAGAAGTGAGAAGGGGAGGTAGGAGGTTTACTTTTACTCAAGGACCTCAAGACATCAATTTATTCATGAATAATTGTAATTTTCATGATGTTGGAATCATTGGTCCTAAATTTACTTGGTGTAATATTAAGAAGGGAGGAGCTCGCATTTTAGAGAGACTGGATCGCTATCTCCTCAACTCGGCTGCTATGAAAATTATTCAACCAGCTGTAGTTCGAATTCTTGGTAGAATTGCATCAGATCACTGCCCTTTAGTGATTAACATTTTTACTTCAGGATTTTGAAAGCCTAAGAAACTGCAGTTTGAAGAAATTTAGACTTCATTTACAGTGTCCAAAGCTATAAGTACAAAGTACTAGAACAATACTATCAGAGGTGATGAAGTTCAATCATTGAATCTTAAATTTAGAAGAGTTCTAAAAGCTCTATATCACTGGAGTAGAGCCAAGCATTCTAACCTCAACTCCCTTAAAGTTGAACTGAAGAAAGAAATCAGTGAGCTGTAAGAGGAAGAAGCAAATTCAGAATGCTTATCTGATGAGAAGATCTGTTTGCTAAAATACAAGGTAAAGGAGTTAAGCACTACCTTGGGAAGGCTTAGTTCTTGGTGGAGACAAAGTGCTAAGGTCAAGTGGATCAAAGAAAGTGATTCAAATTCAGAGCATTTTCATTTTATTTCCTCTGCTAGACGGAACATGAACTTCATTAAGAAAATTAAAGATTCCAATGGTTGAATGCTTGAGGAGAAAAATAGTATTGAAGAAACTTTATTTGATTATTTTAATGATACATGGAGAGCTGGAAGATGCAGATTACCTAGATGGCCGAAAGCAAGTAGAGTGTTGGACGAAGCTGATAAAGAAATGCTCATGGCTGAATTTTCTGAAACAGAACTGGAAATTGTTGTTCGGCATTTGGAAAGTAATATTTCTCCTAGTTTAGACGGCATAACATACTCTTTTATTAAATTCTATTGGAATATCATTAAAAATGATATTTGGAAGGCGATGAATCATTTTTTTCAAACTGGATTGATGTGTGAGCATTGGAAGGAAACTTCAATTGTTCTTAATCCCAAGGTTAAGAACCTAACAATTCCCTCTAATTATAGACCCATAAGTCTATGTAAGTCCATCTACAAAATTGTTGCAAGAATAATGTTGAACAGGTTAGTCCGCTGCATTCCAAAAATTATATCAGAAAATCAAGTTGTTTTTATTAAGGGTAGATCCATTTCAGATAATATCCTGCTTAGTCAAGATATCATAAGCAAAATTATATTTTCTAAATCAAGAAAAGGCATGATGGCTTTCAAAGTAGATATGGAACAAGCCTACGATAGTCTGGGATGGCAAACCTTGACTCAGGTATTAGACATATTTGGTTTCCCGGATGAATTCTCAAAACTACTCCTTCAATGTGTAGTTGATACTAAATATCCATTCTCATTAATGGCTTGAATACCGAATGGATTTGGGCAAAATGTGGTTTCTGACAATGATGTCCTTTGTCTTCCTTTTTGTTTATCATGTGCTATCAATTGTCAATAGAAGAATTCAATCAAAGAGGAGCAAAAATTGGAGTCAAGGTGACTTCAAATGCAGAAAATGTGTCCCATTTATAATATGCTGATGACATCATTGTATTTTCTATAGCTACTAGCAGAAATGCTAAGAAAATCAAGAAGATAATGTAGAACTACTGTAGCTGGATAGGATAAAGAATCAATGTGTTGAAATCTTCATTATTCTTTGGGAAATCAGTGAGAAGAGCTAAGTCTAAAATCCTGTCAAAAATTCTTGGCATCAAATCAATTAATGAGCTGCTATATCTTGGAGTGAAATTGGTGATGAGAAGACTAACTATTTCAGATTTTCAAGGTCTATTCGAGAAAGCATATGATAAGCTTAATCTTTGGGGTAACTGTTTCCTTACCCTTTTGGGCAAACTACAACTTATTAAGACTTCCTTCTTGTCTATGCCTAACTTTCTTTCAACTCATTCTTTGATCCCAATTGGAGTGCTAAAAGAATTAGATAAGTTAATAGAGATTTCTTATGGTGAAAACAAGATAGGAGCAAGGGAGTCCATTTTGTTGATTGGGAAACTCAATGTAAAAACAAGAAATTGGGAGGACAAGGAGTGGTCCTAGCAGTTGATAAAATTGGAAATTAGAGAGCTAAATTTGCTTGGAGTCTTTTATCCAATCCTTCCTCTCTACTGAATAGACTTTTAATTGCAAAATACGGGTCCGATATCCTGGAAACAGAACATAGATATGGAGCATCTTCTTCTTGGAAGATTATTACAAAAGGAGCAAAATCTCTTTAGAAAATTTTGAGATGGAAGGTCTCGGATGGGAAGAACATTAATACATTAAAGGAGGTGTGGATTCTTAATAAATGTATTAATAGGTGGACAACCTTTGTGGCTGATCTTCAAGAAGAACAAGAAAGTTTATAGTATTTTATACAAGATGGTAGATGGTATGTACAGAATATGTAGCAGGTTTTTAGTTCAGACCTGATTGATCTTATTTGCTATGTTCCAATTCAAGCTGAAATCAGTAAAGATGAAGTGGAAAATTCATTCAAGCATTCTGGGAAATCTTTGTCAGCTCTGATCTCTAAACAAAATAGCAACAATGAAGAGGAGGATGTAAAATATAAATGGTTAAAGAAACTGAAACTTAGGCCAAGGATTGAACATTTTTGGTGGAGATTGATGCACAAGGCTATTCCATGTAATGAGTTTCTTATGTATAGAAGACTCATTAATCACAATGGCTGTCTAGGAGGATGTATTAAAGTTGAAGATGTGAAGCATATTCAGTTAATTGTTATTTTATCCATGAAGTTATAAAGATTACTAACAAATGGGGATTTTAGTATCCCGATTTTTTCTGATTTTAACTGCTACATTAAGGAATTGACAGGTATATGAAATTCAAACATCTTCTTGGGGAACTTATATTGTTCCGTCATTTTCTATACTTGGAAAAGTAGAAACAAACTGGTTCATGGAAATAAAGAGGATAACTATAATGTTATAGCAGCTAATAAATTATCTTTCACATCATCTTAAATCAATTATGATCTCATTACAGTCAACTGGGATTCTAATTAGCTTAGGATGTTTTCCTCAATTTGGTTTCCCCCTCTAACCGAATGGATCATATTAAATGTTGATGCATCTCTCGGAGAAAATTATGCTGCAGGAGTTGGAGGAGTTTTAAGAGATTCTAAAGGCAGATTTTTATTTACTTTTGGTTTCAAATGTATGCATTCTGACTGTTCAACATTAGAATTGGAAGCTATACTCTCTTTCAATAAAGTACTCCAAGATTAGATGTTCGATGCAAAAGGAATCATTATTGAAGGAGACAATTATAACGTCATGAAGTTCATTAAGAAGATTTTCAAGGAAGGAATTCAAGTTGGTAATAATGCTAACTTTGATGATTTCTTTTTTCTTAAAAATTTTAATCAAGTCATTATTCAATTTGTTAATAGGAGATATAATAAGTTAGCCGATTGTTGTGCTAACCATGCTAGATTTACTGATTTTGTTTGGGATAGTTTGGATAACAATCATATTCCTCCTCTTTTCTTTAATATATAAAGGAGGAATGTGATAGATCCAACTTCACTTAGACTTTTTATCTTGATTTTCTTTTAATAATATTGCTTTACACATTTCCTCAAAAAAAAAAAGGTAAGAAACATTGTTAAAGACTATTGCAATTGGACCGATAAAAAAATCAATTATCAAAAGTGATCTTTGATTTGTGGCAAATCAGTTTTGAGGAGGAAGATTAAAATTTCAAGGATATTGGGATTCAAACTTGTGGAAGAATTGGATTACTTGGGAATTAAAATTGCTCTAAGGAGATTAAGAAAGTTAGATATACAAATGTTATTGGATAAATCTATGAAAAAGTTGAATGCTTGGGGAAATAGATAAATTTTCCTTGCTGGAAGATTAGTTTTGGTAAAAACTGTCCTTTTTGATCTCCCTGTATTCCTCATTTCACATTCTCTTGTTCCTTTGAGGACTTTGAAGGAGTTTGAAAAATTATGTAGAGATTTTATCTAGAATAAAATTGATGGAAGCCAAGGGACGCATTATGTGGCATCGGATTTGTTGTGTAGACCGAAGCATTATGGAGGATGGGGTATTCAGTTTGCATTGTCAAGGATATGGCCGCTAAGAGAAAAAGTTTGCATGGAAGCTATTGGAAGAACCGTATACCTTGTTGAACAGGAACTTACTGGCCAAGTAAGGAGAAAGGTGGTGGAACAATGATGATTTTAAAGGCAGTTCTTTTCATGGAAGATCATATCCATTGCTTGGAAAGCTCTCAAAATTTTTTTAAGGTGGAAGGTGGGGTATGGATCTAACATTAATGTATTGAAGGATGTTTGGATTTTGGAAAAGAGTTTGCTTAAATGGCTAACCTTTGTTGGAATTCTTGATGATGAAAATTTGACTCTTGACTTTTTTATTGAAGATGGAAGGTGGGACATTGCAAAACTCATATTATACTTTGGTGAAGAACTAGTGAGAGTGATTAGTGGAGTGCAGATTTCTCATTCTTTGCTTTAAGATTGTATGGAATTAAAGCTTAAAATGACTGGTAAGTCTATCTCAGCTTTATTAATGGAAGAGGACCTCAAGGAAGTGAAGGAAGTGTATCCGGTTTCATGGGTTCATAAATTAAAATTAAATGCTCAGGTGGAACTTTTTATTTGGCATTTTTGCAAAGATGCTATTCCAACATAAGAGTTTCTTCATAGGAGAAGGATATCTGAAAAATTACTTATGTCCTATGGGATGTGGTGTAATTGAAGATGTCAATCATATTACTACTAAATGTTCAATGCTTCGGAAGGTCATTGATGTACTGAGAAGTTGGGGGTTCAGAATTCCTGATTTCAGGATTGGAATGATTGCTTGCACGGTCTTACGAGGTAAGTATATTCAAATTTGCTGATTGTGAGTATATATTTTTCATTATTGTGGTTCATTTGGAGCAATAGAAACAAGGTGAAGCATGGTAAAAATGGAGAAAGCAATGAGATGATTGCAGTTTTGGTTCTCTATTTTGGTAGCTCAACTAAACAGGGATTAATCCTCTAGGATGACTGGAATGCTTATCAGTCCGTGGGATTGTTTTCAGATAAATGGCATCCCGCTCCACCCAAGTGGTTGAATATAAACATTGATGCTTCACTTAAAGAGAATAATGAGGCAGGTATTGGAGGTATTGTTAGGGATTGTAAAGGAAGGTTTGTTTTAGCATTTGGTATTGAAAATTTCATTGGGACATAGCACAAATGGTGCTCTCAACTTTTAGATCTTCGAAAAACATGTTGCAAGGATGGTTACATGATGCTAAAGGTATTATTGTTATAGGTGACAATAAAAATGTTCTCCAACTTCTTCAAGAAATTGAAGGGGAACTTGGAAGATGAAGTAATTTCAATAATGTTCTCTTTAATTGTGTTGGGCGTAATTGTAATAAGTTAGCGGATTATTGTGCTAACTTAGCCTTATCTTTTCATTTCTTTTGGGATTTCTTTTCTGAGAGTAATCTTCCTTCTTCCTTTGTTCAATAGTAAAGGAAGAAAGTGATAAGATTGGTGTACTCTCATTATCTTGTATCTAGACTTATTTGGTTCTTTTTATTTTTATGCTACTTTACATTCCTCATATATATATATATATATTTATATATATATATATATATATATATATATATATATATATAGAGAGAGAGAGAGAGAGAGAGAGAGAGAGAGAGAGAGAGAGAGAGACATTTAAAGTGCACAAATGATAGATGCAAAATGGATATGTCAACAACAACATCTTCAAGAAAAAGTTTCGAAATGTCTATATGTAATCATTAAATTTGCTTCTTTTTTTATTTAAAGTCCAGCATAAGCATGATCACTTGCATAGTATATGATTTAAAAAGAAGATTCTCCTACCCTAGGATAAACTAATTCGTTGATCATATCATCAATATAGAGACAAGTGTTGGAAAGTAAATACTCACACCAACACATATCTATAAGAACATCAATGTAAAATAAATAGGATGTTGGAAAAGTAAACAAGCGTACCCCAAAACACCCCATACCCTAAAGGTAATGTTCATTGTCCTAATAAAATATTTGACTTTTTTAATAATTAAATAATTTTTTAGAATAATTTGGATGAATTTTTAGGAGGTTTATTTAATATTTATTTATATTTAGTTTAGTTCTTGTTAGTTTTATTTTTCAATTCAAATTTTATTTTTCAATTCAAATTTTATTTTAATCTTAATTATTATTTTAATTTATTTAATTTTTATGATTTATATTATTTACATAGGTAACGATGAATTTATAAATAATTTTTTTTTTTTAGTTTTGTCTATCATTAACACAATGTATGTTATTATTTGTTATAAATTTATGTTTTTATCAATAAAATGGTGGCTATGGGTTATGAGTGACTAATGAAAGTTATAAAATCATATTAGCTATTGTAATTACTAATATCTTACTTAAGTTTAGGGATGAGCACTCATCTCTCACAAGAATGTATATAGTAAAATTCAAATAGAATATTTTGTTATAAAAAAATAGATCATTTAGATTGTAAAGATTGTAATGTTTTTATCGCATGAAAGTTTTGTAATGAAAATCACTTCATAGCTTTATACATTAAAATGAAGGTATAGAATATAAAAAATAAAGTAAAATACTTTTCTACGATTAGATAAGAAATTTAAAAGAATGTTAATAAAAATATTTTTGAGAGTAAGATTTATATCTTAAGATTTAGTTTGTACATGATAAAGCAATTGCTTTGAGAAAAGAAGCAAATTGTGATAGAAAGAATGCTACAATAGATGTGCTTAGAGTATCAAATGGAAACGCTTCTTATAAGAAAAATAGTTGGTGGTGCAATTAAAATGTGTAAAAAAAAAGATTAAAAAAATAAGCTTTATTATAAAAATAGGTTTATAGGTAAAATCTAAGATAATTGGAAAAGCTGTAAAGAGGCATGTAAAGAGTCTAAGAAAGCCATTTGCAATTCAATGATTTTAGCTTTTAATGATTTATATATTCGATTAGACACAAAAAGGGCAAAAGATACGTGTATAAGTTTAACAAACAAATGTATAAGAGTGGTATGGATTTTTAGCAAAGATTTTTAGAATATGACTGAATTTAGTGACCTTAGCACACAAAATGAAATTTAAGATTTTGTTTTTATGAGCATATTAGTGAAATTGATGATAGAGATTGTTTTATTAAAATAAAGTGTGAAATAACTATTAGACCTAATGATATTCTACTAGAGGTTAGGAAATTCTGTAAAGATGATGGAGTTTCTCCACTTACTAAAATTTTAATATAATTTTGAACATTAAAATGATGCCAGATTAGTGGAGAATGAGTATATCAATTTTTTTTTTAAAGAATAAAGGTGATGCATAAGATTGTACAAAATCTAGAGGAATAAAATTAATGTGTTATTCTTTAAAATTATTAAGAGAGTTATGAAGCATAGGTTACGAGGTGTTACTAATGTTTCTCAAAATAAATTTTGATTTAAGTTGGTTAGGTCTACTATGGAAGCAGTACATTTATTCAAAGGTTTAAAGAAGATGTATAGAGAGAATAAGGAGGTTCTACATGTGATATATAGTGATTTAGAGAAAGCATGTAACAAAGTTCCAAGAGAAGTGCTATGGAGAGTTCAAGAAATGAAATGGCTATATTTTAGTCATTAATGATAAATCTGTAGGAGCTATCACTTTTGTTCAAGCACAGAGTGGATGACCAAGTAATTTCCTATTTTTAGTTTAATTACATCAATGATTAGCCTTAAGCCTAGATCATTTTGTTTTAGTCATGGATGTTATCAATGGATGTTTATAAGAAGTTGAATCCTTATGATGTTTTCACCTAATGATATTCTACTTATTAAAAATACTCAAGAGAGAGTTAAAGATAAATTAGAAATATAGAGGGTTAACCAAAGAGCCTAGAAGATTTTTTTTTTTAGTATATATGAATATTATTATATAGAGATTATTTTTAGTAGTATTAGATCTAGTGTGAGGATTATGACTTTGGCTGATTAATTCATTAATAAGAGTGCACATTTTAAAAATCTTTGTTCTCTTATTCAGAGTGATGGTGAAAGTGATAAGGATATTATTAATAGAAATCAAGTTGTATAGTTGAAGTGAAGGGATGCAATAGGCTTATTGTGTAATAGAAAAAATTATCCCTCAAAATCAAGAAAAACTTTTATTAGATATTGGTGACACCAGCAATGCTTTAAGGCGCAAAATTTTAGCCACTAAAATTGAGGCATAATATTCAATTAAGTCTTGTAGAAATGAGGATGTTGCAAATATAGATTCAAGGATTATAATTGTAATGATAACAAAACTTTTTGACATTATTATTTCTCTACTATTTTTACAATTGAACATCTGGACTGTGTCGGTCTTTAATTATAATTCCATCAAGTTTTACCTTTTTTGAGTCAAATGTAATAAGATGGATCTTGATGCCAAGTAACCTTGCACATACTCCACATAAACTAAGTGGAAGAATTTATATAAGTTTAAGGGTTTTTCTATTTTTGATTACATCGTACAAGATGATCTAAAATCATCATGGATGATCAGTTAAAAATATAAACCCAAATTTTGGCTCCTATGTTAAGAAAGCCGAATTAAGTAAATCATCCTGGACGATAGGCTCAAATCAGAAAGACTAAGCCAACAAACTCTTTTAGGAATGATATTATTTTTAGAAATCATACACGGCAATACCATATCATTCTGGATAATTCATTATAATCATACCTAAATTATTTGGGTGATTAAGAAAATTAATTAAGGTTATTATGATAGATCATATCGTCTGAGACAATCGCAAGATTATCCTGAACAATCAGTTAGAAAAACCTTAAACTTCTCTCGAATCAGTCGGATGACTAGAATTATCTGCTGGATGATTTGTTATAAATTTTCATCATCTAAATATTTTTGTTGGATGACCAAAACTATGTGTTGATTATAATCATTGATTTTGAACAAATGATATATGATGATCCATGTATCATCCTAGATGATTTGCTATGTTTCTTCATCATCCAACATGGATCTACTAGATAATAAGAAACTATGTGCTGAATGATATATATGATTTTGAACTAATAATGCTGGACGATGTCCGCATCATCTTGGATGATCAGAATAAACATTATGCTCTAATCATCAAGCACACCAAGATCATCCTGGCTGGAAGGGTTGAAATACACTGATCGTATAGGATGATCTATTAATTGACATAAACAATCTTTGACATCAAGTTACAAATTGGGGAAAATTTTAAGGTCTTCTTGATAAGATCTCTTGATTATTATTGAGAGGATCTTGTACTAAAGTCTTGACCTGAGAGAGCTAAGAGAAGGAGAGGGAGAGTTTGGGAGAGAGAGAGAGAGAGGGAGAATCTTGTGAGGGTGACTTTGTGAGGTGTTCACAAAGGTTGCTCCAAGCAAGGATTTAAGTCATCGTCTTCATTCATTATCCTTGGCTCCTTAATGGCTATAGGGTGGTCTTTATCAGCAATCGATCAAGGTTCTTTTCTTGCTTTAGGAGGAAGGAAAAGGAGTTTAGGTTTTTTGCCTCACTGGAGTTGGTAAAAGGAGTTTGTAAATCTTCTCAGCCTTGCTATGGGAACAAAAGGAGAGTCATTATATTTTAGTGCAATACCTGAAGGAGAGGCTCCAGGGAGTGGACGTAAGTCAAGTTGACTGAATAATTATAAAATTTATTGTATTCATTTTGTGCTATTCTTGCGCTTTATTTTTCTTCATATTATTTTCTATGGTTAATTGTGTTTGTTTTAAAATATTAAAAAAGCTTTAAAAAATTTTTTACAATATGTTTAAGAATTTTTAAAACTACCAGTTCACCCCCCTTCCCCCATCTTAGTTAGCCTCGGGCTAGTTCATAAGGGCTTAACAACCCTAACAAACATTTAAAGGATACTTAGGTGGATAAGTTGTTTTAATCTAAGGGATAAGATATAAAATAAGCATATATAAGAAAAGGTTGGGGTAGCTCCAATGGAATATAATATTAGGGAGATTTTCCTTAGTTGGTTAGGTCAAATAAAATAGATGCTTTTGTTGACCCGATTAAGAGATTAAATAAATTAGATTTGTCCTATGTTAAAAAGGTAGTGGTAGACCTTAAAATTACTTTATAAGATTTAAATGACAATTTCATTATTAACTAAACACAATAGAGAAAAAGGATTCATACAGTCGTACCGATATAGTGGGGTAAAGAATTGATGTTATTATTATTGCATAAAAAAATTATTTTAATTTATTTTTCTTTTCAAATTTTTATTAACCTTTAAAATATTTGTGTTAATTTTTATTCTATTATTTTCTTATTAACTCTCGCACTCTAATATATTATTTTACATATTTTGAAGTGAAAGTTTTGTAGTATTTTTATTATCTTAAATTCTAGTAAAAATATTTTTTTTCCCCACGCCAAACCATACAATATTTAATCTGATGAATTATTCAAGTACCATAATGCTCATTTTTGCATCACGGTGGTGGAATAACTGATGAAATGCATAGCCACATTAAATCAACAAAGTGACATGATGGTTCATCCAATAGCCATGCTAGGTTATTGCAATGGAGTTTACTTTGTAGTGCCATGGTGAAAATTCATATTATAATATGGCAAGGCCACCTTATCAAATTTTGTGGAGCTGGAGTAATTCTCAAATAAATATAAATATAATCTCATTTTGGTGTGTGGAAGTTCTATAGTTTTTGAATAGTTTTCAAAGAGGAGAGGACAAATGAGATAAAGATACATACTTTAGAGTGTTTGGATAGCATTACTAAGAGAAAAAAAATGAATGGATAGGAAACAATGTGGAGAGAAAATTTGTAAGGGGACATTCACTTTAGGAATGATTCAATTGATGACTCGGTTTGGGATCCTTCATTTACTGTGATATCTTCTTTCTTTTTTCTATTAGTACTATCTTTCTTCAGTAAGTAATGGAAATTTTTTTGGCAAGAGATATCCTTCAGCAAGTTATATCATTCATTCACTTTAGGCTTGTTTAACTGGCACTTTTTAAAGAAAAGAGAGCTATTCCCCATTTTGATAAGAGAGACAAGGTCCTGTTTGTATAGAAAAACCCAATTTTCAAATTTTTCTTATTCCGAATTTTCTAGTGGGAAATTTGTTATGGCAGCTGATTGCCGGTGTTCATCGCCGGCCATAAGTTTGATGGAACCCTTGCAAAGTGGTGCTCATTGTGTCAATGGAATCTATGCTTATGGTTCAAATGGTGGTCGTTCTTCTTCAATAGATGGTGCTGGGAGGAGGATGCAAGGCCCGCTTGTGATAAGGGATTATGTGCATCGTGTTTCAAACACTATGAAGTTTATTGAAGGGAAAAGAAAGGAGTTGGATCTGGAATTCAATTCGCCTAATTCTATCATCAAATCAAATTTAAAATATGGCATGTCTCAAAGGGATCCATAAGCATGTTCATTTGGCATGAAGTTTTTTATTAATAGATATGGTAATTCAAAGGCCATTTCTGGTATTGACTCGAATCCTGCTCTTAATCAATTAAACACTATGTTAAATTCAAATGACTATTATGCTGTTAATGAATCTAATGTGGACAAAGTGGTAGTGGATGAATCTGTTGGGGTTAGGAAATCTATTTCTAAGCAAATTATTAATTATGTGCCTGTTAATCAATGGTCTAAGCTTCTTCTCATTAGAATTAACGTTGAGCCAAATGAATATTTTTATGCAGAAGATGGGGCTATACGATTAAAAGATGTTAACCAAATGGAAAAATGTTGATAGATTGTAATTTGTTGTGGTTGTTAAGGTATTTGGCAAAGAATTACCTTTTCATATTATGGCAAAGGAATTATGAAGACAATGGCTGAAGTTGGGCTAGTTTTATCTTACGATTCACAGAAAAGGATGGGTGTTGTGTTCTTTTCAGACTGCTGAAGCAATGAAGTCTGTGCTTTTGGATGGTCCTTGGTTTGTAAATGGGTCATATTATTGGGTTGGACAAGTGGACTCCTAATTTTTCTCCATCCTCATGAATGGATTATCATCTCTAATTTGGATAAGAATACCTCATCTTCCATTGCATTGTCGGGATGAGAAAAATGTAACTATTTTAGCTTCTAAAGTGTGAAAACCAATCATGTTAGATGGAAATATGTTTAAGTGGGGTAGACGTGAATTTGCTAGAGTTTGTGTGAGAGTCTCTTTGGAGGAAAAACACCCATTAGGAGTGTGGGTTGAAGGAATTTATGGTCATTTCTTCCAAAAATTTGAATATGAGAAGATATATACTTTTTGTTATGTTTGTGGTAGAATTGACCATTTGATTAAACATTGTATTGATAATATTTATCATGATAGAGGTAAAGCAGCTTTGGTAAATAATCAAAATCATGTTAAATCAACTCGTGTTTTAAAGAAAGATAATAATTCTTATGGCTCATGGGTGCACGTGAATCATGGTAAAAAGAAGATAGCTCCTAAGTTTTCATTCCCTGGGCAAAGGGCAATCCGAGTGAAGGAAGTGAAGAAATGGTTTGAAAATGTTACAGTCAATAAAGATAGTGTTAAGCCAGCTAAACCCAAAGCTAATTCCTATTTGAAAATTCATATGAAGTAGAATGTTGGTATTTCAGATGTTATTATTGAAAAGGAGGTTGGTGTTATTGAACTGGAGGAAGGTGAGGTTGTGAATACTGTTGATGATTCAACAATAGGTGTGGTTTGTGCTATCTCGAAGGTCATTCCTATTGCTTTGAATAAGTTTGAGGCATTTAATATCTATGATAATTAAATTATTATTGATGAGGACAGGGTACAAAATAGGCTGGAGCTAAGGTAAGGTAAAGTCTTTATTAAAAATTATGGAATATTTTGTTGGTAATGGAAGCTCTTACGCTAATAATTCAATTGATTCTAAAGATATTATTAAAAGAAAAGTTATTGAAAGAGCTCAGCTGCTACTATGCTGAAGTTGGAAAAGGAAATAAATTCATTAGGTCCAGTCAGGATTCTGGCTAGTAATAGAAAATTGGAAGGTGTGAGCTCTAGTAAGGGTTGGAGCTCTTTTCTTGGGGGTATTCAATGAGTTCAATAGCATTTTCAAATTATAGAGGGGAAAGGAAAATGAATGGTTCTCTATACTTAAAAGAAACTGTATAAAAATGTATGTGTTTTTTTTTTGGGGGATTATTGAGACAAAAATTTCATCTTTAGATAAATGGAGTTTAATAATTTTGTTGGAACTGAATGGGATTCCTTTTTATATCCTGCTGAAGGCATGTTTGGTCGAATTATAGTTATCTAGAGAGCTGATTTAGCAACTTTTTCTATTTTACATGTTTCTTCACAATGTATTCTTGGTAAACTTAATGTATTCAATAAAGATGTTTGGATGGTGTCCACTATTTATGGGGGCAAGGAGGTTAGTAAGAGAAGGGAACTATTGGATTGTTTATATTTTTTCTATAATAGAAATTTTCCTACAGTGGTAGGTTGTGACTTTAATTGTCTTCTTTCTCAAGAGGACAAGAGGCGAGGAATAAAATTTGTTTTCTCTCAAGGTCCAAAAGATATGAAGATATTTATGAATACAAACAATTACCATGAAGGAGGGTTGGTGGGACCTGAATTCACTTGGTGTAACAACAAGTGTGGTAGTGGTCGTATTTTGGAATGATTGGATAGGTGCTTATTAAATTCATTAGCCTTGGAGAAAATTCATGTTACAGTGGTTAGGCATCTGGAAAGGATTGCTTCAGATCATTGTCTTATTCTCATGAAGATCTTCAATTCTATTAAGAAAAGGAATAACCTTTTCAAATTTGAAGATATATGGATTTCTTACCCGACTTCTAATGCAATTGTGAAGCATATCTGGAATAAACCTTTAAAAGGTTTTGCGGATGGAGAGGATGCCCAGATTTTGAATATTAAATGTAGGAGGACATTCAAAGCATTATTTTTTTGGAGTAAAGCAAAATTAAATAACTTTCCTTCTTTAAAGGAAGATCTTAAGAAGGAGGTGTTACTTCTTGAAGAGGAGGAGGCGGAAAATGGCTGGTTATCGACTGAAAAATTATTGTTGTTGCATTTAAAATTTTGTGAATTGAATGTTTATTTGGCTCGGTTAAACATTTTGTGGAAAAAGAGATCTAGAGCACGTTGGATGAAGGAAGGAGATTCAAATTCTAGAATTTTTCAAGCCTTTGCTAGTGCTAGAAGGAATGGCAATTGGTTCAATCATGTGAAGAAAATGCGCAAGGTATCAAGGTGGAAGATCAAAGAGGTGTTGAGGAAGTATTTTTTAAACTATTTTCTTGATAAATAGAAAAATAGGAATTGTTTTTTGGATAATTGGCTGAATCCTTCTTCCAAGCTTTAGGAAGAAGAAAAAAAGTTTATGATTTTTGATTTCTCTATGATGGAAATTTTAAATGTCATTAGTAATTTGGAAAATAATGTTTCTTTGGTAATTAATGGTATTTCAAACTCTTTTATTAAATCTTATTAGAAAATAATTAGTGAAGACTTCTGTAAGGCTATTAATCAATATTTTATTTCGGGTAAGATGTCGCCTGAATGGAAAGAAACTCTTATTGTTTAAATTCCCAAAGTTAAGAATCCTTTAGCTTCTTTAAATTATTCTCCTATTAGTCCTTGTAAATCTATATACAAAACTATTGCTGTGATTTTGTTGAATAGTTTATTTATTATTATTCCTAAAATCATATCTGAGGAATAAGTGGATTTTATTCGAGGAAGATATATTTCATATCATATTTTATTGGATCATGAAATATTCAATAGAATCAGAATAACAAAATCTAATAAAGGATTTTTGGAAATTAAGGTGGATATGTATCAAGCATACGATAGTATGTGTTTGTCAACATTGAGATTAGTTTTGGATTACTTTGGGTTCCCATGAAAATTTGCAAATCTTATTATGGAATGATTTAGGGATGCTAAAATTTCTATTATGATCAATGGTTTTAAGTAAAAATGGATAGAGCCAAAAAGTCGATTTTGTCAAGTGTGTCCGTTACCTCCCTTCTTATTCAACATCTACTCTCAATTTCTTTCAGATGCTTTTTTGCAAAGAGATAAGGACATTGGGATTAATATTTCATCTAATGCTCAAAGAATATCTCATTCGTTATATGCAGATGACATCTTATTACTTTCTGATGCTAAACCTAAATGTGTGAAGAAGATGAGGAAAATTTTATTAGACTATAGTAATTGGTCTGGATAGATAATCAATTCTAAAAAATCTTATATTATTTTTGGTAAGACGGTTAATAGGAGTAGAAGGAATTGTATCTCTAACTTGTTGGGTTTCAATGTTGTCAAAGAGTTGGACTACCTTGGAGTGAAGTAGTCTTCACACAAGATGAGAAAATTAGATTTTCAATTTTTGCTTGAGAAGGCTTTATTCTAGATTGAATGTTTGGGGAAACAGATTTGTTTCCTTAGCTGGCAGAATAATTTTTATAAAAATAATATTTCTTTCTATTCCATTGTTTCTTGTAGCTCATTCTCTGGTGCCTAAAAGTATTTTGAAAGAATTTGATAAAATGAGCAGAAATTTTGTTTGGAATAAGTATAATGGTGATCATGATCTTCATTATGTTGCATGGGATACTTTGTGTGGATCAAAGGAGAGGGGAGGACGTGGACTTTTTCTACTACATCAAAGATTGGTCCTGTAAGTACAAGATTTACTTGAAATCTTATTAATAATCCTAGCTCTTTACTTAACAATAGCCTAATTGCTAAATATGGTGAAAATTTCTGGTTTATGGAATCAAAGAAAAATGCATCTCTTACATATAAGATAATTATAGATAGAGTTAATTTTATTTAGAACTTTGTAAAATGGAAAGTGTCAATTGGTTCATCTATTAATGTATTAAAAGATGCTTGGATCCTTGATAGAAGGTTGAGGATGATTCAGAATCACTGGATAATTTTATCTCGGCTGGAGATTGAAATATTGACGGGTTGGGCCAATATTTTGGGAAGGAACTTGTAAAGCTTATTATTCAAGTGAAAATTATCCCGGGGGTATTACAGGATCGTATAGAGCTTATATCCAAATTTTTTGGTAGATCAATAATGGCTTTGGCATCTTAGGCGATGAATGAAGATCATATGGTTGATGATTTCTAGTAATGTATAAAAATATTGAAGCTAAACTATCGGGTGAAGCTATTCTTTTGGGTGTTACATAATAATGCAGTTCAAACAAACAATTTTTTATATCGAAGAAGATTATTTGATAATAATTCTTGTCCTAGATGGTGTATAGCTGCTGAAAGTATTGATCATATTGCAGCCAATTGCCTGAAATTCAATCTAATTATTGAGGTTTTGAATGCATGGGAATTTTTGGTTCCATCATTTTTTTTTCATGGAGGAATGCAAAGTTGAGTTAAAGAGGGTAGATGATTCTATGCCTTTTTTTTTTTTTTTGAAACCTGCAGAAATTGCATTAAAATGGAACCAAACAAACTAATTACAAAGGCTAGAATGATAGCACTCCTTGATTAACTCAAGCAAAGAAGAAGGAATGTTACCAAAAGATAAAATATCAAAAGTAAAACTACTATCTAGTGCCAAAGTGGCACAAAAATCAACCACTCGGTTACTCTCCCTATTTACATGATGAAAAAAAAAATTATTAAAGCCCTTAAGGAAGAGAAGCTCCTTAATCGGCCAATTCTCCATTTTCCACTCCACCTTCTTCAAAGAATTCTGAATGTGTGTAATCACATTGATATTATCACTTACAATTATAATTCCTTTGCTTTCCAACATCCAAGTTTGGATGAATTCTCTTATTGTAAAAATAGCTTCTAGTTCAACTTGAGCAATATCCCAATGTATAGTACTCTTACCGAATGCAAAAAGAAGTCTACCTCTGCAATCTCTGAAGGTCCCACCAATGCCGGCCCGATAAGAAGGAATCCAAGAAGCATCCACATTAATCTTGATCCAATCTAGCGGTGGAGGGTGCCAGGTTTTAGTTGACTCCCGAGGGAAATTAGTACCCCACTTATCTAGATATAGATTGGATTTAAATGTGGAGAAAGAAATGACATTTGCCCCCACCAAGCTACTAGACATAGAAGCTTTATCGTGCTTCACCAGGTTGCGGTCCTTCTGGGACAAAAAAATAGCTGTGCAGTAAAGTCTCACCATACTCTTATTATTGGCCGAACTTCTCCTCATCTCCTCTAAGCATTCATCCAGTGAATGAAAATTATGAATAGCTAATCCCCAACCCTGAATAGCAGAAATAACCTCATTAAGATATTTGCAATGAACCACAATATGTTCATAATTCTCCACCTCTTGACACCCTTTAGCACAAGAGTCATCAATAGCAATTCTTCTATACTTGAGGAAATGATTGGTAGGAGTAGCTAATTTACTTAACCGCCACCAAAAAGTTTCTCCTTTTTATTGAGCTTAATGTTCTTTAACCAAATACAGAAACCTCCATCATCATCCATATATTTATCTCTAAGCACAAAATCATATGCCAAAGCTGATAAGGACTTACCCGATAGCTTACCGATAGTTTCTAGCCTATCTGTCTTCACCACTGTATCAATTTTAACTTGCCTGATAAGCAATATCAACTCTTCATGAAAGAACTTATGTTTCACCTAATCCCAATTACTCTCTTCAGAGATTAACTACTGCACCATCCTATCTTCCAAGGATAAGCAATCCCCAAAGGTCGGCCAAGCATTTAGACTTTTGTCTAAGAGCCAAATGTCACCAAGAACATTAATTCGCTCACCACTTCCACCTTCCATCTCACATTATTTTTAAGTTGCCTTCCACCAACTTTAAGTATTTGTAAGGTACTGGATGCGTTTTTTTACAGATTCCGTCCAGGACCACATCTCTATACTTGGTTGTAACAGTTTGGTGAAGAAGAGTCTTCGGATTCTGAATACAGTTCCAAGCCAATCTAGCCTGCAATGTACCCTTTCGGATAGCTAAAGATTGCACACCCAATCCACCTGCACATCTTGGCTTACAAATCTCACTCCATGGCACATAATGTAATCCCTTCTTCCCATCTGGTTTGTTCCAAATAAAATTTCTGCACATCTTTTCCATCTCATATACAATTTTCTTAGGCACAATGGAATGAGTGAGTAAAAAGTTTGGCATAGAAAGTAATGAAGTATTCAACAAAGTAATTCTACCACCCAAAGGTAAAGACTTCTTACCCCACTCATTTAATCTATCCATCAATTGACTCAAGAAATCATGAAAATCTTCCACCTTTAATCTCCTAAGAGATATCTTGATACCCAAGTACTTCCATTCCTTCACAACTTTGAACCCAAGTATTTTAGCCACCTTCCTTCCATGATGTCTTCTAACCGCTTTCCCAAATAGAATTTGGGACTTATTGATGTTCACATTCTGCCCTGTCCACCTACAAAAGTATTTAATTTTTTTCTTCACTAATCTTGCCAAAGAACAAATGGATTTTGAAAACACAAGCACATCATCTACATAAAGGAGGTGTGAAACCTTTGTACCTCTTGTAGAAATCTGAATACCAAGATCTTTTCCCCTATGCTAAATACAATTTGACAACAATTGGAAGCACATTATAAACAAATAAAAGGAGAGTGGACATCCCCGTCGTAATCCACTACAAGCACTGATCCATTTCAACATCTTCCCATTTAAGATAATAGAGAACCTCACATTCACCATGCATTCCATAAGAAATCCAGAGAAAACCGATGGGAAACCAAACAAATTAAGAATTTGAAGTAAGGTTAGCCATCACATGCTATCATAAGCCTATTCCATATCAAGTTTCACCGCCATCATCCCTTTTTTTTTCTTAGATGTCTTAAACTTGTTAAAGATCTCATGGGCTAGAATGCAGAGCTCTAACATAGATCTACCTGGAATGAAAGCCATCTGCTCTTCAGAAATCATCTTAGGCATAAGCTTCTTCAGCCTGGTTACTAACATAGTGGCAACAATCTTGTAAGTAGTTTGACACAAGCTGATGGGTCAAAAATTAGATGGAACATTTGGATTCTTCACTTTGGTATAAGAACAATCATGGTATCCTTCCACTCATTGTGCATACTACCAGTAATAAATTTACTGATAGCCTTCCATGTAATGTCTCCAACTAGTTTCCAATAGCATTTAAAAAATGAGAAGGTAACACCATCAACCCCAGGTGATTTGTTATTACCTTGCTAGAAAACAGCCTCCTTGCATTCTTCCAAGAGAAATTCTGCATCCAGGAATTTCATATCCAGTGAGCTCAATCTCTGTGCTGTAGCAATCATAGGCCAACCCGTCAGCTTACATTCACGACTCCTCCATTTCTTCTCGACAAATTGAATAAAAACCTGCTCCATCAGATGCTCATCTACCAACATTTGGTTATTTTCATCTCTAATTTTTCTAATTAACTTTGCATTTCTCCTAGCCGATGCAAAGTTATGAAAAAAATTTGAATTTGTGTCTCCCTCCTCTTGCCATCTAGCCTTGGCCCTTTGATTCCACCATGTAGACAATCTTCTAAGAGTAATAATGAGCTCATGAACTTTGCTCCTAAGCAATACCAAGTCTTCAACAATAAAAGTATCCATCGAAGCCTCTTTGATCTGCAACTCAAGAATTTCATGTTTCAACTCTTATTTCAGTTTACATAAATCCTTACATTTTTTTTTTGCTCCAAAAGAATAAAGCACGCAGCGTCCTTCTAAGCTTTCTTTGAAGGACCTCCATTTCATCCCCGAAGTCCTTTCTCCTGCAAGAATTATAAACAATGTTCCAAGCTGCCGGGTATGACCCTCAAGTATTTTCAACTCAAATGAACCTTGTTTTGTTAAGCTGTACAATTTCCAATTTAAAAATAATTGGACAGTGATCCGACGCCACCCGAGCAAGATGTCGCACATTTCCAAAAGGAACCAACTGTAAAGATGCAGAATTTATCAAGCACCTATCCAGTCTTTCCCAAATCCTTAAAGCTCCCTCCTTGTTATTGCACCAAGTAAAATTTGGTCCAGCAAAACATACATCATGTAAATCAAAGTTAGTCAAAATATCCCTCATCTCCCTAGATCCTCTAGACAAGAGGAACCACTTTCCACCCTTCTTCTCATCCCTAATCAAAATGTAATTAAAGTTTCCTCCCACCAAGGATGGACCCGTCCCTACCAAGGAGTTTTTTAACAGACTACTATGGCTCCTCCTTTCAACGTAACAGTTATTAACATAAACAGTTTCCACTTTCCAAGCACCCTAAGAAGGAGTGGTTAGATCTCCAACAACCACTTGAGAAGAGCTCTCCTCAACCACAAAAGAAACCACATTTCCATTCCATAAAACTAGAATACCCCCAGAATTCCCAATAGTAGGGAAATGGAAGAAATCCCAACTTCCTCCAATCAGGCTGTCCACATCCCTTCTATTAACATTATTAAGTTTAGTCTCGACAATCCCAATATAAAAAACATCATAATCCCTAACAATTTCCTTCAAATATAGAGAGACCTCACTTTTTCTGGCCCCCCTACAATTCCAGAAAATAATGTATGACATTAAATCAATTAAGGGGAATAGTACCCACCTTTCAAACAACCTTTTCCATCTGTTCTCTTCTTCCTATGCTCGGATTCAAGAGGCCCCAGTGACTTCATCTCTTTGGCCAATTTGAACTTGACGACATTACTGCTAACAGCACTAGCAGTCTTCGAACCCTCCAAAACTACATCAGCCTCTTTCACTACCTCCGAAGTTTCTTCTATAGCTAAGCTTGCCTGTGACTGCTCCACTGTGCAATGATTAACCATTTCACTTTCTTAAATCTCATCTATTAACGCTTTAAACTTATTATTAACTTCAATATTCAATCCCAATTCCAAATTATCTTTAATCAAATTAATATGCTTGCAACTATCCAAATCCAATAGATCATTCTGTGCCATATCTGTATCCACCTTCTTCACACCTTTTTGCTCTGTACTCTGTCCATCTTGATTCATCATTTTCAAATTTCTTCCATTCCTTCCACCCTCGACAGTTCTTCTATTTGTACCTCTCCTATTCTTGAACCGGACTGCATCCAAGGACCAAACTCAATCCTGTGGGCTGCACCTTCTGCATGGACTGTCTAAACACTAGATGTATCTTGATTAACTCTAGTTTTCTCACCAGTAACTGGCCTCATAACCATAGGACAGACCTTTTTGTCATGACCAACTTTGCCACATTGATAGCAAAACAAGTTTAATTTCTCATACTCGACTTTCTGAAAAAAACTTCCTGCTATGCCATCAATCCAAACTCCATTGGTAGGCTATTCTCCAAGTTTATCCTAACACACACCCGGGCAAATTCACTTTTTCCCTATTTAAATGAATTTCCATCCACATACATTGGTACACCAATTCTCATTGCAATTCTAGCAATGTTCTCTTTATCCCAACAATAAAGAGGTAAACATGGAAAACATACCCAAATAGGTGCAGTAGTGCCTTTAAATGAATTGGGATTGAACAATGGCGACCACTTGTCCATACCGACAATGTATCCTCCCACATACCACGGCCCGCCATTCAAGACTTCATCAATAGCTTCCCCATTCTTAAACAAACACAGCATCCAATTCATACCAAGAGATGTCATGTGGAAAGTCCCAAACCTATTCCACTGCCTCCTTAGTTCAACGCTGCACATTGGAAATAAAATTTTATCTCCTAAAACCTTTATAACCAGAGAGTGTTTCAGCACTTGAGAATTCAACACTTCCTTCTCAGCATTTAATTTGACAGCAATACCATCCTCCGACATCTCAGCAAGATCCCCACTGAATGAAATCTTGATATGTTGTGTTTTTTTCCAAGCTCCATTGAATTCAGTCTTCAACTCATTTCTATCAATAATTCCATCCTCATTCCTGCCCTGATTCTCCTCTGTCAAAGTATTCTCCTCAAGAGCATTGCTGGAAAATTTCTAGTGGTTCCCCACATCATCTATTTCAGAAACTAAATTACGGCAAACGAGATCCTCATTGCTTTTCACAAATTTATTAACCTTCAAAATCAATTTCGTAGAAGAAGAAACCTCAGAATTCTGATTTCCATCAAGCCCTCGTTCCATTGCAAGGTCACTTACACCTTCCAAACCTCATTCCATCTCTATCTTCTTGCCCTTACCTTCCACCACCACTTCTTTGCGGATCGTAGGTCGGACGACCTCCCTAATTACAAGATTATTGCCACTTCTACCACCCAATCGATCTGTACCAAAAGAATGAGCCTCCATTCAACGATTAACACTAGAAGAACGACTGGAGGATGACCGATCATCATCAGTCTGACGAACGGAGACCATGAAATCAAACAACCACCGGCCGAGACGGTTGGCCACCGCAGAAATCCACCGACTAACGAACGCCCGTGAAAACTCAGAAGAATTTTAAAAAATAGATTTCTTGCACTTTCTCTCTCTAGAAAATTTGAGAGCTTCTCTCTCTCTAGAAAATCAACATGCATCATTCAAACCTCAAATGTATTCCTTTTGTTGTTGCTAAACATGTATTGTACTTTTACCTTACTTCTCTTGGAGAAATAGGAATAAAGGTGAAGCATGGAGGGGTTGAAGATAGTCCTTCTTTTATAGCTTCAAATGTGGTTAGCTTTGTAGCATCTTCTTTTCAATATAATCTTATATCGGATAACTGGGCTGTTAATTTAGCTTTCTAAGCTATCTTGTAATACTTGGTACCCTCTTCATCCTGATTTGATTAAAGTAAATATTGATGCTACTTTGTTAAGGAATAATAAGGCTGGTGTTGGTGGAGTCTTAAGAGATAATTATGGCAGATTTTTATTGTTTTTTGGTTTTCAATGTTGGCAATGGGATATTACACAATTAGAAATCCAAGCTATTACTTCTTTAAAGCTGACCGTAGAAAGTCAGATGTTTGAGGCTAAAGGCTTAATCATTGAAGGGGATAATTACAATATTATCAAATTGCTACAATATTCTTTTGGCAAATCAAATTCCCTACTTGAAGAATGGCTATTGGAAGATTTATCATTCTTAAAGGAATTTAATAATGTTTTATTTCATTATTCCAGGAGAGATCGTAATATGTTAGCTGATTATTTTGCTAACTTAGCTAGTTCATCTGATTTTCTTTGGGTTAATATTTGTGATAATAAAATTTATCCTGACTTTTTTCCTTTTTTTTTTTTTGAAGGCATTGAATTAAAGCAAAAAACTATTACAAACTAAAAACCTAGGCAATCCTTTGAAAGAGAAAAGAAGCCTTTATTAGAATTAATTTAAGCATAGAGAAGAAATTTAGAAAACAGGAAAATTCATAATGAAAATAGGATCCTCTACTAATTATTTTAAACAAATTAGGGTGGAGGGGATACCAAAGATTAAACAACCCAAAAGGTTGATTAGTATTCTAGAATTCTCAGTTAGGTAAAAAATAAAAAAATAGAAAGATGCCTAGTTTCCATTAATCTAAATCCCCTTTCCAAAATCCAACTTTTTGCTCAAAATAAAATTAGAGAAAGTAAGAAAACTAAAGCAAAGAACAAAACAATAATTGATAATCATAAACATCCACTAAGAAGGAAAATCTTCAATCTTCGCCTCTTCATTCATTATGTTATTAACAATCTTCAAATTGAGATCTTTGCCCAATCCACAATCCATTCATGGATTCCTTCAACCGTTTCTATGACCATTTCCTGAAGCAAATGATGAAGGGTGTCTAATACTATCATCAATACTCAACTTCTTACCTTTTAAACTCCTTTTGATTGGACCGAATACATTCAATTCTTTATTGAATTTTTTTTTTATTCCCCTAACTTGGAAGGAATAAAGAATTTCCCATCATATATCACAACTTCTTTGCTTTGTACTTTGTTTAACTTCATCAAAGGAGTGACTGAATTATGCAATCAAGAAGAATTTCAATTACCTCCTTATGTTCTTTGCACTTCAACCTTTCAATCCAGAGAAAATTCCTTCATATCTGGATCTTTATATCCAACTTATCTCTATACCGATAGCCTCTGATTTGTCTACCACATCTAGTTCTAAACTAGAAGATCAAGCTTGCACATTTTATCCCATTCCAACATACTCAACATGTGGATTTATCTCCCCATCTTCTAGTTGATTCAGTTCAGAATTAGCCATGCCATAATCTTTCGTTCCTGTTCCTACTTCTATCACCGAGCATTGAACTTTAGGGATCTACCTTGGTATCTTTGGCTAGCATTTCAATTTCTTCACCATCTATTCTACCCAATTCTTCAACAAAAACATGGGATAGCAATTTGAATTTGTTCCTAGTAATCTCTTCAACTGGAACCAAAGCTATTTTCCAGAATTCTCAACTCAACTAAAACCTGAGATTTCTTCTTTGCAACCGATAGATTCTTCCTTCAAGATCCCTATCGGATTGATACATACAACCTCTACTGCTAAATTTGTATCACAATTTTTTCCATACAAATTGATTTTCATCTTCTTCTACCTACTGGTTGGCATTCTTATTTCCCAACACTTTCTTTTTCCTTTGTCCTCAAATTTCCTTCACCTTGAAAAGTATTATCTTTGCTTTGATACTTCAAATCAACTTTCATCTGTAATTGTCCCCCCTTATTCACTTCTTTATTAAACCTTTTATTCCATTTGTAATTAACATGGACCCAAGGTCCCATAATTATTTTATCTTCTCCTTCTCTTGTGCTTTATGAAGATTTCCTTGCCCTTGATTATTAAGTAATCCACAACAGGGTCCACATTACTTTTATCCACTATACTTGCCTTTTTTACATTTGCTCTTTTCATGACCAATTATGCCACAATCATAACAAAATGATGAGATTCTCTCATATTCAACCTTTTGAAAGAATCTCCCACCCAAACTTCCAAGGGAAGAGGTTTGTCTAGCTCCATACGAACACAAACTCTAGCAAACTCCCTCCTTCCCCACTGAAGCATGTTCCCATCCAACATCAAAGGATCACCTACCATAGAAGCAACCAAAGCAACCCAAGCAACATTTTTCTCATCCCAACAATATAGAGGAAATTGTGGCATTCTGATCCATATAGGAGAGGTTAATCCTTTCATAGAGCTCGGTGAAAACTCCATTGACCAGCTTTCCATCCCCCACAATGTGTTGATTTACCAACCAAGGACCACCTTATAGAACTCCTTCCCATAGCTTCCAATGTTTTTAATGAGCATAAATACCGTCCCCATTCCTAATGTTGTAAAAAGAAATTGTCCCATAATGACCCCACCACATTATCGTCTCAACTTCCCAAGCAACTAAATGTGATGAAATCTCCCTCCCAAAAACCTTAGCAACCAGTGAGTGCTCAAGCCCTTTTAGCATTCAATACCTCAGCAGATTCAACTAACTGGACAACTTTTCCATCTTTAGATTACACAACCCTCCTCTCTTTTGAAATTTAACTTGATATATGGTTTATTACTCCACAGATTACTCAACTTGCTATTATCTTAAAAATTTTCACGTAATTTCTCAATCACCGGGGCAGCTATGGCACTCACTGCCCCCCACAGCTTTCTCCGAAGGATCCACCCCTCATCTTAATATTATTATGAAAATTTTTATCAATTGATTTTGAAGAATTCACATTTATCTCACTAACAAAAACAAGGATTGCATTTGAATTCCCAAATCTATTCACAAAGAATTTTCATACCAGAAGTCGAAGCCTCATTAACAAAGGATTTATTCGAAGAAAAGAATTTTTGATTTCAAATAATGTGGAGTCTTACGTATAATATTAAAAGAAAACATCCTTACCTTTGCCTTCAACATGCATCCATCTTTTGTCAACCTGAATACCTCCATTTTCGAAAATGACTAGTTCTCCCCCTTCAAATCTGCGTCTGCGAGCATCCTCTGCTTCATGCTACCAATTTCCAGTCATCTATCGGCCTTGCTCTGACTTCATCTTGCCATAAATAACCATTCAGCCGATAGAAGTTGCATCACGACCATCTGAAGGCAGTGATGGCCGGTGGCCATCCGCCACCATGCCCCACCTCCCTCCCTCCCAAATCCAAGGAGAAAGAACTGGGATTGAAGAAAATTTGAAACTTTTTATATTCGAACTACTTTCTCTCTCTAGCGCCCAAACTAGTTTTTTTCTTTCTCAATGGACGAATGTGATAGTGCAGTAGAACTATCCACATAGTAGTTTTTATTTGGTTTATCATTTATTTAAGAATGCAAATTAGCATCTTCTGTAAAAACAAAAGGCAAGTAATTGAAATTTTGATATAGAAAGTTTTATTGTATGGCCAACAGTTGAAAAAACTCATAGTTTTTGGACTAACAGCTTTCAAAAGCTAATAAAAATTACTAATGTCAGATTGTTTATGCTTTAACTTAGTAAATGGTTATTTTTGCATATATATCTCCTTCCTCTACCCCCTAATTAATCTATTTGCGGATTCAGCCATGTCTATAATTAAACATCTATTATCCTTTTAATTACGACGAATGATGTTAGATAAAATTTTGGAATAACTTAAGGAGATTTCTTTTATTGCACAAGTAGTATATTTTGATAATAAGTCTGTTCGATGAAAGTAAATAAGCACTATAATAAATTGTGTGTCAATGTAAACAGTTTTGCTCATGGGATTGACACACACTTCTGATCATTCTTTATTACTTGATTTAGACATGGTACCAACAACACCTTTCTCTTGAAGAGATTTATGTCAGAACAGAAACTGAGGGAGCATAACTCAACCCATATAACAATGATAGTTGCACAACTCTTTAAAATTAAGTTTTATTTGTGCCATTTAATGTGGAAGTAAAACACAGCGTTCTATTGTAATTGACATAGCTATCTATCTATTTGTACACACACAGCTCACATACATTTACAGACCGACTTGAAATTCATGTTTAGTTATTAGTAAGAAATCATGTGTAGAACTTTATGATCCTACAAACTACTTATCACCTAGACCATGTTCATTAATTTTTAGTAAATTACATTTTGTTACTATTGTTCTACGTTCTTAGGTGTACATATTAATAGGTATAAGTAACGGAGCCATTTCTTTTTTACACTTAGAGATTTGAATTTTTCTTGTTACACCAAAAAATCCTTAAATATAATATTACTTCAGGAATATGTTGAAACAAATCTATGAATCAATAGACCATCCTAGACTACTACTATAGAGGTATAAGTACATCACTACAAAGCAACATGAATATTCATACCAAATTTTTACACAACCCTTACTATTTCATGAAGCAGAACGCTTTAACGATGAAAACCCGTGAGAATTCAATTGGATCACATATTCTCCGAAATATGCGGGGAAAGTTCTATTAAGGAACACACAGAAAACACTTTAGCCATAGTGTATATCCATGTAGAATTTAAAACTATAGCTTAATGATGATTATAATAAAACTTCCAATAATTTCTATACGTACATACCATAAAGATGAAGAGGCAAAGATGTCTGTTTGAGTTTCCATACCCCAAAGCTCTGTAACTCTATATTAATGAGTTGGAACAAAAGTTCCTAGCCAAGCTATTTTACACCAAGTTACTAAAAATTCCCTATTCTTATGGAACTGATTTAACTTCTTTTTTTTCCATTTTTGAAGGAGAGAAAACTATTGAGAGTTATGAAAGATTTATTGAAATGCTTAAATGTACATCTATTATGCTTTGCATAATTGGTTTTTTATTTAGATATTTTTAATGACCTTTGGATCTCTTATTTCAAAAATGATGTTGCAGGTTGAGGTTCTTATGTTGTAAAAGCCGTTGATAAGGGCTTATTGCCTTTGTAGAGAAGATGCAACAAAAAACTTTCAGGCTTTCATATGTTGATTCCTAAGAGAGTATGTAAGTGACTTTTTATTTGAATGCTTGTCACTTTTGATTGTCAGTTAGTAGTCATATCTGAAGTATTAATTATTTTGGAGTAAGTTATGTTCAAAAGACATAAAATTTATTCCTAAAATGTGGAGGAGCATGTATTTATTTTATTCATGAGTCTAAAGCTAAAGGGTAGTTCGAATGTACATTTATTTGAAGATAAATAAGAATCTTTATTTATATATAATTTGTTGAAGGAAATCAAAATTTTGTTTAAAATTATAATAAGTTAAAATGATTAGTTGAAATAAGTATATTATTTGAGTAAAATGATCATTAAAAAATTTATTAATAAATAATATATCAAGGATTTATAAACAACTAATTCTCAATTCATCCAATTTTCATAAAAATATCAAAATCATATCCAAACAAACAATTTACTAAAAAAAAAAATCAAACTCCCAAATTACAATCCACAAAAAAACCATTCACATTACCACAACCAACACCAACTTCCAAACATCAAATCACTTTTAAAAATAAAATAAATATAAAATATACAAAATTCTATAAATAACCACCCATCCAATAGGAAAAATGTAAGCTTACAAAAGATACTTAGTCCGTAGGGCTATTTACAATATACCATGTGGGAAGGATTTTTTTAGGGGGGAAGAGCAAGAAAAGAGCTGGGGGTTCTTCCCTAGAAGGCTTAATGGAATCTATTGGATTTTGATTTTGTAGAGGGGCCAAGCGAAGAAAGATGATCTCTTTTTATGAAAGGAAGTTTATAACAGATTGTTAAGGTATTTTTTGTGGGGTTGGTGGAGACTAAAATCAACTCTTTAGATAGAGTTAACTTTGAAATGGTATGTGAGTCCTGATTGGGATTTTTTTCCTTCTTCCTTTAGATGGTTATCTAGTTGGTACTATTATCTTATGGAGATCAGATTTGGCTTACTTTTCTATGGTAAAGACATCAGATCAATGTGTTATAGGGGATCTTAATGTATTCAACAAAGGTGTGTGGATGATTACTACTTTGTATGGGGACAAGGAGGTTCAAAAAAAGTAGATTGTTATGGGATTCTATTTAGGTGTATTCACATAGGAATGTTCCTTCTATTATTGGTGGGGACTTTAATTGCATTTTGTCCCAAGAAGACAAAAAAGGGTGGGAGAAAGTTTGTATTCTCTCAAGGTTCTATGGAAAATGATAAAAATTTATGAATTATAATGATTATCATGAAGTTGGGGTTGTTGGACCAAGGTATACTTGGTGTAATAATAAAGTTGGAGGGGAACAGATCCTTGAATGGTTGGATAGGTGTTTGCTTAATTATTTGGCTATTAATAAAATCCAAATCGCTTTGGTGTGGCACTTAGCCAGAGTGGCTTCAGACCATAGTCCTATTGTGTTGAAATTATTTGAGGTGTTTATAAGGAAGAGGAGGTCCATTAAGTTTGAAGATGTTTGGTTATCATTCAAAACATCGACTCATATTGTTTCTAATTGGTAGAAGAAGACTTATGTGGGAGATGACATGGAAGTTTTAAATAAGAAATGTAAAAGAACATTGAAAGATTTATACTATTGGAGTAGGTTCAAATTGAAGGAATTTTCAAAGGAGAAAGAAAGATTGAAGGTTGAAATATTTCAACTTGAAGGGGAGGAAGCCAGAGATGGTTGGTTGGATGAAGACAAATTATGGTTGCTTAGATCAATGGTCAAAGTGTTGAATGTCAATCTTAATTATTTGAATACTTGGTGGAAGCAAAGAACCAAAGTGAAGTGGATTGAAGATGGTGACTCCAATACTAAACTTTTTCATGCTTTTCCCAATGCAAGGAGAAATGTTAATTAGGTTCCACAAGTGAAAAATTCAGATGGTATACTCACCGAGAATTGGAAGGAAGTAGATAAGGTATTTTTTAAATACTTTCAAAATAAATAGAAGGCTTGGGAGTGCTGTTTAGAGATTTGGCCAAAGCCGTGAATGGTATTGGAATATGAAGATAGAGTAATGTTGAAGATGGAGCTTTCTGTTAATTTGATAAAGGAGGTTGTTATGAGGTTGGGAAATAATAAGGCTCCAAGGTGTGATGGGATGACATATTCTTTTTTCAAATCGTATTAGAATATCATTGAAGAGGATGTTTATAGAGCGGTAAGAAAATTCTTTATTTTCAGTAATATGAGTAAGGATTGGAAAGATGCTTTGTTTTTGTTGATTACCATGTGATATAATCTGTTAACTCTATCCGCCTTTCGTCCCATCAACTTATGAAATTCTATCTACAAGATTATGGCTAAGGTGTTATTAAATAGATTGATTGTGGTCATTCTGAAGATTATTTCTGAAGAGACGGTGGCTTTTGTAAAAGGGAGATCTATCTCAGATTATTTGTTATTAGCTCAAAAGGTATTCAATAAGTTAAGGCATTCAAAGCCATGAAATGGTTCTTTAGCTATTAAGTTGGACATGGAGCAAGCATACGACAGTATGTGTTGGTTAACTCTCAAGAAGATGATGGTAGACTTGGGATTCCCAGTCAAATTTCTCGGCCTGGATATGGACTGTGTCTTAGATCCTAGATTTTCTATCTTGATCAATGGTGCTAGATCCAATTGGATTGAGAGGAGAAGTGGTTTTCGGCAAGGTTGTCCACATTCTCCTTTCTTATCATTTTATGCTCACATCTGCTATCCAATGCTTTCTTTAGTAGAGGGTTGGATGTGGGTATTAAAATTTGTACAAAGGCTCAAAGAATTTCACATCTTGTTTATGCATACAATGTATTGTTATTTTCAGATGCTAAAATGAGAAGTGTGTAGAGAGATAAAGTTCCGTTTCAAGAGAGAGAAAGTTCTGTTTCAAGAGAGAGAAAGTTCCTTTTTAAGAGAGAGAAAGTTTCGTTTCAAGAGAGAGAAGCTTCAGGAAAGTAGAGAGAAAGTTTCATTTGATTTCAAAATTTTAATCTCCGTTTTTCTTGGCGGATAATCCGTCGATGATGGAGGAGGTGGTGGCTTTCGCCGCTGATCGTCGGATTCCACAAGGAAATCCACCTTCTATTTCTGTTCGTCCTCAAGGCTCATTCAATTCTCTAAAAGCAAGTTCTCTCAGAATCAACGAGCCTTCAATTAAAGTTCAGAAGAAATCTCCGCCAGTACCTGGTAATGGTAAAGGGAAAATGAATCCGGTTCAAGACTTTAAACTTCTTTCAGATAATGGCCCATCTCTGATTCTTCGTTTCAATGATACAGAAGCGTCGTCTTCATCAGGCATGAAATTATTTGTGAACAGATTTAATAATAATATATATCAAAGTCTCTGTTCTGGAAGGAAGGTGTTTCCTTTGCGGAAAAACTATTAGAAAAACTTCAGTTCTTTGTCACAATGTCGATGAAGGTATTAATAAAGTTCCTGCACAAAACAATAGTGGTAAAATTATCTTCAATTCTGTGACAAGGAAACCAAACATCAAAATCAACTTTGCTCGAGAAGAGTCCTTAATTTAAGAGGATGGAAAACTATCAAGCTGAATGAATCCAGTATGAAGATTAACGCTGAGAAACTGCAATACTCTATTATAGTTAAAGTCTTTGGAGACAATGCACCAATTAATTTGATAGCCAAAGAACTTCGTCGTCAATGGAATCTATTTGGGAAGTTTCACATCACTTCCCTGGGTCTCAAATGGATGATATGTTCCTTCTTTGATATGGCTGCTGTGGATAAAGTATTAGAAGGAGGACCTTGGTACGTGAATGGTCATATAGTGGGAGTTGATAGATGGTCTCCACTATTCACTCCTCCAACATTAAAAGGGCTTACATCTCCTATATGGGTCAGGCTCCCTCGCCTTCCATTAATTTGTTGGGATGAAGACAATATGGCTAGAATCGCTTTAATGATTGGGCAGTCGCTCTGGATTGATGGTAACATGTTTTAGTGGAGCAAGAGGGAGAATGCTAGAGTTTGTATCAGATTGGCTCTAGAACAACAATTCCCAACCGGTGTTTGGGCAGAAAGGATCATATGGACGTTTCTTTTAGAAAGTTGAATATGAGAAAGTCTCCTCCTTTTATTTTAAGTGTGGTAAATAGAACATTTGGTTGACAAATGTAAAGAAGGAAAGCCAGTATGCTTGGAAGCTAACTGTATAAATTATGTTTATCAAACGGAATTTCAAACCCATCAGGCTACTGAAGAACCTGATAAGGTTTATGGACCTTAGGTGCTAGTCAAAAATTTGAAAAGAAGAAGGAATATTATTCCAAATTTGAGTAAGGAGAATCAGAAGACAGACAAAATGAAGATTTTAAAACAAGTTTATGTTCAAAAATCGTCCTCAAATACAGCTCAACTATTTGATCACATCTCAGAAGGTGTAGAGAAGATAGGATGAGCTGAAGTGGTTTTGCAAAGTTATAAAGAAGACATATCAGAAGGAAATGTCAAGGTTAATAAAGAAGGTGGTTTACAGTGAAAGTTCGTTAGGGATATTAGGCCCTATGTGAACTGGCCCAAGGATAAGTAAGAGAAAGGTGAATTGGAAAAACTTTAAAACAAAAGATAAAACTCCTACCAAAATCACCACAAGCAAAGTGCAGAAGAAAAATAAATGCGGAAGCGATAATAAGAAAAGAACACACCGAATTTATAGTGGTTCGGTTAAACCTTGACCTACATCCACTCCTTGGAGGCACCGTCCAAGTATTGCATTAAAAACAAGTGTCTCTCCTTTAGCCCCCACAGCTAGGCGGAGAAGCCCTTACAAAATCACTTCCACCTTCCCCGGTGCGGCGGAGTCACCGGGTCCTTTGACACCATGGAGATCTTCTTCTTTGGTGAACTTACCTCGAGCAAGATTTGAATCCGATGGTACTACGGTGCGAGTTTGCCGGAGCAACCATGTGGAATCCCCTCCACACTCCCCTGAGTTCCCCCCCTCACAGGATCTTCTCCCTCTCAAACTCCACCCTTTCCTCTCTCCCCTTTCAAGCTCTCTCTACAAGTTTCCCCCACAAGAACGAAGCTACAATGGCTGCCAAAGACGCTTATAAAAGTTGCCATGCCATAGCTTAAATAGAAGCTCTCAAAACGAGCTCATTAATGCAAGTTGCCGACATTATCGTCCAGGACGATAAGCATATCGTCCTGGCCGATTAGTTCAAATATGACGAAAATTATCCTGAATATTGCCCTGAAATGAAGATGGATGATGTCTAATCGTCCCGGACGATCTTGCAATCGGCCCGTACAAAATCCCCATTAATTGCTTTCCAAAACTGCCTGAGAAATTTTGGAAAAAATGCTCTAGATCGTCCTGGACGATATTTTATAATCCAGGACGATCCACTGGGACAATGTCCAAAAATAAGATTTTCCTAAGTAGATCTGGCGGCAGATTCTTGCTGAATTGAGCTGATCGTCTTAGCCGATACAAAATCATCCAGGACGATGTGTTTTTCATAAAGATGGCTGCTTTAATGAGGATGCCCTAATTAGGGTTTTCTACTTTTGTCATATCGTCCCGGACGATGTTACCAAAAATAGAAATCTTTTAGGGCACAACAGAGAATCTTCCAAGTTACAAATTATTAGATGCCACACCAAATACAATAGACTCAAGAAAGGAAAAAGATTACAAACTGACACAGACCTAGTCTACCCAATCTTGAGCTGGTTCCAAATTGTAGTCAGATCGTGTGGACCTGAAACATTAGCACATAAGGCAATCATAGAGAAATAAGAAATGTTTGCTATCATCAAAATAATAAACCATAGATCCGCAACATAGAGGATATCTCAAAGAAATTACTGAGAATGAAGCAGTTCCAGTAAATTCTTAAACAATTTTGTCAAACCTTAATTCAATAGTTGATAATAAGAAGTTTAGTATTCTCAGTTTTAGTTCAGCCAAAGGAGAGACTATCTGCACTGAAATAGAGGAAGAAGAACTGGAAGATGGTGAAATTCAAATCACTACACTGAAAAGTATTGTGGTTGATAACGTATTGGTGTTGGCTGATTCTTTTAAAGTCAAAGGAAATCTTATCAAAGAACTCAATTCTCTTGGTAAAGATAATATTTTATCTCAAAGGATGAAAGGTGATCATGTTAAGAAGTTTAAAAGTTGAAATAATTCCACTTTTAAGCTCAAATGACTTCCTTAGCTTTTTGGAACTACTGGGGGGGCTAGGAAGTTAGAAGCCTCTCGCTACTTAAGGGATTTTGTTAAAGAATTTGATTCTTTCCTGGTGGGATTAGTTGAAATGAAAGTTGTGTCTTTTGATAGACAATATATCAATAAACTTATTGGATATACTTGGGACTTCTTCTTTGTTCTAGAAGATGGCCTTTCGGGTGGAATATTGATCAGCTGGAGAAGTAAAATTTGTTCTTTTACAGTGCTTCATGCTACTTCACAAGCAGTGATTGGAATTTTCAAAATTCCAAACAAAGGAGAATGGTTGACAGCCACAGTATATGGAAGCAGATATATTATTATAAGTGAAGGCAATTGTGGGAAAGTTTAGAAGCTTATTCAAATACTCACACTCCTTTTATCATTGGAGGAGATTTCAATAGTATCTTGTCTAAAGAAGTGAGAAGGGGAGGTAGGAGGTTTACTTTTACTCAAGGACCTCAAGACATCAATTTATTCATGAATAATTGTAATTTTCATGATGTTGGAATCATTGGTCCTAAATTTACTTGGTATAATATTAAGAAGGGAGGAGCTCGCATTTTAGAGAGACTGGATCGCTATCTCCTCAACTCGGCTGCTATGAAAATTATTCAACCAGCTGTAGTTCGAAATCTTGGTAGAATTGCATCAGATCACTGCCCTTTAGTGATTAACATTTTTACTTCAGGATTTTGAAAGCCTAAGAAATTGCAGTTTGAAGAAATTTAGACTTCATTTACAGTGTCCAAAGCTATAAGTACAAAGTACTAGAACAATACTGTTAGAGGTGATGAAGTTCAATCATTGAATCTTAAATTTAGAAGAGTTCTAAAAGCTCTATATCACTGGAGTAGAGCCAAGCATTCTAACCTCAACTCCCTTAAAGTTGAACTGAAGAAAGAAATCAGTGAGCTATAAGAGGAAGAAGCAAATTCAGAATGCTTATCTGATGAGAAGATCTGTTTGCTAAAATACAAGGTAAAGGAGTTAAGCACTACCTTGGGAAGGCTTAGTTCTTGGTGGAGACAAAGTGCTAAGGTCAAGTGGATCAAAGAAAGTGATTCAAATTCAGAGCATTTTCATTTTATTGCCTCTGCTAGACGGAACATGAACTTCATTAAGAAAATTAAAGATTCCAATGGTCGAATGCTGGAGGAGAAAAATAGTATTGAAGAAACTTTATTTGATTATTTTAATGATACATGGAGAGCTGGAAGATGCAGATTAACTGGATGGCCGAAAGCAAGTAGAGTGTTGGACGAAGCTGATAATGAAATGCTCATGGCTGAATTTTCTGAAATAGAACTGGAAGTTGTTGTTCGGCATTTGGAAAGTAATATTTCTTCTAGTTTAGACGGCATAACATAATCTTTTATTAAATTCTATTGGAATATCATTAAAAATGATATTTGTAAGGCGGTGAATCATTTTTTTCAAACTGGATTGATGTGTGAGCATTGGAAGGAAACTTCAATTATTCTTAATCCCAAGGTTAAGAACCTAACAATTCCCTCTAATTATAGACCCATAAGTCTATGTAAGTCCATCTACAAAATTGTTGCAAGAATATTGTTGAACAGGTTAGTCCGCTGCATTCCAAAAATTATATCAGAAAATCAAGTTGTTTTTATTAAGGGTAGATCCATTTCAGATAATATCCTGCTTAGTCAATATATCATAAGAAAATTTAGATTTTCTAAATCAAGAAAAGGCATGATGGCTTTCAAAAGTAGATATGGAACAAGCCTACGATAGTCTGGGATGGCAAACCTTGACTTAGGTATTAGACATATTTGGTTTCCCGGATGAATTCTCAAAACTACTCCTTCAATGTGTAGTTGATACTAAATATCCATTCTCATTAATGGCTTGAATACCGAATGGATTTCGGCAAAATGTGGTTTCTGACAATGATGTCCTTTGTCTTCCTTTTTTGTTTATCATGTGCTATCAATTGTCAATAGAAGAATTCAATCAAAGAGGAGCAAAAATTGGAGTCAAGGTGACTTCAAATGCAGAAAATGTGTCCCATTTACAATATGCTGATGACATCATTGTATTTTCTATAGCTACTAGCAGAAATGCTAAGAAAATCAAGAAGATAATGTAGAACTACTGTAGCTGGATAGGACAAAGAATCAATGTGTTGAAATCTCATTATTCTTTGGGAAATCAGTGAGAAGAGCTAAGTCTAAAATCCTGTCAAAAATTCTTGGCATCAAATCAATTAATGAGCTGCTATATCTTGGAGTGAAATTGGTGATGAGAAGACTAACTATTTCAGATTTTCACGGCCTATTCGAGAAAGCATATGATAAGCTTAATCTTTGGGGTAACTGTTTCCTTACCCTTTTGGGCAAACTACAAACTTATTAAGTCTTCCTTCTTGTCTATGCCTAACTTTGTTTCAACTCATTCTTTGATCCCAATTGGAGTGCTAAAATAATTAGATATGTTGAGTAGAGATTTCTTATGGTGAAAACAAGATAGGAGCAAGGGAGTCCATTTTGTTGATTGGGAAACTCAATGTAAAAACAAGAAATTGGGAGGACAAGGAGTGGTCCTAGCAGTTGATAAAATTGGAAATTAGAGAGCTAAATTTGCTTGGAGTCTTTTATCCAATCCTTCCTCTCTACTGAATAGACTTTTAATTGCAAAATACGGGTCCGATATCCTGGAAACAGAACATAGATATGGAGCATCTTCTTCTTGGAAGATTATTACAAAAGGAGCAAAATCTCTTTAGAAAATTTTGAGATGGAAGGTCTCGGATGGGAAGAACATTAATACATTAAAGCATGTGTGGATTCTTAATAAATGTATTAATAGGTGGACAACCTTTGTGGCTGATCTTCAAGAAGAACAAGAAAGTTTATAGTATTTTATACAAGATGGTAGATGGTATGTACACAATATGTAGCAGGTTTTCAGTTCAGACCTGATTGATCTTATTTGCTATGTTCCAATTCAAGCTAAAATCAGTAAAGATGAAGTGGAAATTTCATTCAAGCATTCTGGGAAATCTTTGTCAGCTCTGATCTCTAAACAAAATAGCAACAATGAAGAGGAGGATGTAAAATATAAATGGTTAAAGAAACTGAAAGTTAGGCCAAGGATTGAACTTTTTCGGTGGAGATTGATGCACAAGGCTATTCCATGTAATGAGTTTCTTATGTATAGAAGACTCATTAATCACAATGGCTGTCTGGGAGGATGTATTAAAGTTGAAGATGTGAAGCATATTCAGTTAATTGTTATTTTATCCATGAAGTTATAAAGATTACTAACAAATGGGGATTTTAGTATCCCGATTTTTTTCTGATTTTAACTGCTACATTAAGGAATTGACAGGTATATCAAATTCGAACATCTTCTTGGGGAACTTATATTGTTCCGTCATTTTCTATACTTGGAAAAGTAGAAACATACTGGTTCATGGAAATAAAGAGGATAACTATAATGTTATAGCAGCTAATAAATTATCTTTCACATCATCTTAAATCAATTATGATCTCATTACAGTCAACTGGGATTCTAATTAGCTTAGGATGTTTTCCTCAATTTGGTTTCCCCCTCCAACCGAATGGATCATATTAAATGTTGATGCATCTCTCGGAGGAAATTATGCTGCAGGAGTTGGAGGAGTTTTAAGAGATTCTAAAGGCAGATTTTTATTTGCTTTTGGTTTCAAATGTATGCATTCTGACTGTTCAACATTAGAATTGGAAGCTATACTCTCTTTCAATAAAGTACTCCAAGATTGGATGTTCGATGCAAAAGGAATCATTATTGAAGGAGAAAATTATAACGTCATGAAGTTCATTAAGAAGATTTTCAAGGAAGGAATTCAAGTTGGTAATAATGCTATCTTTGATGATTTCTTTTTTCTTAAAAATTTTAATCAAGCCATTATTCAATTTGTTAATAGGGGATATAATAAGTTAGCCGATTGTTGTGCTAACCATGCTAGATTTACTGATTTTGTTTGGGATAGTTTGGATAACAATCATATTCCTCCTCTTTTCTTTAATATATAAAGGAGGAATGTGATAGATCCAACTTCACTTAGACTTTTTATCTTGATTTTCTTTTAATAATATTGCTTTACACATTTCCTCAAAAAAAAAAAAAAGGTAAGAAACATTGTTAAAGACTATTGCAATTGGACCGATCAAAAAATCAATTATCAAAAGTGATATTTGATTTGTGGAAAATCAGTTTTGAGGAGGAAGATTAAAATTTCAAGGATATTGGGATTCAAACTTGTGGAAGAATTGGATTACTTGGGAATTAAAATTGCTCTAAGGAGATTAAGAAAGTTAGATATCCAAATGTTATTTGATAAATCTATGAAAAAGCTGAATGCTTGGGGAAATAGATATATTTCCCTTGCTGGAAGATTAGTTTTGGTAAAAACTGTCCTTTTTGATCTCCCTATATTCCTCATTTCACATTCTCTTGTTCCTTTGAGGACTTTGAAGGAGTTTGAAAAAATATGTAGAGATTTTATCTAGAATAAAATTGATGGAAGCCAAGGGACGCATTATGTGGCATCAGATTTGTTGTGTAGACCGAAGCATTATGGAGGATGGGGTATTCAGTTTGCATTGTCAAGGATATGGCCGCTAAGAGAAAAGTTTGCATGGAAGCTATTGGAAGAACCGTATACCTTGTTGAACAGGAACTTACTGGCCAAGTAAGGATAAAGGTGGTGGAACAATGATGATTTTAAAGGCAGTTCTTTTCATGGAAGATCATATCCATTGCTTGGAAAGCTCTCAAAATTTTTTTAAGGTGGAAGGTGGAGTATGGATCTAACATTAATGTATTGAAGGATGTTTGGATTTTGGAAAAGAGTTTGCTTAAATGGCTAACCTTTGTTGGAATTCTTGATGATGAAAATTTGACTCTTGACTTTTTTATTGAAGATGGAAGGTTGGACATTGCAAAACTCATATTAGACTTTGGTGAAGAACTAGTGAGAGTGATTAGTGGAGTTCAGATTTCTCATTCTTTGCTTTAAGATTGTATGGAATTAAAGCTTAAAATGACTGGTAAGTCTATCTCAGCTTTATTAATGGAAGATGACCTCAAGGAAGTGAAAGAAGTGGATCCGGTTTCATGGGTTCATAAATTAAAATAAAATGCTCAGGTGGAACTTTTTATTTGGCATTTTTGCAAAGATGCTATTCCAACAGAAGAGTTTCTTCATAGGAGAAGGATATCTAAAAAATTACTTATGTCCTATGGGATCTGATGTAATTGAAGATGTCAATCATATTACTACTAAATGTTCAATGCTTCGGAAGGTCATTGATGTACTGAGAAGTTGGGGGTTCAGAATTCCTGATTTCAGAGATTGGAATGATTGCTTGCACGGTCTTACAAGGTAAGTATATTCAAATTTGCTGATTGTGAGTATCTATTTTTCATTATTGTGGTTTATTTGGAGCAATAGAAACAAGGTGAAGCATGGTAAAAATGGAGAAAGCAATGAGATGATTGCAGTTTTGGTTCTCTATTTTGGTAGCTCAACTAAACAGGGATTAATCCTCTAGGATGACTGGAATGCTTATCAGTCCGTGGGACTGTTTTCAGATAAATGGCATCTCGCTCCACCCAAGTGGTTGAATATAAACATTGATGCTTCACTTAAAGAGAATAATGAGGCAGGTATTGGAGGTATTGTTAGGGATTGTAAAGGAAGGTTTGTTTTAGCATTTGGTATTGAAAATTTCATTGGGACATAGCACAAATGGTGCTCTCAACTTTTAGATCTTTGAAAAACATGTTGCAAGGAAGGTTACATGATGCTAAAGGTATTATTGTTGTAGGTGACAATAAAAATGTTCTCCAACTTCAAGAAATTGAAGGGGAACTTGGAAGATGAAGTAATTTCAATAATGTTCTCTTTAATTGTGTTGGGCGTAATTGTAATAAGTTAGCGGATTATTGTGCTAACTTAGCCTTATCTTTTCATTTCTTTTGGGATTTCTTTTCTGAGAGTAATCTTCCTTCTTCCTTTGTTCAATAGTAAAGGAAGAAAGTGATAAGATTGGTGTACTCTCATTATCTTGTATCTAGACTTATTTGGTTCTTTTTATTTTTATGCTACTTTGCATTCCTCATATATATATATATATATTTATATATATATATATATAGAGAGAGAGAGAGAGAGAGAGAGAGACATTTAAAGTGCACAAATGATAGATGCAAAATGGATATGTCAACAACAACATCTTCAAGAAAAAGTTTCCAAATGTCTATATGTAATCATTAAATTTGCTTCTTTTTTATTTAAAGTCCAGCATAAGCATGATCACTTGCATAGTATATGATTTAAAAAGAAGATTCTCCTACCCTAGGATAAACTAATTCGTTGATCATATCATCAATATAGAGACAAGTGTTGGAAAGTAAATACTCACACCAACACATATCCATAAGAACATCAATGTAAAATAAATAGGATGTTGGAAAAGTAAACAAGCGTACCCCAAAACACCCCATACCCTAAAGTTAATGTTCATTGTCCTAAAAAAATATTTGAGTTTTTTAATAATTAAATAATTTTTTAGAATAATTTGGATGAATTTTTAGGAGGTTTATTTAATATTTATTTATATTTAGTTTAGTTCTTGTTAGTTTTATTTTTCAATTCAAATTTTATTTTTCAATTCAAATTTTATTTTAATCTTAATTATTATTTTAATTTATTTAATTTTTATGATTTATATTATTTACATAGGTAACGATGAATTTATAAATAATTTTTTTTTTTTTTTTAGTTTTGTCTATCATTAACACAATGTATGTTATTATTTGTTATAAATTTATGTTTTTATCAATAAAATGGTGGCTATGGGTTATGAGTGACTAATGAAAGTTATAAAATCATATTAGCTATTGTAATTACTAATATCTTACTTAAGTTTAGGGATGAGCACTCATCTCTCACAAGAATGTATATAGTAAAATTCAAATAGAATATTTTGTTATAAAAAAATAGATCATTTAGATTGTAAAGATTGTAATGTTTTATCGCATGAAAGTTTTGTAATGAAAATCACTTCATAGCTTTATACATTAAAATGAAGGTATAGAATATAAAAAATAAAGTAAAATACTTTTCTACGATTAGATAAGAAATTTAAAAGAATGTTAATAAAAATATTTTTGAGAGTAAGATTCTATATCTTAAGATTTAGTTTGTACATGATAAAGCAATTGCTTTGAGAAAAGAAGCAAATTGTGATAGAAAGAATGCTACAATAGATGTGCTTAGAGTATCAAATGGAAACGCTTCTTATAAGAAAAATAGTTGGTGGTGCAATTAAAATGTGTAAAAAAAAAGATTAAAAAAATAAGCTTTATTATAAAAATAGGTTATAGGTAAAATCTAAGATAATTGGAAAAGCTGTAAAGAGGCATGTAAAGAGTCTAAGAAAGCCATTTGCAATTCAATGATTTTAGCTTTTAATGATTTATATATTTGATTAGACACAAAAAGGGCAAAAGATACGTGTATAAGTTTAACAAAAAAATGTATAAGAGTGGTATGGATTTTTAGCAAAGATTTTTAGAATATGACTGAATTTAGTGACCTTAGCACCCAAAATGAAATTTAAGATTTTGTTTTTATGAGCATATTAGTGAATTGATGATAGAGATTGTTTTATGAAAATAAAGTGTGAAATAACTATTAGACCTAATGATATTCTACTAGAGGTTAGGAAATTCTGTAAAGATGATGGAATTTCTCCACTTACTAAAATTTTAATATAATTTTGAACACTAAAATGATGCCAGATTAGTGGAGAAGGAGTATATCAATTTTTTTTTAAAAGAATATAGGTGATGCATAAGATTGTACAAAATCTAGAGGAATAAAATTAATGTGTTATTCTTTAAAATTATTAAGAGAGTTATGAAGCATAGGTTACGAGGTGTTACTAATGTTTCTCAAAATAAATTTTGATTTAAGTCGGTTAGGTCTACTATGGAAGCAATACATTTATTCAAAGGTTTAAAGAAGATGTATAGAGAGAATAAGGAGGTTCTACATGTGATATATAGTGATTTAGAGAAAGCATGTAACAAAGTTCCAAGAGAAGTGCTATGGAGAGTTCAAGAAATGAAATGGGTATATTTTAGTCATTAATGATAAGTCTGTAGGAGCTATCACTTTTGTTCAAGCACAGAGTGGATGACCAAGTAATTTCATATTTTTAGTTTAATTACATCAATGATTAGCCTTAAGCCTAGATCATTTTGTTTTAGTCATGGATGTTATCAATGGATGTTTATAAGAAGTTGAATCCTTATGATGTTTTCACCTAATGATATTCTACTTATTAAAAATACTCAAGAGAGAGTTAAAGATAAATTAGAAATATAGAGGTTAACCAAAGAGCCTAGAAGATTTTTTTTTTTAGTATATATGAATATTATTATATAGAGATTATTTTTAGTAGTATTAGATCTAGTGTGAGGATTATGACTTTGGCTGATTAATTCATTAATAAGAGTGCACATTTTAAAAAATCTTTGTTCTCTTATTCAGAGTGATGGTGAAAGTGATAAGGATATTATTAATAGAAATCAAGTTGTATAGTTGAAGTGAAGGGATGCAATAGGCTTATTGTGTAATAGAAAAAATTATCCCTCAAAATCAAGAAAAACTTTTATTAGATATTGGTGACACCAGCAATGCTTTAAGGCGCAAAATTTTAGCCACTAAAATTGAGGCATAATATTCAATTAAGTCTTGTAGAAATGAGGATGTTGCAAATATAGATTCAAGGATTATAATTGTAATGATAACAAAACTTTTTGACATTATTATTTCTCTACTATTTTTACAATTGAACATCTGGACTGTGTCGGTCTTTAATTATAATTCCATCAAGTTTTACCTTTTTTGAGTCAAATGTAATAAGATGGATCTTGATGCCAAGTAACCTTGCACATACTCCACATAAACTAAGTGGAAGAATTTATATAAGTTTAAGGGTTTTTCTATTTTTGATTACATCGTACAAGATGATCTAAAATCATCATGGATGATCAGTTAAAAATATAAACCCAAATTTTGGCTCCTATGTTAAGAAAGCCGAATTAAGTAAATCATCCTGGACGATAGGCTCAAATCAGAAAGACTAAGCCAACAAACTCTTTTAGGAATGATATTATTTTTTTAGAAATCATACACGGCAATACCATATCATTCTGGATAATTCATTATAATCATACCTAAATTATTTGGGTGATTAAGAAAATTAATTAAGGTTATTATGATAGATCATATCGTCTGAGACAATCGCAAGATTATCCTGAACAATCAGTTAGAAAAACCTTAAACTTCTCTCGAATCAGTCGGATGACTAGAATTATCTGCTGGATGATTTGTTATAAATTTTCATCATCTAAATATTTTTGTTGGATGACCAAAAAACTATGTGTTGATTATAATCATTGATTTTGAACAAATGATATATGATGATCCATGTATCATCCTAGATGATTTGCTATGTTTCTTCATCATCCAACATGGATCTACTAGATAATAAGAACTATGTGCTGAATGATATATATGATTTTGAACTAATAATGCTGGACGATGTCCGCATCATCTTGGATGATCAGAATAAACATTATGCTCTAATCATCAAGCACACCAAGATCATCCTGGCTGGAAGGGTTGAAATACACTGATCGTATAGGATGATCTATTAATTGACATAAACAATCTTTGACATCAAGTTACAAATTGGGGAAAATTTTAAGGTCTTCTTGATAAGATCTCTTGATTATTATTGAGAGGATCTTGTGCTAAAGTCTTGACCTGAGAGAGCTTAGAGAAGGAGAGGGAGAGTTTGGGAGAGAGAGAGAGAGGGAGAATCTTATGAGGGTGACTTTGTGAGGTGTTCACAAAGGTTGCTCCAAGCAAGGATTTAAGTCATCATCTTCATTCATTATCCTTGGCTCCTTAATGGCTATAGGGAGGTCTTTATCAGCAATCGATCAAGGTTCTTTTCTTGCTTTAGGAGGAAGGAAAAGGAGTTTAGGTTTTTTGCCTCACTGGAGTTGGTAAAAGGAGTTTGTAAAGCTTCTCAGCCTTGCTATGGGAACAAAAGGAGTTTTTAGTGCAATACCTGAAAGAGAGGCTCCAGGGAGTGGACGTAAGTCAAGTTGACTGAATAATTATAAAATTTATTGTATTCATTTTGTGCTATTCTTGCGCTTTATTTTTCTTCATATTATTTTCTATGGTTAATTGTGTTTGTTTTAAAATATTAAAATAGCTTTAAAAAAGTTTTTACTTTATGTTTAAGAATTTTTAAAACTACCAGTTCACCCCCCTTCCCCCATCTTAGTTAGCCTCCGGCTAGTTCATAAGGGCTTAACAACCCTAACAAACATTTAAAGGATACTTAGGTGGATAAGTTGTTTTAATCTAAGGGATAAGATATAAAATAAGCATATATAAGAAAAGGTTGCGGTAGCTCCAATGGAATATAATATTAGGGAGATTTTCCTTAGTTGGTTAGGTCAAATAAAATATATGCTTTTGTTGACCCGATTAAGAGATTAAATAAATTAGATTTGTCCTATGTTAAAAAGGTAGTGGTAGACCTTAAAATTACTTTATAAGATTTAAATGACAATTTCATTATTAACTAAACACAATAGAGAAAAAGGATTCATACAGTCGTACCGATATAGTGGGGTAAAGAATTGATGTTATTATTATTGCATAAAAAAATTATTTTAATTTATTTTTCTTTTCAAATTTTTATTAACCTTTAAAATATTTGTGTTAATTTTTATTCTATTATTTTCTTATTAACTCTCGCACTCTAATATATTATTTTACATATTTTGAAGTGAAAGTTTTGTAGTATTTTTATTATCTTAAATTCTAGTAAAAATATTTTTTTTCCCCACGCCAAACCATTAAATATTTAATCTGATGAATTATTCAAGTACCATAATGCTCATTTTTGCATCACGGTGGTGGAATAACTGATGAAATGCATAGCCACATTAAATCAACAAAGTGACATGATGGTTCATCCAATAGCCATGCTAGGTTATTGCAATGGAGTTTACTTTGTAGTGCCATGGTGAAAATTCATATTATAATATGGCAAGGCCACCTTATCAAATGTTGTGGTGCTGGAGTAATTCTCAAATAAATATAAATATAATCTCATTTTGGTGTGTGAAAGTTCTATAGTTTTTGAATAGTTTTCAAAGAGGAGAGGACAAATGAGATAAAGATACATACTTTAGAGTGTTTGGATAGCATTACTAAGAGAGAAAAAAATGAATGGATAGGAAACAATGTGGAGAGAAAATTTGTAAGGGGACATTCACTTTAGGAATGATTCAATTGATGACTCGGTTTGGGATCCTTCATTTACAGTGATATCTTCTTTCTTTTTTCTATTAGTACTATCTTTCTTCAGTAAGTAATGGAAATTTTTTTGGCAAGAGATATCCTTCAGCAAGTTATATCATTCATTCACTTTAGGCTTGTTTAACTGACACTTTTTAAAGAAAAGAGAGCTATTCCCCATTTTGATAAGAGAGAGAAGGTCCTGTTTGTATAAAAAAACCCTATTTTCAAATTTTTATTATTCCTAATTTTCTAGTGGGAAATTTGTTATGGCGGCTGATTGCCGGTGTTCATCGCCGGCCATAAGTTTGATGGAACCCTTGCAAAGTGGTGCTCATTGTGTCAAAGGAATCTATGCTTATGGTTCAAATGGTGGTCGTTCTTCTTCAATAGATGGTGCTGGGAGGAGGATGCAAGGCCCGCTTGTGATAAGGGATTATGTGCATCGTGTTTCAAACACTATGAAGTTTATTGAAGGGAAAAGAAAGGAGTTGGATCTGGAATTCAATTCGCCTAATTCTATCATCAAATCAAATTTAAAAATATGGCATGTCTCAAATGGATCCATAAGCATGTTCATTTGGCATGAAGTTTTTTATTAATAGATATGGTAATTCAAAGGCCATTTCTGGTATTGACTCGAATCCTGCTCTTAATCAATTAAACACTATGTTAAATTCAAATGACTATTATGCTGTTAATGAATCTAATGTGGACAAAGTGGTAGTGGATGAATTTGTTGGGGTTAGGAAATCTATTTCTATTCAAATTATTAATTATGTGCCTGTTAATCAATGGTCTAAGCTTCTTCTCATTAGAATTAACATTGAGCCAAATGAATATTTTTATGCAGAAGATGGGGCTATACGATTAAAAGATGTTAACCAAATGGAAAATGTTGATAGATTGTAATTTGTTGTGGTTGTTAAGGTATTTGGCAAAGAATTACCTTTTCATATTATGGCAAAGGAATTATGAAGACAATGGCTGAAGTTGGGCTAGTTTTATCTTATGATTCACAGAAAATGAAGGGTGTTGTGTTCTTTTCCGACTGCTGAAGCAATGAAGTCTGTGCTTTTGGATGGTCCTTGGTTTGTAAATGGTCATATTATTGGGTTGGACAAGTGGACTCCTAATTTTTCTCCATCCTCATGAATGGATTATCATCTCTAATTTGGATAAGAATGCCTCATCTTCCATTTCATTGTCGGGATGAGAAAAATGTAACTATTATAGCTTCTAAAGTGTGAAAACCAATCATGTTAGATGGAAATATGTTTAAGTGGGGTAGACGTGAATTTGCTAGAGTTTGTGTGAGAGTTTATTTGGAGGAAAAACACCCATTAGGAGTGTGGGTTGAAGGAATGTATGGTCATTTCTTCCAAAAATTTGAATATGAGAAGATATATACTTTTTGTTATGTTTGTGGTAGAATTGACCATTTGATTAAACATTGTATTGATAATATTTATCATGATAGAGGTAAAGAAGCTTTGGTAAATAATCAAAATCATGTTAAATCAACTCGTGTTTTGAAGAAAGATAATAATTCTTATGGCTCGTGGGTGCACGTGAATCATGGTAAAAAGAAGATAGCTCCTAAGTTTTCATTCCCTAGGCAAAGGGCAATCCGAGTGAAGGAAGTGAAGAAATGGTTTGAAAATGTTACAGTAAATAAAGATAGTGTTTTAAGCCAGCTAAACCTAAAGCTAATTCCTATTTGAAAATTCATATGAAGTAGAATGTTGGTATTTCAGATGTTATTATTGAAAAGGAGGTTGGTGTTATTGAACTGGAGGAAGGTGAGGTTGTGAATACTGTTGATTCAACAATAGGTGTGGTTTGTGCTATCTCGAAGGTCATTCCTATTGCTTTGAATAAGTTTGAGGCATTTAATATCTATGATAATTAAATTATTATTGATGAGGACAGGGTACAAAATAGGCTGGAGCTAAGGTAAGGTAAAGTCTTTATTAAAAATTATGGAATATTTTGTTGGTAATGGAAGCTCTTACGCTAATAATTCAATGATTCTAAAGATATTATTAAAAGAAAAGTTATTGAAAGAGCTCAGCTGCTATTATGCTGAAGTTGGAAAACGAAATAAAATTCATTAGGTCCAGTCAGGATTCTGGCTCGTAATAGAAAATTGGAAGGTGTGAGCTCTAGTAAGGGTTGGAGCTCTTTGCTTGGGGGTATTCAATGAGTTCAATAGCATTTTCAAATTATAGAGGGGAGAGGAAAATGAATGGTTCTCTATACTTAAAAGAAACTGTATAAAAATGTATGTGCTTTTTTTTTTTTTGGGGATTATTGAGACAAAAATTTCATCTTTAGATAAATGGAGTTTAATATTTTGTTGGAATTGAATGGGATTCCTTTTTATATCCAGCTGAAGGCATGTTTGGTCGAATTATAGTTATCTAGAGAGCTGATTTAGCAACTTTTTTCTATTTTACATGCTTCTTTCACAATGTATTCTTGGTAAACTTAATGTATTCAATAAAGATGTTTGGATGGTGTCCACTATTTATGGGGGCAAGGAGGTTAGTAAGAGAAGGGAACTATTGGATTGTTTATATTTTTTGTATAATAGAAATTTTCCTACAGTGGTAGGTTGTGACTTTAATTGTCTTCTTTTTCAAGAGGACAAGAGGCAAGGAATAAAATTTGTTTTCTCTCAAGGTCCAAAAGATATGAAGTTATTTATGAATAAAAACAATTACCATGAAGGAGGGTTGGTGGGACCTGAATTCACTTGGTGTAATAACAAGTGTGGTAGTGGTCGTATTTTGGAATGATTGGATAGGTGCTTATTAAATTCATTAGCCTTGGAGAAAATTCATGTTACATTGGTTAGGCATCTGGAAAGGATTGCTTCAGATCATTGTCTGATTCTCATGAAGATCTTCAATTCTATTAAGAAAAGGAATAACCTTTTCAAATTTGAAGATATATCGATTTCTTACCCGACTTCTAATGCAATTGTGAAGCATATCTGGAATAAACCTTTAAAAGGTTTTGCGGATGGAGAGGATGCCCAGATTTTGAATATTAAATGTAGGAGTACATTCAAAGCATTATTTTTTTGGACTAAAGCAAAATTAAATAACTTTCCTTCTTTAAAGAAAGATCATAAGAAGGAGGTGTTACTTCTTGAAGAGGAGGAGGCGGAAAATGGCTGGTTATCGACTGAAAAATTATTGTTGTTGCATTTAAAATTTTGTGAATTGAATGTTTATTTGGCTCGGTTAAACATTTTGTGGAAAAAGAGATCTAGAGCACGTTGGATGAAGGAAGGAGATTCAAATTCTAGAATTTTTCAAGCCTTTGCTAGTGCTAGAAGGAATGGCAATTGGTTCAATCATGTGAAGAAAACGCAAGGTATCAAGGTGGAAGATCAAAGAGGTGTTGAGGAAGTATTTTTTAACTACATTCTTGATAAATAGAAAAATAGGAATTGTTTTTTGGATAATTGGTTGAATCCTTCTTCCAAGCTTTAGGAAGAGGAAAAAAAGTTTATGATTGTTGATTTCTCTATGATGGAAATTTTAAATGTCATTAGTAATTTGGAAAATATTGTTTCTTTGGTAATTAATGGTATTTCAAACTCTTTTATTAAATCTTATTAGAAAATAATTAGTGAAGACTTCTGTAAGGCTATTAATCAATATTTTATTTCGGGTAAGATGTCGTCTGAATGGAAAGAGACTCTTATTGTTTTAATTCCCAAAGTTAAGAATCCTTTAGCTTCTTTAAATTATTCTCCTATTAGTCCTTGTAAATCTATATACAAAACTATTGCTGTGATTTTGTTGAATAGTTTATTTATTATTATTCCTAAAATCATATCTGAGGAATAAGTGGATTTTATTCGAGGAAGATATATTTCATATCATATTTTATTGGATCATGAAATATTCAATAGAATCAGAATAACAAAATCTAATAAAGGATTTTTGGAAATTAAGGTGGATATGGATCAAGCATACGACAGTATGTGTTTGTCAACATTGAGATTAGTTTTGGATTACTTTGGGTTCCCATGAAAATTTTCAAATCTTATTATGGAATGTGTTAGGGATGCTAAAATTTCTATTATGATCAATGGTTTTAAGTAAAAATGGATAGAGCCAAAAAGTCGATTTTGTCAAGTGTGTCCGTTACCTCCCTTCTTATTCAACATCTACTCTCAATTTCTTTCAGATGCTTTTTTGCAAAGAGATAAGGACATTGGGATTAATATTTCATCTAATGCTCAAAGAATATCTCATTCGTTATATGCAGATGACATCTTATTACTTTCTGATGCTAAACCTAAATGTGTGAAGAAGATGAGGAAAATTTTATTAGACTATAGTAATTGGTCTGGATAGATAATCAATTCTAAAAAATCTTATATTATTTTTGGTAAGACGGTTAATAGGAGTAGAAGGAATTGTATCTCTAACTTGTTGGGTTTCAATGTTGTCAAAGAGTTGGACTACCTTGAGTGATGTTATCTTCACACAGGATGAGAAAATTAGATTTTCAATTTTTGCTTGAGAAGGCTTTATTCTAGATTGAATGTTTGGGGAAACAGATTTGTTTCCTTAGCTGGAAGAATAATTTTTATAAAAATAATATTTCTTTCTATTCCATTGTTTCTTATAGCTCATTCTCTGGTGCCTAAAAGTATTTTGAAAGAATTTGATAAAATGAGCAGAAATTTTGTTTGGAATAAGTATAATGGTGATCATGATCTTCATTATGTTGCATGGGATACTTTGTGTGGATCAAAGGAGAGGGGTGGACGTGGAATTTTTCTACTACATCAAAGATTGGTACTGTAAGTATGAGATTTACTTGAAATCTTATTAATAATCCTAGCTCTTTACTTAACAATAGCCTAATTGCTAAATATGGTGAAAATTTCTGGTTTATGGAATCAAAGAAAAATGCATCTCTTACTTATAAGATAATTATAGATAGAGTTAATTTTATTCAGAACTTTGTAAAATGGAAAGTGTCAATTGGTTCATCTATTAATGTATTAAAAGATGCTTGGATCCTTGATAGAAGGTTGAGGATGATTCAGAATCACTGGATAATTTTATCTCGGCTGGAGATTGAAATATTGACGGGTTGGGCCAATATTTTGGGAAGGAACTTGTAAAGCTTATTATTCAAGTGAAAATTATCCCGGGGGTATTACAGGATCGTATAGAGCTTATATCCAAATTTTTTGGTAGATCAATAATGGCTTTGGCATCTTAGGCGATGAATGAAGATCATATGGTTGATGATTTCTAGTAATGTATAAAAATATTGAAGCTAAACTATCGGGTGAAGCTATTCTTTTGGATGTTACATAATAATGCAGTTCTAACAAACAATTTTTTATATCGAAGAAGATTATTTGATAATAATTCTTGTCCTAGAGGGTGTATAGCTGTTGAAAGTATTGATCATATTGCAGCCAATTGCCTGAAGTTCAATCTAATTATTGAGGTTTTGAATGCATGGGAATTTTTGGTTCCATCATTTTTTTCTTGGAGGAATGCAAAGTTGAGTTAAAGAGGTTAGATGGTTCTATGCCTTTTTTTTTTTTGAAACCTGCAGAAATTGCATTAAAATGGAACCAAACAAACTAATTACAAAGGCTAGAATGATAGCACTCCTCCTTGATTAACTCAAGCAAAGAAGAAGGAATGTTACCAAAAGAGAAAATATCAAAAGTAAAACTACTATCTAGTGCCAAAGTGGCACAAAAATCAACCACTCGGTTACTCTCCCTATTTACTTGATGAAAAAAAAAATTTATTAAAGCCCTTAAGGAAGAGAAGCTCCTTAATCGGCCAATTCTCCATTTTCCACTCCACCTTCTTCAAAGAATTCTGAATGTGTGTAATCACATTGATATTATCACTTACAATTATAATTCCTTTGCTTTCCAACATCCAAGTTTGGATGAATTCTCTTATTGTAAAAATAGCTTCTAGTTCAACTTGAGCAATATCCCAATGTATAGTACTCTTACCGAATGCAAAAAGAAGTCTACCTCTGCAATCTCTGAAGGTCCCACCAATGCCGGCCCGATAAGAAGGAATCCAAGAAGCATCCACATTAATCTTGATCCAATCTAGCGGTGGAGGGTGCCAGGTTTTAGTTGACTCCCGAGGGAAATTAGTACCCCACTTATCTAGATATAGATTGGATTTAAATGTGGAGAAAGAGATGACATTTGCCCCCACCAAGCTACTAGACATAGAAGCTTTACCGTGCTTCACCAGGTTGCGATCCTTCTGGGACAAAAAAATAGCTGTGCAGTAAAGTCTCACCATACTCTTATTATTGGCCGAACTTCTCCTCATCTCCTCTAAGCATTCATCCAGTGAATGAAAATTATGAATAGCTAATCCCCAACCCTGAATAGCAGAAATAACCTCATTAAGATATTTGCAATGAACCACAATATGTTCATAATTCTCCACCTCTTGACACCCTTTAGCACAAGAGTCATCAATAGCAATTCTTCTATACTTGAGGAAATGATTGGTAGGAGTAGCTAATTTACTTAACCGCCACCAAAAAGTTTCTCCTTTTTATTGAGCTTAATGTTCTTTAACCAAATACAAAAAACCTCCATCATCATCCATATATTTATCTCTAAGCACAAAATCATATGCCAAAGCTGATAAGGACTTACCCGATAGCTTACCGATAGTTTCTAGCCTATCTGTCTTCACCACTGTATCAATTTTAACTTGCCTGATAAGCAATATCAACTCTTCATGAAATAACAACTTATGTTTCACCTAATCCCAATTACTCTCTTCAGAGATTAACTACTGCACCATCCTATCTTCCAAGGATAAGCAATCCCCAAAAGTCAGCCAAGCATTTAGACTTTTGTCTAAGAGCCAAATGTCACCAAGAACATTAATTCGCTCACCACTTCCACCTTCCATCTCACATTATTTTTAAGTTGCCTTCCACCAACTTTAAGTATTTGTAAGGCACTGGATGCTTTTTTTTACAGATTCCGTCCAGGACCACATCTCTATACTTGGTTGTAACAGTTTGGTGAAGAAGAGTCTTCGGATTCTGAATACAGTTCCAAGCCAATCTAGCCTGCAATGTACCCTTTCGGATAGCTAAAGATTTCACACCCAATCCACCTGCACATCTTGGCTTACAAATCTCACTCCATGGCACATAATGTAATCCCTTCTTCCCATCTGGTTTGTTCCAAATAAAATTTCCGCACATCTTTTCCATCTCATATACAATTTTCTTAGGCACAATGGAATGAGTGAGTAAAAAGTTTGGCATAGAAAGTAATTAAGTATTCAACAAAGTAATTCTACCACCCAAAGGTAAAGACTTCTTACCCCACTCATTTAATCTATCCATCAATTGACTCAAGAAATCATGAAAATCTTCCACCTTTAATCTCCTAAGAGATATCTTGATACCCAAGTACTTCCATTCCTTCACAACTTTGAACCCAAGTATTTTAGCCACCTTCCTTCCATGATGTCTTCTAACCGCTTTCCCAAATAGAATTTGGGACTTATTGATGTTCACATTCTGCCCTGTCCACCTACAAAAGTATTTAATTTTTTTCTTCACTAATCTTGCCAAAGAACAAATGGATTTTGAAAACACAAGCACATCATCTACATAAAGGAGGTGTGAAACCTTTGTACCTCTTGTAGAAATCTGAATACCAAGATCTTTTCCCCTATGCTAAATACAATTTGACAACAATTGGAAGCACATTATAAACAAATAAAAGGAGAGTGGACATCCCCGTCGTAATCCACTACAAGCACTGATCCATTTCAACATCTTCCCATTTAAGATAATAGAGAACCTCACATTCACCATGCATTCCATAAGAAATCCTGAGAAAATCGATGGGAAACCAAAACCAATTGAGAATTTGAAGTAAGGTTAGCCATCCCATGCTATCATAAGCCTATTCCATATCAAGTTTCACCGCCATCATCCCTTTTTTTTTCTTAGATGTCTTAAACTTGTTAAAGATCTCATGGGCTAGAATGCAGTGCTCTAACATAGATCTACTTGGAATGAAAGCCATCTGCTCTTCAGAAATCATCTTAGGCATAAGCTTCTTCAGCCTGTTTACTAACATAGTGGCAACAATCTTGTAAGTAGTTTGACACAAGCTGATGGGTCAAAAATTAGATGGAACATTTGGATTCTTCACTTTGGGTATAAGAACAATCATGGTATCCTTCCACTCATTGTGCATACTACCAGTAATAAATTTACTGATAGCCTTCCATGTAATGTCTCCAACTAGTTTCCAATAGCATTTAAAAAATGAGAAGGTAACACCATCAACCCCAGGTGATTTGTTATTACCTTGCTAGAAAACAGCCTCCTTGCATTCTTCCAAGAGAAATTCTGCATCCAGGAATTTCATATCCAATGAGCTCAATCTCTGTGCTGCAGCAATCATAGGCCAACTCGTCAGCTTACATTCACGACTCCTCCATTTCTTCTCGACAAATTGAATAAAAACCTGCTCCATCAGATGCTCATCTACCAACAATTGGTTATTTTCATCTCTAATTTTTCTAATTAACTTTGCATTTCTCCTAGCCGATGGAAAGTTATGAAAAAAATTTGAATTTGTGTCTCCCTCCTCTTGCCATCTAGCCTTGGCCCTTTGATTCCACCATGTAGACAATCTTCTAAGAGTAACAATGAGCTCATGAACTTTGCTCCTAAGCAATACCAAGTCTTCAACAGTAAAAGTATCCATCGAAGCCTCTTTGATCTGCAACTCAAGAATTTCATGTTTCAACTCTTATTTCAGTTTACATAAATCCTTACAATTTTTTTTTTGCTCCAAAAGAATAAAGCACGCAGCGTCCTTCTAAGCTTTCTTTGAAGGACCTCCATTTCATCCCCGAAGTCCTTTCTCCTGCAAGAATTATAAACAATGTTCCAAGCTGCCGGGTATGACCTTCAAGTATCTTCAACTCAAATGAACCTTGTTTTGTTAAGCTGTACAGTTTCAAATTTAAAAATAATTGGACAGTGATCCGACGCCAACCGAGCAAGATGTCGCACATTTCCAAAAGGAACCAACTGTAAAGATGCATAATTTATCAAGCACCTATCCAGTCTTTCCCAAATCCTTAAAGCTCCCTCCTTGTTATTGCACCAAGTAAAATTTGGTCCAGCAAAACATACATCATGTAAATCAAAGTTAGTCAAAATATCCCTCATCTCCCTAGATCCTCTAGACAAGAGGAACCACTTTCCACCCTTCTTCTCATCCCTAATCAAAATGTAATTAAAGTTTCCTCCCACCAAGGATGGACCCGTCCCTACCAAGGAGTTTTTTAACAGACTACTATGGCTCCTCCTTTCAACGTAACAGTTATTAACATAAACAGTTTCCACTTTCCAAGCACCCTAAGAAGGAGTGGTTAGATCTCCAACAACCACTTGAGAAGAGCTCTCCTCAACCACAAAAGAAACCACATTTCCATTCCATAAAACTAGAATACCCCCAGAATTCCCAATAGTAGGGAAATGGAAGAAATCCCAACTTCCTCCAATCAGGCTGTCCACATCCCTTCTATTAACATTATTAAGTTTATTCTAGACAATCCCAATATAAAAATCATCATAATCCCTAACAATTTCCTTCAAATATAGAGAGACCTCACTTTTTCTGGCCCCCCTACAATTCCAGAAAATAATGTATGACATTAAATCAATTAAGGGGAATAGTACCCACCTTTCAAACAACCTTTTCCATCTGTTCTCTTCTTCCTATGCTCGGATTCAAGAGGCCCCAGTGACTTCATCTCTTTGGCCAATTTGAACTTGACGACATTACTGCTAACAGCACTAGCAGTCTTCGAACCCTCCAAAACTACATCAGCCTCTTTCACTACCTCCGAAGTTTCTTCTATAGCTAAGCTTGCCTGTGACTGCTCCACTGTGCAATGATTAACCATTTCACTTTCTTAAATCTCATCTATTAACGCTTTAAAAACTTATTATTAACTTCAATATTCAATCCCAATTCCAAATTATCTTTAATCAAATTAATATGCTTGCAACTATCCAAATCCAATAGATCATTCTGTGCCATATCTGTATCCACCTTCTTCACACCTTTTTGCTCTGTACTCTGTCCATCTTGATTCATCATTTTCAAATTTCTTCCATTCCTTCCACCCTCGACAGTTCTTCTATTTGTACCTCTCCTATTCTTGAACCGGACTGCATCCAAGGACCAAACTCAATCCTGTGGGCTGCACCTTCTGCATGGACTGTCTAAACACTAGATGTATCTTGATTAACTCTAGTTTTCTCACCAGTAACTGGCCTCATAACCATAGGACAGACCTTTTTGTCATGACCAACTTTGCCACATTGATAGCAAAACAAGTTTAATTTCTCATACTCGACTTTCTGAAAAAAACTTCCTGCTATGCCATCAATCCAAACTCCATTGGTAGGCTATTCTCCAAGTTTATCCTAACACACACCCGGGCAAATTCACTTTTTCCCTATTTAAATGAATTTCCATCCACATACATTGGTACACCAATTCTCATTACAATTCTAGCAATGTTCTCTTCATCCCAACAATAAAGAGGTAAACATGGAAAACATACCCAAATAGGTGCAGTAGTGCCTTTAAATGAACTGGGATAGAACAATGGCAACCACTTGTCCATACCGACAATGTATCCTCCCACATACCACAGCCCGCCATTCAAGACTTCATCAATTGCTTCCCCATTCTTAAACAAACACAGCATCCAATTCATACCAAGAGATGTCATGTGGAAAGTCCCAAACCTATTCCACTGCCTCCGTAGTTCAACGCTGCACATTGGAAATAAAATTTTATCTCCTAAAACCTTTATAACTAGAGAGTGTTTCAGCACTTGAGAATTCAACACTTCCTTCTCAGCATTTAATTTGACAGCAATACCATCCTCCGACATCTCAGCAAGATCCCCACTGAATGAAATCTTGATATGTTGTGTTTTTTCCAAGCTCCATTGAATTCAGTCTTCAACTCATTTCTATCAATAATTCCATCCACATTCCTGCCCTGATTCTCCTCTGTCAAAGTATTCTCCTCAAGAGCATTGCTGGAAAATTTCTAGTGGTTCCCCAAATCATTTATTTCAGAAACTAAATTACGGCAAACGAGATCCTCATTGCTTTTCACAAATTTATTAACCTTGAAAATCAAATTCGTAGAAGAAGAAACCTTAGAATTCTGATTTCCATCAAGCCCTCGTTCCATTGCAAGGTCACTAACACCTTCCAAACCTCATTCCATCTCTATCTTCTTGCCCTTACCTTCCACCACCACTTCTTGGCAGATCGTAGGTCGGACGACCTCCCTAATTACAAGATTATTGCCACTTCTACCAACCAGTCGATCTGTACCAAAAGAATGAGCCTCCATTCAACGATTAACACTAGAAGAACGACTGTTGGATGACCGATCATCATCAGTCTGACGAACGGAGACCATGAAATCAAACAACCACCGGCCGACGGTTGGCCACCGCAGAATCCACCGACTAACGAACGCCCGTGAAAACAGAAGAATTTAAAAAATAGATTTCTTGCACTTTCTCTCTCTAGAAAATTTGAGAGCTTCTCTCTCTAGAAAATCAACATGCATCATTCAAACCTCAAATGTATTCCTTTTGTTGCTAACATGTATTGTACTTTACCTTACTTCTCTTGGAGAAATAGGAATAAGGTGAAGCATGGAGGGGTTGAAGATAGTCCTTCTTTTATAGCTTCAAATGTGGTTAGCTTTGTAGCATCTTCTTTTCAATATAATCTTATATCGGATAACTGGGCTGTTAATTAGCTTTCTAAGCTATCTTGTAATACTTGGTACCCTCTTCATCCTGATTGGATTAAAGTAAATATTGATGCTACTATGTTAAGGAATAATAAGGCTGGTGTTGGTGGAGTCTTAAGAGATAATTATGGCAGATTTTTATTGTTTTTTGGTTTTCAATGTTTGCAATGGGATATTACACAATTAGAAATCCAAGCTATTACTTCTTTAAAGCTGACCGTAGAAATTGAGATGTTTGAGGCTAAAGGCTTAATCATTGAAGGGAATAATTACAATATTATCAAATTGCTACAATATTCTTTTGGCAAATCAAATTCCCTACTTGAAGAATGGCTATTGGAAGATTTATCATTCTTAAAGGAATTTAATAATGTTTTATTTCATTATTCCAGGAGAGATCGTAATATGTTAGCTGATTATTTTGCTAACTTAGCTAGTTCATCTGATTTTCTTTGGGTTAATATTTGTGATAATAAAATTTATCCTGACTTTTTTCCTTTTTTTTTTTTTTTTGAAGGCATTGAATTAAAACAAAAAAACTATTACAAACTAAAAACCTAGGCAATCCTTTGAAAGAGAAAAGAAGCCTTTATTAGAATTAATTTAAGCATAGAGAAGAAATTTAGAAAACAGGAAAATTCATAATGAAAATATGATCCTCTACTAATTATTTTAAACAAATTAGGGTGGAGGGGATACCAAAGATTAAACAACCCAAAAGGTTGATTAGTATTCCAGAATTCTCAGTTAGGTAAAAAATAAAAAAATAGAAAGATGCCTAGTTTCCATTAATCTAAATCCCCTTTCCAAAATCCAACTTTTGCTCAAAATAAAATTAGAGAAAGTAAGAAAACTAAGCAAAGAACAAAACAATAATTGATAATCATAAACATCCACTAAGAAGGAAACTTCAATCTTCGCCTCTTCATTCATTATGTTATTAACAATCTTCAACATCTTTGCCCAATCCACAATCCATTCATGGATTCCTTCAACCGTTTCTATGACCATTTCCTGAAGCAAATGATGAAGGGTGTCTAATACTATCATCAATACTCAACTTCTTACCTTTTAAACTCCTTTTGATTGGACCGAATACATTCAATTCTTTATTGAATTTTTTTTTATTCCCTAACTTGGAAGGAATAAAGAATTTCCCATCATATATCACAACTTCTTTGCTTTGTACTTTGTTTAACTTCATCAAAGGAGTGACTGAATTATGCAATCAAGAAGAATTTCAATTACCTCCTTATGTTCTTTGCACTTCAACCTTTCATCCAGAGAAAATTCCTTCATATCTGGATCTTTATATCCAACTATCTCTATACCGATAGCCTCTGATTTGTCTACCACATCTAGTTCTAAACTAGAAGATCAAGCTTGCACATTTTATCCCATTCCAACATACTCAACATGTGGATTTATCTCCCCATCTTCTAGTTGATTCAGTTCAGAATTAGCCATGCCATAATCTTTCTGTTCCACTTCTATCACCGAGCATTGAACTTTAGGATCTACCTTGGTATCTTTGGCTAGCATTTCAATTTCTTCACCATCTATTCTACCCAATTCTTCAACAAAAACATGGGATAGCAATTTGAATTTGTTCCTAGTAATCTCTTCAACTGGAACCAAGCTATTTTCCAGAATTCTCAACTCAACTAAAACCTGAGATTTCTTCTTTGCAACCGATAGATCTTCCTTCAAGATCCCTATCGGATTGATACATACAACCTCTACTGCTAAATTTGTATCACAATTTTTTCCATACAAATTGATTTCATCTTCTTCTACCTACTGGTTGGCATTCTTATTCCCAACACTTTCTTTTTCCTTTGTCCTCAAATTTCCTTCACCTTGAAAAGTATTATCTTTGCTTTGATACTTCAAATCAACTTTCATCTGTAATTGTCCCCCCTTATTCACTTCTTTATTAAACCTTTTATTCCATTTGTAATTAACATGGACCCAAGGTCCATAATTATTTATCTTCTCCTTCTCTTGTGCTTTATGAAGATTTCCTTGCCCTTGATTATAAGTAACAACAACATTACTTTTATCCACTATACTTGCCTTTTTACATTTGCTCTTTTCATGACCAATTATGCCACAATCATAACAAAATGATGAGATTCTCTCATATTCAACCTTTTGAAAGAATCTCCCACCCAAACTTCCAAGGGAAGAGGTTTGTCTAGCTCCATACGAACACAAACTCTAGCAAACTCCCTCCTTCCCCACTGAAGCATGTTCCCCTCCAACATCAAAGGATCACCTACCATAGAAGCAACCAAAGCAACCCAAGCAACATTTTTCTCATCCCAACAATACAGAGGAAATTTTGGCATTCTGATCCATATAGGAGAGGTTAATCCTTTCATAGAGCTCGGTGAAAACTCCATTGACCAGCTTTCCATCCCCACAATGTGTTGATTTACAAACCAAGGACCACCTTATAGAACTCCTTCCATAGCTTCCAATGTTTTTAATGAGCATAAATACCGTCCCATTCCTAATGTTGTAAAAAGAAATTGTCCATAATGACCACATTATCGTCTCAACTCCCAAGCAACTAAATGTGATGAAATCTCCCTCCCAAAAACCTTAGCAACCAGTGAGTGCTCAAGCCTTTTAGCATTCAATACCTCAGCAGATTCAACTAACTGGACAACTTTTCCATCTTTAGATTACACAACCTCCTCTCTTTTGAAATTTAACTTGATATATGGTTTATTACTCCACAGATTACTCAACTTGCTATTATCTTAAAAATTTTCACGTAATTTCTCAATCACCGGGGCAGCTATGCACTCCTGCCCCCCACAGCTTTCTCCGAAGGATCCACCCTCATCTTAATATTATTATGAAAATTTTTATCAATTGATTTTGAAGAATTCACATTTATCTCACTAACAAAAACAAGGATTGCATTTGAATTCCCAAATCTATTCACAAAGATTTTCATACCAGAAGTCGAAGCCTCATTAACAAAGGATTTATTCGAAGAAAAGAATTTTGATTTCAAATAATGTGGAGTCTTACGTATAATATTAAAAGAAACATCCTTACCTTTGCCTTCAACATGCATCATCTTTTCAACCTGAATACCTCCATTTTCGAAAATGACTAGTTCTCCTTTCAATCTGCGTCTGCGAGCATCCTCTGCTTCATGACCAATTTCAGTCATCTATCGGCCTTGCTCTGACTTCATCTGCATAACCATTCTGCCGATAGAAGTTGCATCACCATCTGAAGGCAGTGATGGCCGGTGGCCATCCGCCACCATGCCCCACCTCCCTCCCAAATCCAAGGAGAAAGAACTGGGATTGAAGAAATTTGAAACTTTTTATATTCGAACTTTCTCTCTCTAGCGCCAAACTAGTTTTTTTCTTTCTCAATGGACGAATGTGATAGTAGTACTATCACATAGTAGTTTTTATTTGGTTTATCATTTATTTAATTGCAATTAGCATCTTCTAAAAAAAAAAGCAAGTAATTGAAATTTTGATATAAAAGTTTTATTGTATGGCCAACAAAACTCATAGTTTTGGACTAAAGCTTTCAAAAGCTAAATAATTACTAATGTAGATTGTTATGCTTTAAATTAAAAATGGTTATTTTCATTATATCTTCCTCTTAATTTAATCTATGCAATCACCATGTCTATAATTAAAATCTATTATCTTATATTACCTTGATGGATAAATTTTGGAATACTTAAGAGATTTCTTTTATTGCACAGTATATTTTTTATAGCTTGAAGTAAATAGCACTATAATAATTGTGTGAAGTAAAACAGTTTCTCATGGGATTGACACACACTTCTATCATTCTTATTACTTGATTGACATGTACACAAACCTTTCTTAGAAGAGATTATGTCAAAGAAAACTGAAGCATAACTCAACCTATAACAATATAGTTGCACAAATCTTTAATTAAGTTTTATTTGCCATTTATGTGGAAGTAAAAAGCGTTATTGTAATTGTTTCTATATTATTTGTAAAGAGCTACATAATTAATCCTACTTGAATCATGTTTAGTTATTATTGATTCATTTGTGAATTTATGAATCTATAACTATTTATATCTAGCATGTTTTTTAATTTTAGTAATTACATATAGTTTTTTGTTTGTTCTTGGTGTACATATAATAGGTCTAGTAAGGAGCCTTTTTTGTTTAATTTAGAGATTGAATTTTCTCTTACAAAAAAAATCCTTAAATATAATATTATTAGGAATGGTTGAAACAAATCTTGATCAAGACCATCCTAGACTACTTATAGAGTATAAGAATCTTACAACAACTGAAATTCAACAAAGTATTAACAACCCTACTATTTAAGACAGAAGCTTTAAGATGAAACCCGTGATAATTCAATTGATTCAGAATTCTCAATTATGGGGAAGTTCTATTAAGGAACACAAGAAACACTTAGCCATGTGTATCCATTAATTAAAATATAGTTAATGATGATACCAGTAAACTTCAATTAATTTTTAGTACTCCATAAGATAAAGCAATGATGTTGTTGTTTCCATACCCCAAGCTCTGTAACTCTTATAATGAGTTGGCACATAAGTTCCTAGCCAAGTATTTTCCACCGTCTAAAATTACTATTCTTATGAATGCTTTAACTTCTTTTTTCCATTTTGAAGGAGAGTAAACTAATAAGAGTTATGAAAGATTTATTGAAATGCTTAAAATGTACCATCATTATGCTTTGCATAATTGGTTTTTTATTTAGATATTTTATAATGACCTTATAGGATCTCTTATTTCAAAAATTGATGTTGCAGGTTGAGGTTCTTTGTTGTAAAAGCCGTTGATAAGGGCTTATTGCCTTTGTAGAGAAGATGGCAACAAAAAACTTTCAAGGGCCTTCTGATAGGTTGATTCCAAAGAGAGTAGTAAGTGACTTTTATTTGAATGCTTTGTCACTTTTGATAGCTCAAGTAGTAGTCATATCTAAGAAATTAAATATTTTGGAGTAAGTTCATGTTCAAGAGCACATATCTAATTGGAGGAGCATGATATTAATTCTATTCATGAGTCTAAGGCTAAAGGGAGTTCGAATGTACATTTTATTTGAAGATAAAATAATCCCTTTACTACTACTAATAATCTTGGTTGAAGGAACCATCAAAATTTTAGTTTAAATTATAATAAGGGTGGAAATGATTAGTGGAATACAAGTATATCTAATTCTTGAGGAAATTGGAATCATCCTCAACAAACTTTAGTTAAACCTAAATTATATTATCTCCAAGGATTTAGCAAAAAAAATAAGTTGATAGATCGGAAGACACCATTGGAGGACTTAATTTGTGATTAAGATGTGAAAATAATTATAGTGTCAAGCTATTTTCATTAAGAGTTTAGAAAATCAATTAGAATAACTTGAAATATTTTTTAATAATAGGCCTCATGGTACCCAATACTACTTAAATTAATCCAAAAAAATTAGGAAATATTATAGCTTTGAAAATAATTGGGCACATTCAATGTTTTATTATAATGTGACATTTCAATGTGACTCTTTATGGAGCACCATTGTATTTGTTAAAAACCATAACTAGTACTTGTAGCATTACATTAGTAGTCTTTCCTAAGTACCACATTTTTCATATGTGAAAAATACCATGGAAATACATTGGTCAAAAAGTAATGCTTCATTTTCCCATGTAAATGTCATAGTGCCACATGTATTATTACTTTATAGCATTAGGTTAGTATAATATTAATCATTTCTTGCTTTTTTACACCATAATGTTGTCCATTGTAGCATCACATATCTCATCATGTTTATAAATTGGGAGGATTGGTTTCACATATTCATCATTTTTTAGTCCCTTAAGTTATGATTTGATGAATTCCTTTTCCCCTACTCAAATTACTCTTAAATGGACCCAAAGTTCTTTCAAGAGAGAAGGGATCTTACTCTTCTTATGAAGGGAGGATGTTCATTTCTTCCAAGGCTGATGAATGATAAGTGTAATGTTTTGAATGCAAACAGTTAATTACATATAAGGGTTTCAAAAATCCTGGAGGAGTGTTAGTGTAATTTATCATAAATCATGGTTGGAAGACACTATGTGATGAGCATAATACCTGTGACATAAACATAGTGAGGTGGTTTTTGGCGGCTATGAAAGAAGTTTGTGACAACAAATATTTTAAGAGGGGTAAAAAGGGTGTCATTCGATCCCTTTTGTATTAATTGAGTCTATAATCTTAGGAAAACAAATTTTGATGATTACATTACCTATATCAATGTACCCATTAATTCCCAAGAGTTATTGAGAATTCTTTTTTAATGTCGAAGTTGAACCATGTTGAAGAAGAGGGATGGTATGGTAATCAATTTTCCATCATCATCTTTGAGCCAACTTTCTAAATCTTGGCACTATTTTATTTCTAAAAACTTTCTGCCATGAAAAAGGGGTTGGTATCTCTATGCTAGAGGTAGAGCATTTTTAAGCTAGGCTATTCAGGTTGGTATCTATATTGATGTTCAAAATGTGATCGCTTTCTACCTCACGTACATTATTAGGAGTTCCACTTCTATTGGTTTAGGTCACCCTTCTCTTATTTATGTCATTTGTGTTACAGCTTGTGTGGTGGTGAGTTAAGTGAAGAGCTAACTATTTCCTATTTTTTCTCTCACAAAGTGTAAAACAGATAGCTTTACAAGAAAAGGAGACCAAGAGGAAGAAATACCAAGTGTGCCCCATTTAGGTTGTCTGCCCAATGGTAGTTGATCAAGTGCTAAGACCCCAAGATATTTAAGTAAGAAGGTTGCCAATTTGAGAGACCATATGAAGGGTGTTACATCTTTTTTCTTAGGGTAGTAGGTTTAGTTAGTAGGTGTTGTTTATGTGGGTTCCACAATCTAAGGATATGAAGAAAGGGCTATACAACTACACTACAAATTTTAATGAAGCATTATTTTTGATGCTTAGGAGGTATCTCCTTGTTGAGTACCTGTATCAAATGCAATTTCCCACCCCCTACTTATGACCCCTTTGTGTGGCACCCATAGGTAGTATCAGCAGCAGCAAATAATGATAATGATGATGATAATTATGAAGAGAATAATTGGGATTCATTATTATTTTTTTAAAATTTGTTATTTTTCTCTTGCCAGAGAGAGAAAAAAGGGTCATGTTGGATAATACTGAGGTTAGTTATTTATGTTATTTTCTTTAATATTCATTTTGATTGCTTAGGGAGATTCATGTTTGTTATGGATGGATAAGATAGCCAACAATGACGTTACGATGACAGTAATTTTTTGTTGTTGTGATATTAGAAGAGGTTAGTGCCTTGTATACTATTTATAGGTGTTTACTATAGTTTAAGCTGGTTTGTATAGTTTTTATAATCTCAGTGAAAAGGCATGCTTTAGTTTCTTTAAACAATTTAGCTATAATCATTTTTGTTAATTAAGTATGCTATTTTACTATTGATAAATATTATTATTACTAAAAATTTTCATTTAATGAACTTTCACACATGCCTAATTATCATCATTGCACATTGATAACTATGTTAGCTAAAACAAAAATAAAATAATTTTTTTTTAAATTTATAATAATACTAACCCTAGGTACTAATTTGAATGAACAAATGATTAGAATTTTTAATTTGAAAATCATGACAATCAACTAAATCAAACATCTAAGTAAATATCTCATCTGGAACTTTAAATGCTAAATATTTAAACACTTACTAGGTTTCAAGATTAAATAATTAAGTTTATAAATTTAAAGTGTATAGACTAAATTAGGAAAATCATTAAAACTCTAAAATGGAATTAGTAATCTTAAAATAATAATTAGAATAATTAATTTAAAGTTTTTTAAAGGAAGCGATTATTGTAGTACTTAAATAAGTTTGAAAAAAGAAACTCATAAAAAAACTAGCAAATCAAATGAAAAAAAAAATGAAAAATGAACACTTCATAAACAAAAAATTTCCATCTCAGGAGAATATAATATCCCCTCTAAAGGTGAACATGACATCCTACAATGGTATTTTAATGCAAAATGGGTTTTGAAAATTTATTTTTCATTTAAGAAAATACAATCGATATAATATTGTAACATATTGAAAATTGAACACGATATTCTACAGAGGTATTTGAATACAAAAAATGAGTTTTAAAAAGTAATCTATGTTCCAAGTGATTTTCCTCTACATTTGGAATATAAGACAGGGTTAATTTTAATTTTTAGTGAAACCTTCCACACAAAGCTAGTCCTTTATTATTAATTACATTTTAGGAGAGGTAGTTCTCCTATGAACGCTCTTGATTAGAAATAGTGAAAAATATTTTTTTGGATTTCAAAGATTAAGTCAATGATTATTGATTTTGGAAAGAGGGGATTGGTTCAATGTTGAACAATTCTTTTTAGGGGCCAAGTGATTAAAAATAGCTTGAATTAAGAATCTGAGACTACCCATTTCACACTAATCTATCCTAAGTTAATTTTTAATGATTTAGCAAATATTTTTTTATGTTTGAGTTAAAATTTCTTTGATAGTTTGGATTATATTCAAAGAGGGTGAGGTATTAAGATTTATGGTCTACATAAGAACTTAAACATAAGTTAAGAACTATAGTGTAATAACCCAAAACTATTCTAATGAAGTAAATCTATTTTGGGCTTATATCTTCCCTTTTGTATAATGTCAACTATGAAAGTTTGTGGAGCTTGTTAGACATAATAGAATTATCCAAAGGCTAACCAATAGGCGGTGAATTTCTAATTTAAAAAATCTCATGGATTTTAGAAAATGGTTTTAATAAATTTTACCCAATGATCTTAAAGTGTGCGGTTATTTGTAGAAATAGATTTTTAGAAAATATTTTTAACCACAGTATTATGAAGTACAGAAAATAAAAATCTAATAAAAAGTAAAAGAACATAGGAACACAAAATTTTATAGTGGTTCGATCCAACTAGACCTATGTCCACTCCCTGGAGGTTCCTCTAGGTATTGCACTTAACACAAGTGACTCTCCTTTTGCTCCCACAGAAAGGTGGAGAAGACCTTATAAAACTTTTCTTCCACCAACCCGGTGCTGCAGTGAACTGTCATACTTTTTCACCCTCCTGGTAAAGGTAGAGTCCGTTGTCCTTTTTCAACCTCATGGTGAAGGCAAAGTACTATCATCCTTTTTTACCATCTTGGTACAGGTAGCGTACCATCGATCTACTCTAAATATCTTCTCTTATGAGTCTTTAAAGAAGTAGGGCAGAGTTTTGAAAAAAAAATAGGAGATCCTCACCTTTGAGCAACCTTGTGAATCCCTCACAATTTCCTCTTTCATGATCACTCATACTCCACTTCCAAACACTTTCCAAAATCAATTTCTTTTTCATTCTCAAGAGAAATTTGTAGGAAATGGATCTTTAATACAGTTTCTAGGACTCATTATATAGGAAATAGATAAAAACCAACCATAAACTGAATCTTCAGAGTACAAATGAGTCCGAACGTACAGTACGATTGTGGATCGTATGTACAAAAATTTCAAAAATTATGGGACAATTTGGTACGAACACTATTTTATACACTATTAGTTATCTGTACAATTTATAAATCATCTGTATAAATAGTTAAAGTTCATCTGGATGATCTAGTATGAAGTTTATTTCATACACTATTAATTGCCCATATGATATTTAAATCGTCTGTATGAACAGTTAAAATTCATATAAGATGATCTTATTCAATGCTTATTTTGTACACTGTTAGTCATCTGTACGATATTTACATCATCTTTACGAATAGTTCAAAAATCATGGGATGATTTTTTATGAACACTATTTCATACACTATTAGCATCTTTATGATTTATAGATTATTTATACGCACACTTAAAGTTTGGATGATCCGGTATGAAGTTTATTTCATACACTATCTGTCATATGTATGATATTTAGATCATCTATATGAATATTTAAAATTCATCTTCATGATCTTGTACGAAGCTTATTTCATATATTGTTAGTCATTTGTATGATATTTAGAACGTCTGTATGAATAGTTAAAAATTTATGGGACGATTTGTTAAAAAAAAATTCAATTTCAATTTTAACTCTCTCCCCCAGTGTGTGTGTGCATAGTTACCCAATTACAATCACATTCTCTTAGATTCAAGAAAAAATTACAGACTTCATTACATGAAATCCTATTCAACTTTGTATTAAAATCCTCAACTGCTTGGAGTATGATTTTCCTGGAATGTTAGTACACACAGAATAGATAAAAATATATTCAATGTATGTTAAGATAAAGAGTTATCATAACAATAATATTTTATTATAAAAAAATCACGTTACATAAAACTCAATCTTGAGTTCTAAGCTGCAATAATCACCTTCTTTTTTATGAGGGAAAAATAACTATTATTTGAATTAACATTAAAGGTCCTTTTTCTCCTAAGATACCCCTTAACGAATGCTCAATTAAAAATAAGGGATTTTCTAAAAAACATAAGATAAAAATGAATTTAAAAACCAAAACGAATTCAAAAATAAAACACACACATAATTTGAAACACAAAAAACAATAAACAAAGACTCCCCCTTTTGACAATGACAAAAAGGGAAGTACCTCTTAAAAAAGTAAGTTTCTATTGAAAAATCTAATAGATGATGAAGAAGATTTTAAACTATTTGCAAAGACAACATCAACTTTCTTATGCGAAAAGGAAAGTCTCATATTTTAAATCAAAGAACAATTAAGATAAGAAAAGTCAACCAGGTTCACTGTTCGTTTTAGATCTATCAAATAAAATAATTATTGCAAAAATTATGAAATAACGATCAATTAGTTTCCAATTCAATTATGGAGATTAATGTTGATTAAATGGATTGAAAAAAAATAGAGAGATAAAGGAAAGAATTATATGCTACTTTTGATTACCGACAGTACACATCTTTTCAAATTTTTGTACACTTTGTTCATGTTTTTTGTTTAAGCTTATTTTGTGCCTCATTTCGCTTTGGGGAAACATTACGCTTCTTCTAAACTTGTGAAACATTTTGTGCATCTTTTCAAGCTTGGCACAATTTGGGTATCATTTTAAATTTTTGGACTTCACAATATAAATAAATCTTAAAAAAAATTTAATAATTAACAAAAATAAATAAATTTAATAAGAAACTAAAAAAAATAATACCTCTATTTTGCAACAATTATTGCTAAATAATATTTATCTATATGAACATGAAGATGAAATTTTAACCTATATGTAATCATAATTTAATTTAAATTTTGAGAAATTAAATTTTGCTAAGGAAATAAGTTATAGAGCAAAATATATTAAAATTTCATTCCATAGATCAGCTATATATGATTAATCTATAGAAACTTAAAACAATTCAAAAGAATCAACTTCAAAACAAGATAGATATCATTCTATTTCCTTAAAAAAAAAAAAACCAAAAATAAAACTTAAGAAATAATACAAATACAATTAAAACAACAACACTAACGTTCAGATGCCATTACATGAAAACTAAAAAGCAAAAAGATAAAAAAACTACAAATGAAAATGAAAAACTAATATGTTGGAGGATCTTCATCTAGAGGAGGCTAAGGAGGGGTGAACTTTATAAAGTAGCTATTGATGGTAACTACTTGAGTGTTGATCAAGAAAAAATATCCTTTGATCCAGCCCATATCTTCATTAAATATATTATCCTACTTGTGTTAGCTAGTCCCAATATGATCAAATCATTGATTAAACTAAGACCCAAGTCGATAAAATTGCTGGACCATTTCTTGATAGAAATGTTGCTCAGGTCCAAGAGCAGTTGCAAGTGCAGGCGATGGAGCCTCTTCTTCTCCTCCCTTCTCATCTCCCTCACCCCCTGATCCAGTTCAAAAAGAGAATAAAAAGAACCTTCAATAAAGTAAATTGAAAAACTATTTGGGAGATCAAGATGAATCATATTGTACTTCTTCTAAATAATATATATAATTAGATGTCCTAAAGCCACATTCTTCTTCCTTTTAGTGGAAGGAAGTCTAATGTCCATTAGTTTAAAGATGTAGTCCATAATCAATTGGGCTACATTAATTAGAGTGTTTAACATTATAAGATAAGTGACTATAGAAAACAAAGGAGTAAGGTTTATACGTTCATCAAATTTTAAAAAATTGAAGTTCTCAACACATGCTGGATGATCCTGGCATTTTTGATTTAGACTATACACACAAGGTACGTGATTGAGTAAATGTATATCTCTAAGGGTTTAATTTATAGAAGAATAGTAAAAATTCTCTCTAGATATCATAGTGTGCGCCCTTACATGCTCAATTCTATGTTTTAAATGTGTGCCTAAATATGCCATAGTTATCTTTACCCTTTGGCAAAGAACAAAATAAGACATGACTCTTTGATCCTGTTTCATTCTAAGATTAGCGAGAAAGTAATATAAGTTATTAGAGTGAAAGGCATGGATTAAAGTGAGAATGAAAATAAATTTTGTTTATGCAAAAAGGTGCATTACAGAAAAGTTGATGTCTTCTTGAATAAGAAGATGAGATGGAGTCATCTTTGCTTCAATGTAAGGCTGGTACACTTCATCATTCTCTTTAGAAATAAAATTTTCATCTTGTTGATTAGAACATGATGAATAACTCCTAAAATGTACACTTGCTACCACTTGCCATCCCTTGAATGATTAAGCAAAAGAAAGTTTGAAAGTGAAGAGATGATGAAAAGTTAAAAGAAAGGCCTTCAATTTTTAAAATCTGGAACATTCATAAAGTATGACAAAAGTTTCATATGTACCATTATATGTTCACACTGGATGAAATTTTCTCGTACATATGAATAGAAACTATCAAAAAAGTTAATTTGATGAAACGACTTTGAATAAAACACAATTTGCAAAGTCATATGATATGACATTTTGACAAAATTGATCATACAGACAAACATGTGTTCGTTTCGGACGATCAATAATTTTTTTTGTACCAAATGGTTGAGATCGTCCACATGCCAACTGGATCATACAAATGATATTTAAATTTGTATGCACAATCTTTGAAAATAACTGTTATTAGAAAACTCATCCCATTGAAACTGACCAAAATGAATTGATTGAATAGATGATGATGTCATCATATAGTACGATATGCTTACAAAAATCTCATTTTCATCTACTCAATTCATAAAAAAATATCATGTACAATCTATTTATTTCGTATAATATAGAAGTGGTTCATACAGAATTAATGAAAAAGTAATTTAAGATATAATAAACAAAACTCTTTTCCAAAAATAAATCACCCAAGACTCATGAGATGCAAATATGAAAACAAAAATAATACAAATGGAAAACAAACATAAAAAAGAAGAACAAACAAATATCAACAAAATATAAACAAAGAAAAAACCATAAACATCAACATGCATGAAATACATTACAAATCAAATTTGTAGAATTATAATTTTTAAGCATAAACTAATGATTTTAATATTTGCAAAAACTGGTTCTTAAGGTGCTAAATGTTTCAAAAGCTAGTGTTTTTATGTAAATATATGCAATTTTATTATCCATAGCTACATGAAGTAGCATAATTTCTCCTTTAGTGATATGTTCTCTAATGAATTGATGCCTTATGTTTATATGCTTGGTTCCGAAGTGTTGAATAGGATTCTTTAAAATGCATATTTCATTTGAATTATCATAGAAAATTAGAATTATGCCATATAAAAATCCAAAATCAGTAAGTTATTATTTTAACCAAAGAATTTATGCCACACAACTACCTAATACTATATGTTTTGCTTCAGTAGTAGAAAGGGCTATTACTAAATTATATTTTCTATTTGATCAAGAAACTAAACAGTTCCAATGAATCGATAAGCAGTTATAATCAACCCTATATCCTGTAAAATTTGAATCATAATATATAATGATTTTAAACAAAGAGCTATACCTGGGATGCCATATCCCTAAGTTTTGAGTTCCTAAAAGATATCCCATAATTCTTTTAATAGCAGTCAAATGTGATTCCTTTGGATCAGCTTGAAATCTAGTACACAAATAAGAACTAAACATGATATTTGGTCTATTAGCAGTTAAGCAAATTAATGATCCAAATACTCCTCAAATTTTCATTTAATTAATATATTTTTCTTTATAGTACTTATTTAACTACACTGAGGAACTCATTAGTGCACTTATTGGTTTATCTTTATCCATTTCATACTTCTTAAGGGTGTCCTTAAAATACTTTGACTAGCTAAGAAATGTTTCATACCCTTTCTACTTTATGCTAAAACTAAGAAAGTAAATCAAATCTCACATCTGACTCATTTTAAACTCACTACTCATTATTTTTGAAAATTCATCAATAATTTTATTAGTGGATCCAAATAAGATATCATCAACCAATATTTGGATAATGAGTATGTCATCTCGTATCTTTTTTAATAAGAGAGTGGTATCCATAGTTCCTTTAACAAATAATCTATCTAGTAGGAATGTGCTTAACCTCTCATACTAAGCCCTAAGTGCTTGTTTTAGTCCATATAATGCCTTTTTTAATTTAAGACTCAATTATGGTAGTCATTTTTACCTCATAAGTAGTAGGTAAACATCATAGGATTTTATTAAGATTTTCCAAATTTGTTAGTTCCCTACCTAAAGCATGTAATGAGGTAAATATCTGAGTAAAATGTGTATACATGTTAGAGATTAAATCATTCCGTTTCATGAAAAAATGTTGATAGTTATGTAATAGATTACTCAATATGGATTCTTTCACCCCATTAGTTCTTTCATATGTTATGCAATGTCTATCACAAATTTTTAATTCTAGTTTTATAGGTTGAAACATGCATATAGTCATCAGATTTTAGGACATAAAAAAACTATTTAAACATTTTGTCTTTAACTAGGCTAAGTATATTTCCTCTAATATCTAATTAGTTAAAAATATTTCAATCCTACTGCCCTTAATAAGTCTAGTGGGCCTAGTATAACCTTCCTATACTAACATCCATATACGATAGTCAAGTGATTACAGAAAAATAGAGATGCGAGTTTTCCAAAACTAAAAAAAAGTCTAGTAATTGAATATCCATCAGGAGTGTTTAGATTTCCAAAAGTAGCCATGATCATTTTGCCAAAAAGTTCTCCAAACCATAATTTTTTTTAAATAGGCTTTGATACCACTTGAAAGTTCATGCAGGTTATTAGACCTAATAGAACTATCCCAAGGCTAACCAAGAGAGGGGTGAATTGGTAATTTAAAAAATCTCTTGGATTTAGAAAATGGTTTTAAGTGTTTCAAATCTGTTGCTCATGGATTATGATTTTGATGCTAACTAACACTCTTGTTTCTCTATGACTATCTTTTTTACTGACATTTTAGGGCCACAAGATCGGAAGAAAATCAGAACCAGTTCAAGATTGGGTAGACTAGGTCTGTGTTAGTCTGTAATTTCCTTTTTCCCTTTCTTGAGTCAATTGTAACTATTGAAGTGTCCTGATGTTAAGTAACCCTACACACACACACTTGAGTTATTTTTCTATCTGATTTAGAATTTTATTTTTACTCACATCATCCTGGATGATATTTATATCGTCCTGGATGATCATATTCAAAACAGAAATCCTAATAAGGACATATTGCTAAGGCAGTCGTCATTTGTCGATCAGCCTAGACGATGCATGTATCGGCCAGGATGATAGACTCAAAACAAAAAGAATCAGCCGCCATGATCTATTTAGGCATTCTTTATTTTTGGAAATCGGTCAAGGACGATCGTGTATCGGCCTGGAGGATTTTATATAATTATGCATAAATTGATTATGGCAATTAAGGAAAGAAATTAAGATGATTGATACGATCACATTGTCCTAGACGATCGTAAGATCGGCCAGGATGATCCATTCAAAAAACCTTAAGTTGCTCCTAGACGATCAATATCGGATAGCTCATATTTCGGGCGATGGTCTAGACGATCAGGATCGGCCAGCTCAAATTCTGGGTGATGCTCTGGATAATTTTCCCCTGATTTAAACTAATTGTCTGGGATGATCGTGAGATCGGCCCGTGCGATCAAGATATTTTGGAATCATCTAGAACTCTTTTTAGAGCAGTTGTCTGGATGATAGTCTGTTATTTGAACTAATCATACAGGATGATTCATGATCGTGCTAGACGATAAGAACAACTTTCTTTCTAGTCATCCCAAATCATCTCGGCTGATTAGGCTCAAATTGCAATGATCGTACAGGATGATATTACAATCTTCCTGGATGATAAAGTCGACAACTTGTAATTAATGAGCTATTTTGAAGCTTTTTATTTAAGGGCTATTGTTCAACATTTTAAAAAATCTTTTGTTGCTGCCTTGACCTGAGAAAGCTTAGAGGAGAGAGAGAGGGAGAGAGGTAGAGGATCTTGTGAGGGGGGAGCTTGTGAGAGAGATTCACAAGGGTTTCTCAAAGCATCATTCCACTTCTTCTTCCACTAGAGTATATATCCTTGGAAGGGTTGGGAGAGGTAAGCTTCAGCGATTGATCGAGATTCTCTGCCTGCTTAAGGAGGAAGCAAAAGGAGTTTGGGTTCTCTACCTTGTCGGGGGTGGCAAAAAAGAAGGTCTAGGTAAAAGGCTTCTCTACCTAGCTGTGAGGGCTAAAGGAGAGTCACTTTGGTAGTGCAATACTCGGAGGGCTCTTCCGGGGAGTGGACGTAGGTCGAGTTGACCAAACCACTATAAACCCCTGAGTTCTTTTTTCTTGCTTCCGCACTTATTTTTTCTATGGTGATTTTGGGTTGAGCTTTATTGGTAATTGGTTTAAAGATTTTTTTAAAAATACCAATTCACCCCCCCCCCCCCCCCCCCCCCCCCTCTTGGTTAGCCTTGGGCCAGTTCATAATGTTAAGATAGTTGCTATTTGAATGCTCTACATTTTTGCAACTTATGTAGTTTTGATGATTTCCAAACATTATTGTTCAAATGTGTAGTTATCTCCTAACAATTTTAGAAGATTTGTATTTGCTCTTGTGTGTACTAACATTTCAGGAAAAATGAACTCCAGACTACGAAGACTTCAAATCAAATTCAGAATGAGATACTTTGTAAAATTTGAAGTTTGCATTTCTTTGAAATTAATTTAAAAGGGAGTGATTGTAATTGAGTGAATAAAAACATACACACACATAAGGAAATCATAAAATATTTATACTGATCGTATTGGACGATATTTGTTCATACATGATGATCAGACAGTTATCTACTATTGAGCATATGGAACGAATAGGAACTTGCTTAAAAAATTTTTTTAAGTATTATTCGTCCAGGATAAAATTTATAATCGTCTAGGACGATTGGTTCTCTGTAAAATTTTTGTCCAGACGAAATTAAATTATCGTCCATGGCGATCGGTCCTCTAAAAAATTTTTGTCCAGACAAATTAAATTATCGTCCAGGACGATCGGTCCTCTGTAAAAATTTCGTCCAGATGAATAAATTTTCGTCCAAATGATTAACCGACTTAGAAAAGTTTTCAGTAGTTTCTAGAACCGACCTTGTAATAACCGTTCGTACCGGATGAACCTAGTTCGTACGGGACGATCAGATGTACAAAGAAATTTCATACACATGTACAAATGGGGTCGTTTCAAATCATTTAAGTAAAATTGTCCAGGATGATCCACGATCGTACGGGACGATCCACTGCGTACAGAATTGAAAAAATTGTAGTTTTTTGGAGGTTTTTCTTGTCTTTTGTATAAATAGTCCAAATTAGACTGCCACCCAATCTTTTTGTCATTTGATCTTCGTGACTCTTGAGAGAATAGTCAAGGAAAGAGTGGAAGAGAGCATTCAAAAGAGGATTCCTATCACTGGAGCGAGAAGGCTTCACTTGGATTTCAAAGGTAAGAGTTTCTACTTGTGAATTGGGATTACTTCACTCTTTTCCTTCTTTCTTCTAGATTCTTGTGAGAAGATCTGTCAAGGAGATCCGGTTCTCTGCCGACACTTGGAGAGTGAGAACAGACGAAGGGTTCACTGCCTACACTTGGAGAGTGTGAATAGACGAAGGGTTCGCTGCCTACACTTTGAGATTGTGAATAGCTGAAGGGTTCGCTGCCTACACTTGGAGAGAGTGAATAGCCGAAGGGTTCTCTGCCTACACTAGGAGAGTGTGAAAGAACGGATGGTTCTCTGCCAACACTGGGGATTGTGTAAAAGGACGACGGTTATCTACCGCACCGGGGAGTGGTGAAAAGAGTGTGTTGTAAAGGCTTCTCCGCCTTACTGTGGGTGCAAAAGGAGAGTCACTATTGGTATTAGTGCAATACTCAGAGGGTGCCTCTGGGGAGTGGATGTAGGTCTGGTTTTAGACCGAACCACTATAAATCTGGTGTCATTTACTTTAATGTTTTTACGTTTCCGCATTTATAATTCTTAGTTTTAAAAACTCTGTGGTTGAAAAACTTTTTCTACAAAACTTAAAAGAAATAATTTTTAATTTCGGTTCAACATAATTTTAAAAGAGGGCTTAAATTTTTAAACTACCAATTCACCCCCCCTCTTGGTAACCTTTGGGACATTAACTTAGGCTTAACAACCTAATTACTAGACTCAACAAGTGGTATCAGAGCTTCGTTTCAAAATCATAAGTTTGAACTACTTTTTGATTAACGTAGATGGCTACATTTAGAAACCGAAACACACCTGAGGGTTACTCTATCACTATACCTCCACTGTTTGACAATATTCCTTTTGATTTTTGGAAAACACGCATGTCTACTTTCTTACAGTCACTTGATTATCGCATGTGGATGCTAGTCCAGGATGGCTACACAAAACCAACTAGATTAGTTGATGGAGTTATGGTAGAAATACCTTTTGCAGATTGGACTATAGAAGAACGTGACTTAGCATAATTAAATGCCAAATGTCTAAATAGTTTCTTTTGTGCTTTAAAATCTGAAGACTACATGCGGGTTTCTACTTGTAAAAGTGGAAAGGACATATGGGATAGACTTTGTATAACTTATGAAGGGACAAATGAGGTTAAGCAATCAAGACTCAATATCTTATTACATGACTATGAATTGTTTCGCATGAAACCAAATGAATCTATCTCTGACATGTACACAAGATTCACACAAATTGTCACTTCTTTGCATGCACTTGGTAGGGAATTAACTATTGCTGAAATGGTTAATAAAATTCTTCGATATTTACCTACTGCTTATGATGCTAAAATTACTGCAATTACAGAGTCTAAAGATCTTAACATTTACTCTATTGACAATCTTCTTGGTTCACTTATTTCTTATGAGCAAGGAGTAAGTCAAAGAAAGATTGATATAGGTGAACCACGAAAGTAGAAAAATATTATACTAAAGGTGGAAGAGTCAGAGAGTGAACACTCACAACCTGAGAATGAAGATGATATTGCACTGATGACTAGACAATTCAGAAGCTTTTTAAAGAGGAAGCAGAAGAGACACCAGCAATAGAACAGAGGTAAGTTTAACAGAAATGGCAAGGTTTCTAATGAAGTAATTTGTTATGAATGCAGGAAACCAGGTCATATCAAGACTGATTGCCCAAAACTCAAAGTCACTCCTAACAAGGAGAAGGTAGAGTAGAAACCAATGGTAAAGAAGTGCAAGAAGAAATTTCAAAGAGCTTTTTGGGCGGACTCAGCTTCAGACTCATCTGAGACTGAAAAAGAAGAAGAAGTCACCAACCTTTGCTTGATGGTAGATAATGTTGAACAATCAGATCAAGAAGAGGATTGCTCTCACACAAGACATCGTGGTAGCATATGGTACCTGGACAGCGGATGTTCAAAGCATATGACTGGAGATACTGCTCAATTCATAATGCTGGAAGCCAGGAATGGAGGCAAGGTTACACTTGGAGATAATACCACAAAGAAAGTGGTTGGATCAGGTATGATTGGAAATTTCAAAAACATTTTCATAGATAATGTGCTATTTGTTGAAGGCTTAAAACATAATCTGTTAAGTATAAGTCAACTATGTGATAAGGGCTATAATGTGAAATTTTTACCTACTAGCTGCATATTAAGCCTAAATAGAAAAGAAGTCTTAAATGGAAAAAGGTTTAACAATGTTTACATGCTAGATTTGAATTCTATTCTATCTCCTACTGCTATTTGTTTAAAAACTATTTCTGTTGAATCATGGCATTGGCATAGGAGACTTTGTCATTCTAGTATGAAAAACCTTAGGAGAATTACCCAAAAGAACTTAGTGAGAGGTATACCAAAACTAGACTTTACTAAGGACCACTTTTGTGATGCATGTCAATTAGGAAAATAAGTGAAGTCCTCCTTTAAGTCCAATAAGGATCTTAGGACCAGTAAACCTTTGGAAATTCTTCACATGGATCTTTTTGGACCAGTAGGAACTGTAAGTCTAGGAGGGAAGGTATACGGATTTGTTATAGTGGATGATTTCTCAAGATTCACCTGGGTTAGATTTCTTTTTCATAAAAGTGAATCATTTGAGGAATTCAGAAATTTTTCAACTTGGATTCAAAGAAAACTAGGATGTGAAATAATCTCTTTACAAAGTGATAATGGAGGAGAATTTAAAAATGAAAGATTTGAAAATTTTTGTAAAGAAAAAGGGATTGATCACAATTTTTCTACACCTAGAACCCCTCAACAAAATGGAGTAATTGAAAGGAAAAAATAGAACATTAATAGAAGCCGCCCGAGCAATGGTGGCAGAATACTCACTTCCAAGATATTTTTGGGCTGAGGCAGTTAGCACTGCATGTTATGTTCTGAATAGGGTGAATGTGAGATCAAATTTAAATAAAACACCCTATGAGTTGCTAAAAGGTAGAACACCTAACTTATCACATTTGCATGTTTTTGGTTGCAAGGTGTTCATACATAATAATAGAAAATCTGCCTTAGGAAAATTTTATCCAAAATCAGATGAAGGAATTTTTGTTGGATATTCAAGTGTTGGAAAATCTTATAAGGTATTCAACAAAAGAACTTTAGTCATTGAAGAAACCACACATGTTGTATTTGATGAATCTGGAAATTTGGAAGAGCCAAATATTATTGAAGAAGAGATTGAGAAAAACTCCCAAAAGGTTGATAGATTAAATTTGGAAGAAAATGTGGAAGAAAATTTGGAAAGAGAAAACCCTTTGCCTAGAGATTTGAGATTTTCTAAAAACCACCCAAGAGAATTGATTATAGGTGAACCTAGTCAGGGTGTTAGAACTAGGCGTGGATTAAACAAGGAAGTCAATCTTTGAGCCTTTATTTCAATAATAGAACCCACTAATATTGATCAAGCACTTTCTGATGAATTTTGGATATTGGCCATGCAAGAAGAGTTAAATCAGTTTGTAAGAAATAAAGTTTGGGAATTAACCACAAGGCCAAAAGATCAAAGTGTTATTGGAACCAAGTTGGTGTTCAAAAATAAAATGAATGACTCAGGAGAAGTCATTAGAAATAAGGCTAGATTAGTTGCTAAGGGGTATAATCAAATTGAAGGGATTGATTTTGAGGAGACCTTTGCCCCTGTAGCTAGACTTGAAGCAATTAGGTTTTTACTAGCCTTTGCCTGTTTTAAAGGTTTTAAATTGTTTCAAATGGATGTCAAAAGTGCCTTTTTGAATAGGGTTATTGAAGAAGATGTTTTTGTAGAACAACCTCCAGGATTTGAAAATTCAAAATACCCAAATCATATTTTTAAGTTAAAGAAGGCATTATATGGATTGAAACAGGCACCTAGGGCTTGGTATGAGAGGTTGAGCACCTTCCTACTTGAATGATCTTTTGAAAAAGGAAGTGTGGATACAACTCTCTTTTTAAAGAAATTTTGAAAGGAAATACTCATTGTTCAAATTTATATGGATGATATCATCTTTGGATCTTCAAATAAAAATCTTTGTGATGATTTTTCTAAAACAATGAGTAGTGAATTTGAAATGAGTCTAATGGGAGATTTAAATTACTTTCTAGGTTTTAGCATTAAGCAACTTGAGGAAGGAACATTTCTTAGCCAAACTAAATATATTAAGGACATCCTCAAGAAATATGAAATGGACAATGCTAAATATGTTAGTACACCAATGAGTTCCTCAGTTCAGTTGGATAAAGACCTTAAGGGAAAATCTGTTGATCAAAAGAAATATAGAGGGATTATTGGATCTTTGCTTTACTTGACTGCTAGCCGACCAGATATAATGTTCAGTGTTTGCTTATGTGCTAGATTTCAATCAGATTCAAAAGAATCACATTTGACAGCAGTGAAAAGGATTTTAAGATACTTGCTAGGAACATAAAACTTAGGAATTTGGTATCCTAAGTTTAGCTCTTCATTTGAAATTATTGGTTACTCAGATTCTGACTTTGCAGGCCGTAGAGTGGATAGGAAAAGCACTTCTGGAACATGTCAATTCATTGGAAATTCATTAGTTTCTTGATCTAGTAGAAAACAAAATTCAGTAGCCCCTTCTACTGCAGAAGCATAATACATTGCATTAAGAAGTTGTGTGGCACAAGTACTTTGATTAAAATAACAGTTGATTGATTTAGGATTAACTATAGGCACTATTTCAATTTATTGTGATAATACTAGTGCTATTTGTATTTCCAAAAATCCTATTCAACATTCTAGAACCCAACACATTGACATAAGGCATCATTTCATAAGGGATCATGTATCCAAGGGAGAAATTAAAATCACACATGTTTCAACTGAAAATCAACTTGCAGACTTTTTTACAAAACCTTTAGCCTTTGATAGCTTAAGTACTTTAAGAACAAGGCTTGGTGTAATTGATTTGAATGCTTAAATAAAAATGTTTTTACAACATTGATATTTATGTTTTCTTAGTTTATTTGTTTTTGGTTTTGTTATGAATTTTGTGATTTTTTTTTTGTGTTTTGAATGAGTATAATTTAGAGTCTGTGGTTTTGTCTTTATTTTCTAAGTTTTGAATATTTTGTTTGATTTTCTTCAATTAAAATTAAAAAATTCAAAAATTGGTAGAAATCGTCCGCGATGAAATTATTTTCGTACTGGCCGATGTGTGGAAAATTCAGTTTGCGTGAATTTTAATCATTTTGAGAGCAGTTTTTAATTAGATCGTCTGTACGATCTGACGATCGTCCAGGACGAAATTGTTTTTCTCAAACGTCGAGACGATTGAATGCAACGGTTGAATGGATAAGATAGTTTTAATTGTGAAGTTCGTATGTACGAACTTTTGTAGGGGATGGTTTTCAACTTTGATCGTCTGTACGAAAAAATTTTCGTTTGTACGATCGGTCAAGTCAAAAAGTCTGTACGAAGGGACGCATCGTAAATTGTGCTGATTACGAAAAGTTGTTACATTTTGGACGAATTTGATCGTCTGTACGAAATATTTTTGTCCAGACGAACGATGATTTTCGTCCAGGATGAATTGTTTTCGTCCAGGACGAACATAACATTTTTCTTTAAATATGAAGGCTTTCTAACTCAACAATCACATCTCCAAACTTCCCTTTCAATCTCTTTCGACTTGAAATCGACAATGGCATCCTAAGGCAAGAGACAAAAGGTGTTGGCAAAGAAACCCCACAGGAATGCCTCTGAAAACTTCCTGTCAAAAGAAAATGAGAAATCTTTTCCTCATTTTGCCTTTGCTAAAATAACTCCTTCTCGCATTCTGATTCAAAGCGAGATACACTTTAAGGTAATGTACCTTTTTGCCTCCACCCATTTTCATTTCATCCTTTTCTCTCATCCACCTTTATAACAAACAAACCTTTCTCTACTTTCTATCCAACATGAGTTTTAATTCCGACCACTCCTGCATAAGTTCTTTTATTTTCAAACAAAAAGTGAAATCACCAAGCACGACATTGGTGCCTTTCTGAACTTAAGAACTAAAGGATATAGAGCCCACACCCTAATGACTGAAACCTCTTTCAAATGGGATGATGTCAATAGGGTAATTAGACAAAGTGGTCTTACCTATCATGTCGCTAGAGTCTCCGGTATGACCAAAAATGCCCGAATCATCCAGCATATCCTTCGATCTTCAATCATTCCTAAAGCTGGTGATAGGATCAATATTAACCCTCTCATTTCTGTTCTAACTTTTTGATTATGGAATGTCATCCTATCGACGAAGCCCAACTTATCATATATTATCTCTATGGGCTTTCAGAAATAGGACACGCTGAACAGAAGAGAAAAAGAAACATCTCATTAGGGCACTTAGTTACATACATTTTGGAAAAGAAATATAACTTAGTGCATCCTGATAATGAATACGAATAGCCAGTATACTATATTGATGCTTCCTTCAGATTGCTTTTTAAGGAGGAAAAAGGGAAAGCACATGCCAGTGCTTTAGAAGGAAAAGCAGAAGGAGAGCAAACTTCTGCACCTCAGTTAGATTATCAGAATCTGGTTGAGAAATTTGATAGACTAGAGACTCATGTTGATCAAAGATTTGATCAACTTGATGCTCAACATTTACAGCAGCAACAAGACATTGGTAACATCAGAAATGAAGTACATGAAATTAATACCAATGTAATGTTGATGGCCTCCTACTTCAACCTTTTTGGTGGCATTCCTCCTCCTCCTCGAGAAGAATAGAGAATGAGAGATGAATTTCTTTGTGTTTGTTGTACTTGTGTTTAGCTTTAAATGTTTTTTGTTATGTTAGTGTTTATTTTAGTATTTGTTTTAGTTATATTTTGCTTATGTTTGTTATTTTTGTTTTTGTTTTTGATATTATGAAATGATCATGTAATCTTTTTCATTAATATCAATACATGTCGTAGTTGATTTAATTTTGATTTGTTTTTGGAATGTGGTTAATTTTTATGAATTTCATTAGTCTTATTTAATCTTAATTGTGCTTAAATTAGATTGTAATTTGATATTAATTACATTAGAAAATCTAGTCTTCTAAATTTAAAAGTTGTTTATAACTTGTTATAATTAGAACTTTTAAATTCATGTCTATTTATTTAGACTACATAAAAGTTAATATTATTATTGCAATATAGATGTTTTCTTATTTTGTATTTCTATGCTCAAGTGATATTTATGCACTTAGAAATATTTGAAATTTTATATTATTGATTTTGGAAAGATTTGGTCTCAATTACTCTTGAAAATTATACAAAGAGTACAAAAATCAAAAGGAATGCGCAAAGGTTCGCAAATATGAAAAAGAGGCACAAAATTAGCCAAATGTCAAAAAAATGCACAAAAATGTGCTCAAAAATTTGAAAAAGATGCGCAAAGCGCCACATGTGGTAATTCTCTTCTTTCCAAATTCTTTCGATCTCTTAATTCAAATTGATCTTATGTTCATTTATATTCTATTGAACTTTGAAATATATAATTTTTATACATCTCTCTTGTAATGATTTTCTATATTTGAATGTCTAAATTGAATCATGTATTTGATAAATTCTTATTACTTTAAATGTTATATCACTTCTTAAATTTTATGAATTTCTATGATTGACCTAATATTATTAGTTTTAGATTGCATACCTTATGATAATCACATTTAGATTAAATTTTCAAATGAATTTCATATAATTTCTTACATTTCTTGTCTATTTCTTCTTCACTCTTTGTTGTTGTCAAAAAGGGGGAGAAATTATTGTGTTTGTATGTTTTGTCATTATTGTGTTTGTATGTTTTGTTTTGTTTTTAATTATTTTTTGTTTGCATTTTGATTTTGTGTTTGACTTTGAAATTTTGTTAAAATTTTTTTTTAAAAACAAAAAATTTGTTCTTTGGTTCAAAATGCCTCCTTATTTTCATATATTCATCAATTCAGGGGAAGTTTAGGAGATTTTTTTAAATTGAAACCATACAAACAATAATTGTTTTGCCATCATCAAAAAGGGGGAGATTGTTAAGATAGTTGCTATTTGAATGCTTTATATTTTTGCAACTTATATAGTTTTGATGATAACAAACATTATTGTTCAAATGTATAGTTATCTCCTAACAATTTTAGAAGATTTGTATTTGCTCTTGTGTGTACTAACATTTCAAGAAAAATGAACTCCAGACTACGAAGACTTCAAATCAAATTCAGAATGAGATACTTTGTAAAATTTGAAGTTTGCATTTCTTTGAAATTAATTTGAAAGGGAGTGATTGTAATTGAGTGAATAAAAACATACACACACACATAAGGAGATCATAAAATATTTATACTGATCGTATTGGACAATATCCGTTCGTACAGGACAATTAGACAGTTATCTCCTATTGAGCATATGGAACGAATAGGAACTTGCTTAAAAATTTTTCTAAGTCCAATTCATCCAGAAAAAAATTTATAAACGTCCAGGACGATTGGTTCTCTGTAAAATTTTTGTCCAGATGAAATTAAATTATCATCCATGGCGATCGGTCCTCTGAAAAATTTTCGTCCAGGACGATTGGTCCTCTGTAAAAATTTCGTCCAGACGAATAAATTTTCGTCCAAACGATTAACCGACTTAGAACAGTTTTCTGCAATTTCTAGAATCGACCTTGTAATAACCGTTCGTACCGGACGAACCTAGTTCACGCGGGACATTTCATACACATGTACAAATGGGGTCGTTTCAAATCGTTTAAGTAAAATCATCCAGGACGATCCACGATCGTACAGGACGATCCACTGCGTACAGAATTTAAAAATTACAGTTTTTGGGCGGTTTTTCTTGTCTTTTGTATAAATAGTCCAAATTAGACTGCCACCCAATCTTTTTGTCATTTGATCTTCGTGCCTCTTGAGATAATAGCCAAGGAAAGAGTGGAAGAGAGCATTCAAAGGAGGATTCCTACCACTGGAGCGAGAAGGCTTCACTTGGATTTCAAAGGTAGGAGTCTCTACTTGTGAATTGGGATTACTTCACTCTTTTCCTTTTTCCTTCTAGATTCTTGTGAGAAGATCTATCAAGGAGATCCAGTTCTCTGCCGACACTTAGAGAGTGTGAACAGACGAAGGGTTCGCTGCCTACACTTGGAGAGTTTGAATAGACGAAGGGTTCGCTGCTTATACTTGGAGAGTGTGAATAGCCGAAGGGTTTGCTGCCTACACTTGGAGAGTGTGAATAGCCGAAGGGTTCGCTGCCGACACTTGGAGAGTGTGAATAGCCGAAGGGTTCTCTGCCTACACTAGGAGAGTGTGAAAGGACGGACGGTTCTCTTCCAATACTGGGGATTGTGTAAAAGGACGATGATTCTCTGCCGCACCGGGGAGTGGTGAAAAGTGTGTGTTGTAAAGGCTTCTCCGCCTTGCTATGGGTGCAAAAGGAGAGTCACTATTAGTATTAGTGCAATACTCAGAGGGTACCTCTGGGGAGTGGATGTAGGTCTGGTTTTAGACCGAACCACTATAAATCTGGTGTTATTTACTTTACTGTTTTTACGTTTCTGCATTTTAATTCTTAGTTTTAAAAACTCTGTGGTTGAAAATTTTTTTCTATAAAACTTAAAAGAAACAATTTTTATTTCGCTTCAACATAATTTTAAAAGAGGGCTTAAATTTTTAAACTACCAATTCACCCCCCCTCTTGGTAGCCTTTGAGACATTAACTTAGGCTTAACAACCTAATTACTAGACTCAACACATAAGGGCCTAACATTCCTAAAAAACTTTCAGGTAGTATCAGAGCGGGATTGATAAAAACTAGGTTTGAAAACTTTTTAAATTTTGATCCATGCCTAACTTTGGAAATTGTAAGACAACTGAAGGAAATTCTATTACACGACTACCCTTGTTTGACAATCAACCTTTTATTTTTTGGAAAACTAGCATGTCTACTTTTTTACAATCAAATGATTATCGCATGTGGATGCTTATTAAAGAAGGATATTCTCCACCTTCTTGTGAACTTAATGGAATTAAAACTGAAGTGCCTTTACTGAATGGACTTTTGATGAAAGAGGTTTAGCTCAACTTAATTTGAAGTGTTTGAATTATTTTTTCTGTGCTTTAAAATTTGAAGACTACATGCGTGTTTCTACTTACTCTACTGGAAAAGAGATTTGGGATAGGTTGCGCATTACTTATGAAGGAACCAATGAAGTTAAGCAATCTCGTTTAAATATTCTCTTGCATAAGTATAAACTTTTTCTTACGAAACCTTCTGAATCAATTTTAGATATGTATACAAGGTTTACTCAAATTATAACTTCTTTACATTTCTTAGGAAGAGAACTTTCAAATTATGTAAAAGTGAACAAGATTTTGAGATGCTTGTATTCCTCTTTTGATGCTAAAATCACATCCATTACTTAATCTAAAGATTTGAATACTTATTTGATTGACAATTTACTTGGCTCACTCATTGCTTACGAGCAAGGAGTGAATCAAAGAAATTTGGATGCAGGTGAGAAAAGAAAGGAAAAAATTATGGCATTGAAGGCCAACGACACGAACTCCGACTCTTTCGGGTTTGAAAGCGATGAATTTGCCTTAATCACAATGCAATTCAAAAGTTTTCTAAGGAAGAAATAAAAGTATCATCAAAAGTGGAACAAAGGTAAGGGAAACAAAAATTTTGAGAGTTCTAATGACATGATTTGTTTTGAATGAAGGAAACCTTGACATGTGAAAGCTAACTGACCTACACTCAAGTCTCTCTCAAGCAAAGAAAAGGGTGAGGAGAAACCCAAGTCTAGGAAGGACAAAAAGAAATTTCAAAAGGTGTTCTAGGCGGACTCTACATCCAATTCATCTGAGACTAAACCTGAAGATGAGACAACAAACCTGTGATTAATGGCAGACGATCATCTTAATTAAGAAGAGGTATGTGAACTATCCTACGACCAACTCCTTGAAGTTTCTAAAAAAATTCATGCATCATATAGAAAGCTTAAGAAAACTCATGCTGCTTTGAAATTAGAGCTTTTGAATTAATAAAAGAGCAAGAAATTTTGATTAAAGATTATTCAACAATTGATTCAAATCATATGACTGTACTTGATGAATTTGATGATTTAAATAAAAAGCATTTTGAATTAATTGAAGAGCATGATTCATTGAAAGTTTCACACACCTCACTTGAATTTGATTTTAAGAAATCTAAAGAGATAGAACATAATTTGAGAATTGAAAATGATGCTTTAAAAGATACTAACTTAAGGATTAAAAATGAATTGGATACACCTAAGAGAAATTGGATGACACCTACACTTGATCATAAGCCAAAACCTAGGAAGAGGCATTACTATCCAAACCATTTAAGAAACCCTTTTTCTAGAGTTAGATGCTTTTCATGTGGCATGCTAGGTCATATCTCACACCCTTGCACTATTTAACAAAGTACACATTAGGTGTGGAGACCCAAATTGCATTATTCACAGCATATCATATATGCATTGCATTCTACTTTTCATAAAAAGGAACCCAAACCTACTTGGGTTCCTAAATCTGACATTTGATGATTTTGTAGGTAAGCTATCACAAAAGGCATCATGAGAGTATGTGGTACTTGGACAGCAGATGCTCACGACATATGACTTTTGATGCCAATCAATTAATTTTGATGGAGACCAGGACAGGAGGCAAGGTAACTCTTGGAGACAACACCACCAGGAAGGTGGTAGGTGCAGGTCAAATTGGTAATTCCAAGAACCTTATGATTGAAAATATTTTGCATATAGATGGATTAAAACACAACTTGCTCAACATCAGTCAGCTTTGCGACAAGGGCTTCATTATACAATTCTTTGCAAATTCATGCATTATAAGTTTAAATAACAACACTATTTTGCAGGGAAAGAGATCAACAACGTGTACATGCTTGATTTAAATAAAATTAAATGTGCTGCATCTTTTTTCTTAAAAATTGCTTTTGATGATGCATATTTGTGGCACAAAAAATTATGTCATGCTAGTATGAAAACCCTTCGGAAAGTGACCTAAAAAGACCTAGTTAGAGGTAACCCCAAACTAAAAATTTCTAAAGACCACCTTTGTGATGCCTGCCAAATAGGAAACCAAGTTTGCTCCTCTTTTTATTCCATTAAGGACATTAGCACCTCTAGACCTTTAGAATTCCTTCACATGGATTTGTTTCGACCCATTAGTACTACCAGCTTGGGAGGGAAAGTCTATGGTTTTGTAATTGTTGATGACAACTCGAGGTTCACTGGGACTTGATTTCTTTCATGAAAAAAATGAGTCTTTTGAGGAGTTTAGAACCTTTTTTTCTTGGATTCAGAAAAAGCTAGGTTGTGAGATCTTGACCATCCATAGTGACCATGGGGGATAGTTTGAAAATGAAAGGTTTGGAGAATTTTATGAGAACAAGGGGATTAGCCACAACTTCTCAGCTCCTAGGACCCCTAAGCAGAACGGGATAGCTGAAAGGAAGAATCGAACCTTAGTGGAAGCCGCTAGAGCCATGCTTGCTGAGTATTCACTTCTAAAATACTTTTGGACTGAAGTAGTTAACACAGCTTGTTATGTGTTGAATAGGGTGAATGTTAGAGCAAAAATAGATAAGACGCCCTATGAGATCCTTAAGGGTGGGACACTCAATCTTTCCCACCTTCATGTCTTTGGTTGTAAGGTTTTCATTCACAACAATGGGAAGTCTCACATAGGAAAATTTTATCCAAAATATGATGGAGTGTTCTTGGGATATTCTAGTGTTGGGAAGTCTTTTAGGGTGTTTAATAAAAGAACTTTGATGGTGGAAGAAACTACACATTTAGTGTTTGATGAGTCTGATCCTAGAAAGCCTGAAGTTAAGGATGATGATGATCTTGGACATATTACCACTGGAGTAGAAAATTTGGAGAAGGGAGTAGAACACCAAAACACTTAAGGAGTAGGAGATGTTACCCAAGGAATAGAAAATGTAGATCTGGAGGAAAGGATTGGATCTTCACACACATTGCCTAGAGATTGGAGATACTCTACAAGTCACCCCAAAGATTTAATCTTAGGAGACCCTTCTATTGGAGTTAGGACTAGATATGGACTTAGGAAGGAGGTGAACCACTCTACCTTTACCTCAATGTCTGAACCCACAAACATAAACCAAGCCCTTTCTGATGAGTTTTGGATTTTAGCCATGCAGGAGGAGTTGAACCAGTTTGTTAGGAATGATGTTTGGGAGCTTGTAGAAAGTCCTAATGAACAAAGTGTAATTGGAACCAAGTGGGTCTTTAAGAACAAGGTGAATGATTCTAGAGTGGTGGTTACGAATAAAGTAATATTAGTGGCTAAGGGGTATAACCCAAAAAGAAGGGATAGATTTTAATGAGACTTTTGCCCCTGTAGCTAGATTGGAAGCCATTTGAGTGTTATTAGCCTTTGCTGTTATAAAGGATTTAAGCTTTTTCAAATGGATGTTAAGAGTGCCTTTTTAAATTGAGAAATAAAAGAAGATGTGTTTGTAGAACAACCCCAAGGTTTTGAGAGTTCCCCATTTCCAAATCATGTTTTTAAATTAAAAAAGGCCTTATATGGTTTAAAGAAGGCACCCAGAGTTTGGTATGAGAGGCTTAGCACATTCTTACTAAAAAAAGAGTTTGTTAAGGGGAGTGTAGACACCACCATTTTTCTTAGAAAAGTTTGAGATGATTTCCTCATTGTTTAGATTTATGTGGATGACATACTTTTTGGATCTTCTGATAAAAAACTTTGTGATGAATTCTCTAAAATAATGAGTAGAGAGTTTGAGATGAGTATGATGGAAGAGTTGTCCTACTTTTTTGGGGTTTAGTATAAAATAATTAGATGATGGAACCATTATAAATAAATCAAAATATATAAAAGACATTTTTAAGAAGTATGAGGTGGATAAAGCCAAGCCAATTAATACTCCCATGACTTCTAGTGTTCTGTTGGATAAGGACCCAAGTGGTAAGTCTGTTAATCAGAAGAAGTACAGACGCATAATTGGATCCTTACTTTACTTGACTGCTAGACGACCTAATATAATGTTTACTGTTTGCGTTTGTGCTAGATTTCAAGCTGACCCTAAGGAATCCCACCTGACTGCAGTTAAGAGAATTTTTAGATATCTTTTGGGGATCCAAAGCTTAGGAATTTGGTACCCTATGCACAGTCCTTCTCTTGAGATTATTGGATTTTATGATTATGATTTTGCAGGATGTAAGGTGGATAAAAAGCACTTCTGGAACTTACCAATTCATAGGACAATCTTTTGTCTCATGGTCTAGTATAAAGCAAAACTCTGTTACACTTTTCAATGCTGAAGCTGAGTACATTGCTTTAGAAAGTTGTGTGGCCCAAGTCTTTTGGTTAAAACTACAGGTATTGGATTTAGGATAACCTTAGGAACCATCTCAATTTTTTGTGACAACACTAGTGCCATCTGCATCTCTAAGAATCCTATCCAACATTCAAGGACTAAGCACATTGACATTAGACATCACTTTATTAGAGACCATATGACAAAGGGGTACATTGAGTTGCACCAAGTGACAACTAAGAATCAACTGGCTGACATTTTTACTAAACTACTAGCCTTCGACACTTTTAGCACTTTAAGGACCAGATTGGGTGTAATTGAAATAAATGCATGAACATGATTTTTATTTGCTTTTCCTTCTTTTTCTTTGCTTTTCTTCTTCTTTCTTCTTCTCTTCTTCATTTATTTCTATATGTTTTTATTTGTTGCTTTATTTTTATTTTTTTTGCCATTTTAATCATCGCTGAAATGATATCGTATGCCTTGTTCTTGCTTTTAAAAATTTTTAGTCAATGTTTTACATCTCTTAATCCATTAAAGGGTAAAAATATACCGTTGATTGTGTCTCTTTCTCTAACATATTTTAGTGGCACAGTTTTCTTTTCTAATCAATATTCTATCTCAAATTAACAAATGGAGTATGCAATTAAGATCTTTTCTAACATTGCTACATCAAATCTATCTTGTATGTATAATGATCAAAAGTTTTTTTTTATCACATCAAGAATTCCTCGTTACTCTTGTCATTGCATTTATTCATACGACTATTGATTCTGTTCTGTGGATTGTTCTTCTCTATATTATAGAGGGAGTTCTTCTTCTCTAATATATAGAAGATATGCTCACAACTAAGATTATTTAAGAGTTTTTTGGAAGAGAATGTAGCTTGCAAAAAAAAAAGTGGCTAATGATGTCAAAATCAAAAGATGTGCAATGACGCCAAATTAAAAATAAATATATACACAAAGTGTATCAAAAAGAAGAACAAAGTGCCATTCAAATTGACAAGAGGCATAAAATGAGCCCACCAAAAGAAAGCTCCCCTCTCCTTTCAAAAACTTTTAAAACTTGGAAAAATTCATGTATCACTTGATAAAATCAAAGGCTTGATTTCGACTTTTTGTGATTGTGACATAATTACTTTGATACATTATTCTATAAGATATTTTTTTCTGAAATCAAGTGGTGAACAGATCCTTTTTCATATCCAATTGAATTTTTTGAGTTAGGTCATTGATTTCAAAAGACTATTTTACCCTGAAAGAAGTCCGAGCTTAGGGATTAATATGATCGGATATTCTACCATTTTTTGGATTTTTGATATTGTTAAATCATTAACTTACAAATATTTAAAATCAATCACATGGAAGACTATATCATGTTCATGCCTTGGTTATAAAATAAAAAATTAAGTTGTTTACTTTGATTTTTAGTTTCCTCCTCCTTTTTGAGATGTCAAAAGGGGGAGTAGTATGTTGGTGTTTGCACTATTTTATTTTTCACTGGTTTATTCTAAAAAATTTGAGCTAGTATATTGGTGTTTACATTAATTTATTTTTCACTGGTTTATTCTAAAAATTTGAACTACGGTTTTTGATCGTCGAAATGTTTGCCATTATAAAAAAGGGGGAGATTGTTGCAAATCTATTGCTCATGAATTATGATTTTGATGCTGGCAAATACTCTTGTTTCTCTACGACTGCCTTTTTTACTGACATTTTAGGGCCACAAGATAGGACGGAATTCAGAACCAGCTCAAAAATGGGTAGACTAGGTCTGAGTCAGTATGTAATTTCGTTTTTTTTCCTTTCTTAAGGCAATTGTAACCATTGAAGTGTCCTGATGCTAAGTAAACATACACACACACTTAAGTGATTTTTCTATATGATTTAGAATTTCTATTTTTACTCAAATCATCCCGGATGATATTTATATCATCTTGGATGATCGAGTTCAAAAAAGAAATCCTAATCAGGATATATTATTAAGGCAGCCGTCATTAGTCGATTGACCTGGATGATGCATATATCAGCCAGGACGATAGACTCAAAATAGAAAGAATCAACCACCATGATCTATTTAGGCATTCTTTATTTTTGGAAATTGGCGAGGACGATCATGTATCGGCCTGGACGATTTGATATAATTATGCCTAAATTTATCAGGCAATTAAGTAAAGCAATTAAGATGATTAATACGATCACATCATCCTGGACGATCGCAAGATTGCTAGGGATGATCCGTTCAAAAAACCTTAATTGCTCCTGGACGATCAATATCGGACAGCTCATATTCCGGGCGATGGTCTCGACGATCAGGATCGACCAGCACAAATTTTGGGCAATGCTCTAACAATTTTTCTCTTATTTAAACTAATCATCTGGGATGATCATGAGATCGGCCTGTATGATCAAGCTATTTTGGAATCGCCCAGAACTCTTTTCAGAGCGGTTGTCTAGCCGATAGTCTGTGATTTGAACTAATTGTACAGGACAATTCATGATTGTCCTGGATGATATGAACAACTTTCTTCTATTCATCCCAGATCGTCCCAACTGATTAGGCTCAAATTGCACTAATTGTACAAGACGATAATGTCGGCAACTTACAATTAATGAGTTATTTTGAAGCTCTTCTATTTAAGGGCTATTGTTCAACATTTTGAATAATCTTTTGCTGCTGTCTTGACCTGAGAAAGCCTAGAGGGGGGGGGAGAGAGAGAGAGAGAGAGAGAGAGAGAGAGAGAGAGAGAGAGAGAGAGAGAGAGAGTGAGAGAGATGATCTTGTGAGGGGGAGCTTATGAGAGAGATTCACAAGGGTTACTCCAAGCATCGTTCCACTTCTTCTTCCACTAGAGTCTCTCTTATCCTTGGAAGGGTTGGGACAGGTAAGCTTCAGCGATTGATCGAGGTTCTCTGCCTGCTTCAGGAGGAAATAAAAAGGAGTTAGATTCTTTGCCTTGCCGGGTATAGCAAAAAGGATGTTTTTATAAGGGCTTCTCTGCCTTGCTGTGAGAGCAAAAGGGGAGTCACTTTGGTAGTGCAATACTCGGAGTGTGCCTCCAGGGAGTGGACGTAGGTCGAGTTGACCGAACACTATAAACCCCTGTGTTCTTTTTTCTTGCTTCCTCACTTAATTTTTCCACACTTATTTTTTCTGTGGTGATTTTGGTTTGAGCTTTGTTGGTATTAGGTTTAAAGACTTTTTAAAAAATACCAATTCACCCTGCCCCCCTCTTGGTTAGCTATGGGCTAGTTCATAAGAGCCTAACATCCCTAATGAACTTTCATTAAGAAATTATACTAAATGATCCTAAGGTATGCAATTATTTGTAGAAATATGTTTTCACAAAATATTTTTCAACCACAATAATATAAAGTACAAAAAAAAATGCAATAAAAAATAAAAGAATAAAAGAACAATAAATTTTATAGTGCTTCTGTCCAAATAGACCTATGTCCTCTCACTGGAGACTCCATCTCCAGGTATTGCACTAAACACAAGTGACTCTCCTTTTTCTTGAACAACATGGTAAAGAAGCCCTTAAAAAACCTCTTTTCGTCCAACCTGGTACGGTAGAGAACCGTCATCCTTCTTCACCCTCCTCGTGATAGCAGAGTATCGTTATCCTTTCATCCTCCTTTTGAAGGCAAAGTACCATCATCCTTTTTTACACTCCTAGTAAACACAGGGAACCATCAATCTACTTTGGAGATCTTCTCTAAAGATTCTTCCAAGAAGTATGGTAGAGTTTTGAAAAGTAAATAAGAGATCCTCACCTTTGGGCAACTTTATGAATCCCTCAAAATTTTCTCTTGCAAGATCTCTCACTCTTCACTCATAAATTACTCTCGTTTTCACCCCCAAGAGAAATTCATAGCAAATAGATCTTTAATATAGTTTCTAGGACTAATTATATTGAAAAACATAAAAAACTATCCATAAATTGAATTTTTATATTGAAAATGAGTCAGATCACACAGTATAATCATGGATCGTTTGTACAAAGAGTTTAAAAATCATTCGAATATTTGGTATGAACATTGTTTCATACATTATCAGTCATCTATATGATTTACAAACCATATGTATAAATAGTTAAAGTTCTTCTAGATGATCTGGTAAGAAGCTTATTTCATACACTTTCTATCATCTATGTGATATTTAGATCAAATGTACGAAGAGTTAAAATTTGTATGGATGATCTTATATGAAGCTTTATTTTACATACTATTTGTCATTTGTATGATATTTAGATCATCTGTATGAATAGTTAGAAAATCTTGGGATGATCTCATATGAACACTAATTTATACAATGTTAGTCATCTCTATTAATTACAGATCATCTGTACGAACGATTAAAGTTTGTCTAGATGATCTAGTATGAAGCTTAATTTGTACACTATTAGTCATCTTTATGATATTTGTATCATCTATGCGAACAGTTAAAATTCACTAGATGATCTTGTATGAAGCTTATTTCGTACAGTGTTAGTCATCTATACAATATCTAGATCATCTGTACGAACAATTCAAAAATTATGAGATGATCTGGTATGAAGTTTTTTTTGTACACTGTTAGTCACGTGTACGAACTGACATCATATAATATGAATAGGGTAAAAAAATTTCAATTTCTATTTCAACTTTCTCCTCTGGTGTGCGTGTGTGCACAGTTACCCAATTACTATCTCACTCTCTCAGACTCAAGAAAATGAAAACTTCAAACTTTTTTTGCATGCAATCCTATTACTTTGTCTGTATGTCTTCAGTAGTTTAGAGTACAATTTCTTTGAAATGATAGTACACACAAAACAAATTGAAATATCCCCAATGTATGCTAGGAGAAATAATAATCATAACAATAATATTTTTTTATCCTCAAAAAATCGCACTACATAAAAATAAATCATGAATTCTAAGTTATAGCAAACTAAACCAACAAATCACTTTAAAACCATGATTCATGTCTTATGACAGATGGGTAGGGTAATGTTATTTAAGTTTTAGCAATATAGGAACAACATCTGGATAAAACTCATAACCTTAAGTTATGAAGGGTAATTATGTATCAAAGACTAACTAAAATTAAACCTTAGTTATTTTCAATTTATTTATAGTATAATGCATGTTTGTTATCTCTTACGGAATAACTAGCATATTAACATTTAAAATGGCTTAAAAATAAATTTCAACCTAAAAGAGCATAATTCCCTTGAGACAAAACTAGACCATTATAAGATGTGTGATTTATTTATATTTGTAGGTGACGAGGTACCTAGCAAAGAAAGAACTATAGATATGCTTCGTGCGATTGTAAATTATCTCTATCTTACTTTCTAATCAGAATATCTTTTAATGCCATCTTAAAATTTTATTTGGTTAAAAGTCTAATTTTTTTCAATTCCTAAGAGACTAGAGAAATATCCAGACATAGACACATGTGATAAAGAAACCTTTAAAAAGTATGAAATTTGTAATAAAAATCAACAGTAAATAATCAATCAATATATCACAAATAAATGTAATCAATTTCCAAAGTTCATGTGGCAAGTGTCACATAATACAACTCGGAGTTTGCATTTAAAAATTGAGGTTGCTAGGCTCGACTAATAATAGCCTAGATTCTACTCTTATAAAATGACACAAGTAAATAAGGCATTTTCTATTCTTCTAGTTCTTCTCTTTAGTTAATTTAATTTGTTCAAGTTCTTTTCTTGATGTTTAGTTCATTATCGCTTTTCATATAATAAAGATTCTAAAAGAAAATAACTTTCATTGAAGGAAGTTTTTTACTCTTTAGATCCTTACTCCTTTTCCTTGAGAAAAGGCCTTATTTTCAGAAAATCTCAACTCATTTTACAAATTACATTTAAAAAAATTAAAAAATATACTATACTTCCTACTAGTTGGTAAAATTATTTATATAAGAATCTGAAATAATATCACATCACATAAGCATTTTGCTCATTTTTTAGCAACCTCTTGTTGAGATAGTTGCTATTTAGTTTTGCATGTTTTATATTCTTGCAACTTGTATATTTTTAAATATTCCAAATATTATTACTTTGATTATTATTTCTCCTAACAAATTTTTGAAAGAATTAATATGCTTTTGTGTGTACCAACATTTTAGGAAATCATACTTTGGAATGTTGAAGACTTCAAATTAAGATCAATTTAGAGTGTATTGTAAATTGAAGTCTATATTTTTCATTTTTAAGTCTGAGAGAGTGTGATTGTAATTGAATAACTGAGTACACACACATAGGTGGAGAGTTTCAAAATTCATATTTTTAAGCTGATTGTAAAGTATGAAACTAGTTCATATAGAATGACTTGGCCTGTTATTTTCCCTAACCAGCAATAGAACAAACAAAAATGATCCAAAATTTTTTCTATTGAAAGATCAAAATGAAGATATTTTTTGTTCGTACTAGGATGTTCGTCTGTGTTTTGTTCTTTAATGATCATTATATTGATGATATTTTTCATTCATACCAAGACGATCTGCTCTGGTATGTTCTTGAACGTAATTCATATGGATTATATTTTTCATTCGTACCGAGATGATGCCCTCTGGTTCATTCTCTAATGAAGTTTATACCGGTGATATTTTTCATTCGTATTGGGATGATGCCCTCTGGTTAGTCCTCAAACAAAGTTTATACATATAATATTTTTTTATCGTATCGGGACGATGGGCTCTGGTTCATCCTCGAACAACGTTCATATGGATGATATTTTTTGATCGTACTAGGATGAATGGCTCTGGTCTATTTTCATTCATTTTATCCTAATGGTTCATACATAGTAAATTTGAAATTTTTTCTATTCGTACGGGATGAACACATTTCATACGGGATAAAGATCAAGTACGAAGTGATTTCGTACTGATTCACAATGGGTTTATTTGCAATAGTTTTTGAACTTTTCAAACGTATGAAATATGATTGTATGGTATGATCGTGGATGGTCAAATTTGATAAATTCAGTTTTTTTGATGATTTTTTGTGTCTTTTCTATAAAAGGTCCACTAAAAAATGACACTTAATCTTTTTGTCATCTGGTATTCGTGATTTATAAAGGGCAATTTAAGGAGTGTGCTAGAAAGTGTTTGAGAGAGATTTCTTCTTAATTGAGCATGAATGGTTTACAAGGTTACTCAAGGATAAGAATCTCTGTGTGTGATTTGTGTTTCTTCTCTCCTATTGTCTTTCTAGACTGCTTATGTAGAGATTTTTCAAGAAGATCCGGTTCTCTACCGACACTTAGAGAGAGTGAACAGCTGAAGGTTCTCTGCCTAAACTTGGAGAGAGTGAACAACTGAAGATTCTCTGCCTACAGTTGGAGTGTGAATAGTTGAAGTTTCACTGCCTACACTTGGAGGTTAGAAAAGGATGAAATTTTTCTACCTACACTTGGAGGGTGTGAATGGATGAAGGTTCTCTGCTTACACTTGGAGGGTTTGAAAGAATGATGGTTCTCTACCATACTAGGGATTAGTGGAAGAGAGTTTTGTAAAATCCAAGAAGTGTTAAAATTTTAAAATTACCATTTCACCCCCCCCCCCCCTCTTAGTTAGCCTTGGGACATAAGCTGAGATTTAACAACCTATTCTAGATTCAACAAGTGGTATCAGAGCATTGTTTCAAATTCATAAGTTTAGACTAGTTTTTGATTAATGAGTATGACTACTTTTAGAAATCAGAACACAACTGAAGGGTATTCAACCACTCCTTTATTTTATAACATCCCTTACAATTTTTGAAAAACATGCATGTCTATATTTTTATGGTCTTTATATTATTGTATGTGGATCTTTGTACAAGAAGGGTATACACATCCAACTAGATTAGTTGATGGCATTAGATTTGAAACACCTTTTACAAACTAGACTGTAGAAGAACGTGACTTAGCACAACTCAATGCTAAATATTTAAACAGTTTATTTTGTGCACTTAAGTTAGAAGACTACATGTGAGTTTCCACTTGCAAAAGAGGAAAGGACATATGTAATAGACTTTGTATAACTTATGAAGGTATTAATGAAGTTAAACAATCTAGACTTAATATCTTGTTACATAACTATAAACTATTTCATATGAAACCAAATGAATCTATTTCTGACATGTACACAAGATTCACACAGATTGTCACTTCTTTGCATGCATTAGGTAGTGAATTAATGAATTTTAAAATGGTTAATAAGATTCTCTGTTATTTGTCTACTATATATGATGCAAAAATAACTGCTATTACAGTGTTTAAAGATTTAAATGTTTACTCTATTGACAATCTTCTTGGATCACTAATTACTTACGAGCAAGGAGTGAGTCAAAGAAAAATTGATGTAGGAGATCCATAAAGGAGAAGAACATTGCACTGAAAGTGGAGGAGTGAAAGAGTGGTCTATCACAACCTGAGGATGAGGATGACATTTCCTTAATACTAGGCAATTTAGGAACTTTCTAAAGAGGAAGCAAAAGAGATGCAACCAGTACAATAGAAGTAAATTTCATAAGAATGTCAAGGTTTCAAATGATGTAATTTCCTATGAATGCAGGAAACCCGGACATGTAAAATCAGACTGCCCAAAACATAAAGCCACTCCTAGCAATGAGAAGGTAGAGGAGAAACCAAAAGAGAAGAAGGCCAAGAAGAAATTCTAAAGAATTTTTTGGGCGGACTCAGCTTCAGAGTCGTTATGAACAAAAAAGGAGGAGGAATTCATAAATTTGTGCTTGATGGCCAATAATCTTAATCAGTTAGATGAAGAAGAGGTATGTAACTTAACATATGCTGAACTTTTAGAAGTTTCTAATATAATACATGATGCATATAGGAAGTTAAAGAAAATGCATGTTAGTATAAAATCCTTAGGAAAGATCACACATTAATAGATAACAATCACATGAGCTTACTTGATGAGTTCGATGATTTGAATAAGAAAAATGAGATTTTAAATTCATCCTTTTTAAAGTTTGAACAAGAATTTAATGATTTTAAGAATGAATCTTAGAGTAGAGAGAACTACTTGAATTATGATATTATTATCATTAAAGATATAAACACTTTTATGGAGTTAAAACTAAAAGCTCTCGAGGAAAATAGGAAACCCTCAACATTTGATGATTTTATAAAAGCTATTTTAAAGCCAAAAATTTTAAAACCCAGGAAGAATCAGAGTAGTTACAAATGATTAAGAAATCGATTTCCTTGAATTAAATATTACACTTATGGCATGATTGGTCATATTTCACACACTTGTATCTTATATAGAATAACTCATTTAGTGTGGAAACCAAAGATACATAAACCTAGACATATCATACATGCATGTATTTTTAAATTACCAAAAGGTGAACCCAAACTAGTTTGGGTTCCTAGGTCTAAAATTTGATGATTTTGTAGGCACGCTCTCAGACAAGGCCTTGTGAGAGCATTTGGTACCAAGATAATGGTTGCTCAAAGCATATGACTAGAGATACTAAGCAATTTATATTGCTAGAAGCTAGAAGTGGAGGCAGGTTTATACTTGGAGATAACACCACTAGGAATATGGTTGGATCATGTATTATTGGAAACTTGCAAAATATTTTTATTGAAAATGTTTTACTAGTTGAAGGCTTAAAGCATAGTCTTTTGAGTATTAGTCAGTTATGTTAGAAAGGATATAACATTAAATTTTTTCCTACTAGTTGCATATTAAGCCTAAATGGTATTGATGTTTTGTATGGTTTAAGGGTAAATAATATGTATATGCTAGATTTAAATTATATCAAAACTCCTAATCCTTTATATTTGAAAACTATTTTTGATGAATCATGGCTTTGGCATAGGAGACTTTGTCACTCTAGAATAAGAAACCTTAAGAGAATTACCCAAAAGAACTTAGTGAGAGGTATACAAAAATCTAGACTTTACTAAGGATCACCTTGACGATGCATGTCAATTAGGAAAATAGGTGAAGTTCTCTTTCAATTCAATAAGGATCTTAGAACTAGTAAACCATTGGAGATTTTACAAATGAATCTTTTTGGACCAGTTGGAGCTGTGAGCCTAGGAGGAAAGATATACAAATTTGTGATAGTAGATGATTTTTCAAAAAATTCACTTGAGTTAAATTTTTATATCATATGAATTAATTATTTGAGGGGTTTAGAGATTTTTTTCTCTTGGATTCATAGGAAACTAGGGTGTGAAATTTTAATAATCCAAAGTGATCACGGTGGAGAATTTGAGAATAAAAAATTTGAGGATTTTAATAAAGAGAAAGGAATTAATCTCAATTTTTCAGCACATAGAACCCCTTAGCAGAATGGGGTAGTCGAAAGGAAGAATAGAACATTAATAGAAGCCACTTGAACTATGTTGGCAGAATATTCTCTTCCTAAATATTTTTGGACTGAAGCGATTAGCACTAGATGTTATGTTTTGAATAGGGTGAACATCAGATCAAATTTGAATAAAATATCCTATGAGCTACTTAAGGGTACAATACCTAACTTCTCACATTTGCATGTTTTTGGATGTAAAGTGTTCATATATAATAATAGAAAATCTGCCTTAGGAAAATTTGATTCAAAATCAAATGACGAATTTTCTTGGATACTCTAGTAATGGAAAATCTTATAGAGTATTTAATAAAAAAACATTATTAATTAACGAAACCACATATATTATGTTTGATGAATATTGAGTTTTGGAAGAGCCAAATTTGGAAGAGGATGAGATAAAAACTAACACCCAAAAAATTGACAAGATTTCTTTGGATGAAAAAAAGGAGATAAAAAACCCCGTTTATAAGAGATTTGAGATTTTATAAAAACCACCCTAAGGAATTTCTCTTAGGTGAAGCTAGTGAGGTGTTCGGACTAGGCATGAATTAAGTAAAGAAGTCAATCATTCATCCTTTATTTCTATGATAGAGCCCACAAATATAGATCAAGCTCTTTTGGATGAATTTTGGATTTTAGCAATGCAAAAAGAGTTAAATCAATTTGTAAGGAATGAAGTTTGGGGATTAATTACAAGGCCAAAGGATTAAAGTGTAGTTGGAATAAGTGGGTATTTAACAACAAATGAATGACCCAAGAGTTGTTGTTAGAAATAAGGCTAGATTGGTAGCTAAGGGGTATAATTAGTTTGAAGGCATTAATTTTGAGGAGACTTTTGCCCCTGTAGCTAGACTTAAAGTAATTAGGGTTTTGTTAACCTATGTATATTTTAGAGGATTTAAATTATATCAAATGGATGTTAAAAGTATCTTTTTAAATGGCATGATTAAAGAGGATGTTTTGTTGAACAACCTCCATATTTTGAAAATTCAAAACACACAAATCATATTTATAAATTGAAAAAGGCATTGTATGAATTAAAATAGGCACCTAGAGCTTGGTATGAGAGGTTGAGGACCTTCCTACATGAGAGATCTTTAAAAAAAGAAAGTGTGGACACAACTCTCTTTTTGAAGAAATTAGGAGAGGAAATACTAATTGTATAAATTTATATAGATGATATCCTCTTTGGATCTATAAATAAAATCTTTGTGATGATTTTTCTAAAATAATGAGTAGTGAATTTGTAATGAGTCTAATGGAAGATTTGAGTTACTTTTTAGGCTTTAAAATTAAGCAAATTGAGGAGGGTATATTTCTTAGTCAGTTGAACTACATTAAGGACATCTTTAAAATGTATGAAATGGACAATTCTAAATCTGTCAATACACCTATGAGTTCCGCAGTTCAGTTGGATATGGACCCAAAGAAAAAATCTGTTGATCAAAATAAATTTAGAGGGATTATTAGATCTTTGCTTTACTTGACTGCTAGCAGACCTGATATTATGTTTAGTATTTATTTATGTGCTAGATTTTAGTCAGATCCAAAAGAATCACATTTGACAGCAGTAGAAATAATTTTGAGATATATCTTAGGAGCTTAGAACTTTGGGATATGGTTTGCTAAGTTCAACTCTTCATTTAAAATAATTGGATATTCAGATTCAGACTTTATAGGTTATAAGGTTGATAGAAAGAGTACCTTTCGAACTTGTCAATTTATTGAAAATTCTTTAGTTTCTTGGTCCACTGGAAAATAGAATTATGTAGCCCTATCCACTGTTGAAGCTGAATGCATTGCCTTGGAAAGTTGCGTGACACAAGTTCTTTGGTTAAAATAATAGTTGTTTGACTTAGGATTTATAATAGGCACTATTCCAAATTATTATGATAATATTAGTGCCATTTGCATTTCAAAGAATCCTATTCAACATTCTAGAACCAAACATATTGATATAAAGCATCATTTCATAAGGGATCATGTATCCAAAGGAGAAATTGAACTAAACCATATTTCAACTGAAAATCAACTTGCAAATATTTTTACAAAACCTAGTCTTTGATACTTTTGACACATTAAGAACAAGGCTTATTGTGATTGACCTGAATGCTTAATTAAAATTTTCTACAAACTTGATATGTGCATTTGTGTATTTTATGTTTTTGAATTTTATGTTCATTTTTGTTTTTGTGATTTTTGTATTTTTGTTTTGTTTTACTTAAAAATGTATTCACGTCAAATTTCATGTTTTTGATCGAACGTATGAATTCTGTAGCATATTGATTTTTTGGGTAGGATAGATTGCGTATCATTTTTGTTTCTAATAAAGTTCATCTATATGATCCCCAGATCATCTTAATGATGCGTATTTATTCGTATGTATGCATGTAGACAGTTATATGGGCAGAAGCATTTATTATTTTTGATAGTTCATATAAACCTGAACTTTGTACATACTAACACATGGCATATCAATGTGGAGGACGATTCAAACTATCATTAAAACAATCTTAAATAACCAATCATCCCAGACGAACACCTGTTTGTCTGTACGATTGTATAGTCAAGAAGTCTATAAGAAAGGATGCCTCGTAACTTCTTTGATTATGAAAATTCTTTTTATTTTGAATGCATTCATTTGTACATATGAAATTTTATTTTGTACATACGAACTCAAGCATCATACGTTATGAACCTCTTTCTGTAAGTATGAAAGATCATTTTTCTTTAAATACAATGGCTTGAAAACTCAAATTTCATACACCTCAAAAGCCTTTCCAAACACTCTCATCATTCCAAATCTTTCAATGGCAAGCTCTAGCAAAAGGGGTAGACTGACTAAGGGTCCATCTTCTAGGAATGATGAAGAAAACTTTTTGTCCAAAACTAATGAGGAATCATTTTCTAGGTTTCTTTCTGCAAAAATCACACCTTCTAGAGTTCTTCTGCAAGAGAATATTATCTTTCAAATAATGCCACTTTTCACCTCCACCCAATTTGCTTTTGTCCTCACTCTGATTCACTCCTACAATACGGACACTTTTTACTATTTTCTTGCCAATACGACTTTTAGCACTGATCAAACTAGGATTAGATCTTATGTCTTTAAGAAGTGGGTAGAAATTACTAAGGAAGATTTGGGGGCATTTTGCAATTTAAAGACCGAAGGAATAAGAGACCACACTTTGTCCACTGCTTCTAATTATGACTAGACTTAAATAAATAAAGTGATTAGAGGGATTGAAGAAGTGTGTCATTTAACTATGGTATCCTCTCTGAACCAAAATGCTAGAATCATCCAGCATATTCTTAAAACCTCTATAATCCCTAAAGCTTGTGACTATATCAATATAACTCCTCTTCTTTCTATTGTGACTTTCCTTATCAGTATTGGTCAACCTATAGATGAAGCCCAACTTATTAATGACTCTATTTATGGGCTTTCTGAAATTGGCCATGTCTCTCATAAAACAAAGAAGAACATAGCCTTAAGACACCTTGTGAATTAAATTCTTGAGAAGAAGTACAATCTAGTCCATCCTCCCTCATCTAGAAATACCAATCAATTTCACGGATGCCTCATTTTGAGCAATCTTTAGGAGAGATGATGGAAGTAAGGATTCGTAGGGAGAAAGGAGAGCACTTGCTCATGCACCTACACCTGCACCTGCACCTGCGCCTGTTAGTGGACCAGCCTTTTAGGAGATGGTCTATCGCTTTAATCATCTTGTGAGTCATTCTGATAAGTGCTTTGATCAAATTCAGACTCACCTATACCAGCAGGATGCTCAATATCAGCAGGATATGGGTAGGATATGAGATCAATTCGACTCGGTCAAAACCAACATGGTTATGATGAATAACTATTTTAATCTCTTCTACTAGCCACCTCCTCTTGATTTAGGACCCTCAGAGTGTTAGATGTGCTTCTTTTGTAATTGCATTTGCTATGCTTTAGTGATATGATGTGATGACTTATACTGTTTCTTTCATTATCTTTCATTTTTGTTTTTATGTTTGATGGTCTGAATTAATATCATATGAGCTAGATTGTATCATCATTATCTTGATATCAATAAAAATTGTGTTGACTTGTTTGTTGATTTTGGTCTATTTTAGAAATGTTCATTAGCCTATATGATTATCCTAACTTAATCGATCTAAAAAGTGGTATAATATGATCAGCAGTATAATAATCAGTTTCATTAAAAAATCTAATTTTTCATAAATATAAATTAATTTATAATCTGATTAAGTTAAGACTATCAAATTTATGTTCTTTTTAGGTATACAAAATTTTAATATTATTATTGCAATTTTTATGTCTTATTATTTTTTATTTTTCTTTTCAATATAAGTATCTTTGTACATAGAGAAATTTGGGCTTTCAAATTATTGATATTGGAAATATCAATTTAAAAATTAAGAAATATACAAATGTATAAAAATCAAAAGAATGCGTAATGGTTCACAAATTGAAAAGAGGCACAAAATTAGCCCAAATAAAAAAAATACATAAAGTGTGCCACAACTATTGAAAAGACGCGCGATCTCACCAAAAATATATGTTCTTTCCTCTATCTTTTAATCTTCAATTTTAAATCAATCTAATGTTCAATTATATTTTGTATTGGAAATTGACTTAAATTAATTTTTATTTCATCACCTTTGTAATAATTCTCCTTATCTAATTGTCTAAAATGTTTCATGACTTTGATTTATTTATCTTTTTTATGTTATATCTTAATTTAAAAGTTATGAATCTTTATTTTCCCTCTAACGATCATTAATCTTATTATTGCATTTATAACTCAATCTCTTTCAGGATCAATTATCAATGGCTTCTCATATGACTTCTTATATTTATTTTGTTTTTTGTTCTTCTCTTTTTGCTATTGTCAAAAAGGAAGAGAAATATTATTTATTTGTGTTTGATTCTTTTTGTGTTTTTTCATGTTTGTCAGAGTTGTTTTATTTATTCTCTTAAAAGTGTTTTCTGATTTGTGTGTTTTGTGATCTTTGAAAATTAAAAAAAAAAAAATTTGATTGATTTGTTCTTAATAGAAATTCCGAAATATTTACATTCTTATTCATTTAGGGGGAGTTAAGGAGAAATTTTATGATAAAGGGTTTATTCAAATAATAATAATTTTGCCATCATCCAAAAAGGGGAGATTGTTGAGATAGTTGCTATTTAGTTTTGCATATTTGATATTTTTACAACTTGTATATTTTTTGATGATTCCAAATATTATTGCTTTTATTATTATTTCTCTTAACATATTTTTTGAAGAATTATTTTTCTCTTGTGTGTTTACTAACATTTCAGGAAAATTATATTTTGGATTATAGAAAATTTCAAATAAAAATCAGTTTAGAGTGTATTGTAAATTAAAGTATGTATTTTTCATTTTATTGAGTCTAAGAGAGTGTGATTATAATTGAGTAACTGAGTACACATACACAGGGGGAGAGTTTTAAAATTCATATTTTAAACTGAACGTATAGTACAAAACTAGTTTATACGGGACGATGTGGTCAGTTTTTTTCCCTAATGAGCAATTGAGCAAACAGAAATAACCCAAAATTTATTTTCAGTAAAGATCATATGAATGATATTTTTCATTCGTAGTGGGACAATCGGCTCTGGTTCATTCTCAAAAAAAGTTCATAAGGTTGATATTTTTTTCAGTACTAGGACTATCAGCTCTAGTACATTCTTGAACGTAGTTCTTATGGACTATATTTTTCATTCATACCAGACAATATTTTTTGTTCGTACCGGAATGATTCCTTTTGGTTAGCCCTCGAACGAAGTTTGGATGGTATTTTTTTTATCATACTGGATTATGGGCTCGGGTTCATCCTCAAATAAAGTTCATACGGATGATATTTTTTGATAGTACCTGGATGAATGGCTCTGATCTATTTTTGTTCATTTTGTCCCAATGGTTCGTACATACTAACTTTTAAAATTTTTTTTCGTACCGGACAAACATAGTTTGTACTGAATGATGATTGGGTATAAAATAATTTCATACTGATTCATAATGGGTTCATACGCAACAGTTTTTAAACTGTTTGTACATACAAAATATGATCATACGGTACGATCGTGGACAGTCAAATTTGAAAAATTTAGTTTTCTGGATGGTTTTTTGTCTTTTATATAAAAGGTCCACTAAAAACTGACACATAACCTTTTTGTCATATGGTATTCATGATTTATAAAGGGCAATTTAAGGAGAGTGCTAGAGGGTGTTTGAGAGAGATTTCTTCCTAATTGAGCATGAAGGGTTCTCAAGGTTACTCAAGGGTAAGGATATCTGTTTATGATTTATTTTTCTTCACTCTTCCTCTTGTCTTTCTAGAATTCTCGTGTGAAGATATTTCAAGAAGATTTGGTTCTCTACCATTACTTGGAGAGTGTGAACAGCAGAAGGTTCTTTGCCTACACTTGGAGAGTGTGAATAGTCGAAGAATCTCTACCAACACTTGGAGAGTGTGAATAGTTGAAGGTTCTCTGCCTATACCTTGAGGGTGTGAAGGGACGAAGGTTCTCTACCTACACGTAGAAGATGTGAAAGGATGAAGGTTCTGTTGAGTCTAGTAATTAGGTTGTTAAGCCTAAATTAATGTCCCAAAGGCTACCAAGAGGGGGGGGGGGGGGTGAATTGGTAGTTTAAAAAATTTTAAGCCCTCTTTTAAAATTATGTTGAACCGAAATAAAAATTGTTTCTTTTAAATTTTGTATAAAAAGTTTTTCAACCACAGAGTTTTTAAGACTAAGAATTAAAATGCGGAAACGTAAAAACAGTAAAGTAAGTGACACCAGATTTATAGTGGTTCGATCTAAAACCAGACATACATCCACTCCCCAGAGACACCCTCTGAGTATTGCACTAATACCAATAGTGACTCTCCTTTTGCACCCACAGCAAGGCAGAGAAGCCTTTACAACACACTCTTTTCACCACTCCCCGGTTCGGCAGAGAACCGTTGTCATTTTACACAATCCCCAATGTTGGCAGAGAACCGTCCGTCCTTTTACACAATCCACAGTGTTGGCAGAGAACCGTCGTCCTTTCACACTCTCCTAGTTTAGGCAGAAAACCCTTCAGCTATTCACACTCTCCAAGTGTAGGCAGAGAACCTTTCGGCTATTCACACTCTCCTAGTGTAGGCAGCAAACCCTTCGGCTATTCACACTCTCCAAGTGTAGGCAGCGAACCCTTCGTCTGTTCACACTCTCTAAGTGTCGGCAGAGAATCGGATCTCCTTGATAAATCTTCTCACAAGAATCTAGAAGGAAGAAGGAAAAGAGTGAAGTAATCCCAATTCACAAGTAGAGACTCTTACCTTTGAAATCCAAGTGAAGCCTTCTCGCTCCAATGGTAGGAATCCTCCTTTAAATGCTCTCTTCCACTCTCTCCTTGGCTATTCTCTCAAGAGGCACGAAAATCAAATAACAAAAAGATTGGATGGCAGTCTAATTTGGACTATTTATATAAAAGATAAGAAAAACCGACCAAAAACTGCAAGTATTCAATTCTGTACGCAGTGGATCGTCCCGTACGATCGTGGATCATCCTGGACAATTTTACTTAAACGATTTGAAATGACCCCATTTGTATATGTGTACGAAATGTCTTCGTACAGCTGATCATCCCGTACGAACTAGGTTCGTCCGGTACGAACGGTTATTACTTGGTCGGTTCTAGAAACTGCTGAAAACTGTTCTAAGTCGGTTAATCGTTTGGACGAAAATTTATTCATCTAGACGAAATTTTTACAGAGGACCGATTGTCCTGGACGATTATTAATTTCGTCTGGACAAAAATTTTCCAGAGGACCAATCTCCATGGACGATAATTTAATTTCGTCTGGATGAAAATTTTCCAGAAACCAGATCGTCCTGGACGATTCTTAATTTCGTCTGGACGAAAATTTTCCGGAGGACCAATCTCCATTGACGATAATTTAATTTTGTCTGGACAAAAATTTTACAGAGAACCAATCATCTTGGATGATTGTAAAATTCGTCCTAGACGAATAGGACTAAAAAAAAAATTAAGCGAGTTCCTATTCGTTCCATGTGCTCAATAGGAGATAATTGTCTGATCGCCCCGTACGAACGTAGATCGTCCAGTACGATCAGTATAATTTTTTTTATGATCTCCTTATGTGTGTGTGTATGTTTTTATTCACTCAATTATAATCACTCCCTTTCAATTTAATTTCAAAGAAATGCAAACTTCAAATTTTATAAAGTATCTCAATGTGAATTTGATTTGAAGTCTTCGTAGTCTGGAGTTCATTTTTCCTGAAATGTTAGTACACACAAGAGCAAATACAAATCTTCAATAATTGTTAGGAGATAACTACACATTTGAACAATAATATTTGGAATCATCAAAACTACATAAGTTGCAAAAATGTAAAGCATTCAAATAGCAACTATCTTAACAATCTCCCCCTTTTTTATGATGGCAATACAATTACTGTTTGTATGATTTCAATTTAAAGAAATTTTCTAAACTCCCCCTGAATTGATGAATACATGAAAATAATAGGCATTTTGAAACAAAGAACAAAATTTTTGTTTTTCAAATTTTTTTTTTAACAAAATTACAAAGTCAAACACAAAACCAAAATGCAAATTAAACAATTAAAACAAAACAAAACATACAAACACAATAAAAATAAAACATACAAACACAATAATATCTCCCCCTTTTTGACAACAACAAAAAGTGAAGAAGAAATAAATAAGAAATGTAAGTAATTATATGAAATTCATTTAAAAATTTAATCTAAATGGTGATTGTCATAAGGTATGCAATCTAAAACTAATAACATTAGGTCAATCATAGAAATTCATAAAATTTAAGAAGTGATATAACATTGTAAGTAAGAAGAATTTATCAAAGACATTATTCAATTTATACATTCGAATATAGAAAATCATTACAAGAGAGATGTATAAAAATTCTATATTTCAAAGTTCAATAGAATATAAATGAACATAACATCAATTTGAATTAAGAGATTGAAAGAATTTGGAAAGAAGAGAATTACCACATGTGGCGCTTTGCGCATCTTTTTCAAATTTTGGGCACATTTTTGTGCATCTTTTGACATTGGGCTAATTTTGTGTATCTTTTTCATATTTACGAACCTTTGCACATTCCTTTTGATTTTTGTACTCTTTGTACAATTTTCAAGAATAATTGAGACCAAATCTTTCCAAAATCAATAATCTAAAATTTCAAATATTTCTAAGTGCATAAATATCACTTGAGCATAGAAATATAAAATAAGAAAATATCTATATTGCAATAATAATATTAACTTTTATGTAGTCTAAATGAATAGACATGAATTTAAAAGTTCTAATTATAACAAGTTATAAACAACTTTTAAATTTATAAAGACTAGATTTTCTAATGTAATTAATCTCAAATTATAATCTAATTTAAGCACAAATAAGATTAAATAAGACTAATGAAATTCATAAAAATTAACCACATTCCAAAAACAAATCAAATTTGAATCAAGTACAACATGCATTGATATTAATGAAAAGGATTACATATTCATTTCATAATATTAAAACAACTAAGAAAATACACTGAACTTTTTAATAAAGACAAACTAAAACAAACACTAAAAATAAATACTAACACAACAAAATATTCAAAACACAAAAAATAAAGACAAAACCACAAACTCTAAAATAACCTCATTCAAAACACTCAAAAATCACAAAATTCAAAACAAAAATCAAAGACAAATAACTAAGAAAGCATAAATATCAATGTTGCAAAAACATTTTTATTTAAGCATTCAAATCAATAACACTAAGCCTTGTTCTTAATGTACTGAAGGTATCAAAGGCTAAAGGTTTTGTAAAAATATCTGCAAGTTGATTTTCAGTTGAAACATGTGTGATTTCAATTTCTCTCTTGGATACATGATCCCTTATGAAATGATGCCTTATATCAATGTGTTTGATTCTAGAATGTTGAATAGGATTTTTGGAAATGCAAATAGCACTAGTATTGTCACAATAAATTGGAATAGTGCCTATAGTTAATCCTAAATCAATCAACTGTTGTTTTAACCAAAGTACTTGTGCCACAGAACTTCCTAATGCAATGTATTCTGCTTCTGCAGTAGATAGGGCTACTGAATTTTGTTTTCTACTAGACCAAGAAACTAATGAATTTCCAATGAATTGATATGTTCCAGAAGTGCTTTTCCTATCCACTCTACAGCCTGCAAAGTCAGAATCTGAATAACCAACAATTTCAAATGAAGAGCTAAACTTAGGATACAAAATTCCTAAGTTTTGAGTTCCTAGCAAGTATCTTAAAATCCTTTTCACTGCTGTCAAATATGAATCTTTTGGATCTGATTGAAATCTAGCACATAAGCAAACATTAAACATTATATCTGGTCGGCTAGCAGTTATGTAAAGTAAAGATCCAATAATCGCTCTATATTTCTTTTGATCAACAGATTTTCCCTTATGGTCCTTATCCAACTAAAATGAGGAACTCATGGGTGTACTAACAGGTTTAGCATTGTCCATTTCATATTTCTTGAGGATGTCCTTAATATATTTAGTTTGGCTAAGAAATGTTCCTTCCTCAAGTTGCTTAATGCAAAAACTTAAAAAGTAATTTAAATATCCCATTAGACTCATTTCAAATTCACTACTCATTATTTTAGAAAAATCATCACAAAGATTTTTATTTGAAGATCCAAAAATGATATCATCCACATAAATTTGAACAATGAGTATATCCTTTCCAAATTTATTTAAAAAAAGAGTTATATCCACACTTCCTTTTTCAAAAGATCTTTCAAGTAGGAAGGTGCTCAACCTCTCATACCAAGCTCTAGGTGTCTGTTTCAATCCATATAATGCCTTTTTTAACTTAAAAACATGATTTGTGTATTTTGAATTTTCAAAGCCTGAAGGTTATTATACAAAAATAACTTCTTCAATAACCCCATTCAAAAAGGCACTTTTGACATCCATTTGATACAATTTAAAACATTTAAAACAGGCAAAGGCTAGTAAAACCCTAATTGCTTCAAGTCTTGCTACAGGGGCAAAGGTCTCCTCAAAATCAATCCCTTTAATTTGTTTATACCCCTTAGCAACTAATCTAGCCTTATTTCTAATAACTACTCCTGAGTCATTCATTTTATTTTTGAACACCCACTTGGTTCCAACAACACTTTGATCTTTTGGCCTTGTAGTTAATTCCCAAACTTTATTTCTTACAAATTGATTTAACTCTTCTTGCATGGCCAATATCCAAAATTCTTCAGAAAGTGCTTGATCAATATTAGTGTGTTCTATTGTTGAAATAAAGGCTGAATGATTGACTTCCTTGTTTAATCCACGCCTAGTTCTAACACCCTCACTAGGTTCACCTATAATCAATTCTCTTGGGTGGATTTTAGAAAATCTCAAATCTCTAGCCAAAGGGTTTTCTCTTTCCAAATTTTCTTCTATATTTTCTTCCAAATTTAATCTATCAATCTTTTGGGAGTTTTCCTCAATCTCTTCTTCAACAATATTTGGCTCTTCCAAATTTCCAGATTCATCAAATACAACATGTGTGATTTCTTCAATGACAAAAGTTCTTTTGTTGAATACCCTATAAGATTTTCCAACACTTGAATATCCAACAAAAATTCCTTCATCTGATTTTGGATCATACTTTCCTAAGGCAAATTTTCCATTGATATGTATGAACACCTTGCAACCAAAAATATGCAAATGTGACAAGTTAGGTGTTCTACCTTTTAGCAACTCATAGGGTATTTTATTTAAATTTGATCTCACATTCACCCTATTCAGAACATAACATGCAGTGCTAACCGCCTCAGCCCAAAAATATCTAGAAAGTGTGTATTCTGCCAACATTGCTCGGGCGGCTTCTATTAATGTTCTGTTTTTCTTTTCAACTATCCAATTTTGTTGAGGGGTTCTAGGTGCAGAAAAATTGTGATCAATCCCTTTTTTTTTACAAAAATTTTCAAATCTTTCATTTCCAAATTCTCCTCCATGATCACTTTGTAAAGAAATTATTTCACATCATAGTTTTCTTTGAATCCAAGTTGAAAATTTTTTAAATTTCTTAAATGATTCACTTTTATGAAAAAGAAATCTAACCCAGGTGAATCTTGAGAAATCATCCACTATAATAAATCCGTATACCTTCCCTCCTTGACTTACAGTTCCTACTGGTCCAAAAAGATCCATGTGAAGAATTTCCAAAGGTTTACTGGTCCTAAGATCCTTATTGGACTTAAAAGAGGACTTCACTTATTTTCTTAAATTACATGCATCACAAAGGTGGTCCTTAGTAAAGTCTAGTTTTGGTATACCTCTAACTAAGTTCTTTTGGGTAAATCTCCTAAGGTTTTTCATACTAGAATGACAAAGTCTCCTATGCCAAAGCCATAATTCATCAGAAATAGTTTTTAAACAAAAAGTAGTAGGAGATATAATAGAATTCAAATCTAGCATGTAAACATTGTTAACCCTTTTTCCATTTAAGACTTCTTTTCCATTTAGGCTTAATATGCAGCTAGTAGGTAAAAATTTCACATTATAGCCCTTATCACATAGCTGACTTATACTTAACAGATTATATTTTAAGCCTTCAACCAATAACACATTATCTATGAAAAAGTTTTTGAAATTTCCAATCATACCTGATCCAATCACTTTCTTTGTGGTATTATCTCGAAGTGTAACCTTGCCTCCATTCCCACCTTCCAGCGATATGAATTGAGCAGTATCTCCAGTCATATTCAGGTACCATATGCTCCCACGAGGTCTTGTGTGAGAGCAATCCTAAAAAATTCTCAAAAGTTAGACCTGGGAACCCAAACAAGTTTGGGTTCACCTTTAAGAAATTTATAATCAGATGCATGTATGATATGTATAGGTTTATGCATCTTAGTTCTCCACACCAAATTAGATTTCAACTTCAAAGTACAGGTGTGTGCTATATGTCCCAAAAATCCACAATTATTACATTTAACATTAGGAAAAATATTCCTATGTTTTCTTCCATATGATTGTCTTCTAAGGGATTTCATGAATTTAGGATAATATTTAGGATTTGTAAATCTTCAAGTTTAGGGGGAATCCTATTATCCTCGAGAGATCTTATTGTCAATTTATAAAATGAATTCATATCTTCCAAGATTCGATTTGTATAATTGATTCGATATGTTTTTCTCTCAGATTCATCCTTAAAATTTTTAAAATCTTTTTCAAGTTCAGCATAGGATGATTTTAAAATCTCAAAATTTTTATTCAAGTCATCATATTCATCAAGTAATTTCATGTGGTTGTCATCTATTAAAGCATGATCTTTCCTAAGGATTTCGTGTTCCTTCTTAAGCTCTTCTAATTCTAAACCTAAACTAGCATGCATCTTTTTCATTTTCCTATATGCATCATGCATGTGTTTAAAAACTTCAAACAATTCATCATAGGTTAAGTCACATACCTCTTCTTGATTTGATTGTTCAACATTATCTGCCATCAAGTAAAGGTTGGTGACTTCTTCTTCTTTTTCAGTCTCAGATGAGTCTGAAGCTGAGTCCGCCCAGAAAGCTCTTTGAAACTTCTTCTTGCCCTTCTTTACCATTGGTTTCTCCTCTACCTTCTCCTTGCTACGAGTGGCTTTGAGTTTTGGACAATCAGTCTTTATATGACCTGGTTTCCTGCATTCATAACAAATCACTTCATTAGAAACCTTGCCATTTCTGTTAAACTTACCTCTGTTCCATTACTGGCGTCTCTTCTGCTTTTTCTTTAAAAAGCTTCTGAATTGTCTTGTCATTAGTGCAATATCATCTTCATCCTCAGGTTGTGAGTGTTTACTCTCTGACTTTTCCACTTTAGTATAATATTTTTCTCCTTTCGTGGTTCACCTGCATCAATCTTTCTTTTACTTACTCCTTGCTCATAAGCATTAAGTGAACCAAGAAGATTGTCAATAGAGTAAATGTTAAGATCTTTAGACTCTGTAATTGCAGTAATTTTAGCATCATAAGCAGTAGGTAAACATCGAAGTATTTTATTGACCATTTCAGCATTTGTTAATTCCCTACCAAGTGCATGCAAAGAACCGTCATCCTTTCACACTCTCCTAGTGTAGGCAGAGAACCCTTCGGCTATTCACACTCTCCAAGTGTAGGCAGAGAACCCTTCGGCTATTCACACTCTCCGAGTATAGGCAGCGAACCCTTCGGCTATTCACACTCTCCAAGTGTAGGCAGCGAACCCTTCGTCTGTTCACACTCTCCAAGTGTCGGTAGAGAAGCGGATCTCCTTGACAGATCTTCTCACAAGAATCTAGAAGGAAGAAGGAAAAGAGTGAAGTAATCCCAATTCACAAGTAGAGACTCTTACCTTTGAAATCCAAGTGAAGCCTTCTCGCTCCAATGGTAGGAATCCTCTTTTAAATGCTCTCTTCCACTCTCTCCATGGCTATTCTCTCAAGAGGTACGAAGATCAAATGACAAAAAGATTGGATGGTAGTCTAATTTGGACTATTTATACAAAAGATAAGAAAAACCGCCCAAAAACTGCAAGTATTCAATCCTGTACGCAGTGGAGCATCACGTACGATCGTGGATCGTCCTGGACGATTTTACTTAAACAATTTGAAATGACCCCATTTGTATATGTGTACGAAATGTCTTCGTACAGCTGATCGTCCCGCACGAACTAGGTTCATCCGGTACGAACGGTTATTACTAGGTCTGTTCTAGAAACTGCTGAAAACTGTTCTAAGTCGGTTAATCGTTTGGACAAAAATTTATTCATCTGGACAAAATTTTACAGAGGACCGATCTTCCTGGATGATTATTAATTTCATCTGGACGAAAATTTTCCAGAGGACCAATCGCCATGGACGATAATTTAATTTCGACTGGACGAAAATTCTCCAGAGACCAGATAGTCCTGGACGATTCTTAATTTCGTCTGGACAAAAATTTTCCAGAGGACCAATCACCATTGACGATAATTTAATTTCGTCTAGACAAAAATTTTACAGAGAACCAATCATCCTGGACGATTGTAAAATTCGTCCTAGACGAATAGGTCTTAGAAAAATTTTTAAGAAAGTTCCTATTCGTTCCATGTGCTCAATAGGAGATAACTGTCTGATCGTCCCGTAAGAACGTATATCGTCTAGTATGATCAGTATAAATTTTTTTATGATCTCCTTATGTGTTTGTGTATGTTTTTATTCACTCAATTACAATCACTCCCTTTCAATTTAATTTTAAAGAAATGCAAACTTCAAATTTTACAAAGTATCTCATTCTGAGTTTGATTTGAAGTCTTCGTAGTCTGGAGTTCATTTTTCCTGAAATGTTAGTACACACAAGAGCAAATACAAATCTTCTAAAATTGTTAGGAGATAACTACACATTCGAACAATAATGTTTGGAATCATCAAAACTACATAAGTTGCAAAAATGTAAAGCATTCAAATAGCAACTATCTTAACAGGTTCTTTGCCTACACGGTGATGGTGTGAAAGGATGACAGTTCTCTACCGCACTGGGGATTAGTGGAAGAGAGTTTTATAAAGACTTCTCTGCGTTACTGTGGTAGCAAAAGGAGAGTCACTTTAGTAATATTGTAATACCTGAAGTGGGAGGCTTCAGGGAGTGGACGTAGGTCGTGTTTGACTGAACCACTATAAACCTTTGTGTCTTTTTATTTCCGCTGCTTTAATTTTTTCAAGTTTATTTTTCTGTGGTTGAAAATTTAATTTACAAATTTTAAAATCAAGTTGCTACGAAATTTTAACTAGTTTCTCACTTTTAAAATCCAAAAAATGTTAAAATTTTAAAACTACCAATTAAACCCCCCCCCCCCCCCCCCCCCCTCTTATTTAGCCTTGGGATATAATCTTAGGTTTAACAACCTATTTTCAACAAGTTTCAACACATCTAAGATTGACATTGCTTTTAATAATTTAGGACTAAGTAGTAAAGCACTTGTAAAAAAATTAGTTTTATTAATCTTTAATTAATTTTTGCCACATTCAAAGTATGTGATGCCTCTAGAAGGGGGGTGAACTGGATGTTTAAAAACAACTTTAATGAAAATAAATGCCTTTTTATAACTTTATGTAGAAGTGAATTTCATTCACAATAAAAAGATAGATTATCAATTTTACCCACACGGTTAATCACAACAAAAATAAATACATGATTAAAGTGTGAAAGTAATAAAGGAAAGAACACACCAGAAGATTTATAGTGGTTCGTTCAAATCTTGACCAACAAACCCTCCCTAGAGGCACCCTTCGAGTATTGCACTAAATCTTAAGTGACTCTCCTTAACCCCCCACAGCTAGGCAGAGAAGCCCTTAAAAAATAACTTCCACCATCCCTGGTGCGGCGGAGGAGCCGGGTTTTTTGACAACAAAGAAATCATCTTCTTTCCAAAACTTTTCTCAAGATGAACCCTGAATCCAATGGTACTAAGGTGGAAGCTTTCTAGAACAATTATGTGAAATACGCTTAACACTCCCTTGAAACCCCCTCCAAGGATCTTCTCCCTCTCTCAAACTCCACCCTTTTCTCTCTCTCTCCCTTTCAAGTTCTCTCATCAAGTTTCCTACAGATAAATGAAGCTTCAATGGCTACCAAAGACTCTTTTAAAGTCTTATGAGAAAGCTTAAAAAGAGTTCTTTAAAAAACCTTAAAAACTTAATTAAGCTGTCAAATATTGTACAGTATGATCTCAAGATTGTCCCATACGATGTGCAGAAATTGACCTTTTAGTACTGTACGAACAGTTCAATTTGCATGTTTGTACTATAACATGTCCAGTTAGTACTATACGAACGGTTTAATCAAAGTGCAGTTTTTCCTGGACAAAGCATGACATGGCCAAAATAGTCTCTATTTATCATACAACATGATCTAATTCGTTTATTATGATTAAAATATAAAAATTAAGTAATTTTGATTTACTAATCATAGGATTAAATTAGGCAATATTTTAAACATTGTACAACACGATCATATTCATATAGTACGATGTGGTGTTCATACTGTATGAATAATTATATTTTAAAAATATTTTTTATGGAAATTAAAATATTTTAATTAATTTTTGTTCACCAGATCATACAATATGATGTTAAAAAAAAATTAAATATTTAAAATTAATTTTTGCTCCCCCTATGTGTGTGTTCTATCACTAATCTAACATACCTCATTACAAGACTTGACTCAAAAAATGAAAATTATTGACTCATTTAATACAACCAATTCTATACAATCTTAAGCCTTGAATCTTCAAAGAATGGTGCATGATGTACCTAAAATATTATTCAACACACAAAAAAATATGCACTACAAATACTAAGAGAAATAAAGGATTATAAAATATTATTTTATTATCCTCAAAATCATAAGCTTGGAAGCCCGAGTTGCAACTCACATTTTAATAATATACGTGTATAAACATAGGAACCTATAAATTTTGAATTAGAAATAAACATCAAGATCACTCCTAACCAAGAGAAATTTAAATTTCTATCACAAATCATAGGGAAAGAATAATCATATAGCACATCATTTTTTTTTGAAGGAATTCATAAAGAAATTTTATTAAAAACGTAAACACAAACTACTAAGTGATTGATTCACAATCACATTCCTCCTTTAACAAAGAAATAAACCGAGGAGGAATCTTATTACAACTTAATTTATCCCAAAAAATATCTATTGAACGAGCATAGTTAGTACAAAAATTTGCTAACTTATTACATTTCCTATTTACAAATTGAAATAGAACTTGATCAAATTCTTTGAGTAAAGAAAAATCTTCTAGCTTTAGATAGTTCTCCTTGACCACAACTTTATTCAAAAGCCTTTGAACAAAATTGATGACAATATGATAATCACCCTTAATAATGATACTCTTATAATCAAACATCCATTCTTGAACAAACTTTCTCACAGACAGAATTGAAAATAGCTCCAATTGTGTTGAATACCAATGCATACAACTAATACCAAAAGCACAAAAAAATCTACATTTTTTATCTCTAAATACACCTCCTATACCGGCCATATAGTAACTTATTATTAAAGAGGCATTAATTTTATCTTAATCCATTTGGGGGGAGGAGGATGCTAAGAAGAACATGATAGCTGAATCAGCTGGTTGGTATTCCAGTATTCCAAACTTCGATTAAGGCAAAAAGAAGTTGTAGCAAAGCTACTAGAATTAGCCGCAATGAATACTACACTATCCTATTTCCACCATGTTTGATCTTATTCTTGCTTTTCCAAGAGAAGAGAATAGCAGTATAATAAATATTACCAAGGAACGGGTTAGAATCAGCATAAGCTTCCAAACCTAGAAAGCACTCATCAAGAGATGAAAAAATTGGAACCATGAACCCCTATTTAATAAGAATATTAAACACTTGAATGAGCTTTAGACATTTAATAACAATATATTTAGAATTTTCAGAAAACCTACATCCACTTAAGAATCCATTAAAGTCCAAAAGCTTTCTATACATCAAGAAATCATTTGAAGGAATTGCATTGATGTTTAATCTCCACTTGAATAGATCAACACAATTCCTTGGCTTGAGATTTTTTTCCATCTACAATGAGAATCGTCTTCACCATTTCCACTCAACATTTGAGTAACTAAAGCAGATATAGATTTACTCAAACATTTGGAAATAAGTTCCAACCAATCACTTCAAAATTCTGGATTAATAGGAACAGCCATCATAACCTCCACCAAATGTTGTCCAAAAAATTGCAGCAAACGAAATTCATCCCACTCACCATCATGTATAAAACTCACCAAATATTTCATATTTTCATTCATAACCACAACAAATTTAGGCCTCTTTTCAATTGACTTATCAAAAATCCATACATCCTCAATGATATTTATTTCATAACCAGTAGAAACATTCCATCTAATAATTAGAAGAAGCAATTTGGCTCCAATCAAAATGATCTTCCATGTGGGAGAAAAAGACCCCATAGTCTATCTTTTCAAAATATGATTTCCATATTAAAAGTCAAAGTCTTGTTAATAAGTGAAGAAGGCTTTGAGATGAAATTCAAAGCAAATTTAGCCCTCAAAGACCACCTTTAGTAACATGCAATGTGATGCCTTGTCCTCCCATTCTACTAGATTTACATAATACTTCCCCTGAAACATAATGAAGATCCTTACATACATCTTCTTTGTTCCACAAAAAATCCCTACACATTATATTTAAATCATTTAACACTCCCATAGGGACTAAAAAATGAGTAGATAAAAAGGTAGGAAGAGAAAGAAATGTCAATTTTATAGCACATCATATTCAACAATAAAAAACAACACAAATTTACAAACCAATAAAAATTATTTCACATTTTAAAAATACATAAAAGAATATTGACCCTAATGTGATTACTAGGCTGAGTGGTTTGGATAGGTCCTAAGTTTATTATTACTTTGAGGTATGCACCTTTTTTATTTTTTGTTTTATTTCTGGACAATATATATTTAGTTTGAAATCAACTTTAAAGGTTTTAATGTCTTGAACTTTATTTTAAGGTAGATTTTACACATTTAAGTTCATTAATGGTTGGTTAGCAGAAGTTTAAACTTTTTTTTATTAGCCATTATAATACAGAAGCAATACAAATATAATACACCAATGTTCTTTAAATGGAATCTAACATATGGTATGAAAGCTTCATTTTACCAATGATTTATTATTGATTATTTTTATTAAGTAGTAATTGCCATTATTTGCACATGAGCCATAGGGTATGTTTCAACCCCTTCTAGCTAGTATACATATGTTTTGGTTTCCATACAATATTCCCTAGTTATTACTTTTTGTGTTGGCAATTTTTTTTGTATGATTTTTGATTTATTAAGTTGGTTATTTATTAATTTTTTTGTGATTAATATATTTTCTTTTTAATTTAATTATTATTATTAATTAAGTTTTACTCAATATTTGACATTAAGGTTTTTACTCAAAATCTTAAATGTTTCAAATTTTTAATAAATATTAATTTTAATTTACCTTTAAATGCTATTGAGTTTGTATTTTTTCATAATATTTTAATTAATTAAGATTTCAAAAAATTCAAGAAAGTAATTATATTTATCGAATTGAGTAATAAGGGGATTTTAATTTAAACCCAAATAAACTGTAGAACCTCTTGAAATATTCTACAAATATCACTAATAGCTACCAAGGATGATTATAAGTGTTTAAAGTTATTTAATAATTTAATTTATATTTACTTTTTTTATTTTAGTAATTATTGAATCATCTTTATTTTGTGTTTTATTTTTAAAGAATTTTATGTTGCTTAGAGATTTTATTTGTGATTAAAGAATTTTAATTTATTCTTAGGATTTAATTTGTATTTATTATGAATTAAAGAAAATTATATACTTATTATGTAAATGAATTTAGATGTTCTAACTTATAGACTAAATGACCTTCAAATTTCTTAAATTTTAAGTCATAGATTAACAATTACCATAGGTTTAATCCAAAATTTTAAGGCCATTGAAGACCTATTAAGATTTTTAATTAATTTCTCAATGTAAATATTACTATACATTTCAAAATTGTTTATGAGGAATGTTGACTTATAAGGGGATTAAAGTAGTTGCCATTTAACCCTCTAATAATACATAGTTAATCAATAGAAAGCCAAGGCAAAATTCCCATTTGATTTGCATACCTAAAAATTTTATAATTTAGGTAATTTCTTGACCTATGAACTTCGGCATTTCTTTTTTTTGAGAGAATTCAAAGAAATATTATTACTAAATAAGAGGATTACAATCTAATAAAAGTATTACTTTCCTCTTTTATTAAAGTGATAAAAGAAGGAGGAATAGATATCCAATCATAATTATTCCCAACAAAATTATAACTATGAGCAAGGTTTGCACACATATTTGCTATCTTATTACAATCTCTCTTAACTTTACTAAAAATAACATTCTTGAATTGCTTGAGGAAGTCAATCTCTTCCATTCCTTTGGTGTTCACCGTCTTGGACGGATCTTTAGTGAGTTTGTGAAGGAAATTAATAACATTTGCATTATCACCTTCAATAATAATACCTTCATATTGTAGCATCCAATCTTGTAAAATAACTTTCAAAGCTTGAATAGCTAATAATTCAAGACTTGCTACATCCCAATGCATACCCTTGAAACCAAAAGCTAAAAGAAACCCCCCTTTGAAATCTCTAAAAACTCCACCTATTGTAGCTTCATAGGAAGGAAACTATGAGGCGTCAACATTAACTTTAAGCCAACCGAGAGGGGGGAGGGATGCTAAGTCATGGCCAATAGCTTATTAGGCTGATTAGCACCCAGTAGCCCGATTTGACAGCTCCTTTATAAATAAATGAGACTAGAGAAACAACTTGAGTTGTTATGTATAAATAATAATCTTTCAAAGCATCATGGATTAACTTGCATCTTGATTTCCAAACAAGAAATACTAAGATGCAATATATTTTAATAAGAGTTTGTTTTTTACATGAATTGGTCTTCATCCATAAATACTAATTCTCAAGAGATTCAAAAACTGGTATAAAGAAACCCCATTGATTAATGATTTGTATGCTTTGAGTTAATATGTAGCAACCAGTGACCACATGACAAATATTTTCCATCTTTGAACAGCCCCAAGGACAAGTATCATCCGATCTCAATCTTCTATTCTTCAAGAAACCATAAGTTGGGATTGCTTCATCATAAATCTTCCACCAAAAGCTTTCCACCCATGGCATTAATTTTATTTTGTAATCCAATCCCAAAAAGCATCTCCATCCATTAAATTTCCTGAAGCTAATAATTATGAAATAATACCATATAATGTCTTCCTTGTTTGGAAATGAATCTATTCCAAGCTATCTTTTGAGTTACCTAACTCAATCTAAAACTTTGGCCATTCAATTAAAAACCATAATGCTTTCAAACTAACTTGAAAATTTTTGAAGATGTGTAAAACATCCCTAAGAATCATCCCTCTAAATTTCAAAGTATGGTTATTTATATTCAATGAATAATTCTAAGAATACCATAGATGGTATTCTTAAGATTTTGCTTCATATATTAGGAATAAAATGTTAAAATTATATGGATTTTATAATTCTCCTCAACAAAATTATATGAGCCTAAAAAAACCTAATTTGGCTAAGTGTGTGAGGAGATATGATATTCTAAAGTTTCTTGATTTTCTTGGACAAATTTTAAATCCATTTTACATAGCCATCTATTATTTTCATGCGACACGCATTAATTAGCCAAGAAATAGTTGGCGGTTGATGGGGTAAGACACTTTACTTCATGGTTATTCTATCTGGGATCAAACGATCTTGATATAATAAGCCAAAACTATATTATCAGAGTGTAGGCAAATACCGACGAAATAGGAACCAATGATTGATAACAACCACTCGGATTCTATCTTCAATCTCCCTCTAATATTTTTAAAAGATTTTATGTAAACTTATCATTAAGCTTTATCTTGTCAAGAAGGTTCAATCCAATGGTCAGATCTTACTGGTTTTAACGTTCTATTTACACTTGAGAAGAAATTAAGAATTGGAGGATAAGGATCAAAAGAATACTTTAAGGAGAACTCGATTTATTTAAGAATTAATTGGGTTATATTCCACTAGATCCAAGGAATATTTCTCTTTTAGATGGCAGCACCATAGGAGAATCAAGGAAGAAGTTCAATTTTAAACAAAGAGACTTTATTAGAGTTCACTCAAACTCATCAAAGAAGAAGATCAGAAGGGATGAAGAACTCGGGAAATAATCCTATAGCACTCTATTAACTTTTCAAATAAAAAGGCAACCCATCTTAAAAAAAATTTAAACTATTTATAAGGGTTTTCAATTGTATATGGATGGCAAATAAGTAAGGTTCATCCCTTTGGGCTACTTGAGAAGGTCAAATTTGGCCCAAGGATTGATTCTAGAGACTTATATGGATTTGGGGTATATATGGAAAGGGCATGGACTTAACCCTTGTGATACGTGATTATTTTATTAAAGGAAACTAGACCCAACATCCATATGGCTAGTACTTATGTGAAAGGATGCCTATAAGGTTGTTAATAATAGTGCTAGTGCAAATGTCCCTTAGGTTCGGATGAATGTGCAATAGGCTTAGGAAACATTATTTTGGTCACTTTAGGTAAGACCAATTGGTCTACCCAAGCCTGCCCTTTTTCTAGGCTGAACAGTTAGATTCAATAGGCCATTGGGCACCTATTGTAAAGGTTATACTTGGCCAATTAGGCTTGGGTTTAAAATTTGCTCAAGGAAAAGTTCATTTTTACCACTTGTGGCCATCCACATGGCTAGCCAAAGTGGTCCTAAAGCTTGGGTCACCTAGAGTAGATTCCTAAGGACTCAATGGATAGTCTCATGGATCTAATTTGGTTTGGGATTTGAGTTTGATTTGGTTTAGGTTTTCTTGGTCAGCCTAGGTTGATAGGATCAACTAGTTTGGACCATGCCATAAAGTTGGGACGACATATTCTAAAACACTTTTGGATCATTTTGAAAGAGATCTCAGGCTTGGATTTGTCTTCATGCATGAAATTAATTTTTATAGGGGGAAGGGTTCCTTTCACCAAACTAGATTGACTTGTTCAACAAAGCTTGATGAAGGTTTGGGTTATGGTCTAACACTATCCAAATGAGATATAGAGTTTATTGGAAGAGATTTTAGGGTTTAGTTTTATTGAAATATGTTAAAGTTTATGGAAAAATTAGATTTAGGTGGTTTAGGGTTTATGGATCATCTTGGTCAGCCATGATGCACCAAGAGCTCAACAAGGTTCACATAAATATGACAGTGCATAAGATCATATTCAATAACTTTGGGAAAGTGTCCAAGTTATAAATTATTGAAAGTTTTGTTACCTTGGAGAATTATTTGAGTTTTGGGGTTTAGAGAGGTATGAATGCTTCTAAAATTATGTGGAAGACTCTAGGGATATGCCTAAAAATAATGAAATTTACCAAACATGATTCAAGGGTTAACAAAAAATTCTCCTAAAATAGGGAAACATCCAAGGGATTTAGGGTTTGGATTTTGAACTTTGATTTTTTTTATTTGGAGTTAAGCCATGGATTGAGTTCAAAATAAAATGTTTGATTTTAGATTTCTAGCCTCATGCGAAAGTGAAGACAACAAATGGAGAACCAATAGATTTAATTTTAAGCTATAGAGTGAATCATATGTGTTAGTGGTTTACCAGCGTGAATCATACATGAGACTAAAGAATGAATCATATGTGTTAGTATTGATTAAAGCGATCAATTCTAGTCCAAAAGATTTTTCATTTAAAAATTTTCATCTCCTAATTAAAATGACCATTACAACTTTCTTTCATTATACTTGGGCCAAGGGCTACCATGCATCATAGATAGAATAGGAGGTTAAGTTAAAAAGTCTATACTTTTAATTTTCTTATAATTTTCTATTTTTTTAGTTTGGCCACTTAATGCTTCGTGCAATTGGCAACCATGTACACACACATAGTGGAAAAGTGGAAAAGTTAAGATAGTTTTTGTTAACTAATCATACTGTATGACATATAATAATACTGTATGATCATTTGTTCAAAAAATGATTTTGAATGACTATTTGAATTATTAATCTCAGTGAACTAATCATATTATACGATGCATATTATATTGTACAATCTTGTTTCAATCTATAAACCCTATCCACTAGATAAATTAAGAATTGTGAAAATTAGTTTTTTAAGTAATAGTATTGTATGATCCTAATCATACTTTATGATATTTTGAAATCTTATTTAAATTATCCCCCATAATTAGTAAATATAATCATGGTTTTATTAATTAAAGTATATTGTACTATATGATTTTGATCATAATGAATAATTGACATAGATAAAATTTGGTTGCCTTAAAGATCATACCAAATGAAATTGTGATTTTTGAACAATTTGTACCGTAAATTTTTTACATAATATTGAATGACCTATTTGATATAAATTGACCGTACTGTATGATGAGATAGAACCGGATGATAGATAGATACATTTTTAAATCATCCTATATGAATACAAATGTATTAAATAAATCATATTGGATAACCTCACAATTTTATTGTTTGATATGTTTATAAATTTTAAATAATTCATCTAATTGTATGTTTTCATTGTACTAGACGGGTTTAGTTCTCAAACTGATCGTACTCTAAGAAAATATATCTTACTGTATGAACAGAGATGACCAATCTAAACTATAGGATTTGTCGAAGAATAATACTTATGTAATATTTTAATAATCTCTACAATAAGAGAGAGTAGTTTTTGGGCTACGAAAGGAACTCTGAGAGAGAAGATTTCTTTAGAGCTCTTAGGTGAGAGAGGAATAAGATAGTATGGTTGAGAATGATGGAGAAGAAGTGTGAGTGATTGACACAGTTTCTAAAGGCTAGCTAGCACCTTAATTGCTCCTGTAGCCTAAGGAGTCATTAAAGTTTCTCTTGGGAGAGAGGCCTCAAAGTTAAGTCACCTAAGTTCCCTACCTTCTCCAGGATAGAGAAAAGAATATGTGGTTCCCTACCTTCTCTAGGAGGGAGAAAAAAGAGCCGAGGTTCTCTTCCTTGTCGAAGGAAAAAATATGAGGTGAGGTTCTCTACCTTCTCCAGTAGTGAGAAAAAGGAGTTGAGATTCTCTTCCTTCTCAAAAAGGGAGAAAAAGACAGAAGATTTGCTGCCATGAAAAGGAGGGCAAAATAGCTACCGGTACTCCACCACATTAGGAATTGTTGGAAGGGAATTTGTAAATATTATTCACCTTGTTGTGGGTGAAAAAGGAGAGTCACTTAGTACTAGTACAATACCTGAAGCAGAGGACTCCAAGGAGTGGATGTAGTTCAAGGTTGACCGAACCACTATAAAAATTTCTAGGGTGATTTTTCCTTTTTGCATTTAATTTTCTATGATTTTATTTTTTTTATTATCTGCAAGTTACATTTATAGGACAATATTTAATTTTAAAAATCAATAGTAATAAGAATAGGTTCTTGGATGTCTTTCAATTTTTGAAAAATTAGTATTTGTACATTTTTACAATCAATTAATTTTAAAAATGTGGCATATGATGCAAAGTAGTTATTCTTTTCCATTACATATTATCAATAGAGTCAAAACTAAAATTATATATATTGAATAGAGTAAAGAGGATAGAGTGTTTTCTTAGTTAAATGCTAAGTGGATAATTTCTATTAATGTGCTCTAAAGTCTGACAACTATATGTGAGTATCTATATGTACTACTGGGAAATAAATCATGGCTAAACTATGCTTTACATATGAAGGAATTAGTGATTTAAAATAGTCTTGGTTAAACATTTTGTTATTTGATTACAAACTATTTTGCATGAAACCTAGTGAGTTAACATCAGAAATGTACCTTAGGTTCACACAGATAGTGACATCCCTACAAGCATTAGGAAGAGAACTTTATAATTCTAAAAAAGTTTATAAAATCCAATGTTGCTTGCGTAGTGCATATGATGCTAAAATTATTGTAATTACAATATCAAAATATTTGAATGTCTATTCTTTTGATAATTTTCTTGTGTCACTCATTGCCTACAAGTAAGGCGTGAGTCAAAGACTAAATAATGTATGTAATTAAAATAAGTAGAAGTCTATGGTTTTGAAAGTGAATGATTCAGACAGTGTCAATTCTATAGTAGAGGAGGATGATGAAATAATGTTGATGACCTGCCAGTTCAAAAGTTTTTAAAGAGGAAGCAAAGGTATATTCAAGAATAGTGGAACAAAGTTAAAAGAAATTGAAATTTCAAAGACTCATCTGTCATAATATGTTTTGAATGCAAATAATCTAGACATCTCCGAGCATACTGTTCAAACCTAAAAACATGCCCAGTCAAGGAGAAGAGTGTGGAGAATGAAAAATTTAGGAAGGGTAAGAACAAGACATATAAGCCATATTAGGCTGACTCTATCTTAGAATCATCAGAACCAAAAGCAGAGGAGGAGGTAACAAACAAGTGTCTCAAGACTACTCTTCTATGATGAATTATTTATCATACCAGAGAAAAATAATTATTCATATAAAAAAACTTAAAAATATGTATGTTAATCTAAATGATGAGTTAAGTACTTTGTAGAAAGAGCATACTTTTTTATAAATGAACATTCTAGCTTAGATAACAATCATATGTCTTTACTTAAGGAGTTTGATACATTAAAAAAGAAGCATATTCATTTATCTATTGCATATGATTCCTTGCAAACAAAGCATGTTGAATTAGAAAACTCATTTAAAGAATTAGAGGCATGTGCAACAGAGATAGATGTAGTGAGAATGCATTGAAACTAGAGGAGCTAATATAGAAAATACAAAGAAATTCTTAAAGGAAAAAATGATAGCATTTGAATAAAATAGGAAATCACCCACACTAACACAATGGTATAAACATACATTATTTTTACTTGTATGAGGAGGCACATCACCCAGCATAGACTACTAAATTTGTTTCATTGGGTTAGGTGTCTTTCGTGTGGCATGCTAGGTCACATACCCTACACTAGCATTATCCACCATAGGACAAAGGTAGTATGGAGGTTGATATTACTTACATCACAATATAACATGCAAACATCTCATTCATCAATGCATAAGTTGAAACACAAACTCACTTGTGTTCCTAAATCTAATGTTTAAATGACTTCATAGGGTTTCTCTCACAGAAAGACCTTGTGAGAGCCTGTGGCTGCTGGAGGTAGATGATGGGTGATTTGAAGCAATTCATCACACTGGAGGCTAGGTCATAAGGCAAGGTAACACTAGGAGATATCATCACTAGAAAAGTGGTTGGCACAAGTATAATTGGCAATTCTAAAAAGTTTAAAATTTCAAATATTTATTAGTTATGGTCATAATCATATTCTACATAGCATTAGCCAATTATGTGATAAGGGTTTTGATATAAAGTTTCCTTTTACAAAAATTATGAATAGTTTGAGTGAAAAACTAATTTTAGTTGAAAGAAGAACTAATATCATTTACATGTTTGATTTGAACTGCATTTTACATTCTAATTCCACGTGTTTGAGGACTATAATTTATGAATCCTGACTATGGCATATGAAACTATGTCATGCAAGCATGAAGACCCTTAGGAACATTACCCAAAAAAATATATATATAGAGAGGCATACCTAAGTTTGACTTCACTAAGGATAACCTTTATGATGCCTATCAATAAGGAAAATAAGTTTGGTCTTCATTTCATTTAATCAAAGACATCAACCCAATTAGGACACTAGAAATTCTTCATATTGACCTGTTTAGACCAGTTAGTACAACCAGCCTAAGAGGAATGACATATGGATTCGTAATCATAGATGACTATTCTAAATTCACTTGGGCTATAAACATAAAAAAAATGAGGGAATCATTTGAGGAATTTAGAATCTTCTCCACATGGTTACAAAGAAAAATAGAATGTGAAATTGCAACCATCCATGGAGATCATGGTGGAGTGTTGGAAAATTAAGGATTTGAATCTTTATATCAAGGGATTGGGATATAACATAAGTTCTCATCCCCTAAAACCCCTTAGCATAAAGTAATAGCTGAAAGGAAAAATAAAACACTACTAGAAGCTACTATGATAAAGATAGATGAATATTCTCTCCTTAAAAAATTTTGGGTTGAAGCAGTGAATAATACTACTTGTTATGTTTTAAATAGGATGAATGTTAGAATCAAATTAAATAAAATACCCTATGACCTCCTTAAGGGTCGGACATCCAACCTTTCTCACTTTCATGTTATTGGGTGTAATTGCTTTATTCTAATAAATTAAAATTAACCCTTAGGAAAATTTTATCCCAAGTCAAATTAAGTAGTCTTCTTAGGTTATTCATCTAAATGTAAGGCCTATATAATCTTCAATATGATGGGACTTTTGTAGTACAAGGGTTTACCCTTGTGATGTTTAATGAATCAAAGAAGACATTTTAATTTAAACTAGATGAGGAAGAAGTAGAGGTCATTCAAGGGGTAGAATCCATTGACCTAGGAGATAAAGTAGAACCCCATGAGCCTCTACCTAGAGAATGGAGGTACTCATCTAGTCATCCTAAAAATTTGATCTTATGAGACCCATCTGAAGGTGTTAGAACTAAACATGGACATAAGAGGAAGTAAGTCGTTCATCATTTATTTTTATGATAGAACCCACCAACTTAGACCATGCCCTAGCAGATGAATTATGGATCCTAACAATGCCATAAGAGCTAAATCACTTTGTTAGAATTGATTTATGGGAACTGCTCAACAAACCTGAGGATAAGATTATTGTTAAAATAAAGTAGGTTTTTAAAAAAAATGAATAACTCTAGAGTGATAAATAAGTACAAATTAGTATCTAAAGGGTATAATAAGATTAAAGGAATAGATTTTGAAAAATCCTTTTCCCTTATAGCTAAAATAAAGCCATTATGATTCTATTGGCTTTTGTCTTCTTTAGTGGATATAAATTGTATTAAATGGATCTTATGAGTTTCATTTTAAATGGGGGGATTAAAGAAGATGTGCATGTTGAACAACCCCAAAGTTTTGAAAATTCATAACCTCCCAATAATATATTTAAGTTAAAAAAGGCATTATATGGACTAAACTAAGGACCTAGAACCTGGTACGAATAGCTAAGCACATTTCTCCATGATTGAGACTTTGTTAAGGTTAGTGTAGAAACCACCCTATTTATCTAGAAAGTAGAAGAAACCTAATTGATTGTTCAAATTTATGTGATGCTATATTATTTAGATATTTAGAAAAAAAACCCATTTGATAAATTTTTAAAATCAAAGAGTTAAGAGTTTGAAATGAGCATGATGTGAGAGCTAAATTATTTTATTTTGATTTAGTGTGAAGTAGAGAGATGATGAAACCTTATCTAGCCAATCTAAATACATCAAGGATATCCTTAAGAAATATGAAATGGATAATGCTACGGAAATAAACACTCCCATGAGCACTAACATTTAGTTAGATAAATACCCAATTGGGAAGTTAGTAGAATAGAAAAAATATGGATAGATAATTGGATAACTTCTCTATTTGACTACTAGTAGATCTGATATTATGCTTAGTTTATATTTTTATCTTAGATTTTAGACTAATCTAAAAGAATCTCATCTAACTACTGTTAACAGAATCCTTAGATACATATTTGCCATCGAAAACCTAGGTATCCAGTACCAAAAAACATAGCTAAATCTTTGAGATCATAGGATATTTAGATTCTGACTATGTAGGATATAGGCTATATAGGAAAAGTATATCAAGAACCTATAAATTTTTTTGACAATCATTAGTTTCATGAGCTAGTAGAAAGTAAAATTTTGTAGCCCTTTCCATCACTGAGGTGGAATACATTATTGTTGGAAGCTATTGTTCTCAAGTATAATGGATAAAGTAAAAAATTATAGATTTTGGACTAAATGTAGGCACCACTCTTATCATGATTGATAGCACTAGTTACATTTGCATATCTAAAAATACAATTCAACATTCTCATACAAAGCATATAGACATTAGTAGTCAATTTATAAGAAATTATGTAGCCAATGGAAAAATAGAATTACATCTTATAGCTACTAGAGACTAATTAGCAAACATCTTTACTAATCCTCTAGCCTATGACACATTTTGTACCTTAAGGACAAGGCTAGGTGCTATAGACATTTACACTTGATTATGCTTGATTTAGGATAAATCAAAATTATTCTGTCAGTCTAAATAAACCAGTTTTTTTTTTTGTGCTACAAGATCATGTAATTTATTTTAAAAAATTGTATGTGTTTTTTTATGTAAGATGTTTTTTTTATATATTTTTGTTATTTTTTGTTTAGTAGATGTTACCTGATCATAACACTCTCTTCACTAGACCAAATAATTTTTTTCAAAATTAAAAATAAAATAAAAATAAACAAAAAATAAAACTTGTCTTTATCTTACAATATGATTCACTTTCATACTACATAATACATGAGTCAGCTCAAAGTTTAACAAACATTTTAAATTAACTCAAATATTGAAGATTAACACTTAACAGCTCACTTTCATACTGTATGATACACGTATAAAGAGGTGTTAGACAAACTCAATTTGGCAGACACAATCATAATTTCATAGGACACAATGGAGAAAAAGGATTCATGTAGCCGACCCCACGTAGTGGGATAAAGGCTTGATGTTGTTGTTGTTGTTGTAATCATAATTTCAATTTGTATTGTACAAACACTTGTTCATACTATACTACAAATTTAGTAAAAGATAGTACATGTAACTCCTCAGGATGAACAAAATCTATTAAGATCATTCAGTACGATACTTAGCAAACTATATGATATGACTACCTTTTCCCAATAAGTCATTCATAATATTTAAATTTAATTGATCATATTGTACGATCACCAATTGTACTATACAATCAACCTAAAATCTATAAATTGAAAGATTTTTCTAAGCTTTGAATTAACACAATTCGTACCTCCTTAAAATTCCTTCCAACATAACCTTAAATTATCTAATGGCTAATGGAAGAAAGCACATTTATATGACCTAAGGGAGAGCTTCCTCTCGTCGCTAGACCAATGATCGATTCCAATCTGTTGTCGATGAAGCAACATACTATATATATATATATATATATATATATATATATATATATATATATGGAGGCTCTCATTATGCCCTTATGGATGCTCAATCAACATGCACTAAATTTTTGGGTGATGAGCTTACTTAACAACTCCTCTCCCCAATTCCTTCACACCCATGCACTTCCCTTCCACTTTGTCTAGTATTTAAATTTCTAGCCAATATTATGATAAATGGGGATGCCTCAATTAAAACATCACACATATGCCACAACGAAGTATTATTCACAAAAAAGGATTTAGGAGAATACATCCAACTTTATATTGAGGGACCTAGACCCCAATCCTTAGTTTTTAGAACTGACTATGATTGGAGTGCCATAAATCTCACTATCTGGAATTTAACCTTAAACCAACTCCAACCATTAGTGTATTCCCTAAGCTAGAATGCAAGAGTTAACAAGTATGTTCTTCATACCCTAGACATACCTAAAGCTGGCGATCATGTCAATATAACTCCATTGCGTTCCTTAGTTACATATTTCATGAATTTGAATACCCAATTTGATGATGCTCATATGCTCATCGATTATATTTGAATCTTGACTCCTATTTGACTCACAACTTTTAGAATAAAACTAAATGTTTCCCCAGATTATGTCGTACCTTATATCTTAGAAATTAAATGTAAACTTACCTAACCTGTACCTCTAGATATTGCTATTATGTTTTGCATGGATGTTTCTTTTTGTATTCTTTTTTATTAGGGGCAAGGGCACAACAAGCTTGATTGTGATGAAGAACGGGGAGCTGCTCTTGTAGTTGGTCCTATAGCAATAGCTGCACCAACAGTAACACTAGTGGCACTAGAATATTCACCAGCACCTCACTTCTATCCATATGTGGAGATGATATAAAGATTCAATCGCATAGAGTCTCGCTCAGACTTACACATTTAGCAATAATAACAACAAGAGATAAACATGGCGTGGTTTAGGGAACTATTCTCCTCAATCATAAAATAATTCTCCTAAATTCATAATTACTTCCAGCCACCACCATAACCACCACCTAATCCAGGATCTTATTTATATTAGTCTTTTTCTTTAGTGTTTTATATATCTATTTTTTTAGATTTTATTATTATTCTTCCTATTTTTTATTTTCCTCCTCCTTTGGTGATGTCAAAAGAGAGAGTATGTGTTTTGTTGTATGTCTGCATAGAAATTAGCATCTTATTTATATATATATATTTTAAATTTATTATTTTTCTATAATTTTACTTTATTATATTTTTTTTAAATGTCTTTCAATAAAAAAAAAACGTAAAAGTTGCCAACCCCTATTTCTTTTAAAAAAATTCTATCATCTAGTGAGGGGGTTAGGAGAAAATAACTTTAATTTACCATTCAATGAAAAGTATTCGACATCATCAAAAAAGGGGAGAATTTTGCAACATAGAATCCTTAACTTATAATTTTAATGATAACAAATATTATTGATTGAGTTATTATTTCTCTTAGAATTAATACTGGATATTACCTTTTGTTTGTACGCTCTAACATTTTTTAAGAAAAAACATACATATGCTAAGATTAATGAAGACTCAAGCCTGCATAGAATAGGATGTTAAGTTAAAAAGTCTGTAATTTTAAATTTCTTATAATTTCTATTTCTTGTGTCTGGCAACATAAGGATGTATGCAACTGGTGATCATGCACACACACACACACAATGTTAGTGAGAAAATTTTATGATAAAATTTTAACTTACAATCATATTATATGACTAGTTATTTGAAAAATAGTTTTTAATGATTTATTGAATTATTAATCTTAGTGAGCTAATCATACTATATGATGTGCATCGTACTATATGATTTAGTTCAAGTTGAATACCCTAGTCACCTCATAAATAAAATACAAATTTTGAAAAATGATTTTTAAACTAATTGTATTATACGCTCCTACTCGTATTATGTGACTTTTTGAAATCTTACTTAAATTATATCCTATAATTAGTTAATCAAATAAGGGTTTAATTAATTGCTATAGATCATACTATAAAATCTTGATTGTATCATATTTTTGGCATAAACAAAATTTGGTCATCCAAAAGATCGTATCAAACAAAATCATAAATTTTGAACAAAATCACATGATGTTTATATCATACTGGACAACTTATAGTAAATGAAGATATCGTACTGTATTATGAGAACAATATGGAATGATTAATAGATATCATTTTTTTTATCTCAGATATTGACCTGTATGAATATAAAAAAATTAAATAGATCGTATTGGATGACCCCACGATTATATTGTATGATATGTTAGAAAAATTTAAATAGTTTGTCTAAACCCTACTAGTCGGGTTTAGTTTATGAACTAATCGTACTATACAAACTCATATCATACTGAATGAAAAGTGATGCCCAACTTTAATTTTTAAGATTTTCTGAAGACCAATACTTGAGTAATGTTTTAATATTCTCTTTAACAAGAAAAAGGAGTTTTTTGGCTTTGGAAGGAACTCTGAGAATGAATATTTCTTGTGAGCTCCTTGGAGAGAGAGGAAGAAGAAGGTGAGGTTGAGGGTGATGATGAAGTAGTGTGTGGGGGTCATATAGTTTCTCTAAGCTAGCTTACACCTTGATTCCTCCTATGACTTGGTGAGTCATTAAAGTTTCTCTTGAGAGAGAGGCTTCATAGTCAAGTCTTCTAGGTTATCTTCCTTCTCTAGGAGGGAGAAAAAGGAGTTGTGGTTATCTTCCTTGTAAGGGATGTAGAAAAAAAAGTTAAGGTTCTCTACCTTCTCTACAAGGGAAAAAAAGGAGACTAGGTTCTCTACATTCTCGGGGAGAGAGAAAAAGATTGAAGGTTCACTGCCATCATCAGGAGAGTGACATAGCATATGACACTCCACCAAATCAGGGATTGGTGGAAGAGAATAATTAAGGGCTTCTTCGCCTTGTTGTGGGGGAAAAAGGTTAGTCACTTCGTACTTGTGCAATACATGTAGTGATGGACTCCGATGAGTGGATGTAGGTCAAGAATGACCGAACCACCATAAAATTTTATGTCATGTTTTTCCATTTTGCATTTACTTTTCTATGATTTTAATTTTTTTCTTATCTACAAGTTTAATTTATTATAAAATTTTAATATTTATAATCAACTGCATTTATAATAGGTTATGGGATGGAAAAAGAATAGTTCGATTAGTAAATTAATTGGATTAGTTTTAAAATCATTTTTAAATAATATATCAGTATTTCAGTTGAGTAATATTTAAATTACTAATTTCAGTTGATTAATATTTAAATTACATCTATTCTTATATACAAAGCCCAAGGACTTTCATTTAACTTGGAAGAACTAGTCAAGGAGATAATCTATATAAACCTCCAGTGATATGGTAAAGTCTATCTAACCTTAGCTTTCTTTTAGATTTTCAATAGCTAGACTATGAAAGATGCCTCGTTGGAATTCTACTTACCTATTATACTCTATCTAAGGGGATATTCTACCTGATTTATTAGATATAACAAGGAAACCAGCAAATCAAAATAAATAAATTTGATGTTAAGATGGTGGCACTGGTGGCTCGCTCCAATACTTGCAGATGCAATCCTGAGAAAGGAAGCATAAGGACATACACCTTTCCTTAAGAGACTACAGAATTTTATATTAGATGCTCAGATGGTATCACAAGGGCTTCTTCCAACAAAAGCATATCTAATCCAAAACAAAGGAAGCATGGTGACTCACACATATCCTAAACGACTAGAGAATTCCATTTTTTAAGATGATGTTTTTGTATCATAAGTTAAAGATTTAGGGCAACATAATATTATGTCTACTACGAAATACATATTATTATTGGTAGCTTTATTTTTTAAGATGGGGTTTATGAGTAGTTAAAATCCTTAAGTAAGATGAATATGTTAAAGCATAAGAACTCTTCATGGGAATTTAACTAGAACTTGAGCTTGAATTCAAATTTTTATTAATATTGGGAGATTTTGATTTCAGATTACAATTTGAATTTTAAGGTTTATAAATTTGGAATTTTGATTTTAGAGAATTGCATTTATAGAAATTTGGACATGAAACTTTTTCTTTAATTTTGTATTTAAATATATCAACCATATTACTACTTAAGGTACAATCCATAACATAAACTGTTGGGTGGTTTCCTTTATAATTAATTAGTTGATAGAAAATTAATTAGTTGTTGCTAAAATGAAGTGATTACCATTTGAAGGAGGGTCAATAGACCTGATAATATTCATTCCCAACTTTCAAAGAGCCAATGAACCTATCATGGGATGCAACACATTTGGTAGATGATGTAAAACAAACCAATAAACTTGGCACTGATTAGATCATCTTGTAATATTCATTCAATCATCAATCATAGATGGTCAATAAGATCCAAGTATTTCAATTTTGACACATTTTGGGACTAGATTGGTGAGCATCACACAATTCAAAATATACCTTATTCACAATCTTCAAGGCTTTAGATTTATCTAAATAATACAATCATATTAGATCGAATGACTAAAAGTACAAAGTTTCATTGGAAATCGTATAAGATAAAACACACTTTTTGATTTGACTAGTAAAGGATTTGTCTTGTAGAAGTTTACTCTCTCAAAGGTAATCTATGAAAAGCTTTTTCCAATCATTTTCTTCCTCATCTATTGGAAATGTAAATAGAATTTTAAAATTCTGTTCAATAATATAGTCCAAATTTATATGAGCCAACACTTGAAAATTTTGAACTTCTATGGTATTGGAGTCTTCTTTTGCGCATGACAATTCCTTTGGGCTTTATCAAGGAATCTACCATAGAATTGTTTCCACAAAAAATTTTACACAATGTTATAATAGAAATATCTTCAAAAAGGTGCTTCATGTATTAATAATGTTTCAAAAGTTTTGGATTCAAAACTTTCTTGGTTCTAGTAATCAGGTTCATAACTCATTACAAATTTGTAAATATTTTAATTTCTTTTATTTCCATTAATATGGAGAGTTCTAAAGAAGTTATCAGAGCTTAATATTAAGATTCACTATTTATGCAATGCTTAGATAAATGATTAAAAAAAATATATCATTCCCTTATCTAGGGTTATGAAGAATAGGCAAATCCTGGTTTTTAAGAAGAGTATATCATAGTTCCTTGCCTCATTGAGAAAAAATGCCATACCATCAAAATATAATTTCTAGATAAGAATGCAAAATTTCCCTAAATTTATGATTCTCTCACTAGGTATATTGTCATTTATATGAGATTATGCTAGAGGTGAGTCTTCTATAAGGAAGTTGGCAAAAACATACCCTTTCACAACACATAGGTGAATGAAGGTTATGTCTAGTTATAAATGGGTGCTAAACATCCTGATAATGTAGGCTGGGTTATAAGATACTACAATAAATTTATGATAGAGATTAGACTTAACTGGCAAGAAACCATGCAATGCTTTACTTTGTATGCAGCAAAATCTAAGGCAAGATAATGCTTCTCTGTAAAATGGTACTTCATTTTTTGTTGGAATTAATAATTGGCTGAGACAAAAGATATTTTATTTTCCTTCTTCATTAACTTGAGCTAATAAGGTAAAAGTTCATATGAGGTTATTAAACCTAGTTAAACTACCCAGGGAATATCAAGAGGGGGGAGAGGGTGAATTAATGTTTAAAATTTTTTTTCTTTTTAAAGAAAATTTCAATGATAAAGTTAAAATAAATTTTCTTAAGTGGAATAAAATAATAAAACATCAGTATGCAATTTTAATTTTTGGTGTTGCAGAAAGATGAACAAAAAATATTTTCCTTTCTTTAATTATTAATTTTTTTTAATTTTTTTCTTGCCCATAAAAATTTTATAAAAATAATCACAATAATTTCAATCCATATTTCCAAGATATGAATGTGAAAGAAATAAAAATGCAGAATTAAATTATTAAAAGTAAATGAAACGAACACATTAGAAATTTTATAGTGATTTGGTCAAAATATGACCTAGTCCAATCTTTAGAGTCCTCTCCGGGTATTGTGCTAATGCTTCAGTGACTCTCCTTTAACTGTCACAACAAGATGAAGAAGCTCTTAGAAAATCACTTCCACTCTTCGATAGTGTGCTGGAGAAGTTGAATCACCTTTCACCATCTTTGTTTGGCAAAAAAACCTAAATCCCTTTACTCTTCTTGTGAGGTGCAGAAGCTGTTGCAAACCTAGATTTAAGGATTATAATTTTGATGATAGCAAACATTTCTAACATTTTAGTTTCTCTATTATTGCCCTTCTTACTAATGTTTCAGGTACACAAGGTCAATTGCAAATCAAGCCAGCTCAAGATTAGGTAGATTAGGATTTAGATAGTTTGTAAGTGTAATTATAATATTTTTACCTTTACTTTAGTCAAATGTAATAATATGGATCCTGATGCTAAGTAACCTTGCACATATAAACTCATGGGGAGAAATTTTAAATGTTTTAGAGTTTTTTATTTTTAATCATATCATCCGGGATGATCCAAAATCGTCCTGGACGATCAATAAACAATATAAACCCTAATTAGGGCTCCTGTGTTAAGATAGTCGATTAATCAAATCATCTAGGATGATATTTACTTCGCCATGGATGATAAGTTCAAATAAAAAAGAATCAATTGCCAAACTCTTTTAGGTATGATATTATTTTTGGTAATAATATAGGATGATTCCATATCTTTCTTTACTATACATTACAATCATACCTAAATTAGTCAGGTGATTAAGGAAAGAAATTAAAGTTTGATTAATCAATCATATCATCATGGATGATGGCACGATCATCCTGGATAATCAGTTATAAAAACCTTAGACTTCTCCTGGATCACCTAAATGACCATAACGATATGCTGGATGATCAATTGAAATTCTCCGCCATCTAGGAGTATCACCTGGATGACCAGAATGATGTATTGGATTAAAATCCATAATTTTGAACTAATCATACAGGACAATTCAATAATTGTCCTGGACGATACATTATATTTTTTCACCATCCAACATATATTATCTAGATAGCCAGAATGATGTGATGGATGATATGTATGGTTTTGAACTAACCATACAGGATGATTTTTACATCATCCTGGATGATCTGAATAAATAAGGCTTTTAATCATCTATCCATTCCAAATCATCCTAATGGAAAGAATTAAAATTACACTAATCATCCAGGACAATCTATCGGTCATCCTGGACGATATTTGATGACAAGTTACAAATTAGGGCAAATTTTAAGCCCATATTTATACCATCTCTTATTTATGCAAGGAGAGATCTTTTGCCATTGTATGTACCTGGGAGTGCCAAGAGAAGGAGAGGGAGAGCTTGAGAGAGAGAGAAAGGATCATAGAAGGGGGAGCTTGCGAGGGGTTCACAAAGGTTGCTCCAAGTAAGGATTCTCTACGTTATTGTGGGAGTAAAAGGAGAGTCACTATATTCTGTGCAATACCCAGAGGAGAGGATACGGAAAATGGATGTAGGTCAATTTGACCGAACCACTATAAAATATGGTGTGCTCTTTCTTATTACATTTATGTATTATAATTTATGCACTTTTTTTCTTGTGGATGATTGTATTGTTTGATATTTTAAAATATTTCAAAAAGAACATGTTTTTTGTTTAAAAATTTTTAAAACTACCAATTCCTACCCCCTCCCCCCTCTTGGTTACCCTCATGCAAGTTCAAAAGGGCTTAACAATCCTAACAAACTTTTAGAAGCCTATATCTCTTTTACCAACCTGGTGTAGTAGAGCAGTTAGATCCTTTGATGCAATAAGAAAGTGCAACTAAAGCAAATGTAAAGTGCAGTTAAAGTGTAACTAAAGCGCAACTAAAGCACAACTAAAGTGCACCTAAAGCGCACCTAAAGAGCAGCTAAAGCGCATTAAAAGCCCAATTAATGCTTATCATCTTTTTCCTTACCAACCTTGAAAACAATTATGTTCTTCTTCCTAAAAATACTAATAAACACTAAACAAAAACATCTAAGAGATTTTTCTCTTTTCTGCCTAAACAATGATATTCTTCTTCCTAAAAACACTAATAAAAGCTAAACAACAACTTCAAAAATTAGCCTGTGCCTCTAATGAGATGAAACCTATGCCCTTTTTCTAAACAACATCATTATTTACAACATTCTAACTCATTTCTCCATATTACAACTTGAGATGAGATTGAAACTTACCGATATGTTGAAACATGAGGAAGTTCCAGCTAAGTTAGATTCTAATTCATTAATCTCTTCTGAGAGCATTCCATCTCTTTTTTGAAATTTTCTAGCTCATTTTTTCTTCAAAATCAATGAACATTTAGATCTATCACAGGTTTCTAAAATAGCGCCAACATTTAAAATGAAAAAAATAATCGACCTGATCGGGTTTGGTCGGGCTGATATATATTTAAAAATTTTGACATGTATTCATCCAGTGTCGGCTTTCTATTGGAGTCCTAACGCATAGATAGGTCCGGTGATAAGACCTAATAATTTTCCCAATGGGAGAGAGGTTGAGTTGTAAACGAATCAAATGTGGTTGGAGGAGAGCTTGTCACTAAATAGCAAACCCTAGAAGTTTGGAAAAATATTCCTAGCATATGCGGAGGTGTAGGTAGGGTAGGGAAAGTTTGGCTTAATATAATCTTATTTAAATTATTGGTTTATAAATTAAACCATTTATGTTATAACTTATAAATTATTTTATGAGTAAATTCTTAGATCTCCCACATTAAATACATGTCATCTTAATTTCAATTCAATCTATTTTTTTAAATTATAAATCATAAATTATACATATAAAAAATAAATATATAAAGTTATAATCATATATTTGATATCATATTTAATATTTTTAGAAACTAAAATTTATCATATATACTTTAGTTTAGACAAAAAATTTATAGATAAAAAAAGATAATCAATGATATTTTTATTTTTAAAAAAATCTAAAATTATTCATTTTCAAAAATAGCAATAACAAACTCTTAACTATTAACATAAACCCTCGAGTAAGATTTTTTTTTTTTTTGTGAGAAACCCATGAAGGGGCCTACGTGTTAATATAAAATAATGATTACATGGTCCTTAAAAGAAACTAAAGCTCTCTACTGCTCCGAAAAGCTACAAAAGTAAAAGTAAAGAAAAAACCTATGAGCTCGAGTTCCCTACTAAGCAAAAGTACCTATAATCGAAGGTACATTCTATTGCGGATCAATAGTTTATGATTTTGAAGATAGAAAATATTCTTATTTCTCTACCACTGCCTTATGTACTGATATTTCAGGTTCACACGATCATACTGCAATTTGGAATCAGCTCAAGATTGGGTAGACTAGGTCTGAGTCAGTTTGTACATTTTTTTTCTTTCTTGAGTATATTGTATTTGGTGTGGCTCCTGATGTTTTATAACTTAGAATATTTTCTATTGCTCCCCAAAGAATCCTATTTTTGGTAACATCGTCCGGGATAATATTTATATCGTTCTGGACGATCTGTCCAAAAGCAGAAACCCTAATTATGGCATCCTCATTAAAGCAGCAGTCATTATGCAAAACACATCATCCTGGATGATTTTTTATCGGCCAGAACGATAGGCTCAATTCAGAAAGAATATGCCACAAAATCTATTTAGAAATAACCTATTTTTGGACATTGTCCAGGTTGATCGTCTAGGACTATAAAATATCATCCAGGACAATCCAGGTCAATTTTTCCAAAATTTCAATAAAATTTAAGGAAAGAAATTATGACTGATTTCACGATCAAATCGGTCTGGATGATCGACAGATCGTCCTGGCTGATATGCTGGACGATTGGTCATCGGATAGCTATTTTTCACGGCGATGTCGAGGACGATATTTCACAATTTGTACTGATCATCCAGGATGATATATTATTGTCCTGGACGATATGAATAAATTTCTTATGACCGTCTTAAATCATTCCGGCTGATTGGGCTTAAATTGTATTGATCGTACAGGATGATATGCCTATCAACATGGACGATAATGTTGGTAACTTGCATTAATGAGCTTGTTTTGAGAGGTTCTATTTAAGCTTTGTCAAGGCACTTTTGTAAGTGTCTTTGGAATCCATTGTAGCTTTGTTCTTGTGGGGGAGACTTGAAGAGAGAGCTTGAAAGGGAGTGAGTTGGAGATATAGAAAGAGATAGCCTAGTTGGTGACGAAGGCAATGACGTGTCAAGCAAATCACAAAGCTCACCTAAGCATAAGCAAAAGTGGAAAAAATGTAAAAGTGGTAAGGATGTCCATATTTCTTCTGACGTTATTTGCTTTCGATACAGGAAGCCTGGACATATAAAAAATCAGTGCCCTAATTTAAGAATTCTTCCTACGAAAGTAAAGGGTAAGGCGAAGCAAAATTTAAACTGGGGAAATAATGAAAGGCAAAAAATCTTATGGGCAGATCTTGTCTCTGAAGCATCGGACCAGGAGAGAGATATGGTTAAGAGCCTTTTGTGTTTTTGTGTTGTGTTTTTGTGTTTTTCTTTTTTATATTTTTGTTTTTTAGTTTTGTTTATTCTTTGAATTTTTTTTTTCGTGAAAGTTTTTCTCTGATCAACACACATATTCACTTTTCTAAAAATGAAAAAATCTACTTCCTGTTTTTTTTTTTTTTTTGAAAATCTTTAGTAAGTAGTGTTTGACTTCTCTAAAACAGTCAAAGGAAGGAAACTCGTATTTTTGTTTCTCTTTCTCTCTTCTTAAAGAGGTTACTTTACTTTTGATTCAAAATTTTCATCATATTTTAAATTGGATTTTGAAACTATTTTATTCATCTCCCTATATTTTTTCTATCGCATAGGAATCTTTTGCAAGATTGTTGAATCCACCATAAAATTTTCTTAATCAAGTTGTTCGTGTTGTCAATAATTTGGGTTTACTTTGGTTTTGAAAATATAAGAAAGAAAGCATATTTTTTAAAAATAATTAAAAAAAAAAGTTGCCAATGATGCCAAACCAAAAGATGCGCAATGACGCCAAATTAAAAAAAAAAAATACACACAGTGTATTAAAATCAAAAGATGCTCAAAGAGCCATTCAAGTGATAAAGGGCATGAAATGAGCCCACAAAAAAAAATATGCTTATTTTTTTTCTTATACTACTAAAAACTCTAGAATATCCCTGTTATGTTCGAAACTTGTGCTTGAAAATTTTGGTTCCTGATTCAGAAATTCATGCATTGATCTTCTATTAGATATGTTTTTTGGAAGGAGTTTTGAAAAATTAATGTTTCTTTTTTCCGTTTATTCCTTTATTTGGATATTGGATTAAAAAGTTTTTTAGCCTTTAAAAGAACGAGTTTGGATTATCAAATTATGAATTTCTAACCTTTTCTGGGCTATGCGTAGTCAATCAAATTCTACTAAGTTTTTGATTAAAACTAAGAGGTAACTTTCTCATTTTAAGAATATTTATTTTTTCACTAGATCAGAAAATATTTTTTTGTCTTTTGCTTTGTTTTTGTTTGTGCCTCCTCTCTTTTTGATAATATCAAAGGGGGAGAACGTATTGTTGAATTTTTGTACTGTTATCATGTTTGTATCTTGTTTTCAAAAAATTAAAAACAACAAAATTATTTTCATCTCCCATATTTTTTTATAAGTGTTATTCTAGTAAGGGGGAGATTAGGAGAAATTGCTTTCTTTTGAAAATTCAAATTGAATTGTTTTCCATCATCAAAAAAGGGGAGATTTTTGCGGATATATGACTTATGATTTTGATGATAACAAACATTCTTTGTTCTCTATAACTACCTTATGTACTGACATTTCAGGTTTACATGATCGGACTGTAATTTGGAATCAGCTCAAGATTGGGTAGACTAGGTCTGAGTCAGTTTGAAATCTTTTTCCTTTCTTGAGTATGTTGTATTTGGTGTGGCATCTGATGATTTGTAACTTGGAAGATTTTTTATTGTGCCCTAAAATATTTCTATTTTTGGTAACATCATCCGGGACGATATTTATATCGTCTTGGACAATCTGACAAAAGTAGAAATCCTAATTAGGGCATCCTCATTAAAGCAGCCGTCTTTATGCAAAACACATCATCCTGGATGATTTTGTATCTGCCAGGACGATCGGCTCAATTCAGCAAGAATCTGCCGCCAGATCTATTAAGAAATAACCTATTTTTCGACATCATCCAGAGGATCGGCCTGGACTATAAAATATCGTCCAAGATGATCCAGGACAAATTTTCCAAAATTTCTCAAGAAGTTTTGGAAAGCAATTAATGGAGATTTCATCTGGGCCGATCACAAGATCGTCCGGGATGACTAGACATCATCTAGCTTCATTTCAGAGCGATATTCAGGATGATTTTCCTCATATTTGAGCTAATCGGCCAGGACGATATGCCTATCGTCCTAGACGATAATGGCGGTAACTTGCATTAATGAGCTTATTTTTAGATCTTCTATTTAAGCTATTGCAAGGCACTTTGTAAGTGTCTTTGACAGCCATTATAGCTTCGTTCTTGTGGGGGAAACTTGAAGAGAGAGATTGAAAGGGAGAGAGGTAAGGGTGGAGTTTGAGAGGGAGAAGATCCTGTGAGGGGGGGGGACTCAAGGGAGTGTGGAGGGGATTCCACACGGTTGCTCTGGCGAACTCGCACCTTAGTACCATCGGATTCATGGCTTGTCTTGAGGTAAGTTCACCAAAGAAGAAGATCTCTTTGGTGTCAAAGGACCCGACGACACCGCCGCACCGGGGAAGGTGGAAGTGATTTTGTAAGGGCTTCTCCGCCTAGTTGTGGGGGCTAAAGGATAGTCACTTGTTTTAGTGCAATACTTGGAGAGTGCCTCCAAGGAGTGGACGTAGGTTAAGGTTTGACCGAATGACTATAAATCTAGAGTGTTCTTTTCTTATTATTGCTTCCGCATTTTTTTCTTTCCGCACTAAATTTCTGTAGTGATTTTGGTTTGAGTTTTCTCTTTGGTTTTAAAGTTATCCAATTCACTTCTCTCTTTGTTAGCGTTGGGCCAGTTCTATAGGGCTTAACATCCCTAACGAACTTTCAAGTGCCATCTGAGCACTTTCAAGAGCAATTTTCAAAAAATAAATTTTTAAAAGCTTTTGAATTTCGATCCATGGCTAATTTTTCTAATCATAATTTTGCGGAAGGTTTTTCAATCACCAGACCACCTTTGTTTGAAAATATTACATTTGATTTTTTGAAAATTTGAATGACTACTTTCTTGCAATCGATTTATTTTCACATGTGGCGTATGATTTTAACTGGTTATTCATCACCGTCACGTATTGTTAATGGAGTTAAAAATGATATTCCTTTTAATCAATGGAATAGGGAAGAACAAGTAAATGCTCAATTGAATGCAAAATCTTTAAATTGCTATTTTGTGCTTTTAATTTTAAAGATTTTATGTTAGTATACACGTGCACTACTAGTAAGGAAGTTTGGGATAAACTACACACCTTATACGAAGGCACTAGTGAAATCAAGCAATCCAAGTTGAATATGTTAATGCATGATTTTGAACTATTTTCCAAGGAACCTTATGAGACAAACTTAGACATGTATACCAGGTTCATTCAAATTGTAATATCATTGCATGCCTTAGGAAAAGAATTTTCAAAGTTTGAAAAAGTTAACAAAATTCTTCGTTGTCTACTCGATAAGTTAATTGTGAATCAAAAGATTTGAATGAATATTCTACTGATAATTTAATTGGCTCACTCATTGCCTACGAGCAAAGTTTGGGTCATAGACTTTTGGATGCAGGCGAAACGATTATTCTAAAAGCTGAAGATACAGAAAGAGATAGCTTAGTTGGTGACGAATGCAATGACTTGTCAAGCAAATCACAAAGCTCACCAAAACATAAGCAAAAGTGGAAAAAAGATAAAAAATGGTAAGTATGTTCATATTCCTTCTGACGTTATTTGCTTTCGATGTATGAAGACTGGACATATGAAAAATAAGTTCCCTAATTTAAAAATTCTTCCTACGAAAGATGAGGGCAATGCGAAGCAAAATTTAAACTGGGGAAATAATGAAAGGCAAAAATTCGCATGGGCAGATATGGTTTCTGAAGCATTGGACCAGGAGAGAGATAATAGTTAAAAGCCTTTCGTATTTTTGTGTGTGTTTTTGTTTATATGTTTTTTTTTTTATTTTGTGTTTTTGTTTTGTTTATTCTTTAAAATTTTTGTTTTCGTGAAATTTTTTTTCTGATCAACACACACATTCACTTTTCTAAAAATGTATAATCTATTTTCTATTTTTTCTTGAAATCTTTGGTAAATTGTGATTAACTTCTCAAAAACAGTCAGAGGAAGGAAACTCAAAATTTTGTTTCTCTTTCTCTCTTCTTAAAGAGGTTATTTTACTTTTGATTCAAAATCTTCATCATATTTTAAATTGTATTTTAAAATTATTTTTTTTCATCTCCTTACATTTTTTCTATCGCATAGAAATCTTTTGCAAGATTGTTGAATCCACTTTAAAATTTTCTTAATCAAGTTGTTCGTGTTGTCAATAATTTGGGTTTACTTTAGTTTTGAAAATATAAGAAAGAAAGAATATTTTTTTGAAAATGATAAAAAAAGTGGCCAATGATGCCAAACCAAAAGATGCGCAATGACGCTAAACTAAAAAAAAATACACAAAGTGTATTAAAAATCAAACGATGCTCAAAGAGCCATTCAAGTGATAAAGGGCATAAAATGAGCCCACCAAAAAAAATATGCTTATTTTTTCTTATACTACTAAAAGTTTAAGAAAATCCTTGATATGTTCGAAACTTGTGCTCGAAAATCTTGGTTCCTGATTCAAGCAATTCGTGCATTAATCTTCTATTTAGATATATTTTATGAAAGGAGTTTTGAAAAATTAATGTTTCTTTTTCTCATTTATTCCTTGATTTGGATATTGGATTAAAAAGTTTTTTGAGCCTTTAAAAGAACTTGAGTTTGAATTATCAAATTATGAATTGCTAACCTTTTTGGGCTATGCGTTGTCAATCCAATTCTACTAAGTTTTTGATTAAAACCAAGATGTAACTTTATCAATTTAAGAATATTTGTTTTTCACTAGATCAGGGAACGTTTTTGTCTTTTGGTCGTTTTGTTTTTTGTTTGTGCCTCCTCTCTTTTTGATAATGTCAAAGGGGGAGAATATATTGTTGAATTTTTGTACTATTGTCATATTTGTATCTTTTGTTCAAAAATTTTTAAAAAAAAAAAAAATTATCTCCCCTATTTTTAAAGTGTTATTCTAGTGAGGGGCAGATTAGGAGAAAATGTTCCTTTTTAAAAATTCAAACTGTATTGTTTGTCATCATAAAAAAGGGGGAGATTATTGCGGATCAATGGTTTATGATTTTGATGATATAAAACATTCTTATTTCTCTATGACTGCCTTATGTACTGACATTTCAGGTTCACATGATCGGACTGCAATTTGGAATCTGCTAAAGAATGGGTAGACTAGGTCTGAGTTAGCTTGTACATTTTTTTCTTTTTTGAGTCTATTGTATTTGGTGTTGCTCCTGATGTTTTGTAACTTGGAAGATTTTTTATTGCTCACCATAGATTTCTGTTTTTGGTAACATTATCCGGGACGATATTTATATCGTCCTGGATGATCTGTCCAAAAGAAGAAACTCTAATTAGGGCATCCTCATTAAATCAGCTGTCATTATGCAAAACATATCGTTCTGGATGATTTTATATCGGCCAGGATGATAGGCTCAATTCAGAAAGAATCTGCCGCCAAATCTATTTAGAAATAACCTATTTTAGGACATCGTCCAGGTGGATCGTCTAGGACTATAAAATATCGTCCAGGACGATCCAGGTCAATTTTTCCAAAATTTCTCTAAAATTTAAGGAAAGCAATTATGACTTGATTTCATGATCAAATTGGCCTGGACGATTGCCTGATCATTCTGGCCGATATGCTGGACGATTGGTCATTAGATAGCTATTTTTCAGGGCGATGTCGAGGATGATATTCCACAATTTGTACTGATCATCCAGGACGATAAATTATTATCTTGGACGATATGAATAAATTTCTTATGATCATCTCAAATTGTCCCGGCTGATTGGGCTTAAATTGTACTGATCGTACAGGACAATATGCCTATCATTCTGAACGATAATGTCGGCAACTTACATTAATGAGCTTGTTTTGAGAGCTTCTATTTAAGCTTTGTCAATGCACTTTTATAAGTGTCTTTGACAGCCATTATAGCTTCATTCTTGTGGGGGAGACTTGAAGAGAGAGCTTGAAAGGGAGTGAGGAACGGGTGAAGTCTGAGAGGGAGAAGATCCAGTGAGGGGGGGACTCAAGGGAGTGTGGAGGGGATTCCACACGGTTGCTCTGGCAGGCTTACATCTTAATACCGTTGGATTCAAGGCTTGTCTCGAGGGAAGTTCACCAAAGAAGAAGTTCACTTTGGTGTCAAAGGACTCGGCGACTCCGCCGCACCAGGGAAGGTGGAAGTGATTTTGTAAGGGCTTCTCGCCTAGCTGTGGGGGTAAAGGAGAGACACTTAGTTTAGTGCAATGCTTGGAGGGTGCCTCCAAGGAGTGGATGTAGGTCAAGGTTTAACCGAACAACTATAAATCTGGTGTGTTTTTTTCTTATTATTGCTTCTGCATTTTAATTTCCGTATTTGGTTTTCTTTGTGTTATTTTGGTTTGCAGTTTTGTTTTAAAAGATCTTTAACAACCAATTCACCTCTCTCTTTATTAGCCTTGGGCCAGTTCATAAGGGCCTAACATCCCTAATGAACTTTCACATTCTACGGTGCACAAGAGTGAGCACCCAAAAAACCATAAAAGGTAAAAAAATTAATATCCAGATCCATAATACTCCATATCTGCTAAACAACACAAACACCTGCAAGGTAAACACTCTACAAAATAAAGTAATAGACTTAAAAATAATAACAGTAGTAAAAATATAACAAAATTTGATTATTGTAGCAATGAATTTCATAATTACCACCAAGTTAAGACAAACTAGCCAACAGGTATACTATATGTTAATTTAATAGTTGAATAAACCAATTATACAACCCAAGAAATAAAACAATAAGAGTAGCAGGCCAAAGAAAACCAGAGGATCCAAGATCCTAATAGGAAAACCCAACCACAAATGCATGCCAACAAAATTCCAATTACTAGTAGGCCATGACATATTAATAAGCTCCCACCACCTGCACCAACACAACAGGCAGCAAAGGGAGAGCGCAGAACCAAAGCAACAAGAGAAGCTCCCATACAATAGAAGAACACCCATAATCATAGAAACCAATAACAAACTCAAAATCCCTTTAAATGCTAGAAGACCATCCAGGCAATAGAAAGCCCACACAGAAAAATCAGTGTCCAAAAGCACACCACCATAATATAATTGAGAGAAATATTAAAACATACAAAACCACCATGCCACATAGAACCCATCAGCATACTCCTAGAAAATAGTCTAGAGATAGAGTGAACAAAGATCCACAACTAGAAACACAGCCATCCTGAAATAGCAAGACAAAGAAAAAACAGTAGCAAAAAGCTTCAACAAGGGTAGAGAAACCAAAAACCCAGGTAATCCTGAAAAAACAACAATTCACTAAACCAACTAAAAAATCCTTACGGAAACAACAACACTACCACTAAAAAATAGCAGCCTCCACCACCTTTAAAATTAACTCAAGGAACATAATGTTTGTCCAGCTTTAACAGGCCCCTAATGGGAAGAAGCAAATTTGAAACACTAAAAAATCCTTCATAGAGTCCAAAGCACAACCCCACCTAGCCTTAAATTTAGCACAAGCATTACCATTCCCCACAATAGCCAAAAAGGAGAAATTAGGCTTGCTTAGTAAAATTTGAATATCTATCATCATGTAAAATAAATTAGAAAAACAATTATTATCATTCCTCAAGATAAAGGACTGGAAGCAATAAGAAGAGCTAACTTCCACAATAATATTAATGCAATCAAGAGAGAAACACAACCTTAAACCATAGAGAATAGCAAAAACAATAGCAGTAATATGATCACCATTATAGATAAGACCCGCAAATCTAATAATGCAATTACCATTGGAGTCCCTGATGACTCCACCACAGCTAGCCATAGACTTGTTGAAAAAACCATCCACATTTAACTTAAGAAAATAATTATGTGGTTTTAGACAAAGAATACTTCTGGGAACATTTTGACATCAAAAAAATTCAGAATATCATAAAATAAAACATTACCAATGATATGCCAAATTTTATGGAAAAACTTCAAGATGAAACCATCAAGCCTAGCAACCGACTCTGAATTCATACCAAAATAGTAACTTTAATCTCCTTCAACGAATGGGGTTTAGGAAAGAAAATATTATTCTCATGAGATAAAAGAGACGGAGTAATATTAGGATTATGAATAGTATAAGGATTTAAATTTTTATTAAGGTGATTCCTAAAATGTTGAACAGCTAAGCTAGCAATTTCAGTGTCATTTTTCAGTAATATAACCATCAAGTTGCTAAATTTTGTGAATACAATTAATATTCCACTTCCTCTTAACTAAAACATGGAAAAATTCAGTATTGTGGTCCCCTTCAACAAGATGTTTAAGAGCCACTTTCTGCTTCCAAAATAGTTCCTCTTGAGCTTGTAATTTGTAAAGCTCATCTTTAGCCTCCCTCAAAGACAAAGGTTAGCCTCAGAAGGAGATAATTGGCAATGAGATTCCATGCAATTAACTTTATCCTCCATAATTAAAATGTTAGGAAAAAGATTCTTAAACACATTATGATTCCACCAGTTCAGAATAAACTTAAGTCTTTTCAGTTTGTACCACCGCCTATGCATACATGAAATATTGTTATCTGGATGTAAAGGGGAAATTTAGTTATCCTTCACCACATTCATAAAAGTATCATGAAGTAACCACATGTTTTGAAACCTAAATTGAGATAACACATCTCTCAATCTAGGCTAAATTTTATTGAGGAGAGGGGAGTGATACGAGAGGGTCCTGCTCAGATGATCAACATTAGTAGAATCAAAAGAATGTAACAAAAAATCATTAAATAGAACACGATCTAATCTTTGCCATAAATGCCGATGATGCAAATAAAATTAACACCAAAAAAATCCAATATCAATAAGATTACAATCCATTCATCAATTAACGCCTTATTTATGTAAGGTACGATGGCTCTATCCTTATGAGACAAGGCTTTTAATTCAAAATTTTAAATTAGAGTTATATAAAATATAAAAATAAATCTAGCTAGTGCCATATCAGTTGTAAGAAATAAATGCATAAAAAAATTAATTATTTAATTTGGGAACATAAATATAACAAAATATTTACAAGAAAGTAAGGTGGTCAGGCTTCACCATAACATGCTTGGGATTTACACCTATGAATGATTAAGGTTAAAATGTTATTTCTTATTATCTATTTGGCTCAAAATATACTATACAATTTCAAAAGAAAATACCTTCCAACGAAGGGGAGATTAACTTTTGGAGCCCTATATGTGTATATAAAGAATCACCTTTAACCCATTTACAACTCTCAAAATTTACACAACTCGATCAATTTATACCATCTAGACACTTTAAATATATATTTAATCCTCTACATATGTATTTGAACCAAGATATATTCTACTTTGCTCTTCTTTACTTTTATAAAAAGGCCTAGATAAATTCTACTTTGATTCTCTTTTTGCATCAAAGAAAGATAACATAATCTAAATGCAATGCATGTATAAATGTAGTGTAGGTGTGTACAATTTTAATGAAATAAGGTACACCAAAAGGAAAGTTATCATACATGCCATGACATCCAAAGTGTATGAAACTAAACAGGCGTACCAATGATACCATCCAAGTAAACGTATCCATATCAGAATAAACACACTACATCCTAGCCTATGACTAGAGTAGTGGCCCTAGCAAATGAATTATAGTTTATAAAAAAGATTGTGTGACTTTTATATGTCCAATAAGGTTAGCTATTGAAGTCATTTAGATTCAATGTTATTTGTTGATAATATGTCAAGGGAGATTTTTATTTAATTTTAATTTCAAATAGTTTGTAATCTAGTTAACTAAATTTGATGATTATTTTTTTATTTGAGTTATTTTATTTTAAATTTTAAAGAATCATGATAGTTAGTTATTTCGAACTGAAAAAATCACTAACAAATATCCTAAGGCATAAATTATAATACTACGATTTTCCAAAAATGCATATGGTTGGTTGTATATAGACTTTTATTTTTATTAAGTATTTTTATGCTAATGTTCTGCATCCAGACCACATTGCTTTCCTAAAATGAGTTAAGCAAATTGTATGAAAGCTTAAATTTCTAAGTATTTTATTATTGATTTCTGAATGATCTTACATTTAGGTTGAATAGAAATTATCTTTGTTATACAAGGGCTATAAGGTTTATTTCATGCTCATTCGGTCTAGCAAGTAGCCTTGAGAGCCCAAGTTACCCAATAATATACTATAATAATATATGTCAAACTTTATATTTGTTAAAATCTTTAAAAGCTTATTAATCCCATCCACTTATGTCTTCAAAAAAGGAGGTAAAAATAGCACTTAAAGCCAAATGAATTATTTAAAGACCCACCAATCCAATGCATGTGTATTTTTTAGGAATTGGATAGAGTGCATAGCAGTCTTTTATTATTTAAAATTGATTAAGGGCTCAGAAAATACAATGCTATTATACTCTCCAAATGAATCAAAATTAAAGCATGAGGGTTTTTTATTTAATTATTTAACTTTGAATTAATAAATTTATTGGATTAAATTCAATTTAATTGAATGAATTATAAAATATAACTTACTTTGATTTAATTAAAATTTATTTGTTATTAAGTGATGTTTATTTAAATTATTTAAGTTCTTAAATATTTATTTAATCATTTAATTAATTTTAATTAATGTGTTATGATTATTGAAGTTTAATTATTCAATATTATTTTTAGAGTTTTATTTTTGTATTCATTAGTTTCTTTTTATTTTATTCATGATAATTTAAATTTAATAGATTTATTTTTTACATATTTAATTTAGATTCATTAATATCCCTTATTTTAAAAGCTTGATAAGTTTAATTTTTATATGTTAGATTATTCTATTTTTTATTAATATATTAATTTATTTTATTTTTGTAGAATTCTATTCATTATAATTTAGTAAAAATAAAGAGGAGAACATCCTAAATGTGGGTAACAAATTAATACTACGCATCCCTAAACTTATCACTAATGAGTAAAGTACTACTCATTAGAATATTATGAGATTTAAAATAATAAATGTAGGGTTTCTGAAATGACCTAAGGTTTAGAGAGATCCTATAGAAATACAAAGTATTATAGAGCTAAGAGTTCAGTTTTATATAATTTACCTCACCAGTGCTTATCCTTTGGTTTTTTCGATTGTAGAACCTCCATTTGGAAGAAATGGAGAGGGCTAAATCGTTAAGAAATGCTCACCAATTGCTTGCACCACAAATCCTCTCAAATAATAGATAGTAAGTATGTCTTAGAACTCATTTCATGTAATTTCTTTATTCACATGCATGTAAAATTCAAAATAATATTTCAGAATGATCATACACGTAAACGTTATATGAGAAATTAAAAGACAAAACTTTTTATTTTTAAAACTTCATTGAATTTATCTTTAACATGAATGTAATGAATGAGATTTTTATAATTATTTCAACTTCATCTACAATATAACTTGTAAAAACAATTATACAATCATAACAATTTGACAAATAAGAATGATGTTTATGCAACACAATCTCACTTATCATTTCAACTTTATATACAAGTTAAATGAAACTTATGGAAAGAAAAAAAAAAAAAACATCTTACATTATCTCCTAGAAATAAAATCCTCCAATTACATCCATCAATCATTACATTTAATATGTAAGCACATCATTTGATCATAAATCATGCATACATAAGCATCGTTGCAATATGTGTGACATTTATATGAACTTGATGTTATTACGAGCTATATATAACAATTGTAGTATAAGACATAATTTAAACATAGTTTATATTTTTTATATTAAATACATTGATGTTGTGATTCTAGTTATGGATTCTAGCATCAGATGCATAAATGTTATTGAAATCCAAAATATGAATAAAGACTCATCAAAGTAAAATTTACATATAGTTTTAAAACATAAACATACTTGTAGAATTTACTTCTTACTCAAAATTTATTTGAATATCAAAACATAAACTCTTATGAAAGATCCATAATTAGTTACAAATCATAAGGATTAATATGGGAACTAACTTGCTTTATATTTTAGATTTTTGTATATCAAAATTAAGTTACATATGAATAAAATTAATCCCCAATAATGCAACATTTTCTCTTAGATTATACATAAAATTGTCTTTTGGATCGCATAGGACAACCATAAATCAATTCACATTAAAGCTTCAATTTATTTCATATTAAATATTTGAATTCTAAACAACAAACCAATGAGAAAAATGCATGAATTTTTTACACTCTTATTGAAGAAAATTCATGATGATAATTTATACATGCTCTTTAAAATTTAAGAAGCAAAAATCATGAATATTCATGTATGTCCTTTCAAACAAAAATAAGAAAAACATTGGTAATATACATATATTATTATCAAACATAAAGAGTGAAAATAAATAAGATTTCTTAGGTATATTCTTTCAAATATAAGAAAGGAGCTCTATGATATTACACATATAATGGTTTCAAACATAACAGAGAAATAACGTGAGATTACATATGTATGTTTTCTAAATATAAGAAATCAACTCAACTAGAATGCACATGTATTTTTTTCATTCTTATTAAAGGGAAACCAATTAAAACACATACACTATTTCAAGCTTAAGATAGAATCTCAATGTACAATATATTTGCATTATTTCAAATCTTTTAAAAAAAAAATGTTAAGAGGAAAGCTTTCAAAAACTCTTCCAAACATATGGTAAAAACTCAATGAATATACTCATATGTTCTTTTAAAACTCACGAAAGAAACTTGAAGAAAAACGTATATATACTCATCTTCACTCCTCTTGGCCAAATGGAAGAAAAAAAAAAGTAGCTCCTCCCGATTTTGTTTCTTTTTTAATAGATGATATAAAGAACACAACTCTCCACTTATTATTCTTCCTTGCCAAAAATCTTTAACACAAATATAGAGTGGAGGCCAAAAGTTTCCATAGGAAGCGAGTGGTGGTCAAAATATTTCATAGTAAGGGTGTGGTGACAGAAATTTCTTGTAGGAAGAGAGCTAGGAGCTCTCTTGCAATGGAAGGAAGTAAGAATTGTGAGCCATTAGAAGGAAGAGGAGTAGCCCTTCAAATTTTTCCTTTCTATTCTAGCTTTATTTTCCTACTCAAGAGAGTAGAAGAAATAATTCTATAATTAATGGTGAACGAGTGTTATAAGAGAGGCAAAATTAGCCCTTTGTCCTATTGGAGTGACATTGAAAGTTTGTAGATGCAAAGACTATCTAGCCTTCATAAAGTTTTGAATCAATGACTTAAATGTGTGTCCTAAAATAACCTCTAAAAGTAAGTAAAATTGTTGTCACTAAACTCCAAAAATAACAACCAATATGCGTGGATTCAAACTCTTAGGCATAAAAGGACAATCCTACCCAAAGTTATTTTGAATTGTATGGCTAGGTTGAGAGATGTAAAAATTTCCTTGCATGTGTAGATAAGTTTTTGATAATTCATTCTAAATTTTATAGGATTTAAACATGATTTAATTTTGATTTTTAATGAAATTAAGTGAGACTTTGTTATATATTTATTTTTTTTCTTCTTTTCTTTTCATATACATATAACTTATGAAATTTTTATTAAAATTTTATGTGTTGATGCTTTAATGATAATTTATTTTATAATTTTGTAAGGTTTCAAACTTGATTTAAATTTATTTTAAATAAAATCAATTCGAGTTTTGTGATTTTTTTATTTTATAATTTTAGATTTTATATTTTATATTTAATATTTTAGTTTGTTTAATTTTTATTTATTATAATTATTTAATATAAGTTTTAACAATATAAAGTTCCCATATTATATACATACATTTATATATATATATATATATATATATATATAATTTTGAAAATAACTTTTGAAAAAACTTGTGTCCAATTCCAAAACGTAGGTCAAGAAATGGACCCCTGACATGTGTTATGAACTTGAAAATTAAATCAAACATGTTGGTGTTAACCAAAGCAATCAAAATAGTCCAAAAAAGTTCATAACACTTTTTTATTTTGAGTTTTTAGATTTCTTATATTGATTTTGATTTAAGATGTGTATTTTGATTCTGAGCTTTGGAAGTTTGGTTGATTGATAGAAAGATGATAATAAAGAGTGATATGCTAAATAGTGAATAAATTGATTAGCCTAATTAGAAAAGAAAAATGTATGAATAAGATCAACGATTATGGTCAATGAATGAGTTCATTGATTATGTTCAATGGATGAGTTCAATGTTTATGTCTACAATATGAGTGCAATAAGTTTAACTAATGAGTTTATTGATTATGTTAATTAATAAGTTCAATGGATATTAAATGTTTGGATTTATATGTGAATATATATGACTCAAGTCTTCTTTCAAGTATAAAAGTAGGGATGACAACATGTGAGGAATTATGCATATCTCAACAAACTAGAGGGTTCTTAAAAGGAAAGAAAGCCTAAGTGTGGGGATGAAAAACTATCCTTTGGAAGACCAAGATTTATAACTTGAATGGTATGTTGATTTCAAGAAAGAAGATTTAGATGGTTAGATCAGAATAATTAACCAATCAACCAAAATTTAAAAGGAAAGGGAGTCTTGTAGGGTATATTACACCCATCCTTGAGAATAAGATATAAACTTGAATGGGATGTGCATCCCAACCATATAGAACAATATGTTTTGACAAAGACAACTAACCAATCTACTAAAATTAAAATAGGTAAGGAATCCCGATAGGGTAGGCTATAATAACTAAGATCAGGTTATTGTAAATTGTTTTAATTTACTCCATGATTATTCTGCCCATTATTCATTGATCATTACCATCCACATTATTTGACCAATTAAAATTAGGATTATTACTCCAACATAGATTTTATGTATTTGAATAGGGATTATTTTGTCTTCCAATTAAATTAATATTTTTAAACCCTTACACATAACTATGTTCACTTGAATGTTTATCCCCCAATGACTCAGTTTTTAATCCAAAATTTACTCCTATTTTGTTAAATTTCTTAGAAATTACTGCAACTTGTGTAGTCAATTTTGAAAAACCATCAAATTCATAAATTGCTACTACATTCTTAGGATTTACCATATCAACAAAAACACTAGAAAATATTAGTAGTTGTTTCCTCTTTTAATTCATTTGCTTTCGCATATGGCTAAGAAATTAATGATCCTCCAACTCCAATACAATTATAGCTCTAAGAGATCCTACTTATCCATTATAAAATATTTGAATCATTAACCAATCAGATAAAGGATGGTGAGGGTATTTTCTAGTCTTTTTTTAAATCATTTCTAACTCTTATTAAAGATTTCTCTTTCAAGCTGAGAAAAATAAGTTATATCATTTCTAAATTTGGTAGATTTTTAATTTGAAAAATAATTAACAAGAAACATATGAGCCAACATATTCCAAGTAGTCATAGAGCATGGCAGTAAAGAATTCATCAACACATTATCTTTATCTCTTAGAGAAAATAAAAATAATCTAAGTCTAATAGCATCATCACTGATATCATCATACTCAAATGTTCCACAAATTTCTAAGAAAATAGCTAAATGTAAATTGGGATCTTCTACAAGAGTATTTTTTTTTTAAATGGGAGTTTTGAAACATTTGAATAATGACATTTTTTAATTTAAAAATTAGTAGCTTGCATTTTATGTATATTTATAATGATTTGATGAAGTCCTCCTACTAATGGACTGGCATAATGCTTAAGAGATCTAAAATATTTATAATCTAACACAAGTTCAGTAATATTCAAAATCTCCTTGATGTTTTTGAGTTTTTAAGAGGATTTTCTCAATTTATGAATCAAACTGAAAATTCCTATGTATCGCTATAAAGCATGCAACCAAAAATATACAATCAATAATAATAAAATATATAAAACAAAAGTTATAATTAGGTGTAATTATGTAATTAATTAAATATTGTAATTAAAATTATAAAAAGTGAAATACTTCCATGGCAATGGTGCCAAAAACTTGATGGGGGCATTGGAGTGCACTTTTGAATTGTTAAAATGTTTAAGGCTCTATTCTCCCCTAAAAAATGCTTAAGCTTTCTTTGATATATAAAAAGTAATAAACCCCACTTAATATATACAAGTATACATCCTGAATCAAGTACTGAAGTAGAGTAGAGTTTCAAACCCATTAAGAAGTATGCTTTCAAGCAGTTAACAATTAACATTTACTCTATTCTCCAAAATTATCATACTACAATAAAACTTTTGGTTATATAGATTCAATCATGGAATAAAAATAGTAAAAAAAAATGGATAAAATAATTAAATAAAGAGTATTGGATTTTTGAATATAAATTATAAATCTTCCATAATGAAAACACTGATTTATAAATAGGTTTTAGAGCATATGCATCCCTAGATCTCTATTGAGCTTGTAGAGGTGAAAAGGATATCAACACTAGGTTTTAACTTCACATATGGCCCCTATGTGCACTAAGTAAAGAAAATAAATATTAAAAATATCATTTTACATTATAGCATAGGAATCTTCATTAATACTTAATATATTTTCTACATCACTAATCCAAAACTAGAGAATTTTTCAGACATGGAAGAAAAGATAAGAAAACTCATTTTCTTTGAAATAATGGGAGAACGAAACAAGAGAGTGATTTCACCAGAAATAATTAAGATATCTATGCTACAGTCCTTCTTGTTTAACATGTAGAGTTTCTTAAATAATAATAACTAAGTATTCAAATGATTATATCTAGTACTTCTCTAGTCTTTGTTACAATTGACTCTAAGACAAATCTGAAGTACTCTTAAAAGTATTGAAATTAGACAACAGACTGAACTCTCTTAAAAATATAACATAAATACCATTTATATGATAACACAAAAATAGTATGTAGCACTATGGTGCTTGAAGGAGTGGCATTGCAGTGCCCTTGAAATTAATTAATTCTTCAGCATTAGAACTTCTGCACCACTATGGTGGTTGCTAATGTAGAATAGTTACTTAGTTAATAGCTACATTGGTTAGCTGATAAATCATGCTCCTTTGAAGTTAGAATTGCTTCACCATAATGCAAATGACATAACTATCATGGCACTGGATGGAAGATTTGGTGCCAAGGAATTATAGTTGCAACATAGCAGTGCTTGAAGGAAATGAATGTGGTACTAGCAAGCTGGCCATTTTGACATCTTGGTGCTTGAAGATATTGAACAAAACACTTCCATGTCCAAGTTTGGCACCTCAACGAAGAGGAAGATAACACTATAGTGGGGAATTATCGGGCATCATGATGATGTACTCTACATTAGATTTTGTTTTGCTATATTTGAGTTTTTCCTTCACAAAAAAATCATATAAAAATTTTAAACTAATGAAAACACATAAAATTAAAACATAAATTAAACTTATCAATGTTGTTGAAGAACTCTTAGGCTAACTAAAAATGCTGAATCTCGCCATATAAAGAAGATAATAATTCATGAAATTGGGACTGCTTATGGCTTAAAGATGATTCTTAGAGCTCTAAATGGAGAGAAGATAATGATTCATGCAACCCATTTAAGATAGTTCTTATATACATCCCATCTAATTTATTTATAATTTGTGTAAAACTTGCTTCGAATATCATTAGGGATGGTGTTACTGGATATTATTAAGTGTCCAAGAACATTCTAAAAAAAATGAATATTTTTGCAGTTAGTATGAATTAAATATATCCTTACCAATTTGGAAATCAATGGATTTTTATCTAACCACCAATAAGGTTGACATTGAACCAAGGTTGTTAGGGAAAATAAGCCATTTCTAAGAAAGAAGTGTAACTGTCCTTACTTAAGCAAGTTGCCTAAGACTGAGCTAATATCATTAGTTTTATTTGGAATAAGGTTTGGAAAATTTTATATGAAGCTACTAATGGTATATAAACATAGAGGTATTTTACTAATTTTTCCACCCATGGTTAAATAGTCTTTATCCTAGTTTAGGCATAATATTGAGTTTTTTATGAATTGATCAAAGTCATTTAAAACTAAGCCTGAAACTAAATAGATACATTTATAATTTATTCAAAGGTGTTAAAATATATGATCAAAGGTGATTGAAACATATAATAAAAGGTGATTGAAAGCTTCCATCCCTCTATTATGAGTGTTTAGGGTTGAATTAATGGTTATTCTGCCTTCACCAAAACCTGTCGTAGGAATTTTGATGGGGGTTGTGGAGTGCACTTTTGAATTATAAAAATGATTAAGGCCTGATATCCCCTAAATTATTCTTAGGTTTATATATATATATATATAAACACTTAATATACACAAGTATACATTATAAAAGAGCAAAAAGTAGTGAAAGTATCATTAACATCATACCATGAAAGACTTGGAATAATAGATAAGCAAGCTCATTTTCAATTGAAACCATGAAAGAATAAAAATATAAGAGTGTTATATCAATAGGTAGAATCAATGTATCTCCTCTATATTTAGTCTTCCTTTTTATCTATAGTTGATTTAATAAACACCGACTAAACACTCTAATGATTTTATCTAATATTTCTCGACTCTCCCTTAGAATTAACTCTAAGAGAGATCTAAAGAAGCACTATAAAAAGTAATAAAATTAGACAAATAACTGAACTCTCTTATAAATATCGCATAGCTAAAATTTTAAGAAAACAAAAAAAAAAGGAGGTGGCACTACCGAGCTTGAAAGATTTACACCTCAGTGCCCATAAAATGAACTAGTGCCTCGACACTAAAACTTTCACACTGACAATACACTTGCTAATGTGCAAAAATTATTTAGTGAACAGTCATCTTACCTCACTAGATGATTGAGTCCCTTAAAAGTTACAATTGTTATGCGATTGCACTGCTAACTTGGTGGTGCTTGATGTTAGTAAACATGATGTTGTAAAGAAAACCATTTTAACATCACGATGCTTGAAGATAGTGAACTTGGTGCTTCCATGTCCAATTGTGGTGCTCCGATGGTGTCCTTGATTGTGTTGTGGCGTTGATTCATCCAATGCTATAGTTCCATATTATAGTTAGATTTTTTTGCCTTTTTTTTGTTTTTTTTATGTACAACACAACTTGAATAAAATATTTTCATAAAAAATATATCACATAAAAAAATACATTATTTACACTTAGTAAAGTTTCCCCAACTTAAATTCCTTCTTGTCCTCAAGAAAAAAAAAATTGTAATTCGTATTAAATTTTTAAACAAAGTAAATGCTAACCATTTAAAATTACTTAAACATAGGATAATATATCACGGCCTAGAAGTAATAAAAATAAAATAAAGTTATAATTCAAGTTTGGAAATATATAAATAATTTTCCTAATTTGACATATTTGTTATTGCTTAATTTGAATTCATAGGTTATAGGTTTAATTATTAACTTTTGAATTTTAAAGTGAATAATGCAGCTTAAAGATTTGAATTGCTAGTAGTTAAATTTGAAACATCATTAGTACACCATTATTTATATAAGTTTTCTTATTTTATCCATTATGAATTTAAGTATAAGATTGTAATCAGATTCTTATCTTTAAACTGATACAAATATTTTAATGTACACTTCTTTTCTTTTTCGTCTATTTCATTTCCTTTTCATCTTAAAACTATTTTCACCCTTTTTCTATTTTTATATTATGGAGTACTTAGTTTATGATTTTGAATATTAATTTTGCTTTTTTGCTTAAAACACATTTAAAATCTTAATGATTTTCATGTAAGGATTTAATAAGAATACCAATTTCAAATTCAAGTTTCTTATGATTTTCAATTTTAACATACTCATATCTAATCTTTAGTCCTAATTATTCATCTTCATTTCAAAAATTAATGCATAAAGTTAAAAATTTAAATTTTAAATTAAAATGATAATGTAAATAATCTAAGTTAGTTAATTATTAGTTTCTCTACTATATGAAGTATAAACATCATTAATTTGAACAATGATCAAAAGTTTTATTATTATCCTAATTTTACATAATTTTTAATTATCATTTTTAATAAGGTTAACAAAATAATTAGAATGAAAGACATAATTAAAAAAATTATATGCATGAGGAGAATTTTAACAAAATATAAATAAAAATATAAAAAATAATTAACACTTTACATGCTTTTATATGAATGATAAATGGCACAGATAACATGTGATTATATAACATGAACATTATATATTTTATAACTTAACTAGTGCACTAGGAACCAAAATTACTAAACTATGTCTCATAGCCAAAAATAAAAAATCATGCTCAGACTATATATAAACAATTTCTCATCTAAATGAATTCTAATCTAAAACATATGTATTGACTTTATTCATGTATGAGATCATCATGACTTATCCAAAATCCTGCCTAGTGATTTGGCGGTTGTCAATCATTCACTTGTCTATCATCTAAACTCCAATAAAATTCGAATCCAATCCTCAATCAGATTTCAATCCACCTTTTAATCGAATCTTCAATTCAACCTTTAGTTAACCTTCAATCTAGCTTCAATAATGTCCATTTAATCTAAATCAACCATTTCATTTTGATTGATATGGATAATTCAAAATCAATCATCCAAACTCAAAACTACACAGATTCCTGTTAGAGAGAGAAAGCTAGAGAGAGAACGTCTGAGTAAATCATTGTGATTTCACAGAAATTTCAAATTTGCTTCTTCATCGGAGTTTTGGAGAACTATGGTGACAGATGTTCGCAGGCATCCTATGGCCGGCGGAACACAGGAAGATCATCGCCCTTCCTCTGGGGCTCTAGCAGCCACAACTCATTCATTTTTATCATCGCCACCTGCATTTGGAGATAGGAAGTCTGGCTGAATCAGATCATCAAAACTAAGCAAAAATCTAGTATGTCCCTAGTTATCAATAAAGGTGGATTTTTAGCAAAGAAAGAACTGGAGGTTTTTGGCAAAGGGAATAACATTATTGTTGAAGATAAGGTTAAGAAGATCAAGTCTGGAGTGACATTGATGCTAAATGAAGGGTTTGAGGCATCCCTTTCTACAAGACCTATGATTGAGAAAATTATTTAATTTAATGGAATTCCTAATTTTGGGAAGCTGGATAGAGTAACTCCAAGATCTGTTGAAAATTTAAATATATATAATGGAAATGTAATAGGGAAACTGGAAGAGGCTTCAAGTAACATGGAGAAGCATCAGGAGCCTGTACAGCAGGAAAAAGTGCTCTTTTCTAATTTATTAAAGGTAAGAAATGTTGAATCAGCTAAAATGGGCAGCTGTATGTGCTAAGAGAGTTGTTATTTGCATATTTTACCTTCCTACAAATTGTTTAGTTTTGATGATTCCAAATGTTATTGTTTTAAGTTTTATTTTCTCCTAACACCTTTTGGAAGAAATGTTTTTGCTCTTGTGTGGACAAATCTTTTAGGATAATCGAACTCGAGACTAATGAAGACTTCAAATCAAATTCAGCATGAGATAATTTGAAAATTAAACCTTGTATTTTTCATTATATTGAGTTTGAGAGAGAATGATTGAAATTGAATAGCTTGGAACGCACACACTTGGGGAGAAATATAAAAAATCATACTGATCGTACGGGACTAACCAAGTTCTTACGGGACGATCAAGTCAGTTATCCCCTCGGAAGAGCAATGGAACGAATAGGAAGTGAGAAAATTTTTCCAAGTCCTGATCGTCAAGACAAATTTCTCTATTCATCCTTGGATGGTGCTCTCTAGATTCTCACAATGAACTATTTGTCTAGATGAAATGGACGGTACATCCCAGGATGATCTTCTCTGGATTCTGAGATTGAACTGTTCGTCCAAACAAAATTGATAGTTTGTCCCAGGATGATCTTCTCTGGATTCTAAGATTGAACTGTTCATCCCGACAAAATTGCTAGTTCGTCCCTAGACGATCTCCTCTGGATTCTCAGTCTGTACTATTCTTCTAGAAGAAATGGACAATTCGTTCCAGGATGATGTCCTCGGGTTTCAAAGTTTGTGCTGTTTGTACAGACGAACATGAACGTTCATCTCAATTTGATGTTCTTTGTTCTTCTGACATATGGACTGTTTGCAATTAGTTTTATTATGGATTTAAAATAATTGTTCATACTGGACAAACGTAGTTTGTACGGGACGATAATCGTGTATGAAGTCAACTCATCCCAATGCACATAAGAGATCGTAAGCAACATTTTTACACTATTTGTCTAGGACGAAATCACGATCGTTCAGGATGATCAACTGTGTACAGACTTGAAAGTCAGCAGTTTTTGGACGATTTTTTGTGACTTTTCTATATAAAGTCCACTTAAAACTGTCTTTTATTTTTTTTTTTGCCTACTGATTTTCATGTTAACTGAATGGAGAGTGAAAGAGAGAGTGTGAGAGAGTGTTTTAAGGAGGATTCTTACTACTAGAGCATGAAGGATTCACTAGGCACTCAAAGGTAAGAATCTCCACTTATGATTTGTGACTACTTCACTCTTTTCTCTCATCTTTCTAGATTTCTTGTGAGAAGATCTGTCAAGGAGATCAAAATTCTCTGTCGACACTTAGAGAGTGTGAATAGCCGAAGGGTTCTCTACCTACACTTAGAGAGTGTGAATAGCCGAACGGTTCTCTGCCTACACTTGGAGAGTGTGAACAGCCGAAGGGTTCTCTGCCTACTCTGGGAGAGTGTGAAAGGATGAAGGGATTTCTGTCTACACTGGGAGAGTGTGAAAGGACAGTCGATTCTCGGCCAACACTTGGAGAGTGTAAAAGGATGACGGTTCTCTACCAACACTTGGAGAGTGTAAAGGATGAAGGTTCTCTACCGCACCAGGTAGTGGTGGAAGAGAGTTTTGTAAAGGCTTCTCTGCCTTGCTGTGGGTGCAAAAAGAGAGTAACTAGTGGTATTAGTGCAATACTCGGAGGGTGCCTCCGAGGAGTGAATGCAGGACGTGTTTGACCAAACCACTATAAATCTTGTGTCTTTTTATATTCTACTTCTTTATTTTTAACTTTTTAATTTATGGATGAAAAACCTTTTCTGCAAAACTCACTAAAGTTATTCTCGGTTTAAAATTTAAAAAAGAGGGAAAATTTTTTAATTACCAATTCACCCCCACCTTCCTCTTGGTTAGCGACTAGGACATAAGCTTAGCTCTAACGACTTAATTCATATTGAACAAGTTTCAACAAGTGGTATCAGAGCATTATTTGAAAATCATAAGTTTTGACTACTTTTAGATTAACGTAGATGTCTTTATTTGAAAACCAAAATATACCTGAGGGTTATTCTATAACGAGACCTCCATTGTTCGATAATATTCCTTTTGATTTTTGGAAAACACGCATGTCAACATTTTTACAGTCACTTGATTATCGTATGTGGATCTTAGTTCATGAAGGGTATACAAAACCAACTAGACTAGTTGACGGAGTTAGAGTTGAAACACCTTTTGTGGACTGGACAGTAGAAGAATGTGACTTAGCACAACTAAATGCCAAATACTTGAATAGTTTATTTTATGCTCTTAAGTTAGAAGACTACATACAGGTTTCTACTTGTAAGAGTGGAATGGACATATGGAATAGACTTTGTATAACTTATGAGGAAACTAATGAGGTAAAGCAATCTATACTTAATATCTTGTAGCATGATTATGAATTATTTTACATGAAACCAAATGAATCCATTTCTATTATACACACAAGATTCACATAAATAGTCACCTCTTTACATGTATTTGGTAGGGAACTAACAAATGCTAAAATGATTAACAAGATACTTTGTTGTTTGCCTACTGCTGATGATGCTAAAATTATTGCGATTATAGAGTCTAAAGATATAAAAATTATTCTATTGACACTCTTCTTGGATCACTAATTTCTTACGAGCAAGGAGTTAGCCAAAGAAAGATTGATGTAGATGAACCACGAAAGGAGAAGAAAATATAGCACTGAAAGTGGAGGAGACAGAGAGTGAAGACTCACAACCTGAGGAGGAAGACGACATCACACTAATGACTAGACAATTCAGAAGCTTTCTGAAGAGGAAGCAAAAGAGATGCCAGCAATCAAATCAAGGTAAATTTAATAGAAATTTTCATGGTTTCAAATAATATTATTTGCTATGAGTGTAGGAAACCTGGACATATTAAGACAGACTGCCCAAAACTCAAAGCCACTCCTAGCAAGGAGAAGGTAGAGGACGAACCAATTGTGATGAAGTGTAAGAGAAAATTCTAAAGAGCTTTCTTGGTGGACTCAGCCTTTGGCTCGTTAGAGATGAAAAAGGAAGAGGAAGTCACTAATCTGTGCTTAATGATCGATAATCTTGATCAGTAAAATCAAGAAGAGGTATGTGACTTGACTTACAATGAACTTTTTGAAGTTTCTAAACACATGCATGATGCATACAGAAAATTAAAGAAACTGCATACTAGTCTGAGCTTAGAATTTTAGGAATTACAAAAGAAACATGAAATCCTTAGGAATGATCATGCTTTAATTGATGACAATCACTTGAAATTACTTGATGAGTTTGATGACTTGAATAAAAATTATGAAATGTTTAAAACATCCTTTGCAGAACTTCATATTAAAATCAAGAATAATAAGGATGAATCAAAGAGCAAAATATATTGAATCAATTATACAAATCAAATTTTGGAAGATATGAATTCATTTTAGAAATTGAAGATAAATGCTATCGAGGATAATAGGATACCCCCTAAACTTGAAGATTTCACTAATCCTATTTTGTATCCTAAATTTATGCAATCCCTTAATAGACAGATGAATAGTAGAAGACTTAGGAATCCATTTCCAAAAGTCAAATATAATAATTGTGGATTTATTAGACTTATAGCTCACATCTGTACTTTGAAGAAAAAACTTATTTGATGTGAAAACCTAAGATGCATAAACCTAGACATATCATACATGCATCTATTTATAAATTACTAAAAGGAGAACCCAAACTTGTTTGGGTTCCCAGGTCTAATGTTTGATAATTTTGTAGGGTCGCTGCCACATAAGATCTCGTGAGAGAATATGGTACCTGGACATCAGATGTTTAAAGCATATGTCTGGAGATACTGCATAATTCATATCTCTGGAAGCTAGGAGTGGAGGCAAGATTACACTTGGAGATAACACCCCAAGGAAGGTGGTTGGATAAGGTATGATTGAAAATTTTAAGAAATGTTTCATTGAAAATGTATTATTGGTAGAAGGCTTAAAGTATAATTTGTTAAGTATAAGCCAACTATGCGATAAGGGATACTGTGTAAATTTTTTCCCTGCTAGCTGCTTATTAAGCCTAAATGGAAATAATATTTTGAATGGTATAAGGGTAAACAACGTGTATATGCTAAACTTGAATTGCATTAAAACTCCTACTAATTTTTTCTTTAAAAATTATTTATGATGAGTCATGGCTTTGGCATAGGAGACTTTGTCACTCTAGCATGAAAAACCTTAGAATGATTACCCAAAAAAACCTAGTTAGAGGTATACCAAAACTAGACTTAACTAAAGACCACCTTTGTGATTCTTGTCAATTAGGAAAATAGGTGAAGTCCTCTTTTCTATCCAATAAGGATCTTAGGCAAGTAAATCATTGGAAATTTTGCATATGAATCATTTTGGACTAATTGGATCCGTAAGTCTAGGAGGGAAGGTATACGGATTTGTGATTGTGGATGATTACTCCAGATTCTTGTGGGTTAGATTTCTATTTCATAAGAGTGAATCATTTGAGAAATTTAAAAACTTTTTGACTTGGATTCAAAGAAAGCTAAGATGTGAAATTATGACTATTCAAAGTGATAATGAAGGATAATTTGAGAATGAAAATTTTGAGGATTTTTATAAGGAGAAAGGAATTGTAAGAAATAAAGTTTGGGAATTAACTACAAGGCTAAAGGATCAAAGTGTAGTTGGAACTAAGTGGGTATTCAAAAATAAAATGAATGATTCAAGAGTAGCATTAGAAATAAGGCTAGATCAGTTGCTAAGAAATATAATCAGATTAAAGGGATTGATTTTGAGGAGGCATTTGCGCCTGTAGCTAGACTTGAAACAATTAGGATTTTGTTAGTCTTTGCCTATTTTAGAGGATTTAAATTGTACCAAATGAATGCAAAAAAAGTGTCTTTTTAAATGGGGTAATTCAAGAGGATGTTTTTGTAGAACAATCTCCAGGTTTTGAAATTTCTAAACACCCTAATCATGTTTTTAAAGTGAAAAATGCATTATATGGATTGAAACAGGCACCTAGGGCTTAATATGAGAGATTGAGCAACTTCCTACTTGAAATATCTTTTGAAAAAAGAAGTGTTGATACAACTCTCTTTTTGAATAAATTTTGAAAAGATATACTCATAGTATAGATTTATGTTTATGACATAATTTTTGGATCTACAAATAAAAATCTTTGCGATGATTTTTCTAATACAATGAGTAGTGAATTTGAGATGAGTCTAATGGGAGATTTATGTTACTTTCTAGGCTTTAGCATTAAGCAAATTGATGAGGGTACATTTCTTAGTCAGTTAAAGTATGTTAAGGATATTCTCAAAAAGCATGAAATGGATAATGCTAAACCTTTTAGTATTCCTGTGAGTTCTTCAGTTCAGTTGGATAAGGATCCTAAGGGAAAATCTGTTGATCAAAAGACATTTAGAGGGATAATTGGTTCTTTTCTTTACTTGACAGGTAGTCAGCTCAATATCATGTTTAGTGTTTGTTTGTGTGCTAGATTTCAATCAGATTCAAAAGAATCACATTTGACAGCAGTAAAAAGGATTTTAAGACATCTGTTAAGAAGTCGTAACTTAGGAATTTGGTATCCTAAGTTTAGCTCTTCATTTGAAATAATTGGTTATTCATATTCTGACTTTGCAGGTTGTAGGGTTGATAGAAAGTGCACTTTTGAAACATGGCAGTTTATTAGAAATTCTTTAGCCTCTTGGTCCAGTATAAAACAAAATTCAGTATCCCTATCTACTACTGAAGCTGAATACATTGCATTAGGAAGTATGGCATACGTACTTTGATTAAAACTACAGTTAATTGATTTAGGATTAATTATAGGCAATATTCCCATTTATTGTGATAACACTAGTCCTATTTGTATTTCTAAAAATCTTATTCAACATTCAAGAACTAAACATATAGACATCATGCATCATTTCATAAGGGATCATGTATCCGAAGGAGAAATTATACTCATTAATGTTTCTGCAGAAAATCAACTTGCAAACATTTTTACAAAACCACTAGCCTTTGATACTTTCACTACATTAAGAACAAGGCTTTGTGTGATCGATTTGAATGCTTAATTAAAATGATTTTGCAATATTGATGTGTGTTTACTAGTTAGTATTTTGTGTGTATTTTTAAGTTAGTGATTTTCTGTATTTGAGTTTGAATTTTTTTGTGTTTCCTATAGTTTTTTATTGTGTTTGTGTTTTAGTCTTAAAAAAATTCTCACAACTATATTTTTTATTGCATGTTTGAAAAATTAAGTGAAAACTGTCCGGGATGAAATTCATTTCGTACGGGACGAATTATGTAGTGTATTAACTGTCGGATTTGAACGATTTGGGTATAGTTTTTTAGTTTTTATTTTTCTCATCATCTGTTCGATCGTTTTGATCATCTGTACAAAATTTTAAAATGCCCGTATGAATGTTGATAGTTAAATGGATAAGGATAGTTTTATTATGCATGATCATACGTACGAACCTATGGTTCGTACAGATAAATGCTTGGCGATTCGATGTGGGGGACGATTTAAACTGCCATCAAAATGAGCTTAAATGTCTGATCATCCAGGACTAACACCTGTTCGTCTGTACGATCATTTGGTCAAAAGTCTGTACGAAACGACGCATCATTACTTGTATGATCACGAAAAGCCATTTCAATTTTGGACTCATTCATTCGTCCATACAAAATTTTTTTCGTACAGGACGAACTCAAATTCGTATGGGACAAAATTAATTTTGTCTGTACAAAAATATGATTTTCATTAAATTGATGGCTTTTGAACTCAAATGTCATCACTTCAAACATCCCTTTCAAATGCCTTTTTATCTAGATCTTCTAGAGTCCTTCTAGTAAAAACTTTCTTTCCAAGGCTAATGAAGAGTCATTCCCTAGATTTGCTTCTATAAAAATCACTCCATCTAGAGTCCTTCTTCAAGAACAACTGAATTTTAAGGTAATGAACTTGTTTTCTTCTACTCAATTTGGCCTCATTCTCACTCTAGTCCACTTCTACAATAAGGAAACCTTTCACTTTTTTCTTGCAAACATGTCCTTTAATTCTGATCATTCAGCGATTAGGTCCTATGTGTTTAAGAAGAAAGTAGAGATCACTAAGGTAGACTTAGGAATTTTTCTAAACTTAAGGACTGAAAGGATTAGAGCACATACCTTGACCAATTCATCTAATTTTTACTGGTCTGAAATAAATAATGTCCTTAGAGGAATTAGAATAGTAACTCATGTGCCTAGGGTAGCCTCTCTAAATAATAATGCCTGAATCATTCAGTATGTTCTTTGGACTTCCATAATTCCTAAAGCTGGTGATAGAGTCAACATTAATCCTCTTCTTCCTACTATGACCTATTTGATTATGACCAAGCAACTTATAGATGAAGCCCAACTGATAATTGATTATATTTTTGGACTTTCTGAGATTGGCCATGTCTCCCACAAGAGAAAGAAAAACATTGCCTTAGGACATCTTGTTGCCAATATTTTGGAGAAGAAGTATGATCTAGTTCATCCAAATTATGATTTAGAGGAGCCTCTCTACTATAACAATGGATCTTTTAGAGCAATCTTCAATAAAGATGAACCATGTGCATAACATATTATTATTGACTCAGAGGAGGAACTTGCACCTGCACCAACTGGTGAACAAAATTATGAAGATTTGGTTCAGAGATTTGATCGTTTAGAGACTCATTTTGATCAAAGATTTGATCAAATTGAAACTCACTTACAACAGCAGGGTGCTCAGTATAATCAGGACATTGGATATATGCGAGAGTAGATAAATGATATAAGTTCTAATATGCTTATGATAAGTAGTTATTTTAATTTCTTTAGTGATTCACCTCCTCCTCCTCTAGATCAGGGCCCTTCATAGTGATTTGTGTACTTGCTAATGATCTTCTTTAGATAATGTGATTGTGATGTATTTTGTATTAGTTATGTGTTAGTTTCATTTTATTTGTTAGCTTTTTAGTTTTAAGTTGTATTCATATCAATTCTTTGATTATAATTTTCATTATCATGACATCAATATAAGTTATCTTGTCTTGGTTTTAATCTTATTTTGAAATGTGTGTTAGCCTATATGAAAATTTCTAAAATTTTTGATCTTACAAGTGCTATACCTTGAAGTGCAATACAAAAATTAAATTCATTAGAAAATCTAATTTTTCTAAATTTAAGTTGTGCTTATAACTTGATGTTATTAAGAATATTAATCTCATGTCTATTATTAGACTAATTTGAATTTTTATATTATTATTAATAATTATGTTTTTTTTTTTAATTTTATATTTCTATATTCAATATAAATAAATTTGTACTTAGAGAAATTTAATATTTTAGATTAATAATTTTGTAAAGATTGAGAATACACTTGAAAATATACAAAATATAAAAATAAAAAAGAATGCGCAATGGTTCGCAATTTGACAAAGAGGCGCAAAATAAGCCCACATATAAAAAGATGCACAAAAAACGTGCCACAAATTTTGAAAAGATGTGCAAAGCGCCAAGAGTTATATTTTGTTCAGATTCTTTCCTTAATCTTTCAATCTTTAAATTAAAATTAATCTTCTGCATGATTTTATTTCGTATTGAAATTTAAAATATATAAATTTTATAATCATCCTTTATGCAATGATATTCTTTACCTCAATGTCTAAATTGACTCATGTTTTTGATAAATCTTCTTTACTATCGATGTTATATCTCTTCTTAAATCCTATGAGTCATTCTATTTGTCTAATGATCTGATTTTATTTGCAAATTTATTTCAATCACTTTCAAAGATCAATTATAAAAGGATTATCATATGACTTCTTACATTTCTATTTTTTGTTCTTTTTCTTCTTCTCTTTTTGCTGATGTCAAAAAGGAGGAGAAAAATTATTTGTTTTGTTTCATTTAACGTAGTTTTATCATTGAAGTTTTATTATAGCATTTGTTTTATTTTCTCTTTTTGAGGGTTTTTGTTGTTGTTGTTTTGTCATATGGTTTATTTAATTGTATGTTTTGATTGTGTGTGTTCAAAAACTTAATTATTATGATTCAAATGTCCCTTATTTTAACATGCTTAATACATTCAGGAGCTGTTTAGGAGATTCTTAGATTTTGAAAAATTATACAAACAATAATTGTTTTCTCATCATCAAAAGGGGGGAGATTGTTAAGAGAGTTGTTATTTGCATGTTTTACCTTCTTGCAACTTGTATAGTTTTGATGATTCATAATATTATTGTTTTAATTTTTATTTTCTCCTAACACTTTTTGGAAGAAATATTTTTGCTCTTGTGTGGACTAACATTTCAGGATAATCGAACTCTAGACTATTGAAAACTTCAAATCAAATTCAGCATGAGATAGTTTGTAAATTGAACCTTATATTTTTCATTGTATTGAGCTTGACAGAAAATGATTGTAAATGAATAGCTTAGCACACACACACTTGAGGATATCTTTAAAAAATTATACTGATCGTAGGGGACGAACCAAGTTCGTACGGGACGATCAAGTCAATTATTCCCTTGGAAGAGCAATGGAACAAACAGGAAGTGAGAACATTTATCTTAAGTCTTGATCATCAAGATGAATTTCCCTATTCATCCCTGGATGATGCTCTCTAGATTCTCACAATGAACTTTTCATCCGGACAAAATGGACGGTTCATCCCAGGATGATCTTCTCTAGATTATGAGATTGAACTGTTCATCCAAACAAAATTGATAGTTCTTCCCAGGACGATCTTCTCTAGATTCTGAGATTGAATTGTTCATCCAGACAAAATTGCTAGTTCATCCCTAGAAGATCTCCTCTAGATTCTCAATCTGTACTGTTCGTCCAGACGAAATGGACAGCTCATTCCAGGACGATGACCTTGGGTTTCAAAGTTTGTGTTGTTCGTCCAGACGAACATGAACATTCATTTCAGGATGAAGTTCCCTATTATTTTGACATATGGACCATTTGCAGTTATGTTTTCTTATGGCTTTAAAATAATTGTTCGTACCAGACGAACATTGTTCGTATGGGATGATGATCGTGTACGAAGTTAACTCATCCCAATGCACATAAGAGATCATACGCAATATTTTTCCACTATTCATCCAGGACAAAATCAAGATCGTCTGGGATGATCGACTGTGTACAGACTTGAAAGTCAACAGTTTTTGGATGATTTTTTGTATCTTTCCTATATAAAGTCCACTTAAAACTGTCTTGTAATCTTTTTTCCCACTGCTCTTTGTGTTAACTGAAGGGAGAGTGAAAGAGTGAGTGTGAGAGAGTGTATGACGGAGGATTCTTACTACTGCAGTGTGAAGAATTCACTTGGTACTGAAAGGTAAGAATCTCCACTTATGATTTGTGATTACTTCACTCTTTTCTCTCATCTTTCTAGATTTCTTGTGAGAAGATCTGTTAAGGAGATCCAGTTCTCTGCCGACACTTCGAGAGAGTGAACGGCCGAAGGGTTCTCTGCCTACACTTGGAGAGTGTGAACAGCCGAAAGGTTCTCTATCTACACTTGGAGAGTGTAAATAGTCTAAGGGGTTCTCTGCATACACTGGGAGAGTGTTTAAGGACGAAGGGTTCTCTACTTATACTGGGAGAGTGTGAAATGATGGATGATTCTCTGCCAACATTTGGAAAGTGTAAGAGGATGATGATTCTCTACCAACACTTGGAGAGTGTAAAAGGATGACGGTTCTCTTTAGCACCGCGTAGTGGTGGAAGATAGTTTTGTACAGGCTTCTTCGCCTTGCTGTGGGTTCAAAAGCAGAGTCACAAGTGGTATTAGTGCAATACTCAGAGGGTGCCTCCGGGGAGTGGATGTATATCGTGTTTGATTGAACCACTATAAATCTTGTGTCTTTTTATTTTCCATTGCTTTATTTTTATCTTTTTAATTTATGGTTGAAAAACCTTTTCTACAAAATTCATTAAAGTTATTCTCAGTTTAAAATTCAAAAAAGAGGGAAAATTTTTTAATTACCAATTCACCCCCCCCCCCTCTTGGTTAGCCACTGGGACATAAGTTTAGCTCTAACAACCTAATTCATATTGAACAAGTTTCAATAGTATGGAGCTTGAACCATTTCCTGCTCGAAGTTTTGATGTAGCTCAAGCGAGTGTATGGAAGAAGAAAAAAAACCTTCAAGTTTCAGAACTTCAGCTGGGGGAATTCTTATACGAAGATGGAATGAATTTTAGATTGCATGAGAACAATGAAATGAAAAATGCAAAAAGACTGATCAACTCACTGATTATTAAAATTTTTGGAGGAGATGCTCCATTATCGGTAATCAATTCAAAACTCAGAGACAATGGTCTCAATATGGAAAATTTCATCTCACCGTTCTTAGCATGGGCTAGGTGCTTTGTTCTTTTTCTTAACCGAAGCATATGGACGCTATTCTGTCGAATGGGCCGTGGTTTATATATGGAAAAATAATTGGGATGGACAAATGGTCCCAAAGCTTCTCACCAACTTCACTTAGAGGATTGATAGCCCCAATATGGTTCAGGCTACCAAATCTTCCTCTACACTGCTATGATAATATAAACATATGTAGAATTGTATCAATGGTTGGAAAATTGTACTTACTTTATGGGAATATGTTTCAATGGTGAAGAAGAGAGTTTGGAAGGGTGTGTGTCCAAATTAAGTTTGATACAATGATACTAGTAGGAGTTTGGGTGGAGCGTAAGTCCAGGAAATTCTATCAGAAGATAGAGTATGAACGAATTCCCAATTTTTACTTCAAATGTGGATTAATTGAACATATCAAGGAAGCTTGAAGAGACGGTGAAGTAGATTCTAAGCTTCAAGAGAAGACAGCTGCTATTGTAATCCCAGATGTAGAGAGAAATGTGCAAAATAAAGTTAATGATATTAAGAATAATGAAGCAGCAGGTTATGGTCCATGGTTGATAGTAAACCCGTGGAAGAAAGAAGGGAAGAAGCAATTTTCCAAAAGTTATTCAACGCCGATTGAATAAAAAAGTGTGGAGAAGATCATATGTAAAGAAAATTAATGATAAAAAACTAATTATATATGAAGATGTTATTTTGGGTATAAATGATGTTCCAGTTTCTAAAATCATGGATCCTGAAGCAAACGGAGGTAATTCATCTCGGGCTGTCAGCATTGGTTCTCCTAGGTTTCTCAACCATATAGGAGGGAGAGTATTATCATTCCATTACTTGAAAATAGATACAATGTACTAAGTGACCCAATTGAAGATGGCGAAATTATTCAGAACAATGAAGATGTTATACTGATTAAGGAAGTACCACCTGATGTGAACAAAAGTAAAATTTTGAATCAAAGTGCATATTCCACTGCTAAATGAAAAGATGATGATTCCAATTTTGTTAAAAAGAAGAAGTCAAAGCAATTGAAGGATCTTGGGCTAATCAGTAATAACTCGATGAGTAGAAGAATGGAGATGGAAATGAAAGACACTAAGGGGAATTCTTCCCCTCACCTACAACATTGAACACTTTAGCATTCTGGAATTGTAGAGGAGCAAAGAAAAAAGGTGCTTCTCTATTCATTAAGGAATTTGTTAAACTGCATAGTGTAATCTTTTTGGGGTTATTAGAGACCAAATTGTATTCATTTGATATTAAAAAAGTAAAGTTGCTTATTAGTGATGTTTTGGAGTATGTTATGGTACCTTTGAATGGGTTATCAAGTTGTATTATAGTTTTATGGAATTACCTTTTGGCTAATTTTACCATGGTGGATTCTTCTTCCCAATGTATCATAGGAGATCTGTCAATTAACAGTAAAGGAAAATGGAGGGTGGCTTCGGTGTATTGAAGCATAGACATACATAAAAGGAGAGAGCTTTGGGAGATTTTGGAGCTGCACTCTATAGAAGAATATCCAATGGTGGTAGGTGGAGACTTCAACTGTCTCACTTCCAAGGAAGATAAGAGATGTGGAAGAAGATTTATATTTGCACAAGGGCCTAAAGAAATGAAGGCTTTATTCAATAACAATGATTATCATGAGGTAGGATTTATTGACCCTCAGTTTACTTTGTGTAACAACAAGTCTGGAGGGGCTCATATCCTGGAAAGATTGGACATGTGCTTCCTCAACTCTATGGCTTTAAGCTCTTCTTCTCATTTGGTTGTTAAACATCTGGCTAGAATAGTTTCTGATCATAGCACAGTTATTCTCAACTTCCTTGAAGTTAAACCATCTTCTAAGAGGGTCATTAAATTTGAAGATGTTTGGGCATCTTATCCAGCCTCTTTATCTATGGTAAAGAAGGAGTGGAACAAATCTTAAAAGGGAAATTACTCTTAAATATTGAACTCTATGTTTAAAAGAGCATTAGAATCTCTTTTCTTCTGGAGTAAGGCTAAATTGAAAATTTTGAACCTCCTCAAAGAAAGCTTAATGGAAGATATATTGAATTTGCAAACAAAGGAATCCGAGATAGGATGGCTAACAGATGAAGAGTGTTGGATTTGAAAGCCAAGGTGATTGAACTCAATGCTACCATGGCTCGGTTGATTGCATGGTGGAAACCAAGAGCAAAGTTCAAATGGATGACTGATGGTGATAGTAATTCAAAGTTCTTCAACTCTTTTGCTAGTGAAAGGAGCTTGAACAATATCAATAAAATAAAGGATGATTATGCCAATTGTTGAGTCTAATACTTAGGTTGTTAAGCCTAAGTGAATGTCCCAAGGCTACCAAGAGGGGGGTGAATTGGTAGTTTAAAAAACTAAGTTAAAATTAAGTCCCCTTTTTAAAAAAAAAAAAATTATTGAACTGAAATAAGATCTCTTTTTAAATTTTGTAGAAAAATATTTTTCAACCAAAAAGTTTTTAAAACTGAAATAAAAAGTGTGGAAACGTAAAAACAGTAAAGTAAATGACACCAGATTTATAGTGGTTCGGTCTATAACCAGACCTACATCCACTCCCCAGAGGCACCTCTGAGTATTGCACTAACACCAATAGTGACTCTCCTTTTGTACCCACAGCAAGGCGGAGAAGCCTTTACAACACACTCTTTTCACCACTCCTCGGTGCGGCAGAGAACCGTCCATCCTTTTACACAAAGCCCAGTGTTGGCAGAGAACCGTCGTCCTTTCACACACTCCAAGTGTAGGCAGAGAACCTTCATCCTTTCACACTCTCCTAGTGTGGGCAGAGAACCCTTCGGCTGTTCACACTCTCCAAGTGTAGGCAGAGAACCCTTCGTCCTTTCACACTCTCCTAGTGTCGGCAGAGAACCAGATCTCCTTGACAGATCTTCTCACAAGAATCTAGAAGGAAGAAGGAAAAGAGTGAAGTAATTCCAATTCACAAGTAGAGACTCTTACCTTTAAACTCCAAGTGAAGCCTTCTCGCTCCATTGGTAGGAATCCTCCCTTGAATGCTCTCTTCCACTCTCTCCTTGGCTATCCTCTCAAGAGGCACAAAGATCAAATGACAAAAAGATTGAGTGGCAGTCTAATTTGGACTATTTATACAAAAGACAAGAAAAACTGCCCAAATATTGCAAGTATTCAATTCTGTACGCAGTGGATCGTCCTGTACGATCGTGGATCGTCCTGGACGATTTTACTTAAACGATCTGAAACGACCTTATTTGAATATGTGTACGAAATGTATTCGTACAGGTGATCGTCCTGTACGAACTAGGTTCGTCCAGTACGAACGGTTATTACAAGGTCGATTCTAGAAACTGTTGAAAGCTGTCTTAAGTCGGTTAATCGTTTTGGACTAAAATTTATTCGTCTGGACGAAAATTTTACAGAGGAATGATCATCCTGTATGATATTTTATTTCGTCTGGACGAAAATTTTACAGAGGAATGATCGTCCTGTACGATATTTTATTTTGTCTGGACGAAAATTTTACAGAGGACAGATCGTCCTGTACGATATTTTATTTTCGTCTTGGACGAATAGGACTTAGAAAATTTTTCGAGCAAGTTCCTATTCGTTCCATATGCTCTATAGGAGATAACTGTCTGATCGTCCAGTACAAACGAAAATTGTCCTGTACGATCAATACAAATTTAATATGATCTCCTTATTTGTGTGTGCATGTTTTTATTCACTCAAGTTACAATCACTCCCTTTTAATTTGATTTCTAAGCAAAGTGCAAGCTTCAAAAGATTCAAGGTATCTCATGCTGATTTTAATTTAAAGTCTTCGTAGTCTGGAGTTCTTTTTCCCTGAAATGTTAGTACACACAAGAGCAAATACAATTCTTCCAAAAAATGTTAGGAGATAACTACACATTTGAACAATATTGTTTGGAATCATCAAAACTTCATAAGTTGCAAAAATGTAATGCATGCAAATAGCAACTATCTTAACAATCTCCCCCTTTTTTATGATGGAAAAACAATTATTGTTTGTATGATTTCAATTTAAATAAATCTCCTAAACTCCCCCTGAATTGATGAATACATGAAAATAAGACATGAAAATAAGGAGGCAATTTAAACCAAGAAAAAATTTTAAAATTTTTATTTTTCAGACACACAAAACAAACACAATAACATACAAACATAATGATTTCTCCCCCTTTTTGACAACAACAAAAAGTGAAGAATAAATAGACAAGAAATGTAAGCAATTGTATGAAAATTCATTTGAACATTTAATCTAAATGGTGATTGATACAAGGTATGCAATTTTAAACTAAAAACATTAGGTTAATCATAGAAATTCAGGAAATTTAAAAAAAGTGATATAACATTGTAAGTAAGAAGAATTTAGCAAAGACATGATTCAATTTAAACATTTCAATATAGAAAATCATTACAAGAGAGATGAAGAAAAATTCTATATTTCAAAGTTCAATAGAATATAAATGAACATAAGATCAATTTGAATTAACAGATTGAAAGAATTTGGAAAGAAGTGAATTACCACATGTGGCGCTTTGCGCATCTTTTTCAAATTTTTGGGCACATTTTTGTGCATCTTTTGATATTGGGCTGATTTTGTGCCTCTTTTTCATATTGGCGAACCATTGCGCATTCCTTTTGATTTTTGTACTCTTTGTACAATTTTCAAGAGTAATTGAGACCAATTTTTCCAAAATCAATAATCTAAAATTTCAAATATTTCTAAGTGCATAAATATTATTTGAGCAAGGAAATACAAAATAAGAAAACATCTAAATTGCAATAATAATTTTAACTTTTATGTAGTCTAAATGAATAGACATGAATTTAAAAGTTCTAATTACAACAAGTTATAAAAAACTTTTAAATTTAGAAAGACTAGATTTTCTAATGTAGATAATCTCAAATTACAATCTAATTTAAGCACTATAAAGATTAAATAATACTAATGAAATTCATAAAAATTAACCACATTTCAATAACAAATCAACATTGAAACAAGTACGAAATGCATTAATTTTTATGAAAGGATTACACATTTCACAAAATCTAAACACAACTTAAAGTAAAAGACAAACAAACACTTAACATAAATACTAACATAACAAGACATAAAAACATGAGTAACTAACACAACAAAAAAAAAAAAAAAAAAAATACAACACGAGTACAACAAAAACACAGAAATTCATCTCTACTGTTCTGGAGGAGGATGAGGAGGAGGAATGCCATCGAAAAGGTTAAAGTAGGAGGCCATCAACATTACATTGGTATTGATATCATGTACTTCATTTCTAATTATACCAATGTCATATTGTTGCTGCACAAGTTGAGCATCAAATTGATCAAACCTTTGATCAATATGAGTCTCTAATCTATCAAATCTCTCAATTAGATTCTGATAATCTGACTGAGGTGCAGAGGTTTGCGCTCCTTCTTCTTCTTCTTCTTCTGAAGCACTGGCATGTGCTTTTTCTTTTTATTTTTCCTCCCTGAAGAGCAATCTGAAAGATGCATCATTATAGTAAACTGGCTCTTCATAATCTTCGTCAGGATGCACCAAATTATATTTCTTCTCCAAAATATTGGTAATTAAATGTCCCAAAGAAATATTCTTTTTCCTCTTCTGTTCAGCATGTCCTATTTCTGAAAGCCCATAGAGATGATCTATGATGAGTTGGGCTTCGTCGATAGGGTGACGAGCCATAATTAAAAAGGTTAGAACAGAAAGGAGAGGAGTAATGTTTATCCTATCACCATCTTTAGGAATGATTGAAGATCTAAGGATATGCTGGATGATACGGGCATTTTTGGTCATCCCAGAAACTCTAGCAACATGATAGTTTAGACCACTTTTTCTAATTGTATTATTGACTTCATCCCATCTAAATATATTTTCAGACATTAAGGTATGGGCTCTATATCCTTCAGTCCTAAGATTTAGAAATGCACCAATGTCATGCTTGGTGATTTCTAGTTGTTGCTTGAAGACATAGGATCTAATGCAAGAGTGTTCAGAGTTGAAACTCATGTTGGCTAGAAAGTAGAGAAAAGTTTGCTTGTTGTAGAAATGGACGAGAGAAAGTATGAAATGGAATTGGGTTGAGTCAAAAAGATGTATTACCTTAAAATTTATCTCGCTTTGGATTAAGATGCGAGATGGAGTGATTTTGGCGGAAGCAAAACGAGGAAAGGATTCCTCATTTGCCTTAGAAAGGAAGTTATCTGAGGCATTTCTATTGTGCTTCTTCACCAACACCTTTTGTCTTTTGCTTGAGGAGGCCATTGACAAGTAGAAAGTAGAAAGTAGAAAGGGATTGAAAGAGAAGTTTGAAAGTGTGATAGTTGAGTTAGAAAGCCTTTATATTTAAAGAAAACAATACGTTCGTCCTGGACGAAAAATGTTCGTCCTGGACAAAAATCATCGTTCATCTGGACGAAAATTATTTTGTATAGACGATCCAATTCGTCCAAAATGTAACGGCTTTTCGTAATCAACATAACTTACGATGCATCCCTTCGTACAGACTTTTGACTTGACCGATCGTACATACGAAGTAAAGTTCGTACAGACGATCAAAAAGTAACTCATTCAATGGTCTTTTGAAAACCGTCCCCTATACTGAAACGACATATGTTCGTCTGGACGAACCAAAAATTTTGTACAGACAAAATCCATATTAAAAACTGTCTTATCCACTCAACCGCTGCATTCAATCGTCCCGTCGTTTGAGAAAAGGAAAAAATACGTTCTGGACGATATTTAGATCGTACAGACGATTTAATTAAAAAACTGCTCTCAAAATGGTAAAAATGCACGCAAACCAATTTTTCTCACATCGTCCAGTACGAACAAAATTCGTCCCGGACGATTTTCTCCAATTTTTGAATTTTTGAATTTTAAATTAAGAAAATCAAACCAAACTTAAAAAAAAAAAAAACACAGAAAACTTACACTAAAAAATAAATTCATTCAAAACACACAAAAATTTACAAAAATCAAAAACAAAACAAAAACATAAACATCAATGTTGCAAAGACATTTTATTTAGGCATTTAAATCAATAACACCTATTCTTGTTCTTAAAGTACTGAAGGTATCAAGGGCTAAAGGTTTTGTAAAAATGTCTGCAAGTTAATTTTCAGTTGAAACATGTGTGAGTTTAATTTCTCCTTTGGATTCATGATCCCTTATGAAATGATGTCTTATATGTATGTGTTTGGTTCTAAAATGTTGAATAGGATTTTTGGAAATGCAAATAGCACTAGTATTGTCACAATAAATTGGAATAGTGCCTACAGATAATCCTAAATCAATCAACTGTTGTTTTAACCAAATTACTTGTGCCACACAACTTCCTAATGCAATGTATTCTGCTTCTGCAGTAGATAGGGCTACTGAATTTTGTTTTCTACTGGACCAAGAAACTAATGAATTTCCAATAAATTGACATGTTCCAGAAGTGCTTTTCCTATCCACTCTATAGCCTGCAAAGTCAGAATCTGAATAACCAATAATTTCAAATGAAGAGCTAAACTTAGGATTCAAAATTCCTGAGTTTTGAGTTCCTAGTAAGTATCTCAAAATCCTTTTCACTGCTGTCAAATGTGATTCTTTTGGATTTGATTGAAATCTAGCACATAAGCAAACACTGAACATAATATCTGGTCGGCTAGCAGTTAAGTAAAGCAAAGATCCAATAATCCCTCTATATTTCTTTTGATCAACAGATTTTCCCTTAAGGTCCTTATCTAACTGAACTGAGAAACTCATTGGTGTACTAATAGGTTTAGCATTGTTCATTTTATATTTCTTGAGGATGTCCTTAATATATTTAGTTTGACTAAGAAATGTCCCTTCCTCAAGTTGCTTGATGCTAAAACCTAGAAAGTAATTTAAATCTCCCATTAGACTCATTTCAAATTCACTACTCATTATATTAGAAAAATCATCACAAAGATTTTTATTTGTAGATCCAAAGATGATATCATCCACATAAATTTGAACAATGAGTATTTCCTTTCTAAATTTCTTTAAGAAGAGAGTTGTATCCACATTTCCTTTTTCAAAAGATCTTTCAAGTAGGAAAGTGCTCAATCTCTCATACCAAGCCCTAGGTGCCTGTTTCAATCCATATAATGCCTTTTTTAACTTAAAAACATGATTTGGGTATTTTGAATTTTCAAATCCTGGAGGTTGTTCTACATAAACATCTTCTTCAATAATACCATTCAAAAAGGCACTTTTGACATCCATTTGAAACAATTTAAAACTTTTAAAACAGGCAAAGGCAAGTAAAACCCTAATTGCTTCAAGTCTTGCTACAGGGGCAAAGGTCTCCTCAAAATCAATTCCTTCAATTTGATTATACCCCTTTGCAACTAATCTAGCCTTATTTCTAAGGACTACTCCTGAGTCATTCATTTTATTTTTGAACACCCACTTTGTTCCAACAACACTTTAATCTTTTGGCCTTGTAGTTAATTCCCAAACTTTATTTCTTACAAATTGATTTAACTCTTCTTGCATGGCCAATATCCAAAATTCATCAGAAAGTGCCTGATCAATATTAGTGGGTTCTATGGTTGAAATAAAGGCTGAATGATTGACTTCCTTATTTAATCCATGCCTAGTTCTAACACCCTCACTAGGTTCTCCTATAATCAATTCTCTTGGGTGGTTTTTTGAAAATTTCAAATCTCTAGGCAAAGGGTTTTCTCTTTCAAAGTTTTCTTTCACATTTTCTTCCAAATTTAATCTATCAATCTTTTGGGAGTTTTCCTCAATTTCTTCTTCAACAATATTTGGCTCTTCTAAATTTCCAGATTCATCAAATACAACATGTGTGGTTTCTTCAATAACTAAAGTTCTTTTGTTGAATACCCTATAAGATTTTCCAACACTTGAATATTCAACAAAAATTCCTTCATCTGATTTTGGATCAAATTTTCCTAAGGCAGATTTTCCATTATTATGAATGAACACCTTGCAACCAAAAACATGCAAATGAGACAAATTTGGTGTTCTACCTTTTAGTAACTCATAGGGTGTTTTATTTAAATTTGATCTCACATTCACCTTATTCAGAACATAACATGCAGTGCTAACCGCCTCAGCCCAAAAATATTTAGGAAGAGAGTATTCTGCCAACATTGCTCTGGCGGCTTCTATTAATGTTCTGTTTTTCCTTTCAACTACCCCATTTTGTTGAGGGGTTCTAGGAGCAGAAAAGTTGTGATCAATCCCTTTTTCTTTACAAAAGTTTTCAAATCTATCATTTTCAAATTCTCCTCCATGATCACTTTGTATAGACATTATTTCACATCCTAATTTTCTCTGAATCCAAGTTGAAAAATTTCTGAATTCCTCAAATGATTCACTTTTATGAAAAAGAAATCTAACCCAAGTGAACCTAGAGAAATCATCCACAATAACAAATCCGTATACCTTCCCTCCTAGACTTACAATTCCTACTGGTCCAAAAAGATCCATGTGAAGAATTTCCAATGGTTTACTAGTTCTAAGATCATTATTGGACTTAAAAGAGGACTTCACTTGTTTTCCTAATTGACATGCATCACAAAGATGGTCCTTAGTAAAGTCTAGTTTTGGTATACCTCTTACTAAATTCTTTTGGGTAATTCTCCTAAGATTTTTCATACTAGAATGACAAAGTCTCCTATGCCAAAACCAAGATTCATCAGAAACAGTTTTCAAACAGAAAGCAATAGGAGTATGAAATGAATTCTAATCTAGCATTTAAACATTGTTTACCCTTTTTCCATTTAAAACTTCTTTCACATTTAGGCTTAATATGCAGCTAGTAGGTAAAAATTTCACATTATAACCCTTGTCACATAGCTGACTTATACTTAACAAATTATGCTTTAAGCCTTCAACCAATAGCACATTGTCTATAAAAAAGTTTTTGAAATTACCAATCGTACTTGATCCAACCACCTTCTTTGTGGTATTATCTCCAAGTGTAACCTTGCCTCCATTCCTGGCTTCTAGCGATATGAATTGTGTAGTGTCTCTAGTCATATGCTTTGAACATCCGCTATCCAGGTACCATATGCTCCCTCGAGGTCTTGTGTGAGAGCAATCCTGCAAAAATATCAAATGTTAGACCTGGGAACCCAAACAAGTTTGGGTTCACCTTTTAGCAATTTATAATCAGATGCATGTATGATATGTCTAGGTTTATGCATCTTAGATCTCCACGCCAAATTAGATTTCATCATCAAGGTACAGGTGTGAGCTATATGTCCCAAAAATCCATAATTATTACATTTAACATTAGGAAAAATATTCTTAAGTTTTCTTCCATGTGATTGTCTTCTAAGGGATTTCATGAATTTAGGATAATATTTAGGATTTGTAAAATCTTCAAGTCTGGGGGGTTTCTTATTATCCTCGAGAGCTCTTATAGTCAATTTGTAAAATGAATTCATATCTTCCAAAATTCGATTGGTATAATTGATTCTATATGCTTTGCTCTCAGATTCATCCTTAAACTTTTTAATTTCCTTTTCAAGATCAGCATAGGATGATTTTAGATTTTCAAAATTTTTAATCAAGTCATCATATTCATTAAGTAGTTTCATGTGCTTTTCATCTATTAAAGCATGGTCTTTCCTAAGGATTTCATGTTCCTTTTTGAGTTCTTCCAGTTCTAAGCTAACACTAGCATACATCCTTTTCATTTTCCTATATGCATCATGCATGTGTTCAGAAACTTCAAATAATTCATCATAGGATAAGTCACATACCTCTTCTTGATCTGAGTGATCCACATTGTCTGCCATCAAGCAAAGATTAGTGACTTCTTCTCCTTTTTCTGTCTCAGATGAGTATGAAGCTGAGTCCGCCCAGAAAGCTTCTTCTTGCCCTTCTTTACCATTGGTTTCTCCTCAATCTTCTCCTTGCTAGGAGTGGCTTTGAGTTTTGGGCAATCAGTCTTGATATGACCAGGTTTCCTGCATTCATAACAAATTAATTCATTAGAAACCCTGCCATTTCTGTTAAACTTACCTCTATTCCATTGCTGGCGTTTCTTCTGCTTCCTCCTTAAAAAGCTTCTGAATTTTCTAGTCATTAGTGCAACATCATCTTCATCCTCAGGTTGTGAGTGTTCACTCTCTGACTCTTCCACTTTTAATGCTATATTCTTCTCCCTTCGTGGTTCACCTGCATCAATCTTCCTTTGACTTACTCCTTGCTCATAAGCAATGAGTGAACCAAGAAGATTGTCAATAAAATAAATTTTTAAATCTTTAGACTCTGTAATTGCAGTAATTTTTGCATCATAAGCAGTAGGTAAACAACGAAGAATCTTATTGACCATTTCAGCATTAGTTAATTCCCTACCAAGTGCATGCAAAGAATTGACAATTTGTATAAATCTTGTGTACATGTCTGAAATAGATTCATTAGGTTTCATGCGAAATAATTCATAGTCATGTAACAATATATTGAGTCTTGATTGTTTAACCTCTTTTGTCCTTTCATAAGTTATACAAAGTCTATCCCATATGTCATTTCCGCTTTTGCAAGTGGAAACCCGCATGTAGTCTTCAGATTTTAAAGCACAAAAGAAACTATTTAAATATTTAGCATTTAATTGTGCTAAGTCACGTTCTTCTACAGTCCAAACAGTAAAAGGTATTTCTACCATCACTCCATCAACTAATCTAGTTGGTTTTGTGTATCCATCCTGTACTAACATCCACATGCGATAATCAAGTGACTGTAAGAAAGTAGACATGCGTGTTTTCCAAAAATCAAAAGGAATATTGTCAAATAGTGGAGGTCTAGTTATAGAGTAACCCTCAGGTGTGTTCCGGTTTCCGGAAGTAGCCATCTACGTTAATCAAAAAGTAGTTCAAACTTATGATATTGAAACGAAGCTCTGATACGACTTGTTGAGTCTAATACTTAGGTTGTTAAGCCTAAGTGAATGTCCCAAGGCTACCAAGAGGGGGGGGGTGAATTGGTAGTTTAAAAAACTAAATTAAAATTAAGACCCCATTTTTAAAAAAAAAAAATTATTGAACTGAAATAAGATCTCTTTTTAAATTTTGTAGAAAAATGCTTTTCAACCACAGATTTTTTAAAACTGAAATAAAAAGTGCGAAAACGTAAAAACAGTAAAGTAAATGACACCAGATTTATAATGGTTCGGTCTATAACCAGACCTACATCCACTCCCCAGAGGCACCCTCTGAGTATTGCACTAACACCAATAGTGACTCCCTTTTGCACCCACAGCAAGGCGGAGAAGCCTTTACAACACACTCTTTTCACCACTCCCCGGTGCGGCAGAGAACCGTCCGTCCTTTTACACAAAGCCCAGTGTTGGCAGAGAACCGTCATCCTTTCACACACTCCAAGTGTAGGCAGAGAACCTTCGTCCTTTCACACTCTCCTAGTGTGGGCAGAGAACCCTTCGGCTGTTCACAGTCTCCAAGTGTAGGCAAAGAACCCTTCATCCTTTCACACTCTCCTAGTGTCGGCAGAGAACCGGATCTCCTTGATATATCTTCTCACAAGAATCTAGAAGGAAGAAGGAAAAGAGTGAAGTAATTCCAATTCACAAGTAGAGACTCTTACCTTTAAACTCCAAGTGAAGCCTTCTCGCTCCAGTGGTAGGAATCCTCCCTTGAATGCTCTCTTCCACTCTCTCCTTGGCTATCCTCTCAAGAGGCACGAAGATCAAATGAAAAAAAGATTGGGTGGCAGTCTAATTTGAACTATTTATACAAAAGACAAGAAAAACTGCCCAAAACCTGCAAGTATTCAATTATGTACGCAGTGGATCGTCCTGTACGATCGTGGATCGTCCTGTACGATCGTGGATCGTCCTGGACGATTTTACTTAAACGATCTGAAACGACCCTATTTGAAATATGTACAAAATGTCTTCGTACAGGTGATCGTCCTGTACAAACTAGGTTCGTCCAGTACGAACGGTTATTACAAGGTCAATTCTAGAAACTGCTGAAAATTGTCTTAAGTCGGTTAATCGTTTTGGACAAAAATTTATTCGTCTGGACGAAAATTTAACAGAGGACTGATCGTCCTGTACGATATTTTATTTTTTCTAGATGAAAATTTTATAGAGGACTGATCGTCCTGTACGATATTTTATTTCGTCTGGACGAAAATTTTACAGAGGACTGATCGTCCTGTACGATATTTTATTTCGTCTGGACGAAAATTTTACAGAAGACGGATCGTCCTGTACGATATTTTATTTTCGTCTTGGACGAATAGGACTTAGAAAATTTTTCGAGCAAGTTCCTATTCGTTCCATATGCTCTATAGGAGATAACTGTCTGATCGTCCAGTACGAATGAAAATCGTCCTGTACGATCAATACAAATTTAATATGATCTCCTTATTTGTGTGTGCATGTTTTTATTCACTCAAGTTACAATCACTCCCTTTCAATTTGATTTCTAAGCAAAGTGCAAGCTTAAAAAATTTCAAGGTATCTCATGTTGATTTTAATTTGAAGTCTTCGTAGTCTGGAGTTCTTTTTCCCTGAAATGTTAGTACACACAAGAGCAAATACAATTCTTCCAAAAAATGTTAGGAGATAACTACACATTTGAACAATATTGTTTGGAATCATCAAAACTTCATAAGTTGCAAAAATGTAATGCATGCAAATAGAAACTATCTTAACACCAATGTGTTGGAAGAGCTGGACCAAATTGAAGAGGTAATTCTTCAATTTTTAGGCATAAATGGAGGCAGAGGAATTACGCAATGGAAGGATGGCCATTTCCAAGGAATACCTTGAATGATGAAGATAGAAGATTGCTATCAAGGGATTTCTCGGTGGAGGTGATTGAGTTTGTTCTCAATCAATTGGGAGGTAACATTGCCCCTGGTTGTGATGGCATTTCTTATTTGTTTATTAAAGCATACTAGAACATTATGAAAGTAGACTTTGTGAATTCAATTGATCAATTTATTTTTCTTGGCGATGGATAACGATTGGAAGGATACCTTAATTATTCTTATTCCAAAAGTCTCAAATCCTATGCTACCATCAAACTTCAGACCCATAAGCTTGTGCAATTCAGTTTACTAGGTGGCTGCAAAAGTGATTTTGAACATGTTAATTCAAGTTATCCCTCAACTCATCTCGGAAGAACAGGTTTCTTTCATCAAAAGGCAGGTCTATCTCGGCCATGTGTTGGTGGCTCAGGAGTTGTTTCACAAATTCAGGTATTCCAAGGCATCCAAAGGACTTGTTTCTTTTAAAATTTATTTGGAGCGAGCATATGACTCAATGAGTTTGGTTACTCCTAAAAGTGTTCTAAACTATTTTGAATTCCTTGCTAAGTTCTCGAAGCTGATTTTGGAATGTGTGGTAAAACCAAAATTTTCTTTAATCATTAATGGTAAATTATCATAATGGATAGAATCTAAGAGTGGATTCCATCAAGGGTGCCCCCTGTCTCATCTTCTATTCATCCTTTATTCCCAACTCCTTTATAATGCTTTTTTCCAAACTTCTATTAGGATTACCATTTGTCTGAATGGTCCAAGAGTATCTCACTTATTATATGCAGGCGATGTTATTATTTTCTCTGAGGCTAATAAGATGGTTTCAATTGAGATCAAAGGAATTATTTCTAATTTCAATAAATGGACCGGGCAATGTATCAACATTAATAAATCTTCCATTCTTTTTGGTAAGATTGTTAATACAAGGAAAAGGAAAATCATCACTCGCATTTTGGGGTTCAAAGAAGTAAAAGTGTTTTCTTATCTTGGTATAAAGATGGCCTTAAGGATTCTGGTGGCCACTAATTTTTATTTTATCATTGAAAAAGCTCTAAGGATGCTCAACATATTGGAAAGCAAATTATTATCATTGGCCGGAAAGCTAACATTGATTAAATCAGTCATTTTATCCTTCCCAAATTTCTATAGTACACATTCTCTCATACCTATCCATGTGCTTAAACATTTTGACAAACTGTGTAGGAGCTTCCTATGGAACAAATCAAAAGGAAAGGTGGGAATTCACTATTTTAGTTGGGGTGAATTGTGCAAGCCATTAACGTGGGGAGGACATGGTTTGTTTTTGTCTACATCTTGACTGGCACCGCTTAGAGCTAGATTGACTTAGAGGTATTTGCTAGATAAAGGCTCACTCCTATATAAATTTCTAGCTCCAAAATATGGAACCAAAGTTGAAGTTGAAGATAATAAGAAAAGCTCCTCTTCTTCATTGAAAATATTTATGACAGGGGAAATGTTCTCAGTCCATTTTTGAAATGGAGCATTGCAAAGGGATCTTTTATTGACGTCTATAGAGACAAATGGATATTGGATAGAAACATCAATGAATGGCCAAATTTTAAAGTACCTCAAGGTGATGAAGTTCTAAAGCTGGACATATTTATTGAAAACAAATGTTGGAATGTAGTTGAATTTATGCAGGTGTTTGGGAAGGATCTGGTGGATCTTATTCTATAAATCAACAATAAGTCAAATCAACAAGAAGATGAGAGGGAGCTGATATTCCAAAATTTAGGAAAAACTATTCCTGTAATGATATTTGAATCAATGTATCAACCTCAAGGTGATTTTCGATTTTGGGATTGAATAAAAAAGCAAAAGTTAATCCTCGGGTAGAGGTATTTTACTGGAGACTATTTAAAAATGCTAAACCAACTTATCAATTCTTAGCTCATAGAAGATTACAAGTTGATGAAATATGTCCTAGATGCTCAATTGGCATTGAGGATGTGGAACATATACTTGTGAAATGTAACAAATTAAAAGAGGTGATTTCATTGTTAAAAAAATGGGGATTTGGAATTCCTGTGTGAGAAAGATTTGAAGTATGCTGCCCTTGGATGGAGTCAACTACAAAACAAAATGGTATGCTTCTAAATTTATTTTTCAATGTCGTGTATCTTTCATGGAAGGTTAGAAAAAAATTATTACATGATGGAATGGCTAAAAGTGCAAACTCTATTGTTGCAAACGTTGTCAGCATGTCTTTATTTTCTAAATTGGTTTTTAACTTAACTTCAAAAAGATGGGATGTTAATAAGCCTTTTAGGAAGGCTATCAAACATTTGGCATCCCCCTCCACCCGATTCGTTAAAGATCAATGTAGATGCTTCTCTTGGTTCTTCATTAAGAGCAAGCATTGGAGCTGTGATCTGAGACTGCAAAGGAAAGTTCTTGTTGGCTTTCAACAAATCTTGCATTCACTGGGACATTTCTCAATTAGAGCTTTTAGCTATCAAGTCTTTCAAATAAGTGATCAAAGATTGGATGTTCAAATATAAGGGAGCAATCATTGAAGGTGATGATTCAAATGTAATAAGGACTCTTCAACATGCTATGCTTGGAAATTTCAAGGAGATGGATGACTTAGAATTCTTTAAAGAATTTAAATATGTCATCTTCAAATGCATAGATAGAGGGGGTAACAAGCTAGCCGATATGTGTGCTAGTCTTGCTCTTGTTAGTAGTTTTATTTGGGAGGATTTGTGTTTGAATAAGATTCCTCCTTTTCTTAGGTTTTTGAAGGAGGAATCAACATTGTAGTTTGTTTCTTTATTTTTCTAGTAATTCATTTATTGATCTTTAAAAAAAAAGCTCAAAACTACATTCAAATCCAGATTTCTAGGACAAAATCCAGGGTTAAAGGCACATGTCAAAAAAACCTTTCTAGTTGATTTTTAAAACACTTAAAAACCAAGTCAAATAACTCTTAATTCATGAGTTTTCTATTGCATAATGATTAGGAATACCCCTAAGGTTAACCTTCCAAATTTGATCCCAATCTTACACTTCTAAGCCTATAAATTGAATTGAAATTCAAAAGCTACAAAACCTTTAAATATTTATGGCCTAAGCCACTAAACCTTCCACTTTGTGAAATTTGACCTTGAGACTTTCCCCAATATCCTTTACCATATCCATAGCCTTTGTTATGACACATTGAACATTAAACTAAACTTTGTAAGACCCAATTTTACACATAGTTGACTAAGGGTCAAAATAACATTAATGCCCTTTAAGGGAAAACTTAAACTTTTCCAAAAATCTTAATAAAGCTCAATCATATCAATCCTTCAAACGTTATCTAATAAATTCTAAACATAATTAGGAATGCATTGGACCTAAACTTATCCCTTAGTTTTACCTTGTTGACCAAGCCAACCATTTTTGACTAAACTAGCTTTCAATCATTCAAACATGCATTTAAACTCAAATTTCCTTATCATAACTTAAGACCACTTCTATTGAGTTCATACTCTGAGGGAAAACTCAATTGATCTAGCTCTTCACCCAAGGTAATCTTTATTTACCATGTCAAAAACTTGTGAAATGTAACAAATTAAAAGAGGTGATTTCATTGTTAAAAAAATGGGGATTTGGAATTCCTGTGTGAGAAAGATTTGAAGTATGCTGCCCTTGGATGGAGTCAACTACAAAACAAAATGGTATGCTTCTAAATTTATTTTTCAATGTCGTGTATCTTTCATGGAAGGTTAGAAAAAAATTATTACATGATGGAATGGCTAAAAGTGCAAACTCTATTGTTGCAAATGTTGTCATCATGTCTTTATTTTCTAAATTGGTTTTTAACTTAACTTCAAAAAGATGGGATGTTAATAAGCCTTTTAGGCTATCAAACATTTGGCATCCCCCTCCACCCGATTGGTTAAAGATCAATGTAGATGCTTCTCTTGGTTCTTCATTAAGAGCAAGCATTGGAGCTGTGATCTGAGACTGCAAAGGAAAGTTCTTGTTGGCTTTCAACAAATCTTGCATTCACTGGGACATTTCTCAATTAGAGGTTTTAGCTATCAAGTCTTTCAAATAAGTCATCAAAGATTGGATGTTAAAATATAAGGGAGCAATCATTGAAGGTGATGATTCAAATGTAATAAGGACTCTTCAACATGCTATGCTTGGAAATTTCAAGGAGATGGAAGACTTAGAATTCTTTAAAGAATTTAAATATGTCATCTTCAAATGCATAGATAGAGGGGGTAACAAGCTAGCCGATATGTGTGCTAGTCTTGTTAGTAGTTTTAATTGGGAGGATTTGTGTTTGAATAAGATTCCTCCTTTTCTTATGTTTTTGAAGGAGGAATCAACATTGTAGTTTGTTTCTTTATTTTTCTAGTAATTCATTTATTGATCTTTAAAAAAAAAGCTCAAAACAACATTCAAATCCTGATTTCTAGGACAAAATCAAGGGTTAAAGGCACATGTCCAAAAAACCTTTCTAGTTGATTTTTAAAACACTTAAAAACCAAGTCAAATAACTCTTAATTCATGAGTTTTCTATTGCATTTTGATTAGGAATACCCCTAAGGTTAACCTTCCAAATTTGATCCTAATCTTACACTTCTAAGCCTATAAATTGAATTGAAATTCAAAAGCTACAAAACCTTTAAATATTTATGGCCTAAGCCACTAAACCTTCCACTTTGTGAAATTTGACCTTGGGACTTTCCCCAATATCCTTTACCATATCCATAGCCTTTGTTATGACACATTGAACATTAAACTAAACTTTGTAAGACCCAATTTTACACATAGTTGACTAAGGGTCAAAATAACATTAATGCCCTTTAAGGGAAAACTTAAACTTTTCAAAAAATCTTAATTAAGCTCAATCATATAAATCCTTCAAACGTTATCTAATAAATTCTAAACATAATTAGGAATTCATTGGACCTAAACTTATCCCTTAGTTTTACCTTGTTGACCAAGCCAACCATTTTTGACTAAACTAGCTTTCAATCATTCAAACATGCATTTAAACTCAAATGTCCTTATCATAACTTAAGACCACTTCTATTGAGTTCATACTCTGAGGGAAAACTCAATTGATCTAGCTCTTCACCCAAGGTAATCTTTATTTACCATGTCAAAAACATTTGGCCAAACTAAACACTCACTTCTATCCTCATTAAACCCTTTGACCAAGGCCTTGCCAAGAAAATCTAGAACCACGGATGAACCATTTAGTCCATAGGGAAGTCCCCTTCAAGACTCGACCATTAGGTTCCCTTGGGTTAGCTACTTTGCTTGACCAAAGTGCCTAAAGAGAACTCTTCAAGAGTAAAATCTCACTCGAAGCATAATTAGATCAAATTGAAGCTTGCATTAGGTCCCTAGTTGTCCCAGGCCTTCTGTCAACTTAGATTATGAATTAAGCTAGCTCAAAGAGGTTAAATACATTAAAGCATGAACCATTTCTCAACCATGGCTTCACCAAGCCAAATTATCTCTTACATTGGACGACCATAAGTCCAATGCGTCTACCCTTATTAGCCCAGTATTTGTTTAGATGGAAGGGGGTTTTGAAAAATTTAGTCTTCTTTGGAAAAGTTTAACATTGACTTTAAACTTTAATTCTAAAATAGAATATCCTATTAGAAAAGATATACTACTTTAGGAGGTAGAAATAAGATTCTAAGATAGAGTTCTAAAAACTTTAAAATTAACTTTAAATTTTAATTCTAAAATTGAGTATCCTACTAAAAAAGATATACTACTTAAGGAGGTAAAAATATCATTTTAAGATGGGGTTTAGATATAGAATTGTAAATCTCATCTTGAATATCATGATTAGTTTTAAGAAATAACTGTATATGGCCCCAAAGGGCCAAAGTGTGGTTTGATTGAATATCTGGCTATGATAATCAAGATGAATTATTGTTAATCTCATATTCAAAATTTTATAAACAAATTATATATCTTCCCGAAGGATGAAAATATCATCCATTAAAATTTATTCAAACATAATGATAATATTCGTTATTGATTTTGATTTTCCCGAGGAAGACTAATTGAGTTTTAAAAATCATTTTTGAAAAGTGGATACAACAACAACAACAACAACATAAAGCCTTTATCCCACTATGTGGGGCTGGCTACATGAATCCTTTTCTCCATTGTGTCCTATTAAAAGTCAAATTCTCGTTTAAATCTAATAAAGAAAGGTCATTCCTAATATTTTCTAACCATGTCTTTTTAGGTTTACCCCTGCCTTTGTTAACACAAGTCAAATCTAATACCTCTACTCTCCTAATCGGGTCATCGGAAGGCCGCCTTTTTATGTGACCAAACCATCTAAGGCGACTCTCTGTAATCTTATCTTCTACTAGAGCTACTCCAACCTTTTAACGTATATGCTCATTTCGTATCCTATCTCTAAGGGTAAAGCCACTCATCCACCTGAGCAACCTCATCTCTGCCACACTTAACATAGCATTATGCATCTCTTTTATTGGCCAACATTCGGCACCATAAAGCATTGCAGGCCTCACTACCATCTTATAGAATTTTCCCTTAAGTTTGAGGGGTACATTTCTATCACATAAAAAGCCTGATGCATTCCTCCGATTCAACCATCCAACTTGAGTTCTGCTGATAATATCCCCATTTATTTCACCATCACTCTGAACACTAGATACTAGATATCTAAAACGTGTACTCTTATTAATGACTTGATCACCCAAAGTCACAATCCTCTCACTAGTTCTATTACTACTAAAATTAAACTCCATATATTCTGTTTTAGATCAATTCAAGCGAAATCCTTTATACTCTAAGGTTGACATCCATAATTCAAGTTTACCTTCAACTCCCTCTCTAGTCTTATCAGCAAGAAAAATATCATAAGCAAAAAGCATACACCAAGGTACATCCTCTTGCAAATGTCTAGTGAGAACATCCATGACTAAAGCAAAAGATATGGACTTAAGATATACTACTTTAGGAGGTAGAAATAAGATTTTAAGATGGGGTTTAGATATAGAATTGTAAATCTCGCTTGAATATCATGATTAGATTTAAGAAATAATTGTATATGGCCCCAAAGGGCCAAAGTGTGGTTTAATTGAATATCTGGCTATGATAATCAAGATAAATTATTGTTAATCTCATATTAAAAATTTTATCAACGAATTATATATCTTCCCGAATGATGAAAATATCATCCATTAAAATTTATTCAAACATAATGATAATATTCTTTATTGATTTTGATTTTCCTGAGGAAGACTAATTGAGTTTTAAAAATCATTTTTGAAAAGTGGATACAACAACAACAACAACAATATCAAGCCATTAAACCATTATGTGGGGTCGGCTACATGAATCCTTTTTCTCCATTGTGTCCTATTAAAAGTCAAATCCTTTTTTTATCTAATAAAGAAAGGTCATTCCTAATATTTTCTAACCAAGTCTTTTTAGGTCCACCCCTACCTTTCTTAACACAAGTCAAATCTAATACCTCTACTCTCCTAACCGGGTCATCGGAAGGCTGCCTTTTTATGTGACCAAACCATCTAAGGCGACTCTCTCTAATCTTACCTTCTACTAGAGCTACTCCAACCTTTTCACATATATGCTCATTTCATATCCTATCTCTAAGGGTAAAGCCACTCATTCACCTAAGCATCCTCATCTCTGCCACACTTAACTTTGTATTATGCTTCTCTTTTAATGGCTAACATTCGGCACCATAAAGCATTGCATGCCTCACTACCATCTTATAGAATTTTCCCTTAAGTTTGAAGGGTACATTTCTATCACATAACAAGCCTGATGCTTTCCTCCACTTCAACCATCCAACTTGAATTCTGGTGATAATATTCCCATCTATTTCACCATCACTCTAAACAATAGATCCAAGATATCTAAAACATATACTCTTATTAATGACTTGATCGCCAAAAGTCACAATCCTCTCACTAGGTCTATTACTACTAAAATTACACTCCATATATTTTGTTTTAGATCTACTCAAGCGAAAACCTTTAGACTCTAAGGTTGACCTCCATAATTCAGGTTTACCTTCAACTCCCTCTCTAGTCTTATCAACAAAAAGAATATCATCAGCAAAAAGCATACACCAAGGTACATTCTCTTGCAACTGTCTAGTGAGAACATCCATGACTAAAGCAAAAGGATATGGGCTTAAGGCTGATCCTTGATGTAACCCAACCAAAATAGGGAAATACTTGGTCAAACCACCTTGTGTTTGAACACAAGTATTAGCTCCTGCATACAAATCTTTAATGATTTGAATATAAGTATTATTGACTCCTTTCTTTTCAATTACTCTCCATAGCACTTCCCTTGGATCTTTATCATATGATTTTTCTAAATCAATAAATAACATATCTAGATCCTCCTTATTTTCTCTATATTTCTCCATCAAACCTCTTAACAAATGTATGGCTTCCATAGTCGACCTAGCTGGCATGAATCCTAATTGATTTTGAGAAACATTAGTATCACGCCGCAACCTATGCTCCATAACTCACTCCCATAGTTTTAATGTATGACACATTAACTTAATACCTCTATAATTCGTACAATCTTGTGCATCACCTTTATTCTTAAAAATAGGAATTAACACACTCATCTGGCATCTTTTTAGTCTTCAAAATTGTATTAAAAAGTTTAGTAAGCTAAGAAATCCCTTGATCTCCTAAGCATTTCCACACCTCAATTGGAATATCATCAGGTCCAACAGCTTTTCCACCCTTCATTTTCTTTAAAGCATCTCTAACTTCAGTTTTATGAATACGCCGATAAAAAACAGAAATCTTTATTTTCATTTCTGAAATGTGGATATGGGTTCTAAATCTATTATGTGCACAAGACCTCAAAGTTAATTACATTGTAGGAAACTATGGTCTCCTACGAATACTCTCGATCGAAATAACAGTTGATATTTTGTTCAAAATGTTACTAGAAATGATATCAAAGGAGGTGAATTTTGGAATTTCAACATTGATAGGATCAAATTAGTGCACTTATTTTAGGAGTCAGCAGAGAAAGGTAGGAGGAACTTTTAGGATTCTGAAATAATTCAACTGTTCCCAGGCTTAAGTTAAGTGTTGGGATTTAAGTTTTGGATTGAGAGAATCTTTAATTTGAGTTGAATAACTTATTAGAAGTTTAGAATTATATTATCAGAGGTTGGGGTATTATGATTCAGAATTAGCCCCAATTCATAAATTTAAATTAGGTATTAGACCACTATAGCCCGAATACTAGTAAAGCAGTGCAAAGTCTTGATATACCTCGGTCTGGAATAAGGAACCATCTAATCACCTATGCGGTAAAAATCCATGAGTTAGGACATTTTTAACACAAAGTGGTAGGGATGTTATAATTAAGATATATTTTTTTGGAATTGGGACTGATGTCTAAGGCAGAACCTAATTCGTCCCTTGACTTATGTAAGGTGAAGATGCTTGAGACAAAAGCAATTAAAATTTTAGACTTCTTTAAATTTGTTTTTATATAATGCATGCTAATTGACTCGATTAAATGTATTAAATGAGTATGTAGCAGTTCTAAAAAATTATTAAAAACATTTTTCCCTAGATATTACACAATATCCCCTTAATATATGTACAACCTCAAAGGCATGGTGGTCTGCTAGAGCCTGCAGGTAGGTAGGTGCCTAATAAAAAGGTGAAGGTAAAATATGCTTATGCTAACTCTCAGTGGTCCTGGACTTACTTCTTAGACCATTAGAATTTCTATGTGAGCAAAAAAAATTAATTAATTTTTAGTAGAAATTTTTTTTAACGTCCCCTCACGAGCCTCGGCACATCCAGTTTAAAACAAAAATGACTTATAATCTCAAAAAAAATTAATAAAGGCAGGAAACCCTGTAAGCAAACAAATTAAATCAAACACATTAGTCAATTTCATTAATTCCTTAAAGTAATGACTATAGGCAAATGTCCCATTTATTAGAACCTAGAATTGTATAAATTAAAAGTGGTTAGGCTTCACTAACCAAGAACCTAAGTTCTAATCCTAAGACTAACGTAAGTGACTTTGAGTAGGATACTCTTTGGCTTCAACTCCTTATCTTTCCCATATTTGAGCTCCTTTGATATATCAGACCTGGATACCCAAATGAAAATAAAAACCCATCCCATGATAAGTTGGTTATTCTTTCAATTTGGGTATTAAAAATATCCAAACTTGAGCTTCCAAATAAAAAGGACTATTCCCCTTAGGGGTATTATTTCCTCTTCGGACAATTCAAAAATCTTACTTTGATAACTCTTAATTTTAAATAAATTATATTGATATAGAAATGAAACAAATCTAGACTCTCCTGTAGTGTTATCCTAAGTATTTAATAGTTAAACAAATCCCAAACATATATATATAAGTGTAGTGAAGTAAATCTTAATTGATGACACTCTTATTTATTTGGGGGGTAAGAAGCTGAAGAACTTGTAATAATTATAATAATTGTTAATTTAACCCCCTTTATAGCAAAGCACTAGTGTGGCCACTTGCAAAAAACACAGTGAGCAACTAGATCGATCCTAACCTTTGGGTAAGTTGTTGTCCATCACATCAATTCGTAGTGTGCAGTAAAAATAAATAAACACTCATATCAATCAAATTTGAATCATAGCACGCAATGAAATCTCAAAATACCTAACATATAGTGGTAAAGTAACACCGGCCTAGCCTATACTAGAGTTAGTTGTCATAGTAAACATCTAAAGTGTGTGCTAAAGGTCGTGTGGCTAGATATTATGTGATTTAATTTGATATTATTATTTTGATAAAATTGTCTAGTCTTCGAGTTTGTTAAAGTTCAAAGGAGAAAATATGAGATTTAATTTAGATATTATTATTTTGAGGTTTACTTCAGAATGCATTTTAAAGATTGATTACTTAAATAAATTTAATTAGTTGAAGATTAAGGGATCATAGAATTTTAATTTGTTTAATTTGTTATTGATTTTAAGGATTAAATTAATTTTGATTTTCCATCAACCAGTTCATGGCATTGTGTCATTAGGCTCGAGGAACCTAGCCTCCTATGGACACTTCGCCCCATATCCTGAAGTAGTCCATCCTATAAACCTAGTTGATGTAGTTGTATTAAGTATTTTAGTTTATTTAAAAATTTAGCAATCATTTAATTTTAAGTTTTCACACTGCATTGAATATGTTGTTGGTGTTAAGCCACTAGGCTTGAGGAAGCATACCTCCTTAGTACACTTAATCCCTCAGCCTGAAATAGTCCATCCTAAAAACTCCATCTTTTGAGAGCACACATAACCATCTTCTAGTGTTCGAGTGCACCATTTATGGAACCATCATAGTTTTAATCCTATTTTTGTCCTCTATGTGGAGAAAGCTTCCTCCACACATAACCATCTACTAGTGATGGAGGATGTCCTTTATGGCACCATCCTTATTTCAATCTAGTTTTGGTCCTCTTTATGGAGAAAGCTTCCTCCCCATATGATCATTTACTAATGGTGGAGTACTCTCTTTCTGGCACCATCCTAGTTTCAATTCAGTTTCAGTCCTCTGTGAGGAGCAAGCTTCCTCCCCATATGACCATCTACTAGTGGTGAATACGCCCTTTGTGGCACCACTCTAGTTCTACCTTCTACCCAATTCTCTAAGGCTATATATCCTCTTCCTTAGGATAAAAAATTCCACTTTAATCTTTCATTCAGCTAATGCCAATATATGCACTAGAACTTTATTCTACTATACATATTAACGGTCCATTTGTTAACCTCATTTTTGTATGAGGTCACTAGGACTCAATTGGGTTTCCTTCTGGCGACCTAATGATTAGTAGGTCTCTACCTTTTAATCATGCAGGTCCCAATTAAGATCCTACTCCAATCAAATGCATTTTCACTCCTCAATTAATTCCCCATGACAAATCTAAAATCAAATCCAGTCTAAAATCTTGTCCAATTCCCAACACCAAGTTTTAAATAAATTTTAATCAAACACCAATCATTTTTAATCATTCTCAAACACTCATATGATTAAGATTAATATGGAACATCCAATCTAATCAATCAACTTTAAGATCCATCTCCATTTGGAGATTCTTGAGCCCAAATCCAAAGCCAAAAGTCCAACTCCTAAATCTTATTATGGGTGAATTATCTATCACATGGAAACCCAATTAAATGATCACTAGTTCAGGATCTATTAGTTGCATATTGATCTGACATGTTTCCAGAGCCAGCATCCAAACTTTGAGCTCATTCTAAGATTTCTAGCCCCAAAAATTGAATTTATTTCCAAATATGATAAAACCTTAAAATATTAATAGCATGTTCCATTAAATTGGTCACCCTATGGAATTGGACTTTGGGACTCTCTCTAAAGTCTTTGATAACTTCCATCATCTCTACTATGGCTTCTTGATCAATAACCCACATTTTATTGGATCCAATTTGTCCCTGAATTGTGTAGAGGTCAAAATGCGAAAAATGCTCTTTAAGAGGATTTCTTGACTTTTGAAAAAGCTCAACCTTTTCAACCTTTGAAACCTCCTCCAGTGGACCCTAAATATCATTTAAGATCCATTAGACCTAGACTCAGCTTTTTGTTTGACCTGGTTGAACAACCTAAAAATGGTTTACCCAAACACCCTTTAAGGGTTCGAAAACCCTTTCTGGACCAAATAGTCCCACCAGTCCACTGGTCTCCAAACATCAAACTAAATCAACCCAAACTTAAGCCCTTAGTTAACTTTGTTAACCAAGTCTATCTAGGTTGACCAAACTGACGCTTAAGGGTCCAAACAGTGAATTTGACTTAAATTACCTCCCTAGACCTCAAAACCACCTAGAGTGGACTCCTTTCATCATTTCCATTCTGTCAAGTACAATCCATGACCTGGGTCAAACTAGCTGACCAAGTCAACCTATGTTTATGAGATTAACCATAAACCTTATAGTCAACGAATTCAACTACACATCAACCCTAAACTTAGTCAAACTTTTTTTAACACCTTTTCCAATGGTTTGGACTTATCTAGACTTAGTCGACTAAATCAAAATATGGTCAAACTTGCCTTATTTGAGTCAAATCCCCCCATTCATTCAGGATAAATCTATCCAAATTTTATCAAACCTTAAAACCTATCCCATATTTTCAACATATTTGAACTATGGGTGAGCCAAAACCATTTGAGTTTTGCCAAGTCAACTCAAAATCCTTGGTCAAACCCCATGTTATATTCTCCCATTCACTCTCATCATGGCTCTAACCCTTTAACTCCTCCTACACTTAGTCCAAATAGCTATCCACCTTCCTTAGATATCACATTAGTAACTTTGACTTGGTTGACTTGTTAAACCAATCAATAAGTCATACAAATTCCTTTTAAAGGGACAACCTCCCCTTTAAGCTTCAAATCCATTGCCCAAAGTCTTTTGAATACATTCAAATAGCAAGTGATGACTTCCTATCTTCCACCTAAGCAGCATTGACTGCATGTCCAGTCAAAGATTCATCCAAAGGTCCTTAAACCCTCTCAAATGGTCAAACCATTCTCCTCTCTTGGATCCTTCTAAAATATCATGCTTAAGCCTTCCCAAATGGAGCTAAGAGCTCCCTTAGGAACTCATAAATTGAGCCTAAGCACTTGTTTAGCAAAAATAGGGAATGTGGTCCCCCCTCTTTACCCATACATATCCAATTGCATCTTACCATCCCCAACTTTTGGTTCAGCTTTCTAATGACTTGGGAGATGTGCCCAATATCAAACTAAGGTCTATGATCGATCAAGGCCATTCATTTTCCCCCAGCTCATTTTAATAGTGAAAAACACTAAAAAGGAGCTCATTTACAACCCTACCAATATCTCACCCCCTCCAGCCTCCTAGAGTCACCTTTTAATTCGTTTGAACTCCCTTCATCCTCCTCCTAACTCTCTAAGTGAAACCCTACCGGTCAAAGTTGTTAGTGACCTAGTTTCTGCTGAGTCCAAGCATTTTCTGCTGAAGGACCATAGCATTTCATCTGGATGTTATTAGCTCGAGGACTCTTCTTCAAATTTAAGCTTGGACATACTACAAATTTTGAGAATCCAAAATCCATCAAATTGGATTGTTAGATTCCTCTAAAACTCAAGTCCTAGGTCAAATACTTACACTAAAATAGTTTTATATTTTGTGCTTTTCAAGCTTCATTACAAACAACTTCCCCAAGAATTTTGTTCTTATCATTTATCTAATTTTAAATTTTCATTGAAAACCATTGAGTATTTTGCGAGACCAAACATTGTTTTCGCTTAGTGTTTTACATTGTTTATTCAGGTGTATGAGATATCTACCATTGATCTTCTAATCAACAGTAGAGATCCCATCGTTCCACAGTTCTGTTAAACCATAGACTTGATCTTGCAACCTTTCTCTCCACCTATCTTGATCTAACCATATGAATCGAACAGCGGATAATCCGATGGCTCTCAGTTAATACTAACTTAGATAAGTAGCTACTGCATAGCATCACCGCATCACATTATTTAATGTCGATGATTGCCACCACACAATCATTGGCAAATTAATGTCCATAGATTTGATCTAATAAATAGGATATCACCATATAGATTCCCAGGGTTCGCAATTTTGATTCAACATATCAGATTGTGCCATGTAGCCTCCCTGGAACCACGATTTTGATCTAACAAACTAGATTGAGCCACGTTATACTCTAGCCGCCATTTTAATTAAATAATTTTATTTAAATTTTTTTAATTCATTTTAATTAACAAAAAATTTTAAAAAAATATTAAAATATAATTAAAAAGTGTACAATATATTAAAATTTTACGAAAAAATATGTATTTTAATTAAAAAATATTTTCAAACAAAAAATTTTAATCTATTTTAGATAATTTAAAATATTACATATTTTGATTATTAATTAATATTTAATTAAGTATTGCTAAAATTTTCTTTTAATTCATACATTTTGTTTTAAAATAGTTTTATATTTGGAGATCTTATTCTAAAAAATATTTTATTTAAAAGATAAATTTAATTTAAAATATTTTACATAAATATTTTGAGTAATGTTTCAATAGTTAATTAACTTTTCATTAAATATTAAATTTAATATTTTCAAAATTAAGAGTTGACTTTTAGAAATATTTTTTTTAATAATCTGAAAATAATTTTTAAAATATTTTGAAATATAAAATCATTTAAGATATTTATACTATTTTAGATAAATTTAATTACTTAAATATTCAACTCTTTAGTCAATATTTAATTAAATATGGACTTAAATATTAAAAAAAAAAAAAGAGATTTCCAGAAAATTTAATTTTAGAATATTTTCATAGTATGAAGTTCTTTAAAAAAAAATCCTAATATTATTTTTAATAATATTTTAAATTTCTCTAAAATTAAAAAAAATTGATCTATTTGCAAATACAAAAAATAATTTTAAATTTATAAATGCTAAATCCTTTTAGAATGTTTAGTGATCTTCAAATCTTAAGCATAGCTTTGGCATCCTTGGACAAAAAGAATGGGAATAAATTAATTGGTAATTGATTTTCTAATTAACCCTTATTTAAGCTCTTTGTTTGTTTAAGTTATGTCTTGATCTTCATGCTTAGTATGCATACACTTGCACTTAGTTTAGGTTCTCCTAGATTTAGCAATTGATTGTGTTTGGGTGTATTTACCTATGTATTTTAAGGGTTAGTCAAACATTTATTCTGATCCCATTAAATTTAGTGTCACCTTAAGGACAATAATTAAGGACCCATGTCTAGAAAACTTAGAATAATTTTAGAAATTAGTACACATCTCCTATTGATATGAGACATGAAACATTTGAGATTAATGGTACATATAGCCCATAAAAAAGTTTTCATTGGTTTTTAAAATCATTAAGATATATAAATAATTAAACTTTTAATTAAGTATTAAAACCTTCCAAAAATTCTTAAAAAAAATCAATTTTAAATCTTAAAATATAAATAATACCTCTAACTTACTAGAATTCAAACCATAACACAAGGAAATTAAAATCCCTTTGACATGACATCAAATCTAAGTACAATTTAATTATAAAAAAAAAAAATATTTAATTAATTTAATTAATTAAAAATCTCAAAATTCCAAAAATTTTCTAAGCACATGGAAACATCTCCTTAGATCATTCCTAACCTTTCGAGGTAATTTCAAGGGGTTTGGGATTAATTTAGATAAAATTTTAAAAGTTCCATTTAATTAAACAGTTTTAAAAATTCCAAAAAATACACTAACTTTAAAAAATCATAATTAATTCCAGATAAAATCTAATTTAATAAAACTCAAATTCATTCAACTCTAATAAAAATATAGTATTTCTTAAAAATTTCAAACCTCTAAAGTAAGTCAAAAGTCCAAAAGTCAACTTTCTGGTCAACCATAGTTTAGATTTAGATCCAAACTTAAAAAAATTATAACATTTCATAGAATTTTCCAAATCTTGCAAACTAATAGCCTAATTTCTCATCATAGGAGCAAATATTTGATAAAAATTCTAAAACTTTCAAAATTAACTTTAATTTTAAAAGTCAACTGTTCACCCCTTAATTAATGCGGTAAAAAATTTAACTTAATTCCAAAATTCAAATAATTTGTTTAAATTATATAAAAAACCTAACTTGATTAATAAAACCAATCAATCAAAACATTAATTTAAAATAAATACTCCAATGATGAAGTTTTTAGGATGGATTACTCCGGCTGGAGGGCTAAGTGTCTTGAGGCCTAGTTCCTTGAACTTTGTGACATAATGACACGAATGAATTCAGTGGAGTGTAAAATTTTCAAAATCAAGTAACTCCTAATTTTTTAAACAAACAATTATCTTTAGTCAACAACATTAATAAGGTTTTTATGATGGACTACTCCGGGCTATGGGGCTATATGTCTTAAGAGGGCTCGGTTCCTCGTATGCCTTGAGGCACAATGCCATAAACCTATTTATAAAAATTCTAAATTAATTCAACCGTTAAAATTAATAACTAATCAAATAAATTAAAATTTAATTGATCCCTTAATCTTTAACTAGTCAAATCTATCTGACTAATCAGTCCTTAAAGTATATCTTATATTAAACTTTAATACACCAACGTTAAGACTCAAACATAAATATCTCCTTCAACCTTTAACAAGCCCAAACATTAGATGGCCTTAGAAAACTACACAACTTAGTTTCTACCATAGCCACATGACCTTTAGCACATTCTTTACATGGTTTGTTAGGACAACCAATACTCATCTAGGCTAGGCCGGTGTTTACTTTTCTATTGTATGATGTGTTTTCTAAGATTTCATTGCACGTTATGATTGAAATTTATGAATGTGTTAGTTTACTTTTACTGTACTCCATGGATTAATGATTTGATTGACAAATAGCTTTCTTTTAGGCTACCAACGATCTAGTTGTTCATGGAGTTTTTCGTAGGTGGCCATGGTCATGTAGGGAAATAAAAATGGGCTAAATTAATAAAAAATATAAATGTTATAGACGCTTCAACTGTTCAGCCCCCAAATAAATAAGAGCATGGCCAACTGTGATTTATTTAAATGCAAATATATAATATTTGGCATTTTTATTTATACTTTATTGCTTAGGATAATATTACAGTAGAGTTTATTTTTTTTCTTTTTCATTATCAATGTAATTTATTTAAAGAATTGAGTTGTGAATGAATATTTGAGTTTTAGGTAATTAGGTCCAAACTAAGATTCCAAAGAGGAAAGGTATCCCTTAGTAGGGATTGTCCTTTTCCATTTGGAAGCCCAAATTAAGGAAATTTTAATACCCAAAGTGGAGATAATAACCTCCCTTTCGAAGGAAGAGTTTTCCTTTTCATTTGGGTATCGAGGTATGAAAAATCCATGGAGTCCAAAGAGGAGAAGCCTGAGGAGCTGAAGATAGAAGAGTATCCTGCTCAAGGTCTACTTGTGTCTATACTAGGATTAGAATCGAGTTTGTGATTAGTGGTGCCCGGCCACTTTTAATTTCTACAATTATGGGTTATAATAAATGGGGAATTTTCCTATGAACTTTACTTTAAGTAATTAATTGTATTGATTGATGTGTTTGATTTGATATGATTATATATAGGATTTTTCTTACTTTTCCTAGTTGTTTGGTTATTGTATCTTATTTTTGTTTTAGCCTGTATACAATGAGGCTTGTGGGGTTACGCTAAAAAATATTTTCTACATAAATTTTATTAAAAAAATTTAGGACAACATAAAAACTCTAACAATCTAAGAAGTAAGCCCATTACCATCGGGAGTTAGCATAAATATATCATTGACTTTATCCTCCTTATTAGGCACCTCCCCACCTATAAGTTTTAGCAAACCACCTACCATTTTAGGATGCAAATATGTCAATGGGATGTTGTATAATCTCTAGGGAAAAATAATTTTTAAGCCTCTTTAAAAAACCGCTACAAATTCATTTTATTTATTTAATCGAGTTAAACATTATGCATTGCATTAGAAATCAATTTAAAATTGAACCTAAAATTTAAATTGCATTTTCTTAAGCATTTGCACCTAACATAAGTCAAGTGACCAATTAGGATTCGCTCTAGATGTTGGTCCAAATTCTTAGAAACTTTAATTATAACATCACTACCACTCTTTCATAAAGACTAGACTCATAAATTTTAAATCAACTAAGACCTAGCTCTCTAATCTAGGCTAGGGTAAGTCAAGGTTTTCACTACATTAGCTAGGTTTAGACTACTGTGTTCAAATATTAAAATTTAGATTTAATATTTGAGGAAGATTTTTAATCATAAGACCGCAACCTCAAGGAATATAAGTCCAAATTTCTAATAAATTACTCAACTCAAATTAAAGATTTCTTCGATCCAAAATTTAAAGCCCAACATTTAGCTTGGGTTGTGGCTTCTCAAAACTATTTCAAAATCTCTATGTTCCTTCTACCTATTCTTCATTGACTCCAACAATAAGTGCTCAAAATTCTATCCAATCCCAGTTGAAACTTCAAATTCACCTCCTTAATATAATTCCTATTAAATCTTTAAACATATTTTTTTGTCAATATATTAATCAAGTCTATTTGTAGGAGACTGGTTTCTTACAATATAATTAACTACGAGGGTTGCGCTCATAGGAGATTTAGAACCCACATCAATTTTTTCAAAACTTAATTAATATTTCTTTTTGGAAATCAAACTTATAATGATTGTCATCATCATTATAGAATGATTGCTAACAGTTGATATATTTTTTCTTCGGGGAGATATATTATGTGTGAACACAAATTTAAATATGAAATTAATTATCAGTTATCTCGATTATTGTAGTCCCATAGGATAAAATGTTGTTCTCTCTTAAATCAGGAAACAACAATGAAGAGAAAGTCCATAACTCTAGGTCTGGTCCCTTTAGGTGATTTTATCTCTGCTTTACAAGGTGATATATTATCCCTAATGTTCTGTTTGACTCCAAAATTTAAATTTAAACTTAATCATTAATTTTCCTAAAGAAATTTAATTCAAATTTGTTTTGTACCTTACGAGGAAAATCTTCTTTTCAAACCGTAATAGTCTACTAAACAAAGCTCAAGTTTTCTTTGATATATGAAGAATAACAAACCCCACTTAATATATGTCAGTAACATACCAAATCAAGTAATAAAGAGATAGAGAAGAGTGTTGAACCCATGATGAAGTATGTTCCTTAGCAATCAATAAATACTAATTTCTCTAATTATAAAATTATCCTACAAAAATTAAAATGTTAGTTGTGAAGATTTAATCACTAACTAAAAATTGTAAAGATAATGGATATAAAATTTAAATAAAATGTTCTAGATTGAAGAATGTAAATTGCATATCATTTCTAATAAATCTTTTATTTGTAATGTGATTTAGAGCTTATGCAGTGCTTGAACTTTATCGAGTTTATAGGGTTAAAAATATATTTTTTGACCTTCTATAGTTATATCATCTCCTTACGAACCTAGCATATTATACATCCTACATCTAGGCATGCAAACATACTATATCAATATTCCTAGTTTTTCTTGCATTCCTCCATCAGGGTTATACGTCACACTAGATTTTAACTACCTATATGGTTTCTATGTGTATTACATAAAGAGAAGAAAAACATTGAAAATATTATTTAACTTTATAGAACAAAAATCATTATTAGTACTTAATATATTCTCTATATCATCAATCCCAAACTACAAAATTAGTCATAATATAAACAAAGATAAGAAAACACATTTTCATTAAAATCATGGAAGAATAAAAATATAAGAGATTAATATCACCTAGTTATATCAATGTATTCAAAGGAGGATTCCTACCACTGGAGTGTGAAGACTTTGCTTGGTGTTCAAAGGTAAGAATCTCTACTTGTGATTTGTGATTACTTCACACTTTCTTTCTTCCTTCTAGAATTCTTGTGAGAAGATCTGTCAAGGAGATCCAGTTCTCTGCCAACACTTGGAGAGTGTGAATAGCTGCGGGTTCTCTGCCCACACTAGGAGAGTATGAATGGACGAATGGTTCTCTGCACACACTAGGAGAGTATGAAAGGACGAAGGGTTCTCTGCCCACACTAGGAGAGTGTGAAAGGATGAAGGGTTCTCTGCTCACACTTAGAGAGTGTAAAAGGACGGACAGTTCTCTGCCAACACAGGGGATAAGTGTAAAAAGAAGACGGTTCTCTACCGCACCGGGTAGTGGTGGAAAGAGTTTTTGTAAAGGCTTCTCCGCCTTGCTGTGGGTGTCACTAGTGGTATTAGTGCAATACTTAGAGGGTGCCTCCGGGGAGTAGATGTCGGTCTGGTTTTGACCGAACCACTATAAATCTTGTGTTCTTTACTTTTCTACTTTTTATTTTGTTTATCATTTACAACTTACAGTTAAAAATTCTTTTTATAAAAAATTCACTAATAATTAAGTTTTAATTTCCAAAGTTTAAAAAGTGGGTTCAATTTTTTTTTTAATTACCAATTCACCTCCACTCTTGGTTAGCCACTGGGACAAAAGCTTGGGTTTAACAACCTAATTCATTATGAACAAATCTCAATAAGTGCTATCAGAGCCTTGTTTTAAAATCATTAGTTTAGACTACTTTTTATTAACGTAGATGGCTACATTTGGAAACATAAACACACATGAGGGTTACTCTATTATTAAACCTCCATTGTTTGACAATATACATTTAGATTTTTAAAAAACATGGATGTCTACTTTCTTACAGTCACTTGATTATCGTATGTGGTTCTTAGTCCAGGAAGGATATACAAAACCAACTAGATTAGTTGATGGAGTTAGAGTTGAAACACCTTTTATAGACTGGACAGTAAAAGAATGTGACTTAGCATAACTAAACACCAAACACTTGAATAGTTTCTTTTGGGCTTTAAAATCGGAAGACTACGTGCGGGTTTCCACTTGCAAAAGTGGAAAGGACATATGAGATAGACTTTTTATAACATATGAGGGGACTAAATAGGTTAAATAATCTAGACTCAATATCTTGTTCCATGATTATGAATTATTTCGCATGAAACCTAATGAATCCATTTCTGACATGTACACAAGATTCACACAAATAGTCATCTCTTTCCATGCACTTGGTAGGGAATTAATGAATGCTAAAATAGTTAATAAGATTCTTTGATGTTTACCTACTACTTATGATGCTAAAATTACTATAATTACTGAGTCTAAGGATTTAAAAATTTATTATATTGATAATTTTTTTGGTTCGCTTATTGCTAACGAGCAAGGAGTTTGCCAAAGTAAGATTGATGCAGGTGAACCACGAAGGGAGAATAACATAGCACTAAATGTGGAAGAGTCTGAGAGTGAACACTCACAACCTGAGGATGAAGAAGGCATCGCATTGATGACTAGACAATTCAGAAGCTTTCTGAAGAGGAAGTAGAAGAAATGCTAGTAATGGAATAGAGGTAAATTCAATAGAAATACCAAGGTTTTAAATGATGTTATTTGCTATGAGTACAGGAAACCTTGACATATAACTCAAATCCAATCCTAATAATGAGAAGGCAGAGGAGAAACCTACTATAAAGAAGGGAAGAAAGATGTTTCAAAAAGCTTTCTAGGCAGACTCAGTTTCAGATTCATCAGAGACTAAAAAAGAAGAGGAAGTCACTAATCTGTGCTTAATGGCTGACAATCTTGATCAGTCAGATCAAGAAGAGGTATGTCACTTAACTTATGATGAATTATTTGAAGTTTCTGAATACATGCATGATGAATATAGAAAAATGAAGAAAATGCATGCAAGTTTAAGTCTAGAATTTGAAGAACTTAAAAAGGAACATGAAATCCTTAGGAAAGATCATGCTTTGATTGATAACAACCATATGAAATTACTTGATGAGTTTGATGACTTGAATAAATATCATGAGAATTTAAAACCATCATAAGTAGAACTCGAGAAAGATTTTAAGAATTCTAAGGATGAATTTGAGAGCAAACTTTATAAAACCAATTATACAAATCGAATTTTGGAAGATATGAATTCATTTTATAAATTAATGATAAAAGCTCTCGAGGAGAATAGGATACCTCCTAAACTTGAAGAATTTACTAATCCTATTATGTATCCTAAATTTATGCAATCCCTGAAAAGACAGATGAATATTAGAAGACTTAGGAATCCATTTCCTAAAGTAAAATGTAATAATTATGGATTGCTTGGACATATAGCTCAGACTTGTACTTTGAAGATGAAAACTAATTGGGTGTGGAGACCTAAGATGCATAAACCTAGACATATCATTCATGCATCTGATTATAAATAGCTAAAAGGTGAACCCAAACTTATTTTGGTTCCTAGGTCTAACGTTTGATAATTTTGTAGGATCGCTCTCACACAAGACCTCGTGCGAGTATATGGTACTTGGAGAGTGGATGTTCAAAGCATATGACTGAAGATACTACTCAATTCATAATGATGGAAGCTAGGAGTGGAGGCAAGGTTACACTTGGAGATAACAACATAAGGAAGGTGGTTGGATTAGGTATGATTAGAAATTTTATGAATTTTTTCATTGACAATGTGTTATTAGTAGAAGGCTTAAAGCATAATTTATTAAGTATAAGTCAGCTATGTGATAAAGGTTATTGGGTAAAATTTTTTCCTACTAGATGCATATTAAGCCTAAAAGATAAAGATGTTTTGAATGGTAAAAGGGTAAACAATGTTTACATGCTAGATTTAAATTGCATTAATTCTCCTACTGCTTTTTGTTTGAAAACTGTATCTGATGAGTCAAGTCTAAGGCATAGGAGACTTTGTCATTCTAGCATGAAAAACCTTAGAAGGATTACCCAAAAGAACTTAGTGAGAGGTATACCAAAACTAGACTTTACTAACGACCACCTTTGTGATGCATGCCAATTAGGAAAGCAAGTGAAGTCCTCTTTTCAGTTCAATAAGGATCTTAGAACTAGTAAAGCATTAGAGATTTTGCATATGAATCTTTTTGAACTAGTTGGAACCGTGAGTTTAGGAGGGAAGGTATACAGATTTGTAATTGTGGATGATTACTCAAGATTCACATGAGTTAGATTTCTATTTCTTAAGAATGAATCATTTGAGAAATTTAGAAATTTTTTGACTTGGATTCAAAGAAAATTAGGGTGTGAAATTATTTCTATTCAAAGTAATCATGGAAGAGAATTTGAGAATGAGAAATTTGAAGAATTTTGTAAGGAGAAAGCAATTGATCACAACTTTTCTGCACCTAAAACCCCTCAGCAGAATGGGATAGTCGAAAGGAAAAATAGAACACTAATAGAAGCCGCCTAAGAAATGTTGACAGAATATTCACTTCCTAAATATTTTGGGCTGAGGCGGTTAGCACTGCATGATATGTTTTTAATAGGGTGATTGTGAGATCTAAGTTAAATAAAACACCCTATGAGTTGCTAAAAGGGAGAACGCCTAATTTGTCTCATTTGCATGTTTTTGATTATAAGGTGTTCATTCATAACAATGGAAAATCTGCCTTAGGAAAAATTGATCCAAAATCAGATGAAGAAATTTTTGTTGGATACTCAAGTGTTAGAAAATCTTATAGAGTATTCAATAGAAAAACTTTGGTAATTAAGGAGACCACACTTGTTGTATTTGATGAATCTGGAAATATGGAAGAGCCAAATATTGTAGAAGATGAAATTGATATTAACTCCCAAAAGATTGATAAATTAAACTTGGAAGAAAATGTGGAAGAAAATTTGGAAATAGAAAACCCTTTTCCTAGAGATTTGAGATTTTCTAAAAACCACCCAAGGGAATTGATCATAGGTGAACCAAGTGAGGGTTTAAGGACTAGGTGTGGATTAAATAAGGAAGTCAATAATTCAGCATTCATTTAAACTATTAAACCCACTAATATTGATCAAGCACTTTCTGATTAATTTTGGATTTTGGCCATGCAAGAAGAGTTGAATCAATTTGTAAGAAATAAAGTTTAGGAATTAACTTCAAGGCCAAAAGATCAAAGTGTAGTTGGAACTAAGTGGGTATTCAAAAATAAAATAAATGACTAAGGAGTAGTAATTAGAAATAAGGCTAGATTAGTTGCTAAGGGGTATAATCAGATTGAAGGGATTGATTTTAAGGAGACCTTTGCCCCTGTAGCTATACTTGAGGCAATTAGGATTTTTCTAGTCTTTGCCTGTTTTAGAGGTTTTAAATTGTATCAAATGGATGTCAAAAGTACCTTTTTAAATGGGGTAATTCAAGAGGATGTTTTTGTAGAACAACCTCCAAGTTTTAAAAATTCTAAATACCCAAATCATGTTTTCAAGTTGAATTAACTACAAGGCCAAAAGATCAAAGTGTAGTTGGAACTATGTAGGTATTCAAAAATAAAATGAATGACTAAGGAGTAGTAATTAGAAATAAGGCTAGATTAGTTGCTAAGGGGTATAATCAGATTGAAGGGATTGATTTTGAGGAGACCTTTTCTCTTGTAGCTATACTTGAAGCAATTAGGATTTTGCTAGCCTTTGCCTGTTTTAGAGGTTTTAAATTGTATCAAATTGATGTCAAAAGTACCTTTTTAAATGGGGTAATTCAAGAGGATGTTTTTGTAGAACAACCTCCAGGTTTTAAAAATTCTAAATGCCCAAATCATGTTTTCAAGTTGAAAAAGGTATTATATGGATTGAAAAGGCACCTAAGGCTTGGTATGAGAGGTTGAGCACCTTCTTACTTGAAAGATCATTTAAAAAATGAAGTGTGGATACAACTCTCTTTTTGAAAAGATGTGGAAGGATATACTCATTGTTCAAATTTATATGGATGATATCATTTTTGGATATTCAAATAAAAATCTTTGAGATGATTTTTCTCAAATAATGAGTAGTGAATTTGAGATGAGTCTAATGGGAAATTTAAGTTACTTTCTAGGTTTTAGCATTAAGCAAATTGAGGAAGGAACATTTCTAAGTCAATCAAAGTATGTTAAGGACATCCTCAAAAAGTATGAAATGGATAATGCTAAACCTGTAAGTACACCAATGAGTTTCTCAGTTCAGTTGGATAAGGACCCTAAGGGAAAATCTGTTGATCAAAAGAAATTTAAAGGGATAATTGGATCTTTACTTTACTTGACTGCTAGCCGGCCTGATATCATGTTTAGTGTTTTCTTCTGTGCTAGATTTCAATCAGATCCAAAAGAATCACATTTGATAGCAGTTAAAAGGATTTTAAGATATCTGTTAAAAACTCTGAACTTAGGAATTTGATATCCTAAGTTTAGCTCTTCATTTAAAATAATTGGTTATTTAGATTCATACTTTGTAGGATGTAGGGTGGATATGAAAAGCACTTCTGGAACATATCAATTCAATGGAAATTATTTAGTATCTTGGTCCATTAGAAAATAAAATTTAGTAGCCCTATCTACTGTAGAAGTTAAATACATTGTATTGGGAGGTTGTGTGGAACAAGTACTTTGGTTGAAATAACAGTTGATTGATTTAGGATTGTTTATAGGGACTATTCCAATTTATTGTGATAACACTAGTGCTATTTGCATTTCTGAAAATCCTATTCAACATTCAAGAACCAAACATATAGACAGAAGGCATCATTTTATAAGGGATCATGTATCCAAGGGAGAAATTAAACTCATTCATGTTACAACTGAAAATCAACTTGCAGACATTTTTACAAAATCTTTAGCCTTTGATACTTTCAGTGCATTAAGAACAAGGCTTGGTGTGATTGATTTAAATGCTTAAATAAAATATTTTTTCTGCAACATTGATGTTTGTTTTTCTAGTTAATGTTTTTGTGTTTGTTATGAGTTTTTCATTTTATTTTTGTGTGATTTGTTTTTAATCTGTGTTTTATTAATGTACATGATGTTTTTAATGTGTCTTTTGAATTTTAGTTTTTGTTTGTGTGCAAAATCATTTTTTTTAAATCTTCTGGGACAAAAAAATTTTGTATGGAAAGAATTATAAAATGTGTCGAACTGTTAGATTTTAAATCGTTTGCATGCAGTTTTACAATGTTTAATGGTAACTTTGTCTGGACGATCGTTATGATCGTACGGGACGAATTGTTTTTCAATCGATGGGACGAGCGAATGAAGCGGTTGAATGGATAAGGTAGTTTTTAATACAAACTTCGTGCGTACGAACCTTTAGTTCGTCTGGACGAACACATGTCGGTTCGATGTAGGGGACGGTTTCAACTGCCATTAAAACTATATAAGTTCTGATCGTCCCAGGACGAACATGTGTTCGTCTGTACGATCAAACTTGTCAAAAGTCTGTACAAAAGGTCACTTCGTAAGTCGTATTGATTACAAAAAGCCATTTCATTCTGGTCATATTGAATCGTCTGTACAAAATATTTTCGTACAGGATGAACGAAAATTTCATATGGGACGAATTACTTTCGTCTAGTACGAACGAATCATTTTTCAATAAATAAGCGATCTTTTCAACTCAATTGTCACTCTCTAAACATCACTTTCAAATCCTTTCTTACTCTAGATCATTTTCAAATGGCCAGTTCAAGCAAGCGTCAAAAAGTCTTAGTCAAGAAACCACATAGGAATTCAACTAAAAATTTTCTGCCCAAAGCAAATGAGGAATCTTTTCCTAGATTTGCTTCTTCCAAAATCACTCTTTCCTGAATTTTAATTCAAAAAGATATTACATTTCAGGTTATGCCTTTATTTGCTTCAACTCAGTTTCACTTTATCCTTACTATGGTCCACCTCTATAACAAAGAAACATTCCTCTACTTTCTAGCCAATATGTCCTTCAATTCAGACCACTCTGTAATTCGCTCCTTTGTTTTCAAACAAAAAGTTGAAATCACTAAACACTAATTATGAGCTTTTTTAAATTTAAGGACTAAGGGAAGTAGAGCCCATACCTTAATCACGAATGATACATATAAATGGTATGAAATCAGCAGGGTGATTAGAGCAAATGGTTTAACTGAGCATGTGGCTAAGGTATTTGATCTTGTCCGAAATGCACGCATCATCCAGCACGTTCTTAGAACTTCAATCATTCCAAAAGCTGGTGATAGAGTTAATATTACCCCCCTTCTTTCCATGATGACTTTCCTAATCATGTCAGAAAAGCCTATAGATGAAGCCCAACTTATCCTCGACTATATTTATGGGCTGTCTGAAATTGACCATGCATATCAGAAAAGGAAGAGGAATATTGCTTTAGGACACTTAGTTTCCTATGTTCTGGAAAAGAAGTATAACTTGGTTCATCCTGATCAAGAATTTGAAGAACCGCTCTATTACAATGACGGATGATTTAGAGCAATCTTCAAGGAGGGATCAGGAAAACCACATGTCATAAGTAATACAGAAGAAGAGCTAGAAGGTGCACCTGCTCTTGCTAATGAACCAAATTATCAGGATTTGGTTCAAAGATTTGATCAACTAGAGACTCATTTTTATCAACGCTTTGACTAAATTGAGACTCATCTTCAATAGCAGGATGCTCAATATCAATATGACATGGGTTATTTGAGGGGACAAATGAATGATATTAGTACCAATGTACTTATGTTGAATACATACTTTAATCTCTTTGGTACTGTCCTCCTCCTCCTCTAGATCAGGGACCGTTTGAGTGATTGTTGCACTTGATGTTTTGTGTTTGTGTTGTTATTGTTTATGTGTTAGTTATTATTTGCTTTTAGTAGTTTGATGTATTTCTTCTTTATTTTAGTTGTTTTATTGATATCATGATGAATCCTTGTAATATTTAAAATGATATCAATATAAGTTCTTGTGTTTTGATTTGAATTTATTTTTGAAATGTTTGTTAGACTTTATGTAAATCAACAGATTTTTTAATCTTAATCGTGATATAACCTGAATTGCAAGAAAAATTAAATTCATTAGAAAATCTAATTATTCTAAGTTTAAGTTTTGCTGATAACTTGGTATTATTAGGATTTTCAATTTCATGTCTCTTCTTTATACTGTATTATAGTTAATATTATTATTATAATTGTGATATTTTCTTATTTTATATTTCACTTATCAATCATTATTTATGCACTTAGAAAGATTTGAAATTTTAAATTATTATTTTTGGAAAGAATAAAATTAATCTTGCAAATTATGTAAAAGTATAGTAAAAAAATTAAAAGGAATGCGCAAAGGTTCGTAATGTGAAAAAGAGGCACAAAATAAGCCAAAAGTAAAAATGATGCACAAAAATGTGCCTCAACTATGAAAAAGATGCGCAAAGTGCCACATGTGCTAGTTATTTCTTTCCAAACTCTTTTAATCTCATAATTCAAATTGATCTTAAGTTTATTTATAATTGATATTGAAATTTGAAATATACAAATTTTTTATTCATCCTTATTGCAATGATTTTCTCTATCTTAGTGTCTAACATTTATAATTCATATTGAAATTTGAAATATATAATTTTTTATTCATCATTATTGTAATGATTTTCTCTATCTTAGTGTCTAAACTAACTCATGTCTTTGATAAATTCTTTTTATTATATATGTTATATCACTTCTTAAATTATATGAATTTCTATGATTTGCCTAATGTTTTAATTTTATTTGCAAAACTTATTTCAATCACTGTTAAGATTATATTATGAAATGATTTTTATATCTCTTCTTACATTCCAAGTTATTTTTCTTCACTTTTTGCTGTTGTCAAAAAGGGGGAGAAATTATTTGTTGAATTGTGTCTTAAGTCTTGTGAGTCTTGTATCTTGTGTTAGTATTTGTGTTTATTTTATTTTTGTGATTATGTCATTGTTTTGTTTTGTATAAAATTTTTGATAAACAAAAATAATTTTTGAATGAATGCATCCTTATTTTCAAGCATTCATCAATTCAGGGGGAGTTTAGGAGATCCTTAGAATTTGAAATCCTATAAATAATAATTATTTTGCCATCATCAAAAAGGGGAAGATTGTTAAGAGAGTTGTTATTATCATGTTTTACATTCTTACAACTTATATAGTTTTTGATGATTCCAAATATTATTGTTTTATGTGTAGTTATCTCCTAACACTTTTTGGAAGATTTGTTTTTGCTCCTGTGTGTACTAACATTTCAGGAAAATTAAACTCCAAACTATGAAGATTTTAAATCAAATTCAGCATACAATCCTTTGCAAATTGAAGTTTTAAATTATTTTTTGAATTGAGAGGGAGTGATTCTAATTGAGTGAATAAAAACACACACACACACATAAGGAGATCTTACAAAATTTGTACTAATCGTACGGGACGAACCTAGTTCGTATGGGATGATCAGGTCAGTTATCTCCTCGTAGGAGCAATAGAATGAACAGGAGTTGAGAAAATTTTTAAAAGTCCTGATCATCCATGATGAAATTATTTTGGTCCTAGGATGAGTTGAACTCTGTAAAAATTTCGTTCAGACGAAATCTATAATCGTGCCAGGACGACTTGGGCTCTGTAAAAATTTTGTCTAGATGAAATCCAAATCATCCCAGGATGAATTCTTCTCTATAAAAATTTCATCCAGATGAAATCCAAATAATCCCAGGACAAATTCTTCTCTAAAAAAATTTTGTTTAGACGAAATTCATTATCATTCCAGGACGAGTTGCTCTCTGTAAAAATTTCATCCGAACGAAGTCCTGTTTATCACAGAACGATGTGAACCGACTTACCACAGTTGGTTACGTCCTGCAGTTATTAGGGAACCGACCTATGGTATAACTAATCGTACCGGACGAACCTAGTTCGTACGGGATGATGATTGTTGACCTCATTGTTTGAGGTCAATTTCCCCAAATCCAATTCTAGCACCTAGGTATTCGTAGTCTAGAGTAGACATCACCCATAGGATTTCCCTTAGGTGGACGTCCACTGACGTAGCATCGACTCGAGCCTATCATTCAATTCGAATCAAAATCAATTCAATCCAATTTCAATTCAACTCCAAACAAACTTAATTCAAATTCAATTTATGATTCATCGATGTCAATCGACTCATTTAATTTGATCTAATTCATTTTTGATCAAATTGATATATCATTGGGCTTAAAACAACTCACCAATTAAATCAAAATCAAATCAAATTAACTCAAATTGAATTCGATTTCAATGGCTTCGATTAACCCGTTTTGACTCGTCACAAGTATATATATAATAATAACTGATACGTCGTCAAAAAATATCTTAATCGGGCATGAATCTCGATGCAAAATCAAGTTTGGAAACTTCAAAAATTAATTCGGAGACCATCCGAACTCCGATTTCAGAAAACTTACAGTCGAACTGAGCGTCTCAGGAATACAAATCCAACGACACCAAGATGAACCCAATCCGAGCCCAAATGAGTCCGAATCAAGGGCTCAAAGCACTGTTGGAAGGTTCAAACCGCAATTTGAGTTACCAAACGGTCTCCGATTTCGACGAGCTTATACTCGAATCGAACGGCTCGACGAGACGAATCCAATGAGCCCAAGATCACCGAATTTCGAAATCATTAAGGCTTTCAAATGTCCAACGAACGGTCCATGGTCAAAAGGTTCAGCAACAACCCTTAACTAGCCACTCTCTCCCTCTCCTATTTGCGCATAGCCGAACTCCTCTCCAGAAAAGCAGACCAAACTCCAGCCTCACGTCGCCCTCTCTCAGTTTGCTCTGTCCCGAGCCCAGGAAAGCCGAACGAAGTCCAACCCCCCTTTTACCACTGATTCGCACAAGCCTCTCCAGCCCGTCCCTATCTTTCACGTGAGAAGCCCTCAACCGAAATCCTCTCCTCCCTGCAGTTCAAAAACCATCCAGCAGTTCGCTAACTGCTCCATCTCCCTCACAATCCTCTCGGCAGTTCAAAAAAGATCCCGCTTGATTCTCTCTTCCCGTTCGTGAACGAAGCCCAGCCTTGGCTCGTCGTTCATCTCAGTTCGTGCAAAAAAAAAAACGCTCGCCTGCTCCTCTCCATTTCTCATTCTCTCACGACAATCTCAGTTCGTGAACGAAGCCCAGCCTTGGCTCGTCGTTCATCTCAGTTCGTGCAGAAAAAGAACTGCTCGCCTGCTCCTCTCCATTTCTCATTCTCTCACGACAATCTCAGTTCGGAAGAAGCTTCGATCCCTATCTAAAAAAAAAAAAAAAAAGAGAATGAACGAACCTTCCTTGGCTTCGTCTCTCCTGTTCGTACTACCCAGCCCGTGCTTTCTTTCTGCTTCCACTCAAGGTCTTATCCACTTAAGCTTTGTTATTTTATATATATATACACTTCGTACTTTTGATTAACTTTTCAGATCATGATTACTCATAATGGATTCTAATCTATATCTTATAAGAATTGTTTTCATTTTTATTTAAATTAAATTGGTATATCAAAAACTCTAATACTGGATACATTTTCGAGATATAATTAAAATAACATGTTGATTTTGGTTTAATTTAATATATTTTTTTGATGAAATATACCTTTCTTTATCTATCAATAATAAGATAAAATAATTTAAAATAATTTCCTCACTATTTCTCTCCATAACTCGATCTCACTATTCTTCTTTTCTACCAACTGATTTTGAGAATTTCATATATTCATTCATGCTTTTAATTACTTTATTATAAGTTATGACTAAGCTATTTAAACATTCATATTTTGGCATCCAAATAAGTGTCGATGACTTCGATATTTATGTATACTTACTATTCAAATTATGTATAAATTCAACTTTAATAAACAATATGTTTGTGATATAAAGTGTATATTCATATTTAGACTCTAGCAATATTAACGTATTTAATCTGAACATTTTAATCATGATAAAGTTATGTCTTATGTTCTAAATGTTACATAAAGTACATATTATATATATATATATATATATATATATTTGCTACCATATATACATATTTTATTTAGATCTAATTCTTATTCATGACTATGAATCTTTGTTTCCCTCCCCTCTAATCATTTCTCCCGATAATTATGAGTAAATAACAAATCTACAAATACATATCAAAATTTAACGTTTGAAAGACAAAACAAAGAAGATCAACCAAGCCAGTGTTCAAGCCCGAAGAAAGGTACGTCTTTTATTTTCAGTAAATTTCAATTATTTTATTATTATTTATCAAATGTGCTTTCTAACCCCTGCTTTCTTCTCTTTACTTGCATGAAATGCTAGGAACGGTACCGGTCGAGGGAACAAAATGACAAGGAGCTAATGACGTCAGTCGCCTCTATCCAACCGGGTAGAGGTACTACGGGCGGAACCACCGGGTCGTAGCCCCCGGTGACTGTGAGTATTCTAAACTTAGAAAACATGTAGGGGCCCCTTGATGTGGTTTGTGCGAACCCTTCCTTTTTAGGCCCTTGTAGTAACTTCAATTTTATTAGGTTTATTTTTATTTGCTCTTAGATCCCTAAACCCATTTACATGTACGAAATGTCCTAAGGCTTAGTAATAACAAAGATTTTCTCCTATACAACACTAGTGACACTTAAGGACAATAATTAATGACCGAGTCTTAGAAAATTTAGACTTAGGATGCATACACACTTTTAGGATAGAGACATACAACATAGAAAATTTAGTGACATTAATATTATTATTATATTTTATTTTTACTTATTTATTTAACAAATTAAATTTAATTAATTAAAAATTTTCTTTAAATAATAATTGATTTAGGATATATCAAAACTACACTTTCTAATACACACACTTAAATTTGTTTGCTAGGACAACCAATTCTAGTTTTAGGTTAGGCCGGTGTCTATTTCTTTATTGCACTGTGACGGGCTTTTTCTCGAGTTTTATTGCATGCTGGTTGTAAATTGTTGGTGTGTTTGTTTACTTACTTTTACCGCACTCTGTGATGTGATTTGATTAATGATTAGATTACCTATAGGTTAGAAGTGATTTGGTTGTTAACAGAATTTTCTGCAGGTGGCCACACTTGTGCAAGGCAGAAAAAGGGGGCTAATTATTCAATAATTTTATAAAATGCTACAGGTGATTCAGCTGCTTAGCCCCCAAATGAAGAAGAGTGTGGCCAAATATGGCTTAATAATTCAAATTCAATTGCATATATATATAACTGCGTGGGATGATTTTTATTATAAATTTCTTAGGATAACCCTGCAGGTGGACTAAATTTTTCTTCCCTTTCTGTGAAATGAAATGTAATGTAAATATAATATATCAAGAGTCAATAAATGTGAAAGTGATTTTTTGAAAATGAGATATTACATCCAATTTGGAATCTAAAGAAAGGAGAATATACCTTAAAGGATTATTCTCTTTTATTTAGAAAGCCAAATTAGGATGATTCAATATCCAAATAGAAATGAAAATACCCCTCTTAGGGATGAGTTTCTTTTCATTTGGATATCCAGAACCCGGAAGACCTGAGAAGCTCGTAGAAGAAGAAAAGATAGAACAAGAAGATTGAAGAAAGAAGACGAAGAAATAAAGATTCAAAGAATAGTATATCCCATTTCAAAAATCACTTGCGTCATTCTTAGGATTAGAATCTGGGTTTGTTGTCAGTGGTGCCCGGCCACTTTACTTTTCTGTAAATTCTGGGTGTAATATGGACATTGGACATTATATTTGGATTATTAAAATTGATTGTTTACATTATTTGTGCAGTAGAATTTTTTAGGACTCTTGCATGTCGTATTTTGTTTTAGCCTGGATTCGAATCGGAGAGATTTTTTTCGTAAGGGTACGCTTAAAATTCTTCTACTTGTAATTTTAAATAAAATTTTTAGGCTCACATAGTAACTCTAACGATCTAAGAAGTAAGCTCGGGACCGCCGAGAGTCAGCATAAGCATATTAATACTTTCTCTTCCCTGTTAGGCACCTCCCCGCCTGCGGGTTCTGGCAGACCACTTGACATATGAGGGTGCAGTTCTGTCAAGGGGAAGTTGTGCAATCTCTAGAAAAAAACCTATTTTCTAAGCCTAATTTTAAAACTGCTTCATATTCATTTTATGCATTCGAGTCAATTAGCATGCATTGCATTAGATACAAATAAAAAGAGTCTAAAATATTAATTGTATTTCTAGACATTTATCACCCTACATAAGTTGAGGGGCCAATTAGGGTCTGTTTTAGATGTCGGCCCCCAATTCATTAAAACATAAATAATGTCCCTACCTATCTTTCATAAGAGACTGGACACATGATTTTAAAGCGCCTAGGTGGTTAGCTGGCTCCCCAATCCAGGCCGGGGTAAGTCCAGATTTGCACTTCATTAGTTAGGTTCGGGTCACTATTTTATAGTACCCAAATTAGATTTAGGTTCTGAGGCAGATTCTTTTTAGATCTTAAGTCCTCACCCTCCGGGAATATAATCCAAAATTTCTAATAAAATGTCAACTTAAACATAAAATTTTCTCCTAAAATGTAAAGCCTAACATAGGGTAGACTGAGGTTGCTTCAGAGCTTCTCAGAATCTGGCTCCTCCTACTTTTCTTCCTTTGACTCACTAATAAATGTTCAACATTGAGCTTTCTCCTTGAAAATTCATACTTATATTTCATTGTATTTTACTTTGTAGTTAGAAGGGTATGAAATCACAACTTTAATCGAGAGTTTTCTTAGGAGCTTCTCTCCTAGGATGTAATTAACTATAGGGGCTTGCCTCTATAGGGATTTGAGAACCCCAGATTAAAATAAACCTTGTTTTATTCGTATAAAACAAGGGAAGAATCTTTGGGAACGTAGATATTTTTAAAACCTCATTTCTAATTTTGAATAAACTTGTAGAATATTATTATTATCTTTTCAGATAATATAATATTATACTTGTTATATTCAACTTTAGAAATAATGAATTTTATAAAACTCATTCTTGCTTTTGGATGTTCTTGAAGAATTTTATATTCGTCTTTCAAGATGATATAATATTCTCCTTGCTATATCTAAATAAAAGAATGAATAAATTTTTCAAAAAAAAAAAAACTTATTTCTATTTTTAAACACATTCTTAAGAATTTCATGTTTATTTTTCGAAATAATATGATATTCTTTAAATTGTGTTTGATCATAGAAATATCAATTTTCAAAACCCTATTTTGATATTGAATCCATTGTAGAATATTGTGTCGGTCTCTCGAGACTGTACTTTATTCTCAATGCAGTATTCAATTATAAAATAGGAGAAATCAAAATCTGCGTTGTATGACATAAATTTTCCCACCAATGATCGTGTACGAACATAGTTCGTACCAATATACATCAGGATCGTTTCCGACACTTTAAGTAAAATCATCCAGGACGATCCACGATGGTACGGGACGATTCATTTCGTGTTGACTTGAAGAATTTGTAGTTTTGGATGGTTTTTCTTGTCTCTCTTATATATAGTCCAATTTAGACTACCACCCTCTATGTTTGCTCATTGATCTTCGTGCCTATTGAAAGAAGAGTCAAGGAGAGAGTGTGAGAGTGCGTTCAAAGGTAAGAATATCTACTTGTGATTTATGATTACTTCACTCTTTTCTTTCTTCCTTATAGAATTCTTGTGAGAAGATCTGTCAAGGAGATCCGGTTCTCTGCCGACACTTGGAGAGTGTGAATAGTTGCAGGTTCTCTGTCCACACTATGAGAGTGTGAAAGGATGAAGGGTTCTCTGCCCACACTAGGAGAGTGTGAAAGGATGAAGGGTTATCTGCCCACAGTAGGATAGGGTAAAAGGATGGACGGTTCTCTACCAACACTAGGAATAAGTGTAAAAGGAAGATGATTCTCTGCCGCACCGGGTAGGGGTGGAAAGAGTTTTTGTAAAGGCTTCTCAGCCTTGCTGTGGGTGCTAAAGGAGAGTCACTAGTGGTATTAGTGCAATACTCGGAGGGTGCCTCCAAGGAGTGGATGTAGGTCTGGTTTTGACCGAACCACTATAAATCTGGTGTTCTTTACTTTTCCGCTTTTTATTTTGTTTATCATTTACAACTTGTGGTTGAAAAATCTTTTTCTAAGAAAATTCACTAACAATTAAGTTTTAATTTCCAAAGTTTAAAAAGGGGGTTCAAATTTTTTTTAATTACCAATTCACCCGCCCTCTTGGTTAGCCACTGAGACATAAGCTTGGGTTTAGCATCCTAATTCATTGTGAACGAATCTCAACAGGAGCAACAATTTTTTGTGATCATACTGTTGATTCATCTGATTCTGTGATGCTGTTTGATACTTAAAGTTTTGTGTCCTTTTTGTATTTTTCATGCACAACAAAACTAAAATAACACATTCTTAGTTAAAATATAACATGTAAAATAAAACATTTTTTACACTTATTAATTCATAAATCAATCATAAATTTAATCCTATATCAATTGCTATTTTCAAAATCCAATGTCCAATTCCAACCCCTAAAGCTTTTGGATTTTTCCCTTTCTCAGGGGAATATTCAACTGATTGAAACCCTGACTAAAGTTTTTAAAGTAGGGTTTGATCATTTATATATTTATTAGGGATATCTCTAGAGTCTACCTAACCCTTTTAAAGTTATACATGTCCTTCTAAATCCTAAAACAAAAAAATGTTACCCAAGCCTACAAAACCTTCAATTATTTATAGCCCTTGCCACGAACATGACATCTTATTACAAATCAACTATGGAAGCTTTGGGTGTCCATTAAACTTATTCAAAAGAAGAACTGTTTAAATTTAAATTCCAATGAACCCTTGGTGGATAATTGTTGACCATTATTGACCAAGAATTCTTAAACCTAAAAAAACCCTAAAAAAAAAAGAATTGAATAAACCCTTCTTGACTCAACTATGCCATGGCTAATGATAACTTCTACTAAAATCTAAATCACATTTGGAATGAATTGATTCTAAACCATATACAAACTTGGTTAACCTAGTCAACCTAGGATGATCAAGTCAACCTAGGATGACTAAAGGGCCCCCATTAACCTTAAAATTTCATTTCAATGATCTAGACCTCATAATGGCCTAAACCATCCTCCAAAATGTTTTTTCACATCATTTGGAATTAGTTAGATCCAACCCTATTCTCTGGTTAAATTTAGTTTACCAAGCCAATAATAATTTACCAAACTAGCACTAAATCTTCAAAAATGAAAGCTCATGCATATAGACCCAGTAAGGCGCCTAAATCCCTTGGCACTATCCACCTGGTCACCAATGGTCAAAAAAAAAAAAAAAAATTAGCCATTGGCCTCAATTTCACTAACCACATGGATTGAACCAAATTAACTCAAAGGGGTTTTCTTTAGCCAAATCCTAAACATTATAAAATTAAATTGCATAAATATTTGCATTAGGCTTCCTCGCACCCTTTGAATAAAATATAGTCAGCCCAGCCAATGGGTTAACCTGGATCAACCAATTGTGCTGATTCAAACTAATTTAAACTAAAATTGTTTGGCCCATTTAATGCACATCCTTAATTAAACCAAATAAAAGATTTAATTACATTATAGATCAAATATTCCATGTTGTTACCCCAGTAAGCTCCAAAAATTTAGAGTACTGAGGTGGCAAGATTCCTCAAAAAATAATTAAGTGTAAGCATTAGTTTAAGCATAACTCCATGGAAATAAGCCACAAGGGTACTAACTTTTTGAATTAATTTCCTAGCTCCTTTTAGATTGTTCCAAAACAAAATTTGCGGTTGGGTAAGGGTTGAGGTGGCAAGAAATTTTAATTATCATTCCATTTTCTCTCTATTTTAACTACCCCCTTTTTTTGAAGTAAGAGTTGGATTTTTTAATTGCATTGCCTCCATATAGCTCCCCGTAGTGTCCCAAAGCCTTCCCAAGCTCCAAAAGTGCTAAAGAGTTACAAAACATCAAAGCCAACTATCTTTCCATACAATACTTCTCTAGTGTTGAGCTCATCAATGAAGATCAAAGCAGGCCTCTATGGAGTCCAACACAAATTAAACTAAGCAAATTCATCAATGGGTTTGAGGTAAATGCAAAAACCCAAATCCTACATCAAGGATTTAAATAACTTTATTATATTATGTCTTGGAACCTCCAAACTTCATAGAATAGGGTATCAAATAGCTTAGAATCCCTACCTAAAGCTTCATTTAATTTTTTCCAATGAAAAAAAAAAAAAGTTTAAAGCCCACTTCATTTTAAATCAACATTGTTTTAAATGAATATGAAGAACCCTAAGCTATCTAAACACGTATGTATCTGATTGAATGATCCATATCTAGTCAGACAGCATGATCGATAAGATCAAATCAAATGGAGAGTAAGACCAATCCTCCTTCTAACATAATCCCAATCATCCATGTGAACCGTGTTGGGTTTAATGACACGTAAACATGACAGCATGGTAAAGTGGCCTGAAGGCTGCCAATCATCGACTTGCTAATCATGTGACAACGTATAGAGAATTTGAGGTTGATGTGGTAGCAGCGAGGTAGGAACAACGTGATAATAGTTCCTAATAAATGGGCTTAAAACATTAATTTAATGTATAAATTGGCTAAAATTACAAAAATTCACCATAAATCACACACTTAGCCAAATATTATTTGTGATGGCTCTATATAACTAGCCTAAGTAGGGCTTCATTCTAAACACCAAATAAAGTAAATTTCATGATCATATAGTACGTAATTTATAATTCAATATTTATATTTTTTTAAATACTCAAATGTATACTTTTCTAATTAATCTCAAACTTAGCTACATAATTTTATTACATGTCCTTGACCTACCCTAATTTTCCTAGGATAGCATGATCATTAAATTTGTGTGGTTCTAACTTATCAAGGTATATGTATTTCATAATCTAAATCTTTATAAATTCATAAATAACACTCTATATAGCATTGGTTCATGATTGTTTGTAGTGTGCTAGCTTAGTCTCTAATGGTTAGTTTTCCATTAATTTTAACATAATTTATTATCTTGTTTATTAGAATTAAATTCCAAAATTATATTTTAAATTATTTTTTAGAATTGATTAAACCCCATAGAAGGAACTTTATTGTCTTCAAATTTCTAGGCTTTACACATTAAGATTTGAATAACCCATGGTTTAAATTTCAAGAGATTTTGAGGTCTTCTAATCTATCAATTAGTGAAACCTATCTCACTCTGCAAATTTGTCTTAGGATTTCAAATAAATCAAGAATCGCTTCTCTAGCTGCTTTAGCACTCTCCCTGTTAGGGTTCCTCCCCACTTGGGTCTTCTCGGTGGCTTCTACTGCCATTTGGTCAGAGAAGTTTCTTTGTTTCTTATTTATATCTAACCCCTCACTTCCAAAAAGGCTTTCCCCCGCATTTTAGATCATGGTTTTTTGGTTATTTCTTTTAAATCTTATTCTTTCGCTGATGCCCAAGCTGATTCCTCTTCTAATGTTTATTTCCCAACCTTAAGCAAATTGCTTTTCATGTTATGCCCTCTTTGTGGGTATCGGAGGAGGTGGACCTTGCTTTGGTAGTGCTGTTTGAGTTTTCTTTGATTGGTTTCTTCCCTACTTGCCCGCACTCTCTCGATGCCATACGTAAATTTTTCTTCAATTTAAAATTATTAGGCACCTTCCGTGTTATAGTTCTAAGTCCTAAACATCTGTTGATTAAGCTAGATAAGGACTTAGATTATTGTCATATTTTTTAACATTGATCCTATTTAATAAACAATTGCTCTAAGAAACTCACTAAATGGTCTCCCAATCTTTATGTTAATGTCGAATCACTAGTGATTGCTATTTGGGTGTCTTTTCCTAATTTGCACCCTCATTTCTTCTCTTCCTTCATTCTTTATGGATTGGGATCGTTATTTGAGAAAAGCTAAAAATAGACAATGCTATAGCCATCGATTCATGACCCTCTATTGCTCGCATTCTTGTCAAACTAGACGTCACTAAAACTTATCCTGATCACATCTGGCTCAGTACCAACAATCTCGGGTATGTTCAACTAGTAGAAATTGGGACTTTTCCTCAATAGTATGGTCATTATAAATAACTTTGCCACTCTAATTTTTATTTTCCTTTGCTTCATCCTAAGCTTGATGTGAGTTTTGTGAAGGTGGTCAATACTGCTTTGCCTCCAGTTAAAGAATGTGTTCTTCTTCCTAATGTTGTCCCTACTTTGAATTTGGTTGATCCTTCTTGTATTGGCATCTCTTCTATATTGAATATGGTCGGTGTAAACCCTATTCCTTCTCACCCCTTATCTCCACTATTGGTGATGTTGTTGTTGGTGTGGAGGATGATGTTTCTCCAAATATTGATGAAATTTTGGTTGGAAATTATAAGAAGACTGGTAATTTCTTAGTGGTTGCCTCTTGTATTGAACCTATTGTGCCTTTAAATGAGGGTGAAATCTCTTGTTTGGTTAACACTCTAGCTAGCCCCATTGTATCCCATAGTGATGTTGGAGATTTTGGCTGTTTAATTGGTAATTTTCTTCTAGCATATAATGAAAATGTGAGCCCTTTGGGTACTTTGGTAGCCTTTGCACCTATTGCCAATCCTATTAACTTGAGTGTGGTACTTATAAGTAATGATTTATCTCTTGTGCCATTGGTAAATGTTCTTATTGAGATGATATCTTTAGAAGATTTGAATGCTAAAGTTTTGGGTAAATGTTTGGATCAAATTGATTGGCTCGATAGTTCTTCTTCTTCACAATGTGGGGATGTTGAGACTCATGTTGGCATTTTAGATGATGTGTAAAATTTGGAGGTGAGTCATTCTTTCCCGAGTGGTGGCAAGCGACGTTGTCAGGAAGCTAAAAAGAAGTAATTCAATGGTTTCTTTTATCAGTGATTTCAACTTGATGGTCGATTGGTGTTGACTGGTTTTTTTGCTTTGATGGACTATGATGGAGCACTTGATGGTGTGTTCATATTTGGGTTCTATCGCTGAATCTTATTCTTCCTCCAATTAATGGCTCTAGCCTGGCAACTGTGAGTTTCTGAGTCTGGCTCTTTGGGTTATCTCAAAATTAATTTTCTTTTTTGGACTAATGTGGTTGTCTTGGTGCTTTGAACCTTTTTCCCTTTTGGCCTTTCTTGGCTTAGGTAATATGTCCCTTTATTTTGGAATAAAATTTCTTTTGCATAAAAAAAAGGACATCAAAGAAATCTCAATAAATTAATAATAAATTTGAAAACTATAAAATAAACTTCAACAAATCAAAAAAAAATTTATAGAGTAAAAGGAAAATTCATTTAAACAACATAAAAATTTAAAAATAATTAAAAATGTAAAAGAAAACTAATTAATTAAGTTAATTAAAAATATGAATAAATCTTCAAATAATTTGGAACTCTTGTAATCATCTTTTGAGACCATTTTTGACATCTAGTGATAATTTCAAGTGGTTTGGAATATATTTAGAACAAAAAAAATTGCCTAATTACTTGAATTTTTAATTGATTTAATTGGGTGATTTTGTAAAATCTTAAATATTTAAAGTAAAATAAATTTATATTAAATATAGAATTTAAAAAAAAAAAAGAAACCATTCAAATCTTAAGAAAAAATTACAAAAAAGTCAAAGTTTGGTCAAGCCTATCGAATACAGGAAATAAAAGAATTAACAAAATTATATTAAAACTTTAAAAATAAAAAATAAATCAACTAAAGAACTAAAAAAGTGGAAAAAAATATAATTAAAAATTTATTTACATATTGATAAACCTAAAAAAATTAAATTAAATAAATAAGATAAAGTTGATTAACCAAAATAAATAACATAATTAAATCAAAAAGATTCTATGCACACGATTCTTAAATGGCATATTAGATAGTAAATTCTTGCTTAAGCAAAGTCTCTTTGAGCCTTGTGCGATTCCTGGGCAGTTCTACGGTTTCTCCCTAGTGCGGTGGTTCTCAACCCTCCTATCTTAGATTTTCCCAATTTTTAGTTGTTTTCATTCACTTTTCTCAGTCTCGTCTTTTTCGTTCGCTGATTTTGAGTTCCTCTTTGGTTTGTCGTGTGGGGTGACGACTCTGTCATCATCTCACCCAATTTCCTCTTATCTTTTGGAGGGGAAATCACAATTTTTCAAAGCTTCACCGAAACTTAACTTTGTTCATTCAATTTTTAAGGGTTGTACGGCTATTCTCTTCGATGAATCGATTGTTCAACAGTTAGCCACTCCTTATGCATTAACTTTTGTTGGGAAATTTATGTTGAGGAGAACAAATCTTGATGTTATACAAAAGTTTTATCTTAATATAAAGCTATCTGGATCTTTTCACATTGGTTTGTTTGATTAACGACATGTTGCAATCCAACTTTCAAATGATATTGATTATAGCCGCATATTTGCTCGTAGATCATATTATATTCAAGCATGTGAAATGCATTTTCTAAAATGGACTCCAGATTTCGATGTTAGGGAGAAATCCCCTATAGCTTCAATTTAGATTTTTTTTCCTAACTTGCGCCTACATTTTTTTAATCATCAAATTCTATTTGGTATGGCCACCATCTTCAGCTGCCCCTTTTGCAGACTGATCAAGCAATTGCTTCGGTGTCTTGGACATCAATTGCTAGGGTTTTGGTTGAGTTGGATGTCTCTAAGAAACATCCTAGTGAAATTTGGATTGGATCCAAAGTTAAGGGTTACATCGAAAAAGTTGATTTTGAGATGTTACCAATATTTTGCTCATTTTGTAAAATGGGCATGGTATGAATGACTATTTTTGGAAACACCAGCACCTTCGTATAGCTATGAACTCTATGAAATAAATGAATGAGATGGTGGATCAGGATGTGTCTAACTCGGCCCCTTTTGTGGGAAATACTCCTAATCCTTCTCAACAAATTGAGAACCAGTTAGTTGTGATTGAGAAGAATCCTTGTCCTCATGTTCCCAATGATGCTACCAATACTGATTTTAACTCATGATCAAGGAGTTTTTAATAGCATTTTAAATAATTCTAGTATTGATTGTGATTATAATGTGATACATAATTCTCTTATTTTTGAAGCTCAAAAGGATGCAAATGATGGGCCTTCTTTATCTTGCATTATTAATCAAAATGTAATTGATTCCAATGCTATTATGCCTTTTCATGATCTTTCTCATCCATTAAATAAATAGGAATGTTTTTTGGGAGCAAATGGTGATACACAATAGGCCCCTAAAGAAGGTAAAAAGAAGGACATGCCATTAGAGGAAGGTGAAAAGAATGACATGGCTTTAGAGGATGGAGAATTTGTTTCCATGGACCATTATTCGTTACCTTCTACCTATTTTAAAGAACTGGTAATGAAGGCTACTGAGAATTGGGAGTATGATGGTAGGTTTATGGAGGATGATTGTCCTAATTTACACAAAGGTCATTTAATGATAGTAAGACTCCTTCAACTTCTAGTTATAATAGTGATGCTCTCACTGATACTGAGGAAATGCATATTGCTGCTAAATGTTTTTCCAAGGATGATAATGATACTAGTTAAAATTTCATAGTAAAAGAGGGTGGAAGCCAAAGCATATCACTTTGCAACCTCCTAGAAACATTTCTAGAAATACTCGTTCAAATACTTCTCATTAATATTTCCTTACATTTAGTACCATTATTTGGAATGTTAGGGGCATTGGTTGTCCATCTTCTAGAATTCGTGTTAAAAATTTATGTCGCGTTCATCATATTTATATTCTTGTCTTACCGAAAACCCTTATCCCTGGTTCTAGACTACTTAGTACCTCTCATTTTCTGGGTTTTAACCATGCAACTTTGAATATGGCTAACAAAATATGGGTTTTTTGGAAAAATCTTATTAAAATTGATGTTATTGGTGATTTTATTCAAGTCATGCACTGTAAAATTGAGGCTTTTAATTTTCATTGCTGTGCATCATTTGTGTATGCTCCCTCTTCTCTTTACATTAGAAATTTGTTATGGGATCAACTTCTAAATTTTCATAGTATATGTCATTTGCCTTTGTTGGTTGGTGGTGACTTTAATGCTATCTTTACCCCTTCTTAACGGATTGGGGGGTCTTCCCCTTCTTATTGTTCTATGTCAGATTTTAATAATATGATTTTGTCTTGTAGTTTGATTGATATTAGGTTTTTTGGCAAAAAATTTACCTGGAATCACTTATGGTAAAGTCTTGATCATGTGCTCTTTAATGATTCTTCAATTAACTCTATTAATTTCACTAATGTGCAGCATTTTAGTAAAACATTGTTTGATTATTCTCCTCTGCTTATCAATATTAAGAATAGACAATATAATGCCTCTTCTCACTTTAGATTCCAAAATATGTGGTTACTTAATAATTCCTTTTCTTATGTTGCTAATTATAACTGGCAAGCCCCATTACATCTTGATAACTCTATTTTTGGTATAAAAAAACTTTGGTTTAAGCTTAAGAGGTTGAAGCAAGTTCTTAATTGGTGGAATCACAATGTGTTCAGAAATAACTGAACTAATATTTTACAAGTTGAACAATGTGTATCGTCTAATGAGAATTTTTTTCAGAACGATCCTTCTGATGCTAATTTTTCTTTGTTAAAGTAGTCCAAACTTGATCTTTTTAATTTTCAAGCTTAGAAAGATGTCTTTTGGAAGCAGAAAGCTGCTGCTAAGTTCTTGGTTGAGGGTGATAATATTTCTAAGTACTTTCATGCCTTAACCAAGAGAAAAAGGATTAATAATATTATCAACTACATCCAAAGGGAGGATGGCACCTATTCTGATAACCTTGTTGAGATTGCTAATTTAGATGTGGTTCTTTTTCAAAACCATTTTAATAAAGTTTTCAATCCTTTTCAGGTTATGGATCATTCTTTTATTCCCAACCTTCTATCCCATGAGGATAATGCTTCTCTTTTTAGGCCTCCCTCTTTTGAGGAGGTTAAAGAAATTTTGTTGGCATGAATAGTGATTCTATGGTGAGTCCTAATGGTTTAATGATTATTTTCTTCCAAAAATATTGTCATATTAGTCATAATAATATTTTTTTGCTACATTGGATTTTTTTGCTGGTAATCCTATCCCCAAATTTTTTATTTCTACCTCTTTTGTTGCTTATTCCTAGAAATAATTATGTTCAAACTTGGAATGATTTTCATCTTTTTAGCCTTTGCACTTTCTTTAACAAATTGATTTCAAAAATTATTTCGAATCGTCTTTCTTCGATTTTACCAAAAATTATTTCTCCTTATCTAATGGGTTTTGTGAAAGGTAGGGCTATCAATGAGAATATTCATTTGGCTCAAGAATTAAGTTAAGATTTGGATATGCGGGTTAGAGGGGGTAATATGATTTTGAAACTTGATATTGCACAATATTAATTGGAATTTTATTTACTTTATGCTTGAGCTTTTTATCTTTAACTCTGTGTTTATTACTCTTATTAAGAATTGTATTAAAAATGTTTATTTTTCCATCATTCTTAATGATTCCAATCATGGTTTCTTCAAGTTTTCTCATGGCTTAAGGCAGGGTGATCTTATTTCCCCTGTTCATTTTATTATTGTGGCTGAGTTTATGTCTAGGGGTCTCTCTAATTTATTTGAGTTGAATCATGGACTTTACTTTAGAACTTTGGGAGGCTTCCATATATCCCATTTATGCTTTGCTGATGACTTTATTACTTTTACTAATATGCCTATTAATAGAATTCATAAAATTATATAGTTTATCAATCTCTTTGAAATGGTTAGTGGCCTTTCCTTTAGTAAAAATAAATTGCTCCTTTATCAATTCTAAGAGGATCTTCAATGAACATATTTTAGCTATTAAAGATTGCTACAGGTTTTACTCATTCTAACATTCCTATCAAGTATCTTGGTGTTCCTCTATTTAAAGGTAGAAGATAGACTTTTTTGTTTGACGATCTTATTACTTCTATTTAGAATAAGCTCTTATATTGGGATTCTAATTTTCTTTATTTTGGTTCTAGAGTGACTCTGATCAAAAGTGTTCTTTGTGCTTTACCTATTTATATGTTTCAAACCATCTTTCCTACTCATGCTATTTTTGGTAGGATCCACAAGCTGATTTACAAGTTCTTTTGGAAAGGTACTTCATCTTCTTCTAAAATTACTTGGGCTACTTGGGATAAGTGTTGTGGTGTTTTGGCTGAAGGTGGTCTTGGTTGCAAAACTTTACATGACCTTGCTAAGGCCTTCTCCATTAAACTTTGATATAATTTATGCTCTAAAGAGAATCTTTGGGATAACTTTATGATCTCTAAATATTATGTTGGTAACCATCGACTAATATCTCTACTAAAATTGGGGACCCTAAAGTTTTGAAAAGGCTTTGCAAGGTCAAATGGGAGGTCGAGCCCTTAATTTCTTGGGGGTTTGGTAATGGTGACATTTTTTCTGGAAAGATAAATGGTTAGGTAAAGATTCTATTGATTCTATCTTGAATTCTACTTCTTCTACATCGCTTAAAGTTAATTTTTTTCTTCAATGAGAGTTGTTGGGAAGATGATAAACTCTCTAGTATGATTCCTGATTGTATTATTCACCTTATTTTAAACCTTTCTATTAATACTACTTCCAAACATATTATTTTATGTGACTTGATGGTGGTTTTTAACTTAAGAATGCTTGGCACTCCTTTAGAGATAAAGGCAACATTAATAATATTTTTTCTAGGATCTGTCATAAGAGCATCCCTTCTATGGTACCTGTGTTTATGTGGATAGTTTTACATAGATTTATTCCTACAGAGGACAATCTGTTTAAAAAGGGTTTCAGTTTAGCTTCAAAGTGTCAATGCTATTTTCACATGGAGAATATGCATCATGTTTTTGTTTCTGGCCCTATGGCTATTAAAACATGGATTTAATTTAATGTTAAGTTTCAATTAAATTGTTTTAATGCTCACCTTTCCCTTTATTCTTTACTTAAGTCTTGGTTTATTTATACTAAAGGTCACATTCGCAATGCATTACCTTCCCTCATTCTTTGGTTTCTTTCATTGGAGAGGAATAACTCCATTTTCAATGGAGTGAGAATGAACCATCTTAATGTTATTCAGAGGGTGAAGGATAAGATTTTTGTTCTTGTTGCTATTAACTTGCTTTATGTTAAGAGTTTTATTAATTTCTATGATGTTAGCAATGCTTTAGGGGTTAATTGGGAGAGAGCTCCATCTGCTCTTAATGCTATCTATTAGAACAAGCCCCCTCCTAATTTCTTTAAATTAAATATTGATGGTGTTACCTCTGATTCAGTGGTTGGTTGTGGTGGTCTTATTCGGTTTAGTAATGGCCATCTTATTGTTACCTTTGTAGGCCCGGTTCATAATGGTAATTCTTTATGATATTTAGTTATGCATCCCTCTTAACTTAACCAATTTATACATTTGAGTTAATTCTGCTGTGAAAATTATTCCTTTATAGGAATCTGGAGGAGGTGTGTTGCAACCCTAATAATTTCTATCGTGTTAGGGAAATTAAAAGGCTTTTGTTGTTTGTTAATTTGTCTTTTTGCCATATTTGTAAGGCTGGTAATTGTTGTGCCTCCGTGATCGCTAATTGGGGTTGTAGACATGGTTGCTTTACTGATGTTATTCAGTCTAGTATTCGAGGCCCTTTTAAAGGTTTCTTTTACCTGGATGTGTGTGGGACTCCTTATGTTAGTACTTGACTGTTTCTTGTTTTTTGTTATTCTGGTTGGTATTTTCCTGGGATTTTTGTGTTAGCTGGGTTTTTTTGATTTTTTGGCACTATTGGACATATCAGTTGGTCTTCTGGAGTCCTTTGTCTTTTTCTAGTTCTCTTTAGTTCTTTTGTTCTGTTGGTTATAGCTATTCTAGCTATCCTTTCTTCTGTTGGTATTGCTGGAGCTCGATTTCTTTTTTGTTGTTGGGATGCATTGCTGGACCGAACCTTATTCCATGTTGGTTGGGCCTCTTTCCTATCTTTGGGGTATTTTATGCTGCTGCTGTAGCACCTGGTATGCTCAAGTGTGGGTTATTAGTGGCTGGCATATTGATTAGTATCCTTATTTAGCTTATGTCTTTGTTTATTTTGACTGGAGCAATACTTTTTATGGTTTTGTTGGCTGGATCTTTTCTGGCTATCCTATCTTTTATTGGTATTGTTGTATGTTCTGCTTCTTCTTTGTTATTGGGGTGCACTACTATACGGATCTTTATCCTTTGTTGGATGTGCCTCTTTCTTATCTTTGGGGTATTGTGTGCTGCTGCTGTAGCACATGGTATTCTCAAGTTTTGGTTATTGATGGCTGGCATAATGATGTGTATCCTTATTTAGCTAATGTCTTTTTGGATTTTGATTGGAGCAATGATTTTTTTGGTTTAGTTGCTGAAGGGCTATACCATTATTTCTCTCCTACCTGGTTGGGTGCTGGGGGTAATGGTGGGGTTATGGCTGTGATTTTATCTTATAGTGGTGGGATTATTAAGTGCAGTTGCTTGTGGTATTTTCGTACTATCTTGTTTTCTGGCAATTTGGTTAACCCGAGCTCTTTCCTAATTCTCTGCTGGGTTGTTGGGGGGAGCTCTTCTTCCCAAAATTTTATTGCTGGATCTTTTGTTTATTGGTTTTGTATTTATAGCTAGGTGTGGTCGCCTTCCTTGCTTATCCCTATTTGGATTCTAGTTAACCCGTCTTATGCTATTGGTATTCTGAGGCTGAGGTGGTGGATCTTATCTATTGTTATTTTGGAAGGATCCCTTGGTAGGATTTAGTGGCTTGTGGACTCTCTTAATGAGTCTAGTATTAATGAGAGTATTATGAGCTAAATTAGCCTTAATTCTAAGACTGGCTTTACTTGGAACAATTTTGTTTTTTGTTTCTTTTTAACCAGCACCAATTCATTTTTGGCAATTATTTTACTAATAATTTTTTTTGGTGTAGTTTCATCCTTTGCATCTTTTCTTATTTATAGGTGGAACTGATTAGGAATGCTTCAAGTTTTTTGGCAGAAAGATTGGGCCGTATTGTAATCATACTATCTTTCTTTTTTTGGGTGATTGTCTATAGAATCATTAGAATGTTTGTAGGGTTCCTTGTATTTTTTTTTATAGTTGAGACAATTGGCTCATTGGTTTTCTTTTGCTTTTGTTTTATAGCTTGTAAGAGCATTAGTGAGCTGAAGGTCTTCTATAAGGACTCTGTAACCTATTTTTTATATTAATGCATAGGCCCCTACATGGGTTTTAATAAAAAAAAGGATTCTATGCACATGATTTGATCCCTTATGGGAAATCAAAAGCATTACAATTAGTAGTATACCTTAAAGTTCTCAATTTGAGGATCCTAGAGAGATAATCTTAATGAAGTGATTAGTATATAAGATCTTTTAAAACTAAATATTAAAATACCTAAAAAGAATAAAGGACAATGTATTAGTTTTAATCACTTAGGGGATGTGAAATACATTATAAATATGAGCCTAGAACTTACTGATCAATGACTCTTGGCACTTAGGAGTTATTGAGCGTTATGGTTTTAAATCATAAAATAATTAATTTAAACCCTTGAAAATACCCTTAAAATAAATCATAAATTATAAAGCACCAAAACTTAAATGAATTAAAATACCTTTTGACCTAAAACAAAATAAAAAATAAATGGCAAACAACATTAAATAATAATAAACTTATGAACAATCCAAATCACAAAGCTTTTTCCACGAACTTTTGATAGATTTATAGTGCTACTAACTCTAGCCTTGGTTAGGCCAGTGATGTAGTTTATTTTATCTAGAGTTCCTCACCTAGAGAATATTCGTACTTGATCTGTGTACTTTTGGTACTCTTGATGTCATGTTTATATTTATGTTGGTGCACCTTAGGCTCTCTAGGATCACATTAGGCTCTTACGTAGTATTATATTTTATACACATACACTTTTATTGCATTACTTTTTAGGATTTTCTATACATTATTCTTTCATATTCCTTTAAAAATTAGAATATATCTAGGAGATGATATAAATAAAAATGAATAGGTGTAAAAGTTTTAGGTTCTTGTATAGATTGATTGAGTCAATTTTATAAGTTGTAAGAGATTAAATATGATTTCTTATATATATATATATATATATATATATAATTTCCAGAAGGAAATAATTCATCTTACTTTGAAGATCATTATCTATTGAAATCATACATATTATCATGAAGCCTAAATATAAATACTAAAGTAACCAACCATATTTAAATCCATATTGTATATTGATAGAAATCTAAATTTATTATAGTGAAGCTTGGCCACCTTTGCTTTACAACACATTGTGGGTTGTTCATTTATTAAATTATAAATGAAAAAAGTTTTATTTATACATTACTTTAATACATAGTTTCATATTACTAATTTATTAGGCATGTCCCTTGAGTCTACATAACCATTTTGGAAGTGTACATTGAAAGTGTGTTAGGGATGTTAAGCCCTTATGAACTAGCCCAAGGCTAACCAAGAGCGGGGCTAAATTGGTATTTTAAAAAATCTTTCAATCAAAAACACAAACTCAAACCAAACTAAAATTCACCACAAAGAAATTTCAAGTGCAAAAATTAAATACGAAAAAAGCAGTAATAAAGAATACATAAATTTATAGTGATTTTGTCAACTCGACCTACATTCACTCCCCGGATGCGCCCTCTGACTATTGCACTAAACTCAGTGACTCTCCTTTTACTCTTACAGCAAGGCGGAGAAGCCTTTATAAAACCTCCTTTCCATCGACATCGGTGAGGCAAAGAACCCGACTCTTTTTTCTTCCTCCTGAAGTAGATAGAGAACCATAATCGATTTCCAAAGTGGACCTCTCTCGAACCTCCAAGAACAAGGGACCACGATCAGAGAAGATGACTTGGATCATTACTTGGAGCAACCTTTATGAAACCCCTCATAAACTCCCCCTCACAAGTTCCTCTCTCTCTCTCTCCCTTCTCTTCCTTTTATCTAGGCTCTCTTAGGTCAAGACAATAACGAAACATACTCTCTTGGGTAGAGCAAGAGTTCTTATATATAAGAGCTTTGGAATAGCTCTTAATTTCAACAAATAGACATTACCGTCCAGGACAATCAGGATATCATCTTGTACGATCAGTATAAATTCAGCTCAATCAGCCAGGACAATTTGGGACGATCAGAAGGAAATTTGTTCATATCATCCACGATGATAGTATATCATCCTATATGATTAGTTTAATTAGTCAAATGTCATCTAGCACATCACCCTTGTTGGATGTCTGAACGATGAAAAAAATTACTTTATCATCCAAGATGATCTCACGATCATCCAAGACGATTAGTATAAAATGACAAATATCATCTAGACCATTGCACTGACTAGATGTCTGGATGATAAAAAAAATAACTTGATCGTCTAAGCTGATCCTAGAGCAACCCGAATGATTAGTTCAGTTTAGTACATATCATCTAGAGAATCGCCCTGAATGAACCAGGTCGATTAAACATCATCCAGGAAGAATTAAGGTTTTGTTTAACGGGTCATCCTGGATGACCTTGTGATCGGTTAGGACTATATGATCATTCAATCAACCTTAATTTCTTTCCTTAACTACCAGATTAATTTAGGCATAATTATATTGCATCATCCAAGATGATGTCCTAGATGATGTCCAAAAATAAAAGCTACCTAAATAGATTTGGTGGCTGATTCTTTTTTATTTCTTCCTATTATCACGACCGATACAAATATCATCCAGAACGATATGCTTAATGATGGCTACCTTAACCAGGATGCCCTAATTAGGGTTTCTTTTTTCAACTGACCATCCAGGCCGATTTATGAGTCATCCCGAACGATGTGACCAAAATAGTAAACTCTAAAAAAAGTAAAAAAATTTCCCCCAAGTGTGTGTGTGCAAGATTACTTAGTATCATGAACCACTTTATTTATAATTAACTCAAGAAAAGGAAAAGATTACAAACTGACTCAGACCTAGTCTACCCAATCTTGAGCTGGTTCAAATTGTAATTTTGATCTTATGGACCTTAAATATTAGTAGGCAAGGCAGTCATAGAGAAACAGAAGTATTTTTTATCATTAAAATTATATTCCCTGAAAATAGATTCGCAACATCCATGTCCCTCTAAATCAAATAACATAAAATATTTCCCAAGCATATGAAACCTTAAAATATTTTCATCCCATGCCACTGGACTTGGCGTTTTGTTGCAAGTCACCGTGGGGAGCTTTGGAAACACATAAAGCGTGGTCATAGTCATAATCATATTGATTTTAATTCCCTTATACCCATGGTGGACTCTGGTTGACCAAGAAACTCAAATACCCTAAAACCCAAAACATAACCTTTGAATAAATCCATCATGGATCAATAATGTAATAACTAATGACCACTTTCAATAAACACTTAATAACATTTCATGTAGATTGAACCTAAACTCAAACCATTATCATGCTTGGTAGACCAAAAGGGTCCCTCTAACTCTAGAAATTTTTTTTCATTCATATTTATAACCCCATAGCATAAAATCTTCACTATCAACTTTTAAATGTCATTTTAAATGAGTTGAACCCAACCACAAGCTCTGCTCAAACCTTATTGACCAAGTCAATCAGGATAACCAAACTAGTATTAAAGATTATAAAAGTTAAATTCATGTACTTATATCAAATCAAGGTTCACAAACCCATGGGGATTGTTCATTAGGTCCCTAAGGATCAACCAAAAAAAGATTCATCTTATGAGCCCACTCGGGCTAGTCATATTGCTTGACCAAATGAACAAAAATGGGATAACATGAGCAAAATCCCAAACATTATAAAACTAATTTGCATGAATAATTTTATTTGGTGTCTATGGACCTTTTTCTCCAATCCTAGCTAGCCAAGCCAACTGGTTGACTTGACCCAAACCATTAAGAACTCAAATTCTTTATCCCATTAAATAGCTAGGCCATTTAATCCTCATAAACTATTAAAATATATTTTGGACTGATCATTATACTTGCCCTTGTCAACTCCATCCATGTTATTGGCTTATGTTGCAAGAGTCCTCAAAATAACTCATGTGCAATTATTGGTTCAGTTATAACTTTCTAAAAAAATTGACCACGTTGGCTAAAACTCTTCAGAATGTTCCCTTTGTTCCTATTAGATAGTCCCGAATTGAATTGGTGGCTAAACATGTGATGAGGTGGAAAGAATTTGAATTTTTCTTTTAATTTCTCCCTACCATAAATATCCCCTATTTTTTAGGAAGGGTTGGATTCTATTAATTCATTTTGAACCTAAAGCTTGTCTAAGTCTCTTTAAACCTTCCCAAGCTATAACATCCATTAAGTGGTGAGTTTCTAGGTTAATTAAGGTTATAAACCTTCAAAACTAGAAAATTCTTAATCTAGAGCTCCTCCAATGTTGAAGTCCTTAAGGAAGATCAATATAACCTTCCAAGGAGTCCTTGTACACCTAAAACTTGCTTGAGTAAAGCTTCTATTTAAAAAAAAAAAGCATGATAATTATTACTGGATAAGGAGTATCTTTTGTTAAATTTTCCTTGTATACTCATTCAACTGATCTCAAACTTTTCTAGGGTATATTAGGGTATGTTCTTGACGTACCCTAATTTTGTTAGGGTTATTTAATGAGTAAATTTGCATGAACTAGATTTTTAAAGGTATGAATCATTTCATGACCTATATCTTTAAAAAATTATTAATCATACCCAATAAAGCAATGGTTCTTGACTTCTTTTGGTATGCTAGCTTAATGCATAAATGTTAATTTTAAACTAATTTTAACCTCATCCACTATCTAGACCTCGTAAAATAAAATAACTAAACTAAATATGCAATTTCTTTAGAAGTCATTTATCAAAACTAGGAGGACTTTGATGAATTGAAACTTTTTAGTTTTGATCTTTATGTCTAAATTAATCTAGGGTTTAAATTTTAAGTATTTTGGAGTTCATTTGGTCATTTAGTAGTGAATCATAACTCACCTAGTGTAAATGACCTAGGATTTTCAATAAAACATTTTAATTTGAGATTAAATTAAAAGAATAAGAAATAATTGGATTCAACCCTAAATTTAAAGAATTTTAAAGGAAAAAATAAAAGTTTCATCAGAAGCATTGAAAATAAATATAAACTTAAAATTAAAAAAATTATATATATATATATATATATATATATATAATGAAAATTATAATTAAAATCCTAAATAATTTGAAACTCTTGTAATCATATTTAAAGATAATTCCTGATCTATGTTGATGATTTCAAGTGGTTTGGAATTGATTTAGATTAAAAAATAAAAATATCTAATTTGGAATTTTAATTCAAATAATTAGTTAAATTTTGTAATAAATCATAAATAATTATAGAAATAAAAAAACAAATTACTTGCATTCAATATAAATTAAATCTAGAAATTATTAAAAATTAAGAACCATTAAATTCTTAAGTAGAATTATAAGTAAAAGTTTGATCAACTCAATTTATAAAAAATTTAATTAATAATAAAAATTGAATTAGACCCATAAAATAAAGAAATAATCCAACTTGATAAATTAAGATTAGAAAGTACATAATGAAAATAAATATGATTTATAATTTAAATACTAAAATTAAAACATGATTTATAATATAATAACTTAAATAAAGAAAATAAATATACCAATGGACTCTATGCACTTGATTTGATCCCGTAAGAGGAAGAAAATGCATTAAAATTATGAACCTATGATATTTCAATTGAGAACTTTATGTTCTTGAAGTGATCAATGGATAAACTGAAGAAATCTATGTGTTAGATTTGATCCCTTGTGAGACATCAAATGCATTTTAAATATGAGCCTAGGACTTCATGAATAATAATTCCTAACACTTAAGGGTTGTTGTATGCTATGTTATTTAAAACTTAAAATAAATATTTCAACACTTAAAATATATTTTTTAAAATAAATCTTTTACTTTCCTAGAAAAGTAGAAAGTATCTAGGACCTGATATAGATGTAAAGATCCAATTATAAATGTAAATGTTATATATAGATTCTTGTATAGTTATATTGAGATGTACAATATAAAGAGTTGTAAAAGGATTAAAGATGATTACTTATACATATAGAGTTCTAAAAAGAAATTATTCTTCTTCCTTTAAAGATCATTATCTTTAAAATCTTAAAGAAGATCCTGGAGCATCCACATAAAGATTAAAGTAAGTAATCATATTTAAATCTAAAATATATTAGGATAAATATCGAAGCTTATTTAGAGAAGCTTAGCCACCTTAGTTTTTAGCAGTCCCTGGTTTATATTATATTTTAAAAATAAATGAATAATGTTTTATTTATACACTACTTTTTTATATACTACTTCATGTGACATTTATATTATCTATATGGATGGAAGATTTGCATTAGAGGGAAGCCTTATAATAGTTTTCTTTCGATGTGTATGTTTTAGTCTTCATAGAAATGTATATGTTTATTCTAGGATGGTATGATAGTGGTACCGTATACACACAAACACCTTTAACCCGACATGCATGCATACATGCATTTTACATTTTTGCAAAGTACACTAAACTATAGCATACAAGCAAAATATAAGGAATGAGATGCCTAAGAGATGGGGCTACCATGGTTTTCCTTTTAGTTTAAGGCCGCCATGATGCTAGATTTTTCCAAAAAAAAAATGAAATTTAGAAAATTTTAGAAGTCTATTGTTAAGTAAAAAAATTAATTTAAAGTTTTGCAAAACTTTGATTCAAAGATATGCTAGATAAGTGCATCTACATATTAAAGAGACATGATTAAATGTTAGAATAAAAATCATTAATTCCATAAATATAGAACCATCCTTTCTTGAATATATAAGGCAATTAATTTCTCTTAGGGTATTAGCTGTCAATCTACTCTAGGATGACATAAATGTATATTATACATAAATCACTCTAAATTTTCTCACTCAAAGGGTTATCCAAAGCATAACAAAATTCTTAATATCAAACTGAATATGAACCAATCCCTAGGATTTTTAAACTCAAATCCTTGAATAGTTCTTTATAAGTTTGGAAAATCTAATCACCACTTTAATCAAGAGTATTCTCAAGGCTTGACTTGGGATATAATTAACTATATGTGCATGCCTTTAGAGGGAGTCTAAAACCCAGTAAAAAAACCTCATCTTAAATCCTTTCTAAGTTTAGCAAAGAGTCCTATGAATGTAGGATATAGATTTATACAATGGTTTATATATTTATATTTAAAATGATATGCGCATGTCTATTTTATCCTTTGACATAAATATAACATTATTTATGTTATGTTCAAATATGAAAGTAAAATTTATTTCACTTTTCAAATTGATAGTCGAGCATGAGGTTATCTTTTCATGTAATAGACTCTATGCAATGCAGATTTGACTTATGAAATATTAAAGCAAATCATGTGGCACACATTTAATCTTTTAATTTTCCTTTTATTTATTATTTTTTTACAAATTTTAAAAAGTTTAGTTTTTTGCTTAAATTAAGAGTTTTCTCTTTTGAGATGTTATTAACTATAGGCCTTGAATCTTTAGGGAGTATAGAACTCAGTAAAAAAATAAACCCTATATTTTAATTCTCTTCTTGGTAAGGGAAACATTTTATTGAAGCAGACTATAGATTTATACCTTGGTTTAATTTCATAATCAAAACAATAGGTGAATATTTCTTTTATCCTTCCAGATGAATTGAACATTCCTTATGTTGAGCTTGATTATGAAATTAATTTTTTTTCTCTTTTCAAATTGATAATGAAACACTAGTCTGTCTTTCGAGATGGTATAAAGTTTCGCTCTGACGATTTGACTAAAGAAACATTAAAGCAAATAATATGGAAAATTTAATTGTCCATAATAAATGTAAGTTATTTCAATTTAAAAAAGGATTTTTTTTATACAACCAACATAACTTCAATAGAACCATATTTTGTCATTTAAATTTAAATAAATAAGAGAATAGGAATAGAGGGAGGGGTTCCATTAACTTGTTCTACATGTAAACTCCTAAAACCATTAAAACTCCATATATGTCCAATATATTACTAACTCTGATAGATTAACCATGACATAGTCTTAACACATTAAGCACTATGGAAGCATGATATAATATCATTAATTTAACATAATACCTTATAACATAATACAAATAAATATACATAAAAACAACACAAAAAATGACATAAATCTTCATTTTTTTTCTTCATGGCTTGTCTTTGTCCACATGTTACCACATAAAACCAATCCATTTCCACACATGCTTAGTCTTAACATATTAAGCACTAGGGGAGAAAAATGCATGATTAGAATGTCTACATAATACCTTACAACACAATACACAAGAAAATATATAAAAGTATAACCCAATGTGGCATAAATCATAACTATTTCTTCATGTCTTAACCTTCATGTGCCCTTTTTCTTACTCTAGTGATAGGATCCCCTCCATGTGCTATAACATAGTTATCTCCTATGATAAACTAGGGATAATCTAGCCTTAAGGTTCCAACAGTCTTACAAGGCAATATATCATAGTATTTTGGATTTTTGAAGGCTAATCAAATCTAAGGCCATGGGAATCCACCTTAGAAGGTCCTATAAATAAAGCACTATAGTGGGGAAGAAAACCTAAGTGCTAAAAATAAGCTAAAGAAAATGAAATCAACCTTATTTAAAGAACTATAGTCAATAGGTAGATGTAGCAGTTTGCTAGTCTGTAGTAAGACATTTTATAATAAAGAAATAAGACAACCTTGGAGCTTACTAACTAAAATTGCATTCAAGAAAAGTTGTCTTGATGACACAATAATTTTTACCTTTGAGGAAAATTTATGTACTCAACATTATGTATCTTAATGATAATAACAAAAATTTATATTTCTAGTGTACATTAACTTTGCTCCTATTGACACAAGTATGTTATCAAAATGTGTAAACTAATATTGATAAGATGTGATAAAAAAAACACTCAAGAAACTTGCTCTCTCTTATATGTCCATTCAAGGAACTCACCGCACTTCCTTGACCATAAATACGGAACTCAATTATGCATAGAATGAACAAATAGTAATAAAATTATTTGACAATAGTCAAAGAGCTTGCTTGAGAACTATGTATGTAGCTAGGGAAAAAATAGTAATCACATCAATATTTTGTCCTAATTCATTGGGTCCTAAGTAGGTAAACTTTGATATTCGGTGATTATAAGAACATTAAAAAATTCTAAATAATAAGAATGGATCAAAGCATGTAATATAAGAGGTTAACTAAATTTGTTGAAGATCAAAAAAGTCTACAACCACATAAAGTATAAAAGTGAAAAGACTACTTTTAATAAGTAAGTTGAAGATCCCTGGAATAAGACATTTAGGAGAGTTAAGGCCTAAGAAGAAAGGTCACCCCATTATTATAGCAAAATCACCTTGGAAAATTTTACATATTTTTAAAACGTACAATAAGAAAATCCCTTACTTTATAAATACTCATAAGAAAATATAAAAAAACAATAATAATTATATCTTATCCACTTTCATATAAAATACAAACTTTTATAATGAGTTTTTTAACTTTTAGGAGAAGCCAATTAGAGATCGATCAAGTATAGCCAAGAAAAGTCTCCATGCTCATCATCAAAACCCTGAATGATAAGTCCTACCATCATGATAAAATCCACAATATGTAGTAAATGAGTCTCCTCAAGCTAGCAACTTATAAGATTAACCTCATGAAGAATTCAAAGTCTGGTGTAGGGAGATGTCCATTACAGGCGATAGTAAATAAGTAAAAGGTAATACATAACCCGAGAAGATAACTTCTCCTATGGTGATAAGATTTACAATGTATACCTCATTAGTCCCTTTGAGCTAAGGAATTTAAATGGCTGCCACAATAAATACTACAAAGTTTGGGGCAAGGCAAGGATAATCTACAACATTGTTAAGTCCAATAATTTGTTTTATTTTATTATTCCAAATATACTATTTTTTCATTCATTAAACTTAGATGAGTATTAATGTATCCTTCTTAAGTGTTCATTTATCATTGCACACTTTATTTAGTTAAAGCTAAGACTAACACTTACAAAAAAATTTATCAATTTTTATGCAACTACCACTATAGCCATTATCTACTCCAACTATTTAAGTAAGAAAATAATGTTAATGACTAAGAAAAAAAATATTTTATCAAATCAATATGGATTAATGCATATGTAGAAGAAAAAAAAGAATAAAGAAAATAAATTAACCGTCCACCCATAATCAAACATCCTCTTTAGGTGATGGTAGGAGTACAACTCTTCATCATAGAAAGGTAGCTTCCTAAGAACCCTCTTGCTCTAGAGGGAGGTTCAACATATACGCACCTTCAAGGGTAAATGCCACATCCCAATATTTTCTCTCTACCATTTTATTCTTATCCGTAATCTTCCTTTTTGCCCTACATCAATCCATATCTCCATCGATGATTATTCCCATGCTCATAGTAAGGGTAGAGAAATAGTCACTACGGTTTCACCCTTAATTATAACTATCATATATTTTTTTGCCAATTCAAGATCATAGGAGATTCTTTCAAGTAGAGAGTAGAAACCTCTACTACCGCAAGGCTAAATGTCACCTACTTTTGTAGAATAAGTAACTTGGTGACCTCCACAACCTTCTTTTCCTTCACCTCATAGGATGAGTAGAGACCCCCCTTCATTTTCTTCTAATTAGGTTTTCCAATAAGACTCATTAGTAGGTCCTCTTCAGCCTTCCATTTGTTATTTACCTCCACTCAAACAAAAGTCTATTCATTATGAAGTTAGAGGACCTTAAGGTAATGAAGGGGTAACCTAGTATAACACCTGTAAGAGGGACTCATCAAAATCATGATAAGTAAAAAACGTATTCATATTTTTTAAAAATTAAAAAGTATTAAGAGTATAGCTCACAATGGAAGGTATCATATATGTGCCTTGCTTTCAAGTTGTGACTAACCACCTACAACTTCATTTTTCAGGCACTTAAATGTCTTAACCTCCTAATTTAGTTTGGGTAACATGACCTTATCATTAGCAAAGGGCATGGTTGAAGTCAACACATACCACTTATTTAAAGATTGAATGAATATGAACTTTACCTTTCAACCCCTTACCTATTCGTCAAGTTATAAATCTTCACCTCTACTAATGAGAATCAAGCATTATCATCTTTGAATGCCTTCAGAGATATTTTATGATGGAAAGCATCATCAACCATAACAAGCTTCTAACCTTAAATGCAAAAAGAAACTTATCAAGCTCATCACTAAGTTGGATTTAATCAAAATTGGGATGAACCAACAGATGTATAACACCTCAAAAAACTCTTAGCTAAAGGATAATCATTGACATAACTTTAATTTGTTGTCTAAGGTGCTCAATCATAATGAGCACTTTCACTCATAGGTTCACATTCCTCTATATGCCATTTCAGTATAGGCCCTAATTTCTTTTGAGACTTAAAGAAAAATGGCGTTAGAAATTTGCCTAAATGAAAAGCTAGCTTCTCGCACATAAGAACTCATACAAATGAGGGAGTTGAAAAGCAAAAACTAGAGTGCAAAATTAAAATTCATGGTTGTTTAATCTAGATAAAGGGGTATTATAGGAAAGATGGTGACCCAAATTTTAAGGATACAGTCACATATGCCATTCAAGCCCCACATTGCTCCAATTTTTCCATCAATATATAAATATGTTGTGTGTTTTCTTACTCATCCTTAAGAAACTTCAATTTAATAAAATACACCAAACATTTACCCAAACCATGTAAATAGAATAGGGATCAGTAATACACCCTTCGGAGAATGGACAAAAACTCACCTTACTAAAGGTTAAGATTCACTATCAACTCTCCATATTCAAATGTATTCTCTACTTGCTATACAAATAGTTATTTTAACACTCCCTAACAAAGATTTAGGAAGTCTAAGGAAAAAAAAAACAACGAACTAGCAAATTAATTATGGTGATGAAAACTTATTCTGGCGAGGGTGGAAATTGATGAAGCATGGAAAGGAGTGCTCGTTGGCCTTCTCCTTGCCCTGACGAGGGTGGTGGAAGGAAAGCTTCTCAGCAAGGCAATTTTTGAAAGGTTTTGGATGGCATGGACTGCGTTCAGGCTTTGTCAACTGAGTTCATTGCTATCTCGGCTATAGGTTATTCGTCTGACAAATATGATCAAGAGTTTAGCTCATTCAATGACTTTTAACCATTTTCTTCTAATTTTCAAATAGCTCCATAATAGGATTTTTTTGGTTATTTATCATTTCTTGGACCTATTCATTTGCAAACTTAAGTTTGAATGAAACCCGAGCATGTAGGTTGTCGACTAGCTTCAGGTGTCAGTTCCCATTAGGGATATTGAGTTCATAATTCCCACTGTGAATAGTTCTGATGGTCTTGTTCTAGCCTATGAGTCCTCTGCCAATTCAGATTACTTCCCACTATAATAGGTTTGTAATCATGGGTTGGATATTTATTCATCTGATAATAATTATCTTATTGATATTATGAATGTTTTGGATGGGAGCTTGGTCGGTTTGGTGTGTTTGGTGATCGGATCCCAAGTTATTTTTTCTTGAAGGAAGCCATCTTATTCACCTTTAAACAAGGTCATTAAAGATAAGGTGCATGATGAGGATGGCATTTGTATGATCATAAACATGTACAAAGTTCATGAAAATATTTCCAAATTGGAATGTACTAAAGTTGGGAAGCTTCTAGATAATCTGGGTCTTGTTTTGCTTGGCTCAAAGGTAAACTATCAAGGAGATGGTCTCATGTTGGAGAGTTTCATTTGATCACCATTGCTCCAAATTGTTTTATCAGTATTTTTCAAAGCTTTAATGCTTGAGATACCATCCACATGGGTGGTCCTTAGATTATAGGTAGGAGCATGATTAGCATTGACTGGTGATAAAGTTCATTCTCTTTTGAGGATTTGAAGGGTTTTCCTCTCTAGTTTGGGTCTGATTTCCTTGACTTCCTTTGATGTATTGGGATCCTACTAGTATTGATCGATAGTTTCTATGATTGGTGAACCTCTTTGAATGTATGAGCAATCATCATCTTGGGGTCAAAGTTCTTTTGCTAGAGTCAATTTTTGAATTAATTTGACACAAAAACTTTCTCTGGGATTTTGGATTAAGGGCTTGAATAGAAGATTTTTTAAAAGAGTTTCGTATGAGGGTCTTTCTCATCTTTGTTTACATTGTGGATTTTTTGGCCATAAAGTGGAATGTTTCCCATGCAAGATTAAGTAGCGGCATGCAAGTAATATTGATAGCGCTCTTCATTCTTTAGCAATGGAGATAAATAATCTAGCTATGTCTGTGCATACTCAGCAATCTAATGTGCCTTCTTCCCAAGATCTTTTGGGAATTTAGAACATCGTCTTTTGAATGAAAAACCTAAGAAGAAAGGCCAGCTTCTAGCCAACCTTTCTAAAGGTCAAAAAATTAGACGACCATTACCAATGTTTGTTATCTCTAACCCATAGCCTATCATTTCCACTACTCAAGAATCCCAGCAGCATGATATCTCCATCAACTGCCTAAATATTTCCAAGAATATACCAAGAGTGTCTAATGGTCACCTTCAGAAAGAACTACTCCAGCTGGGACCTATCACCACTGCCCCTTAGAAGAGGAAAATATCAACTGATGAGATCTTGATCGGGGTTTTGGGCTCCTGAAATGATCATCGTTGAGACCTTAATGGGTGTTCTACAATACCTTGGGGGTCTCTTTTTTTCAAATGTGGGGTTTTCTTTCCCCATTTTTACTTTGGTTATTATTTTCTTTTCTTTTCCTTTTTCTACTTGCTTTTGTGTGTTAGGGAGTCGGAGTGGCATTTTATTCCTTGTTTGAGCTCTTTTATATCCATTTCTTATTCTTTAATGAAAATCTCTTTTTGTGGTAAAAAAAGGAAGTCCAAGGAAACAAATCCTTACCATAAAAAACCCATTATAATAAGAATAAAGCAATTATCATGTATGTAATCACACGTTCAATAGAGTAAGGTATACAAGATAGACAAAGGGGAGAAATAATAAAAACTCATCATAAAGATACACGATTAAATCATATTTTTATTACATAAGATATCTTTTATTTTACATTTAAAAAAAAGAATGGATAGGCTAACTCCTCCCCCAAAAAAAAAATTTATGTACAATATTATATTATCAACTTTGAAGCGATCACCCAAAAGAAGTTTTTCAACAAAAGGAGAGAGAGAAGCTGCCGTTTAGAGAGAGAAAGGTTTTTTGAAAGTTTAAATTCAAATTGCCTAGTTTTTTATTCGTTTTCTTCAGGAGTTTGGTGGGGAAGATGGCAGTTGATGGCCGCTGGCCATCTTTGGCGTCCGCGGCAAGATCGTCTTCCATTTCAGTTTTCAAAAATCAAATTTTGGGTGGAATAATCGAATAATTTTTTGTTTGAAGTAGGACAATTTTAATTTGTCGAATAGGAATTTGCATGGAGATTTGGTGATTAAAGAAGTTTCTAATGTTGATCCTAAGAGGTCTTACATGTGGAAGGAAAAGGTAAATGTATTGCTGAAAACTTGGAAATAGTTACTCCTCATGTGGTTAAAATTTCTATGGTTTTGAATTTAAATGATCCATCTGCTTCATCCTCTGGAATGAAAATTTTTTGTTAATAGATTTCGGAATTCAAATGCAATCCCTGGAAACAGTGTGATAAATGCGAATTCACCTATTTCTATTAATAGTAGTCTTCATGAGAATGAGATTAGTGTGGGACGAAAGATGGATATTAATGTGGATATGGTGATTGATGAATTTCCTACTAGAGTTATTAAGGAAGTGGATGGTAATCCTTAGAGTAAGAAACCTTATATCAAGTTGGATTTTAAAGAAGAAGATATGGTATTGTCAGAGGATGGAATTGTTGTTAGATTATATGAAGAGAAGGAAATTTTGAATTCAAATTGCAGTTAGATTACATGAAGAGAAGGAAATTTTGAATTCAAACAAGTTGTTGAAATCATTGGTAATTAAGGTGTTTGGGAAGTAATTACCATCGCATATGGTGGCATGGGAAGTTAGAAGGCAATGGAGTTAATTTGGGCATTTTCATTTTACTTGACTTGGAAGGGGTTGGTTTTTATGATCATTTGATTCTCAGGATATGGCTGAATCGGTTCTTTCAGGAGGGCCTTGGTTCATGAATGGGCCTATAGTTGGTATGGATAAGTGGTCTACTGATTTTTTTCCATGTCCATGAAGGGGCTGACCTCCCCAATATGGATAAGATTGCCTCATTTACCATTGCAATGTTCAGATGAGGTGAATGTGGCAAGAATTGCTTCAATGATTGGCAAACCATTAATGTTGGATGGGAACATGTTCCAATGGGGAAGGAGGGAGTTTGCAAGGGTGTGTGTACGGATGAAGCTTGACCAATGCCTTTCTTTATGAGTATGGGTGGAAAGTATTTCTAGAAGATTTTTTCAAAAAGTTGAGTATGAAAAAATCTCAACTTTTTGTTTCGATTGTGGAATGATTGGGCATGTAAAGAATAATTGCAAATATAGAATTCCTGTCATCAAAGAACTGGCTGGAGTTGCTAGTAATGGAGGATTGGGTTTAAATGGTGAAATGAGGCAAGATGTAGTTTTTTATTCTTCTTATGGTCCATGGGTCCTTGTTAATCATAAGAGGAATAGAAGATTGATCCAGAGAAATAATAATGTTATGCCAATGAACATGAAATATGTAAAGAAGCAAACAAAGCCTGTTTTGGAGAAAAAGGAGGACAGGATTACAGTGGTTCAGTAGACTAGAGAGGCACAATTGAGCTGCAACAAAGTATTTTGAATGCTACTAGCAATCAAATTGAAGAGGGTGAAATTACTGGAGGTCTTGAGCAAGGTATGGAAGATTTGATAGCTGGTGGAACTAAGGAGGTTTGTGTGCAGATTAAGGAAGATATTTCAAAATCTATTGGTGATATTAGTATGGTTCCTAATCTTGATAGTTCTATTTTGCAAATGGATGTGAATAAATTTGGTATTTTGAATATCCTGAATGAGAACATAGAGGGAGATGATGTGAATGAATTAAGGGATAAAGTAGATGCTGATGATGGAAATGTTGTTTTGGTTGAAGGTGATGGGAAGGAAGATGGCTGTGGAGGGAGAACTTACAGTGACAAATCTGGTTTTGGTGAGGTTAAGGAGATTGGTAACATTGGGGAGTTGTCCAAAGTTAATCTTGCTAAAGAACTGAAGTCTTTAGGGCCAATAAGAAATGCTCCTCATGGAAGAAATTTGGAGACTGGTAGTAAGAGAAGGGATGGGGGTTCATCCCCTAGGGTGTTCAAATGAATTCCATCACTTTTTTTGAATTCTAGAGTGGCAAAGAAGAAAGAAGCCTCTCTATATCTTAAGGAATTTATTAATGATTTTAGTATTTTATTTGTGGGATTGGTGAAGACCAAAATCAGTGCTTTTGATAAAGTATCTTTGGAGAAGATTATGGGACCAAACTGGGATTTTTTTTCTTCTGCCTTCAGTTGGGCTATCAGGTGGTATTATGGTCTTATGGAGATCAGCTTTGGCTTTCTTTTCAGTATTGAAGACATTAGATCAAAGTGTGATTGTGGATCTAAACGTCTTTAATAAAGGTGTATGGATGATCTCAATGGTATATGGAGTAAGGAGGTACATAAAAGAAGGTTGTTATGGGATTGCATTCAAGAGGTTTCCCATAGGAAAGTTGCCTCCATTTTTGGTGGAGATTTTAATTGTACATTATCTTAAGGAGATAAGAAGGGGTGGAAGGAAGTTTGTATTCTCTCAAGGTCCAAAGGAAATGCTTAATTTCATGAATGAAAATGAACTCCACGATGAGGGATTGTTGGACAACACTTGTGTTTACTCAGCACTTTGTCCATCAATTATATCTAAGTGGCAGTGGTTAGACACATTGATAGGGTGGCTTCGAATCACTGTCCGATTATATTGAAGATTTTTTATTATACCAGGAAATCTAAGGGGGTCCTCAAGTTTAAAGATGTGTGGACTTCTTTCAAAGCATCAGCTCATATTATTGCTAAAGTGTGGTAGAATAATTTTAGAGGTGATGAAATGCAAATTCATAACAAAAAATATAATAGAACTTTGAAAAACTTGTTCTATTAGAGCAAGGCTAAATTCAAGGATTTTTCTAAAGAAAAGGATAGATTGAAATTGGAAATTGTTCAGCTACAAGAGGAGGAACCAAGAGAAGAACGGTTAGATGATGAGAATATATGGTTGCTTAAAGTAAAGATTAAAGAGTGGAATGTTAATCTTTGCCGGTTGAATACTTGGTGGAAGCAAAGAGCCAAAGTGAAATGGATTGCTAATGCTAGGAAAAATTGTAATTGGGTTACTCAAATTAGGTACTTGGACGGTATCCTAACCGAGGAGCCTAAGGAGGTGGAGGAGGTTTTTTTTCAATTTTTTCCAAAACAAATGGAAGGAAAGGGTGTGTTGGAAGGAGAATTGGCCTTATCCTAGGAAGGTATTAGAAGAAGAAGACAGGAAATGGTTTGATGCTGACCTCTCCGATTCAGAGATTATGAATGTGGTGAGGATGTTGGGCAATAACAAGGCTCCTGGTTGTGACAGTAAAACTTACTCTTTTTTCAAATTTTATTGGAATATTATTGGAGAGGATGCTGTAGAGCAGTGAAGATGTTCTTTCTTTTAGGTAAAATGTGTAAGGAATTGAAGGATACTTTTGTTGTACATATTCCTAAATCCAATAATCCAATGACTCCTTCGGGCTTCTGTCCAATTAGCCTTTGTGATTCCATTTAAAAAATTATGGCTAAAGTGCTATTTAATAGATTGACTCTAGTTATTCCTAAAATTATCTCTGAAGAACAGGTAGATTTTGTGAGAGGAAGAACTATCTCGGATCATTTGTTGCTAACCCTGGAAGTCTTCAAAAAAATCATGATTTATAAAGTAAGTAATGGATTGATGGCTATTAAGTTAGATAAGGATCAAGCCTTCAATTCATTCATCAACAGTGGATGAAGATCCTTCCCCGGAATGATATCTTCTTCTACAGAGATCATAGCGCAATGAACAATTTTAAACTTTTTCTTGGATTTCTCTTGGAAACCAAGACCTCGTTTGCCTTTATTGGCTTTTCTTTGCCAAAGTCTAGAACATACCTTGGCATGTCTAGAAGACCAATGATGTGGAAGAATTTTGTTTCATCTTCTTCAACAGTTTTTTTATTTTCTTTTTCCGGGGAGAACAGACCATTATACAAGGCGATTCAACGCCTGTCGAAAGAATTTGATGACACTCTCCCTCTTGAAGGATTTCGGATTGCCTGGTATTCCACCCCGATGTCCCACTCTGCTCCAGCTCGTAAGGTTGAGCCCGTTTTCGCTTACTTTGCCTGGGACCAAATCCTGAAGAAAGCTCAAAAGCGCCGTGCTGGACCACTCTTGGGAAGATGATGGTTGTCTTGGGCTTTATGGAGAAGTTTGTTAGCTTGGTGATGGAGGTATATCTAAATGGATTGTGGGAAAAAAGTGGCTTCCATCAAGGGTGTCCTCTATCTCCTTTCTTATTTATCATATGCTCACAATTTCTTTCTAAATGCTTTCTATTATAAAGGCATGTATTGGGTATTAAGATTTCTCCAAAGGGTGGAAAATTTTCTCATTTGCTTTATGCAAATGATGTGTTGGTTTTTTCAGATGCTAAAGTGAAGAATATCAAGAAGCTAAAGAGCATTATAGAGGACTATTGCAAATGAACTAGTCAAATAATTAATCTTCAAAAATTTGCTATGATTTGTGGCAAATCAGTTATGAGAAGAAGGAAGAAAAAAATTGGAAAGTTATTGGGGATTAAGCTTGTCGATGAGATGGATTACTTGGGAACTAAAATTGCATCAAGGAGGTTGATAAAATCTGATTTCCATATTTTATTTGATAAGTTCTTGAATAAGTTAAATGCTTTGGGTAATAGGTACATTTCTATGGCTGGAAGATTGGTGTTGGTGGAAACAGCTTTTATTAACCTTTCATTGTTCCTTATGGCTCACTCTATTGTTGCTTTGGGTATATTAAAGGAATTTGATAAGTTGTATAGGAATTTTATTTGGAATAAGCATGATGGAAGTCATGGACTACACTATGTGGCTTGGGATGTCCTGTGTAAACCAAAAGCTTTGGGAGGATGGGGAGTTCATTTGCCTGGTTCCAGGATGGGGACGTTGAGGACTAAATTTGCATGGAATTTATTGGAGAATCCTTCTACTTTTTTGAATAGGAATTTGTTGGCCAAATATGGTGAAATTTGGTGGAGCAATGAGGCAATGAAGGGTATCTCTTCAACTTGGAAGATCATAGCAAGTGGATGTAAGGCTCTTAAGAGTTTTGTAAGATGGAATGTTGTTGTGGATTCAAATATAAATGTTTTAAAAGATGTATGGATTTTGGACAAGAGTTTGCTCAAATGGTCTACATTCGTTGCTATATTTGAGGATGGTAATGTAACTCTTGATTTTTTCATTCAAGAGGGAAGGTGGCATCTTGACAAGCTATTTTGTACTTTGGAGAAGATCATGACTATTTGATAAGTAGTATCAAAATTTTTCATAATCATGATGAAGACTTTATGGAATTAAAGAAGAAATGGAGTGGTAGATCTATCTCTTCAATGCTTATTGAAGATGGCTTTAAGGAAGAAGTGAATTTGGATCCAGTTTCATGGATTCAAAAGCAGAAGCTAAACTCTCGGGTTGAATATTTTTATGGCGTATATGTAAGAAGGCAAATCCTAGAGCAGATTTTCTTGTGAAAAGAAGGCTAGATGCTATCAATTTATACTTCCAACTACCTCCACTGCAAGTGAGAGAAAGTCGAGTGAGAGAAAGTCTGAGAAAGTGATCGGGAATTTTGAATTTCCTCTTTCGCGGGTTTGACGGAAGCAGGATGACAGCGGATTCTCGCCAAAATCCTTCTGCCGGAGGATTCCAATTTGATCGGTTGACAACTTCCAAGCTTTCGATGATGGCGAACAAATCTTATTCCTCGTCTCCTCCAGCTTTTGGGGATGGAAAGTTAAATCTGAAGCAGACGATAAGAGAGAAAACCAGAGGTATGAATTTGGTTATAAATGAAGGCGGATTTGTTGATAAGAAGGATGACGAAGTTTAGGGTAAAGGCAAGAATGTTTGCATGGATGAGAAAGGTAAGAAATTCAAATTTGATTCAGAAATGTTGATCAATGAGAACTTTGAAGCATCTCCCTCAATTATGCTACCGAATCAGAAGATTATACAATCAGAGGAAGTTTGTGCTTATGGAATAATAGATAATGATGTCTCAATCAATAAAGCAGTCTCATCTCCAATCAAAGACACATTAATGTTTCATGGAATGGTCTCAGAAGAGGAAAATAATTCACATAAATCTGATGGGCATGGTGATCTTCTCAAAGTTAGAGAGGTAGATTCTGCTGTGAACAATGTAGGCAAGGAGAATGATATATTTCCTGAACGAAATACTGATGCTAATCAAAATGCATGGAGAATGAGAGATCACATTCCGGTTTCTGAACTGGAATTGGGAGAATTCTTAGCAGAAGATGGTATTACTGTGAAGCTTCACGAAGAAAATGAAATGGAGAATGCAAGGAAACTCAATAAATCCTTGGTTATTAAAATTTTTGGAGGTGCAGCTCCTCTACCAGTTATAAGTTCTGAGCTTAGAAGGCAATGGGCACATCATCTTACCATGCTTAGCCAGGGATGGATCCTCTGTTCTTTTTAGGATTCACAAAGTGTGGAATCGGTCCTTACAAATGGACCTTGGTTTGTTAGTAACAAAAATAATTGGAATGGATAGGTGGTCCAAAAGCTTCTCTCCAACATCCTTAAAAGGCCTAACATCTCCTATATCAATAAGACTTCCAAATCTCCCTTTGCAATGTTGGGATAACATAAACATATGCAGAATTTCTTCTATGATTGGAAAACCAATTTTGATAGATGGAAACATGTTCCAATGGGGGAGGAGGGAATTTGGAAGAGTATGTGTTCGAATCAGACTTGATATGAAGCTACCAGTTGGTGTATGGGTTGAAGGATCATCTGGCAAGTTCTTCCAAAAAATAGAATATGAACGGCTTCCAAACTTTTGCTTCAAGTGTGGATTAATTGGGCATGTTCAAGAAGTATGAAGAGAAGGGAATTCAGCTCCAAATGTTAAAGAATTACATAATGCTGTGAAAATTGCAGATGCAGCTAATTCATTACCAGACAAGGCAAATGAAGAAGAAATGGCTGGTGATCCAAAATATGGACCTTGGATGGTTGTTAATTGCGGAAGGAAGAAAATTGTAAGTTTTTCTAAGGAAGTTAATCTTAACCCTTTGGAGAAAAAGGTGTGGAGTAAATCTGATTCAACCAACAAAATAGCTACTGGAGATAGGTTGAATGAATCGCATAGTTTGGGCACAACTATAGAAAATGGCTGTACAACTATAAGTGATAAATCGGGTATCTCATCCCAAGCTGAAACTCCCAAACCTGATAACTGTTCTAATAAGTGTTCTCTTCCATTGATTAAGAAAAAATTTGATGTTCTTAGTGAACCTCTAGAAGATGGAGAAATAATTCAAGAAGCTGAAGCCAACTACTCAGATAAAAAGGAGTCTCATAATGAAATTACTGAAAATCTAATAAAAGAAGATGTTCTTATTCAATCAAACATTGGAGAGGATTCAAGTTTGGTCAAGAAGAAGAAGTCTAAGCAATTAAGAGATCTTGGGCCTATTAACAAAAGCACATGAAGCAGAAAAATTGATATTGAAGTGAAGAACAGAGTGGGGTCATCTCCCACATGTCTTCAACCATGAACTCATTAGCCTTCTGGAACAGTAGAGGAGCCAGAAAAAAGGGGCTTCTCTATACATCTGGGAGTTTGTAAAATTGTATAATGCAATTTTTTTAGCTTTATTGGAAACTAGAATCTCTTCTTTCAATGATGATGAAGTTAAAAAGTTGATGGGTGAAGATTGGAAGCATGTTATGGTACCCTCGGTTGGTCTCTCTGGAGGGATAATTGTATTATGGAATTCTGGTTTTGCAGATTTCTCATTGATTGGTTCTACTTCTCAATGCATCATTGGTGACTTAAGTATCAATGGGAAGGAAAAATGGAGAGTTGCTTCTGTATATGGAAGCAAAGACTTGATCAAAAGAAGGGAGCTATGGGAAGTATTGGAAATGTACTCTGTGATAGAGTTTCCAATGGTAATAGGAGGAGACTTCAATTGTCTCACTTCTATGGAAGACAAAAGAGGTGGGAGAATGTTTCGTTTCTCTCAAGGTCCAAAAGAAATGGAGGCTTTTATCACTAACAATGAATATCATGAGGTGGGTTTTCTTGGGCCAAGGTTCACTTGGTGCAACAACAAAATTGGAGGAGCTCGGATATTGGAAAGGCTTGACAGGTGCTTCCTTAACTGTAAGGCTATGAATTTTTCTACTAACTTGGTGCTGAGACATCTTGCTAGAATTTCTTCCGATCACAGCCCTATTTTGCTTCACTTGAGCTCTAATGTTGCTCCACTTAAAAGAAGTTTGAAATTTGAAGATATTTGGGCTTCATACCACGCATCTTTCTATGTGATTAAAAAGGAATGGAATAAAAATTACTCAGGCAATCCATCTCAAATTTTGAATGCCAAGTTCAGGAGATCCCTAAAGTCTCTTTTTTATTGGAGTAAAGCTAAATTGAGAGATCTGAATTTGCTCAAAGATTGCCTAATGGAGGAAATAAATAAAATATAGATTTCAGAATCTGATAAAGGCTAGATCACTGATGATGAATGCTGGGTATTAAAAGCTAAAACTGATGAATTAAATAGCACTTTAGCTCGTCTGAATGGCTGGTGGAAGCAAAGGGCAAAAATCAAAATGGCTAGCTGATGGTGATGGAAATACAAGGTTTTATCATTCCTTTGCTAATGGTAGAAGGAGCTCAAACAGAATCATCAAGATTAAAAATGAAGAGGGGACAGTGGTTGAAGATTCTAATCAAATTGAAGAGGTAATTTGGCACTTCTTTAAGTCAAAATGGAAAAAGCGGATATTCAATACTGATGGCTGGCTGAAACCTAGGATGGTTTTAAGTAATGAAGACAAAGGGATGCTTTCCAGAGACTTTTCTGTAGAAGAAATTGAAGCTGTTATTCATCATCTAGGAAGGAATATTGCACCTGGAAGTGATGGTATCAATTAAACTTTTATAAAAAGCTATTGGAAAATTATTCAAAATGATTTCATTAATGCTTTAAATCATTTCCTAACTCAAGGGGATTGGAAGGGTACTTTGATAGTTCTCATTCCTAAAGTTTCCAATCCGATGCTGCCTTCAAACTACAGACCTATTAGTTTGTGCAATTCTATATACAAGGTGGCTGCAAAAATCATCATGAATAGATTGATTCAAGTAATTCCTCCACTAATATCGGATGAGCAAGCTGCATTCATAAAAGGAAGATCTATATCCGATCACCTTCTGATAGCCCAAGAACTATTTCACAAATTTAGATTTTCTAATTCTTCCAAAGGTATGGTTTATTACAAAATAGACATGGAACAAGCTTATGACTCTATGAGTTGGACTAGTCTAACAAAAAATTTGGAATACTTTGAATTCCCGTCCAAGTTTTCAAAGTTGATAATGGAATGTGTTTTGAATCCTAGATTTTCTATAATCATAAACGGGAAACTTACAGAATGGATAATAGCTGATAGTGGATTTCGTCAGGGATGCCCATTGTCGCCACTGCTATTCATTCTTTGTTCTCAATTACTATCCAATGCATTTGCTTAGTCATCAGTCGGCATTAACTCTAGTAAGGATGGTTTTTGTATTTCCCATTTGCTATATGCAGATGACATCCTAATTTTTTTGGAGGCATCAAAGAAAGCCGCATGTGAAGTCAAGACTATTCTTTCCAATTACTGCAAATGGACTGGTCAATCCATTAATAATGAAAAATCTGTAATGATTTTTGGAAAACATGTGAATAGAAGAAGAAAGAAAAGCATCTCTAAGGCTGTGAGATACAAACCAGTCAAGGAGTTTTTCAATTTGGGATTAAAAATAGCCTTGAGAAGATTAGTAGCAAATGATTATTACTTTATCATTGAAAGAACTCTCAAGAGACTTAATCATAAAGTTTAGGATTTGAGAATTGCTCTGCTTAAATCAGTCATCCTTGCAATTCCAAATTTCTTCAGCACTCATTCTTTAATCCCTTCCAGAATTTTGAAAGAAGTTGAAAAGCTGTGCAGAGGTTTTTTATGGAACAAATCTGGCGGAAAAATGGGCTTGCATTACATAAGCTGGGAGGAACTTTGCAAACCAAAAAACATTGGTGGTGGGGGCTTGTTCTCTACTTCTTCAAAAGTGGCTCCTCTTAGAGTAAGAATTGCATGGAGGTATCTTTCTAATAGTAATTCTCTTTACAAAAATGTTTTAGCTACAAAATATGGAATGAAACCTGGTATTGACGATGTCAAAAAAAAATTCTTCTTCATCCTGGAAAATTTTATGTGACGGTGGAAGAGCTTTAAATCCCCTGATCAAATGGAGTATTGCTGATGGCTATAAAATTGATGTGTTCAAAGACATATGGATTCTTGATAGAAGTATTAATAAATGGCCAACCTTTGTTGTGCCACAAGTAGAAGGAGATGTCAGTTTAAGCAGATTCATTGAAGATGGAAGATGGAAAATAGAAGAACTTGAAAATTTCTTTAGTATGGATTTTATTATGTTGATTCTTCAAATCAAGATAAACGAAGATCAGAGGGATGATGAAATGGAGCTCATCTATCAGAATTCTGGAAATTCTATTCCTAAGTTGATCACAAAATCATGGTTTCGGAACCTTCAAACTATCAGGTGGACTGTTTGGATCAAGAAGGTTATGCTTACACCGAAGGTGCAGGTTTTCTGTTACAGACTTTTTAAAAATGCATTGCCTACATTTTAATTCCTTAAATATAGAAGATTACTGGAAGATGATAAGTGTCCTAGATGTTCCTCTGGTAATGAAGATTTCAAATACATTCTGACTAAATGCTTAAAACTAAGAAAGGTCATTTTACTTCTTAATGACTGGGGGTTTCAAATTCTGATAGTTGACAGTTATGAAGAATGTTGCGACTGGTTTGAAACTACATCCAAGGTTAATGGTATGTTGATTAACCTTTATTATAATGTACTTTATCTTTCTTGGAAAGCTAGAATCAAATTGGTGCATGATGGAATTACCGAAAGTGCTAATTACATAGCTACCAGTGCTATTAGCATGTCGTCATTTACTATGAAGATTTTTTAACCATATCCGAAAAATGGGATGTTAATCAGCCTTTTTGGCTGTTTAATGCTTGGCATCCCCCACCACCCGATTGGTTAAAGATCAACGTAGATGCTACACTATGCTCTTTATACAAAGCTGGAGTTGGGGGTGTTGTAAGAGATTACAAAGGGAGATTCTTATTGGCTTTTGGTAAATCTTATACTCATTGGGACATAAATCAATTGTAAATGCTTGCTATTAAATCTTTAAAAGATGTGACTAAGGATTGGATGTTCAAATACAAAGGAGCAATCATTGAGAGTGACAACTCAAATGTGATCAAAGCTATTCATAAAGCATTTAACCAAGGGAGCAAAGGTATGGAAAACTTTGAAGTTTTTCGAGAGTTCAATAATGTTATTTTTAAATGTATTAAGAGGGATAGCAATAAGCTAGCGGATTTGTGTGCTAGCTATGCTATTGTTGGGATGAGGTTCCTCCTTCATTTATCAATATAATGAAGGAGGAATCTACTTTGTAGTTGTTGTTTTTTTTTTTTTTTTCTTGCTTTCCTTTTTTAATGCAGATTATGCTTTTCTCAAAAAAAAAAAAAAAAAAAAGAAGGCTAGCTTATAGCAATTTGTTCCAAAGAGGTTGTGGAGAGGTTGAAGACAGTGACCATGTCACATCTACTTGCTCTAAGCTGGTTAACGTGATAGACTTATTGAGGATTTGGGGATTCAGATTACCAAAGTTTACCTATTTCAAAGAATGTATAGATGAGCTAGAAGTTTTATCTGGGACAAATACAATGGTGATTTGGTTATATGTTACTCTTTTATGATTCTCTTGGAAAGAAAGGAACAAGGTAATGCATGGAAAAATAGGAGTAGTGCAGTCTTGATTGTTGCTAAGGTTCTCGGTTTTATGAGTATAGCAAACAAGGATATCCTCTTAGATCACTGAGATGTCAATCAGTCACCTAGACTATTTTCAAAAACTTGTCATCCTCCTCCTCTTGAGTGGTATAAAGTAAATATTGAAGCTTCACTTAAAGAGAATTATGGGGCATCTATTGGAGGGATTGTTCGAGATAGCAAATGTATATTTGTTTTAGCCTTTGGTTGTAGTGGTGTTCATTGTAACATATCACAAATAGAGTTCTTGGCATTCAGAGCTTTAAAGGATGTATTAAAAGGAAATTTACAAGATTCTAAAGGTATTATCATTATGGGATACAATAAGAATGTGATCCAGATTCTTCACAAGTTGTACAGGAAACTGAAGGAGCTTGGTGGGAGCATTGAAGATGAAAATTCATTGGTTTTAAGTTCTTGGAATAATGTTATTTTTCATTTTGTTCCTAGAAATTGTAATAATTTGGCTAATTATTGTGCCAATTCAGCCTTTTCTTTTGACTTTCTTTGGGATACGTTTTGTGAGAGTAAACTTCCTTCAACTTTTATTAAAATGTTGAAGGAAGAAAGTGATGAATGGATTTACTCTCAGTTGTTTGTATCTAGGCTTTTTGGTTCTTTTCTTCTTTTAATGCGAGTTGCATTTATTAAAAAAAAAGGAAGCGATCACCCCTTATTCAACAAGTATTAAAGGAGAAAGTGTCCTCCAATTAATAAGTTGACATGACGTTATCACCTCAATAAGATAGTGAATCACAATTACCTTATGTTGGAGCTCTACCACCTACTTTTGACAAAAAGTTTTAGATGCTTGCATCAATTTCTCTCGGTGTTGCCCTTGGTCCCTCATCAAACAAAGCTTTAATACTAAGAAGGTTCCCCACCATGTTGAGATACTTTATAATATTATCCAAATTAATCAATCTTAATAGATGGATCTCAGTGCATAAAGATCCAACTAAAGTGGAAAGGACCGAATATGTTATAGATATCATGGGTGGAGCCATGATAAGTTCCTGAACTGAACACACCAGCATAATCTCTTCAATATTCTTCCCCTCCTAAACTTCAATATACTTTTCTGAAGTCTAAGCCACTACTATAGATAGCACATGGTGATTAGTAGTACTTTCTTCTAGTGGTGTCTCTCCAATGATAAAGAGGGAATGATGAAAAAGATAAAATTATTTACCCAAAAGACTAGAATGAACTTCTAGTAGCCTATTATGCAAATCTAATATCCATATGTATACTCCATATGCTAACTACATTATTCAAAACTAGACCAAAGAAAGATGAAAGTTAAACCAAAGTTTGAAATGTAATTACACAAAAAGTTGGACACTATGGGGAATGATTGAACTACCCATAATCTAATCTAAATTCAATTAGACGAGTAATCTCTTAAGAACCTTAAGATACTCCTTAATTATCATAAGCTAGTAGAAAAAAGACTAAGTTAACCTTAGGTAAACTCTATGTAAAATTTCCAAATACCCAAAATTATTCAAATACCCTTAAACTTTAAGTAAACCTTAACTAGAACTCATGCTAGAAATCTTAGAATCATTGTTGTCTTGGCCAACATCTTTGACTCTTACTTTAAAGTGGTTTGACCAAGCTAAAGGACCACCTTGAACACCAAAATGTGGCTAATTAACTAACGATTTGAGTTTAAATTTTCTTAATCTATTTTATGAATATATATTGACTAAATATTGACTTGAAATCAAATCTCTTTTACCATGTACAAATTAAATTTGACCCAAATCCTTAAAGAAACTTAAACCTATTCTAAATATCTAAACCAAGTAACGTGGCTTTGTATTTAAGTTCAAAAAATTCAAATCAATATTAGAATAAAAAACCTTCAAAATTCTTAAATTTGGAATTAGTGATCCAAACCTAAAACTTGATCTTTGATTTTAAATTACTCAAAATAATTTTGGTATAATTACAATCTTAATTCATCCACGGTTAAGCCTAATTGAATATGGGTACCAAAATCACTAAAACTACCCTAGGGTTCTCTCTATAGGTCATTTAGGTCAAAACCTTAAACCCTAGCTTTAGAATTAAGATAAAGGATCCTAATAAATCCTATGATCATTTGGAATCATGCCTTACCATTGATTAACCCTATTTTACCATATTCCTTTCAAATTAAAAGTTTTCCCCTTCTAGAACCTATTACAATTTTCTTAAGTCAACCCCCTATATTTTTTGTTGGACTTTCAAGCAAAGCAATTATAATCTACTTTTGAGGAACTTGCTGTAATTCTTACCACATGTTCACCCTCAATAGAAAATGGATGGCACAAATTCTCAAATTACCCCTAAAATGACCTACTCCATGATCTCTTAGGCAAAACCTAAGAGCTTAAACCTTATCCCTGAGTCACAGTAACCCTATTCACTTATAATATTCCTTTAGCCATAATTAGTACTAACATCTACAATAACCTTAAATAATTTATCCCAGTATATCTTAGGATAAATCCATCATTGTTTGATTAAAATTGAACCAAACCTGGCCTAACACACATTGAGGACTTAAGATTACTATTCTAGGAAATCCAACCTTACTATGCTAGCCCAAATGGTTAACTTACTTTTGGTCAAGTTTCAAACTATTCTTAATATGGATTAAGAATATACAATCTCAACTCATTAGTTAAATAACCATATTAATTTTTATGTTCAAATAAATTTTTAGGTTAAGGGTTTATATTGGTCAAACCATTTTAACCAAAGGTTAAATATGTAGGAAAAAACTCGTTGATCCATCATGTAAGTTCTTAAGTGAAACCAAGATCTCTAAGATGAGTCGTATTTTTAATGTTAACCTTGAGTAGGACTTAGGACTTTAGGTAATTTGAGTAATTTTCTATATTTTTAAAATTTACCAAAGTTTGTTTTTTTAAAGGATTCACTACCTACCTTGGGTGACTAAGGTGTGTACTAAGTCCCCTAAATATTTCTTAGGCTAGTTAAAGGTTGATTAAATTATAAGTAGTCCAATAAATCCCTTAGGACCCACTTAGGTATATAATTAAATTTAAATAACGGATTAATTTCAATATTTCATAAGATGGATTTTGAATGTTAACAGTTCTTTTAAATAGTGGTTAAAGAATTTATGGTAGTCTCTTATTGGTTATATACACCTCTTATGACAAATTAATGTTAAACTAGTCTAAGGGACCCAATTCTCAAAGAAGGAGAAGCATCATAAAGAATTGGTTCTTTTAGGACAATCCAAAGCCAGTCCCTTGGGAATCCACCAAAGAGGGTCCTATATGAAGTAATCTACACTATGTAAGGACATCTAAGTGGTAACAATGGCTCTAAGAGAATAAATTTAACCACATTAAAAAAATGAGGTCAATAGTTATCCCCCAAAAACACAAGTTAGATGCAGGTAAGGAAAATAAATCTACCTCACTAACGTGCTGGAAAGAGATGAGAACCATACGAAAGAGTATGTTCATTCACATTAGGCCAAGTCAGGTAGTCTCACATTTATCAAAGGGGGTGGAGAATATGGAGGAAAATAAAGTAATTATGGATGAGTGAAGCTTAGAGAAAGTGGTCATTTCCTTATATTTATATTATACACCCCTAATTATAAGGAGACTAATGGGAGCTCCATGATGTTTTACCATTAGTGAATGCTATCATTAGGACAATAATGTCTACTATAAAGATGATAATAAATCTTTTTCTAATTATGTCTACTAGAGGCTAAGGAGAAGGTAAAAATAAATTTATTTTATATATTTGAATGGTGAGTACTACTAATCTCCACATGCCATATTCAATAAAGGTCAATCCTTTATCCAAGGCCATTTAAGTTTATGAGATTGAGAATGTTGAGGAGTTTTTACTTCTACCTTAAATTTAGGAACTATTGGTTGCTCCACTTATAGTGAATGTTTCAGCTCTGGTCCTTCTCACTTCAATTAAGTCATTAGGAGCTAAGATCCATTCATTTGAACCATTTATTTTGGAAGAACTATTCATTAATTTAAAAAATGTAGGGAAGGTCTTTAATACTGAATCCATGCTCGATAAAAAGCTCAGGGCTTCAAGAAGGTGTTATTGAAGCAAATGTTAAGGTTTTTTTTAGTTATGTAAGGAGGTGGAAGACCTTCAAGCTAAGATGATGGTGATTCACTCTCATATTAAGGTGATGGAGTCCATTAAATTTATTATTATTGAATGCTTCCGCCTACAACACCTGCTGAAGAAAGGGGTGATTTCCCTAGAGATGCGGTAAATCCTGCATGTTGGAATTTTTGGGCGATGACTTAGCTTGTCCCTATTTTTCTTTTCTATATTAATATGTCATATAAAAGTTTTCAAAGTAATAAAAATTATACTTTCGTCTTTACCTTTATGATGGGTTTGTATTATTTCATTATTTCATCTCTTGTTTATCATGTAAACTTTATTAAGGTGAATATGTGATTCCATAAATGATAAGTATTTACTCTTTTTATGGTGACTTTTGATGGTGAGGAGTTTCTCCCTTAGACTTTTTAACTCTTTGTAATGGTGGGTGAGAAGTAACTCTTTTTGTAACTAGAAGAGTATAATTTTTATTACTATAGGTTGATGGTGACTCTTAGTTTTTAATATGATGATTTTATGGTGATTCCCCTCGAGGTGGAATTTTGATGATTGTTTTATTTTTAATCATAGAGTGATGTGTGGTGAATTTTATATTAGTTTTCTCACTTGTCGGTGTTTGACAATATACTATATCTTCAAAAAAGGATGAATATAATAGTTTAATCTTTGTTATTAATGGAATTTATGATTAAATACTTGAAATTTGAGACCATATTTTCTATAAATATCCCCTTATTTGGACCTAAAAGCTTAACTTTTCATTTTGCACTTTGAATTTTTTTTCTATACTCCCTTATTAACTCAAGTTCTTGTGTGAGAGATTGTAGCTCTTCTCAAGTATAGTAGGGAATTTGTTAATTAAAATTACCTTCATGTTTTAAAATTAATTGGGAATTATGTTGGCCTGGCTAGTGCATGTATTAGTAAGGGGATGTGAACCTGCTAGTGAGGGTTACCTCTAAGGAGTAATATCTAAAATAATTTTACCAGAATGAGCTATACATCATGTATAAGAACTTTAAGTTGTATTTATGATTTCACTTCTATTAAGAGTCTTTTGTGGTGCTAAACTTCTATATGTTTGCCCTAACATGGATCATACCAAACTCGGTGGTTAGCTTGATGATGGTTGCATTGCATGTTTAGGTTAAATGAATGAATTATGTTTATGCTTTGAGTTGAAATATTCTTAAATTTTCTTTGTTATGCAATACCCACTAAATACTAAAGTGTATGTGTCAATCAAGTAATAAAGTCAGGCCAAAGGGAAGAGAGGGAAGCTCCACAAATCAAGGAAGGATTTGGTAAGAGAGTTTGAAGATTTTGGGTGCAAAGATTGGAGATGGTAGAAGGTGGCCAGTCATCTATGGATGACCGGAACGCCAAATCCATTTTATCTACCGTGAGTCAAATTATGTTGGATTCAAAAGGTAGATTCTCCATCAAATGCATCTCCCCGCACAATCTTTGAGTTTTAGAAACTCCTCTTGTTATCAAAGAGGGAGGACTTTTGGCTAAACACAAGCCATTGTCAGATTCTAGTAAAGGGAAAGTGGTAATTTTTGGTTTCTAACAAGCTACCTAAATCTCCCTCACTGGTTTCTCTTGTTGGAGCTAATGACAAAGAAGCTTCTTCTTCAAGGAGAAGTTTTGTTGATATTTTGAAGAATAACAAGGATAATTTCAATAATCCAATTAATTCTTCAAATGTTCATAATTCTAATGTGTAGATTAAAAAACCACACATTAAAATTAATTGGGATGAAAATCTTGATGAGGATGAAGATTTAAATATTGTTAAAATGGATATCGATAATGAAATATCCAATATTCATGTTTTGAGTAAATCTTTGGTGGTTAAAATTCTTGGGAAAAATTTATCTTTCTCAAAAGGTGCCATTGAGTTAAGAAAACAATGGAATAAATATGGAGGATTCCATTTAACCATTCTTGGCTTAGATTGGCTACTTTGTTCATTTTAATCTCATGAAGGAATGGAAGCAGTTCTTAATGGAGGTCCATGGTTTGTAGGGCGTTTTGCAGTTGGGTTAGACAAATGGTCTCCTAACTTCTCTCCTAATTCATTAGAAGGTGTTTCGGCTCCGATCTGGGTTTGTCATCCTCACCTTCCACTACACTGTTTGGATGAGTCCAATATCTTTAGAATTGTGTCTAGAATTGGGACTCCATTACTTTTAGATGGTAATATGTTTAGGTGTGGATGGAGAGAATTTGCTAGAGCATGTATTCGAGTTAATTTGAACTCAAAACTCCCATTTGGAATATGGGTTGAAGGGTTGCATGGAAGATTTTTTCAGAAGTTTTAATACAAAAATCTTTCATCACTTTGTTTCAAATGTGGGAAGATAGGGCATATTGAATCCGTTTGTACTAATGTTGAAGATATCCCTTACATCTCAAATCAAACTGAAAATCCTTATGGTCCTTGGATGCAAGTTAAGTTCAAAAACAAGAAGAAATCAGCTAGTAATCTTTTGAAATCGAAGGTTTTTTCAGCAACAGAAAAATCAAGAATGGGTGGTAGAAGAGAAGATACGATTCAAGCTGAAGTACAAACAATGGTAGATGGAAACAAGATCAATCTTATGTCTGATCCAGTGGTAATTACAGGTTCCAAAAGCCAACTTGAAGAAACGGCTAGATTCAAAGGAAGGAGATGAAGGGGCAATTAACCAGAATTTGAATTTCAAATTGGACCAGCAAGCTTCTTGGAATTTATTTTGTTAATCTAATTCATTTAATGCATTAGCTGATGTGGATAATGTGGTGGCTCATGTGTTAAATGAAACCAGTAAAATAGGAACCGTAGTTTATGAAAATCTGGAACCTCAAATTTCATATTTTGAAAGTTAAAAAAAAAAATTTTCAACCAGAAATTTCGGTTTCCACAAAAGATGTTCAATTTTCAAATGATACTTTGATTAATCCAAAGGTGGTTGAGACTCAAGTTCCGGCTTTCTCTCCAACGTACTCAGCTACCAAATAAAAAATTCCACAAACTTTGGAGGAGGAAAAGGAGGCTGAATCGGCTTTGTCTCATCAACTACTCAAGGAGCTGAAGTTTCTCCCTCAACAACTTTGACGGCTGCTCCTCATTTAAATGATGCTGAAGTTTTGAGGACTCACAAAATAGAATCTGAACCATCAATAACTTTGACGGCTGATGATAATGTAAATGGTAATTACACTCATAATACAATCCATGATTCTTCTTCTCGTCAATCAGCTATTAGTTTGAATTTAAAAAAAACTATTTTAAAAACTTTTTTAAGAAGAATGTTTCCTCCGGTTCAAAGCATTTCCTATTCAAAGAACTTCATGCATTGGGACCATTGAAAGAACTACCTAGAAGAAATATGGCTGAACACAAAGAGAAGAATGGTTTGAAAGGTTCTTCTTCTTTTTTATCTCACTAATATGAAGAAGGATTCTCCCGTGGATAGAAACAAAATAGAGATTTTTTGAAGATAGAGCACTAGATCATAAAGTTTGGCATAGTTTTACCAAACTTTTGGAATTTATTGTTGAATTGTAATTTTATTTTTAGCTTTCATTTCCTTTTCCTTAGTTTAATTTGTTATTTTAAACCTTGCATAATTGTTAATGAGATCTTTACTAATTATTATTCTCTAACTGGATGGGAACTCTGGGATACTAATCAACCCTCGGGTTGTCTTAAACTTTGGTATCCCCTACATCTCAACATTTTCAAAATATGAGATAGTGGATTTCATTACATTTATAAGAAGTTTAAATTAACAAATTTATTTTTAATAAGTTCCTTTTTTCTTGTTGGAAAGGAATCATTAGCTTCTTTTGCCTAGTTTGTATTAGGTTATCTACGTTTTCATTTTAATGCAATTTATGCATTCTCTCAAAAAAAAATCAAGTTATAAAGTGATTGAGATAGTGTTAATACCACAAGAAAGTATTTTGCTAACATATAAATAAACTAGTAATGCCTACTATAGCTATAATGTTTCTCCTACTTAATGAAAATAATGGTTGAGAGTTTGTCTCTACTAAGGATAATAAAAGATAAGATATAAGAAGAATAAAATTTTGGACTAATTTTAGTGAATTATCTAAGTTTTTTTAAAGTAGACTCTTTATATTTGATGTGGATTAGAGCATATGAAACCCTAGATCTTCATCAAGCTTGTAGGAATATATGGGAGGTTTATGGCCTTCCTATAATAATTATATCTTTAGGGATCCTAGAACTCTAAGCATCATATCTCAAGGCATGTAAGAGCTTCATTCTAACACTTCTAATTATTCTAATATTCCACCATCAAGGAAATATATCACACTAAGTTTTAGATAGACATATGGTCATCATATAAATTAAATTAAGAATAGGAGTTAAGAAAACCATCCATTATTCATTCAAAGTATAAGAGTTTACATTAATACTTACAATGGATTCATATCATTAGCCCAAAATAAAGAAATTAGTTGGCTATGGAAATAAAAGATAATAAACTAGATTTCATTACTTGTAAGAGAAAGTAGAAGAGCATATGTGAAATCAGATATCACTAGGATAGTACAATGCACTCACCATGTTTATTTATCCTGCAAATGCTTGACTACTTATAATAGATGAGCTAACTATGTCCCAAATGATTTATCATTTTCTCTTTTGTCCACCCTTAGGCTTAACTTTAAGGGGGTGTTATAATATATTTAAGCACTGCATACTCTATAAAAATGGTAGTCCCCAATAAAATAATAATAGAACTCTAGCTCAAATTAACTAAAAAATTATTTATACTTGTATAAAAATGGACCCAGGCACCATAGTGTTAGACATGTTGGAGCCATAATGTTATGGAATGAACTAGCTCCTAGGCACTACTTAACTTGCTCAGTTTTGTCATTGGGTTGATTCAACACATTTAATGTTTTGAACCAATACTTTGCTTGGCTAATATGGTGTGGATCCATCTTTCATTAACTACTCCACCATGATGCTCAAGAAGTTCATCACTACAACACTTGAATACACAATCTGGCATTCTAGAGTTGTAAAGTTTATTGCCCTGGCACTCTAATTCCTAAGACTAAGGTGTTGTAGTGCTTATTTCTAGAAGTGCAATGTTATGAAGCAATGCAACACTAAACTTAGCTTCATTGGGGGGATGAATTAATTATCATTTTACTTGAGGATCTGACATTACCATTTCCTTATATGTTATGGATGCTATGACACTAATTGTTGGATCATTGTGGCGTTCGTTCAATACTTGTGAATTTTTCTCCCTTTTCTTGGGACATTCCTTCATAAAAATAATAAAAAATAATATTTTAACAATATTTAATACCAAAAAATACTACAAAATTTACACTTAACAAATTATCCCCAACTTAAAATCTTGCATGCCCTCAAGCAATGCTGTAATCACCTATTGATTAGCCTAGTTGCCCAAATAAAAATTAGCAATTTAAGATTATCATAATGAAATAAAATACTTCACATTTAGATGTAATTTTGAATGATCAAAGTTATGAAATTTTAATTTGAATGACTATAAGTAATTATCTTAATAAATCAGCCTTGCTCTTGCTTAATTTGATCTTATCTACTACAAGTGTAAGTGCAAAGTGAACTACTAAATTTTAGATTTGAATAATATTTCATTTAGAAATTGATGATTCTTGTAGTTAAATAAAAAGCTAATTAATAAATTATCATATGTATTCATTTAGTTATGTTGTCTTATTTGATTTTAGTGTTAGAAAACCCTTAGGAATAGAGCTTTATCAAATACCAATTCATGAAGTACTCAATTTTATTTTTCTTTTCTTATTTTATTTTGATTTTATGTTTTTAATAATTTTAGTTTTCAGTGTATAATAATGATTTCAATATTGGATTTCTTTCTTCCTTTAAGTAATCCTAAACTAAATTAATGTAAGGATGTTAGTGAGCTCTCTAATCCATATTCAAGTTTATAATGGTTTACATAATTTAAGCTACACACTCCCTCTCTCTAAACTTAATTATTCATTCTTTAAATCTGTGTCTGTGCTTAAGTTTAGAGCTTTTAAGTTGAAAGTAAGTCAATAACTTATGTAGACTTTCTGTTATTAATTTTTATGATTATTAAATTGAAAATTATAATTCTTTATCCATCCAATTTATCACATTGAGCTTAGTATTATTCATAAATTTAATTTTTTTTTTTACTTTTAATTCTGTTTGAGTTAAATAAGTAATCATAGTGCAACTGTTATGTAGAGGACATTTTAAACAATTAAGAAATAACAAGAATTTTATTTAAATGAAAATTTAACTATAACATCATTAACATTAAAAAATCACTAAAATAAGCAAAATAACATACAAAATATATTGAAAGAAACTAAACATGCATTTTTCATTAAAAATGATACAAAGTCATTAAGGCATAAAGATATTACTATATCCACTATTGTAATGAAATGTGCATCCATGCACAACTAAATCACATGAACTATAAATATCATTAATACACAACCATCACATGCAATCAATGGGGATATCCCCAAGCATAGAAATAAAAAATAAAGAAAAATAAAAAAGTACATCCACCAACAACAAACATAACTCAATCTCACTCCTCTCTCTCTCTCTCTCTCTCTCTCTCTCTCTCTCTCTCTCTCTCTCTCTCTCTCTCTCTCTCTCTCTCTCTCTCTCTCTCTCTCTCTCTCTCTCTCTCTCTCTCTCTCTCTCTCTCTCTCTCCCTTTTCAACATGTAAGCCATTAAAGAAACAAAGAAAAATAAACAACCATCACTTAGAATCTTTATCTTCCTCATCATCATTAACATCTTCACCACCAAATGACTTCCAAACAAAAGGAAAATACACAAGAACAATAAGGAAATGAAGCTGATTTGGATTTTTTATAAAGAGGCTCCTTGTAAACATCCCCACCAATGCTTCATTGAACTTAGAACTGTAGTGATAATGCTTCCCCTGCATATTTTCATAATGAGCCTTCTAGCTCCAGCTCTCATCATAAAACTCTATAACTCCCTCAATCTTCTCACACAAATCTACCCCCTACTCACCTAAAGATCTAAAGGACCTAGCACTCGACCAATTACTACTAGGCCTAATTATCAAAAGAGGTGCACTAGGAACAACCTCCTCCTCTACATCAATCTTTTTAAGACCTTCAATTTTTTGCATTATGAGAGTTGAAAATGGGAAATAACTACTCTTCATTAGAATCACCCCTTATACCAAAAATAACCCAAAGACCATTAAAAAGAAAGTGGTACACCAAACCCTTAAATATAGAGCCCCTAAAGATATATATAAGAGATGATAAATTAGCTTTCCAAATATACCCACTTTTAGGTCCACAAAGCAATCTCAAAACCTCTTGATGGTCAATGGGTGCCATAGTAAAACCATAATAATTATGATCCTCCATATCATTAAGCCTATATAAATGATAAATATTGGAGTGATAAAAAGTTGGGCTGCAAGCGAACCAAACGTTCGACGAGCTACTCGTTGTTTGGTTCGATTAAAGCTCGTTTGCGATCGTTTAATTAACTGAACAAACAAACTTGAACAATATTTTAAATACTCGATTCTTAAATAAACAAACTTGAACACTAATACGTTCGGCTCATTTATGTTCGCGAACAACATCATTTGAAGTTCGTGAACAAGCTCGACATTAAGCTCGATACGAAGCTCAATAAAAGCTCGATTCATGTTCGACTTTGAACTCGTGAATAAGCTCGATAAAAATAATTATATTTGACTATAGAATTAATAAATATAAATAATTATTAACTTTGTTACATAGACAATTGCTTTTATTATAAATGCATTTGTTCATAGATTTGTTCATGAACGTGTTAGTTTGATAGTTAAAAAAATTCGTTAAATATGTTTGTGAACAAGCTCGATAAACACTAAATGAACGAACATGAACCAAACATGAACACTTCTTAATTTAAATGATCCAAACATGAACACAAATCGCTAAAGCTCGAACAAATATGAACCAAACTTGAACAAGCTTATATTAAATGAACACAAACTTGAACACTCGCATACTCGGCTCGGCTCGATTCGTTTGCAGCCCTAATAAAAAGGTACCCACTTATCCCAGACAAAATATGTGTTATTTTGGGATTACTTGGCATTCACAAAATCTCCAAGAAAGAATTTACCATGGTAGCATGTGAGTCCTCACATAGTGTCTCCCACCCCTCATTTACTATGATTTGCATCACGACCCCTCCTGGGTTTAAGAAACCCCACTCAGGTATGAATTTCTTTCTCATTAATAGATGGGCAAAATGATCTTTAACATCGACAAAAATGAATCTCCACTAATCAAAAGAAGAAGATGTTCACTTCTTTCTTCCAAATATCTTAGAGGCTATAAGAAAATTTTAACTTACAAGTAAATAGGATAAACTCAAAAAGATTAGGAAAGAGAAGGATAAGATGATATGAAGAAAAATGATCATGAAAACTTTAAATTTATAAACATGACTAGAATCACGACGTTGTGATGGTCACCACTGTAGTGCTAATAAGAACACTAAATTACAACAGGTAGACTAACAGCGGTGCCACACATGAAAAATACATGGAGATATTGAACGAGAATAAAAAATATATATCGTCAGCCTTTTTCCCAAAGAACCATCACATTATGATACATGAGAGTACTATAGCACTCAGGTAAGCCCTTTATTGCATTGCTATAATGACTAATTATAGTTTTGACTAAACATTGTTGGCACTACAAGGAGCACATCAACACTTCAAAATGACTCACATAGAATAGTTGCACTATATAGCAAAGTTTAACACTATGTAGCAACACAAAAGATAATATTTATTTTGGACCACGATGCTGCATGGACTAGTGTTGAAGCATTATATGTGTGAAAGTAGTACTATGGAACTTAAGTAAATATTGTTGCTACAATGTACAATGCTAATTTTCTAAAGACTTTAGGGTCGAGGTGCCTAATTTAAAACGCTATAGTGGTTGGTAAGCAAACATTGTAATACCCTAAGCCCTAGCGCTATGGTGTTAAGTAAAATTTACAACTTTTCTTTGTTCTCAAAAAATTATCATTTAATTATATTAGTCAAAACCATACTAAGTAAGCATATTTAACAAATATTTTATAATTTTTTAAATAACACAAATAAATAAATAAACACTTTAACTATAATACTAATACATAACATTAATAAATTTTGGTTACATCCCAAATAGTACTAAGGTTAAAATCTTTGGCCAGACTTGACTAAATTTTTCATTTTGGTTAGGTTGCATCACTACCACTCCTCAAGTGGTCTACACTAAGATCCTTCCCTTTCTCTTTTGGATTAATTTCAATATTACTAGGAAATGCTCCATAAGGTCTACTACTAAAAGAAATTGCAAGATGACCTCAAAATTTTACAAGTTTTTAATTGAATCAACTTGACATTGCAATTAAGTTCCAATTGAATCACTATCTCTTCAAATTGCGTCTTCCTATATTTGCATTGATTTTTTTGATTGAAATCTGAGGGAGAAGGTTAAGGATTTACTATAGGTTCCTAAGTATTATTTTAATTTCCTCCTTGATCCGATTGACTTACATTCCACTTGTTACCACCAACATTATAATTACACTAGTTAAAGTTAAGGTGGTTCCTCCAATATAGATAAAAATATTAGAATAGGAATAATTTTGTATTTCAATGACATTATCATTCTCAACCTCTTGAACACTATTATCTCCAATAAAATTTAAATCATTCTCCAATTGCATAGGTGATTCTAATTTAAAGCTAACTCTAAAACTATCTAACTTTTTGGATATAGTAGCTACTTCAATAGTAAAAATCGATAAGACATTTTACTAATAAACTCTAAATACTCTCTTAGGATTCACCCTATCAAAAGACTAAAAAAAAGTAGTAGTAGTTATTTCCTCAATTAATTCATATACTTTATCAAATGGCATAGATATTATAGATCCTCCAACTACATCACCAATTTTTGACCTAAGGGATTCTACTAGCACATTATTGAAAGTCTGAATAACCAACAAATCTTGTAAAGCATGATGAGGGTATTTACTAAACATCTCTTTAAATCTTTCCAATTTTCATAAATTGTCTCTTCTTTAAATTGGAAAAAATAAGAGATATCATTCCTAAGCTTAGTAGTTTTAGAAGGTGGGAAACACTTAGCTAAGAAATTGTGTTTCAACTTATTCCAAGTAATTATGGAGCCTAGGGGCAAGGAATTTAATCACATATTATCTTTTTTTCCTCAGTTAAAATGAAAATAATTGAAGCCTAATGACATTATTGCTAACACCATTATATTTGAATATCATACAGGTTTTCAAAAAACTAGCTAAGTGTAGTTTGAGATCCTTAATAGAAGTTCCCCTAAATTTAGAATTTTGAGTCATCTATATTTTGATGGGTTTTAGCTCAAAGTTATTAGACTTGATAGTTGGTCTATTGATACTCTAGTGAATTACATCTACTATTGGATTGACATACACTTTAAGAGGTCTACGAAGTTATTTTTTATTTTTTTTATTTTTTTAAAGATTTATTTCAATCTCTAAGTCAAATAATAGACCTACTACAGGTGCAATAACAAAGAGGAAATTAAATATTAGAAGACAAAATAATACAAATACTGAAAAAACTTCTTTTTCAAAAAAAAAAAAAAGATGGATACAAGTTACATGAGATAAGTAGAACTAAATAGGCAACTAGTTCAACAATATATATCAATTTGCAATGCGCACATTCCTTCTTTGGCAACACTCCAAAAACCTGATGTGATGGGTTATGTTATATATTCACATTGAACACAAGAATTATGTTTATGCTACAGGTTGTAAAATGTTTAGATTTTTTTTTTTATATGCAATATCGACTAAATATACTAGTGCACATGTCAACAAGTAGTTAGGGATTAAGAGTGTCAATCCCATGAGGAAGTGATCTGTTAGCATATAAATGAATTAGTACTTTCTACTAGAGCTATAATATTTATCCTACTAAATTACAATAAATGTTTTGATTATGTCTCTTTTGTTGGATACAAAAGATAAGATACTAGATGAATGAATATTGGAGTAATGATTATAAATTACTCAAGTTTTTCTATGTAGACTTTTTATGTTTAATGTAGATTATACCATATGCATCTCTAAATCTTTGTCGAGCTTGTAGGGACATTAGGTAGAATTATGGGCTTCTTACATTTATTGAATCTCAATAGAACCTAGAACTCTAAGCATCCTATCTTTAAGCATACAAATTTTTATTCTAACACTTCTAACTTTTTCAGTATTCCTCCATCAAGGACATATATCACATTAAATTTTGACTATACACATGGTCTCTATTTGTATTAAATTAAGATTGAGAGTTATAAAAAATATCTATTATTCATTGAATGCATAAGAGTCTATATTAGTAATTGCAAAGGATTCACATCTTTAGCATAAAACTAAGAAATTTTCTAGCAATGGAAATAAAAGATAACAAATAAAGTCTCATTGCTTGCGTATAAGAAAGAGTATAAGAGTATAAGTAAAATAAGATATCACCTAGATATTACAATGCACTCTCCACACTCATTTGTCCTCTAAATGTTTAATTGCTTAAAATAGATGGGCTAACTATCTCCCAAATGAAGTATCTTTTTCTCTTTTGGCCTCCCTTAGACTTCACTCTATGGGGGCACAACACTTAAGACCTCAATACAGATGAAAACAGGTAGTATCCAATCAAACTCTAACTCAAATGAGCTAAAAAACTAATTATACTTATACAGAAATATACTCAAGCACCATGGTGCTAGACATGATGCCGTTTTGGCATTATAAAACAAATTAGCACCTCAACACTATTGAGCATACCCTCTAGGTGTTGGGCTAATTTGGTTTTTCTAATTGTTTAACTACTCAATCTTTGCACTCTAAAGTTGAGCGCTATGGTGCTTAAATGTACAATTCGGTGCTATGGCATTGTAAAGCTCAATGCTCTGATACTCAAATTCTTGAGACTCAGGTATTGCGGTGCAAATTTTTGACGATGCCACTATATGAAGCATTGCAACTCTGACCTTGGCTCTACTTGGGTGCTTAGTTAATTTTCATTTTTCTAGGCTCTGATGCAATAATTTTCTAATATGGTAGGGTGTTGCATACATTATGACGTTGGTTTTTATATCGCTACGGTGTTGGTTCAACAATTAAGAATTTTTCTTCTTTATCAGAGATATTTACTACTCAATAATAATAATAAAATATTTTTTCAAATATTTAAGTTATTAAAATACTACAAACTTATACTTAAAACCTGATAACCTTCTTCACACATTTGTGGCAAAAAAATTTTATCATGGATTCTGATGTTAACACATCTTTATTACGAAGGTATTCATAGATGACAATGTCCAATTCTCATCATTATAGATGAGGACCAATGATCTGGAGAGTAAGTTAGGGGATTAAAAGGTGAAGTTCATCTTCATTACATCCTTAATCAAGTTCTTTGTGCTAACTTCCCCATCCTCTTCACTAAGGAAAATGATATATTATCAAAGTACGTTAGGTTTTTCTAAGATTAAAACTCTTTCAATAAAATAAATAAATAGATAAAATATACTAAAAAAAAAGAAATTTAAAAAACAAATTAAAAATAGAAAATCCCTTAAGGATTAAATAAAATTAAAAATATATATTATATTAGCTAGAAACATTAAGGATTGTTCATGTTTTGATTCCTTAGCCAAAATAGCTGAATTGTATGTCTTAATTCCTAAGATAACAAAATCTTTGTGTATCTTGCATCATTTAGATATTTTGATAACATGAATTTTAAGTGATTAGGTAAGGTTTAACAGGCAATCATCTACAAGTAGGATTTTAACTCTAGTAGAGTCAGGCTTTCTTAATTCTTAAATGGGCTAAAGTTAAAACTCTCATTGTATTTTTTTTAGATTTAGGTTTGAGTTACTACATTTTAGTTCTCACATTAATTCTAGGATCTGAGCTTAATTTGTTACATAATAATCCCTCACCCGAGAGGAACAATTATTAGGTCCGGACACCAGACGTAGCTCTACATCCAGAGGCCAATAACATGTCGCAACGTGCTCTTACTCTTTACCCCACAGCCCTACGACCAGACCTGGATCGAAACCCGGTATTGCTATTGTTCGGGTATTGCTAGGTATTGCTTGACAATAACGAGAAATATCATTCTGTCAAGATCAATACCTAGCTATACATAGCAAAACCAGGGTATTGCTTGGTATTACTCGATATTGCTCGGTATTGCTAGGTATTGATCTTAACATAATGGTATTTCTCGTTATTGCCAAGAAATATCGAGCAATACCTAGAAATACCCTGGTCTTCACAAATCAGCCAATACATAGCAATCACGGGTCTAGTTCGAGTCGGTCATCAGGACGCGCGGTAATAGTAAGAGCACGTGGCATCATTTTACTGTCGTCCGAACGTAAAGCTGCGTCAGGACTGTTGGTGGAATTTTGAAAACATGTTTTAAAAATATTAGTTTTCTTTGGGAATTTTGAAATTGAGATTTAATTCTAATTCTAGAAGTCGAATCAACTCGCTCGAAAAAGTATATCACCCCGAAAGGCGAAAAAAAATTCCACAATGGTGTTCAGGCTTAGAATTATGTAATTCGTCTTGAATATCGCGGCTAGATTCTAAAGAGAAATCGACACGACCCAGAGGGGATGAGGTAGAGTTCAAATAAACAATCTAGTTATGATACTCAAGGAGTACGATTGCCGAATTCATATCCAAAGCCTTATCAAAAAAGGATGTATCTCCCCAAAGGGAGGTATCACCTTTCAATGATAATTCTTCTAATATGATAACGACAATCATTTTTTACTTTTCCCAAAGAAATCTAAGAGGGTTTTTTTAAAAAGATTAATTTTGAAATCAGGTGTGTGGGGTTTCAAATCTCCTACGAGTGCAAGCCCTCGTAGTTAATTACATCATAGGGAGACAAAGTCCCCTACGAAAACTCTCGATTAAAATAAGAACGAAATTTTGTTAAATCTTCTAGGAGTGATATCAAAAAAAAAAAATTTGAATAGAATCTTTTGGAAAATCAAATGGGAGTGGATCAAAATTGAACAGTTATTAACATAATCAAAGGAAGAGAGGTAGGGGACACTTTGAGATTCCAGAACCATCCGGAAGTGTCCCAACTCAATCTAAGTGTTGGGCTTTACATTTTAGGATTAAAAGGAAATTTAATTTGATTTGAGCATTTTATTAGAAATTTGGGATTATATTCTCGAAATTTGGGGTCTTATAATCAAATATCTGCCCCGGATCCTAAATCTATTTTGGACACTAGACCACAGTCGTTCGATCCTAACCAATGCGGTGCAAAACCTGGACTTACCCCGGCCTAGATTGGGGAGCCAGCTAACCACATAGTCGATTTAAAAGAGATGAGTCCGGTCTTTTATGAAAGAGTGGTAGGGATGTTGTACTTAAAGTTTTGGAGAGTTGGGGCCGACATCTAGAAATTTTCCTAATTGGCCCCTTTGACTTATGTTTGGTGCAAAATGCTAAGGACTATGAAATTAAAATTTTGACTCTTTTAATTTGTTTCTAATGCAATGCATGCTAGTTAACAACCTTAAATCAAATAAGCTTGAAATTTTAAAAACAGGCTTACAAAATAATTTTTTAGAAGACTGGTCTTCCCCAGGTCCGGCACCTCGTCCTCATAGGTCAGACTATCCGGACTCTACCCGTAGGTGGGAAAGGGTCTAAAACAAGGGAAGAGTAATGCAGTAATATGCATGCGACCCCGGGGTCGATCCCCTGCTAATTCCCTAGATTCGTTATCTTTCTATGTTATTTAGACTCACTAAAATTTTAAACTTTTAAAGTTATGAGTATAAAACTTTCACACCCTCACGAGTCTCGCGTATCCAGGCGAAAACAAAAGCGGCACACAATCGCCAAAAAAGTAGGAAAAGCAAGCAATCCTAAAGGCAATCAATTCATCACATCAAATATTAACTAATTAATAAATGTCCATAGGCAAAGTTGTCATGTTTATTACAAACTAGAGTTTTGCAGAAAGTAAAGTGGCCGGGCACCACTGACAACAACCCGGGTTCTAAGCCTAATAATGACGCAAGTAATTTTGAGTGGGATTTTCTCAATCTTCAAGTCTTCAGTCTTGCCCTTCTTTTGACTCCTTTCCTTCAAACTCCTTGGATTCTTCGTAGCGAACTACCCAAATGGATAAGAGGGCACCTCCCCCTTAACGAGAAGGCCACTCTTTTCTCTTTGAGTATAAGAGAAGTGTAATCCAAATTTGGATTTCCAAATGGAAGAAGGAATTCTTCCCAAAATGGCATACTTTCCTCTTTGGAGTCCAAGCTTTGGATCTATGTATCCCATCTCAAAATTAACTTTCACAACACTTGACAATTATACAAATTACATTTACATCAAAAATAAAATCTAAACTCACCTGCAGGGTTATCCTAAGTAGTTAATAAATAAGAAGCAATTATTCCCAAGCAGTTATATATGTGCAAAAAGGAAGTAAAACACACTGGCCACGCTCTTTTTATTTGGGGGCTTTACCAGCTGAAGCACCTGTGCAAGCATTTATAACAATTGATAGTTATTATTAACTTAGCCCCCCTTTTTACTGCCCTGCATGAGCGTGGCCACCTGCAGAAAACTATGTGAACATCCAGATCGTACCTAACCTAAGGGTAATCTAGTCGCCAAACACATCAATCCATCCACAGAGTGCAGAAAAGTAAGCAGACACAGCAAAATAATTTCATCCACAACATGCAGTGAAAACCACAAAAAATCCGGCACACAGCAGTAAAGTAAACACCGGCCTAACCTAGATCTAGAGTTGGTTGTCCTAGCACATCATCTAAAGTTTGTGTAGAAGGTCGTGTGGCAGGGATAGATCCTAAGGTGGGTGATTAGTTAAAGTTATCTAAAGTTTTGGATTTGTTAAGGCCTAAAAGGAAGATTTAAGTTAAACTTTAAATATTAATAAATTAGGAATTTTAGTTAAATGTATTTTAAGAGTTAATTAATTGCTACCTTTATTTCACACCAAGGCCGTGAAGTTTATTTCACCTTCCTTGGGGCTAAGCTAATAGCCTCGTAGGCCTGGGTTACCTAGTAGCAATCGGGGTTAATTAAGTTATTTTAAATAGGTTGGAATTAAAGGAGTAAATTAATATTAGGGGAATTAATTACTGATTTTAATGGGTTGGTTGAGAATTTTAATGACCTATTAAAAAGATTTTAGAGGTTAGAAAAATTAATGGGTTTTAAAGGATTATCCGGATACATTAACTAGGGGGTAAAAACTTGAATTTTAAAATTAAAGTTAATCTGAAGGGTTTCAAATTTTTAATAAATACTAGACCTAATTATGAGTTGTTAGAGAGGTAGTACACTCAATTTGGAGTTTTCTATGAAAAGTTATGATTTTTAGAAGTTCTGCCCCGTTTTGACCTAAGGTCACCTAAGATGTTGAGTCCTTGGTTTTAACTAAATTATGGAGGTTTAAAGTTTTAGGGAATGATAGATTCCAATTGAAGTCATTAACCACTAAGTCGATTAATCAAAATTTTTCTATAATTAACAGTGAATTTTAGAAATTTTACAAATTCGTAGGGATTATTAAATTACTACGACTAAGGGGTCTGCTTAAGGGTTTGAACCCAAATGAGCCCTAAATTCCTTGGGATCAATTCCAAAGGTCATAAATGACCCAAGGATAGATCAACAAGTGTTTAGATCCCTTTTTGGTTTTTTAGGATTTTTAAGATTAATCAAAATTGGTTAAACCCTAATTACCTAAGGATCAAGCTAGTACAAATCTAGGAACCAATTTGAGAGGGCATTAATTCTTATTGGTTAAGGGATTAGTTAAAGACAATTAAGGACATTTTAATGGATTTTACAAGCTAAGGATGGTTCATTATCAATTAATCAGGGTTAAGGCAATTTCTAAGAAGGGTTTTTGAGGCTCCTACTTGGGGAACCAAATGAACTCCAAATTTGATGAAATTTGGACCATAGGATCACCTGACCCTAAGGACTAAACCCACAAAATTTGAGCTCAAATGGAGTACTCTAAGGTGGTTAACCAAACCACCCAAGGTAAGCTCTAAGTCACCTTCAAATCACTCTGGGGGTCTATCCTAGGCTTGGATTGTGGCAAAATCAGTGGCTCTACACTCCTCATCCTACACATCATCAGCACACCAAAAATCACACCCTAAATCACTTTGGATAGGTCTATATCCCCTTTTGAATTTAAGGGTCAAACCATGACCCTTAAACTTAAAAATAAGGGAAAATGCCCTTAAACAACTTAAAACGGGGAGATAAAATTTGTACATATCAGAAACATGTCCAATTTCAATCTCTCAAAATTTTAGACCTTGTGGACATGTATTTAAAAAGTAATTAAAGAAATACATAAAATTCTCAAATTGAAACTAAGCCTAAGATTGATCTAACCAGGGTCTGGAACTATAGGACTTTTATAGAGCTCCCTGAGACCTTTCCAATAAGCCTAAGAACACCTAATTTGGACAAGTGTGCAGGGAGTTATTAATTTTTAAAGTTCCCTTGAATTTCTAGATTTATTAATCCAGCAATTACACAGTCAGCAGCCGTTGACACGCGCCGAGCGTCGATTCGCCAGGCAATGATTGGCGCTAACGGTTAACGGCCGAGTTAACCACAGCCGTTGGATGGCAGATCGAACGACTGGGATTAACAGCGCTCCGATACCACGGGATTTAATCCGAACTGTTGATCGAGATCAACGGCTGGGATTTCGTCTTCAACCTCCCGCTCGTATCCTTGACCGCAGGGCTTCTTCAGCTTGATCCGGGCGATCTCGCCGGCGAACCCCGATGAAATTTCACAGGGAGGATCAGGATGGTGGGAACGTTCAATCCAACGGTGGAAATCCGTTGGGGTGAAGGTTTCCTTCACACTTGACCAGACTACTTAGCTAGGGAGCTCGGGATGGAGAGATTACCGCAGAGAAGGCCTCAACGAATGAGCTTCTCTATCAGGAAGCTTCAGGGGACGGTGGCGAACAGTTCTCCTTCAGACGTCAGGACCGGAGGACGGCCGGAGTTGGGACTTCGAGCGGGACGCCGAAGGCTTTCACGGGCGCTTGCTCGAATGGAAGGAGTGATCGATCTGGGAGCTCGGAGGAAGCATCTGGGAGTTCAAAAAAGTTCTGGGAATTGATCGAGAGCAAATGCCAAAGCCTCTGGAGGTCTGGCGAGCTCAAGGGTATACGGCCACCTTTCGGGAGCTTGGACGGCCGGGATTGAGCTGGAGAGGGCTCGGATCGCTGCCAGGTGAACGATGGCGACGTCCAGGGGAGATCGTGGGAATCAAAAAGGTGGACAGCAGCCTTGAGCAAGGAATTGTCTGGTGGGGGACCACTGGAGCTCAAATTCCATTGGCTCAAACCGCCGCCAGCCATGGTCTGGGTCGGGTTCACTGGGGGAGGCCGATGGGGACATGCTGGAGCCAAGGGTGGAGTCAATTTGGCCTGGGGAGGTCTAGATCGGACTGGTGGCTGGATTAGACCCAAACCTGCTCGGTTCGAGTCAAATTGAGCTCGATCCAGGTCAGGTCAGACCTTGGGTTTGGTATGGGAGATAGGTCTGGATCTGGTGCACCCAATGCAGGTGACAATTGGATCCAATTTGGTCTGGGTCAAAAGTTGGCTAGGGTTGATCCAAATATGCTCAGTTCGGGTCGATTTGGGCTCAACCCAGGTCAGGCCAGACCCTGGGCTTGAGGTGGGAAGTGGGTCTGGTGCACCCAATGCAAGTGGCAATTGGGTCCAATTTGACTTGAGCTGGAAGATAGCTCGGGTCCAAGTGTTTTTGGCTACTTTGGGTTAGCCTAACTCTTGACCCAAGTTAGCCCAAGGCATGGGCTGGCTGGAGGAAGAGTATTAGACCTAGGGCCACCTAGGAGACGTGTTGATCAAGTTCAATTGGGCTTAGGTTGAGAGTTGGCCCAATCCCAAGTGATTTTGGGCACTTTGGGTTTGCCTAACTCTTGACCCAAGTAAGCCCAGGGGTTGGGCTGGTCAAGGAAGGTGTATTGAGTCAATGGGAACTCAATGGCACCTTGATTTGAATTCAATTTGATTAAGATCAAAAGATGGCTCAAGGGAGGCCTCTCTTTGGTCACTTGTGTCAAGCCATATGGCTAACCCAAGTAAGCCTAAGGCTTGGGTCTCCAAGAGGGGTCTCTTGGGTATCCAAGGGGTCATCCCATGTACTCAAAGGACTTGGAATGAATTTGGTTCAAAAATTTGAAAGAGGAGGGGTGTATGGGTTAATGGGTCAAACCTAGTTGACTTGGTCAACCAAGTTGACCCAAGGTCTGGGTTTGAGTTTAATGAAGCTTGAGATTCAAATTAATCAAGGGTAGGAATTAAATTGAAGTTGGAGTTGATCAAAGGTAGGGATTGATTTGAGGTTGAAGTTGATCAAAGGTAGGGATTGATTTGAGTCTAAATTGATCCTAAGATCTAGAGGGGTTCTAAGATCTAGGGTCTAAGGGAATTCTAGGCTCTAGAATGGATCCTAAGGTCTGGCTCTAGGAAAGGACCTTAAGATCTAGAGTAGATCCTGGGATCTAGAATTAATCTGGGGTTTGGAAGGGCCTTAGTGACCTCATACAAAAATGAGGTCAACAAATGGACTCCCAATGTGTATGGTAGAAGGAACTTCTGCTGCACACATTGGCATTGACCGAATAGAAGTAGAATCTTAAGGGTGGAGGGGAGGTGATCTCCCAACCTCAAGCCTATAGGATGCTAATGGAAGGCGTACACCTATTAGACAAGGAAACTGGAGAAACCAAGGTAGGGAATACCTAACCTTGGGTCTAAGGAAGGGTATCACCCAACCTTAGGCCTATAGGATGCTGATAGAAGACTTACTCCAAATAGGCAGATTAACTGGAAACCAAAGCAGGGAATACCTAGCTTTGGGTCTAAGGAAGGGCATCACCCAACCTTAGGTCTACAGGATGCTGATAGAAGACTTACTCTAAATAGACGTATCAAATGTAAACTAAAGTAGGGAATACCTAACCTTGGGTCTAAGGAAGGGCATCACCCAACCTTAGGCCTATAGGATGCTGATAGAAGACTTACTCCAAATAGGCAGATTAATTAGAAACCAAAGCAGGGAATACCTAGCTTTGGGTCAAAGGAAGGGCATCACCCAACCTTAGGTCTACAGGATGCTGATAGAAGACTTACTCCTAGTAGACAAATCAACTGGAAACCAAGGTAGGGAATACCTAACCTTGGGTCTAAGGAAGGGCATCACCAAACCTTAGGCCTATAGGATGCTGATAGAAGACTTACTCCAAATAGGCAGATTAATTGGAAACCAAAGAAGGGAATACCTAGCTTTGGGTCTAAGGAAGGGCATCACCCAACCTTAGGTCTACAGGATGCGGATAGAAGACTTACTCCTAGTAGACGAATCAACTGGAAACCAAGGTAGGGAATACCTAACCTTGGGTCTAAAGAAGGGCATCACCCAACCTTAGGCCTATAGGATGTTGATAAGACTTACTCCAAATAAACAGATTAACTGGAAAGCAAAGCAGTGAATACCTAGCTTTGGGTCTAAGAAAGGGCATCACCTAACCTTAGGTCCATAGGATGCTGATAGAAGACTTACTCCTAATGGACAGATCAACTGGAAACCAAGGTAGGGAATACCTAACCTTGGGTCTAAGGAAGGGCATAACCCAACCTTAGGCCTATAGGATGCTGATAGAAGACTTACTCTAAATAGACAGATTAACTGGAAACCAAAGTAGGGAATACCTAGCTTTGGGTCTAAGGAAGGGCATCACCCAACCGTAGGTCCATAGGATGCTGATAGAAGACTTACTCCTAATGGACAGATTAACTGGCAACCAAGGTATGGAATACTTAACCTTGGGTCTAAGGAAGGGCATCACCCAACCTTAGGCCTATAGGATGCTGATAAAAGACTTACTCCAAATAAGCAGATTAACTGGAAACCAAAGTAGGGAATACCTAGCTTTGGGTCTAAGGAAGGGCATCACCCAACCTTAGGTCCATAGGATGCTGATAGAAGACTTACTCCTAATGGACAGATTAACTGGCAAACTAGGATGGTGCCACGAAGGGCGTACTCCACCACTAGCGAATGGTCATGTGGGGAGGAAACTTGCTCCACACAGAGGATCGAAACTGGCAAACTAGGATGGTTCCACGAAGGGCGTACTCCACCACTAGCGAATGGTCATGTGGGGAGGAAACTTGCTCTACACAGATGACCAAAACTGACAAACTAGGATGGTGCCACAAGGGGCGTACTCCACCACTAGTGAATGGTCATGTGGGGAGGAAACTTGCTCCACGCAGAGGATCGAAACTGGAAAACTAGGATGGTGCCACGAAGGGCGTACTCCACCACTAGCGAATGGGAATCAAGATGGTGCCACGAAGGGCGTACTCCACCACTAATCCCCAGGTCAAATGTCAGGGTGGTGCCACGGAGGGCGTACTCCACCACTAGCAGGTGCGATCCTAAGGGAGGGGATGATCCGACCCTAAGGAGAAGGCGAAGAGCGTTAAAAGGTAAAAGAACTTAAGAAAGAACCGAGTTGTGAATCAAGAAAGGAAAATTTTATTAATTGATAAGATGAGCTACATCAAGCATATTATTTCTTAAGGAAACGCCCATTTACAGGTAGCATTGGGTGGTTTCCTTTACAATCTACTAACTGATACGAGCCTCCTTCGTAGACAGTCTCTATAACGAAGGGTCCTTCCCACGTATGTTCAAATTTACCTCCCAACTTTTGATGGGCTAAGATAGGCCTCCGAAGGACCAACACCAAGTCTCCTGCTTAGAAGGTCCTAGGTCGCACTAGTTTATCATGGGCCTGAACCATACGGGACTTATATAACTCTAAACTTTGTTGAGCTTGGAGACGTCGCTCTTCAAGGCCTTCGAGTTCTTCCAATCGCAGTTTTGCATTTTGTTCATTTGTAATTTGATTCTGAACTGCAATCCTGAGCGAAGGAATTTGTATTTCCAAAGGTAGAACGGCCTCAGATCCATACACTAGTGCGAACGGGGTGGATTGGGTCAGGGTTCTATAAGTGGTACGATAAGTTCACAAAGCTTCCACCAACCGCTCATCCCACTGTCATTTATTATCATCAAGGGTCTCTTTAACAATTTTCACCAAGGTTTTGTTGAAGGCCTCGGCTAATCCATTTGCCCGAGGGTAATAGATCGTCGAGTATCTCCAATCAATATTATGGCGTCTTACAAAACTGTTGATTTTTGTAGACTTGAATGCGGACCCATTATCGGATATGATTCTGCGAGGTATGCCAAATCAATATACGATATGGTCACGAAAGAATTTTAAAACATGGTGTGATGTCACGTTGCGTAGGGGAATTGCTTCCGCCCACTTTGAAAAATAGTCAGTCGCTGCTAATATAAAATGATGACCTCTCACGGAGGGAGGGTCAATCGGCCCAATGATATCTGTGCCCCAACTCTCGAAGGGCCATGAGGCTATCGTAGGGTGTAATACATTATGTGACTGATATAAAACCACACCATGGACCTGACATTGATGACAGTGCTTTGCAGTATTCATGAAATCATCAATCATTGTAGGACAGTAGTATCCAAGTCTTTTAATCTTCAATTTCATTTTTGGACCCGATTGATGTTCACCGCATAGTCCTGAATGAACTTTATTAACAATCTTCAGGGCCTCTCGCTTGTCCAAACAGCACAGCCACACGTGATCGAAGGATCGACGGTACAACAAATTGTTGATTAGTGCGTATGATAGGGCACGTTTCTTAATCTGGTTGTAGAGTGATTTATCCTTGGGAAGCTTCCCTTCTTTAAGGTAGTCGATTCAGGGTCGTCTCCAATCGCCTTCTTCGTAGGTTGTCGAAGAGGCAGAAAGGATCTGAAGGGGAGTCTTACCAATGTGTTCCAAATCTATAAGAGAGAGGGCTTTACGACCCTGAATCTCTATAGGGATGGAATCCTCCTCAGGACATGCAAATTCCTTTGTGAGTTTTGCTAAGGCATCCGCTGCGGAATTGCTTCCACGAGGAACCCTATACAAAGTGGCAGTAGAAATTTGTTCCAACAAGTGAAGTGTGTACTGGCGGTATCTTAGGAGATTAGGATTCAAGACTATAAGTTCTGGCCACTTGGTTAATCACCAACTGGGAATCTCCAAAGATCTTAATCTCTTTAATTTCCATTAGAATTTCAAGTTCCAAACCAGTTATCAGAGCTTCGTATCCAGCTTCTTTATTTGTGCAAGGCTCCGATAAATGGTAGGAAAAATGCATCATTCCTTTTTCTGGCGTTATTAAAATTAGTCCGACTCCAGCCTTTCCAGGAATTACAGATTGTTGGGTTGCATTCCTACGAGAGGATGCTGCTCCATCAAAATACAATTCCCACACGGACTTGCTAGATTCCCTCAAACTCATGATTTGTTTGTCGGGTAGATCATTGTTCAGAGGAGGATCTGCCGGCAGCGGGTGTGCTGCTAGAAAATCGACAACGGCTTGTTCTTTCACAGCACGGAGGGGAGTGAAAGTAATCTCAAATTGCAATAATATCATAGACCAGTGAGCTAAGCGTCCTGACAACGTAGGTCGGGTCATAAGATATTGCAAAGGATTAACTCTTGAAATCAAGCTGATTGAGTGGGAAAGCATGTAATGCCTCAGTTTCTGGGCTGCAAAAACCAAAGAAAGATAATGCTTCTCAACTGAAGGGTATCAAATTTCAGTAGGAAGAAGTCTTCGACTAAGGTAATAGAGAGCATTCTCTTTCCCTTCATTGTTGACTTGAGCTAGCAGGGCGCCTAAAGACTCATCTAAGGCTGCAGTGTAGAGAATTAGAAAGGTATTGTTTAATATCGTTGAAAGCATTTTGCACTTCTCGTCCCATACAAATTTGACGTCTTTTTCGCAAGGACAGAGAAGGGTTGACATCTCCCGGAAAGATTAGAAATAAACCTTCTTATATACGCCAATCTACCATGTAGAGACCTTAACTGAGTGAGGCTCTTAGGAGATGGCATATTTAAGATGGCTTCAATTTTAGCAGGGTCGATCTCAATTCTGCGGTGCCTCACTACGAATCCTAAGAATTTCCCTGAGGTGACGCCGAAGGCACACTTCAAGGGGTTCATTTTCAAATCATAGCGGCGTAACCGCTTAAAAACAACTCTTAAGTCATACAGGTGAGCCTCTTTAACCTTGCTCTTGACAATTAAATCATCAATATAGCACTCAACTTGATTATGAATTAAGTCGTCAAAGATACGGGTCATGGCCCGTTGATAGGTTGCTCCGGCATTCTTAAGCCAAATGGCATCACTTTATAACAAAAGATTCTAATAGAGGTTATGAACGCAGTATTTCTCTCATCTTCTGGGGCCATTTTGATTTGGTTATAACCCGACGAGCCATCCATGAATGAGAAAATGGCATGTGAGGATGCAATGTCCACCATGAGTTCTGGTATTGGTAGAGGGAACTCGTCTTTAGGACATGTCTTATTCAGATCCTTATAATCGACGCAAATCCGAATTTGATCGTTTTTCTTTCGGACCGGCACGACGCTGGCCACCCAAGAGGGGTATTGTTCCTCTCGAATAAACCCAGCTTTGGCGAATTTCTTAACTTCAGAAATAACTTGTTGTTCAATTTCCAAACGCATGCGTCGAGGGGCTTGTTTGACAGGAATGGCATCGTGCCGAACTCCAAGTTTATGAACTGCTACCTCAGTAGGTAAACCTGGCATTTCATCGTATGTCCAGGCAAAGCAATCCCAAAACTCAGACAAAAGTTGAATCAAATCTTTGGTTTAACCCTCGCTCAACAGAGCACTTATAAAGATTGGACGGGGGTCATCATCGGTTCCCAGGTTAATTTCTTTTAATTCATCGACTGTCGATTTAATTTCTTCTTCTAATTCAGGGGGTGCATCCCAAACTTGAAGGTCATCGAGATCATCTAAAGTCTCCAAACAGAGCCCATCAAGAGCACAGAAAGGATCTGCAGGGACATTTGGCGATTCAAGATGGTAAGTTATCATTAGGCAATACTTATCATCATCGAATGAACTAACGGTTCCAAAACCGATACCACTTTTGGGATTATCCTTAATTTTTGTTTTTCAAATATTTTCGTGATATCTGGCTTGACCCTTAGTCCATCGGTATGGTATAGAACCTTTAGAGAAAGTATTTTTCACACAAACAGGGAAGTAGTCAAAAGGAAATTCCATTAATTCAATAAAATCTGCCTCCTCAAGGGTTACATCACTTTCATCCCTTGCGGAGGAGGAGCCAGGAAAGAATTTCTGGACTTTCTTTACTTCGCCGTTCTGGTTGGGGGCCACTTTAACTTCTAACCTTGCAATCCTGCCAGCTGACAGTGGGGTCAGAGAAAGGGCCTCAATCCTTCTACTGAGCTTTTTGTACATTGTTAATTCAGGCTCGTCACTTTTCACCTTTACAATTTCTCCCTCAATGTCACTGTCCTCTTCTAAGGTGAGATCAAATTTTGGAGAAGTATTTGCATTTTTATAATTGAGGGAGAAAGCAGTGCCTTGGTCCTTGGATTCAACATCAGAATCCGATTCCAAATCAATATAAACAGGTGATGTTCTCCTTTCTGATGAGGCACGGCCTCGACCTCGTGTCCTTAAGGCCATCCTCCCACCTCTTTGTGGTAATGTGTTTGGAGGCCTAAGGACAATGATGTCGGAGTCATCTTCACTACTTAATTGTATCATTTCTTGATCAACAAATTTTTCTTTTTCTTTTTCTTTTTTTTGATTGGATTTTTGTCCAACAAACTTCTCCTCAATTTTGATCTCTAGCTTAGATCGGGACGAGGACCCTTTTGGAACAAAATATGTGGCATCTTCATAGATCCCGATTTCCTGAATAGAAAATGGTTGCAGATCACCCTTAATCATATGTTCAATGCCATCTCGTTGCTACTTGATGCATTGGTGAAAGGTAGATGGAACCATTCTATATTCATGAATCCAAGGTCTACCTAAAAGAGCATTAAAGGACGTCGCCGAATCAATTATATGAAACTTAGCTTCAGTTTTCAAATCTCCTATTTGTAAGAGCAAGGTGATTGAACCTAGAGCTCTCTCGCCCTTTTCATTGAACCCACGAAGCACTAACCTATCGGTTGAGAGCTTGCTAGTATCAACTCTAAGGTATGCGAGGGTCTTTAAGTTCATTATGTTGACTGATGCACCCGGATCAACAAGGACTCTTAATAACTTAAAGTTTCCCATATCTATAGTAATGTAAAGGGGACGATTATTGTCGGCAGTTCTCAAGAGCAAATCTTCGTCTGAAAAGGTAACTCCAGGATCCTCTTTGAAGTAAAATGCCTCACCTCTTAAAGTTGCAGCCAACTGGGTTAAACAAATCTCGGGGTCGAGAAGTGCTTTAATCAAAGACTCCCTCATTTCTTTGGAGAGAAGGAGGGCGTCATAAATACTTAATTTCGCTGGCAACTTCCTAAGGTGGGCTAAAACATTGTAATCAACCTTAGGAACGATAGACTCAAAACTCTGAGGAATTAAAGAAAAGTCTGATTGTTGAGGGGAATTTGAATTTAGATCTTAGAAGGGAATTTGCTTGCCTTTCTCCTGAGGGGGAAGCCTAGGGGGTAAGACTTTACCGCCACGGAGTTGCACCTGCTCGACATCTTCGGAAGGGCAAACTAGGGCAGTTTCTACGCACACCATAGGCGTTGGATCATCACTTCCCGAAAGTGAGTCAGAATCTGAAAGTTCTATCAAGATAGGATTTTCTTGAAAATTGATTTGAGGGAAATCACTTTCTGATACAGCTTCACATTCGACCTCTTCTTGAATAGCTGGTTCGGGAAGGTCAATCTCTTTGATATTGAGACTTTCTTCACCAGAATTTTAATTTAAAACATGAGAATCATCAACTTGCATTTCATTTTCATTGTTAATCATCAAGACAGAAGCAGAAGAATATTTTTTATTCATCCTCTGACCCTTCGCCTTTGAAGGGGCAAAAGTAAAAGTTAGATAACAAAAGAGGGGAGAGGGTTTTAACACCCCCATCCGCCATCCTAATACATCTCTCATATACACACTTCCTCTTTACAAAATAAACTTCCTTTTCTTTCAAGCATTTAACAGTAGTTTCTGTGACTACGGGAGAGGAAAGTGGCTCAACATCCTCCTGCGAAGCGTCCAGGTCAACCTTCCACGCCGGGGCCTTGGCTATCGTAGTCAGCTGTTGAGAAAGATGAAAAGACTTATTAATCAACTTTTTAAGTGCCCGGGACAAAGCAATGTCCCAACCATCTTCAACAAAATAAGGAGAGTTAAGAGGGTTTACCTGAAATGATTTTAATTGAAGCTTTCTCTGGATCGACCAAGTATTCCTTAGGTATTATGATGTTACCTTGGGTGTAGTTCCTCTCTCAAGCCAATCTTTGAACACAACACAATCTTCAAGAGGGTGACTAAGCATCCGGTGGTATGGACAATACTTGGGATCATCTTTCTTACTCTCATCCTCAGGCCTCCTGGCCTCTGGCAGCTGAAAATCTGGTTTCTTTAACAGACTCCTGAAAATCTTCTTAACTGCTTCCCTCTTAAATGGATATGGTTTTTCCAATCTCTCTCTAAAAGAGACAAAGTTAGGATCTCTGGTGTACTGAGGAGTGACCTGAAAGGGCTGTCTCTGAGCTGGCTGTGGCGGCGGTGGTGGAGGAACACCGGGTTGACTAGTTATTGGCATTTTCCCTTTGTCAACTGCCGACACTATTGCCTTCTTCTCAAAAGTTTTAACTAGTCTAGGACCCTTCTTGTCTTCAGACTGCTCTCGTAGGAATGGCATCTTATGAGCCTCTTCCTGCAAATTGCTAGCCTTATTAAGAAGTTTTTCAAAAGTTTTAATAGTGAAACTCTTCAGGAGAAAAGCAACAGAGTCGTGGATATTCTTAAGGAGGATCTCCACCGCATGTTGTTCTTGCAACTGGGGTCCACACTTCAACGAGAGGTTTCTCCACCTCAAGATGTACTCAATCAGAGACTCTCCCGGCTTTTGTTTCTCAACAACAAGATCGCCCATAGTGGTTCATTGCTGCGCTCCAGAAAATCTTTTAAGGAAAAGGTTTTCTAGATCGCTAAAAGTTTTTACTGAACCATTTGGCAGATCGGCGTACCATTCAAAAGAGATGCCGGAAAGACTACTTACGAACTGGCGAAATAGTAGAGCATCTAACCCTCCCGCATTGCAACAACTTGCTCTGAAGTGGGCTAGATACTGTCTCGGGTTTTCTATTCCAGTGAAAATTTTAAAAGTTGGTGGCACAAAGCCTTTTGGGTAAGGAACTGAATCATATTCTTCGGGGTAAGGTCTACCCTTTGGAATAGATGCGGTTCCTTGGGAAAAGGCTAAGGCTCCCTTACCTGGTCCTCAATCAGTTGCTTAATGTCTTTTTAGGGCAGAGTTGAAGGAATAGGGGGAACTGTAGGTGGTGCTGGAGATGCCTCTGGTAGGCAAGAAGGAATCACTGGTGTTGACTCGGGAGGCTTAGGACTAGATTCTATTTTCTTAACCCTTTCCACAATCTCTCGAGCCATTTGTTGAATCTTAAGTGAATCCTGCTCTGATTTAGCAAACCTTTCTTGCATTTTTTTGACTTGTGACATCATAGTTGTTAACTGATTCTCCAAATCTTTAATATTCTCCTCACCCCTAGCCTTTACGGACTCATCTGAATCGAACCCAGCAACCTGTGGGTCATCATCTCTGGCAAGTCGGCGTCTACCAGGTTCGGCCTCCTTGTTGTAACCTGTAGTTTCGACCATGGAGATGCTACCAGCATAATCATCTTCCTCTCCTAGGAGGTCATCCAGGTCTGGATCAAATGAAGCCATTCCCTCTCTATTTAACAGAATGTTTCTTATCTCTTGTACTACCTCTTCGACCGGTCTATCCCCAATTGACTTAAGATCGAGGGGTAAGTATCCCTTGTATTCAGCCATATCAAACAACTCTTCAGAATCCAGGAGAGCAATGATTTCTGTATGTTTTGGATTAGAATCTGACTGAGACTCTGTAACTGGCTCTTCTTCTATCTCAAGATCTAGGTCAATTCCTTCCATCTCGACTATCCCAAGATCGATAGTCGGGGGAAGTGGCATTCTCTACAGGGAGAGGGACATATACCTCAGGAGGTGAAGCAGGAGCTTGTAGAGAAATAGCTCCTACATCAGGTAGGGTAAGGTCCTCAGACTTTTGTGTAGGAAGCCTAGGAATGACACATAAATCTAGGCTGTCAACCACTGGATCTTCAACTGGAATCATCACTTAATCAGGAACTGGACTGACTGGAAGAGAATTATCTACTGCATCAACTGGAGCACTAAGTTGAACATCCATCGACTAAATAAAAATTGGAGGAGATTTAACTGGGACTCGGTTGAGTGGAGAATGAACTTTGGGGTTCTTGGAGGTGGTGGTAAATTCTCCAACTTAGTTCTTTTCGGGACAAACTTCTTCTCAGGGGATTTGGGCCTCTTGCCCTTGATGTCCAGATGTTTCAGAATTTCATTCCCCTTAGGCTTGACAACTACTGAGGCCAACCTTACAGCTTTGGAAGGGGGTACCGAGGGTTTACCCACAGAATGGTGGCCTCTCTCGGACCCAGTCAACACAATACCCTCCGTCTTGGAAGAAGGAGGGCGTGGCGCCCAGTGGTATCCATCAATTAGTACTGAGGTTGTGGGCTGTCTGACATACTTCTTATTTCTCCTAACAGGTTGTGGAGTCAAATTCTTTGCCTCAGACGCCTCTTCTTTTAACACTTCTTTTTGGAAGCGATGAGAGATCACTCCCTTTAACTGTTTCATGTACTGCTCTTTTGTTTGCCCAGATTGTGCAGCATAGGTGTGGATTATATTTCTCAAAGCCCTTTTTTTCTGTAGATGCTTTTCTTTTGGAGTCTTCTTAGTCGAGTAGTAGACCGGGCATGGTCGGGAACGGGCTATCCTAGCTATCCTCTCTTCCCCTTGAGCAGAAGCTAAGGGGTAGAAGCAGATCCCTTTCAGAAGGGGAGAGGAGGCAGGAATAGGTAGCTCCTCATCAGCCTCAGGCTCTACTTGAGCTAAAGTCTTAAAAGGCACAACTCTCTTTGCCTTAGAGATCTTCTTTCTAAGTCTCCTCAAATAGTTCTTCTTTTGATTCTTAGTAGAAAAGTTAAGTCCAGAACTAGATCCTTCTTCAAAAATAGACTTGACTTCAGTGGGAGCCTCAACAACTGGCTCATATTGTTTCTAATCATGACTAATCACTGGCAAGGTGGGTGCAGATCCCACAATCAACTCAACCATTGGAGGAACTTCCTTACTGGCATCCAAACTAACAATCTGGTTTCCATCCATAGAAAGCTCAAGGGTACTAAATCCCATTCCAAAGATGATAGTGCTTCCTTGGTCATTAACAGTTGAGGACAACGCTCGGTCGAAAGAGAAGATCAATTGGCCAGCCATTTGAATTTTCTGAAAGTTAAAGAGATGATTTAAATTAGATTTCTTTTAAAAGAAGCGAAAAAGAATTTGTTATTTTGAAACTTAAGGCTTGTAGAATAGTCTCAACCTTCCAACACATGTTGAGTGGTAAAAAAAAAACCCAACACACATTAGGAAGATAAAGAGACTAAATACATGCCGAAAGGAAGGTCTTCTCAAAAGGTCTACATATGTTAGCCCATAAGATGGTTGCATGGGGTAACATATGAAGGTTTGGAACTTGGAAGAAATTGTTATTATCTTTCTTTCCACATTTTGAAGGGAATCTGAAATTTAAATTATTTAAGATGGAATTTTTTTCTACGAAATCCAAAATACAACGGACAGAGTTTCCCCTTGCCCGAAGGCTTATGGAATTGTAAGAAAAATCATAAGTAAAGTAGATAGTCTAACCCTCGTTACTCCTGAAAGTTAAAGGGGAGTAAAGGGATTAAGACTAAAATACTTCGAACTTTCTTAAAGTTAAAAAAAAAAATTCAGAATCCTTTCGACTTGGAAAGCAAAGGTATATTAAATGTTATATTTGTTAATCAAAATTTTAAAGAATATTTGAAGACCTAATTTTACACTGTCGCCTCATAGGAAATCCCAGGGCAGAAGGTCAAAATCAGGACGATTAAGTTAGCAAATGACAAAATTTTGGGAGGTAGAACCTCTCTCTTAATGTTTTAATTTTTTTTTTTTTTTTTAGATGTTGGCCACACTCCCCCAAGGAAGAAATGGGTTGAGGGACCAACGGAAGGAAGGTAATTAAGACTACCGATGAAACAAAACTTCGTTCTTATTAAAGATGGAGAGAGATATTTGTCCCACCGGACGTGCCATTTTTTTTGTTGTTGTGGAATTTTGAAAACAGGTTTTGAAAATATTAGTTTTCTTTGAGAATTTTGAAAATGAGATTTAATTCTAATTCTAGAAGTCGAATCAACTCGCTCGGAAAAGTATATCTCCCCGAAAGGCGAAAATAAAATTCCATAACGGTGTTCAGGCTTAGAATTATGTAATTCTTCTTGAATATCATGGCTAGATTCTAAAGAGAACTCGACACGGCCCCGAGGGGACGAGGTAGAGTTCAACTAGATAATCTAGTTATGATACTCAAGGAGTATGATTGTTGAATTCATATCCAAAGTCTTATCAAAGAAGGATGTATCTCCCCAAAGGGACGTATCACCTTTCAATGATAATTCTTCTAATATGATAACGGCAATCATTTTTTACTTTTCCCCAAAAAATCTAAGAGGGTTTTTTTAAAAAGATTAATTTTGAAATCAGGTGTGTGGGGTTCCAAATCTCCTACGAGCGCAAGCCCTCGTAGTTAATTACATCATAGGGAGACAGAGTCCCCTACGAAAACTCTCGATTAAAATAAGAATGAAATTTTTTTAGATCTTCTAGGAGTGATATAAAAAAAAGAATATAATCTTTTGGAAAATCAAAGGGGAGTGGATCAAAATTGAACAGTTATTAAAAGAATCAAAGGAAGAGAGGTTGGGGACACTTTGAGATTCCAGAACCATCCGGAAGTGTCCCAACTAAATCTAAGTGTTGGGATTTACATTTTAGGATTGAAAGGAAATTTAATTTGATTTAAGCATTTTATTAGAAATTTGGGATTATATTACCAAAATTTGGGGTCTTATAATCAAAGATCTGCCCCGGATCCTAAATCTATTTTGGACTGTGGACCACAGTCGTCCGATCCTAACTAATGCGGTGCAAAACCTGGACTTACCCCGGCCTGGATTGGGGAGCCAGCTAACCACCTAGTCGATTTAAAAGAGATGAGTCTGGTCTTTTATGAAAGAGTGGTAGGGATGTTGACTTAAAGTTTTGGAGAGTTGGGGCCGACATCTAGAAATTTTTCTAATTGGCCCCTTTGACTTATGTTGGGTGCAAAAATGCTAAGGACTATGAAATTAAAATTTTGATTCTTTTAATTTGTTTCTAATGCAATGCATGCTAGTTAACAACCTTAAATCAAATATGCTTGAAATTTTAAAAATAGGCTTATAAAATAATTTTTTAGAAGACTGGGCTTCCTCAGGTCCGGCACCTCGTCCTCATAGGTCAGACGCACCCAATACAAGTGGCAATTGGGACCAATTTGACTTGAGCTGGAAGATGGCTCGGGTCCAAGTGTTTTTAGCTACTTTGGGTTAGCCTAACTCTTGACCCAAGTTAGCCCAAGGTATGGGCTGGCTGGAGGAAGTGTATTGGACCTAGGGCCACCTAGGAGAGGTGTTGATCAAGTTTAATTGGGCTTAGGTTAAGAGTTGGCCCAATCCCAAGTGATTTTGGGCACTTTGGGTTAGCCTAACTCTTGACCCAAGTAAGCCCAGGGGTTAGGCTGGTCAAGGAAAATGTATTGAGTCAATGGGAACTCAATGGCACCTTGATTTGAATTCAATTTGATTAAGATCAAAAGATAGCTCAAGGGAGGCCTCTCTTTGGTCACTTGGATCAAGCCATATGGCTAACCCAAGTAAGCCCAAGGCTTGGGTCTCCAAGAGTGGTCTCTTGGGTATCCAAGGGGTCATCCCATGTACTCAAAGGACTTGGAATGGACTTGGTTCAAAAATTTGAAAGAGGAGGGGTGTATGGGTTAATGGGTCAAACCTGGTTGACTTGGTCAACCAAGTTGACCCATGGTCTGGCTTTGAGTTCAACAAGTTGGGTTTTATATTTAAAATTCATTGAAAGTGGTTTCAAAGAGTTTGGAATTGATTTGAGTTGAAATGGGCATTTGAAATCCCATAAGGGTATTTTGGTCAATCTTGACCCATTGGTCAACTAGGGTAAAAAATGGGTCTGAAAAAATGCAGTTTACTGCTCAATAGGTTGCAATCAAGGGGTTGGAAGTGATTAGAGGCTTTGGTAAAGGCTCCAAGATCAAACTCTTCAAGGGGTTAGGTCCAGTGGCATAGGCTGTAAATATTTGAAGGTTTCACAGCCTATAGATTTTAATTCGAATTTTGGGGTTAGAGACCTCAGAATGGGCTCAAAATTGGAGGGTAGCCTCTAAAGACATTGTCTTATCACTTTGTAAGTGATAGACCATGAATCAGAGCCCATTTTGTTAAGATAGTTGCTATTTGTATGCTTTATATTTTTGCAACTTGTATAATTTTGATGATTCCAAACTTTATTGTTTAAATGTGTAGTTATCTCTTAACAAATTTAGAAGATTTGTATTCGCTCTAGTGTGTACTAACATTTCAGGAAAATTGAACTCCAGACTATGAAGTTTTCAAATCAAATTCAGCATGAGATACTTTCTGAAATTTGAAGCTTGTACTTTTCTTTGAAATAAAATTGAAAAGGAGTGATTGTAATTTGAGTGAATAAAAACATACACACACACATAAGGAGATCATATAAAATTTATACTGATCGTACGGGATGATATCCGTTCGTACGGGAAGATCAGACAGTTATCTCCTATTAAGCACATGGAACGAAAAAGAACTTGCTTAAAAAATTTTTCTAAGTCCTATTCATCCAGGACGAAATTAATTATCGTCCAGGATGATCTGGCCTCTGTAAGATTTTAATCCAGACGAAATTAAATTATCGTTCATGGCGATTGGTCCTCTGTAAAATTTTCGTCCAGACGAAATTAAATAACATCCAGGATGATCCACGATCGTACGGGACGATCCACTACGTACAGAATTGAAAACTTGGTGTTTTTAGGGCAGTTTTTCTTGTCTTTTATATAAATAGTCTAAATTAGACTTCCATCCAATCTTTTTGTCATTTAATCTTCGTGCCTCTTGAGAGAATAGCCAAGGAGAGAGTGGAAGAGTGCATTCAAGGGAGGATTCATACCACTGGAGCGTGAAGGCTTTACTTGGAGTTCAAAGGTAAGAATCTCTACTTGTGAATTGGGATTACTTCACTCTTTTCCTTCTTCCTTCTAGATTCTTATGAGAAGATCTATCAAGGAGATTCGGTTCTCTGCCGACACTTGGAGAGTGTGAACAGACAAAGGTTTCGCTGCCTGCCTACACTTGGAGAGTGTGAATAGCCGAAGGGTTCGCTGCCTACACATGGAGAGTGTGAATAGCCGAAGGGTTCTCTGCCCACACTAGGATAGTGGTGTAAAAGGATGATGGTTCTCTGCCAACACTGGGGATTATGTAAAAGGACAATGGTTCTCTGCAGCACCGGGGAGTGGTGAAAAGTGTGTGTTGTAAAGGCTTCTCCGCCTTGCTGTGGGTGCAAAAGGAGAGTCACTATTGGTATTTAGTGCAATACTCAAAGGGTGCCTCTGGGAAGTGAATGTAGGTCTGGTTTTAGACCGAACCACTATAAATCTGGTGTTATTTACTTTATTATTTTTACATTTCCACATTTTAATTTTAGTCTTAAAAACTCTGTGGTTGAAAAACTTTTTCTACAAAAACTTAAAAGAAATATTTTCATTTCGGTTCAACATAATTTTAAAAAGTGGGTTTAAATTTTTTTTTAAACTACCAATTCATCCCCTCTTGGTAGCCTTGGGACATTAACTTAGGCTTAACAACCTAATTACTAGACTCAACAAGTGATATCAAAGCATCGTTTCAAAATCATAAGTTTGAACTACTTTTTGCTTAACGTAGATGGCTATATTTGGAAACCGAAACACACCTGAGGGTTACTCTATCAGTAGACCTCAACTGTTTGACAATATTCCTTTTGATTTTTGAAAAACATGCATGTCTACTTTCTTACAGTCACTTGATTATCGCATGTGGATGCTAGTCCAGGAAGGTTACACAAAACCAACTAGATTAGTTGATGGAGTTAAGGTAGAAACACCTTATGCAGATTGGACTATAGAAGAACGTGACATAGCATAATTAAATGCCAAATGTTTAAATAGTTTTTTTTGTGCTTTAAAATCTGAAGACTATATGCGGGTTTTCACTTGCAAAAGCGGAAAGGACATATAGGATAGACTTTGTATAACTTATGAAGGGACAAATGAGGTTAAGAAATCAAGACTCAATATCTTGTTACATGACTATGAATTGTTTCGCATGAAACCTAATGAATCTATTTCTAACATGTACACAATATTCACACAAATTGTCACTTCTTTGCATGCACTTGGTAGGGAATTAACTAATGCTAAAAATGGTCAATAAAATTCTTCGATGTTTACCTACTGCTTATGATGCTAAAATTACTGCAATTATAGAGTCTAAAGATCTTAACATTTACTCTATTGAAAATCTTCTTGGTTCACTCATTGCTTATGAGCAAGGAGTAAGTCAAAGAAAGATTGATGCAGATGAACCACGAATGGAGAAGAATATTGCACTAAAGGTGGAAGAGTCAGAGAGTGAACACTCACAACCTGAGGATGAAGATGATATTGCACTGATGACTAGACAATTCAGAAGCTTTTTAAAGAGAAAGCAGAAGAGACGCCAGCAATGGAACAGAGGTAGTTTAACAGAAATGACAAGATTTCTAATGAAGTAATTTATTATGAATGCAGGAAACCAGGTCATATCAAGATTGATTGCCCAACACTCAAAGCCACTCCTAGCAAGGAGAAGGTAGAGGAGAAACCAATGGTAAAGAAGGGCAAGAAGAAATTTCAAAGAGCTTTCTAGGCGGACTCAGCTTCAGACTCATCTGAGACTGAAAAAGAAGAAGAAGTCACCAATCTTTGCTTGATGGCAGATAATGTAGATCACTCAGATCAAGAAGAGGTATGTGACTTAACCTATGATGAATTATTTTGATGTTTCTGAACACATGTATGATGCATATAGGAAAATGAGAAAAATGCATGCTAGTGTAAGTTTAGAACTGGAAGAGCTCAAGAAGGAACACGGAATCCTTAGGAAAGATCATGCTTTAATAGATGAAAACCACATGAAACTACTTGATGAATATGATGACTTGAATAAAAATTTTGAAAATTTAAAAGCATCCTATGCTGATCTTGAAAAAGAATTTAAGAATTTTAAGGATGAATCAGAGAGCAAGACATATAGAATCAATTATAGCAATCGAATCTTGGAAGATATGAATTCATTTAACAAACTCACAATAAGAGCTCTCGGGGATAATAGGAAACCCCCTAAACTTGAAAATTTTACAAATCCTAAATATTATCCTAAATTCATGAAATCCCTTAGAAGACAATCATATGGAAGAAAACATAGGAATATTTTTCCTAATGTTAAATGTAATAATTATGGATTTTTGGGACATATAGCTCACACCTGTACTTTGAAGATGAAATCTAATTTGGTGTGGAGAACTAAGATGTATAAACCTAGACATATCATGCATGCATCTGATTATAAATTTCTTAAAGGTGAACCCAAACTTGTTTGGGTTCCCAGGTCTAACATTTGAGAGTTTTGCAGGATTTCTCTTACACAAGACCTCGTGGGAGCATATGGTACCTGGACAGCGGATGTTCAAAGCATATGACTGGAGATACTGCTCAATTCATAACGCTGGAAGCCAGGAATGGAGGCAAGGTTACACTAGGAGATAATACCACAAAGAAAGTGGTTGGATCAGGTATGATTGGAAATTTCAAAAACTTTTTTATAGACAATGTGTTATTGGTTGAAGGCTTAAAACATAATTTGTTAAGTATTAGTCAGCTATGTGACAAGAGCTATAATATAAAATTTTTACCTACTAGCTGCATATTAAGCCTAAATGGGAAAGAAGTTTTAAATGGAAAAAGAGTTGACAATATTTACATGCTAGATTTGAATTCTATTCTATCTCCTACTGCTTTTTGTTAAAAAACTATTTATGATGAATCATGGCTTTGGCATAGAAGACTTTGCCATTCTAGTATGAAAAATCTTAGGAGAATTACTCAAAAGAACTTAGTGAGAGGTATACCAAAACTAGACTTTACTAAGAACCCACCTTTGTGATGCATGTCAATTAGGAAAACAAGTTAAGTCCACTTTTAAGTCCAATAAGGATCTTAGGACCAGTAAACCTTTGGAAATTCTTCACATGGATCTTTTTGGAACTAGTAGGAACTGTAAGTCTAGGAGGGAAGGTATACGGATTTGTTATAGTAGATGATTTCTCAAGATTCACCTGGGTTAGATTTCTCTATCATAAAAGTGAATCATTTGAGGAATTCAGAAATTTTTTAACTTGGATTCAAAGAAAACTAGGATGTGAAATAATTTCTTTATAAAGTGATCATGGAGGAGAATTTGAAAATGAAAGATTTGAAAATTTTTGTAAAGAAAAAGGGATTGATCATAATTTTTCTGCACCTAGAACCCCTCAACATAATGGGGTAATTGAAAGGAAAAATAGAACATTAATAGAATCCACCCGAGCAATGTTGGCAGAATACTGACTTCCTGGATATTTTTGGGCTGAGGCGGTTAGCACTGCATGTTATGTTCTGAATAGGGTGAATGTGAGATCAAATTTTAAATAAAACACCCCATATGAGTTGCTAAAAGGTAGAACACCTAACTTGTCACCATTTGCATGTTTTTTGTTGCAATTTGTTCATACATAATAATGGAAAATCTACCTTAGGAAAATTTGATCCAAAATCAGATGAAGGAATTTTCGTTGGATATTCAAGTGTTGGAAAATCTTATAGGGTATTCAACAAAAGAACTTTAGTTATTGAAGAAATCACACATGTTGTATTTGATGAATCTGGAAAATTTGGAAGAGCCAAATGTTGTTAAAGAAGATTGAGGAAAACTCCCAAAAGATTGATAGATTAAATTTGGAAGAAAATGTGGAAGAAAATTTGGAAAGAGAAAACCCTTTGCCTAGAGATTTGAGATTTTATAAAAACACACCCAAGGAGAATTGATTATAGGTGAAGCTAGTGAGGGTGTTAGAACTAGGCGTGGATTAAACAAGGAAGTCAATCATTCAACCTTTATTTCAATAATAGAACCCCACTAATATTGATCAAGCACTTTCTGATGAATTTTGGATATTGGCCATGCAAGAAGAGTTGAATCAATTTGTAAGAAATAAAGTTTGGGAATTAACCTCAAGGCCAAAAGATCAAAGTGTTGTTGGAACCAAGTGGGTGTTCAAAAATAAAATGAATGACTCAGGAGTAGTCATTAGAAATAAGGCAAGATTAGTTGCTAATGGATATAATCAAATTGAAGGAATTGATTTTAAGGAAACCTTTACTCCTGTAGCAAGACTTGAAGCAATTAGGGTTTTACTGGCCTTTGCATGTTTTAAAGGTTTTAAATTGTTTCAAATGGATGTCAAAAGTGCCTTTTTGAATGGGGTTATTGAAGAAGATATTTTTGTAGAACAACCTCCAGGGTTTGAAAATTCAAAATATCCAAATCATGTTTTCAAGTTAAAAGGCATTATATGGATTGAAACAGGCACCTAGGCTTTGTATGAGAGGTTGAGCACCTTCCTACTTGAAAGATCGTTTGAAAAAGGAAGTGTGGATACAACTCTCTTTCTAAAGAAATTTGGAAAGGAAATACTCATTGTTCAAATTTATATGGATGATATCATCTTTGGATCTACAAATAAAAATCTTTGTGATGATTTTTCTAAAATAATGAGTAGTGAATTTGAAATGAGTCTAATGAGAGATTTAAATTACTTTCTAGGTTTTTAGCATTAAACAACTTGAACAAGGAACATTTCTTAGTCAAACTAAATATATTAAGGACATCCTCAAGAAATATGAAATGGACAATGCTAAATCTGTTAGTACACAATGAGTTCCTCAGTTTAGTTGGATAAGGACCTTAAGGGAAAATCTGTTGATCAAAAAGAAATATAGAGGGATTATTGGATCTTTGCTTTACTTGACTGCTAGCCGACCAGATATTATGTTCAATGTTTTGCTTATGTGCTAGATTTCAATCAGATCCAAAAAAAATCACATTTGACAGCAATGAAAAGGATTTTAAGATACTTATAGGAACTCAAAAACTTAGAATTTGGTATCTTAAGTTTAGCTCTTCATTTGAAATTTGTTGGTTTATCAGATTCTGACTTGAGGCTGTAGAGTGGATAGGAAACGCACTTCTGGAATATGTCAATTTTAGACAATTCATAGTTTCTTGGTCCAGTAGAAAACAAACATTCAGTTAGCCCTATCTACTGCAGAAGCAGATACCAATTTTGCATTAGGAAAGTTGTGTGGCACAAGTACTTTGTTAAAACAACAGTTGACTTAATTTAGGATTAACTATAGGCACTATTCT